>CP142454.1:78072500-79322500 GCA_038049695.1 Cinnamomum chago
TACACATGCTTTTGAAATGAATTTACTTCATGCATGATTTAGAACCCAAACTCCTTTGAGAACCTATTTCCTTGTGTCTTATTTGGAAAATCATCTTGACAAATTAGGTTTGATCTTTGCATGCATTCATCTCTTCTTTATCACATTTGTATGCATTGTTTTTGAAAAAGGAGTTTTTAGAATTCAAGCAAACCTTTGGTCTTAAACATTTTGAATCTTTTTAGACCTTGGGTGTCTCATGTTTTTAATATCTTAGAATATCATAAAACATGTTTTTAAGCTTGTCTTTCAGGTCCAAAGATCTCTTCCAAGGGAAATCTTCAAATATGCATTGTGCAGGATTTTTGGCCAAAAAGGGTTCTCTGGCAGTGTAGCCGGTCAACCGGCCATGGTAGGCCGGTTAACCGGCCACAGTGCAGAATGACCCAAAATCTCAACGGCTCTTTTTATGACCGTTGAGTTTTCCCGGTTAACCGGCCTGCTATGGGGTTAACCGGGTAAACTAGCCGTTAGACACTTTTCTTGTTTAAAAACCTTTCTTTTCCCATTCTTTTAGTGGGCTTGAAAAATGAACTTTTGAGAGGAGATTGAAGAAAAAGAAAGGAGATTAACTTGAGAAGGCTAGAAGCTTATTTGGAAATCAAATGTTAGAGTTTTAAAAAGGTATTTCATTCTTTTCATTTTGATTTTCATTAAGATTGAAATCAATGCATGCACAAATCTTTGTATTACCTTCTATGCATGATTTCTAGCTTAAAAAGAGATGTTTAGCAAACTCAAAAGCATCATTGGTAAATTAGATGGGTTTGCAAACTATCTTAACTAAATCACATGCTTTCTTAGATTTTAACTTTCATACAACTTGTCATCTTAATTCCTCATTGAATCTTTTATGTGATTAGTTTTATCTTCAATCATCTATTTCCAAGCTTTGATTTTAAATTGCATCAAGCATACAATTAAGAGCTTCACCTTTGAAATTGATTGAAGTACAACTTGCATACACTTGTTCACACACACCTTAGTTTGTTTTAGTGTATGTTTGTTATTTGAATTGCACTTTCACATTAGCCTATTTAGAGGCAATTCATTTGAGCTAAAATTGTATCTCTTAGAGTGTTCTTGAAGAGACACCTTCTTAGAGAAAATCCAACTTGTAAAGGTTTTTGCTTAGCCTTGAAAAGCAACTTGTAAAGGTTTTTGCTTAGCCTCGAAAAGCAACTTGTAAAGGTTGTTGTTGAGCCTTAGAAAAACAACATTGTATAGGTTATTGCTTAGCCTTTGAAAAAGCATAAATAGTGGAAATCCGGTGGGGTGATTGGATCACAAGCCGGTAGTGGATGTAGGCATTGAGGCCGAACCACTATAAACCTTGGAGTTGTGGTGTTTGCTTGTGGTGCTTGTTTTCTTAGCTTCCGCATCTTGTCTGGTAAATCATGTTATATGACTAGTTTTCTTTAATTAATCAAAATTGGTTTTAATTGGTCATTTTTATAGGACACCCTATTCACCCCCCCCCCCCCTCTAGGGTTAGGATCCCGTGGACTTTCAATTGGTATCAGAGACTCGTGCTCTATCTTTTAGAATCAAGTAGTTGGAACTCTTGATTAGGTGTAAAAACCTAGAGTTTATAACCCTAGATTTGTGTTTTGTTTGAATTCCCTTGACATGGACTCCACTAAACTAGATTGTTTAGGCTATTGTGTAGATTCTTCTAGATCCCTCACTCTTCCATCTATTGGAGATTCTAATATTCAATTAAAAGAATCTCAATGTGATTTAAATGAAGAAGAAAATTATGATGAAGAGGATGTCCAACAAGCCTATGAAGAATTATACACTCTATCTCTAGAGCTTAACAAGAAAAATAAGAAACTAAGAGAAGAATCAAAAAGACTAAACAAAGAACTAGTCTCTTCAAAAGATGAGCTTAGAGAGAAAGAAGAAGTGATAAAATGTCTAGACTCTAAGTTCATGATCTCATTAAATAACTTATCCAATATCAAAGATGAACTAAAGGAAATTAAGATAAGTTATAATGATCTTGAAAAAGAAAATTTAAATTTAAAAGATCATATAAAAAGGCAAGACAAAGATTTTAACAATTTAGAATCCAAGTTGATTAAAAGTAAGTTAAAAACCCAAGAGCTTGGACCTAATGTTGTTAATGAACTACAACTTGAATTAAAACTTGCCCATGAAGAGCTAATCAAATATAAGGAAATTGAAAATGAACTTTCTAAAGTCAAAAATGAAAATTCAATCCTTATAACCAAAGTCACTCAACTTGAAGGATATAAGCAAAAGTATGAGTGCAAGTTTATCCAAAGTGAAGAGAGACTTGAAAAATTATTCAAATTGGGTAAACCTCATGGAGATAGGACGGGTCTTGGTTTTAATAAGCATACTACACATGACCCTAAATTCACCAACACCTTTGTGAAAGGTGAGTCCTCTTTCTCTAGCACTATCTCTCAAATGTCCAAGACAAAATGTCATTATTGTGGAAAAGAAGGACATTTCAAATTTGAGTGCAAATTGAGGAAAAATCATATGTATAAACCCATCTTCGAACCAAAGAAAGTTAAACCAAATTCTAAGAAGGGTAAGACATTGAATTCCAAGATAGACTCTAAGAATTTCAAACAAGGAAAATCTATTCAAAAAGAGTCATCCAAGATGGATGTCAAAAAGAAATCTATCAAAAAGAATCCTCATTCATTCCCTCCTTTAACCTTAGAAATGAAAGAATTATTGAAAAAGGTTGAAATGTTGAAATTGAAATTCAAAAGACAAAAAGAAGGAGGAAAAGCTCAAAGAAATGAAAAGAATAAAAAGAAAAAGAAACACCAACCTACTAAGACTAATCATCAACCTAAATTAGTTACATCTCAAAGAATTGATGACAAGTCTAAGAAAATTAAATCTTCATCTCTCTTAGTTGGTGGAATTTCCAAATTAATCTCAAAAGCCCAAGACCTTAGATGGATACCTAAGGTTAGACCTTTAGAAAATTACTAAGGTTACTTAGATAGATGAGACCAACCCTTTTCTCATAGTCATTTGCTTAGTTGGTCTTGGTTCTACTCTCTTAGTATTTCTTTAGGTTTTTAGACTCATGTTATTGAGTTTTGTTTGATGATTGTGCATTGTGATTTTATAATGGAGCTATTTGATCATATGCATGATTTATGGTCAATTGAGTTGAAAAAGCCTTGAATTGTTGTATCTTCTAATTCAATTGAATTGTTTTTCAAAATATTTTTTCTTGAGTGATTTCATAGTTAAACTATTGATTGTGTCAAACTTAAATGGTTTTGAAAAACTAGTTTAATCATACAAATTTTCTTAGTTTTCAAAGGAAATATTTTAGAATTGATTTTTGAAAATGTCTTTTCTAAAAGTTTTTAACCTTGTATGATTGTTGGGAATCAGGGTTTAGTGTTTCAGATTGAACATTTCTTATCCCCTGTTTTTCCCTCCTGGACTGGTCAGTTTTCTCAACTGACTCAGTCTGCCCGGTCAACCGGCCTTAGTGGACCGGTTAACCGGCCCTGCTCGACAGTCACTTAAACGACTGTGTGCCATTTTGTTCTGTTTCATCAGAACAGTTTCTTTTCTTCTCTGCCAGCCGACTGAGACTCTCCTGCTACTGCCTGCTTGCTGCTCTTCTTTTCTTCCTCGTTCCTTCTTCCTCGTTCTTCCATTCCCTTCTTCTCTCGGTTTCGTTTTTCTCTCTCTCTCGTGTTCATCTTCTCCACCTCGTCTGCGCTGACGCCCATTCCATCTCTGCCTCTGTGCTCCCTGCCGCCTGCTGCTTCTACATTCCGTGGTTCCTTCGTTGCTGTTTTGTGTGGTTTTTGTTTTCTTTTCTCTTTGTTTTTTGGTTTCCCTCTTCTCTGTGTATCTTGTGTAGCCGTTTGGGCATTTCCTCCTGCTGCCTTCTGTTGTGTTGCAGCCAGCTCTCTCCATTGCACACCAACTGTTTGAAAATTTGTCTGAACCAGTTTTTTCACTCAAACTCAGTCTCTGGTTGGACTCTGCAGCAGTAACCTCTTGTGCTCAGAAAGACCGCATCCTCTGGCAGTATTCCCTATCCATTTCAGCTTTCTACTCTCTTACTCTTGTGACTGTTTTTAGTGTGTTTTCACACTGTTTACAGGCTGTCAAGTGGGCTGTTTTGCCATTTCTTCCTTGGTCCCTTTTCCTGCTATCTTTTATCCTCATTTTTGCAAATGGCTAGGACCAAGCAAACTGCTAGGAGGCCCCTCAAGAAATCCAAAACCTACCAAGCTTCCACTTCCCGTAGATCTTCCTCTTCTTCTCCAGAACCAATCCCTCCTCCTGAAATTCTTTTCAATCCCCTTCGTTCTCCTTTTACACCTGTGAAATCTTTTAGGAGTAAAGGGATCATTGTTGAAAAATTATGTGTCTTAGAGGACCTAGTTGACTACCAAATTTCT
Source organism: Cinnamomum chago (assembly GCA_038049695.1). Classification (NCBI taxonomy): domain Eukaryota; kingdom Viridiplantae; phylum Streptophyta; class Magnoliopsida; order Laurales; family Lauraceae; genus Cinnamomum; species Cinnamomum chago. The sequence continues at coordinate 78,076,964 of CP142454.1, forward strand.
CCCATTTTAGAAGCTATAGGCTGGGAAAGGATTCTCACTTGGAGTGGCAAGACCTATGCTTCCTCTGTTTATGGCTTATACGAATCCATTAGAGCCGTATCTGAAGATTCTTTCACCATTCGATTCGTACATGGTGAGGAGACAGTGACCGTTTCCACGATCTCTTCCATCTTGGGGATTCCTATGTCTAATGGACCCAAGATAGTTTCAGATGTTCTTCCTCTAGATGTGAGAGAGTCTGTCACCACTACCATCTGTGGCTATCCTGCTGAGTGGTCGGTCAAGAACTATCTTCCAGCTTCTTTCATGGTCCCCTCTCTTAGGATTATTCATAACATTTTCACTTACTCAATTTATCCTAGGAAAGGGAATAGGACTGAAGTCACACCCTACATGGTCAATCTTTTGCACAATGTGATCACAAGGGTGCCCATGTGCCTTCCCTCCATTATCATGCGACATATCATTCGTGTGATCACTGGTAGTCAGCCCTGTGCTGCTCCTTTCGGCTTTCTTATCACTCAGATTGCCCGCTTTCTTGGTGTAACTCCTCCTGAAACAGAGAGACCCGAGCGCACAACAGTCTTCAACAAGACCAATATCAACTTGATGAAGCTTCCCCCTCCTCCTTCACGGGCCCCTTCTCGGGCCAATCCAGTTGCAGAAGGAGACGCAGAGCTTGAGGCTGCAGATTCACCGGTTGGAGATTAGCAACAGCCTCAGCCAGATAAGCCTCAGCCACCTCCTCGACCATCTGTTCGTGCTCGCTTGACATCTCTAGAGGGGCGTTTGTCTTCCGTAGAGCAGGAGGTTTCCACCGTGAGGACCGAGGTTACTACCTTGAGGACAGAGTTTCTTGAGTATCGACAAGAGTCTTCAGGGTTTATGAAAAAGGCCTTGAAGTTTATGTCCAGCGTCGCCAAGAGCTGCAGGCGACATGATGATGTCATGACCCCTTCTCCTCCAGATTCTTCTTAGATCTTTTAGGAGTGTTTTCATTTTGTTTTGGGGTTTGATATTGTGGGTAGTGATAGATTGATCTTTACTTGTTGTATTTCTTTTCTATCATCTAACTCATTATTTTGTGTACTGACCATCAATTATTGTTATTTTTTTGTAAATGGTCAAGTACTTAATGAACTTGTACTGAAACTTTAAAGTTAAATAAATGAAAGTACAAAGCATATTTAATCTTGGTTTTCTCCATGATGTATCTCCCTGATGGTTGTGTTATGTTGTTTTGGAGTAAAATATGATCAAATCAATTTATATCTGTTTTCATTGCTTCATTCAAACATGATTACACAAATCTATATACATGATTGCCTGTTTCGCACTTCCATTGTACTCTTTTTAACAGGTGCTACTAAAAGGTATATGTTTGCTCATGTATACAGGTTCCTTTGCAATTAGTTGGCAAAGGGGGAGAAATAGTTTAGATCTCTCAAGACTCAGGGGGAGAAAGAGATCAAGAGATCAAGATCTTCTACGAAATGAAGATAAAGAACAGAGTTCTCTCAGATCCTTGCATTGTCTCAGGGGGAGAGAAAAGCATAGAAGATCTGAAGAACGGGATGACAAGACCTTGGTTTCAAGAGCAAAGGAGAGCTCTAACCAAGGGGGAGAAATCTGCTTGAATATTGTCACAAGCTTTCGTCAAATCAGATTTATTCAAGAGATTTCAAAGTCAGAGACTTCTAGAAGATCCAGAGTCCATTGAGTGTGAGATCATAGGAGTTGCCATCAAATTGCAAAGGGGGAGATTGTTAGGCCCTTGAGTGTTGCAATGGTTGATGGATGCACACACTTTCACCTTGACATGATCACACACTTGAGCTCTTAAATGTAGACTTCTTGGATCTTGATTTCTCTCATGCATATACACATGCTTTTGAAATGAATTTACTTCATGCATGATTTAGAACCCAAACTCCTTTGAGAACCTATTTCCTTGTGTCTTATTTGGAAAATCATCTTGACAAATTAGGTTTGATCTTTGCATGCATTCATCTCTTCTTTATCACATTTGTATGCATTGTTTTTGAAAAAGGAGTTTTTAGAATTCAAGCAAACCTTTGGTCTTAAACATTTTGAATCTTTTTAGACCTTGGGTGTCTCATGTTTTTAATATCTTAGAATATCATAAAACATGTTTTTAAGCTTGTCTTTCAGGTCCAAAGATCTCTTCCAAGGGAAATCTTCAAATATGCATTGTGCAGGATTTTTGGCCAAAAAGGGTTCTCTGGCAGTGTAGCCGGTCAACCGGCCATGGTAGGCCGGTTAACCGGCCACAGTGCAGAATGACCCAAAATCTCAACGGCTCTTTTTATGACCGTTGAGTTTTCCCGGTTAACCGGCCTGCTATGGGGTTAACCGGGTAAACTAGCCGTTAGACACTTTTCTTGTTTAAAAACCTTTCTTTTCCCATTCTTTTAGTGGGCTTGAAAAATGAACTTTTGAGAGGAGATTGAAGAAAAAGAAAGGAGATTAACTTGAGAAGGCTAGAAGCTTATTTGGAAATCAAATGTTAGAGTTTTAAAAAGGTATTTCATTCTTTTCATTTTGATTTTCATTAAGATTGAAATCAATGCATGCACAAATCTTTGTATTACCTTCTATGCATGATTTCTAGCTTAAAAAGAGATGTTTAGCAAACTCAAAAGCATCATTGGTAAATTAGATGGGTTTGCAAACTATCTTAACTAAATCACATGCTTTCTTAGATTTTAACTTTCATACAACTTGTCATCTTAATTCCTCATTGAATCTTTTATGTGATTAGTTTTATCTTCAATCATCTATTTCCAAGCTTTGATTTTAAATTGCATCAAGCATACAATTAAGAGCTTCACCTTTGAAATTGATTGAAGTACAACTTGCATACACTTGTTCACACACACCTTAGTTTGTTTTAGTGTATGTTTGTTATTTGAATTGCACTTTCACATTAGCCTATTTAGAGGCAATTCATTTGAGCTAAAATTGTATCTCTTAGAGTGTTCTTGAAGAGACACCTTCTTAGAGAAAATCCAACTTGTAAAGGTTTTTGCTTAGCCTTGAAAAGCAACTTGTAAAGGTTTTTGCTTAGCCTCGAAAAGCAACTTGTAAAGGTTGTTGTTGAGCCTTAGAAAAACAACATTGTATAGGTTATTGCTTAGCCTTTGAAAAAGCATAAATAGTGGAAATCCGGTGGGGTGATTGGATCACAAGCCGGTAGTGGATGTAGGCATTGAGGCCGAACCACTATAAACCTTGGAGTTGTGGTGTTTGCTTGTGGTGCTTGTTTTCTTAGCTTCCGCATCTTGTCTGGTAAATCATGTTATATGACTAGTTTTCTTTAATTAATCAAAATTGGTTTTAATTGGTCATTTTTATAGGACACCCTATTCACCCCCCCCCCCCCCCCCCCCCTCTAGGGTTAGGATCCCGTGGACTTTCAGGGGGTTGTGCATGTATTGGGTCAATTATAACCAATTATAAGAACAAGTGTTGTTTGTCATTATGATGGATTTAGATTTAATGAAATGAGCCCTGTATTGATAAAAATGGATTGATCTCTCTCCCACTAAATGTACTCTAGTAATTAGAGACTAGCATAGTAACCCGTGCTCAGAACAGGTATGACCAGCATTTATGCATTATAAAAAGGGAAAGTTTCAAGTGCATCTATCTCTCACGATAGGGTGAGGGAGACTTCCATAATTGAGAATTTTTAAGTAACAGTTACTTTTCAAGTACATAGGGTGAGGTACATTTCCTTGTCTTCATGTGCAAAATGGGAAGTGTCCTTCACCCTATGGTGAGGGATAGATGCACTTGAAACTTCCCCTTATAAAAATAGTCATAAATCATAGAAAGAAAATAAATAAATAAAATCTTATCATGATGGGATAAAAAGGAATGAGAATAACGGAAGTAGAAAGGGAATGATGGAGTTTTGGATAGAAAGGGAAGTATGTAGAAGTTTCAAAAGTGGAAAAGTGGGAACAGAGTGGTGGTTTCAAAGGTAGTTTCTATGAAATAATTGTGGAGAAAACTGAAAAGATTCAAAATCATAACTAACGGTCAAAATTCAATCCAAAAACCTCTTAGCTTAATATAGTATACGCAATGGGTCGGGTTTAAACAGGGACCCAACCCGCCCCGTCCCACTCCTATTAGGTGCGGGTTTGTTATTGATTTTCTTAGGATGAGGTGGGTTTGGATTTTGTTGATGTAACCTGCCCCACTTCATACATATATATATAATATTTATTTATTACTAAAGGTATAAATGAAATTCATATGGTATAAGTGGTGCTGGGGCATTAACTCACATCATTTTTTAAAATAAGATTGTGTGTTTGATTTCCACCACAACATTTCTCATGCATTATATATATTTAAAATGTTTTAAGCTTTAAATTTGACCTAATCCTTGGCCAAATGAGGCAAGTTTGGTATAACATGCCACTGACCCGTCACGGGGGGTTGAGTTTGGATGAGGCAAACTTGAGGCAAGGCAGGTTAGGGTTTGGATTTATCCCAACCTGCCTCATTGCCAACCCTAATGGTAATTGTTAATATTACAAGCTTTAAAGAAGAATAAATCGAAGCTTTTGAACTTATGCACATATGATAAAGAGATGGAAAAAAGTGTCAACATTTTGCTCTAAAAATTTATGGTGGCTGTAAGGCTACTAATTTTGAGACATGGAAGTTATTAAAAAGAGCTTTTTGCATACACCCCCCTAAGGTTTCTATGATTTATAAATAGGCCCCTATGGTTTTAGTATTTATTAATAGGCCATGCCTTTACATTTTAATACCTTTCATGTCCTCAAAATAAGTGGCCTTCCAACAACCAAAAGTTTTTAGAGTGAAATGACACTTTTACCCCTCTTTATCCCTAAGTGCAAAAATTCAAAAGATTGGACTTATTTTTTTTTTTTATAAAGCTTGTAACATTAATAATTACATCTAACGGGAGAGAATAACCGTATATAAATCTATTTTTATCAATACAGGGTCTATTTCATTAAACCCAAATAGATCATAATGATAATCAACGCCTATGCTTATGATTGAATATTTATTATAATTGATCTAATCCATGCACGACCCACCGTCAGACTGATAAAAGTTTCAAAATACATGATTAGGCTTCATCTGCATTAAAGAGTTATTAAGATAGACTATTGGGACTTTGGATAAAATAATATTATTTTTTAAATAATAATATACTAATTTCTGTTTAATGGATGTAATGGTAAAACTGTCATTTTTATAAAAGTTCAACGCAAATCTCATGGCGGTTACCCATTCCCATTAGAAATACTGATTTCGGGGCATGAAAGGCACTGAAATGTAAAAGTAGGGGCCTATTTACAAATAGTTTAGCCACAGGGGCCGGTTTACAAATCATAGAAACCTTAAGGTGCGTATATACAAAAAAAAACTCTATATAACCCCCCTAAGGTTTCAATGATTTGTAAATAGGCCTCTGTGGTTTAAATATTTGTAAATAGGCCCCTACTTTTACATTTCAATACCTTTCATATCCCAAAATCAGTATTTCTAATGAGAATGGGTAACTGCCATGAGATTTGCGTTGAACTTTTATAAAAATGACAGTTTTACCGTTACATCCATTAAACAGAAATTAGTATATTATTATTTAAAAAATAATATTATTTTATCCAAAGTCCCAATAGTCTATCTTAATAACTCTTTAATGCAGATGAAGCCTAATCATGTATTTTGAAACTTTTATCAGTCTGACGGTGGGTCGTGCATGGATTAGATCAATTATAACTACTTATAAGCACAGGCATTGATTGTCATTATGATCGATTAGGGTTTTGATGAAATAAGCCCTGTATTGATAAAAATAGATTTATGTACGATTATTCTATCTCACTAAACGTAATTATTAATGTCACAAGCTTTAGAGAAAACTAAGTCCATGCTTTGAATTAATGCATACGGGGGAGATGAGCAAAAGTGTTATGTTACTCTAAAAACTTTTGGTGGTTGGAAGGCTACTAATTTTGGGGACATGAAGGGTATTAGAATGGCAAAACAGGGGTCTATTTATAAAACTAAAACCATAGGGGCCTATTTACAAATCTTAAAAACCTTAGGGGGTATCTGCAAAAAGTTCTTTTTTATTTTTTTTGCCCGAAAAAGGGAATTGCTTTAATTTACCCTTATCTAGCAGGCGTTTCTTGTACACAAACAGAGAACACAATTGATAAATTATACTATAATCTATGTTAATTATAAAAAAATCATTGTATCGACTTCCTAAAGAGCAAAAACAAAAAAAAAATCTACAATCAGATAGTATCACGATATTTTCAATTGCTGAGTGAAGATACTGTGAGAGCAAAGTTAGAGAAAAAAAGGGGGGATAAATGAGAACTTATCTAAAAATAGTTATAACAATATGTTTTATTTATTTTTCTATTACAAACTAATTTACTTGATCTTAGATACTTTCTGGATAGTATCCTAAAAAGAAAACCAAAATATCATAGTGATATTATCCTAAGAATGACATTTTTGACAATGCTCTATAAATTAACCAAGATGTAAAAACAAAGAGATTTTTTTGTATGTAATGATATGTAAAATAGACTAGCGGCAAAGCCCCGTGCCAAAATTGAAGATATATAAACATTTAAGATTTTTTAAATATAATTAATGAAAAGTAAATCTAAAATAATATATTATAAAGAATAGATGAAAGGAATTATATTATAATGGATTATAAAATCCACTAAAAATAATATCTTTATTTTTTGAAAAGAAAATCCATAGAAACAAAAAGAAAAACCATATACTAGTGGATTTGGGAAAAAACCCGAACAAATTAATAAAAATAAGATCTTGCTCTCCTTGAAAAAAAATGGTATAAAAAATCCCCAATGAAATTCACAAAATGTGATTATAATCTCTTTGAAGAAAAAATCCAAAAAATTCAAAGGAATGAAAATGCCCAATATAATGGATAATAATATGATTGTCACGTCTTAGAAGAAAAAATAACAAAGCCTCCAAACATTATCTGAGATCTTATGTACAATCTCAGGTGTATTGTACCCACCTTGGATTGAATTTTGATTCTTTCATAATAATTAGTTGAGATGATTTGATTAGACTTCTTTGACCCTTAATTTCTACTTATAAATTCAAAATTTGAGCGAATATGTAGTGGCAAACGTTTATTGGATTTTGTATTAATTAGTGTAGCTTTACGTGTGTGTTGGTGTGGGTGGCGTGGGGGTTGCTTGGCATCACCCAACATCTTAATACAAAAGAGGGTATCTAGTTTGTAAATGGGCGGAACCAAGGCCTCAGTTTCAGGCCTGTGAACTGTCATAGGATGAATATTAGGCCCCCACAAACTAAATTAACCAAGCTTAGCCTTAGATATATTTCGGCCCCCACCGGCCCATCCACTCCCCTCCTTTTTCAAGCCGTTCTCAATTGAGAGTGGGGTACATAACTTAAATGGTTTGGATTGTACATAAATAATATTAACCTGAACTGCACCTTTGAGAGTGTGGAAGGTTACTAATTTGGCAACATTGCTTGGTGGGCTCCTCAACTTGATATCCAATCCAGGCTTCTTATTTTGATAGCTCCGTTCCTCTTTGTGAGAGCAGAAAACACAAAAACATGGTCTCACAGCTTGCATCAGCATAACAAATGTCCGTCCATCACTGGGCCATAAAATTCTCGAGATCAATCCAACGGTTCTTGATAGATTTTGAGACTAATGGTTGAAATATTTGAAAGAGCCACAGAGTAGTTTTTTTTTTTTCTTAATAAAAAAAATGAAATCATTTATTCAATCCTATCCACAGGTTGATTATCCAAATCGTAGAGATTTTAGGGAGAGATCTCAAGAGAAAAGTTAGGACAATATAGATGGAGTGATGAGGTTTCACAACTATTGAGATATGGGCCCTATTAAGTAGTTATTCAATCCTATTAAGAGGATGAGAAATTTCATGAAGTATTAGAATGAGAGATTTTAGGAGGATGAGAGATTTTAGGGAAGTATTAGAGGAAGAGATAAGGAGTGGCCCACATTAAACCCAAAGCTTTGTGTGATTTTATAAGTATAGTTCTTAGAGGAAAACTCACCTACTGATGAGGTGGCACCCCTCACAGCCCTCCTCCCCGTTTGCTTTAATATATATATAATGGTAATGAATTGTAGCATATAAAAGAGAGCAATATGGATGGGACCTTAAAGTATACTGATCTATCTACAGACATCTGAAAGTCTTAGATCCGAACCCTAGGGGGGGGGGGGGGGGGGAGGGGGGGGGGGGGGGGGGGGGTAAATAGGGTGAGCTTCAAATTAGTGACCAAATTTGAAAAATTTTAACTTCTTTAAATTAAATAGCCATAAGTGATGATTAAGAAACTAAATGCGAAAGCTTACAAAAACAATCCCCACAAAAGTATGCACCATCACACAATAATTTATAGTAGTTCGGCCTCAATGTCTACATCCACTACCGGCTTGTGTTCCTACACTTCACCGGATTTCCACTATGTATGCTTTTCAATAGGCTAAGCAATAACCTTTACATTATGCTTCCCAAGGCTAAGCAATAACCTCTTGGGTTTTATGGTTCACCTCTAACTTTACACTCATGATTTTCTAAGGCTAAGCAATAACCTATAATCCTAAGATTGGATTTCTCTAAAAAGTGTCTACAAAACACTAGAAGAGATTACAATTAAAGCTCAATTACAATGCCTTTTGACTATGCGGATATGAAAGTGTAAATCTAATTCACACACACACACACACACACACACAATATGAATGCAAAGATGAATGCACAATGTGTGTGTATGATGTCCTCAATCAACTTGAAAATGCAAGCTCATAAAAACATTTATGATTGAGGTAATAAGAATGCTAATCACATGTTAAAAATAATTTGTAAAAGATATAATTATCTAGTTCAAGCAAGTTGTGAAATTTTATTAACAAAACATGTGATGCATGAGCATAGTTGGTTACAAAACACATTAGTTTGCTTATGTGTTCATGGAATGAAAACAACTAGCTAGAGATCCAACCAAGTATGAGATTCATGCTATGAGAGAAATCAAAGTTTTAACAAAGCATGAAACTATTCATATGAAAGTTAAAACAACTTGGTTTGAATCTAAATGAAGAATCCAAAACAACAAAGCAATTCAAAGTGAAATACATGTAATGGATACATCAAATCATAGTTAGCATGCTAAAATAGATTTTCCAAAGATTTAAACAAAAGCATGAAAACATATGATAAGGAAAACTAAGCTTATATAGATGATTTACTTATGATTCTAAGCTTTAGCTTCCCTTTTAACCAACTAGCCTCCTTTAGCTCATTCCCCTTTGTTTGCCCTCAAAACACCTCAAGAAGTATCCTTTGGATCCTCAAATTTGGCTCTGGAATGAGCTACAATTTATAGAAAAAATTGTCCAACTGCTAGCTTGTCCATCAACCGAACTCCCAACAGACATATGTTAGGGTTTTCATTAGTTTGCAATTAGATTGGATACATTCATTTTCATAAGCTTGATCTCTTACACTTCTTTATTGGAATCTTCTTACATTATTTTTTAACTTAGCATCAAAGGTTTTTGCTCATACATGTTTTGATTTGCTTCTTTAAATTAAAAGAAAACTCTTTTTATCAAACATGTTAGTTTTTAGTCTAGCTTAGTTCTCCAAGACCGAACTTCCCTCTTAATATTTTTTTTTTCAAGTCTTTTAAATAGGGAAAGTTCGGTTAGCCGAACTTGGTTCGGTCAGCTATCGGTTCCAGATCCAGAATGTAAAATTTGTATTTCAAGGAATGTCAGTCAGCTTGTAGGTCTGTTGTCGGTCAGCTGTCGGTCAACCGAACTACATTTCGGTGAACCGACACCTTTACAACGGTCCAAAATTTTCAAAAAATATAGCCGTTGGATTTTGACCATTGAGTTTAGTCGACCAAACTCCATTTGTCGGTCGATCGACAATAGATCCGTTGGAGACAAAATTCTTATAATAAGAACCCTTCCTTGGTTTTTGTAAAAACACTTTTGAGACTTTTGAGGGCCAAGGAAGATGGGACATTCATGCTAAGCTAGAGGGAAGCTAGGAGGGCAAATCATCATGACAAACCTTTGATTCTTCAATGGGTTTGCTCCTCTTATCTTATTTTATTCATGCTTGCTTTCAAATCTTTGATTTCTTCAAATGGCATGATTAAAGTGTTCATAGTGTTCAAATATTGAGTGTTTAAACGTGCTTTGATTTTAACATTTGTTTATCATTTTAACTTCATCATTTGATAAGTAATCTCACATGTTTAGACATTTAATATTTCTTTCAAACTTGCTAGTTTCATCTTAAACTTTCTAAAAACAAGTTTGTTCATTATTTCAAAAGACATGTGTAGTTATTCCATCTATCATTTACATCGTTTAAGAGCAATGAATTTCAAGAGAGATAGAAGTAGTTTTTAAGGCATATGTATCATTTATTAATCTTTGCATTTATCATGCATATGCCTTAGTTTGTTTACAACTTTCATATCAGCCTATGTTAAGAGGCATTTAATTATATTCACTTGCATATCATTGTATACTAGTTTAGGCATAGTTTTTGAGATTAAAAACTTGTTGTAAAGGTTTATGCTTAGCCTATTGAAAAGCATATGAGGTTGTATAGGTTAATGCTTAGCCTTGAGTAAAAAGCATTTGTGCTTGTAAGGTTGGAGGTTAGCCTAAACCTTAAAATTGATAGTGGAACACCGGTAGAAATACCGAGAGTGGATGTAGGCATGATAGGCCGAACCACTATAAATTTCCTTGTTATGGTGATTGTGTGGATGATGCACTTAAATTTATTCTTTTCTTATCAATGTCAACTTTGATTGTATTCATTGGTTCTTTACTTGGTATTAGGTTTTTCATCAATAATCAAGTTAATGAACTTTCAAAACATAATTGATATTGGTTTAAAGAAGAATTGGGCATTGTAATTGAGTGTAACCTGTTTAACCCCCCCCCCCCCCCCCCCCCTCTTCTCTAGGGTTCGGTTCTGGACTTTCAATTGGTATTAGAGCCTAGGTGCTCTTGTCTAGGTCTAACTAACCTTGAGAGAATCGTAGAGTGTTTTCATTAGTTGTCATTATGCAAACTCATTTGGGAGAATGAAATGCAACAAATAGACCACCCTTGTTTAATGGAACACATTATCGCTACTGAGAGATTAAAATGCAAGTGTTTTTAGAATCTCAAGACTTAGATGTGTGGAATATCATAGAAGAAGGCTATCATCCTCCTACTATCACTGAACAAGACATGGAAGGATATGTCATCTCTATTAAACCAAAGCCTAAGAGAGAATGGACTCAAGGAGAAAAGGATAGGGCCAATTTAAATGCTAAGGCAAAGAATTCTTTGTATTGTGCCTTATCTCAAGAAGAGTTTAATAGAGTAGTCAATTGCAAAACGGCTAAGGAAGTTTGGGATACCTTAGAGACTACTCATGAAAGAACGGATGAAGTTAAGATAACTAAAACTCAAATGTTGACATCTAAATTTGAAGATATCAAGATGCTCGAAGAAGAAACATTTGATGAATTCTATTCTAAATTCATGGAGATTGTTAACTCTCTTATAGGTCGAGGAGAGAAAATGGATAAGTCGAAGGCTGTGAGGAAAATCTTAAGATCTCTTCCTAAAAGGTTCAAACTCAAGATAGTAGCCATAGCGGAAAGCAAAAATGTTGACAAAATTAAACTTGAAGAGCTAAGAGGAAATCTTCTTACCTATGAACTAGATCTAGAAATTTCCAGTAAAAAGAAAAGAGTAGCCTTTTCATCTCAATTAAAGGAAAATGAGAGTGATGATGAGAGTGATGATGACAATGCCTTGTTTGTTAAAAAAAATTAAAAAATTCTTTAGAAACAACAAGAGTAATAGAAATTCAGATGAAAGTAAAAGTCCTAAATTCCAAAGAAATTCCAAAGGATCCCTTAAGAAGGATGTTCAATGTTACAATTGCAAGGGGTTTGGACACATTGCTCAAAATTGCTCTACCCCCAAAGAATCTGAAAAGGGAGATATGAAAGGTAAGAAAGTTTTAAACATAACTTGGGATGAAGAAGATGAAGGTAGTGACCATAATGAATCCCAAAATGATGAAGATGGAAATTCCCCTAATTGGCTTCTCTTTACATCTATTGAAGAAGACAATGAGCATAATAGTCTAATAGATGAAACATTAGGGAAAGAGCAACCAAATGATGAAATTAATGAAATTCAACAAGTCTATGATGAACTATATGGAAATTGGGAAATCTTGATTAAGAAAAACAAAATCTTAAAAGAAGAAACCAAAAGGCTTGTGATTATTATGAAAGATGAAAGAAGAAATTTAGAACACAAGATGATTACATTAAATGAAAATCTAACTCATGCTCAAAAGGAAATTCATAATTTACAATCCAGACTTGAATCTAGTCAACTTGAGACTAACTCCCTTCAAATGAAGCTCACTAAAGGTAAATTTGTTGTTGATAAATTCACATTAGGTAATGACAAGTTTTACCAAATGTTGGGTATGCATAAAAATTTTGGAGACAAGAATGGGTTAGGTTTTGAGGGTTCCTCTAGCAAAAACAAAAACAACTTTCAAAATTTTACTAGGACCTTTCATAAACCTATGAATGAGAAAAACTATACCTCTAGATGGACTTGCTACTTTTGCAATCGTAGTGGGCATTTAGTTCCTAATTGTCCATATAAAATTAGAATGTCCTTAGAAAATTCCACTAGAGTGCCTTTTAAGTTTATTCCCAAGATCATTCCTCTTAAATCTCCTTTGTCTAGTTGGATTATTAAAGATAGAACTTTTAAGAGCCTTTTAGTTCAAACTGCCTTGAAGGTTAAAGAGAATCATACTTGGTTCTTAGATAGTGGTTGTTCCAAATATATGACAGGAGACCGATCTAGATTCAGCTCAATTGTGGATTATGATGGAGGAAATGTATCTTTTGGAGATAACAGTAAAGCTCAAATCATTGGCAAAGGATGTGTAAAAGGTGATCAAATGTCAAACTTAAATGATGTTTTTCTAGTGGAAGGATTGAAGCATAATCTTCATAGCATAAGTCAACTATGTGACAAAGGAAACAAGGTCATTTTCGATAGTCAATCTTGCAAAGTTGTTGATGATAAATCTAATCAAGTCATTCTCACAGGTTCTAGAACTAAAGGAAACATCTATATCATAGAAGAACGTGATGAAAATGAGTCTAGGTGCTTGATAACAAAAGATCAAGAAAATTACTTATGGGATCAAATGCTGGGTCACATAAACTTCAAGCTAATGAGGATCTTATCAAAGAATGAAATTGTGAGAGGTATTCCTAAGTTGATTGATGAAAAATCTGATATCTGTAAAGCCTGTCAACTAAGAAAACAAATCAAGAAAAGCTTCAAAGGTTTAAAGGATATATCATCCTCGCGTCCTCTTGAATTAATCCATATGGACTTAATAGGGCCTGCACCTGTGCAAAGTATTGGAGGAAAGAAATTTATTCTAGTTATGGTAGACGATTATTCTCGGTTTGGATGGATTGCTTTTCTTCATGCTAAATCAGATGCCGTAGAAAATATCATTAGAATTTGCAACAAGATTCAAGTTGAAAAAGATTGCAAAATTCGTAAGATTAGAAGTGATCATGGAGGTGAGTTTGAAAATGAAAAATTTGCCAAATTTTGTGATACTCATGGCATTGATCACCAATTCTCTGCTCCAAAAACACCTCAACAAAATAGAGTGGTTGAAAGGAGAAATAGAGTGATTCAAGAAATGGATAGGACTATGCTCAATGAAAAGCATGTTTCTCGCAATCTATGGGCTGAAGCTGTTAATACTGCTTGTTATTTTATAAACAGAGTTTATCTAACAAAAAATTCCAACAAAACCCCCTATGAACTTTACTTTGGAAGAAAACCTAATTTTGGGTATTTGAAAGTATTTGGTAGCAAATGTTACATCTTAAGAGATAGAGAGATATTGGAAAATTTTGAGCTTAAGTCTGATGAATGAATTTTTCTAGGATACTCTGATAGAAGTAAGGCGTATAGAGTATTCAATCATAGAACCATGACCATAATGGAATCAACTCATGCTGTTATTGATGAATCAAATCAACTTGGAAAATCTTTACAAGACGACGATGAAGCTAAAATTAGCATTGAACCTTCTATTCCAAAAGAAAAAGAAAATGTCCTTCCATTTACAGCTATTATACCGACCAGATTAATGAAGAATCATCCCTTGGATAATGTAATTGGAAATATCAAAAGTGGGGTTATGACTCGGAGACAAGTTCAAAATTTATGTGCTCATTATTCTTTTGTTTCTCAAATCGAGCCCAAGAATTTCTCTGAGGCTGAATCTAAATTTGAATGGATGGAGGCAATGCAGGAAGAACTAAGTCAATTTAAGAAGAACGATGTTTGAGATCTTGTTCCTCTACCTAACAAGAAAAGTCCAATAGGAACAAAGTGGATTTATAAGAACAAGTCAGATGAACCTGGAAATGTTAACAAGGCAAGATTAGTTGCAAAAGGATATGCTCAAATAGAAGGAGTTGACTTTGACGAAACCTTTGCTCCTGTAGCTCGCTTGGAATCCATACGAATATTATTGGCATATGCTAGTAGTATGGGAATCAAATTATTTCAAATGGATGTTAAGAGTGCTTTCCTAAATGGTGAAATTGAGGAAGATGTGTATGTAACACAACCAGAAGGCTTTGAAGATCCTCATCACCATGAATATGTGTATAAACTCAAGAAAGCTCTCTATGGTTTAAAACAAGCACTAAGGGCGTGGTATGAAAAACTCACTAACCATTTGATTGAAAATGAGTTTAATTGTAGAAAGGTTGACAAAACTCTCTTTATTAAAAAGATTGATCAAGACATTCTTGTTGCTCAAATTTATGTTGATCATATAGTCTTTAGATCAACTTGAGATAAACTTGCTCAAGGTTTTTTAGAGTTAATGAGTTCCACATTTGAGATGAGTTTGGTTGGTCTTCTGCAATTTTTTCTTGAACTTCAGGTTAATCAGACTGAAAAGAGTATTTTCCTTAGTCAGTCCAAATTTGTCTTAGAAATTGTCAAGAGGTTCGGATTAGGAATTTCCAAGACTAGTTGTAATCCCATGGGATCTACTTCTAAACTTTCAAATGACCCACAAGGCAAAAAGGTAGACCAAAAACTCTACAAAAGCATGATAGGAAGCTTACTTTACCTTACTACTAGCAAACCAGACCTTTCTTTTAGTGTTGAGATATGTGCTAGGTACCAATCTGATCGTCGTGAATCTCACCTCAAAGCTGTCAAACGTATCATCAAATACATTCATGGGACTACTAATTATGGTATTTGGTATCCTAGTGATTCAACATTACAATTGATTGGATACAGTGATGCTGATTGGGTAAGATCCATAGATGATAGAAAGAGCACTAGTGGTTGCTGCTATTTCATAGGAAGCTGTTTAGTTACTTGGCACAGTAAAAAACATAATTCAGTTTCCTTATCTACTGCAGAAGCTGAATACATAGCTGTAGGAAGTTGTTGTGCTCAATTGTTGTGGATGAAACAAACTCTTTTAGATTATAATGTTCCACAACAATGTATGCCTATCATGTGTGATAACTCTAGTGCCATTAGTATCTCCAAAAATCCTGTGGCAATATTCACACACCAAGCATATTGACATTCGATATCATTTTCTGCATGACCATGCTGATCAAGGCACAATAGAGTTGCTTTTTGTCCCCACTGATGCTCAATTGGCTGATTTCTTTACAAAACCCATTGGAAATGAACGTCTTATCAATTTGAGACATCAATTGGGCATTGGCCCTTGCCCTGATCATTAATTCCTTATAGTTCAAATTAAACACATGTACCTACATATCACTTTTATCATGTATTATAAACAGGTGCTATTAACAAGGTTTGTCTTCTTAATTTTTTTTAAGGGCTAAATTCTTTGCAATTAGATGTAAAAGGGGGAGAGATATAGACAAATTGGCAAATATCATTTCATCTCTGGCTTTGATTGAGGGGGAGAAGTGCTACGATCTTCTAACTGGTGGAGAAAAAGCTTCTTGGCACAAGTTGAGGGGGAGCAAAGACATAGAGATATTTGCTTCATTGCTCCCACAAAGAAAATTCAAATGCTCCCTAATGTCCAAAAGCACCCTAAGGTCCAAAGAAGAAGATGTCCAAGTCTCATTGAAAGAAGAAGATAGAGTCAAGTTTCAGAGTTGCCATCAAATTGCAAAGGTGGAGATTGTTAGTGATTTCATTAGTTTGCAATTAGATTGGATACATTCATTTTCATAAGCTTGATCTCTCACACTTCTTTATTGGAATCTTCTTACATTATTTTTTAACTTAGCATCAAAGGTTTTTGTTCATACATGTTTTGATATGCTTTTTTAAATTAAAAGAAAACTCTTTTTTATCAAACATGTTAGTTTTTAGTCTAGCTTAGTTCTCCAAGACCAGACTTCCTTTTTAATATTTTTTTTCAAGTCTTTTAAATATAGGGAAAGTTCGGTCAGCTATCGGTTCCGGATCCAGAATGTAAAATTTGTATTTCAGGGAATGTCGGTCAGCTGTCGGTCGACTGAACTACTTTTCGGTGAACCGACACCTTTACAACGGTCCAAAATTTTCAAAAAATATAGGCGTTGGATTTTGACCGTTGAGTTCGGTCGACCGACAATAGATCCGTTGGAGACAAAATTCTTATAAAAAGAACCCTTCCTTGGTTTTTGTAAAAACACTTTTAAGGCTTTTGAGGGCCAAGGAAGATGGGACATTCATGCTAAGCTAGAGGGAAGCTAGGAGGGCAAATCATCGTGACAAACCTTTGATTCTTCAATGGGTTTGCTCCTCTTATCTTATTTTATTCATGATTGCTTTCAAATCTTTGATTTCTTCAAATGGCATGATTAAAGTGTTCAAATGTTGAATGTTTACACATGCTTTGATTTTAAAATTTGTTTATCATTTTAACTTCATCATTTGATAAGTAATCTCACATGTTTAGACATTTAATATTTCTTTCAAACTTGCTAGTTTCATCTTAAACTTTCTAAAAATAAGTTTGTTCATTATTTCAAAAGACATGTGTAGTTACTCTATCTCTCATTTACATCATTTAAGAGCATTGAATTTCAAGAGAGATAGAAGTAGTTTTTAAGGCATATGTATCATTTATTAATCTTTGCATTTATCATGCATATGCTTAGTTTGTTTACAACTTTCATATCAGCCTATGTTAAGAGGCATTTAATTGTATTCACTTGCATCTCATTGTATGCTAGTTTAGGCATAGTTTTTGAGATTAAAAACTTGTTGTAAAGGTTTATGCTTAGCCTATTGAAAAGCATATGAGGTTGTATAGGTTAATGCTTAGCCTTGAGTAAAAAGCATTTGTGCTTGTAAGGTTGGAGGTTAGCCTAAACCTTAAAATTGATAGTGGAACACCGGTAGAAATACCGGGAGTGGATGTAGGCATGATTGGCCGAACCACTATAAATTTCCTTGTTATGGTGATTGTGTGGATGATGCACTTAAATTTATTCTTTTCTTATCAATGTCAACTTTGATTGTTTTCATTGGTTCTTTACTTGGTATTAGGTCTTTCATCAATAATCAAGTTAATTAACTTTCAACACATAATTGATATTGGTTTAAAGAAGATTGGGCATCGTAATTGAGTATACCCTATTCACCCTCCCCCCCCCCCCCCCCCCCCCCCCTCTAGGGTTCGGTTCTGGACTTTCATCATATCCCAACGGTCATATTTTATGAAAATTTTTGACCGAAAAGCACTTGTTGGTTCACCGAACTGAAGTTCGGTCGACCGACATCTGGCCGACAGTTGACCAAAGCTCCCTGATATCACAGATCGCACAGTCTGGATTCGAGACCGACAGCTGACCGAAGTGGGTTCCGTCCAGGTTCGGTTAACCGACATCTTGTGTTCGGTTGACCGACAACTGCAACAAAATACTGTAACACCAAAAACGTTTTGCCTTCTTAAAAAGTTACTCCAAAGTATTTTTCTAGTGGGAGTTCTGGGCCACAGAATTAAGGTTGGAAACATGTTTTAAATCAATCTAAGAGTTTTAAAAACATGAATCCTAAAATGCCTAATTAGTTGATTTAAAAATCTAGGTCCAAAGGCTTGCATGCATGATTCGAAAATATTTCTTTCAAAACTTAATGCATCCAAGTTAAAAAATCCAAAACATGCATGTAACATAAGTTCTAAAAGTTTTAAAATAATGCACGTGAAAATCAAGATTTCAAGTTTTTCAAAATCAATGCTCATGTGAAAATTCGAATGATGCTTAAAATAATAATGCATCCAACAAATTGCAAAACACAAAATCCCTAACAGCATCCTTAAAGCCCATTTGGATGAGGAGAAATCTAGAGAGAGAGAGAGAGAAAAAAAACCTTTTGAAGAGTGACCTCTTGTTTGGTAGTGATTTTTCTTGGTGTCTAGATTTTGAATGTATCATAATTTTATTTATGAAACAATCATCTTATAGCCTTTATTCAATAAAATATAAAAAAATTAGATACTTAAATTCCACTTTTGATAATTAAAAATCATCTTTACTGCGGAGGAAAATATGTTTTCACCTGAACGGTAGAAAAAGTAGTTAAGAAGAAAATTGGTTTTCTAGTTTCGAAAGGAATATAATATGAAGCAACGAAGCTTTTTTTTTTTCAAAAATTAAACTTTTCTCATTGTCATCTTTACTCCTCTTTTTTTTTTTTTTTTATCAGTAATGGTAAAATATATTAAAGACTTTACTCCTCCAGATGTGCCCTTATTAAGAAAATAAAGAAGCATTTAATATTGTGATTTTGTTGGGCCACTCTAACCACCAGTTGGCTTCAGGCAGAAGTAGTTACGTACAGGCCCAACCCAGCTAGCTACTAAGCCAAAGAAAAAACAGGGCATAAACCACCCATTGGGCTCAAAATATCAGCTCAAAATGCGAGCTGATTCAGTCTATGTAGAACAGTCATGACTTGGTGATCTGTAACAGTTCTTTACGCCCCTGGGTCGAGCCTTGGGTCTATTTTCTCCTGATCACTAAATGGATCACCAAGGCCGAATTTATAGTTCTGTGGGCCACAACTAAACCTTAATATTAGGACCAGGCCTTTTGTACTAGCTTTGACCCAGCATGTGAAGGCCCATGAAGGTGGGCCCCAACTATCTTCTTGACTTGGAATGTCTTTGCAGAAGCATTATTTAGAAACTAGTGGTACTGCCATAAGTGCTGTTACATGCCTACAAACGCATGAAACAGATGCTTGACAATGGCTGTAGAGGTAAGTGCACATTGAATTCTGAATCTATGAAGGCAAAGCGCTTAAATTTTTTTTATTGGATTGTGTAAATAGGGGTGCCCTTCGACCGGGCTGAGGTATATCCAGGCCCAACTCGAGTATTAGAAATACAGACTCATATCACTCAAGCCCAACATGGGTTGTAGGTGCCTGGTCTTAGACCAACCCGTCGTAAACATGTCAAGCCTGAGCCTGCCCACAGAATCAGTTGGGCCAAGCCCAATTAATACAAACACTAAAAATGACGAGAGATCTAAAAATCAAGTTTTAAAAGAGAACTAATTTTAAATTCAAGTACAGCTATACAAATCATAATAGTACGAGTACGGATCCCCTGTTTCTTCGAAATAGGGGAACGCTGCTTCCTATTCCTGGACACCATGTGTATAATAATAGGCTGAAACAGTGTTCCCCCCGTCTCCTGACGCAATGCACAAAGAAAAGTATTTTACTCATCTAGGACAATTTACATTAAATTCGGGCCTGGCTTCGAGCTGTTTAACACTTAATCCAAGCATGGCCAGCATAATAAACAGACCCAGGATTTAGATTAGATCAGGCCCGACCTGAGTAAAAAAAAAAAAAAGGCCACGGCCCAGACAAGACAGGCCCAGTTGGCCCGGTCCATGAGCACCAGTAATAAGAAATTTAGGGGAAAATACATTAAAAAAATAATTTATGATTTCAATGGTAATTACCTTTTTAAATTCAACCAGAGTCCAATTTGTATGCTTGAAACTGGAGCGTAAGCATCGTAAACAAGCCCACCTAGAATTACATTTTCACATGGACTGGGCCCTATAAAATTGAGTTTGGCCTGACCCAAGTTAAGCCCCACATGGTATTCTAGAGGGATGAAGCTTCTGTGACGCCTAATGTGAACCTGCATGCCAAACCATCAAGTGAAATGTATGTTGTACTTGTGTGGATTGAGTTAGGCCTTGATCTTGGATTTCAAACTGACATGGAATTCAGGTTAGGTTCGGGGGCGACCCAATGCAAACAGGTCGAATTTGGGATGGGAAATGGCGGATTCAAATACACATCTGTCTTTACAGATTTAGATCTGAATCTAGCTCCAACATAGAACTTAAGTGTTATATTTGAATGTGGCGTCAACTTAAAAAGAAAAAAAAAATCTCATTTCCAAACAGAATCAAAATAAGATATGTATTGCACTAGTAGTTAAAAATGCATATATATATTTTTAATCACAGAAGTGCGGTTATTAATTTGTATATGATTAAAGCTAATTAGACTCTCAAATATAAATATAACTCGAGCAATGTAGGCCCTTAAAACCTACATATATTAAGAATATGTGAATATAATCCTCTCGGATCTAGATTCTTGGGTCGAAACAGATAAGATTGGTTCCAACTCCAAAGGTTTGTGACACTATATGCTTGGATCCAGATCCAAATACAAATTTATCCATAATTCAAGAATAAGTTTGATAATCGTTGCATTCGAAATCGGAGATTTTGGAATTTGAACAATTAGATACCCATTTGTAACTCTATTTAGTAGCTAAATTATGTTTGTTTCCTTATGATGAGGGTTTTCTCGTGGCATATAACCCGATAGGACTATATTGTATAATTATGTATTAATATTAAACACATATGATAATGGTATATAGGAATAACATTTTACAAGTAACAATTCATGATTTTAAAATTAAACAACCTTTTGAGAAGTGCCTCACAACCCAACCACAAAGAGGTGTCTCACCTTAGTAGCTATCCAATGATCGTATTTTTTTCTTCTTTTAAGTAATTGATTTATGCAAATCCATGAGTGTCGAAGTGGGACAATGACCATAATTGGAGTGGTAAGTACATCTAAATGTCAGGATTTTTCATAAGTTGGTTCGTTTGAAAGTTAATTTTCCATAAAAAAAAATAATGAACTAATTCTCTCTTGACATTCTCATAGTACATATTATATACAATTATAAGAAAAATGCACATTGTGTAAATTTCAAGCCGGTTTAAACTACACCAAACCAAACAAATAAGTTTAGATATCGAGTAATAAATGAGTTAACTATTTTTCAACCTGGTTTTTTTTAATGACGTGTGTATGCTTGAGGTATTTGACCTAACAATACTATTGCCCTAGGTGGCGCTCGCTAAACCCATGCAAATGAACACGGACAAATCTATGATGGTTTCCAAACATAAGATGTGGGGAGCAAACCCATGCCTTATGCCACTCCACCAACTTCCAGGTAGGTAGCCCTTCTCAACCTAGTTGCACTCGGGTGTAACTTTACATATCAGATCATGCTTGTGCCACATACACTTGGGGCCATTTGTTTGCATTGAATTGAATATACAAGAAGTGCTAGTCAGAGATCGTTATCAAAGCTTTGGATTGAGTGATGTAAGGGATCAATCTATGTAAAGGATGAGATCGTGTATTTGTTAAGAGGCTAAAGAAGATTTATAGAAAATCCCTTGTTCAAATCACTCCATGTTGTCCGTAGGCTTAGATATGAATGCTTGATGAGTGAACTTCTATATGGATGGATTGGGTTTTAAAGATACAACTCTTCCTCTTATGCTTTTCTTAATAGTTTATTAGAACACTTGGCCAATGTAGACGATAATTTAGATGATGAAGAAGATGATTATAGATCTATGTTATTTTCTTCCTCACGATCTCTTTATATTGCAAAAAAAAAAAAGTTTATTTGAGGAGAGGGTTAGAGATCACTAATGACCTCTAGATGCATATCCGGTTCCTCTTAAAAGAAGAGGAAACAAAAGAAACTTTATATGTGACGGGCATTTTTCTCATTTAAGAGGTTGGGACCATATTTGCCGAAATTGCAATGCCCAACCCACTAAGGTACTGTTTGGATTCTCTTAATTTTGCCTCTTATATACTTAAAACTTATTGAATCCATTTTTAGAATGTTTGGTAGGGGTATTTACTGTGCCCATTTCAATTGGTTTTAAGAGGAAAGGTGTCTATAAAAAGAAGCCATCAAAACCACCTGATTTGAATCAGGGCTTCATGTCTGAAGCGGAAAGACTGCACCTGCTACAGTGAAACGGACGTCCTCCTAGGACAGTCCGGTTTTTCATTTTTTTTTTAATTTATGGGACCCACAATCATGATCCAAGCCGTTAGAAATGTGAAGAAGGCCCAATACGGCCACGTGTCCAAATTTCAGCCGTTGATCTTTCTCGAATCTCGAGATATTTGCAAAAAAACGTGAGCCATTTGATGTAATATTCCGGACATTGTGGGCCCCACATTCAAGATCCGATCCGTTGGTTCTCTTTGGAGGGCCAAAAACGGCTATGGGCCCAAAATTGAGCTTCTAATTCAAAGTGGATCTTGAGATATTTACAAAAACGTTTTTGACCATTGATGTCCCATGCCTTAGTGATTGAGTCTTGAAGTTGTACACAGCAGTGTAGTATTTTTATTTTTTTTTTAAATTCAGGCATCATAAATCATGATCCAAACCATTGGATATATTCAAAAGATCATTCCCGACTAAGGGTCCAAATTTTAGCCATTGGATCATCATAGATTTTGAGATATTTACAAAAAACGACAGACATTTATATATACTTTTTTTTAAATCATGGCCCCTAAATGCAAAATCCAAACCAAAATGAAGATCCAAACCGCCTATAGTAATTAAAATGTGGAACACGTGTTTGAGATAAAATTCCAACCGTTGGATGATCACAGATTTGCAAAATGTCTAGACCATTAGATCTATTTTTACATGTCTTACCAAACAGTCTATTTTTAAAATATCTATGTCTTACCAAACAGTCTATTTGTAAAACATCAATTTCAAACCGCTCCATTTGAAATAGATCTATATCATACAGATCTATTTCGTAAAGATAAGATTTGCCAAACAAGCCCTAAGTCTAATAGTAAGTACATTAAATGAACTCCATGACATGATTACTAAAGGGGTTGCACGTGACTTGCTCAAACAATTGAATCATATCTTACCTAGTTGCCCAAAGTTTAATCACTAGGCATGCTGTGCGGGCTCTTTTCCTACGTGTGTGTGAGCATTCTTCTAGCATATGTGGGCTCCTTTCTCACTGTGTGGGCTCCTCTTTTTCCATGCGCGTGAGCTTTCTCATGAGTCTCAGGCCCCTTGACTAGGTTTATAAAAACTAAAGACGAGAATTCAACTTTGCCTTTCTCATAATACAAATTTCCAGTGATAGCTTGGTATCCATACCCCACATCCGTTTCATTCATTTTCTATTCTTCTTCATTTTCAATCATTTTTTAAAATACTACTATTAGAATTCCTAGTAATTCAGCTACACAAAGAAAGCCAGGCCAACACACTTTATGGCACGTTTGTATACACACCATTTCCGCGAAAAGTGGAATTTGCCACGTCAGCAAATTTCATAAAAATAGAAACTTCGCAAAAGGATTTCCGTAGAATTTTAGAAATTCATGTTTGGTGCAAAAAAAAAATTCGTTGTTGAATTGGTGCTAATATTGTTTGGTGCAGCTGTGGATTCCTTATAGAAATTTAAATTTTCTTATTTGGTGAAACAATTTTTTGTAGAAAAATAACGTAACATATTTATTATTTATTCAACATCAAATAATAATTTATTTAAAGAAATAAAAAATGAAAGAGTTGTAGGGTTTCGGGTTAAAATGAATAAGAGTGAGGAAAATAGGGAAAAAGTTTTCCGAGGAAATCAATTTCCCATACTAGCTATAAGAAATCCATTTCCATCATTATCAAGGAAAATGCTCACGAGGCAAGAAAGTATTTTCGTGGAATTGTTTCGCACCAAATAACTGAAAAATAAGTTTCCCGCATAAAAGTGTTAAACAAAGATGCCCTCATTGTTGAATGGTGTCGACACCTTCATTTCACCCATGCGCCCCGAAATCGATGCCAATAGCACAACATAAAAAAATACACGTGAAGAAAACGGGCCCCAACGGTTTCGAATAGGGGTTTTGTTTACAGATTGGGCTGACCTTGTAAATTGCTCTTCAATTGACATCCAATCGAAAAATTCTAAATTAATACTGTGCCCCACAATGTAGAGATGACGAGGACAGAAGGAAGACCCAAAGACAGCTAATTCCTCCAAAAATAGTTAGTAGCTGAGGAAAGGCTGTAGCCTTTTCCTCCCAGCTTTTCAGACCCCAAGGGCTCACTCAAATAAAAAAGACCATAGGATGATGAGCGAGAAATAGTTGTAATACTGACGATTAGAGATAGGAAAGTCACAGAAAGTAAAAAAAAAAGAAAAAAAAGAAAGGATATTTTCTCTCTCACTCACATCTGTCCTCTCCAGTCAACAATCAAGATACATACATATACATACCTTTGTTCCCTCTCTCTCTCTCTCTCTTGGATTCCCATTTCCCAATCACAAAAAAAATATAAAGACCAAAGGAGGGCACAGGCACTTGACTTGAAAAGGTGAAATGGCTACTCCTTTGAG
Organism: Cinnamomum chago; assembly: GCA_038049695.1. Lineage (NCBI taxonomy): Eukaryota > Viridiplantae > Streptophyta > Magnoliopsida > Laurales > Lauraceae > Cinnamomum > Cinnamomum chago. The sequence goes on from CP142454.1 coordinate 78,101,906, forward strand.
GCTTTTGCTGCCTCTAAATACAGCCTTCTGTCCCTATGATTCCCCCCTCAAAGCTCCAAACATCTTCACCCAAAACCCTAATTTCTTCAAGCCCTCTTCTCCTTCTTCCTCATTCAAGCCAAAATGGGTAGATACCAAATCAGCACACCACTGCAGAAGAACCCTTTCTTCAAAACAAAAGGTATCTCTCTCTCTCTCTCTCAAATATATTTATCTGTATATCCATATGTACAAAAAGATGCTTTCTTTGCCACTTTTTTTCTCTTCTTTGTTCTTTTTGGGTGAAAGAAGATGTGTTATTGAATTGGGTTTTACTTACTTTGCCTATTGCTCCTCGTTTCTGTTTATTGCAATGAAGTTTTAGAAGTTGGGTATTGTTAGCTGAAGTTGTGAAGTTGTTACGAGTAATGGGTCTGTTTGTTTGCGATTCTCCTCCTATTTTCCACCCAGAGAATTAAGGAACTTGGGTTTTTCTTTCTTTGCTTTTATTTATTTTTGTGTTGAAGTTTTGGGATTTGTTTTAGTTGAATCTCTTAAATTGATGGAAGCCTGCAATTTTTTTGCTAAGTATATTCTTCTTGTGAATTAATTATTTTTCTGAATTTTTTTTCTTTCTTTCTTGGGTATTTGGTACAGAAGTAGAAGTTAGATTATTTGGAATGATTGATTTGGAATGGATTGGGTTTGCTGATACAAATCTAAGTTTTGGTCTTACTTCTTGATGCAGCGCCATATCCTTGGTTTCTTGTTTCATTGAGCTCATATAGGCTATTACATGCAACACTTATTATTGACATACATACGGAACTCATGTGTTTTAACACGCACACATTCTCCTAAACACATTAATTTTACTCTAGTCTTCCATATGATTTTTGTTTACCTACTATGTATAAACATTAATGCAAACATGCAATTAACTGCTAATATTTTATATTCTTAATACAGCATTTCACCATTATTATTCCCACATTTATTTTTAATGATTATTTGCAAATCCCCACGATGATGATCTGAATAGCCCCTCAAGCTAGATAGAAGGAAATATTTGATGATGCAGCTGATTTGATGATGGAATGTGTATTGGAAATGCATAACTTCCCTTCCTTATTTTGTGTTCCTACTTAATGGTTGAACTATGACATTCTTTTTCAAAATTTTTGTTAGGATTTGATGACTTCTAGTTATAGAAGTTGTATCTGAAAGGATGTATTGTTTATCCACTTGTGTTTTGGAAATTCTGTGGTTCTTTGACCTGCAACTCATGTGTCTCTGAAGTGGGTTCTTTCATTGTTGACCTTGTAGAATCAATCCATTTTTGGTTTTTACAACTGATTTACTCTGGGGTCTTTTTTTTATTTTATTTTGTATGTACTGGTATAGTGGCTCTGTGCAAGAAGAGATGAAGATTCGGGGAATTGCAGGAGTGAAGTGAATAATGTAGGAAGAATGTTTGGCTCAGATGAGGAGAACGTTTCTCAAGTTCCTACCCAAGCTCAGTCCCTTGTTGAAGGCTCGGGGACTTTGTTGGTGTCAGAGCCAAAGCCAAGCCTGGACCTCGATTATTTACAGGTATTGCATATTCATAGTTGCAACTTATAAGCTTTATCCATCTTTCATGTATGCTTTAAATATGTATGTATGCATGCATGTATATTTGTATCTATGTATTCATTGAACCTCCATAGCGGGTCTTCATTTTTATCATGACACAGCCTTATACAATTTTATATTACAATGAAACCCGATTTCTTAAAATAATGCTTGAACTCGTTGTCAAATATATGTATGCATTGTCAGTTACACAACTACTGATTGAAACCAGGCTATTACTGTCTTATTTGTCATTTCTTAATTTTTCCCTTTTACTTTGTTTTTTGAAATGTGGTCATGCTTATACTTTAGAGAGCGATTACATGCCTGTACTCTTATATGTTAGCCTCTATAAGTCGTGCTATGCACAACAATGCAGCGCATATTTGCAGGATCCAAGCTATCCATTAGGTTGACTCCATGTTTTGATCCTGACCCTAACCCAAAAATCAAGTTGGTTTCTGCTCATCAGTAGTTCATTTTGTACAAAAGAGTGGATTGTTAAAATAAATAAGCTGTCCAACCACATTTGATGTGGTGAGAGGTGTTTCTGATGAGTGGATTGGTCTTGTTTATGGACTAGTGCACACATATGTTGGGACATATTTGATGACAGCTCTGATCTCACAGACATGGTTCATTGTTGGCTTCTGTGGCCCTCTGTAGATGTTATTGATTCTAGACATGCATAGGCATTGGTTTGTTTGGCTTAAAGCGTTGACTTTCAACATATCTGATACTTGGCATGTTGCAAATACTGGCATGTGCATGACCATATGTGCTCAGTGCTCACTCATCCTTCTATGTTTGAATCTGTGGCTATATGAAAGTTATATCTGCAAATGCCCTCTTGGAAGCATTGTTTTTAAAATTAACTGAGCCCCACCCACGATCACTGCCGGACCAATTCCTTTGAAAGAAGGTAGAAAACAATATATAATTTCCAATTTCATGTTTTCATAAGATTTGCGAGGTTCCGGGTTCTTTTGCACTGCTTTTGGAAGATAACAACCACAAGTTTTGAAAGATTTTAGCATATTAAAATTGGAGGTACCATTCATTTGACTCTGGATAAAACAAATGTGGCCACTTATTACTGTATTACTGCTTAAACTCATTTTTAATGGTTAATACACGTGTCTAAAGTTTAGAATCACTAGAGACTATTTTCTAATTTTTAAAGATATTTATATCTTTTTGATGAATATTTTATGTGTTTTTGTGCACCAATGTGGGACTTGATTTGACTCGCCAAAGTCCCATACAACTCGGCTGACTCTAGTTGACTTGAGGGGACCAAGTCACCTCTGAATTCGAGTTTTAAAACCTTGCTTAGAAGGCCCTCCAACAGGATCCCAACATTTTTGCTTAATATATCTTGTTATTCTTTAATGCGTTAGATAGAGTTTTTTTTCATCAGAGGAAATAGCACCATGAACCCTGCTGTCTTGTGTTTTCTTTGATTCCCATCACCAACATGACCGCTACTATTGCCATTGACGCAACCTTCACCTCTAAATTGTCCTTGTGAAGAGAATAAGAGAGCTGAACATTCAAAAATTATGTTTTGAGGCAACAACATTCTATGACACCACATTGAGTTCTCATTACTCAATGTCTGGAGATGGTAGAGATTCCTTGCTTAAAATTTGATCTTGAATAGTTTTATATTTAGGTTTTGAAATTTAATATACTATTTATGGAAAGGACAACTGTATCTGTATGTGTCCTGAATTTCCATGAGCGCAGAGTTGTATTCCTAATCGGAGAGCCGTATTCCTAATATTTCTGTCTATGTCTATATTCATATCCATATCTGGGCATCATTTATGATGTTGATGATGATGATTGGTAAAACTGTCTGGCGGAGTTCCAAAGGTATCAAATGTACTTCATCTAATGCCGCCTTCTCAATAAAGAAAATCCATTGATTCAAACGTAGGAAAGAGGAAGAAAGTTGCTCCTATTGCAACAAATTGTCCACCAATGGGCCACATATTCACTTGAGTTGCCACCCAGAGCACCTCACAATTATTGGTCTTTTGTCACTTGTCAGAGAGTAAAGGAGAAAAAAAAGATGTTAGACACTTAGACAGTTTAACGTGCTGCTATACACTGATAGCAATAGCTCAGTGGTTGGGCATCTCCCTCTCCACAGAAACTGCCAGAGAACGAACCCTGGATGTATTGGTGAGGGACTTGGGCAGTGTGTGTTTGGGTGATGAGTATTTACCAGAGCAAAAAAAAAAAAAAAAGAAGACTGACGAAGAAGAGGAACTTTTACAAATGAGATATGTTAGCCTCCTTAGGTTTTGGCAAGTTCAAGAAACAATGTCCACTTCCTATTGGCTTCGGCTGTTCATTTGACCATTGTTAGCATCACTCTTTTGAAAATCGAAATTGCATCGCAAATCGTTCAAGGGGCTGACCCGAATCGTATCGTGAATCATATGGTTTTTTTTTCTTATGAAAAATATAAGAAATAGTAAAGCCTTCAAAAGTAATTAAGAAAATTAGTTATTCATAATCCATCCATTTTCCATCAATAGCAGCAACAATAGAGTGATAAATAAGACTGATACAAGCATATGAAAAGCATCACTAACACATAATTAATATATCCATGTTTAAGATGTCAATATTACTAGGAAAAATATACATGTTGTGGTTTTTTTATCTTTTAGTAAAAAATAAAAATAAAATCCAAATCATTGACATTATTCTTGAAGTTAAAGGTGTGTAAAGTAATACTAACAAAAAAAATTATACAATTATGGATATTAGCCATTTAGCTTCGACTATTCCCACGTGGACAAATCGGTTGAATCATAAGATCTGACAAAATAAGTTTTGAATCGTAAGACTCACTCAGAAAAGGGATCATTGCATAGATACGAATCTTTTTCCTTAGGATTCAATACGAATCGTAGGATTTAAGATACAAATCATAGGATTCTGATAACAATGGTTAGCAGTGTGCCTACCACAGAAAAAATAGCCTTCAAGTCAAAGCGAAGTGTACACATTATAGACGGCATCCATCTTAGATACCTGTGCATGAGGAAGCCCAAGAAGGATCTGCACTTGGCCTTAATTGTGCAAATCCTCCCAATAGGAAGATTCCCATATTAGTTTGGGATGGTGATCTCCATGATTATTTTACTCATTAAGTTTCGTCTTTCAGTTAGGCTATTCTTATGTCTTGAAGCTGTACTCTTGGAGGAAAAAGACCAATTCTCTCCTCCTTAAGCTACATTAGTAGGTAGAGTTAACATTCACAATCTCAATTGATTCAAGGAATATTTGGTCTCTTGCTGGATTTATGTCAAAATATATCGTCCTACCTTATATTGGACCCACTACATTTAACACACCCACTCAACCAACAACTATATATGTGAAACCCACACCCACTCGACAAAATATCAAACAATCCATCAATCCTTCCACCATGCTGTTCTCTACATGGACCTCACTTGCTCCAACCCATGCACCTATCTAGGTGAGAGCTATTGGGTACATATCCTATTCACCGACCCATTATGTTGGACCACTGCAACTAGCACATCCACCGAACCAACCATATATGTGAAACTCTCTAAAATGTCAAACCATTCATCAATCTTACAATTGTGGTATTTTATGTGGACCTCCACCCATCTAGGTGAGAACTATGGGATACATATCCTACCCATCAACCAATGTACACCCATCTAAGTGGGACCTACTGAATAAGAGATAATAACCATCTTATACCATCTACATGGGACCCACTAGAGAATATCCTACAGGTCTTACCTTTACCTAGATGGGATCCACTATAAGCAACCCACCCACTTACTTGGCCTAGCTTTTTGTTTCCATATAGGTGAGGCTCATCATATCCAACTCATCCACCATTCTCTAGGACGCCTCGTTCATAGATTTTACCAATGATTTCCATTGGCAGATAGATTAGTTAAATCTAATAGATATGATGTGGGTCCACTATCATTTAAGAGGTTCCAATATCATATACTATTCACACGATCCCACAATGATTGTGTTATTTAGGTGCTGCTCACATTAATATCTGATTTTTTTTCTATGTTGGGAAACTAGTCAGGAGTGATTCACATTAATATTTGATTTAATTGTTAGACAAAGGACATTTTGGTAATTCAGAAGTCATTTCACAAGTAGACTGCATACGGTCTATATGTGAACATTTAACTAAGTGTGCTTCAAAAAGTTCAAAGTTACGTGAAGATTTAATTTAATGTACAAGTAGTTCGAGCTTGAAGAATCTCATATTAATTTAAAGATATTTGCTCATATATTGTTGAAGTGCTATACAATAATATATGAATCTTTTTTAATTAATTTATGTTATAAAATGAATTTATCTTCTAATGATTACACAGTATGTTTATCATTCACTTAATTTATGTTTTTCTTATTAATTAATACTTCATTTGGATATTAATTTGTCTTGAGGTAGTGAAATTCCTTGTCTTTTAAGTTCCAACCTGCTCGAAAGGCATAACGATCTGTGCATTGTCTCGGAGAGGGGCTCGGTGAAATAGACATGTCTGTGAAGATGTAGACTACCTGTACCTGGACAGAAAAACCTTATGAAGCTTTACTGTTCCCGGCTTTGGGCCTTTCCTGTGTACCTTGGGTGGAGAGCAAAGAAGGCCTCCTTTTTTATTTTATTTTATATATATATATATATTTTTGGGGGGGGGGGGGGGGGAGGGGGGTTGGGGTTTGGATAGCAATCTGGAAGAGCTAGATTCTAACCTTGTGTCAGGACCCACGGGCCAAGGGATAGTAACAAGACTCAAGCAGACAATTTCTATGGGGCGTAGGCCTCCCAAAAGATAACGGAGGCGTGCAAAAGCTTCCTCGAGCTAGATGGAAATCGACCATTGAGTGCAAGGACAGAATATTCTATGATTTGCAATTAATTAACACTTAATATATGGATATTAATTTTAATTTATTGTATGATTTGAATGAAACATAATCTGTGCATTGCGGGGACTTAATGCTAGTTATTACTTGAATGGTGATTGGTGAGACTTATGTGTTCCTAAAGCAAGGGCTGGGATTGGATCTGGTGTCCCATTAGGAAGTGGGGAGAAAAAATAACATTATAAACACAATGCAGGCTAGTTGGCCTTCCAGATTTTTTATAAAGATCATTTTGGAATGTATGAACTATGAAGAGTCGGCCGGGGCCTATGTGTGAAATCCTCCCTCAAAATTTTTTTTTTCCGCAACTTAAGGTGTGAGACCTAGGTGTCGTTTGGATCCCAACTAAGGGGAGGTTTGAGGTCCTTTCCTCCATTTTAATCTCTACTTTTGTTCTACCTTCCATATTGCTACCCTCCTCTAGTGCTAATCACCTTGGATTCAACCCAAGCGCTGTGTGAGGCTTGGCTATTGCATATTTATTATATTTCACTTTCCAGCACAATCACAAACCTCATGATCGGTGTATTTAGTGCCGAAAAATCAAGTTGTTTTCGAATTTTGTGTTTTTCTAGGATATTATTGGGGAAATGTTGCAGAAAATAAAAATAAATTGTGAAAATATTTAAAATCCAAAAATGATGTGATGAATACATATGATAAGTGGTTTAAAGGATACTCATTGGACCAAATTATGCTGCATTGGGAGGAGTTGGCCTTTACTTTTGGTTGGTCCTAAGTAGCTTTGATTTTCTGGTTTTTGGCGTTTTCATTCTCTTTTTGTTGTTCTTGTTTTTTCTTGTTTCCAGTATAGTTCTATTGTACTGCTTGCCTTTTATTGAAAGTTACCATTCAGAAAAAAAAAAAAAAACAAAAACAAAAAAAAAAACAAAAAACCATGAAAGTTAAAGAAAAAAAAAGGGTACAAAATAATAAAGCATATATCTACATCTATCATAAGAGATATGGATAATAAATTACTAATTACTAACAATGGAGATGAATGATAATTATTCATAATGATAATTACACAGGGTAAGTACTAGTGGCATAGCTTCCTCTTATAGTAAATACAAGTAAAAATTTCAAAGAATGGACAAAATTGGACTACATAATAAAGCATATATCTACATCTATCATAAGAGATATGGATAATAAATTACTAATTACTAACAATGGAGATGAATGATAATTATACTGGGTAAGTGTTAGTGGCATAGTTTCCTGTTAGTAAATACAAGTAAAAATTCAAAGAATGGACAAAATTGGACTACATAAATTCCTCTCTGTAACCATTCAAAAAAAAAAAAAAAAAAATCCTCTCTGTGGAACCATAATAAATTCAATTTAAGTTAAGAAAACTGTAATTAGGTACTGCTAAGAATGGTATGTGACATGAGACCTCTCTTGCTTCTCCTAAAGTTGATTTATTACTTAGCCATATTTTTGTACTAGTGATATCTTTCTATTTTTTCATGATATATTGAAAAACTACAATGTTTTGGGAATATTGTTATGTTATAGGGAAAATGTTGTTTCGGGTAAGTATTATGATCTGTTCTGATATTTTCAAAATTTCACTGATATTTGTGACAACGGTTTCCAGCCTTGTATTCAAGTAATACAATTTTCCATGGCGATTTTGTACACAGGTTTAGAAATCCTCTTACCCTTTGAAATCAGGGGTCCTTTTGTTCTGTAGTTATAATATTAAATTCATTTCAGGCAAGTCTTTAAGGTTGACAATTGTTGAAAGGTTCCTAAAAGGGTTGATTCCGGGTTCCTTAAAGGGCTTTAGGTTAAGGGAAGAGCGGCTGTAGATTACCATCCCTTCTTCTCATCAGATTGTTTTTTTTTTTTTTTTTTTTTTTCTTTTTCCCCCTTTTATTTTCTTTCCTTTTAATGGTAAAGAACTTTCACCAATAAGAAATACAAGGAGCAAGCAGAACAACCATGGACAACATGCATAGATACTCTTAACCTGAGGAAGAAATAAAAAATTACATTAGATCACTTTCAAAGCTCCCTTCTCATGCACTCTACTGGGCGATTCACAGCCCTATTTACAAAAAACCCTTTAAAAAGAAAAAACTACCTAAGACATGGCATGGGTTCAAACTCAGGTCTCAGTCACTTATAAAATGTCCTCACATGCCTACCAGTAAGCTACAAAGAAGTTGGTGTATTTCCATACAATATTTAATAAAAATATAGAATTTGCTAACCGGAATAGGCAATTACTTGTTTCAGTGCCCTACCCAACTCATTCCTGGTGCTGACCAGAATTTTATACCATGCCTACAACATAATTTGGGCTCGGGACAATGGTTAAATCTCTCTGACGGTCTTCCTAATTAGCCCCTCGTGTTAACTGGGTTTGCACTGGGCCTTCAAGGTCCCTGTTTGTCCTAGTCAAATATGAGCGAAGAAATGCACTAACCTTCTCGCATGCTTTCAAAGAACACATGGCCAAAGAAGCAATATTAGCAAGGGGATTATAGACTGTCCAAAATCTTCTCCTATGGATAACTGTAGGAAACATGCTGCTTGAAAACCAATTCCGCCTCAGAATTGGGAGTGGGTCCCCTTTTATTAAAGAGAAAGACATGTTTTCATGCATGATGCTCTCTGGGGGCATTCGCTGGAGAAAACTCTCCATAGACTGTTTCCCTTTCTATACATTCGAACTGCAGATTAGGACTACTATGAGACACGATTTGAGTTAGATCTTGAATGCCAAAAGCTTCCTCATATAAGGTGATAGGAATCAAGATTTCCATATAAAGTATAAACTTAGTTTTGAAGAAGTTCGGGGTGCTCACATTTACAGGCTAATGGATATAACCCTTATTATTATTGTGAGAACTCTCCAATCTATGAGGTTGCATCTGAAGAGTTTCATCAAAGTGAAAATTGAAGATTTGAACGTTTGTATACTTTTTGTTAGATCAAGAGAGCACGCAGCTGATTACCTGACATACTAGGGACCTGTTTGGCAAATTTTATCTGCATGAAATAGATCTGAGGATTATAGATCTATATAGGATAGAAGTTTTACAAATAGACCGTTTGGTACAACCAATCCACTGTTTTAAATTGACGTTTTAGATTCCTATGGTCAACTGTTTTCATGAATTTCTTGAGATCCACAAGGAATTAAAGGTTGGAACTTGACCTACTAGCGGTGCTTGGGCTTATAAAGAGGATCAACGGTTTGGATCTTGATTTAGAGGGCCACAAAGTCCAGAAATTTAGATCCATGGGTTCATTTGTGTTACAAATATCTAGAGATCCGTGGATGATCAACAGTTCAAATATCATTGCATGGCCGTATTTGATCTTGTAAAGAGGATCAATGGTTTGGATTGACGTTTAATTAAAGTCCCACAGTTAGAAAAGAAAAAGAAAAACAACCGGATTGGGTTTCTCAACATGAAAACCCAGTCGGTTTTGCAGTGTAGTGCACTAACTGTCATCCGGTTTTTCTTGAATATCTTGAGATCCAAGAGGAATTAAATGCTGAAGATTGACCCTGTAGCCGTAATTGGGATTATAAAGAGGATCAACGGTTCGGATCTTGATTTAGAGGCCCTCAGTCCAGAAGTTTAGTTCCAGTGGTTCACTTCTTTTTTTTTTTTTTTATAAATATCTAGAGATCTGTGCATGATCAATGGCTCAAATTTGACCCCATAGCTGTTCGTGGCCTTCTGAAATCTGAAGACATCTAATGGTTTGATCTTCATTTAGGTCCCTAGAATTTGAAAAGAGGGAAAAACCAGTGAGGCGATTTTTGGCACTATTCATCCACCTGCCTGCTTTAGATGAAGAGGTCTGCCCCAGAAAGTATGGATTCCGGTTCCCTCCCAAATAGACATAAAAGGTCTTTTCTCTGGTTCATACAGACATCTCCAAGGCACTATCCAAATGGTCTATTTTTTTTCTAAACATTTGTTTCAAATCTCTTTAAGAGAAATAGAGGTGGAAAGTAGAGATGCCAAATGCCACCTAAAGCTCCTCCTTGGCATCAAGTGCTGTCTATTATACCCAAGTTAAGCGTGATTGACATCTATACTAGGTTTAAAGGGGAATGTGGAGAAACAGATGAATTATATTATTTATATTTATATATGCTCTTTGTAATTTTAGTAACAAGAGGGACTTTTATGTAATTTCTGGCACAAATAAGGCTGCCCTTAATTTTATTATTTTTTTATGAACACACCAACAATCTGGTACTACCCAAGCAACAAGAATAACTTCTTACAGCACCTGAACATAATAGCTCCCTCAAAGTAATTAACTTAGTTGATCATTTAAATGAACTGTTAAGCATAAACCTGAACCTTTGTATGCTAGCAATTCAGCTCATCATGCACACCATCAGGTGTATGGTTTTCAATCTGATCCTTCACAACATTTGAGGATCAAGCCGTTGATCATGTCATGAAGCTAGCTCCTCATGGGCTATAATTGATGTAACCACAAGTATCACACGGCCAAACATGGCTAACATTGGTACATGGACTGATTCATCGTGGACAACAGAAGATGTATGGCTTTCCATCTTATCCTTCACAACATGTGAGGATCTAGTCATTGATCATGTCATGGAGCTCCTCATGGGCTATAATTGAAGTAACCACTAGTATAACACAGCCAAACATGGCTGACAGTGGTACATGGACTGCCGATGTCATCCCTAGTTGAGGAGAAAGAAGAGAAAGGGGCTGCGAATGTAAAAAACTTTAATCCTCACATCATTAGGGTTATGGTTTCATTATGACTTCTGACCATGCATAGACGTCTTACTTTATTTTATTAATAATTTCCTGAAATTACAGAAAATCCTGCTGTTGGTGTTTTTTAAATAAAAAAATTGGAGGACATATGGACATGGAAATTACATAAAAGTCATGTTTCTCAACATATGAAACACTATTGGCTGTTTAACAGCAAGGATCCAGGCTGTCAGTGTGTCTCTGATTGCATAAGTTTATGGGTACGAACACCATAATTGGCTGTTTAACAGCAAGAATCAAGATTGTACATGTATACGTGTGTTGCATAAGTGTTCTGATTGCCTTATTTTGTTTTAATTTCTAACACTACGTTTTAATTTTAATAGGAACTATTGGCCATTCAGCAGAAAGGACCAAGAGCAATTGGCTTCTTTGGAACTCGGAACATGGGTTTCATGCATCAGCAGCTTATAGAGGTTTTGAGCTATGCTATGGTCATAACGGTATGATATCCTAACTTCTATTTTAATAATCCATTTTCTTTTCCAGAGAGGTGTTTCATAGTATGAAATATTTTATACGTGTAATCCTGTTCCAGAAAAATCATATTTTTACATCAGGAGCTTCTGGGACAAATGCTGCTGTTATAAGAGGTGCTTTAAGAGCAGAACAACCCGATCTGCTTACTGTAATCTTGCCTCAAAGCTTAAAGATGCAGCCACCCGAGAGCCAAGAATTGCTATCAAAAGTAAGATTTGTTTTATTGTTTTTGTTTCTATACTGAATTTATCAAAGGCCCTAAAGACACCAAACTTAAAAGCAAGCTTCTTGAGTAAAGATAACAAGACCTATGAAAGAGGTATTAGCTTTAGAGTGACAATGATCTTATCTGCTAATTTTAACTACAGAAGCTTGCTATTTTGATATGCTTCTGGTGAACAACTTCGGAAGCTACCTGTTTGTATTCTTGAATCAACATATTGGTGGATACATATCTTATCGTGGCTGTAAATCAGCCTTTTTGTCTGAGGTTTCACTGAAGAATTTGATATTACTGGCACACTTCCAATCATATCGGTGCATATTGGCCGTCTGCTAATGCACACTGATATGGCCAACATGGTCGATTACACCCCTTTACCAACCTATAAACCTGTGTTCTTGGGTTAATTTGTACAAAAGAAAGCTTCAAGAAAGGGCTTTTTGCATTTTTGGGCCATGAACTTTAAGGAAAATAGCAAATTAAAGATCTAAATGAAAAATTGAAGCTGATATGCAACCCATTAGCTTGGGGGATATCTTTTGAGGTTAAAAAATCTGAGAATGAGTGAAATATGCAAGCCCGAAGCTTTAGATTTGCTCGTACAATTTGGAAGGAAAGAAACTCAAGATGTTTTGAAGAAATCACTTCGACTGAGAGGAGGTTGGTGGAGAAATCAAAATTTCTAATAGCTCTTTGGGTGTCAATTCTACCTCCCTTTAGAGGATATTCTTTAGATTAAATTGTGTATCATTGGAAAGAGCTGGCATTTTCTTAGGTCTTTTCTGTTTTTTCTGCTTTTGCTGTCCTTTGCTTTCAGTACTTTTCTCTTGTACTGTTTGCCTTTTTTAATGATAGTAACCATTTCAAAAAAAAAAAGAAAAAAAAAAGAAAGATTTGCTCGTACATCCATTATTCGGACATTTTTTAGGCTTCTAGGATATTTTCATATAAATATCGAACTAAAAAGTACTAGTTTAGTGTATACTATTCCTAACTACTAATTAGTACTAAGTCGTGATGGAATATTTTTCCAAGTGCTTGTCAATTAACATTTTAATGTAAGTGAACAAAGACATTAGCATTGTAACTATAGTTTATCTAAAAGCATATAACCATTGTTTTAAAAATCAATTTCATTTCACAAATTGTATTAAATGATGAATTGAATTGTGTCGTGAAAGGATTTTTTTTCCTTCTAAAATTGGAAAAAAAATTAAAAATTAAAAGAAAAAGGAAAAATTAGGTTTTAATAATTCATCCATTTTCCATTCATAGCAGCATAATTACAATGACAAACAAGAATAGGTTACAATCATACAAAGAATGTCATGACATATATAAGATTCACTCTTGAATCTTAAGTTTTACTTGTAAATGTAATTTGCTGATTAGATGGGAATCTTTTTCCTTAGTATTCGATACGGGTTGTAGGATTTTGACAACAATGCATACAACTTCAATATACAATACCTATATGATACTCAATGCTCCTATATATATTTATTTTAATTAATGAAAAGGGTATCAAAATCTACCATTTTTTAATATTCTGGATTTTTTTGGATATTTTTCAGATTTTTATATTTAAATAAAACTCACTCTGCTACTTGATACGTATTGCTGGAACCGATACATATCTGATATGTAACATTTTGGAAGGCACTCCCTCCAAAACCTTTTTTTTCTTAATCCGTTTTTGTAGTTCCTCTTGCCAGCCACAAACTGAGAGTTATAAACAACCTCTCAACTAACTACCATCCATATGTTTTCATTGACGACTATGGATGAGAAATTCATACTTTTGAAGTACATGTAAGTTTTGTAGCTAGCCACTATGTGCTTCGGGAGATCCCTAATCTTGTATCTGTCCTTTCCGGAGGAGGGTTCACTAAACCCTTGCTCAAACTTGCACACAGCCGCATATCCTTATTGTGGCTGATGTGTCACACATCCAAGCCTTGCAACTTGTATAAACCAATGAATAGTTGTTTTTCTTCTTCTTCTTTGTGTGTGTGTTGCACCCACATTCATTTTGTGAATGAGTCAGTGAGAGAATTTGCTTGTCTAAGAACATGCAAGGAATATATCACTTTCCTTTGCCATGGTGCTAGTTTTTCTCACCAGAAAAGCTAATCTCCAAGGACCTTGAGGATCTACCAGCCAGAGATGCTGATTATGAGAGTCATTTGAGCGAAAACTTGGTGGAAGAGTTTATTTTGTCTTTCCTTTTCTTTTTGAAAGCTTAATGCCTTCTTTGGTGGCGATAGTTTCTTTCCTTCATAGGTAATGTTTTGAGTCTTGAATGAGAACCAAGTTTAGTTACCATTATGAGGCAATTTCATTCGGAGCTTATTGACATTTTTGAAGACTTAAATGTCCATGGCTTTATTCATTGGATTCAGTGGGTATTTTAATTTCCAATCCTACTGTATCATCTTATGATCCTTGCTGTTTTCTTACTTTTTTTATGGCGCAGCCCTGAAACCTCGATTGAAATCGTAGACCAATCTCCAAGAGATTGACTAAATCCAAAGGATTCTAGCCCTAGGGCACATAACACACCATAACAGGAGAGAACTCGCGATAACTTGAATTAATTGAATAAAGCATAACCTTACAATGAGGGGCTTCTCAATATATAGAGTAGCATTGTTCTAAATAAACAAGACATTCTAAAATAAGAATATATCTAATCTTAATCCAAATAGGATTTAGGAAGCAGATATATTAAGCAACTCTACTAATTTAGAGACTAACTAAACTAATGATAGGGATCTCAAAATCAGAGATCATGTGGACCCCGTCCATCAGGGCCTGCGGGTCTTGGTCTTCGATCGGCCTGCATCATTTTACTTCTTATGCTGCACATGTTCTTAGCCTTAGACGACCATCCAATGTAGTTGCCTAGGCGCACCAAGGCCCCCTGGCTCCCAGCCTTATCCCAAGTGAGGCGCACCCTAGGCCTATCGGGTGGTGCTTTTTTATTTGTTACTTGGGGCATGTCAGGTGGTGCTCGCTTGGGGTTCTTCTTCTTCAGCAGTCAACTCTGGGAAGTACCTATGATGATGATGACAGTGATGATTATGTTCAGGCACTCTACACGTGTCTACTGCCTAAAAGATGGTTTAAAATTTCTGATGATGATGATGATGTTGTGACACTTTTGGCAGGATTTGACAGTACACATTTTAAAGAATGTGGGATGTTAAAAAAAAAAAAAAAGCACATTACTCTCTCTATCTAAAAGATCATTTAAATTTTCTGATGATGATGTTGATATTCTGACACTCTTGGCAGGATTTAGACACAAAGTATATTAAAGAATATGGGATGTTTGAAATGCTCTCCCTCCCTCCCTCCCTCCCTTTCCTGTGTGTGGATAGTACCCATTTGGAGTTTTCAGAAAAGCATTAGTAATGTCCTTGTTTGTTTTGAAGGTGAAGAATGTGATTGAGAAGCCTCATAATGACCATCTACCTTTGATTGAAGCTAGCAGGTTTGTTAGTTTCCCCTTTTCTTTTATGATCTTTGTAACCATGATACAACGAGGTACTTTGCACTCAGGTAAAAGACCAGTTTGAAGGTGTCCATGTAATGATAGGTTATCCATGAAATGTTCAGAACCTCTTAATGAAATTTAACATTTTAGTTTTCTGATCCTTAATCTGCAAAATGTTCCAAATCATTAGAAAACATTAATCGAGTTGATCATGAACCCACACATTTACTTGTCACAAGATCCAGTTTTGAAATTGGCACTCAATTGTGATGAAACATATCAGATCAACTTACCTTCTTAAGTTGACAAGTGAGCTTTTTCATAACAGACTTCAATTTGTTGTTGTAATCATTATTACTATTAGCTTTTCATATGACGACACATAAAATGAAAAGTATTAAATACTAAACTTCATCCGTCTTTTGGGGAAAAAAAGATGAAATTGCGTCGATCTGACCTTTATTTCTTATCTTTTGTTTAATGGCTGTGAGCCATGTTTATCAACTTAAGCCAAATTTAGATTATTGGAATTTGAATTCCTTTAGCAGATTGATTCAACTTATCAAGTTCCAAGTTACTGATAGTGGCTGCAACCTTGGCTCTGGTTGTTTTTATTGAGTCCCTCGTGTGTTGCCATTTTACGTGCTCATCTTCTGTGTAATTAATCTGAGAGTTGTTTATGAATGTTAATGAGTTGATTTCTTTGATGTTGGAACAGGCTCTGTAACATGGACATTCTCTCACATGTACAGCAAGTGATTTGCTTTGCTTTCCATGACAGTAGGCTGCTCATGGAAACGTGCCAAGAAGCGAAGAACCTGAGGAAGATGGTGACCCTCTTCTACCTTGATTAATCCAACTGTGGGAAAAGGGAGGAAGATGTGTTGTCCATGGCTCCATGTAACTGTAGAGAAATTGGGGGAAAACCAAGAAGAGAGAGAGCTCCTCTTTTGGGCAGGTTACTATTCTTTCTTGTTTCAATCATATTTCTGAGTTGTTGGGAAATATTACAAGTGGAGGGAGTGGATAAGGGGTTCCATCTCATTCTATTGGGTTATCTTATTCTCTTCATGTTATTCATTTGTATTTAATCATTATATTCTTATTAACAAAAGAAAAAAAATACAGCAAGGTCCTGACGTTCTGTATTGCATCCATTTTTGTAGGTGCTAATGAGTTCATTATTTTTGTTCATTTTCTGAAATTTTGAGTGAGTCTCTGTTTCTTTGGAAAGAGGGCTCTTCTTTCCTGTCTTTTTCAAAGCTGTGGGTTCTGGGACTATATGATTTTCAGGTAGAATTTTCAGGCTGGTCGTCCCTTAGCATGGGGCACTCTCACTGGGTTTGACGCTTAATCCGTGTTCTGGAGACCCTTGGATTAATTGCATGTTATTAGCTATGTGGTGGGGCTGTGTGAGATGAGAGACCCCTTTCCACTCTGGTGTCCCTTGTTTCTCAGTTCTTGTAATTCTTTTTAACTCTTTTTTAGGCCCGATAAATACATCAAATCTGGCCTAACTAGAGCAATTGAATGTTATTGGTATTTTCTTCTAAAGGACCAGAGACTCCTGGCCATGCCCCTGGTGGATGGGGCAGGTTGTTGGAAAGTGAATTGTTTTTTAGATACTTCACATGTAGGTAGTTGGAAAGGAAATACTTAAATTCCCCAGAGTGCAATAGCCAATAATCCTCATGTTCAACCAGGACTTGAACCAGATACTCCTACCCATCCATGGGAGCACTTGATTTTGCTAGCAAAACTTGGCTCCTGTGGATGCATGCTGTGCTCCCTTTTCTTTTTTCTTTTTCCTCCTTTTTTCGTACTTAACCTGTCTCCATCAAGCCTGCTGAAATTGCTAAAGGCCTGGGCCAGGGATTTTTTTATTTTTAATTTATTTATCAAGCCATATATAACCGTCAGTTTCAAGCAAGTCTTAATAAAAGAGGAGGGTTGTGTGTTGATAGCAGATATAAAACTTTCAATCACAACTCCAAGACTCCAATGCGATGATGGTAGGCAAAGTGTAGGCAATTACACTACCATTCACTGAGGTCATTCAACAGGTTGAGCAACCACCATGATAAGCTTTGCTGGGTCGCCCATGATGGGGATGGCTCTTCACTTGTTTAAAGTGTAGATTAAAGATAAGAACTTCACCAAAGTACAAGCTTCTTATGGAGCAGTAGGCTGCATTTCTCATGTACTAAAAGATGCGTTCATTATTTAAAACCAACACACCAAACTACTTCACAAAGTTGAAAGGGCATCCACAAGTTTACATCACTTGCATTACAAATTCTTTTGACAGTTCTGAAAATAAAGGATCCCAAACACATACCCCATAACAGAAAAAATGATAATAACACAACCTATTATTCTTGTTCTTATTCTTTTATTTTAGCCACAGTTGCAGCAGCATATGTCAAGGCAGCATTCACACATCTCATAGCAGCAGAAGCAGCAGCATAGAGCAAATAGACTGCACCCAAATGACAAGATCAATATAACAAACATGAATACTTACATCAAATTTCCAGAAAAATAACTTAGTATTAGAGGGCAAATGAGAATTTGATAAGAAAGATTCTCAACCACTTCGAAATCTTGAAGTACATTATATAAAATCTCATAAAACTATTTCCAATTACTTAAAAATCTTGTAATAAGACCTCATGCTAAGTTTGTTAGTAAAAAGATCATAAACTAAGCAACCTATTAATGGTTGAGTGGTGTTTGCACCTTGGCATCACACACACGCCCACGGATTGATCCCTAGGTGTAAAGCATCACTTGTGACCA
This sequence comes from Cinnamomum chago, assembly GCA_038049695.1. Taxonomy (NCBI): domain Eukaryota; kingdom Viridiplantae; phylum Streptophyta; class Magnoliopsida; order Laurales; family Lauraceae; genus Cinnamomum; species Cinnamomum chago. Next base: position 78,120,255 of record CP142454.1, read on the forward strand.
TTATCCCCCAGTATAAAAAAATAAATAAATAGAAAAGGCCCATGAACTATATCGGTAACTTTCAATCAACAAGCTGTAGCCTTGTTACTAGTGAGTTAGCACAACCAGGATTAGTAGCTCCACTAAGAAAAATTTGTGGAGGTATCAGTATCAATCTAAAGCAAGAGGTTTAAGATCTTCTTTACAGTAGGAAGTGAGGGAGGAAGAGCCATACCAGCCATAAAGAGCACCCTTTTCTTCCTTCCTCTTTTGAACCATTTCGTAGTAAGACATTTCTTGTGCAGTTGGAGGATCCATCTCCCCTTAATCGAACTCCCTAAAACCAACAGTAAATTGAAGGCAGAGCTCTCTTTTGCAAGTATTTCCCTTTCCTACTGGAACGGTATTGGGAAGAAATAGGAGAAGGGATGGTCCCAAGAAGGGGGACAAAAGCGATCCTGGAGAACATGAAAGTCTTAGAAAACAAAAAACAAAAAAAAAAAAAAAAGCAAAGAAGTTCAACAGGCTGTTTGTAGCTTTTAAAGTTGAAGAAGAAAATGACATTTGACCTGCTTCATTGAAGAAACATGGCCCGCATGAAAATGTAATGGATGAGGTCAATGTTCTGCCTTATCTACTCCTTAAATCTCAAACCTTGAAATGCTATTTTTAGATTTCATGAAACATATATCATCTATTGCATAGCTGTTACAATATACATTGTTTCTGTTTTTTGTTAACTGCTTAAGATTCATTGTTAATCACCTGGTATTGGGGAGGAATGGATAGATGAGTAGTTTTTATTGAGTTCTTGAACTAGGATCATATGAAGAACCATATCTAATGAAGCTGATTTGTACTGAATGGAAAACCCACTTTCTCTCCCCTAGTACTGCTGGCAAGTGCACCCCAACAACATGCCATGTGCCTTATGATAATTTATTGAGAGATTGGATCTGTACTCTAATGATTGATTCGTCCAAGAGTTCAGTTGACAAAATGAGAGCCCAAATGTACAATAATAATCCAAATAACATATTGAAATCTCAATGTTGCCGGCTATATTGCATCATTTTTCTTTAAAAGAACTCTCTTGTTAAAAAAATGCAACTTCTTGTAGTCCTCGAATCTCACAAAGAAGATGCCTTCTCAATGGAGAATGTAAGGTCAAAAATTGAGATGAGTTCCAAATGGACTGGTAATCTGACCTGTTAATATCAACAGATCATCCTTTCTGATTTGAGTGAGATCCTTCGAGTGAGCCCTATAAAATTCAAACAAAGAAGTCTCGATCGGTGGGACCAATTGAGTTCCCACCGATGCTAAGTCAGCAACCGAGATTGGAAATTCATATAGTGATTAGTTTTTGGATGTGATTTTGGCATTCATTTTCCTTCATCTCTTTCCCTCTTTTATTTCCTTCTTCCCTAACTTCCTCATGTTACTTGACACATGTCCTTTCCCACATTCTCCATAATAGCATGTGAGAAGATCATGCCCCCTTTTCGTGAGCTCCACTTTCCCCATTACAACATGTGAGAAGATCATGGCCCCTTTTCGTGGGATGTTCCTTCCCCACTTCCATTCTTGGCTAATTTTGCAGGTGGGTCTGTTTTGGCCCAAACCCACTTCCAAGTCATTCAAACTTTCCCCTCACAATTGCCCCCCAAGCCTCCTTTCTTCTTTTCCATTTTCCAAGGAGAAGGGGGCTTGAGATTCTTCGGGGACACGCGGTGCTTTCAAGGCTGCTCGGTGCTTAGTGCAGTCTTACACTACTAACTCTTCTAAAACTGTGAAGGTTGTAGAGGCTAAGGTGCTCAATGCTTTGAGTCGCCTGACTGCAAGTGAGATGGAGCTCAAGGCTATCCGTTCCAAGCTAGCCGAGATGGAGGAGGAGATGCGGGATGTTATGGAGAAGTTTAAAGATGCAGTGTTTGAAGAGGTCGAGGCAATCTATCTTGAGCAGGTTGAGCGGATGAAGACCCTCGTGTTCAAATGGGGGTATGATGTGGGCTTAAGTGATGCTAGTGTCCTGTGAGATTCTCCCCTCTGGGCCAAGCATACAGTTCAGCCCGTCGCTATTCCAGCTCAGCCATCGCCTGCTGAAACTTCCACTCAAGACCTTGCCGCTTCTGCTACTGATGTCCTCGAAGTTGTTTAGAGAATTGAAGAACTCTCCCCCTTTTCCTTTTGGTGCATTTTGGTTTTATCGAGTTGCCTGATCTGTGGGCCAGGCATTATATCTCTTTGATGTTATTTCTTTTGTGCTTTTAAATAAAATGCTCAACTCTTTGCATTTCTTTTATTAAATTCGTACTATCTATACCTAATGCCACTGTCGGCCTTCATCCGAACTCTCTTTAGATCAATGTTTGCATCGTCATGCCAAAACATTGATAAAAGGAAGATCAGTACAGTATATGTGAGGCCCCACCCCTTGTGGGCCCTCTAATTTAATTTTAAATACTATTAATACTAATTATTAGCTAATTATGTTAATTAGGGGTTAATCAGGGTAGTTATGTATTATTTTCCTAAGTTTTCTTAGATTAGTCTAGTTGTATTAGTAATAGGGTTTTAGGAGTCTTTTTGTAATTTCTAGGGTTAATTGGTTAGTGGAGCCCTAGCTAAGAATTTGAGTTAACCATAGGGGGTTTTTCCTAAAAAGCACCATTCTAGAATCTTCCCCACCTAAAGACCCATTTGCCCCTAGCCTTAACCCTAATCCCATACTAACTTAAAGGCCATTTCAGTCATTAGCCACTCCCCCAAATCTATAAAACTAGCAATTATTCCTCTCTCATTTCCCTCTTCTTTCTCTCATTTCTTCCCTAAGAGTTGAGCTACTGTTGTGCTGGAGAAATATACTTAGGAGCTGCAACATCTTCATCCTCATCTTCTTCTTGGATTAGCTTGGATTTGGTTCTCTATTTCTTTATCTCTCTCTACAACCTTCTACTCCATCAAAGGCAAGTGCATTATACTTTTAACTTAGGTTGTATATTCTGTTGCATTTGATTCATTTAATTTTAGTTCAGTTATTTCATGTGTTAGAAACAACATTGAGCTTAGGATAGATGGATGGTTGGACATTGATGGATGGGTTTTCACCCCATTTGGAAGATCAATGGGCCTAATTGGTGTTGGATGATGGGCATTGTAGTGGTTTTGTGTTTTTCAATGATTTGGTGAAGTTTGGGAGTGATTGGAGGTGTTTTGGTGGAAAATCGGGTTGAAAATGGAAAAATCCCGAAAACTGGGTTCTACAGGATTTTTGCAGTGTGCCAGGTCGACTTGGCCCTGCCCAGGTTGACCTGGGTACACTAAAACCTGCAGAACCAAGTCCCAGTTGAAAATTTCTGCAGACAGAGTTTCCCTGTGTGCCAGGTCGACCGGGCCCTGCCCAGGTCGACTGGGCACACTGAATTTTGGGAAAAACCTGCTCTCAGTTAATTTTTCCTGCAGAGTTAAGTTTCAGTATACCCGGTCGACCGGGCCCTGCCCAGGTCGACCGAGCACACTGTTTTCTGCAGAAATCAACTGAGAGTTGGTCTTTCACCTGAACCCAGACATCCTGTGTGCCAGGTCGACCTGCCCCTGCCCAGGTCGACCCGGGTACACTATTTTTATAGAAAATGACTGAAAGTTGGATTTTCTCCTGAAACACAAGAAATGCAGTGGAAAAATGTCTGAAAGTTGGGACATCACTATTTCCAAGGTTTTTGGTGTATGCGGTCGACCACCCAGGTCAGGAGGTCGACCGGACACATTGGGAACCTTTGAAAACAAGCTAAGTCTTCCAGGAGGCCTGAACCGGTTTTTTCCAGTGCACTTGGTCGACCCACCAGGCCAGGAGGTCGACCGAGCACACTGCACACCAGGTCGACCTGGGGGTCAACCCCTAGTGTACCCGGTCGACCTGGCCCTGCCCAGGTCAACCGAGCATACTGGGATCAGTGATTTTCCAGTTTTTAGAAGTTTGGAGTTTTGATCAGTTGTGGGGCCCCTTGACCATCCAAATGGACATTTATCAATGTACTAAGCCCGAGTCAACGGTGTGACTCAACTTTGACTCGTGGGGACCACCGATTAGGGTTTTGGTCGTTTAATCTAAGATGATTCGATCATTAAATGTCGTCAATGATGCCCGTAACCTCAGGAGCACCAAACACAGTATCCTATGACATCTGAGACTTCATTTAGAGATCAAATTACCGGAGATGAACCCGAACCTAAACGTGGTCCATTACCTAGGTTGGACTTTTGTATTTTTCCTATTGATTCTCATGTTTGAAGTTTACACTTCACCTTTCTATTATTGTCACTCTTATATCCTTAGTGTAGCTAATGACTTTTAATTACTGGAAATGAATGAGAGGAATAGTTGCTAGTTTTATAGATTTGGGGGAGTGGCTAATGACTGAAATGGCCTTTAGGTTAGTATGGGATTAGGGTTAGGGCTAGGGGCAAATGGGTCTTTAGGTGGGGAAGATTCTAGAAGGGTGCTTTTTAGGAAAAACCTCCCTATGGTTAACTCAAATTCTTAGCTAGGGCTCCACTAACCAATTAACCCTAAAAATTACAAAAAGACTCCTAAAACCCTCTTACTAATACAACTAGGCTAATCTAACAAAACTTAGGAAAATAATACATAATTACCCTGATTAACCCCTAATTAACATAATTAGCTAATAATTAGTATTAATAGTATTTAAAATTAAATTAGAGGGCCCACAAGGGGTGGGGCCTCACATCATTCCCTCCTTTTAAAACATTTGGTCCCCAAATGTAAAAACAAAGTTAGAACATACCTGAGGTAGAAGATATGGATAGTCCTTCTCCACTTGGTCGCGTAGCTCCCATATAGCAATCAGTATGTGAATTTTCCTCCCGACCAATCTGCTCTACCTTAACATCTCCAACATCTTGGATCAAGCACTTTGCTTCTGCAACATATGCAGCCATCCGATCATCTCGTGTTGCATATTCCCCGGTTAGTTGACTAGCAACTAACTGTGAGTTGTAGTGGACTGTCAATTACCTGATCCTGAGCTCTCTGGCCATCCTGAGTTCGGGCAGTAATGCTTAGTACTCTGCCTTATTGTTTCACACGTTGAATCCTATCATCACAGCCCGTTATGAGCAGCATGCTGACACCCGAGCCTCATGATGAGCACCATGCCAACGCCTGAGCCTGAGCCTCATGAATTAGATGCTCCGTCCACATATAATTGCCATTGCTGGTTGGTCCTTGCTCCGTCCACCTGCCAACTTGACTCATTTTGTTCAGGCATCTCCCTATAAGTGAACTCGGCTATGAAGTCGACCACCACCTGGCCCTTTATCGCGCTTCTGGGAATTATTTTGATGTCATGTTCACTGAGCTCTATTACCCATTTCACTAGTCTCCTGGAAAGGTCGGCCTTTTAAAGAATCATCCGAAGTGGGTTCAGTCAGGACTTTGATCGTATGGGCTTGAAAGTAGTGCCTTAGCTTCCGAAGTGCACACACCAAAGCCAGGGCAAGCTTCTCAAGCGACAGGTATCTCATTTCGGCATCCAGCAAGGTTTTGCCGTTGAAGTAGATCGGCTGACGCTGCTTCCCTTGCTCCCTCATCAGGGCTGCACTAACTGCGTGCTAAGATATTGCCAAGTACAATACCAGCTCTTCCCCGGGACTTGGAATGGACAGGACAGGAGGGGAGCTCAAATATCGCTTGAATTGCGCAAGTGCTTCATCGCATTTTTCGTCTCACACATTCTCTGCCCTTTTCTTTAGGGTGAGAAACATTGGTTGGCATTTGTCCGAACTCTTTGCTATAAAGCAACCCCAGGCAGCGAGCATACCTGTCAACTTCTATACTTCCTTCCTTGAACTGGGTCGCTCCACCCTTTGCACGGCCGAGACTTGGTCGGGGTTGGCCTCTATCCCCTTTTGAGTCACAAGGTATCCCAAGAATTTTCCCGATCTAACCTCGAATGAACATTTCTAGGTGTTCAGCTTCAATTTATATCTCCGTAGGATGTCGGACACCATCTTCAAGTCCTCTTCATGAGTGACCTTTTCTTTGCTTTTTATCATCATATCATCAACATAGGCTTCCACTGTCCTTCCAATCAGAACCTGAAATATTTTTGTAACCAACCTTTGGTATGTTGCTCCTGCATTCTTAAGTCCAAAGGGCATTCTTTTGTGATAGAAGGTCCCCTTTGTTGTTATAAATGTTGTTTTCTCTTGGTTAGCTACCTCCGGTGCGATTTGGTGATACCCTTAGTATGCGCCTAAGAAGCTCATCCGTTCATGCCCTGCCGTGGAATCCACAAGTTGATCAATTTTTGGGAGTGGGAAGCTGTCTTTAGGACATGCTTTGTTCAGGTCAGTGAAGTCCACACACACCTTCCACTTCTTGTTCTTCTTTGGCACAACAACCGTGTTGGACAACCATTTCGGGGTACTGCACCTTCCGCATGACATTTGCTTCTAGCAGCTTGTCAACTTCCTCGTTTACTGTTGCTTAGCGATCTGGGGCGAGTTTCCTCTGCTTCTGCACCACCGGTTTGGCTCTCAGGTCCAAGCCTAATTTGTGGCTAATGACCTTGGAGTTCAAGCAAAAACATCAGTATTTTGACTGAGGAGTCGAGCCAAGCTACGGCCTCATCGGTCAGGTCGACAATATCCTAATCATCCAGTATCACTCAGGAGATGACACGCTTCCCTTTTGAACCGCAATCCTTTTTAGCTCCTCTACAACCTCGTCTGTCAGGTCAACAATTTGACCTTTGACCGACTTAACTGTGGTTGCTATTTTTTATCGGCCTTCTTATCTGGACCTAAGCCTTCATCGTCTGCCCTTTTTGCCTTTCTTTTGATTGCCACGATCAGACAGCTTTTGGATGCTGCCTGATCTCCATGGTCCCTTTCAGTGTCGGGAAATGTATCCTTTGGTGATAGGTTGATGACACCGCCCTCATGCGATGAATCCATGTTCACCCCATAATGGCGTTGTAGGGAGATGACACATCTACCACTAGGAATTCCACATCTAAGCGGACCTGTACAGCTATCACGCCCATTGGGTGCGCTGCTTGGCCACTGAACCTGAACATGTGTATCAAGGTCAGCTTAAAATATGAGTGTTTTAGACCAAGCTTATCAAACAGCTCGGTATATATTATTTCTGATGAGCTTCCTTGGCCCTTTTTGGCGCACGTATCCTCCATATATTCCTTCGGGTGTCTTTCCTTCACCAGGTGTTCCAGATGCTGTTTAAGAATATGGTAGTTCTCCCGATGGTAAGAGCACTAGAGGTTGGGATTCTGATGGTCGGGGTCGGTCACCATCTTTAAAGGACTTTTGAAGTATGGCTCATCCTTGATTTGGGTCAAGACCCTATAAATTGGGTCCTTAAAGATCGTGAACACCTTCAAAGGCTGCTCTTGTGGGTTCGATATGACCCTTTCTTCTATCCGATCCTTCACCGAACTCCCTTCTCCTGGATCACTCTTTCGTCGAGCGAGCCCACCTTGGCTCAAATACACCCATGTCTTCTTCCAATTTTATGAACTCCTTGATCCGCTCCATCAGCTCTCCTTGTGTAGTCAGGGACCGCTTTGTTAATGATTGGCAAAGTTGGCTTTCCTTCGGCAGCCCGAGCTTAAAGGTTGCTAAGGCTACATGCTCGTTACTCCCTTCCACCTCATTATAGAGGCGCCAGTAATGCGTGCCGAACATATGAAATGTGTAACAAAAGATCCAACAAGCTCTCGAAAGCCGCAAATTGATCTCGACTTTAGGCGGGAAAACGTCTTCAAGGCCAGGTCTCCCAAACTCGAAGGGAAAACTTTACACATCAGCGGCTCATTTCCTACCCATAATGCCATGGAATACTGGTAATACTAAACATGGTAGGTGGGATCCGAGGTTCCATCATAGACTCTTAGGTTGGTGATCGAGAACCGCCAGGTGGGTTCGCCTTTTCTATCTCCTCCGAGAATGGAGACATGAAATTTTGAGCGTTTCCCAGGTACCTTGCATTGGTCAGGTTCTCTAGAGGGAGCTTTCGATCAGCCAACGCCTTTTTATTAAGGGCTTGTACATCCTCCTTGGCAAGTGCTCGTGGGGGTGCTTTCCTCCTCGGGGTTTCGCCAACCTCAATGTAGCTGCTCAGACTTCGGCTTCCTTTCCCTCCGAGGTCGAGAACTCGAAGTCCTGCTTCCTTCATTGCCTGTTCTAGCTTTAGCTCGGCTCTACCAAGCTCTTGATTTGGAGTGGTTGGTCAAAGGGTCTTTGCCCGACTGTTCATGTCGCCCCCTGAGCCGTGCTTCCTCCACCTGAGATGGAGGTCGTCCAGTCCAGGGCGGTGATCCTAGATTCTGTTCTTGATCTGACAATTTTTCTTAGCAAGAAGAAACGTTAGTGGGTTTTTCCCTCCTCCCTTCCCACAGACGGCGCCAATTGTAAAGTTAAGAATTGAGATGGGTTCCAAATGGACTGGTAATCTGACTTGTTAATATCAACAGATCCACCTTTCTGATTTGAGTGAGATCCTCCGGATGGGCCCTGTAAAATTCAAACAAAGAAGTCTCGATCGGTGGGACCGATCGAGTTCCCTCCGATGCTTAAGTCAGCCACCGAGATTGGAAATTCATGTAGTGATTGGTTTTTGGATTTGATTTTGGCATATCTTTTCCTTCACCTCTTTCCCCCTTTTATTTCCTTCTTCCCTAACTTCCTCATGTTACTTGACACATGTCCTTTCCCACCTTCTCCATAATAGCATGTGAGAAGATCATGCCCCCTTTTCGTGGGATGTTCCTTCCCCACTTTCCCCATTACAACATGTGAGAAAATCATGGCCTCTTTTCGTGGGATGTTCCTTCCCCACTTCCATTCTTGGGCTAATTTTGCAGGTGGGTCTGTTTTGGCCCAAACCCACTTCCAAGTCATTCAAACTTTCCCCTCACAGAGAACTAAGTAGATCCAAAAGATCAGTGCAGAAGTCTTAAAACCCAGCTGATTTTTGGTGCAATGCCTTATCAAGAGACCATAGTGTATGGTCTTCCTTGACTGATTGGTGCAGCTGTCCAAGCCTATATATGACTTTTTGTTAGAATTATTTTACCTTAGTTTTAATGAAATTTACCCTTTACAAAATTTAAAAAAAATAAAAATAAATAAGGCCACAAGTTATATAAGGCTAGGGCTGTCAAAATACCACACAACTCGTTAACACGACACAAACCCATACGATATTAATGGGTTCGGGTGACCTCTTAATGGGCTCAGCTCGTTAATGGGTCAAACTCGTTAACACGTTAAGTTAACAGGTCGTGTACGAATTAAACCAGTAACCCATTAACAAATGCTTAACCCGTTAAATTTCTTTTAGTCCCTAAGTATAGCTAGAATTAATTTATATTCGAAAAGAAGAAATTGAGATTTATTGTTTTATAGTGGGATTTTAGGTGGGATCCACTCGAGATCCTCACAGTTTCGTGCGGCTTATATAATTTTCTCCTTATATATATTTTTGCATGGATTTTCTTTTAATTTTCGAAATGACTTAATTACTTAATGGGTTAATGAGTTGGGTAGGATAACCTATTAAATTAACGGGGCGTGTTTGGGTTGGTTTTTTTACCCGTTAAGTTAACAGGTCGTGTACGAGTTAAGGTGATTCTAACACAAATTCGTTAACACGACACGATTTACAACCCTAGATAAGTCCAATGAACCCAACTTCTTTCTCCCATCCTACAAGAGCTACTTAGGAGGGTCAAGATGTGAGATGTGAGCGTGTTTCACCTGATGTCTTTACAACATTAAATTTTTTGAAGCTTGAAATTCATTTGATGTGTTTTGGGTAGATTTTCAAGAGATAATACCATATCTTCTCTGTTTGATATGACATCACAGAGATTAGGGAAATGAAAGCTTTGTACTCCATTACCTTTGTGGTGAATCTTTTCTTGTATTTGCTCCGTGGTGTTTTTCTTCTCATTTTAGGAATTTCATATAAAAATTGTGTCTTAATTTATCAGAAGTTTCCTTAATTCCTGTGATATTTAACTTGTTCAAAAAAACACAAAAAAAAAAAAAAAAAAAACAAATACCAATGATTTGATGTTAATCCCAGCCAACTTTCTTAATTAGCAAAAGGGCAATGTATTTGATTAATTATTCAGGGGTGAGACTCATAGACCCACATACCCCGTCAAAATTCAAAGTTGGCAGGTAAGACCATGTTTGAAAAAAAAAAAAAAAAAAAAACATAAGATAGAATCAATGTGAAGCATGCAAGATGTAAGATAATGAATGGGCATAAATGATGTGTGCCAAAGTGCTGAATAGTAGACTGTGGGTGGAAATCCTGTGCACAGACCAAAGGCAGTTGAATGGACGGCAAGGATTGCCATTTGCCAGTACCCAAATGCCTAACTAGCAATCAAATGAAATTTAATGTGAATGTCCACACAGTCTTCTCTCATCAGCACCCAAGGGCACCCACCCTTTTGCCTGTTCTCCATTATCAGGATTCCTTTTCCCTTTTTTCTTTTGTTCTTTTCTTTTTTTTTTCTTTTTTTTTTTTCGCTAAATGAGGGTTTTCCTAATCCTTTGAGCTCGACTAATCCATCCAGGCCCAGAGAGAAGCCGGGTAAAACCCCTGTGGCCCCCAGGTGGTAGCACTAGTAGACTCAACCTTCAGTTTCTAAAGAGAAGGGAATCGGGGATCGATATCATGACCTCTAGCTCCGGAAAAGAGAGGATTCATTTTCCTTCTATAGTCACAAACCTCAGGCAACAATGTAGGGTGGAAATAGGTCCCATGCATGGCTTCAAGCAAACATTTCTGACCTATAAAAATAAAGTGTTTCTTTACTATAAAATAAAGTTGAATATAGAGAAGAGTTTTCACTCATTTGAAAGAGATTGTATTTATGCAAGTTTCACTAAGAAGAATGTCAAAAAATAATTATTATATACTATAACGGAAGGTTTTCATTTCAATTTTGACTGCTACATTTTAATTTTGACTATCACAGAACCCACAAAACCTATTATTATATATTATCGTGGAAGTCTATCAATTCAATCCTGACCGTTATCTTTATATTTCGACTTTGATCGATCGAACCCTACATCAATTTATTATTATATATTACAGCGGAATCTTTTCATCTGATTTTGATTACTATTTCGGTATTCCCCCCTCATATATAAAACAGAATGTTTGATCCAACCAAAGTGGATCAAGAAAAAAGAAGGTAGAAAAATATCTGAAATGTCATAGGCATACTTAATGATACACATAAGTAAATAAACCTGCAAAGTGAAATGTCATAGGTATACTTCATTTCTGACTCCGAGGACGTGCAGCCCTTAGACCTTCTCCCACTTCCTCGACGTCCTCGCCCGTTCCTCCCATCCCACGGATCCGAAGCCGACTAGTTGGGTTATGCAATACTCAGACTCATCTCCCATTTCGAACTTTTCTTTCATATTTGCCAAAAGGCCCCTCTTTTTCGCTTTTGAGAGGGTACATTCTAACAAATGCCTTTTTACAGTGTTTCCTTGTTCGGACGAAACAGGGGATTCAGACTCAATTAACCAATATTATGTTATGTAGTACACACATGAGATTAGCACGAGGCTGCTCAGCAGTATTATTAAAAGATAACATGTCCAATTACAAAGTTATGAGACAATAGGTAAGAAAACTAGTATGTAACTTAAAAAAGTCTGTCTATGGACAAACACTACAAAACTACAAACATCTTGATAGTGGTATCTCAAATTCAATATCGTCACTACATTGTTTGAGCTGAGAATGCAGTTGATCAGTGCATAATACTCTAAAATCAATGGGAGTATAGGCATGGGTTTGCACCCCAAATCTTGTATTCGAAACTGTCGTAAATTTATATATTCGGTATGTGTTTGTGTGGGTTTAGTAGGAGCCGCTGGAAAGATTAGTCCTGTTGGGTGAAAAACTTCAAGAATTCTCACATCATTATAAATAAATAAAAAAGAGCCCGGAGGGCATTTTCTAGAATTCCTCATATATATATATAAGAAATGTTCATGCACATCCATCCCTCACCATCGGAAGAGGACTCACAATAGGAAGAGGGATACTTAATGCTTTTCCTTTTTTTCACATGAACATTCATTTTCTGTATATGAATTCCATTTCTAAATATGGCTTTTTCTCTTTTACACATGAATATTTTCAATTATGTAAGTATCCATCACCCTATAGCGAAAGGATGGATGTATATAAACATTCCTATATATGTCCACTTTATGTTTTGTTTTCCAGTAAACTGATTGGTGGATAGCGATACTTGAAACCATGGGCTCAAGGCCTCAAAACTCTTTCAGCCTATGGGCTTGAATGATACCGCAGGACCTAGCCCATTTTCAAAATGCACATAGCCCTTTATGTTGAATATGTCAAGTTAGGCAGGGCCATTAAGCATATAAAGGCCCAAGCACGATCCATTTAAGAGACCCAAACATACAATGAGCACCCTTACTCTGTAATTCCTGGTGTGGGTTAAGTTTTCACTACCAAGCTTTTATGGCAAATAGTTTCAAACACAAAACATGTTCGCTGAAAACTGTGTCTGAAAGGGAGAATTCAAAAGGAAGATTCCATTTTGAAGAAAGTGGTCTTGTTTCCTTAACAATTATTATATTCAGAATTAGAATAGGTACTCTGTTAGCATTTAGAAATTCCAAAGAAGTAATCAGCCCACATGAATCTAACAGATATTTAAAAATCGTCCAGTAAGAATGCGTTTAAGTTTTTTTGAGGAATTCTAGGATGAAGAATTTCATTACTGCAAAAATTCTTCTGAGATACTATATTTCTAATCTCAAAAAAAGCATCTAAATTCTAGAATTCAAATCATTCCAAGGGCTACAATTTTGGAGAAATCCTTGTGCATTTTAAACAATGGCTTGACAGGAATTTGGAATAACCATAAAGGGTAAACTCACTTCACAAGCTTTAAATTTATAGCCTTGGTTGTAGCTCAAGTAGTTAGGGACAATGGACACATTGTGTGAATGCTTGAGTACGTCTTTCTATAAAGCAAAAGAAAAAAAAAAGAAACACTCTATTCATAGGGCCTTTAGCATTGCACGATCAATCTAAATGGTAAGCCCGGGTCAGTGCAAGGCTGGGAAATGATTTGAGTTCTGCATTCCTTCTTGTTTATAGTGTTATTATTCTACACATGAGAATCACATGAATGGGGTTTTCAGCCCCCCCCAACTATAGCTCAAAGGCAGAAAGGTTCATGGCTATCGTTTTTTATACATTCAAAGAAGCTGAAACAAAAATAACAACAGGGGGCAGGTAACTGATGCTAACACTAGAATTAATTTCAAGGCTTCCATGGTGGTGGAGGGGGTGGAGAGGCAGGATAAAGTGGAGGTACCCTCGAAAATATTGTGTTCTTGTCAACACCTCCACCGCCACTGCCTGTTAGTGAAACAAGTGCAGCAACTAAGCCCGCATTTCCAGCCATTGTGGGCTCAGTGTAATTGTAATTTGGGCGCACATCGCTGAAACCATCGAACCGGTCAGGTCCACCTACCATGGCCCCGGTAATAGTGTTAGGATTTGCAGTTTTTGCATCTCGCCATTTCCATCCCCCAGTGCATGAGTATTTTTGGCCGTCTTTGGGTATTGAAGCTCCACGATGATGAACATGCTTGGGGTATTTTGAACCATATCCTACCAGGTAGCTCATCTTCATGGGGTTGGCTCCTAAAATATAGTCCACCTGAAATGACCCAAAGCATAGATTACAAAAGTTAGCAGTATATTTTTCATCATTATAATTAAGAGCATATATTTTTTGGGGGCACTCTTAATTTGCTCTCTTAAACTGCTCTATCCATTAAGGGTTCCAGCCTAGCTATCTTCACTCTCCTTTGCCTGTTTATTTAGTAGGGAGGAGAATAGAAGGGAGTGAAAAATTACAGGACGTGCCCCTATGTTTTACTTTATGTTTCTTGGATGGAAGAGTAATAGGAGAGTAAAGTAGGTGACGTGACTGTTCTACTTCATTGAAATTTGGTGAAAAACAGGTGGGGAGAGTAAACTTCAATGTGACAAAAAGTTCTCTTTTTACCCCACTTTTCTACTCTCCCCACTAGTGGAGAAGTAAAATTTTTCCAGTGCAAATTACTTTGACCCATTTCTCTTTCCCTTATTAATGATTTGACCCAACTTTCTTTTTACTCTCCCTCTCATGTAAGCGAACAGGCCCAGGTCCAGCAGAGCTGGCTTCCTGGGACCACTAAATGGGAGCATTTTGGTTATAAGGCCAAATCCTAGGCTTCCAAGTACTCTAATTTAGAAATCAAAATTTTATACAATTTAGAGAAATCTGTGCATGAATCAAGAAATAGGGGTAGAGAAAAACCTGAGAGGTGGCAAAACTTCGGAGAACGTCGGAAGAGAAGTAGGCAGGACCGCAGAACCATCCAGGAACACCAGTGGCATTCAGGTAGTCGGCAAAGAGAGAAGCCAAGAAGGCAGCATTGGCTACATACTGAAGAGGCTGAGGCCGTCCATGATTCAGTTCGATCATCCCTCCTGGAATCAAGCTCATGTAAAAAATTTCTCATGTTTTTCTTTTTTTGAAAAACTCGGCATATGTTCTAACAAGCACTCACTGAGGCAACTACTAACCAAAAAGAAAACAATACAAAAGAACAATACAGGGTGTGGTAGGTGGAGACAAACTATCGAAATGCATTGTGATTGTGACTGTAATTACAATTAAATGTGACATTCTTATAATATAAGCCCACAAATACTATAAGAAGTTGATTGTTAGACACATAAATCAAGAAAGAATAAAAGTAAACGATAATGCACCAAAGATGGAACAATGATAGAGTTAAGAAAAACTACAAAGATAAAGAATATATTGGTGAATTCAGTTATTGAGAAAATCAGGAAATATTATTTAAACATATTGGGTTAGGGGGTACTATGTCTATATTTTTTTTTTCAGACGCACACACCAGTTTTCTGGGGTCCACCTAAATACATATGAATACTCACAGTAAGGTGAGATAAAAGGAATAATAACTGTACAAAATCCACCCCCGCAGTGATTTTATGACCTCAAATTTGATTTGACAGTTTTCAGTGTGTGTGTGTGTGTTATTGTGATTCAATCCTCCAACAGTGACTAATGGTCAGTTGGTATCAAACCAAAATACATGCCAAATCAAAAGAAGTAGATGGTGTCTCCAATAGTTTGGGCTAATTATATGTAGGTCACATCAAACGAAATAAAAACAAGGTTTTCTTTTCTAAAAGCATACTGAATCCTGTATTAGGTTAGTTGTCTATTTTGTTAAAGATAAAAAATGAAGTATTCTAAAGTGTCATGCTACATCCTGAAGTAGTTAGAGAACATCACACCACACAAGTGAAACACTATAAATTCACAAAGCCAACTCTACAAACATGAGATAAGGCTTCCACTAACTATGATAATAGCAATGATCACGCAACAACAGAGGAGAGAGGTTGTTTCTAATATGTAAAGCTTTCAATATCTTAGATCGAACAAAGCTGGTAATAGATAAAGAGAAGAATGTAACAACATTTATTACCTCGGGTCCAGTTGAAAACATTGAACCGATGAAGGTAAGAGCACATGTTGAGGCCTGTAACATTGTGGTAGCTCATAAGCATGTCCTCATAAGGGTAGCCAGGGTTCAAGAAGATCCTCATCCTGGTGAGAAGCAGCTCTGCTGCTGGAAGCTTGTTGTCCCAACTCAACACGCTCAAATCCGGTATCCCCATGAAGGACTTGGCGTTTTTCGGTATGCCAGGGTTTGTCGCCAATGAAAGATAACTTATATTCCCCGTCGCATAATACATCCAAGCAGCACCCCACATGTACTCATCGTAGTAACCAGTCGAGTTGTAGAATTGTTCAATGTCAGGCTTGCCGCGGCTGTAGGAGGTCCTCCTGCCCCCGTCCCTAGCGAATTTGAAGAGCGTCTCTGCGCCCTTCACCAGCTTCTTTGAGTAGGTGGTGTCGTCCTGGAAGACGATTGATGCTGCTGCCAGCGCCGCCGCCATCTCGCCTGCCAGGTCAGGGCCGGAGCTAACACTCTCTACTGGCCTGGGGTAGCTCATGTCTTCTGGCCTCTGCCAGCAATAGTGGTCATCTGGGGTGGTAGAGCCATTCAGAGCAGTGCCTACCTGATGGAATTTACAAATGAATACAAGGGAATTTTAGTCAAGAAGTCAAAGTCAAACATCAAGGTTGGCCATAGATGTATATGCCCGTTCCATGGATATCGGGGTACCCAAAGTATTTCCCACGGGCAACAATTTTTTGACAAGATTAATATGGTCCAGCAAAGATCTTTGGATATGTGATGTTATTGTACCTGGCAGTAGATATGATCGATGGTAGATGCAGATGAATTGAAGGTAAGAAGGAGGTAATCTGTGCCCCACTTGATGAGATCTCTGACGTGATTATACTCTCCTATGCTCTTATATTTTTGGCTGTATTCAATGACCGTCCAACTCAACATGGTCATGGAGAAGGCCATGGGGAAATGAAATTTGATGTTGTCTCCTGCATCATAGTAGCCTCCCACCAGGCCCCCCTTAACATCCGTCAGCGCTGATCCGTCCGTCAAACCGGAATCCCCTCGCCATGGTACACCGTTGTTCTTCGGCAATCGCCCCGCTGTGTGTCCCACCCCCACAACAAAAATTTGATTATCAGATACTCTTATCTATGCTTTGGCAATGGATTGATCAATTTGGGTGATTGGTAGACCCATTGAGTAATCAGGTTAACAATTTAAGCCCAAACCCCACTCAGAAGGCAGAAGGTCAAGGTTTGAATCATGCAAATGATCACAAGTCATCCAGATTTACAAATCTAAGTTCCAAGTTATTCATGTAATGGCAAGTCAAGATCCAAATCACACACACACACACACACATATATATACAACCATCAAGTGGTTCACATTGTCTAATCCAAGATTTCCAACATCGATATAATGTGCCGAAGTCGAGATCCGATCTATTGCAGATCCAAATCATGAATATAAAATTTGGGTCACAATCCAAGAGCACAAACCACTAGATCTCAACCTCTCCCATTGACCCCCTAAATATCACTCAGATCAAAAGTGAAATTCACAGTTGTATTGGATCAAGCCAATATATCACTCTGATCAGAGTGAGACTGGTTTTTCCTCACATTTTAGACCCAAATGGAAAAAATGGCAGGCCCCACATTTACATTCTAAGAATGCAAAAGGGTGACTATTGGAATAGATACACAGCATGATTCACAGTCTATATATTAAATTCTATGACGTAGCAAAAACAGAAACCATGTGCTGGTGAGAAAGAAAGAAAGAAAGAAAGAAAGAAAAACAAGCAACTTACACTTTTGGGCATTGAAGAAGAGGAGGGTTCTGTGGAGGGCAATTGTGTAATTATCAGGTGGAGGAGTTGGGGTCCTGTGCTTGGGCAGAGTCTTCACTATAACTATGGGCAGGACTATGACCAACGCACCAATCACAACGGACCAAAGGGTCCACTTGAGTGCCTTTCGGCTGCAGACGACGCAGCCCAAGTCCACGTACTTGCGCTTTCTGTGGTCGGGGTCCTGTGGACCCAAGAGCCAGCTTTGCTGGGTCTCGTCCAGTTGGTGGGACAGAGCCGCCCTGTCCATCTCCATGTTCCTGCTCCTCTCATCATCCGTCGCCGAGTCCGCTTGGATCTCGAACGATCCACCCCAGTGATTCTGTGAGTGCATCCTCTCAATTTCAATCCAAACTCATCAAAGTTTGATTCTTTCTGGAGATAGTTCGATGTGATCAAGCCCTGTTTAAGCGTTTGATGGATGCCTCAATGAACTGAAACATAACCCAAATGATACATCAATGGATATCGTTCAACCGATACGTTCTTTTTATTTTTTTATTTTTCAATCGGTTATGATATCTTCTGCATGTTCTTCAAATGAAACAAAGCACACAATTGAGATGAAAAGACTATATGAATCCAATCATAATGACCCAGTTCGATGATAATGAGATCTTTCAAACAAAACCCAATATCAGAAACACACACAAAATCTAATCTAAAAGGCTTTCTGGTCTGAAAACTCTTAGAAAGTAAACAGCTTTTTCATCTGAGAAAAAAACCCAACTGTCAAAAAAATTATTCCATGGACATATAAATGTATTCCATTCAAAATTGAAAAGAACCCAATCCAGATATGATGGGTTCTTCGATGGATCAATCAGAAGTCCTGCAAGGAAGAAAGAGGACATGAATAGAACAGTCGATGGCTTACCTATGTATCTTGGAATGATGTTTCATCAGTCATGATTAGTGATGCCTGAAATCCCACTTTAATCTTCAGGAAACCCCACCTGTCATTCAGGATTTATCAGCACTACAGGCCCCAGAACTCCCCCTTCTTAATCCCCTTTGTCTCCTCTGTCCTTTTCTATTCCACCCTGGTGCTGTAGGGAAGAGGGAGTTGACTGAGAGAGAGAGAGAGAGAGAGAGAGAGAGAGAGAGAGAGAGAGATTTCTTATTCTTATTCTATTGATTTTAACAGTTTAATGGCCTGAGATGCAGCTGGAGTGGAGAATTCCCCGGGCAGGCCCATGGATATCTTGCAATTTCTAAGAAACCTGCAGAGATATGCTTTCTATTTTCAACTTTCTTGCCAGTTGGACAACTTGTGGCATCCTCTTCGGGCCTGGCTGACTGCTGACTGGGAGCCAACCTTTGTAAACCAAAACCATCAAATCAAACAATGCTTTATGAAATGATCTGTTTGAAATAGAACTACTAATCATCATAAGTGATATGATAATCAATCAACTGTTATAAGGCAAGTGTTTGATTGAATGGTTTGGATTGAGAGAAGGTGTTGGCCCACCATCTAACACTGGTTGGATCACTTTGGGTTAGGTTTGTTACTTCTATTGTAATTTCCTGTTCTCCTTCTATCAAATGACCGAGGCTAATGGCAGTTGTTAAGGGCCGGCCTAAGGCAAAGGAAACGCATTTAAAGCAGGTCCTAAAATCCAGTGGTTCGACTAATTCGTCATAGTGTGCAGATATCTCAGTCATTAGTGCTGACTATGATTCTGTTCCATGCCTTCAATGAATCCATTGTTAGGTGTGTTATTAGATCAGGTAAAAATGGATTGACTACAATGGGTAAACGGTATAGGCCCAACCCAAATGGACCTGTCAACCCCAACCGTTAGGTGAGAGGGCAAAATAAGCCAAGTCAGCACAAAAAAAAAAAGAATAAAAGGGGGCCAAAGGTTGCATCACAGGTTTGCAGATTGAGAAGCATGTGTGATTCCAATTAGACCCATTTATTAATTGGGTTCAGAGTCAAGTTGACAGACTTACTGGTTTGGTGGGTAGATCAGAAATAGCCACCCCTACATGAATACCATATAATGGTTTGTATCATGCATGCTATGAACAAACATGGCAATTCCAAAACTGAATGGACTATAACCATGAAATATCACTTAAATTATGGTAAGATTATGCATCCTACTAATCCATGGTATTAATGACTTAGATTTACTATAAGAAGGAAAAGTGGACAGCCATGTATATGTATATCCTCCATGGACCTGACCTTACCACCCAGTGTGAATATGAAATGTGAAAATGAATCAGGGCCGTCAATTTAGGGGGAGGTGGAAAAGGAATCCAGTGTGGAGATGGGGTAGTAGAGCATTTGAAGAATTGAAAACGTGTATGGGAAAAAAGAGGAGATATTTCAGGCGCGTTAAGTGCAAAGTCAAGCCAACTTTTTCTACACGCAGACAGCAAGGCTTCTACATAACTGACAGAAGATGGTAGATAGCGAAACCCTCGTTGGATTTAAATATAATACTAAAGACATGCTAACGTTTCTGAAGAGTCTTCTGAAAATGGCCATGGAAATTACAGAGGGAGTGGGGACTGCTACTTACCAGCTTCCCCAGTTGACCCCAGAAGCTCCTCCATTTTGTTTGTCTAAAACACCCTTGGATGCTTTCTTATATCATGGTGTGTGAATTGAGGATGTTCGGGACTTTGTCCTGCAGAAACTCACCTGGGGACATTTACCATATGTTCATTCCAGTTCCATGAGACCAATTTGGGCTTACCTTTAATCGGTTTATCCCCTTATGCACTCTTATCATCTCTTGATAAAGCACGAGGCTCTTTTTTACACTCATCAAACCTTTCCCCACCCTTAGCTAGCTTGAGTTTTTAAAAATATTAAAGTTGTTAAATCAAGAGCTAGGATGAACTGATGAACTGATTTTTTGACTGACCTTTATCTATAATGATCTTTCCATCTGCTCTATCCTTACTGACAAACATGAATCTAAGTGCGCCTCATGAGATACGGTGCCACTAGGTCCCGATCAAGTAGAGACGGACTGAGATGGGGAGAGGTGACCTAGATTGGGAAGCGAAAAAAAGTGAGTAACAAAAAAAGGCAGAGTAATGAAGGAAAAATAATAGCATGATAAGATGCAATACGAGGACTTACATGAGGTAGTCAATCCACTCATGCTTAATCACGCTTAATTATGGAGTGCTAATGGAATTTAGTGACCCCAAAGTATGCTCGTAAATGAAAGTACTTATGCTTTTTGGAGCAACGGTGCCCACGGAGCTAGAAGCAGACAAGGATTTTCACTTGAGTGGTACGGACAATGGTCAATTCAAAAGGCCAATCATTCTTTTGCTAGATTTTTTTTCACATTAATAATAGAAAAAGAGAAAATGTATTGCATTTAAATAAATTAGCAGTTGATCTTTTTTTGTTATACCTTTTCTTATCTAATTTAAAGACAAAGTTAGATAAGTCAAAATCATTGCCAACTACCAATAATCTCCATTTACAATATAGGTTAAAGACATGGTTTTCAACAAGTTTTTTATTTTGTAAGGAATCCTACTACTAACGCCAATTTCATAAATAAGCATTTTCGATTCCTCAAGAAATTTGTGCATCAATTAGCATCCACACTACAACTATGCTGGATAATGGAGGCTTAACCTTACCTCAATTCAATTCACCACCCATCCAAAAACGCCCTAAGGAATCATTAGAGAACCCCAAAGAAGTAATAATCATTATATTGTGAAAATTAGTATTTTTTTTAGTCTTTATCCTTTCCTTGAGCTCCTAATAGTTCCTCCATCTTATGAGACCGCCTATATTTGTAAATGAACATTATTAAAATAATCATAAACATCGTATTATAGTCCAAGAAAGAAATCCAAAAAAGGAGATTTGGGGAATTAAGGATTATGAGTTAGGGGAGTTTGCGGTATTAGGGCTTGGGAATAAAGGAAATTTGGGCTTAGGATTTGCATTTAGGAATATTTGGTGATTTATGGCTTAGGGTTTCAATAAGGACTTGGGGATTTGGGTTTGGAATTAGGATTTAGAGATTAAGAGTTCAGATTCAGCCCTAATTCTCCAAATTCCATTCATCTTAATTTAGGGTTCCATTAGGGTTCTTTAGAAAGAAAAAGAAGCTGAGGCTTTTATTGGACACCTCTTTTTTGTGCCTTTTGTCTCAAGCAAATGAAGGTTCAACGTTGTTATCTTTCTCATGTCTCATCTCTGCAAAGACACCCGTAACTCATACAAGGCAAGGGAGACAAACCCCACATGGTTGTTGTTTCAACCCCTTTTCCTGTGTTGATGCCAACTCCAAGCTCCACGTAGCTTCCCTCAACAACTTCTACAATGGAAGATTTGGAGATGACAAAAATGATAAAATCAATTAAAAGAGAGACATCATCTAAGAAAACAAGGCCAATATCACATAAAGGCGGAGAAGAGCAAACAAGAGTCTTCATCTTCCTCCTTTAGTTATAGAATGGAGACGAGCTGCCTAGTCTTACTATCCTATAGAGATTGAAGGAAAATGGCCATTAACATGGGTCCACCCCTGCATGGAGCAGGTCAACTTTCTAAGGCTGTAACTTCCGATCCCGTTTGTTGGATTCGCTATTATTAAGTCACTGAAAAGAATGAGATGAGGAATTGATGAGGCAATCTCAACAAGTTGATTTGGGGGTGCTATTAAGGTGAAGTTGTATCCTTTTTAAGAGAGATTAGCACCTTTTCACCTGAGATGGGCTACCCACCTCGTGATTGGGGGCCTTTAGACCGTTATCATGACGTTGTTGACTAGCACCACTGGGGTTCGACCAATTATAGACTGACGAAGATTGGGACAAGGGACTAAAAGAGTGAGAGAGAAATAATAAAACCAAGAAAGGGAGGATAGATTATGAAAAGATAATAACAAAAGAAAAAAATAAAAAAAATAACAAAATGGTGCAACATGAGGACTTCCTCGACGCTGAATTATAGAGTTTTGATGGGTTCTAATGCATTAGCATTGGTATGATCCCAAATAATTAAGTATCTCGCAAAGATAGTACTTGTGTTTTTTCGGGAGACGTAGTGCATGCGAAGTAGGCCGATTTTTCAAAGTCATAACTTTTAATTCGTCCATCGAATTTGCTATTATAATATGTCCTCAAAAAGCACATGGCGAGGAGATTAATGAGTCAATCAATCAAGCCACCATCAAGGTGAATTTCCATTGTTCCTTACGAAAAACAAATCAGCAGCTTTTAACCCTAATGTGCAGCCCACCTTGTGATCCGAGGGGGAGTTGCAGCTACATGAGGACTTCTTAGGAGGTCCCCCGTCCTTGTACTAGTTTTTCCAAAGTACACTTCACTGTAGAGTCCTAATGGGCCCAGTCAGATCTCAAAGAAAGTACTTGTTCTTTTTGGATTCATGGTGCCCCCGGAACAAGCCGACTTCTAAAGGTCGTAACCTTCAAATCATTTATCAAATTCGTTATTATAATATGTTCTTGAAATGCTTGAGACAAGGAGATTGACATGGCAAATTGGACAAGCCAGTTTGGGACCACCATCAAGGTGAGGGCAAAATCAAAGCATTTTGACCCAATGTCCAGCCCACCTTGTGATCATGGGCCTTCAGATAGTCATCAAGACATTGTTAGTCAACATTGTCGAGGCCCAACCAAGTAGAGATGAATTAAGATAGGGAGAGGGAATCGCAAGATTGAGAGAGATAAAATATGAGAACGAAAAGGGTGAGGAAATTAACAATAATAATAATCAAAGCAAAAGGGGTGCAGAATAAGAACTTCCCAAGAGGTCATCCACCTTAGTTTGGGCCACCGTCAAGGCTAAATCCCATCATTTTTTAGGCGAAATCAACTGATTTTTGGCCTCGACGTGCGGCCCACCTTATGTTCAGGGGCGTTCAGATCATTATCAGGACGTCGTTAATCAGCGCCACTAGATGAACTGAGACAGGGAGAAGGGACCAGAAGATTGAGAGAGAAAGAAAGATTAAAGTGAAAAAGAGAAATTAACGAAAAAAATAACAAAAGCAACAAAGGAGTGCAATGCGAGAACTTCCCACCGTGTGATCAAGGCCCTTCAGACAGTCAACATGACATTGTTTACCAACATTGTCGAGGCCCAACCAAGCAGAGATAAACTGAGATGGGTATGGGCCGAGGACTGCAAGATTGAGAGAGTGAAAATATGAGAGCGTAAAGGGTGAAGAAATTAATGATACTAATAATAATAAAAGCAAAAGGGAGTGCATAATGAAAACTTCCCAAGAGGTCACCCACTCCAGTTCGAGGCTATCGTCAAGGCGAAATTCCCTCATTTTTAGGCGAAATCAGCACTTTTGCCTCAATGTGCAGCCCACATTACGTTCTGGGGCATTCGGATAATCATTAGGATGTCTGAGTGCACTAGGGCCCGACCAAGCAGAGATGAACTAAGAGAGGGAGAGGGGACTGCAAGATTGAGAGAGCAAAGAGATAAAAGTGAAGAAGGCAGAGAAATTAAGGAAAATAATAACAAAAGCGAAAAGAGGTGCAATGCGATAACTTCCGAAGTTGAGGTCGCCCATCCTAGTATTACTCTTGCCTAAGCACGCCTAATTGTGGAGCTTTGGTGGGATTTAGTACATTAGCATTGGTATGATCACACCCAAAGTTTCCATGTGAAAAAAGTAATTATACCAATGGGTGTAAATGGAGCGAGACATTGGGGCATTGGCTCATCCCAAACCATTATACTATGTTAAAGAGTAAGGTTTTGGTATTAATTTTAACTGTCGGTTGAAATTTTGACAGTAAGTTATTAAATTAATATATCTTCTCTTCCCATCTATGCAACTACCTACTTTATCTAATTATAATCAAAACCACTTGTAACCACTCTCACTTTTATTTTATTGCAAAAGCTCTATTTCAATCCAAATTCTACAATTCTCTTTCTACTAAAACTCTCATCTTTCCACCACTAGCTCCTGGATTGCATAAACAAGTACTCTCTTATTCTTTTGGTTTTTTTTCTCTAAAATCTATGAGTTTCTTAATGCATGAATATTTAAATATCAATGTTGGCTATATACGTGCTGAGCATGGGTTATTATGTTAGTACTCCAATTATGTATGGGCAAACTCCAACCTTGGACCTGATGAAAGTCGAAACTTAAACATATCCAACACTGCAAAAAAATTTAATTCTTCCTTTCTTTTTTATATGTAATTCATTTTTTTTTCTTTTTTACTTAACATAACTTGAACCCACAACATCAAGGTTGCATTATTGAACACCTTCAAAACCCAAGTGCTATTCATGTTTGCTTGGATAAAGCCTGGTATCTAAAATATTGGGTTTGGTTCACTTTTCCAAGGGTTTTAGATTTAGAAATCTCACATATTAATTTCTTATATAATATAAGTGTGTACCTGCTTTTTAAATACATTTTACATATAATAGTGAAGTCATGCACGTGCAAGGCACGTGCAATGTCCAAACAAATATATAAAGGAAAAAGTGGATATTGAAAAACCAGCTTCAATAACATCACTTCATCATTCCAGAATTTGATTGCATAAGGATGCTCAAAATGGTGCTCAAATAACCATGAAGAACACAGTCAACAAACTCAACTGCAAAAGATAGCATGCATAAAAAATACATTAAATTAATTTAGATAATTGCATAATGACATTAGGCAACTTGGTCCATTTTTAGCCAACTAATATTTTATATTCTTAGCCTTCGGAAGAACACGACAAAGCACAAACGGTGCAACCATGCCACCATCATTGCTAGCCATTTAAGAATTCCTTTAGTGAACCATTTGCATACATCTTTTTGTACCCCAATTTCTAGCTTGATTGACTGAACTACGAGAGCAACTTGTTGTTCTGCGACCTTTAGATGAGACACAAATGGCTACACCAACATTGAAGCAAGTTTCTCAGTTTTTCTTTCTGCCAAAATAAATAACTCACATTTGAGAAAGTAAAGGAAGAAAAACTAAAAAACCAAATAGATGACAAATGTTAAAAAACAAGAAAAAAAAAAAGAAAACCACATCCCAAGTCTTCTCATTGTGACCACTTTGGTGATGACTGGAATATAGCATAATGAAGAGCAGAATTAGACTTGATGTTCAAATAATGGAAACCACCCAATCTCCTTTCAACCCTAGGACCTCTCGGCATTTTAAACTTAAAATCAACAAAATCTGCAAAAAAGAAAAAAAAAAAAAAAGAAACAACAATTCAAATTCTCAAGAAAAAGAATCAAATAACCCAAACAGCATTACATTCTTATTCTATCACTTGCAGTTTTTTTTTTTTTTTTGCTTTAAGGGTAAGTATATTAGAAAAAGAGGAAAGGATATACATGGGTCAAAGTAGACCCCCAAAAGAAGCTCACAGCTAAGGAGAAAGAGGGCAAAACAAAAGAAGAGAAAACCCAGGGAGGCGATGAATACAAAGGGAGAAAAGATGCCAAATTAGGAAGAAAAATCGTCGGAGCAGTCGACGGGGAAGAGAAGCAAGATGAGCAGCAAAGCTGGAGAAAAGCGTAGAGGCTGACGGACTGAACCAGAGGAGCCCCCAAAGGTGGGGCTTTCAGCTTGGAAACAGAGCATGAAAGGAGGCTGACGAGGGCCAACTGCAAAACCCTGATCGGAGGGTAGCGATGGAAGCTAGGAGCTACAGAGGCTGCTGACGGTGGAAGCTGCAGGCGAAGGAACCCGGATGGAGCCCTGGTGAAAGAGGCCGCAGGCGAAGATTATGGAGATCGGGGTGGAGGCTAGGAAGATGGATCACCTAGCAGGGATGTTGAGGAAGAGAAGGATGGATCTGAGCTGAAAACTGCAAAAGGGCTTGGAGAGCTTCCTAAGGGAGAAGGAGAGGAATTCCTGAAGATGCTGCTGGATTGTAGAGAGAGGTAGCTTCTTGCCTTCAAAGGTAGCTATGTTTCTTGCCTTCCATAGGTAGTAGATGACATTGATGATGATGGTTGCCATGTGTTTTTTGCCGGCTGGATCATTCCCTCTAGTGAGTGTTGCCCATATAGTAGAGGCTGAGAGGGAAATTGGAGCTGGTATGTTAGCTTTTTGGAAGAGACGGGACCATAGGGCTTTTGCTTGGCCACAGTGAAAGAATAGGTGAGTTGGGGAGTCTTCGTCTTGGCAGCAGATGTTGCATCTGGAAGCTAGAGAAAATCCCATTCTCTGCAGCTGAGTCTCTGTTGGAGTCTTATTGTGCATGAGGCGCCGTCCAAAGCAGCAAACTTTGGGAAGACAGATCCCATTCCAGATGAAGGGTGGCCAGACTAAAGTGGTGGCTCTTGAACGAATGAGGTTCCAGGCTGCCTTCATGGAGAGTTGACCATCTGTGGAGTCTCTCCATCTAAGAGAATCCTGAGTTTGCTGAGCTGGGGAGAGGGAGAATATGGAATTTGAGAGGTAACTGTGGATTTCAGGAGGCAAATGGTCAGGGATGGACCATCTATCAGCTTGAATCAGTGAAGAAAGCCTTTGATCCTGGGGGAAATGGTCATAAGGGAATCTTGGTAAGAGGGGGAGGTCATCTACCCAGGGATCATGCCACATGTTGATGTCCTGACCATTCCCAAAATTCCAAGAGCTGCCTTGCTGGATATGGAAGGCCAGATTCCTTATTTTTCTCCAGATACAAGAGCCATGAATGGTGTTGGCTGGGCTCCATATGGGTTGCTGCTTAAAGTATCTATTTTTGAACCAGGAAGACCATAGAGAATTACCAGTTGAAGCCTGCCAACCAAGCTTGATGAAAGAGGCTGTGTTGATATCAGAGAGTTTTTGGATGCCCAGACCCCCTTCCTCCTTAGGGAGAGAAACGGTGGCCCAGCTGACATAGTTGAATTTGAAAGAGTCGGTGTTCCCTGACCAGAGAAAATGTCTCATCGCTTTCTCCAGGGCGTTGCAGGTGGAGGATGGAAGAGGCAGGGTGGCTGCCAGAAGGATGGTCATGCTAGAAAGCACGTGTCTGATGAGAATTAGACGGCCTGCAAAGGAGAGAAATTTTGCTTTCCACAATTGAGGTCTCTTATTGACTCTGTCTAAGAGAGGGAGGAAGTGCATCTTTTTGGGGGTGCCAAACACAATGGGGATACCCAGGTATGTTAGCTGAGCCGGGGACTCCTGAATTCCGAGAGCAGAGCTGATTATGCTTTTTCTTCTGTGGCCACATTTTCCGAATTTGAGGAGACTCTTTTGGAGGTTGAAGAATTGACCAGAGGCTGCTTGGTATAGCTCAAGGAGGTCGTGTAGGGCTTTGACACTGGTGCTGTTGCCTTTCATGAGAATTAGGATGTCATCAGCAAAGAGAATGTGACATGGGGTAGCTGGAATCTTAGAGAGGGGGAGAATGGTCTTGGTGGATTGAAGGCTGAGGAGGTGGAGGCTCAAGGAGCTCTTCGGCAATGATGAAGAGATAAGGGGATAGAGGGTCCCCCTGTCTTAGGCCACATGAAGATCCAAAGAAACCTTGGGGAAGCCGGTTTATAAGGACTGAGCCCTTAGGGGTGCAAACGCATTCTTTGATCATGGAGATCCAGTCTTCTGAGAAATTGAAGAATTCAAGAGCTGCAAAGAGAAAATTCCATTCCAATTTATCAAAGGCTTTTGATATGTCCAGTTTTAGGCAAAAAGCTCCTTTCTTGAATTTGGAGTTGAGTTTTTGAAAAAGTTCATAGGCCAATGTTGTGTGTTGAGTAGTGTTTCTACCTTTGATGAAGGCTATCTGGTGAGGGGGTATTAGGTTTGGTAAGATCTTGGAGAGCCTGGTAGCTAGAATTTTGGAGATGATTTTGTATGAGAAGTTGAGAAGGCTAATGGGTCTGAAATCAGCAAAGGTTGATGGGGAGCTGGTTTTTGGAATGAGGGCAAGGAAGTAGGCATTAGTAGCTTTGAGGAGTTTTTTGGAATGGAAGAAGTGTTGGACTGCCTGGGTTACTGAGTGGCCAGTGATGTGCCAAGTTGAAGTGTAGAACTTTCCATTAAAGCCATCCGGACCGGGAGAGCTATTGTGTTTGAGGGAGAAGGCTGCTTCTTTTATCTCCTCAGCAGAAGGCATGCAGGTTAGGGAATAATTGTCTTGGGTTGAGACCTTGGGGCTGTCAATCTGGAAGAGCTGTGGGCAAGGGGGGGCTTGGTTAGATTGGAAGAGGTTGGAAAAGAAATCCACTGCTGCTGATTGGATGGAGGATGGATCTTCCTCAATGATACCTGCTATGGAGATCTGGCGAATTCTATTATTGGAGCTTCTGGCCTTTGCTGATTGATGGAAGAAATTCGTATTTAAGTCTCCCTCTTGCAGCCAAGAAATTCTGGACCTCTGCTTCCAGTGGATTTCTTGAGCTTTGAGGGCCTTATGGAGAGCTGATTTGGCCTTGAGAAGGTCTTCTTTGAGGGCATCTGAAGGACCTGAGTCGTGGAGCTGTTGGAATTGCTGAACCTGGGCCTATGCTTTTTGAATATTCTGATGGATGATACCGAAGGTAGTTCTGCTCCATTGCTTGAGAGACTGTTTCAAGGATTTTAGCTTTTGGGCTAAAATGAACTGCGGATTGCCAAATGGTTATGGAGAGGCTTCCCAGCAGTTTTTGACCACATCTTGGAAAGTAGGATGAAGCAGCCACTTGTTTTCAAACTTGAAGGGGGCGTTTGGAGTTGGGATAAGATTATGATGGCACAGGAGGATTGGGCTGTGGTCTGAGGATATTCTAGCGAGGTGAAGAACTAGAGGGTCTGGGAAGGTAGCCAGCCAAAGATGGTTGACTAAAACTCTGTCTAGTCTAGCTGCAACATAGGAGAGGCATTTCCTGTTGTTGGACCAGGTGAACTTATTGCCAGAGAAATTGATGTCCTGCAGGCCTGCTTGCATAGTTGTGGTTTGGAAATCTATTAGGGAGGAGGGGCTGGTTTGGCGGATGCTAAGCTTTTCATCATGAGAGAGGGTAGCATTGAAGTCTCCAAGGACACACCAGGGGAGGCTAGTTGAAGATGCATCAATCAGCACTTTCCACAGATCTCTCCTTTTAATGTAATTGGTGGAGCCATAAACTCCTGTAATGAGTGAGTAAGGGCCAGATGCTGGGTTTGTTAACAGCAAGGTAAGGTGTTGGGGGGAGGAGTCCGAAATAGAGATAGAGAGATGGTGGGAAGATTTAAAGAAGCACCAGAGGCTGGGGTTACCTGATTGGGAGGTATTGGAGAAGAAGATGTCAAAGCCAAGCTGACTAAGCTGAAGGGATTGAAAAGAGGAAAAGGGGGTCATAGGTTCTGAGAGGAAGATAATGTCAGGAGAGTGGACTTGAACCAGGTTCGCCAACGCTCGAATTGTGGGGGAGTTGGCTATTCCCCTGCAGTTTCAGAAAAAGGCTTTAATCATTGGGAAAACTTGGAGTTCCTACTTCTAGACCTTCTTGTGATAGGACCAGAGCTTGAAGCTTCAGAGTGTTTCCTCCCTTTGCTATGGTGGTTTGCTACTACTGTGACTGGTATGGTTACCAGACTGTCTTTTGCCAGGGGGAGAAAGGGAGAGCTTGGGAGAGGGGCTGACTGAGCAGTTGTTGTTGCAGGGGGAGTTGGCAGAGGGTCTGGTGTCTTTTGAAGGTTGTGTGAAAAAGGGTGGTTGTGGGTGGAGGTGGTTAGCTGGGAAGGTAAGGTGGGCACAGTGGGGGATTTTGGCAAAACTGGGAGAGGATCTGCTAAGTTTAGAACCTTGGATTCAGGGGTACCTATGGGATGGTGGAAGCCTGAGGGGAGGTCTGAAGAGCTATTTTCAAGATTGGAAGAGGAGGAGGTATCCTCTAAGACTGATTGTAGGTTCCTGCCATACAAGCTGGGATTGAGGACTGGGTCTTTGAAAGAGTAATTTTCTAAAATGGAAAAGGGGTTGGAAGTATCTACTGTTGAGACTGGAATCTTTGCTAGTATTTCCGAGACAACATCATAAGGTAGGTCATTGATGGAGGGGTTTGTTGCCTTAGCTTTTCCTTTTCCAGATGTGGTTAGGGGATTAGGAAGAGAGGCATGGTGGCGGATAAGGATGGAGGCTTGGTGGAGGCTGATAAGATTGGTTTGGGTGGGAGAGGTGGCTGGAGTGGGATCAGGGAGTGGGAGTAGGGGAGGATTTCCTGTGAAGGTGGAAGATGCATTGATGGTGGTTGGTTGGTTAGAAGGGATAACAGAGGTGGAGGGGGACGATGACTGGATGGAAGCTGGTTTGTGGTTGGAGGGGTAGGAGTGGTTGTGGTGCCTTGCCGAGAGGCAGAAGGGACAGGGAATGGATTCATATTCCACATCCAGTTCTATTTCTTGCTCTCCCTGGAGGTCAACTAAGATGGAAGAGGGTTTGGAGAGGTCTAGGAGGATTTGAATCCTAGCAAAGGTGAGGATTCTTTAAGCCATGGTAATGGAATCTAGTTGGATTGGTTGGCCTATTGTGCTTGCCAAAGAAAGGATTATGTTCTGACTCCAGCAGTAGTAAGGTAGGCCTTTGATTCTGATCCAAACTGGGGCTAAGGAGGGCCATACAGTTTCTGCTTGTCCAGGAGACCAAGATTGTAGAAAAATCTTTTTCCTATCCATACGAAGAGGAGAGAGGCTAAGAATGTGGGATTTGTCTGCTAGAGAGTTGAATCTAAAGATGAAGTGGCCTCTGGTAGTAAGGGAAACCATACAGGGCCTGGAGAGGTCCCAGGATTTGGTATGTTCTTCTACCCATTCTAGAGATGGGCGCTTGGCTGCAAATCTGCCAATGACATCAAAAGAGAAAGACTCTTTGCTAGAGGAGAGCATGGCTATTGGGATTTGAAGGGCTGGTTTGCCATTTTTCCAGGAGGGTGGTGGAAGGATGACTGGATTGAAGTGGTGTGTGTGTGTGTGGGGGGGGGGGGGGGGTGTGTTAGAGAAGAAGTTGGCGAATGATGGATGGCCTGTAAAGTAGGTGGCTGACTGTGATGTTGAAGAAGGGAGGCCTGAGGGGGGCTGAGGGCTGGTTGGGAAGGGGGGAGGGGTGGTGAACCAAGGAAGTGGTCAGGGGGACAGCTGGGCGGAGTAAAGGTTGAGTGGGAGGGACTGAGGCCTGGCTGGGTAGGGGGGAAATGGTGGGATGAGGACAGGTGGATTGGAGGATTGCTGGTAAGGAAGAGAGGAGACTGGGGTTGAGGAGGGGAAGGATGGTTGAATCTAGGAGGGGAAGAGGGGGTTTGGGAAGCTGTGGGGGGAGGGGAAGAGGGGGTTTGGGAAGCTGTGGGGGGGGGGGGGGGGGGGGGGGTGTTAGCAAGGGAGTTGCTGGGGGTAACAGGGGGGCTGGTGGTGGTGGTAATAGGGGAGTTGATGAAGGTAGCAGGGGGGTTGGTGGTGGTGGTGACAGGGGAGCTGGTGGTGGTGGTAACAGGGGGGCTGGTGGTGGTAGTAACAGGGAGTTGCTGGGGGTAACAGGGGGGCTGGTGGTGGTGGTAATAGGGGAGCTGATGAAGGTAGCAGGGGGGTTGGTGGTGGTGGTGACAGGGGAGCTGGTGGTGGTGGTAACAGGGGGGCTGGTGGTGGTAGTAACAGGGGAGCTGGTGGAGGAGCTGGGGAAGGCAGGAGCTGGTGGTCCTGTCTATCCATTCCAGAAGAAGATGTCGACGGTTCAATCACTTGCAGTTAATCAAACAGTTATTATACATTCTCATTCGATCTCTCACTGGCATTTAATCAAACAGTTATCGTGCACTACATGAATGTAGTTGGGGAATTTTTAAATCTCTTTCATGAAATTATAAATAATTTAACTTACAAAACTTCAATTTCATAAAGACAATTTACAAATTTCCACACAAGAAAATAGAGCATGGCAGAGAATCCACCAATGTCATTTACTCAAAAGATGGTAAAGTTCTTGAAAGATGATTTTTCCTCTGCCACGGGAAATCTCAGAATTTTATTCATAAGAAAGTATTTTTTTATTGGCTTATTTTTTCATAAAAATTCCACCATCCCATTTCACCAAATAGCATGTATACTATTGAGAATTTGGAATTTTCAAATAGAACTATTGAATGCAAAGTAGAGCATGACACAGAATCCACTCACCCTCATGGTAACTATTCCATAAAAGAAAATCAATGTTAAGGATCATCCTATTATCTATGTACCATGTCAAGTGGGCCCCACAAGCGCATAGATAATGGCAGAATCCACTCTCAACCTACACTTTGAACCATTCCAAGAATACTGGGATGTGGTTTTGGTGACATTTCAACTCTTCCGGTTTTACCATATGTAATATTTCAACCAAATGCAAAATTCGATTTTGCAATCATCTATGTAATATTTCAACCATAATTATCAAAGGATCAAAAAAAAAAAGAGCCTTTTCTTTCCCATAGCACGTAGGAAAAAAAAAAAACCGACCCTACAGATTCCATCAAAGAGAACAAAAAATTAAAAAGAAAAGATGGAAGCACTTTGCAAATGTGAGAAGAAAAGGAAAATCGTCTTACATGTTGGGGTGACTTGGAGAAGATCCAAAGAGATGGTATTCATCCTCTTTAGAAGAGAGAGAAAAAAAAAAAGAAAACCCTCTATACTTGCCAATAGGGATGTAAATGGTCCCTGATTCTCTGACTACCGAAGGTTCCAACCCGTTAAAAACCGGGTCTTAATCCTTATTTAGGCCCCGATAAGGAAACGGGTCCATGTTCAGTTCCACCTTGGTTCAGACCCATGGACCCAAGACCCAACATATTACCTCGATTTTCGAAAATCTCTCCTAAAAGCCATATTTTTTTAATATCATTCTCTACCTAGACCTAGATCCGGATCCAGACCAGTCCCATATTTGGTTTTGGTTCCGGTTCTGAAGCCAAGAAACCAATTCTGAAACTGTTCTGGGTCCGAATCGAATTCCACATTTTCCTTAACGGTTTCGGTTCTAAGTCCACCATAGACCTAAACCGAAACCGACCCGTTTACAACCCTACGTGCCATGGAGAGATGAACAATGGAGAGGGATGGAATATTCTAAATTTTGGTAACATGTAAGTGGCCCCACAAGCACAGGCGTTGGTGGTCAGTTTCTTCAAGCATGACAATGCAAGGATGCATCTTAAGTGGGCCCCACAGGTGCAGAGAAAATAAGCAAGACAACTTCTTCCCTTTTATATAAGGGTAGTAGATATACAAATATTTGAGGATAACCTGGATACTAAAAAAGAATTCAAGTGCCCAAAGCCCAAACCCGAACTGGACCTTCGGGTTTTCAAAATTCAAACCTAAGCCCAATTCGATCTCGAACAATTTCAAACCCAGATTTTATATTTGGTTGGGTGGGGCATGTTGGTTTGGGTTTAGCCCACCAAAGTTTTACCCATAGTTTTTCTTACAAAGAATGCCAGCAAGTATAGTGGATAGCCTTACAATGCTCAGCCTAGA
Source organism: Cinnamomum chago (assembly GCA_038049695.1). NCBI lineage: Eukaryota > Viridiplantae > Streptophyta > Magnoliopsida > Laurales > Lauraceae > Cinnamomum > Cinnamomum chago. The sequence continues at coordinate 78,154,151 of CP142454.1, forward strand.
TGTAATGCCTTTGGTTTGCTTAGATTGGATGTACAAATTAAGAAAGCCAATTAAGTCTGAGGACTGAACTGGGTCAGGATCTGGGTTTATAAACTCGGAAGTAGAACAGTTCAGGCCCATCATGCCCACTTCACATAGAACTAAAGAGATTTGTAGTGCTCCCGTGGTCATCTGCAAGCTAGTGTGACCTGGTCTATATCTGAACCTAATTGGTAGGGCAGTCAAAGGGTAAGGCCGGGGTGAGCCCTTATCCTATCCTCACATACGCAGGCTGGGCTTAAGTTGGGTCAAAGCCCTGGACGCCTTAGGCGGGCCTACAATACCTTGGCCCTTACCCTACTCTTACATGTCGGGGACTGGCCACGGCCAAAAGAAAAGAAAATCTCTCTCTCTCTCTCTCTCTCTTTCTCTCTCTCTCAACTGTTCTTACATATTATGTGAAAACTTTTTTGTGGGGCCCAATTGTGGGCCCAGCTTGGGGATGGATTCGGGGGGGGAGGGGGGGATGGAAAGATATATGTCAGACCACCCCAAGTATCAACTTTGACCCCAAACCCATGGCCCTAACCCCTTCATCCGTGGCCCACAAGTTTAATGGTTTCATATTCAAAAAAATATTCAACCCTCGATCCAACGGTTCAGTCCATTCGGATATATGTCAATCCTTAAGATTACTGACTATAAAGGGATTTCCTATGGGTTGCTAGATTTGGATGGGTTGGTAATTGGGCTCCGCAAAAAAATTCTCATATAATATGTGAGAACTAGTTCTCACTTGAATATTTTCTCATATATATATATATATATAATTTTTCCCATACTGCCATTAACTTTCAACAACCTATTGCTACTCCGCCTTTGTTTGGGTTGGAGACCGGCAATGCAATGCAAAAGGCAATATGGTTGAGTTAACAAAAATAAAATAAAATCTTTTATTGGTTCGCCAGTGGAGTGGTAAAATATCTTTTTATAAAGTAAAATATAAAATAAATTTCACTAGTTCATTATGATAGGATAATGTTTTAGTGTTTTATTTGTTAATGTAATGAAATGAAAAGAAACAACATTGGCAATTAAACTGAAAATTATAGAAAAAATCATATCAGTTATGACTAAAAGCTTTAACGTATTGGCAATTCAAATTTCAAATTGATTTTATAACGTGGGTTCAATTACTTTATAATCTGTTAAACTCGACTAAAACCATGATATATCATCTATATTCACAAATCTAAGCATTAACAAGTGCCTTCTTTATAATGATTTCAGTCTAAAATGTGAAATGCATTTTTAAAACTAATTTCACAACCTTTATATTAATTTTCACTTAATATAAACCTAATGTTCTATGCAAAAAATGCGAAGAATTAAAATGAAGATGAGAAAAACTATTTACAGTTTAATTTGTATTGCAAATACTTTGCTCTTGGTTTCTCTATTTTATTTCACCTGGCTAGAGGTCTAGTCCATGAAGAATTTTGAACTTTGAATCGACCATCCATCTTTTTCCAAGATTTTAGCATACTTCTGTATGATCTAAGAAGAACGCTTCTTAGATCGCGGGCTATTAAATGAATAGGTGTGTTAATAGTAGTAAAGAAAATTTCCTAATATGCATCAGGGTGATCGATGTTCAATTAGATAATAGTTAATGGGGAGCGCTACGCAGTGCCCGGGCAGTCGTATTTTAGGAAAAAAAACGCCCCTCCTAGTTGAGGCCAATGGGATGCATGATGATCATGGAAGTTCAACGGATGGAAAGATGTATGTTATGCATGTGTTGAGTTATGACTATTCATGGAAGATAATGTGTGTGAAAAGACTGGATTGACTCAGCGTGAACCCATGATATAAAAGATGAAAAAAAAAAAAAAAAAAGGCAAAAAATGAGCGTTTTTAAAGTGGGACGTTTTTAGAATTTTTCATAGTTAATTTAATAAAAGTACATATACTAAATGAGCTACACTTTCTTGTGGCCCCGGTGGGGCCCCTCGAAAATCAAGAAACCTCCCCCAGTCTCGTTGCATCTATGTAGAGGTGCAAAATGGGTCGTGTCCTGTCCATCTAATCCATGGCCCAGCCATGCCAGGGCCGTGCCCGTGCCCGTGCCAGGCTAGCCCGTGAAATTTTACAGGCCGTGTCATGCCGTTCCCAGGTTGGTAGGGCCTCGGCCCAGCACGACATGCCGGATTGGCAAGGGCCAGTTTTGGCTTTGGTTCTCGGTTCAAAGGGAAATTATATCCAAACCAGAATCTGCCGTGAATTTCAGGTGGATTTCAAAATCCAGACCCAAGTCCAACCAGAACTTGTACAAACCTCACCTAAAATTCAGGCAAGTGGGCCGTGCTTGGTTGAGTTGCAGGTGCAGGCAGGTGGATTGGTTGCTTTTGGAAAGATGATGATGGCTAGAGATAAATGTTTCTCTCGATTGGTTTGTGTACGTTGGCTTGGAGCAGTGACCGACCTGAGATTTTTGTTTTAGAGATGCAAACCTTAATACTTAATAGGTAGTTTGGTTTTTGGGGCAAACCATGGATATTCATGTGGATCTTGAGGATGGATCTATAATTTTTATTGGACTTTTTTTAAGCACACTGTAGTTTGACGGGTGCGACCGTACTCATGTGGCTGTGCCTAGGTCCGGCCCAGCTTGGAGTGAAGACTCCGGAAAGATGAAAGGGATGAATGAGTGCTGGCTTTTAGTTTGTAAGTGGTAATGGGGTAAATCCACAGGTCAAAGATAATAGAAAATCAAAGGAGTTTCACTGTCATTTTGAACATGTTTTAAGGAGATTTGTCTCGTGGCTGAGTACACAGTTTGCACAAATAAATGAGGGTGCACACCGTTGCTCTTAGCTGTACACGGTTAGACAATATTTAAAAAGAGAGTGAGATATGGATTGGATTCAAATCACGAGCTCCTTTCTCTTTCTTTTTCTATTTTCTCTCTTTTTATTTGCTCTGGGTCAAGTTGGAGAGGAGTAAAACCTTCCGGGAAGGGAGCCCTTACCACTAGGCCAGGTCGGGGCATGTTGACTTTCATGATAGGCTTGGGCGGCCCAACCCACTTTACATCTTTACCCGTGAAATGGTACTGATCTTAATAAATATCTATTTATACTAAAGGACAATGGGTGGGGACAGGCAGGACAAGGCCAAGTTGAGTAAAGTGACGGGCTTTTCAAAATTGGTCCCAACCTTACTCTCGAGCTTTATGACAACAAAAGGTCTCTCGTCTTGGAGCCTTTTGTGGGCAAGATAGAAACCAGGTCTCCTTGTCGAAGAGCTGACTCGACAACCCCTAACTAACAGGTCTCACAATTCGATATCTGAACATACACCCAATTGTCATCAAAACCCAAAATCACGCCCCAGTGAGCTAATTGTGTAGTCTGTAAATCCGCCCCATTATTCTCATACCACTGTGTTTTATCTAAAATATCAATCGACTGAGATGGTTCGGCCATGTTAGAAGGTGCCCAACGGAGGCACCTGTTAAAAGGTGTGAAAGCATAGAGATTGCCCGGAGTAGAAGGGGGAGAGGGAGACCCAAGAGAAGTTGAAAAAAACTATTAAACATGACCTTACCTACATGGATCTAACGGATGATATGATCCTAAACAAATTTAATTGGCGTCATCAAATCCATATAGCCGGCCCCACCTAGTGGGAAAAGGCTTGGTTTGGTTTATCAAACCCCAAATTAATTAAATTACTAAAAACAAATAAAACCCCCCTTTTAAGCCCAATTGTATTATGAAACCAAGTTCCTAAGAATTCTAAGAGATACTTTTCTATTAAACTGACTAAAATTGAAGAAACCAAGGTGAAAGTTTAGTAAAGATCATTTAATAAAATCTCCTCCCAAAGAAAATAAATGCACTACCATCATTCAAGTAAATCAATCTTGGAAAAGTTAGGCCCATCTACATCTCTAGCTTGTATCATTTAACCCCTTTTCGCTTTAATATTCCTAAGCTGAACCGTGAATTCTTACGAATCCAATTCCAAGCAAATAAATAACCATTTGAAGAAAATTCAAAGTCATTAGGTTTTGAGGCATGAATGTGACTTGATCCAAACACCAAAGCATGTAGGGCATGTTCCTTTACTATAATTTCTAATAAGAATTTGGTTTGTAAGGTTTTTGTTTTGTTTTTTTTTTTTTTTTTTTGACATTATATGATACCTTGTCTCTTGCGATATGCAAATACGATGTTTCATTATAAGAATTTCAAAATTCTACCCACCCAAAACGTCACAAATGACCTTTGGAATTCTTAGAACTCCAATCCCTTTTCTTTTTTTTTCATTCTTTTTTTTTTTTTTTTTTGTAGGATTCTTGCATGCTAAAACGAATATTCAAGAAATCCTCTATGTCGTAGCATTTAGAAATTTCGAAGATAAGAATTCTCTGAGTTCTAGTAAAGAAATAGGCATGCAGCACTTTTCATTACCGCGGTTCCTTTTCCACTCTTATCTACCCATCATTTAGTGCCATGTTTAATTTCGAACTCATAAAACCATTACTAGCCATTGAATTGAATCTAAATAAAAAATTAAAATTTTCTATGGTTAAAATACCATTAAATTTTAAAGGTGCTAAATGAAGGGCCACAATAACCCCGCCGGGCTTTTCTTTCTTTCTTTTTTTTTTCCCTTTTTTACTGCATGACCCTCATCAGTAACAGACCCTTTCCATCTATCTTATCCTCATTAATATGAATACATCCAAGTGGACCCCACAAGCTGGACCTTAATTAGGTAAATATTTTTCTCTACACTACTCCACTAATTCCTGGCCATGATAATGTGATGGCTATGACATGTATCTATATATGATGATGCACTTATAATGGCCATGACATGGTGATGGTACATGTCACAGGCACTGCTACTGCTCTATGAGCAGGTCTGCTTCCCAACCTTTTGTCTCTCGACCGTACACAAACAACCACGTATCAGCTTTATTATCCCAATCACCCGGGCGAAGATAGACTCAGGATCAATAGCCCCACTTTACATGACATTACCTTGTTTTTATTTTTATCCCACACCTTGGTGCACTCTCTCAAGACAACTTCGACTATTCATCCACTGTTTTTCAAGACACTTTTCAATGTCTCAAAGGCTCGGTGACCCGTTAGAATTTAAGAGGGGAGGGTTTCGATTTAGATGAACAACCAAATATAACTAAAGTTTGGATTTAGATGAACAACCAAATATAACTAGAGTTTGTTTGGATAGAAACGAGTTGGGTGAGGCATTTGAAAATTTTGAAATATGAGGTTTTAAATTTAAAATATGGAACTTTTGTAAAAAATTAAAAAAAAAAAAAAACACAACATTTGTAAATGGTAGGAGATAAGTCATCACATTGGATCCAACAAATCCAAGTATCTCAAAGACATGTCACGAATTCTCCTAAAAAAAATATATACCCCTGAGCGTCTAAAGCAATTCTACATTTATTTTTTTTACCTACCAGGCTCTTCATACCATTTATAGGATCTTACACCCTAAGCGAGAGCTCGACTACAATTATAACCACTCAGGAGTGAGGATGGACGTTGACGTCAATACTATTTTTCTCTATGATAATGTTATTATGAAAGTTTTACTATATGACAAGTTTGCAATCAAACAACTTAATTTGTAAAAGTGTCTCCACACAAAAACCTAGATTGAAGAATCTGTTTTGAAAAGAAGAATGTCCAGACATATTTCTTCCTCACATTTTATCCTGGTGCAAAGTGACTCTCAAGAAATTTCTTTTAATTGTGAATTGAAGTACAACTTTTGTCTTAAATAAAAGAAGTAATTGATAATATTAGTGGGGAAATAAATGTGGGAGTTGGGTGAGTAGCACAGAGAAAAGGTGTTAACCGGGCTATCAATGTGGGAGTTGGGTGAGTAGCATGGGGTACAGATTTGCAGCCCACATTTTGTATTTGAAACTCGTTTCAAATTTATAGGGAATAGTCCGAAATATTAAATGTCTTCTTGTTGTTGCTGTTCACAATTTGAAAAGACTCTGAGCTGATGTAAACATGTGATTGCACATGGTAGACCATACGTGTGCAAGACAAAGTCCTCCCAATGTCAAGATATGCTCACGTGACCTGACCACTCGGGCACCCATGACCCATGATGCTCTGAGGCCATTCCATTTCTTACTCCAACTGAATTACTGTCCTATGATCCTCCCAGGACAGAGGTCTTAGCCAATCCCCATTATTCCGTTTTGTGGATCAATCCTAGCTATATATATATTAGATAATCCCATTCAAGGGAGCCCTGCCTATGGAACTAGACATTAGGATAAAAGTAAATTATATAAATCTCTCAAGGGTCTGTTTGTTTGAAGGTATTTTCGACTGTTGGGGGTTTCTGATGTTGGTTTTAAATCATTACCCCTTGAACACTCCAAATGTTGCGTTTGGTTTATAGAATTTTGAAAAATAATCCATCTTAAAGTTACTTCTTAGCCTTCTGATTTTTTAGAATTTTAGCTTTTTGTATTGTTGAATTTTACTTAAGCATTTAGAAATCCACTTATTAGAGGAAGCATTGGGTTAGAGAATTTCAAATTCTATCTTATGAGAACTCTTTGAAATGATAAGAAATGTACTCATCATAAATGTTGCTATAATTGAAGAAATAAATTTGAAAATCTATATATGGTCATTAAAATACTAAATAAGTTAAAATAGAAACAATGAAAGATACTGAATCCTAGTTTCCTAACCATCAACGTACTAAATAAGTCATAGCCTAATTTATCCTTTACGCACCCCCCATCAGATAAATTTGTCAGTCTTCTGAGGCAGTCTTCTCACTGTTTAAACCATGGTTATGATCAGATGTGTAGCCTGTGGACTGTGGTCCTGAACCATCCTTTCACATCTTAAAACCACTTACAGATTGACTGACATGGGCTTTCTTGAAATTGGGACACAAGATACCTTGTGAATACAACAACCAGAACTTGGCTGTGAGAGTAGAACAGAGCAGCCAAAACCCACATTACATGGCAATCAAGTTTCTCTATCAAGGTGGCCAAACTGACATCATGGCCGTTGATATAGCTCATGTATGATATGAAGGTTAATAGGTTATACTATTAAAAATCAAAATCAGTGTTATCTACTGTTTAAACCTAATAATCTCTGCTTTATCACTTCCACGAAACCAGAACAGGTTTGGTTTCTCCCATAGTTCCATGCTCCTACTCCTTCTTCTCCTTCTGTCAGCTGGTAGAGAAAGAAAACGCGAATCACGAATCACAACCACTGCAATAAGAAAGGAGAGATGGATGCGGGTCGTCGGATGGCACCACTTCACATAGTTATTTGTTCGAAACTCAGAAAAGTTTTTATCAAAACTCAGATAAATTTGTCTAAGTCCTGCAAAAAAACTCTGATAAATTTGTCTGAATTTTGACAAATTTATCTGAGCTTTTGTCCAGTTTATCAAAGATTTTGAAAATTTTGTCTGAGTTCTTAGCAAATTTATCTGAGTTTCTTAGAAACTCTGATAAATTATCTAAACTCATATAACTTTTTAGAAGAAGAAGGCTATTGCTATGTGTAGGCTTCTACTAACAAGCAGAAAAAACAACCCATAAAATGAAACAGAAAAATCTCATTCCAAACTGCTTATTTTCAAAACTTAGATAAATTTTTAAAAACTCAAATAGCAACAGTATTCTTGCAAGAAAGAGACAGAGACCCCATTTTTTATTGCTATGATTGCAAGACATAGACTTACACGAAACGGAAAAAGCAAAGAAAAAGCAAGACAGTAATGGGTTTTTGTGTTATGTAAAACCCGTCGCCTGAGAACGCTGGGACTAGTCGTGTTTTCATCGCCGGGCCGTCGCCATCATGGCCGGTGTAGTCGGAGATGGCTGAATTCGATTTGCAGAGTTCTCTAGTGAAGTCCCTCGTTCCTAGAGAAGAAGAAGGAAAGAGTTCTTCGGGACAATAGAAAAATGACAGAGAACTTGGCCTAGGAATGTAGGAGAAATAGGCAAATTAGTGATGAAAATATATGACGTCGCATATTAGGGACCTTTCACCAAAACATTTCCAGCTGTCTGGACTAGAGACATTAGAGAAAAAGTTGTTGATCTTGATGCCTTAAAAGACCATGCTCAGAGACCGTTGGCTAATTTACCCATTTTACTTGGGTGAGTAGAGGAGGCAAGGACTTCAAATGCCCCGGTGAATAGTAAGTTCTTAAAAGGGGTCACCATCGTCATAAAAAATAAAATAAAAAGGCCGCACGAACTTTCCTCTTCCATTATAAATACTCTCTCTCTCTCTCCACTCCCATCATCTTTCCATGAAAATCTGCTGAAGCTTTCTCTCTTCCTCCATCATCTTTCCATGAAAATCTAAAATCTCTCTCTATTCTCTCGAATCAACAATACCGGGGCAAAGAAAAAGAAGATCAACTGAAGCCAATCAGAGAGAAACCGAGAGTCAAAGAAATCAAAAGCCAAAGAGAGCCTTTTACAATCGAAGACTGGTGGGTAAGCAAAAGAAGAAGAGAAGAAAGCATAGAAGAAAGCGAATGAAGAAATCGAGGAGAATGAGATAAAACCCCCTCTTGGATCGCTTCCCTGTCTACGTTTGAGGCACTCCTTTCCCATTTCTTTATTCATTCAGATCTTCATCTTATTCAAATATTCAAAAGGCAAGTGAAGAAAAGGCTGTTAAACTGCACCAATCCTACTTCTGACCACCCTCAGATCGAGAAGCAGAGAAAAAAAAGTAAAAGCCCAATCCATCCAAACTCCAAAACCACTGGTATAGCACTCGAAACTCCCTCCATCCATGTAAAAAAGTAAAAATAAGAAAAGATTGGTTTTTTAGGATTTTCACAGAAAAATTCTTCGTCCAAAAATGTGATCCGGGAACACTTGATAATGATGGCAGAGGAGCCCCGTCGTAAAATAAGCAGACAATCCATGAAATGTCCTTTTTTTTTTCATGTGGGTTACTCCATGTTGTCATGAAATGTTGGGTTAGAGGTCTTCTTCCTCATTATGAAGTGTTTGGGTCCTCCATCTTAATTCTCCAAATCCAAGGTTTTGTGTCTTTTAAACCCCTTGTCCATTTCTTTCAAAGAAATGGTTTTTGGATATATCTATCTTCATATCTCATGCGGATTTCATTTGAGATCCGCTCTTTCAATCGTGAGTATAAATCTCTTCGGATTCGAATCACATCTGAAACGAGTAAGGACTAAGGAGGATAGAAGGTAGATCACGCTAGCCATTTAAGGAAAGGCATTTCAAAAGGACTAAGATCATATCCAGCGAATAGTACAGATTTTCAGGGCTTTATATGGTTTGTGAAGTAATTTGATTTCCTAGGAGATTTCACATCTCTGCAATTATTGTGTTTTATGCAGTTGGGTTTCATTGTTCGAGATCGGCCTTGTTGGAGAAATCGGGTATGGCTTTTCGAGCATTTCATGGCTATGGGTTTATTAAGTTTTCTGTTTTTATTTGATATCTTGCACTGTTTCATATGCTTCACAATATTTCTGTTCTTGTTCTGCAACTTCTGAGTTGAGTTGCATATTGCCTATTTCAAGGTAGATCGATATCTACAAGTTAAAGCTGAATGTTTTTTAGGAGTATAGGACTCTGCTGCGCCTACATGGCTTCTTTATATTCTTTCTTGTTCTCTTTTACATGCTTCTACATGTTTTTTTTTTTATGGTTTCTTGTCCTACATGGTAAAAGAGGTTCTCTTTTCTAAAATTAAGTCAGGCACTGCACGACTTGCATTCATATGGTTTCTTCTTCTTGTAACTTCCTACAGTTGAGTTTCTGCAATTTCAACCATACTACAAGTAACCCATCTCTCTCTGAGTCATCCATATCTCTCCCTCTTGGGTCTGACCATCCACTATCAAGACAAGAAAAAATATGTAATACAATCAAGTATCTTGATGGTAGCACTCCCATTCACAAAGTCTCGTTCTTTTTCATTCTACTTAGTGTTCACTTTCATTTTTCCATTTTGTAGCTATGCATATGCAGCTTTTCATTAATAGCCCATTTTTCAGTCAAAATTTTACCTCTGTTACTGCTTGTTAGCGTATGTAACAAACCCCTATTACTGCAGTTTGTACTTTATGGAGCTGAGACTTCTGAAATTTATATAACCCTCTATTCTCTTTGCAGCTGTAAATACACCACTGTCCTGCTAGTCTACTAATCAAGCCAAAACCATCAGTCAGGATACTCGTTTCCATTTAAAGAATTACGAATCTACAACCACCGGATGGCGACCTCGTCGATCTCTCCCTGTGCAGCGTGCAAGTTCCTCCGCCGAAAGTGCCAACCAGAGTGTGTCTTTGCCCCCTATTTCCCTCCAGACCAGCCCCAGAAGTTTGTCAATGTCCACAAGGTCTTCGGAGCGAGCAATGTGACAAAGCTCCTCAACGACCTCCACCCCAACCAGCGCGAGGATGCCGTGACTTCCCTTGCGTATGAAGCTGAAATGCGCCTCCGAGACCCGGTCTACGGCTGTGTCAGTGTCATCTCCCTCCTCCAGCACCAGCTTAAGCAGCTTCAAATGGACCTCAGTTGTGCCAAGTCTGAGCTCTCCAAATACCAGAATGTTGGCATTTCCGGTCATGGCCTAATTTCCACCGCCAACGGCCCAATGTCCATCAGTTTATCTCGCAACCAGTTCTTCACCTGGGAGCAGCAGATGATGGTGCGGAATTACGATAATGAAATGGCCAGGCTCAGTGCGAATGGCGCCTATGATGCCAGTTGCTTGGCGATGAATGTCTCGGCGAGCATTGGGCCATTGGATCAGATTCCACACCCAAGAGCTGGTGGCGATGAGGGTCAGGTCATTGGCCCCTATTAGAACTATGGATAAATATGCATGTTATAATCGGACAAACCTTTGCAAAAAGGTACACATTATGTAATAGTTTTGTTTGGATTTTAGTACTTTCTTCTTAGCAAACGTGATTACAATGTAGGACAATTTGTGGGTGATTAGAGTATGACTAGTTGAATTTAGAAAATGAAACAGAAATTAGGCAAATATAAAAGCTTGAAGACGTGTAAGAAGCTTGATCAAATATGAGGAGTAGAAAGGTTATTTCAAAGTAGTAATAACAATTCCTAGTTCATATATTCCATATATAATGTATTACTAGAAAACAGTTAGCAATTTCTAGGAAACTAGATGTATGGTCAATGAAGGAAAATCTTGATCAACAAGCTGAAGGTACCATTTGTAGGTTACTGATCACATTGTTTTGATTGCCTAATTCCATCATTTTTTCTGACATATTTTACCTACAATATTACCCATCTTGGGAATGATCTAGGCCTCAGAAAAAGAATTGTTCATTGTTAAAATAAACTGTTTCTCAACTTACTCAGATACTGTATTAACTTCTCCTTTTGAATCTTTTCTTTGGTTTTCATCCTTTGTTTCCCTGGCTGGGAAAACTTACATTGATTTCTTATATTTGCTTTTCTTGTTCATTTTCTGTCACATGATGCTGCCTTTAGTACTTGTTGGATCTTTTAAAGATGATACACGGAGAAACTAGGATTAGGGTTTCAGTGCCTTTGCAAAAAATGGGAGATATTTCAGACATCTTTTTATTTCTATCATGCAATGGTGGTTCAAGAAGAGAGAGTGAGTGACTGCAAATATTAGTATGAATCATCTACCTTCATGAAGTTAGCCCCATGGCCCTCATCCCATCAATCAATTTGGGGGTCTGTTAATGCTGCCACTTGCTAAATAAAAACAACTTATATCCTCTTATTCCTAGATAGGCATGGATAAGACTCATCATAGACATGGCAGGGACACAAATTTTACACATAAGAAAAAGTGAAGTATTGGATATGACATGTTGCTCATTTTAAAATATCAGTGCATCATAACTTCTATGTATTCTCACTCTTTTCTATTACCGTTGGCGCATGAAACCTTAGTTTTTATTATGTCCACAATTAGATAGCCACCTAGTAGTGGATTATAATTCAGACCCACTCCTTTGATTGATGACCATATTTTATTATATTTTTGTTTTGTGGCTCTTTTGCCTAATTATATATATTAAAGCAAAGGGGGAGGTGGGCTGTGAGGGGTGCCACCTCAACACTCAATTATTCTCCTTTAAGAAAAATACAAAGAAAAAAAGGAGGGAGACTTTGCCTTTCAAGTGGGGCCTTTTCAATCTCTTCAAATCTCCTAAAATCTCTCCATTTAGCATCATATCATATCAAATCTCAAGTGGTGCTCTCTCTCTCTCCCTCTCTCTCAAATTTATAAATGACCCCTGATGTTTGAAGATAAAACACTTGTTTTTTTTATATTTATAAAAAAAAACTACATTTATCAATCACGGGCCTATTTATGTACAGAAATCACCATGTATACTTTTGTGAAATGAATCCATGATGGAGATTGGGACAGGAGAGAGAAATATTAGATATCCTCTTTTGATAATTTTATAAAAAGAAAACAAATTAGAAGAAACTCAAATGTAGAAAAATAAAATAGTGTTTTTTCTCTTCTTCTCTCTTCCCTTCACTTTCTTTATTAGTGAAACTTTATACCAAGTTCTGTGGATGTACCCAACATCCACCAATCCAAATAAATAATAATTGCAATCAATCCACACCTTCTAAATTATGGGCCAAACCATGGATGAGTAGCTACTCCTCATTCACTGGTACGTTTGATTTTTACTGATCAGGTTTAATCCCCAACTGCATTCCTTGGATGAAGAGAAATGAGTAGGTGTATCCCTACTAGAACTCTATAGTGGACTCATTTATCTCAATCCAAAAGATTATATTTAACATTGGATACTATTTCATATATACTATTTTTCTGTACTGAAGAAAAATAAATATTAGTGGGGATAAGCACGAGGCGTTGTTGCTAGAACTAATAGTATAAGGGTTCTAGCTTTTGGTCAGATCTGGATTTACTGGACCGTTGGATCGACTGTGTATCGATTCAAATGAATTTTTTTTTTAAAAATACAAATTTTTATTCTCATGAGGAAATAAAAATCTGCATAAATTAAAATCTTTTTGTTGCACAAACAAGTCCAAATGGGTTGGCTTTGTCTTATTGGGCTTTGAAATTATCAATGTGTTACAAAAACTTGAATGCATTTCTTATTACTAATATTATATATATTAAAAAAATTCGTTTTTCTATATCTTCGTTAGTATTTTTATGATGTTGTTCAATGGATTTTTTTTAGCGTTATCTTTGTAATAATTTATTGTTGATGTTAACCACTTGTATTTGTGATTGAAGATGTGTTGACTGTTTTTATATAAATATGCATGAATATATGCTTATATGTTTATAATTAACTTTGATATCTCATAAATTCAAAATGTAATATCTTACTTTTTGCCCCGGGCTAAGCACGGGGCATTGTTGCTAGTATTATCATAACATGAAATAAATCCATTGGTTAGAACTATTGTAATTTGTGGTTATCTTATCACATATTATAATATGCAAAGATTACAATACACTGCTTTTGAAATGAGGTTCGAGATATTCTATCTTCCACGCCATTTCTTAATGGTGATCTAGTTTTACAATATGGTGGGCAATCACAAGAATCATTCATTATTGTGATAATACAACAAACCATACAAAGCCTAACCATACTAAAGTTTGTAGATTTATTTTAAGAAGTTGCAGATCTACTCAAATCTATTAAGCTTTTTTTTTTTTTTTTTCTATTGGAGGGTCCCAACCCTTTGGGACTCAACCTTCGATTCCCGAAGAAGGGAGAAACTGGGGTTTGATACCAAGACCTCCAACTCCGGAAGAGGGAGGAACCGCTAGCTTCTAATTTTATTTTATCTTATTTTATTTTATTTTTTTGTAGAAAGCTTCCTTAGTTTTGTATAACAATTCACAAGTACCTACTGCACAGGGGATAAATTAAGTATTTCCCAACCCCATGTAACAGTTAAAATTCCATTAACCCAAATTGAAATCATGCTGATTAAGAAGACTCGTAGAACTCATGGCAGCCAAAAGAATAGAGATTCTTAACAATGGTGTCGAATCAAGTTTATGGAGTCAAATCAATTCAGTCAACACATGACTTGTGAGTTTTTGAACTATTATGAAAATTGTTCAGAGAAATTTAAGTAGAAAAGTATTTGGTTGTCATCCAATCCCATACTGATGACCCACAAGCACTTTAGGTGGATCCCATTAAATGGATGGTCAAGATGATGATAATAACATGCCTACCTCCTGGAATGAAAGGAAGATTTGGAACACCCATTAAGTGCCAAAGCAATGCACTTGGTGGAGACTTTTATGGTCCGTTTGGGAAGGGGGTATAATGAGAGGGAGGAAAAAAAAAGGGGAGGAAATGGAGGGAAAATGAAAAATGAGGGTGTTTGGGAATGGGCGAGGGAAAGTGGGGGAGGGAAAAAGACTGCGGGGCCCACTCAAAAAATATTTCCCCAAAACAGGGGGAAAATGAGGGCAAAAGAGAGGAATTTATGGGAAATTACTAAACTGCCATTTTTGTCCAGTTGAAACTTCTGTAAAAGTTATGGTAAATTGGTTTTGTCTCTCTATCTCACAAATATATAAAATTATAATTTTTCACTTTTCTTTTTCCTAATTTTTTACTTCTTAAATAAGATGAGGTAAAATTAATTTCTCCTCCCTTCCCCTCCCCTCCCCTCCCCTCCCCTCACATTTTCCCTCCCCTCTCCCTTTCCCAAACACAGATTAAGATGTGTTAGCCAGATGACAAGGTCACTATAACCATACTTGAAAACGAGGACTAACACCTCCAAATCCGAACACAGTGACATTTGAAAACGAAGGGATTTGCCTCCAAATCACCCCAACAGATTAAATCAAGATCAATCAAAATCACCCCAACATTAAACCAATCACATGAAAGGCTGCTCCAGGAAATGTCATTGGTCATGATCATTTATTACTTGCCCCATCCGATGAAATCTTGGTAAGTTGCCGAACTCTTTCCTTCACGTAACGACGACTACTCTCTAAAAAGTGAAACAAGTGGTACATCTGGGGCCGAGAGAAGACAAGGTCAAATACAGCCATGTTGAGTCACCATCTCTGACATATAGAAAGAAAAATCCCTGGGGTCATAAATAAGGGTTCACAATTTAGACTTTTGTGATAAAGTCTAATATATATATATATTACTTTTGCTACATTATGCCTCAAACTCTAATTACATTCTCACTCACGCAATTATATTCTTTATTAGCTAAGCTACAGCATAAGGACTATAAATTAATATTTCTTGGTATTATTCCAATTTATCGAATGTCTTCAAAAAGCAATTAATAAACTAGTATTTGGTTTTTTAGATTAAATTGGAATTGTCGTTGCTTGAAAGGAAATAGGCATGCCTAAATGTAAGAATTTGATCTCCTATCTGAGAGTTGATGGAATGGCATAAGGCGTATATGGGTTTGCTCCCCACATCCTGTATTTGAAATCCATCACAAGCGTTTATTTGAGTTTAGCGAGTGTTATCTAAGGAATTAATCGTGTTGGGTGAAAGACCTAAATGATACCCTCATCACCAAAAAAACAAATGGAAGTATTTGATCCGAGGGAATAGGCATATAAAAATTAAAAGTTTGGTGTGATTAAGGTGGTCTAAAGAGAGTGGGGCATTTTGGAAAACTTATAGAAAGTTAAATCAGAGTAAACATTTATATAAAACCACTTCTTCTTGATAACTACGAATAAATAATTATGTATTATGTGCCTTTGTATTTTTATAAATAGCCACCACTATTAATTTATATTTCTATTAATAACCTTGTATTTTGGGCTGTCAAAAGCTCATTTGAGTTCCATTTGTACCAAATTGGGGACGGTTAAAACGAGTATATACAAACTCTCAGTTCAAGTCCAACCCCAACCCTTTGAAAAACCTAATTTTGACTTGCAAACAAATGCAATTTTTTTGAAAATTGATATAAAAGATTTTAAAAATTGATAAATTTTAACATGTTTTTTGTAAAATGATAAAAATTCTCTTAGATCAGATTAATTCATACACGATCTTGACTCAGTCACCTCACTTTTATAATCCTTTTGCTTGCAGTTCATATTTACTCATATATGCATTTAAGAAAAGTATCATTCTTTTAATCCATCAAACACCGGCCGTTGACCAATGGTCAAAGTGACTGAGGGATATGTTTCCAAATAGTACATTTACGTTGTGGTTATTCAGAGAAACTATTTCACATGTAAATGTCAAAACGTAAAGCTGTTCGATTTAAATTTCCTGAAAGAGGGAAGCAGGAAAATAGCAAGTGTTGTCCTCCAAACATGGTCAACAGCATGGCATGACGATGATGACGTGCCAACTTTACCTTAAATGCATGCCATCTCCATCCATGCGTGCATTTCACCATCTCAATACTCGTGGTACCTATCCATACAATGGATGCATCTTGGATGGTAATTAATGTGCATGCCATACATGCTGTATAAAGACGCATCTGGAAATCTTGGGTCCCGTTTCTTTGTTAGAATACATGCTCTGTAAAGATGCATCTTCTTGGATCGATGAAGAACGTAGTGAAATACTATACTTGGTGTGAATTACGGAATCCCGTGAAGTATCGAGCTTTTGAAAGCAAGTTGCGTCTAGGCCACTTGCCGTCTGTGTCCATGTCCGAGTCCTCGACGCTTGATCGGCAAAAGAGGATAATACCGTGCAGTGCGACATGGCGTGTGGGGGTTAAGAGGCGAATTGTCACCGTATAGGGAATTTATGAATTTTGAGACGAGATAGAATTGATCAGAAATTCCACAAAAATGTAAAGGGATCGAAAATTTTGAATTCTCAAAGGGCATTTGAGGACTTTCAAAACAAGGCACTTACAAATTTCAAAAGATGAAATATCACATCATATCCCAAAAACCCTAAATTCCTGTCAAAAATTATAATAAAGAAACAACCGAAGAACAAGCATCATAGGGTAGGTTATCTCCGACGGTTGAGTTACACGCTCACCATGAGTAGATCAACCATAATATGTCACGTCGGCACAAAACCCACATGATTTTAAAGTTGTAACAGGTTAGAATCGAAAGGTCAACTGTTGCTCGTGGGTTTATGTCAACATGGCACCGCGCTAATTTCATTCATTCATGGTGAACATATATCAAGTGTGATACTAAATTCGAACTCCCAACCGTTAGATTTTTTTCAAATCTCTTTCCTTTTAGATTTTTTTTTTTTCCCATATCTTTATGGATATCAATGTCCATAGATATAATACTCAAGAAATCCATTTTTCCAACCAAGGCTCGACATGCTCAAAACTAGCAATACTAAGCCCTTTTTTTTTATCATAAAGAAGCCGTTGAGGCTCGTGCATGGATAAATAGGCCCCACCCACAAACCACCAACATCCATGTCCATGTTCCATGCCATAACATGAGAAAGGTAAGGTAGAGTAGGGTAGGAGTGAGGAGTATGAAATGTTATGGTAGCGTCCTGGCTAACAGTGGAACACGTTTCGGTCTGTTTCTGATATGATGGGGTAAGGAAGACAAGACGTGACGTTGGTATAAAACGGAAATAGCCGTTTTTCATGATGCGAAAGGGACGGTTTGGAGGGTAGGGTGATATCCCGACACGCGAATCAGAGGTACCTGCATTGAATGATTACAGGCATTGAATTCGACATTGCCAACTCCATGAAACTCCATTTATTCTCTTTTGACTGTTCTTCCTTCGTCTCGGAATTTGTTCCACAGCTCAGGCCATACACTTCTTTCTAATTTCTTGCTTTTGACTCTTTTGCAGTTTTTACTTCGTCAGTCAAGAAGAAGTAAAAGAACTTCACCATTGTTTATTTAACAGTCAACAAATTAACAATTGGTTCATCAATCCTATCCTGTTGAGGATCAGGGTCCATCCAAACAAATACAATTTGAAAGTCTTAATTTGTTTTGGAAGAAAAAACCCAATTTGAATGTTGAGATTAAGCATTGGCCTACATGGGCTAGATTTGGGCAATAGTTCCATTTTGTGTTCATTGAGATAAACCTGATAGTCATTAGACTTTGTATGGGTTAAAAGGCAGATTCAGCCATTAATATTTGAGTAAAGATCTTATGGCAATTTGATGAGGTGAAGCGAGACTAAATTATCTACTTTGATTTATGTAGGGCTCGTTTATGTATGATCAAATACACTTATGTCATAATTTAAAAAAAAAAAAAAAAAAAGAGCTTGTATGCAAGCACAATGTAATGTGGTTAATCAGGTATGCAAGAAATAAGGTAGTTGTTTTGAGTAATCCATTCAATGGTTCATATCAATTTGACGAAGTGATATGGGAAATTAAAGGCATGGGAGATGAGCAAGTTTTATAATAAAAAAAAGGGGGGCTGCTTCTAAATATAGTGTTAGATGACTACTACACCAAGTATACATTTGTTTCTCATGCATTACCACAAAAATGCATCTATAATATACATATAAAGATGGGCACCTTTAGTTTAGAGGTTCTCAGTTTTCTCTTACTTGGGCTCCCCACTTCTTTGACAAACAGAACAAAAAGTCTGCATGTGAACATTCTCACAAGAGAAATCTCCAGACTCCACATGTACATAATTATCATGTTAATGACCAAAATCCTGCCAGCTGACTTTTAAGATGATCAAGATTTCACTTACTAACTAAATGAGCAAAAACCTTGATTTCAAGATATTCAGGTGAGAACTAGTTCTCACATATTATATAATAACTTTTTATAAGGCCCAATTGTGGGCTCTATTTGGGAATGAGAATAAGGAGGATGGAAAGATCTATGTGAGACCACCTCAAGTATTAAGTTTGCTCACAAACTCATGCCCCTAACCCTTTCATCTGTAGCACACAAGTTTAATGGCTTCATATTTAAAAAAATATTCAACCATCGATCCAACGGTAAATCCATTTCGGATGTATGTCAATCATTCGGATTAGTGACTATGGGTTCCTTATTAGTTGTTAGGTTTGGATGGGTTACTAGTTACGCCCCACAAAAAAAAAATTCATATAATAGGTGAGAACTAGTTATTACTTTAATATTTTCCTTTATGTATCGGATAATATATCATAATTGTAATCACATTCCCATCCGTGGAGAAGGCCTTTCCCATCAAAGCAAAAGATCTATAGAAAAAGTAAAAAAAAAAAAAAGGCAATCTATCTTTTGTCTCTGTCTCTCTCATAATAAATACGTACCATTTGTCTCTACGAACAGAGCAGATCAGTGCAGGAATTAGGAAGTTACCTAGGCAGGCACCGGTCAAACTCCTCCAAGCGATTTCACCACACAATCATCCCTCAAAATTGTCAAAATTGCATTCTTCTGTACCAGTATTATTAAACACTAGTTATTATGAACTTGGGAAAGGAAAGAGTACCTGAGAAACCTTACCACTTCGGAAGACTATTCTTTTGAATACTCTTGACCTAACTCATTGTTGGGTTGTGTCTTAAATTTCGAGGTAATGGAATTGGCCCTCTGGGTTGGTCCAAGAGCATATTATTTATAGAGTCTTTACACCAGATTTTTCTTCGGCTTAAGAAAGGAATGGAAGAAAATTCCCTTAGAAATGGGTCCTTGGCAGAGGACTAAACCTTTTAAAATCGGGATCCTACGAGGGATTTAACCCACGGTGAGTATGGATGGACCAATCACGGTCCGCCACGTCACCATTGGGCTGGCCATGCGATTTTTAAAAAAAAATTTACTATGTTACCGTTATTAACTTATTCACTAATATTGCAGAATATGGTACCAGTACTAAATGTCATTTTATTAAACTCCCAACCCCATCTCCTTGTTTCCTTCATTATTATTTCTTCCTCGTCTCCAGCAACTAACAAGTGTTGGTGGTCTTCTCCCTCCACCTCATCTCCTTCCTTTGTCATTTTCCTTCTTTTCTATTAAACTTGTCATCTTTCCAATATTGCCTATGAATCATGTGGATGAGTGAAATGTGTGCCAATACAATGAATGAATGAATGTGTTTGGAGATCGATAACGATATAGTTGGGCTAAACATTGTGTTGGAGGTGTTTTTTACTTTCTCAATTGAGAAGTAATGAGGCATATTCACTCATACCGATGAATGGGCCTATACCCCAACTGGAATACCAGGAGGACGGACAGCCAAGATTTTATGAAGTTCAAAGTTTAGAAGTCTCAAAATGGGCGTTTTAATAATCCCGTTTGAACTTACATGGACTTGAGTTGTCTAGAAGGGGGAAGAAGATGCCCATATATAGACTCATCACTGCATAGGCCATCGAGTAGGGATGTCAATCTGGCCCTTTGATAAGTGAGCCGGCTGTAGGAAGAGCTTTTCTTTTTGTCCTAAAGCTCAAGGATAAGGTAGGGCGCAGTTTTAAGAAGCCCGCAATCTTGAATGCCAAGCTAGGGCTTAACTTACCCGACTTGATGGGGCTCAGCCCGACCCTTTGTCTATTAATATAAAAAATAAATAATATGCATAATAGAATATATATATATATATATAGGAATTCTTACCAAAAATTATAAAAAAAATAAACCCTCTAATAAACAATTAATTATAGTACACTATCAAAAGAAAAAAAATCATATCTTAGATTTTTTTTTTTTTTTTTATGGATATCCCGATAGATCATAATATTTCCGCCTATGTCTGATTCTACATTTGCCCAATACCAACGTATTTCTCGATGAACAAGAAATTTAAGTTGTCATTCAAAAAACTAATTTTCACCATTAATGTAAGATGTTCGAAAATTTAGGTGTTTGAGGATTTAAGATAAATGGCCATCAACATCATCATTAAGTGGGGTTGAGCTTTAGCCAATAGCCACTAATTGATGCCAATTTCTTTCTATCCCCTTGCTTCCATGATTGTTGTTTCATTCAAATGGATCCTACATTTGGAGTTAAAGTTTATGATTCGGACCCATGTTCAGATGCATCAAATCATCTGCCCTTCATTTTAGTTAGTCAAAGTTTTTTTTTTTTTATTATAAAACTCAATGGTGATGTTTTTGAAAGAATTACAAGCTAGAGTTAATGCTAATTCAAAAGTTGCCTTATGTCTATTTGAACAACACATGCTAAATAATTTATTTTTTAAAAAAGTTCTAATGCCTTTTTAATAAATAAATATAATTAAATCAAATTAGACTTTTCAAATAGGCTTTGATAGTCAATATTAATGCTTTATAAATAAAAAAAAGTATTAAATGAAATATTAAAAAGATCACAACTAGTTGAACTTGAACTTCAATTGCAACAAACTTACTAATAGTCTGACAACAAACAAAATTGGGCACATGTAACTATGGCTACTGCGCTAAGGTCTATATTAGTGTCATCCATGTCTTAGTTTCATGTCACAATACTATCAAATTAGCTTATTTCATTGAATCCTAGATAATATTTTTATATGAGGATAAAGTGACTGTTTCGTGCGTTCTTTTAAAAATGACACAAAAAGATTGACTTTTGCATTGCACGTGAACTTACTTCGTTTAAAGGAGGGTTAGCATCACAGTATAGAAAAAATATTATATATGATAATATTAAAAAAATAATTTCTTTCAGGCCAGGCCCGGCCCGGCCCGGCCCTATCCCTCGAGGGTAGGGTAAGGGCTTCAATATTGTAGCCCTTGAGGGTTCCAAGGGTTTGGCCCGGCCCGGCCCTATCCCTCGAGGGTAGGGTAAGGGCTTCAATATTGTAGCCCTTGAGGGTTCCAAGGGTTTGGCCCGGCCTACATATATGAGGGTGGGATTAGGGCTGATTGGTCGCTATAGACGAGGAAAGTAGAGGGGGCAAAAAAAGAGAGAACCCGGATTTTTGGGATATAAAACAATATTCACTCATATCGGTCAACAAGGGCAATATACTAAAAAAATTGGTGGGAACAAAAAAAAAAAAGAAAGAAAGAAATATCCAACTTTCACAAAAATAAAACAAGATATATAAGTGAGAGGAATTGGTGATTAGATTAAATATCCAATAACCATTTATCTAACTATCTGATTACCTGACTCCTAATGCAAAATTTTCACGAATGAAACTTTTTCTGGGCCTAACTGATGATCGGGTCCATGTTCGAATTAACAATTTAGATCCATGTCAATTCCAATCGGGTCTTAGCATTAATGGCATGTATAGCATTATACTCTTTATAATAATATAATATAGGGGATTTTACTAGAAAAATTATTTTATGTGGCCAGTGCACCAAACAGAGAATTTTATCCAAAGTTGCACCAAACATGAAATCCATGTAAAAAACCAACCTTTTTTTTACTGTTTTTTTCGGTGGTCGCTACCATCAACCCGAAGCAAGCATAAACTCCTCATTTTTTTCCTTCTTTCTCTCTTCCCCAAATCGAATCCAATGATGGAGAAGTCCATCATTTGACTTTGAGGAGGTTTTCCCAAGTCTCTTCCACAAGAAGGAAGAGTCTAAAACATGTTTTGGCATATTTTCCTAATTAGTGGTAACTAGTTACAAATATAATTGCATTGGACAAAGCGTCAAAAGCGCATAACCTGATTTAGCTATGTGATTGGGTATGTCTTGGTGTCACTAGTCCAAGAGGATCTGCAAATCAGGACATCTTTGAATCAGTTACCGGGCCAAGTATCACTTGAAATGGTCCTTCTCTCCGGGACCATTCATTAGGTGGTCCCCACCATTTTCTACAATCACTACTAGAAAGTTGACTTTTAGCGGCCGCCACTTGCCGTCTCTAAAAGTAGATTGGCGGTCGCTAATACTCTTTAAGGACCGCCAAGCGCCGGCCGCGAAAACCTCGTCGCAAAAGACTGGCGGTCGCTAATACTTTTTGCGACCACTACATTGCGGTCGCAAAAAAAAATTTCAAAAAAAAACTTGGACTTTTAGCGACTGCCATGGAGGTCGCTAATACTCTATATAGCGGTCGCTAATGCCTCATTTTTTTGAATTTTTCTTTTTTTTTTAAATTTTTTAAGTATTAGCGGTCGCTAATTCTCATCTGGCGGTTGCTAATACATTTTTTCTTTTTAATTTTTATTATTTTTCAAACGATTAGCGACCGCCAATGGCGGCCGCTAAAGCTTTTTTTTTTTTAAATAAAATTTTCGTATTTTCTCAAATTATTTCCTTGTTTTTGTACTTGTACCTGTACTTGTACCAGAGTATATACAAATACTGCCATCAATTAAAATTACAAATAACAAAGCCTAAATATATACAACTACTACCATCAATTAAAATTACAAATAAAAAAAGAAAGTCTTATATTAATTGCATTCAAAACATTACAAAAGGTTCAATAAAATATATCCATTACAATTACAGGAAAAAGAAAAAAAAAATTGCCGGGTGTCGTGGTATATCCGATGCTCTCAAACCTGAAAGAAAAAGAAAAATAAATATTAAAAGATAAGTATAAAAATTGGCAATTTATGCTAAATATAAAAAATTAAGAATTAAAATTAAAATTTTAACGTACGTTTCAACATTACGAGCAATCCAGGAGTCGGAATCTCGTCCCGACAGTTCCTGCAAGTCATGAATGACTACGGGCACGTGCCCGTCAAGTTTTACAGGCAACGGAGCCCGTTTGCTCGTCTTGAGCGCCCGAAAGCTCGTTTTCTAAGTTTTAAGTTAACGTTCTAATTTAAACCTACGTTTCAACTGTACGATCAATCCGGGAGTCGGAATCCCGTTCCGTCAGTTCCTGCAAGTCATGAATGACTAGGGGCCCGTGCCCGTCAAGTTTCACGAGCAATGGACACCGTTTGCTCATTTTGGGCGCCCTGAGACTCGTTTTCTAAGTTTTAAGTTAACGTTCTAACTTAAACCTACGTTTCAACTGTACGATCAATCCGGGAGTCAGAATCTCGTTCCGTCAGTTCCTACAAGTCATGAATGACTATGGGCCCATGCCCGTCAAGTTTCATAAGCAACGGACCCCGTTTCCTCATTTTGGGCACCCGGATGCTCGTTTTCTAAGTTTTAAGTTAACGTTTTAACTTAAACCTACGTTTCAACTGTACGATCAATCCGGGAGTCGGAATCTCGTTCCGCCAGTTCCTACAAGTCATGAATGACTAGGGGCCCGTACCCATCAAGTTTCACGAGCAACGGACCTTGTTTACTCATTTTGGGCGCCCGGATGCTCGTTTTCTGAGTTTTAAGTTAACGTTCTAACTTTAACCTACATTTGAACTTTACGACCAATCCGGAATTCGAAATCGCATTCCGTCAGTTCCTCCAAGTCATGAATGACTAGGGGCCCATGCCCGTCAAGTTTCACGGGGAACAGAGCCCGTTTCCTCATTTTGGGCGCCCGGAGGCTCAATTTCTAAGTTTTAAGTTAACGTTTTAACTTAAACGTACGTTTCAACTGTACGATCAATCCGGGAGTCGGAATCTCGTTCCGTCAGTTACTGTAAGTCATGAATGACTAGAGGCCCGTACCCGTCAAGTTTCACGAGCAACGAACCTTGTTTCATCGTTTTGGGCGCCCGGAGGCTCAATTTCTGAGTTTTAAGTTAACGTTCTAACTTAAACCTACTTTTCAACATTACGAGCAATCCGGGATTTGGAATCCCGTTCCGTCAGTTCCTGCAAGTCATGAATGACTACGGGCCTGGGCCCGTCAAGTTTCACGAGCAACGGACCTTGTTTGCTCATTTTGGGCGCCCAGAGACTCGTTTTCTGAGTTTTAAGTTAACGTTGTAACTTAAACCTACGTTTGAACTGTACGAGCAATCCGGAATTCGGAATCGTATTTCGTCAGTTCCTCTAAGTCATGAATGACTAGGGGCCCATGCCCGTCAAGTTTCACGGGCAACGGAGCCCGTTTCCTCATTTTGGGCGCCCGGAGGCTCGATTTCTAAGTTTTAAGTTAACGTTCTAACTTAAACCTACTTTTCAACATTACGAGCAATCCGGGATTCGGAATCCCGTTCCGTCAGTTCCTACAAGTCATGAATGACTAGGGGCCCATGCCCGTCAAGTTTAACGGGCAACGGAGCCCATTTCCTCATTTTGGGCGTCCGGAAGCTCGATTTCTAAGTTTTTAACTTCACGTTCTAACTTAAACCTACTTTTCAACATTACGAGCAATCCGGGATTTGGAATCCCATTCCGTCAGTTCCTGCAAATCATGAATGACTACGGGCCCGTGCCCGTCAAGTTTCACGAACAACAGACCATGTTTGCTCATTTTGGGCGCCTAGAGGCTCGTTTTCTGAGTTTTAAGTTAACGTTGTAACTTAAACCTACGTTTGAACTGTACGAGCAATCCGGAATTCGGAATCGTATTCCGTCAGTTCCTCCAAGTCATGAATGACTAGGGGCCCATGCCTGTCAAGTTTCACGGGCAACGGAGCCCGTTTCCTCGTTTTGGGCGCCCGGAGGCTCGATTTCTAAGTTTTAAGTTAACGTTCTAACTTAAACCTACTTTTCAACATTACGAGCAATCCGGGATTCGGAATCTCGTTCCGTCAGTTCTTGCAAGTCATGAATGACTATGGACCCATGCCCGTCAAGTTTCACGGGCAACGGACTCCGGCAGCTCATTTTGACGCCCGGAGGCTCATTTTCTATGTTTTAAGTTAACGTTCTAACTTAAACCTACGTTTCAACCATACAAGCAATCCGGGCGTCGGATTCTCGTTCCGTCAGTTTCTGCAAATCAGGAATGACTAGAGGCTCGTGCCCGTCAAGTTTCATGGGTAACGGAGGTCGGATCCTCGTTTTGGGCGCCTGGAGGATCGATTTCTAAGTTTTATGTTAAGGTTTCAACTTAAACTTATATTTCAACTTTACGAGCAATCCGGGAGTCGGATTCTCGTTCCGTCAGTTCCTGCAATTCAGGAATGACTAGGGGCCCATGCTCGTCAAGTTTCACGGGCAACGGAGCCCGTTTCCTCATTTTGGGCGTCCGGAAGCTCGATTTCTAAGTTTTAAGTTAACGTTTTAACTTAAACCTACTTTTCAACATTACGAGCAATCCGGGATTCAGAATCTCATTCCGTCAGTTCCTGCAAGTCAGGAATGACTTTGGGCCCGTGCCCGTCAAGTTTCACGGGCAACGGAGTCCATTTGCTCATTTTGGGCGCCCGGAAGCTCGTTTTTTATGTTTTAAGTTAGCGTTCAAAGTTAAACCTACTTTTCAACTGTACGATCAATCCGGGAGTCAGATTCTCGTTCCGTCAGTTCCTGCAAGTCATGAATGACTAGAGACTCGTGCCCGTCAAGTTTCAATGGCAACGGAGCCCGTTTGCTCGTTTTGAGCTCCCGGAGGCTCATTTTCTAAGTTTTATGTTAAGGTTTTAACTTAAATGTTGAAATCTTAAATTAAAAAAAAATAATTTTACCTGGTCAGGATCAGTCGAACCTGCTAAATCATGACTGCCCTCTCCACCGAAGTCATGTCTAGCCCAGTGGCCGCTGCCAGCGTCTGGTGCCTGTAATTATTTATTATACAGTTGAAAACAATGAAAAAGACATAAGTATTGATGCATCAATGACATAATTGACAATTTATATGTACAAAAAAATTTTCTTACTAACCTGAGTAGTGGTGGTGGGTCTGAAGCAAGCGGGGCGCGACTCTGTGATAGACGACTCTCAAGCTCTGCCATCTCCGCTCTCCACTCGGCCCTCATCTCTGCCCTGACCTCCTCTCTGATCAATGCCTTCATGGACTACAGCAACTCCTGAACCTCCTCATCCGTACGGAAGCATATGCCCTGGGAGGAGCTAGCACCGGATGACTCTGATCGCGTGATGTGCGAGCGTGGAATGCCCGTCCCATATGTCAGCGTGTATCCATGCCCATCCCGGCCAACGACGGAGTGGAATATCTCATCCCTCCGCGATGGCAAACTGCGCTCCTCCTCGGGTAACTCCTCCAGGCGTGACTGATACTGGGCCTGCGTAGTTCATTCATTTAGTATATTATCATGCATAACAAGACAGTATTTTTTTAATAGAAACATAATTTAAACAGTTCAATATAAAAACTTACGAAGATAGATGTAACCTCTGGGTGGCGAGGATCTCGAGAACGCATCCAGACGGACATCCTATCAACCGGAACACCCTCGGAACGCAACTGTTTGGTGGAGAAATGTATTACTAGTATACTATCATACAGAATGACAAAAACATAAATTAACTGTACGATCTAACTTTTTACCTCGTGGCGGACCTGGGTGATGTGTCGAGTCCCCAACCTATGTGCAGGACCCTGCAATGCGCGGTTCCGCGCATTCGTAGCAGACACTCTCTGTTTTCAATATTTATCAGTCGAAGTTTTTGTTAGTTACGTTAGTTATTAGTAAAATGTTAAAATTAAAATAAAAAAGTACAAGTTTCTCACCTGAGCCTCCTCGCTCGTCCAGTACCGGACGAGCTGAGTCCACTGATCAGGGAGAACGCCCGTCGGAACTCGCTGAAGTATGTCAGACGCATCCTGATGAGGCTTCCAGTGCTGCGTCTTTATTTTATTTTTATGATCCTTCCACATCTTCCGGCACTTCGACATGCAAACTGGCCGAAAGAGCTCAGGACAGGCCCTCAAATTGTCTTGAAAAGGACAAATAATTTTTCATTGACAAATTATTTTTCATTATGTTATGGTTTAAATTGACACATCCTAAGGAGAAATGTTAAATTATTACCTTGACCTGCTGCCAGGTACGATCTAGCGTCGCCACCGGGAATGCCTCCCAATCAAGTGTGGTCAAAGGAAATGCATATGGATCCCGGACCATATGTCCTAACTGGCTGATGAGCTGGCGAGCATGAGGGCCCACCGGATGATATGTCTCATCAAACTCTACGTCAATGGGATAGCCAGAATTCCATGTCCGGATCCCTCTAGCAGGGCCTCTCCCCCTGCTGGAAGATGGGCCCGTGCTCGTAGCACCTGTTTAAATTCGAGATAATCTAATTAAATTGAAATAAAATAATTTGCTAGAATTAAAATGTTTTAATTAAATAAACTTATACCAGTCTGTGTATCTGCTGATGGTGGTGATGAAGATGGTGGAGCTGAAGCACTGGACGACGCCGAAGCATCCACTGGAGTGGATGGACTCGGATGAGATGCCGATGACCTACTCGGTGGGGCCATCGAACTAGACTGGGCGGCATCCGGTGCCGGTCTAGGCTCCCCAGACGGTCTGCTGGCCTGGCGCAGCAGCTCGTCCATCGTCAGCGGACGATCTCTCCTCTTTCGTCCTAACATATCTGTTCAAATGTTTGTAAGATAAATTTCATTAAACAAGATAATTCAAATTAACATTTAAAAATTATTTACACTAAAATTTAATATTACTAAAATAGTTCCCAACCGTTCATTGGTCATGTAAGTCAATTGTATCTCCTTCAATGGTTTCCCGAACCCAATTAATATCTTCATCATGTTGAACAACTGTATTCTGGTCAAGAACTTGTTGGGCGAATGCATCAATATCTGGCTCATCACATTCAATCTGATACACTCCCCTCCTTGACATTTTAACTGCAACCTGCCAGTTAGGATCTTTCGGATCTCTGACATAGTAAACTTGCTCCGCCATTGAGGACAGTATGTACGGTTCGGCACTTATTCGATCATCACGATGTAACAAATTGTTAAAATTTACCAATGTAAACTGGTAATTATCTGTTTTCACCCCTCGGATGGAATCCACCCAATCACACTTAAACAATAGAAACTTTAGCCCGTGATTATACACAATTTCAACAATATCTTTCAACCGGCCATAGTAGTAACCAGCATCGACGGATGGACAACCGAGCCCACTATTTTGCGTCGCTCGTTTCTCATTTACATCCTTGATGCGAAATCGAAAGCCGTTAACATCACAAGTTGTGTAACGTCGGGCCGTTATAAATGGGCCATCAGCTAACTGGTTCATTTCATCAGTCAAATACGGATTGTTGGTTCTTCATAAGCTACATACCTACGCAACGCATGTAATCAGTGAATATCACTACATGAAAGTAATATGACAAGAACAAGTGAAACTACTCCTAATGATTGAATACATACTGATTCTTGAACCATTCGTGAAATGACTGGTAATGAGACTGATGAATTTCATTCTCTGTAGCATGAGGCATGTCCCGTTTCAGCTCATCGATGTGTGTCCTGCGATGCATAATACGTGTTA
The DNA here is from genome assembly GCA_038049695.1 of Cinnamomum chago. Lineage (NCBI taxonomy): Eukaryota > Viridiplantae > Streptophyta > Magnoliopsida > Laurales > Lauraceae > Cinnamomum > Cinnamomum chago. Next base: position 78,183,415 of record CP142454.1, read on the forward strand.
ACGACAAGTGTGATGATTTAGGCAAAAAACTGACAAGTTACACGTATAAATGAGTGATAACTTACTAAGTGAAAGCCACAACAGATGGGGTGTTGAACAACACCCACCGGTGAGCTTGAATCCACTCAATATTGTTGAGATCAAATGGCGTGCCCTCCCCAACTGGACCATCATTAATCCGCGAGGGCCTAGTTAACTTTGTTTCAATATTATCTTTAAGATATGCTGCGCAGAAATTTGTGCACTCATCCATCAGATACCCCTTTGCTATCGATGCCTCCGGACGAGCTCTATTGCGAACATATCTCTTCAATGTGTTCATGTACCTCTCGATCGGATACATCCATCTGAATTGGACAGGGCCACCAAGCAGGGCTTCATTGGTTAAGTGTATGGTCAAGTGAACCATGACATCGAAAAATGCAGGTGGGAAAATTTTTTCTAAATGACACAACATCACAGTAATCCTCTCTTGCAAACCATTCAACTCATCAATTCGATGAACTCTAGAACAAAGTTGTCTGAAGAAGTTACTAACTTCAATCAACGGCGCTACAACATTCTTAGGCAAACAATTCCGTATGGAGATAGGCAGTATTTGTTGAATAAGAATATGATTGTCATGACTCTTCAAACCCTGTAATGTTCTTTCTCTCATGTTCACACGCTTTGCGATATTCGAACAGTACCCGTCAGGAACCTTGACACCCTTCAGAACTGAGAGGAAGACATTTTTCTCATCTTTACTCATCGTGTACTGCGCAGGAGGCATGTATGCCTTGTTAGACTCTCTCAACTGCAAGTGCAACGGTTTTCTCAAGCCCATTTCTTCCAAGTCACGGCGTGCATTGACACCATCTTTCAACTTCCCCGGAGCACCGAGAATGGTCCACAGTATATTATCACAAACGTTCTTCTCGATGTGCATAACATCTAAGTTATGTCTGAGTAAGTTATCTTTCCAGGATGGTAAATCGTAGAAAATACTTTTTTTCTTCCAATTATGACCTCGCCTTCTATTTGCACCGGGAATAGAAGGCAGCACCGGGGCCAGTAAATCTTGAAAATCATACACAGTACATATTTGCTCATGCTCGAGCTGTGACAACAATTCAACTCCCGTCATTGTTCAAGGTGCTGGACCATATTCTCGACTCCCATCAAATGACACTTTGTCCCTCCTGAACCTATGCAATGAAGGTAGAAAGCGCCTATGACCCGTGTATACCCATTTTCTGTCGTGCTTCAACCAAGTTGACTTCTTCTCCTTATTGCAGCAAGGACATGCAAACTCTCCCTTTGTGCTCCAACCCGACAAGTTGGCGTACGCAGGGAAGTCGTTGATTGTCCATAATAATGCGGCGCGGAGTTTAAACATTTCATTGCCTTCGGCATCAAATGTCATCAGACCATCAGCCCATAATTCATTCAATTCATCAATCAGAGGTTGCATATATACATCAATCTTGTCCCCTGGTCCTCTTGGTCCATCAATAAGTGTGGATAGGATCAGAAAAGGTTGCTTCATACACATCCATGGCGGAAGATTATAAGGTACCAAAACAACTGGCCACGTACTGTGATTTGCCCCAGTCATGGATCTGAACGGACTAAAACCATCTGCAGCCAAACCAAGCCGCACATTGCGACAATCCAAGGCAAAGTCTGGATTCCTCCGATCGAAGTCTTTCCACGCTGGGGAATCTACTGGATGGGTCAACTTACCATCGTCCCTGCTATTCTCGGCATGCCATCTCATCAGTTTAGAAATATTTGATGACATAAAAAGCCTCTTCAGCCTTGGCTTAAGTGGGAAATATCTCAATTGCTTTACTGCCACAAGTTTGCCACGGTTGATAACACTTGTAGAACTATTCTGACGATTGTAACCCACCCCGTCCTCCTTCCATCTCGAAGTCTGACACACAATGCACTTATCAAGATGGGCATTCTCATTCCTAAACAACATGCAATTGTTCGGACATGCATCCAAAGTCTCATATGTGAAGCCTAAATTTTCAGTTAACTTGCGAGCCTGATAGTAGGACTCAGCAAGTTTTGCACCGGATGGGAGCACTCGATGCAACAACTGGAGGAGCATATCGAAAGACTTGTCAGACCATTGGTTCAATGCCTTCAAATGTAACAACTCAACAATAAAGGACAATCTACTAAAGTCATTGCATCCAGGATACAATTCTGTCTGTGCATCGTCTAGAATTTCAAAATCTCTCAAGGCTTCTTCATCGGCACCAGAGCGAGGATTACTCCCACCCGCCCCCTCAGTCTCACAGCTTCTGTATTCGAGTGCCAACCCGCATGCGATATCATTTAACATCACGTTCATTGGATCAGCCTCTGACATATCATCCACCTCAATTTCATCTATTTCCTCTCTGCGACAGGAAACATACTCTTCTCCATGTTTTATCCAGTTCTTGTAGTTCTTTAAGAATCCGTTCAGAATCAGATGCTCTCGGACAATCTCTCTTCTGTAAAAATACCGATTCGCACATTTTCTACATAGACAACTGATGAACTCATTGTCAAACCCATTGGTAAATTTCATAAACTGGTTAATCCCCTCCATGTATTCCCGAGACATCCTATTCGGTAAATCAATCCAACTCTTGTCCATCTCCGTAAGTGCTTCTGTGGAAATCTAAAATGAGCAAGTACAATTAGCCCAATGTACCGTGGCATCATGCAAGTCACCTATCCATAAACTGCAAACTCCTTACTACAAGGTGGTTGGTCCTATCCCATTCGAGAATGCACGATCCAACTTGCACTCAACAACTCGAATGCTTCGTCCCCTAGTCAAACAAAATTTCGGCAGCATGTCCGCGTGGTTCTCCAAGTACACGACACAGGTACAACATCAGTTGTACCTATGTATGTACCCAGAGAACAATGGGACATCAACCGAAACTCTGTCTAACATCAGACTTGCATGAGCTATTGAGTATAAGATGGATAATTGCATTCTCAAACTGTCCGAACTGGACAATTCAAGAATTGTATACGACAAAGTTCGAATGTACATCACAAGAACAACGAATCTAGTCGAAGACTCAATCCGTCACGTCAAGGATTACCGAACTTATGTCGTACACAATTCTCGAACGGGTCTAAGTTTCACTAATGCATGCAAATGAATAGAATAAGTTGATAATGAAAGGTTCACAACCAATGAGATCTTCAAATATAAAATTTTCTATAAGTAAAGTTGTATGAATTGGAGAGTCAAGAACACCCTCCTATACTTTAAGTAAATTTGCATGAATTGGAGAGTAAAAACCATCAATGTATGGCATCTAATGAAATTTCTATTCTCTCTAACAAATTCCCAAGTGTTCATTTCAGAAATCATATTATATAAGAAGTTTGCCAAGAAGAAAAATCACACCATCATATAAGTTATAAACTTATAATCCTTCCTAGCAATGTGGATAAGTCGAGTGCTACATTGAATCAGTTAGATTGAATAAAGAATCTGCAGGCATTGGTGCTACACTTACCTGTTGTGAGACTGCAATCAACATAGCTCTTCTTCACTATTCAATTGAATCACAAAAATTAACAACAAATACACACCCAATTTAACACAGAGAAGGAATGAAACACACAGATCTGGTTTGGCCAAAACATATATATACTATTACATTCATAACATTGATACACAATGGTTTGCAATCACATTGTATGGTCATATGCCCTTTAACCATAGATTAAAATATCTACCACTAATATGGCAACTTCTACTGAATATCACATCAGCCATAGCAACTGGTATCTGCCATGATGGAACCAATATCATTATTGGGATCTAAGATATGATATCAACCTCGATTCTCTAAAATAAAATCTTTAATGGAACAATATTCACCTGTGCGCACCTAACGCGTAAACTTTACTCTTTAATGACCATGATGCCCAATATTAAATAAACAGATAGACGGTTGCAAGTAAAAGAAAAGAAAAGAAAAGAAAAATGTTACAAAATAGCAATAGGTCAATCTATAATTCCTAGACATGGGTCTAGGGAGCAGGGTTGGCTCTAATTCAAGACACTTGCACAATATCCTATCCAAAACATGACATTTTACATTTTTGTATTAAGATTTTAATTAGAAAAGACTCACACTTGACACCTTGTGACTGTAAGCAACCTAACTGTTTTATCAACATGGTTCCCCCCACCCCCATATCTAGATATATATATATATATATGCTCTCTCAATTTCCACAACTAAGATAAACAATTAGGAGCAAAGATCAGCCAAATTTGACAATCATAATTCAATGTTAGCTTACCTGAGAAAACACAAAAAGCATGTCACACTCATCTAAAAGCTAAAATTTATTTAGCTTTCAGCGTATGGGTAACTCTTTTATATATATTTTATAAGAAGAATAGTCATGGGTAGTGGGTACTTTCATCATTTGATCAGAAATAGTGCAGGCAGGTTACTAAAATGCATGCTGGGGTGGGTGCAACTTGAGGTGCAACTTGCCATCTACATTTGCATTTTAGAATTTTCAGAGTAAAATCTGTTTCCTCTTTTCTGACTTATGAATTGGGATCTGAGTATTATTACTAAAATCTATTATTATTGTTATGTGCTGTATAAGTTATAGTATGTACTCTGCTGATTCCAGTTGGCACAGCAGTACTAGTAATAAAGCCAATAACATGTTTGAGTCTGTCTACTTGGTAGTGATAATTAGAAATAGTCACCAAGGTTCTCCTCTCTCTCTCTCTCTCTCTCTGAAGTGAATTTGGGGTGGATGCAGTACCAATGTGATCATCTTAGCCCTAAATTCTAGAATCCCAAAATTCAATGGCCATATATATTGTATAATTGATGTGATAAAAATCTAACAGCGACTAAAGTTTGATACTACATTCTCTCCAAACAAAGATATCTGGTAAAGAACAAGTAAAAATAATTGATTTTTCCCTTTTTTTTAATTTTTAAATTCCCTAACACACACCCCCCCCCCCCCCCACCCTCTCTCTCTCTTTGTGTGCTGATTTTAAGATTTTTTTATTGCCAAGTCAAAAAGAACTAGTACAAGACAGAGAAGATAAGGGAATTCAAGAGATGGATGGCCCTCACCTCTTCTCTTTTCACTAGACTCCAAGGCAAGGCAAAGGCATTAGGACCCAAAAGAAAAAAAAGAAAAAAAAAAGGATCTGTAACAGAACAAGTTCTATATTTGCAGACCCAAAAAAAAATCTAAAAAGAAAAACTTTAAAAAAATGCCATTCTTTTTTCTTCTAAATTCATGAAAGAGAAAGGAATATATGTAAGAATCAAACCCCCAATTCTCAGCAATGATCTTACTATAAAGAGAATCAGAAGAGAGAGAGAGAGAGAGAGAGAGAGAGAGAGAGAGGAGATGATGAGAAATATGGAACTGGAAATTAATGAAATGAAGAGCAGAATTAGTAGTTTATACCGTTACATTAGTTTCGTGTATGCGACACAAGTCCTCTACTTCCTGAGAGAAGCACTGGAAGTAGTAGGGAAAAACAATCCCTGCTTCTGCATACATTTCTCTCCCTCCCTCCCTCTCTTCTTCTTCTTCTGCTTTGTAAGAAGAAAACTAATAAGCCTAGTAAGAGGAGAAATTGAACAGCTCCACCACTGCTACTTTTCTTTTACCCCCTCTGCTTTGTGTAATTGTGTCACCACCTAGTTTTCTTTTTTTTTTTACTGGGTCTTTTTCCAAACAAGTGTTTATGCATGAGAAATTTCATCCAATACTCAATCTTCCAGATTTTCAACAAAATGAAAAAGAAAAACCCAATTCACTTGAAGCCTACCTATTACTAATTCACTAATCAATCAAGTCAAAACACAAATGCAATAACATCCAAATAATGCAAAGCAGCAAAAACCTAGATCAAAGAAATACAAAAGAACCAACTCTGGTCATAAAAAGGAAGGGGGAAATAATTATCAAAGGAGGCATGGCCAATCCATTAGTGCGTGTTAATAATTAGATGAGCATGTCATTTACATAATTGAAATGCTGGTTTATCAATGTCACCATTTGTCGGTGTTCTTGTCAGTCACCATCATGCATCATGCCCTACCAGAAGAAGTGAAGCCATAATCATATACACAATTAAAAAGAAAAAAAAAGAAGAGGAAGTGAAACTTGAAACAGAAACATCAATTCATCAAAAACCACCAAATTATCAAAGGCTTAAAAAGCATCAAATCTCATTTACAGAAACAATACTTTCCATAGTAAACAGTAGAGCAAACCAGGCACCAAACTCATTAAAACCATCCAAATCATATTAGAACAAATCAAAATCAATGGAGAACAAAACCCAATGCATGAAATCTCACCAGAATCAATAAACCCATCAGGAAAAGTATTTCTAGAGAAATGTTACAAATCCTTTTAAGGTGATCCAGTTGGGTTTGGGAGACAAGAAGGCATCTAGTATTTTTGAGAATTTCTTCAGATATTAGAGAGAGAGAAATAGAGTGAGAGGGAGAGGGAGAGAATGAGTACCTGTGGCGGCTCCGGCGCAGGGAGGGAGAAACAAAGAGAACCGGTGGCGGTAGGGCACAGTGCAGAGCGAGAGGGAGAGGAAGGGAGGGAGAGAGAGAGAGAAATAGAGGAACGAGAGGGGAAGGGAGAGGGAGACGGAGAGGGAGAGGGAGAGAGAGAGAGGGCGTGTCGTGCTCGTGCGGCAGTGGCGTGCTGGTGCTGGTGCGGCAGGAGGGGAGTTCCGTCAGTGCATAGAGAAATAGAGAGAGAGAGAGAGGGAGAGAGGGAGAGATCCGAGGACGAGGGGAAACGGGAAAGGGGAAAGGAAACCAGAGCGCGGGAGAAGGAAACCAGAGCGCGGGAGGGAAAGAGGGAAAAGGGGAAACGGGAATGGGGAAATGAAAAGAAGGAAAAAAAAAACGTGGGAACGGGACTTTTTGCGACCGCTTCATGGCGGTCGCCCGCCTTTTGAGCCGCAAAAGCTCAATTCTCTAGTAGTGCATCTTAAGTCTTAATCACTCATGCAAACATGCTTGTTGGCTACTCACAGCAGCTGAGTTGACAAAAAAAAAATGGAGAGATATGAAATGGAGATCTTTTGACGGATTGGATGGATAGTATTTCATTAGTGTAGAATTTAAATGTAATGATAAGAGTAAGAGATGGGGTGCTGGAGACACTTACTCCATTAATGTATTAGGTGGACACTTTCAAGTTTTAATAGCAGACAAGAGTCCCTCATCATTCTCTTTTGACACTTCTACATTCATGTTACCAGGTTATATTGCCGCAACAATTACCCATGTAAAAGGGTAGACTAGGACCTAAACCTAGACTCAAAACACAGGTCTAGTTTAAAGGACCCAAGCCCAACTGGATCGACCCGACTGGATATAGAGTCTAGACCAGCTGGACCCATACTAATTATATTATTTTATTTTATTTGATTGTGTATCATCATATTAAGCAACATTGGATTAGGTTTGGAGAAGAGAGGAAGAAGGAAAAAGATGAGTTTATGCTGCCTAGGGTCGACGGCGACCGTCACTTGTTATAGCGAGAATCGCTATCGACCCTCAACACAGAAAATGAAGGTCGATAGCAACCAACAAAAAGAAGGGTAAAAAAAAAGTTGGTTTTTCTATACGGATTCCTTGTTTGGTGTACTGGCCACATAAAGTGATTTTTTTTTTTATAAAATCCCCTATAATATAGATTGTATGTGATCGACATAGTGGGTAATTTTCTCCTTAGTGATGGCCTTCGTATAAGCTACTTCATGGGACCACTTTAGGCCTCCATTCATTGATAGGTGGGAGAACAAAAATATCTATGCGTGGATAAAAAGTTAATTATAAGTCAACCCAATTGGACAACAAGGGGTCATTCGGTTAGCTTGTAGCCCTAGGAATCGATTCCTGGGTATACCACTCTTTCCACATGTGTAGACTTCTCTTCCAATTTATCGTTCCTACTTTGTCAACTTCCTCTTCTCATTTGTGTTGGCACCCTTGGGTTCTGGCCAAATTTTTTTTTTTTTTAAATCCATTAGAATTGAATCTCAATAGGTTTAGATTTTAATGAATAAAAAATCAAAGGTGGAAAAGATATTAACAAATGAGGTCAATTAGTGCATGACACTTGTGCGGGATTTTCAGTTCCTACCATTAAAGAAGGGAGGTCCTCGTCATTGGACAATGGAGAATTAAAACCCCACATTGCACTTGTGCGGGAGTCCTAAGGAGGAAAAAAAAAAAGATATAGTATAATATATCATATGAAAGAGTAGGAAAGTTGATGAAAGGGCTTGAAACTACAACCCATGTCCATTCTAAGTTAAAATCGGGTGTTTTTGCTATGGTCCCTTACTTGTTCGCCCATTGGTGAAAACACCTCGTGGTTCAGTAATTTATTATTATTTTTTGCTTGAGTACATACTCACACATACGGATACACTCACGCTACTCAAGTCCCTATTCAACTTGTCCAAGGATCAATTCATGGTTGTATTTGTGGCTAGGGGGTTACTCACCACTTGGGCCACAAGTAGATTGGCTGAAATATCTAGAAATTACTAATTTTCCATAAAATATTTATAGAAGTACCCTTTGATTATTGGCCAAGCCTTTTCTAATAACCCTAACTATTTGGTAGTAACCATTTATTTTGATATACAAAAATACTTGAGAAATTAAAAAAACAAACTTTTTATAAGCAAATTCACACTGTTTGGGCTGCAACCTAGGGATAATGATGACCACTCTGAACTAGGACAGGCTTGACCAGGTCCAGTTTCATCCCCACTCATAGTAAACCCTAGGACTGATACTTGGGTTAAGTCAAACCCTGACCCCACATAACATACTCAATCAACAGAGAAATTTTGGTTTGGCTTATTTGGGTTCGATCAGTCTGGAGCTTAGATTTTAAAACTTCAATGGGATTCGTATTGGGCTTGGAGTTGGGTGTTCAGCCCAATTGGCCATTGATGTGGGCTGGTCCCACCATGGATATTTCCTACTGTACTGAGCCCAGCTTTAAACCTCAATTTGACTCACAGGAGTCAGCATGAGTCGGCTCAACTCGATACATCACCAACTCATGTGAGTCATAGGAGTGCTACATCACAAAGTTGGACTGGCCCGAGTCAGTCAATTCAATGGCTTCCCAGTTGAGTCCAGTTTCCAAATTTCTAAACACAAAACATCGTTTGAGTGGGGAAGGGGGCCAACCCTAACCAAGTTCAAGCCCAGCCCACATTGGGCTAAATTTGGGCTATGTCTAATAGCATATGATATGTGGTTAGGCTTTTATTTTATTTTTATTTTTATTGGGGCCAGATTCAAATACGCTCTTCTTGGGCCTGAGAATAGGTCTGGCCTGCCCGACATGCTAACATGAATGGACATAAAATACTGTAAATGGCATGGGCCTTGGCCCAGATTTAGGAACACAACCTGGATGAAAGACAGATCTTAGGCTGAATTGCTATTCATAATAGGCTAACATGAATTCTCAAATGTGTGATGTGTGTGTACTCTAATCCCACTCATCGAACAGACCATTAAGCTATCTCTTGATTTTTTTTCTTTTTCTTTTTTTTTTACCAGCCAATGTGGCCGGATCGTTGAGAGGCCCAATTGTCATGGGAGTCATGAACCCTAGCACATGATGGGGGAGAGACCTCCTACAAACGTAGGGAAATGTACGCTTTGCACATGCAAGGGAGAGGACTACCATCTCTTAACTTGATTACAAAAGGTTGGGTTTGTCAAACTGTTACGCTTGTGGTCTAAATTGGAGTTTTATTCTTTGCCGCGATAACTAAAACCATTAGGCCTGGGCCTTTTTAAGCTTTAAAGAGCCCACAACATCCAACATGTTTAGCAGAGACAACATATGATTTTGTAAATAGGCTAAGCCTGACCCCACAGGAGGAAATACATGGGGCAGGCTAGGCCTTTATGTAAAGAGATTTTCACATGGACCCCTCAAAAAGACTCACATAATGGCTCTCCCTCGGAAAATTTTCTCACTTCACACTTGCCTGAACTTGGGCCTGAATATCCAAGCAGGCTGGACTGGGCCATTCATTGGCCTGGCTGGCCCTGACCTGTCTGTCTTGAGAAAATGAGATTTGAATTCAGTGCCCTTAACAATTTGAAAAGAAGAAGTTCTTAGTGTTCCGTAGGACAAATTCAACTCCTGGTCCTAGTAGATTGTGGGTTTTGGTGATCACAAGGTTTAAATTACTCTCCAGTTCAGCATGGATGGCTCATGGCTACTCTATCAGCCCTTGAAACTTGCAAGTTGAAACAATCCTTACCATTCATGAAAACAGATCCACAACAAAATGCATTTGAACCTCAGTGCTGCAGCTCTCCCTTTCCACATATCTCCGGTTGTGGGTCTGATGATGAGGCCGTTAGGGACCTGGGTAGTGTGTGTAGATGTGTGAGTACTTAACGAGCACAAAAAACATCATGTGGTAGCCCACGAGGATGTTTGGAAAATAAGGTGAGCAGTGAATCAATAAATTTGGAACTAGAAGTGGGCCTAATGTCAGCAGTCCCATCAAACGATCCTAATTCTTAATTTCGAAAATTCAAAGTTTAATGGCTTTACACATTGCAGATTTTTCTTTATTAAACCCAGGGGTAATAATGGTCAGATTAGTGTAAGGATTAGATTGATCACAGATGGGCCATCTCTCTCACAAAAGGAAAGAAGAGGCAAAGAAGTCACATGGACCATTGGAAAGATGGCCAAATGGATCATCCAAGACAGTTAGGGAGACACAGGTTTGGATCATTTCAATATCAGTTGCAGAGAGAAGCGATGAATAGAGCTGAAGGAGCTCAAAAGCAGCTGCTCAGAAGAGCACTCCACAACACTACTACCTGATTTGACCTTGAGTGCAGTCTTGGAGATGAATACCACTCCTATATATAAATAGATCATCTGGGTTTGTTTGGTTTCTAAACCACACCTCTAAGTCAGGCCTCCATATCTCCAGAAATCATCTATGGTCCTTCTTTGGTATCAATTCCTGCATGTTTTGCTGCTGGCCATGTTGTTATTAGGATCTTTGACAAGGAAATTCAGGCCTAGAAGCATTTTGACTGTGGGAGAGGTACTTGAAAATCTGGAGATCTGTGCTTCTAGGCTCTCCTTGGTCACTACAACTGCTGATGCCTCTATGCATTGGCTCTTTTCACCTGCTGAGAATGCATAGAAGAGCATCCTTGAAAATGCTTCACCTAAATTTGAAAGTTTGGAAGGCCCACCTAAATCTAAAGAATGTTGCAGGTGGAAGAAGGGATAATTAATAAAAATTTTGGTATGGGCTAATTGGATTGCTGTTGGTGGCTGCAAGAAGAAGAAGATGTCAATTATTAGACAGATGACAGTTGAAACCTGATTCTAGACTTAAATTCGATCCAAGTGCCACAAGTTCTACATTTAAGGGACCAAAATGATGGGCTCTTAGCTGATGATTTTGGGTATCTTGAATTCATATATGAACACGATGATGGAAAAAGCAAAGAAGAACTTCCTTCTATTGGTCCCATTTCATGTGCAGAATCCATGACTGCAGAGGGTGGAAGGCTGGTTGCATCAATCTGGTGATTCAGATTGGACCATTTTCTACAAAAACTAGATATTCAAAGTATGATTCATTTCCCTTATCATATTTAATGGCATGAGTATGATTCATTTCCCCTTTCACATTTAATGGCATGCCATGCTTTCCTCTGTTTTTAATGATCCAATCTGTAGGTTGAAGATAGAGTTACCATGGGAGAACTCTTCTGTAAACTGTAGTTCTATTGTTCAACAGAGTTGAATTTAAGTTTTTAACATGTTTCTTGTTTATTTCCTTGTGGAGTTGAGCACAACTTCCCTATTGTTCCTGGTTTGAAGGTTCCAAGTGAACAGGAAAAGGTTTTGAAACTGCACTACACTGGGGCTACAGGGAGTTACCCGACTTCCCTCTCGGCCGGAGGGATTTGTCCAGCCCAAAGAGCTCCCTTGAACAGGAAAACTGTCATGTTTCCATCAGTGTAGTAGATTTGAATGAGACATGAAGAAATGTCTTTGTAAAACACTAGGCATTATTATTTTTGCACATAAAAGTTCATGTGTGGGAAAAAAATCACAAGGTTTGACATATTCAGAGTATGTTAGATTATCCATGCCAAACAAAATTGAGAACTCAAGTCATACTGTTACCAACCCTCAAATTTCGCATAAATTTCAGATAATCTACTTAAAGAAGAAAATTTTAGATGAACAGTTTTACATGCAAGAATAGCTAAGTCACTCTAGATATGAATGCTCTTCTTTGTCCTGCATCTCCGAAGTACATACAGTTAAAGATCTTCATGAGGACTATCTCCAATGTTAATATCCACTTACTCTAGTCGGAGGGATTAGCAAGATGTCGTAGATCTTATGATTGCACCACCACAAAATTGTATTGTATAGAAGAGTAGAAGATTTAAAAAGAAAAGGGCAAAAATATGGTCAACTGGGATAAAAGGAGACAACACACCAAAACCCTTTGTATAGAAAAGAGGAGGAGAAGAGCTCTTGCAACTCATCTTTCAACACTTGAGAAACTACTATAAGTAAAAAAAAAAAAAAAGTTGTTTCACTTAAACAAAAACACCTATTTCTAGCAAAAGCAAAGCTTCCATCTCAATTAAAACATGAACACTGATTTAAATGACTTAAATAAGAGGATTAAAAAGTTCTATAATCCAACAATAGTTTTAGCACATAGTATGCGATAACCATGTGGGACCATTGTTAGAATAAGGACGTGTGGTCCACTTGACCGTACGCCCATATGTGGGTCCCACCTCTAGAAGTGGAACGCAATTAAAGACTCCACTTTATTTTGGTATTTTAGAAACACTACACCAAAAATCGGAAATTGGAACGGAAAAGCGTTCCTAATCCTTCCGTTCCTAATCCGTTAAAGTGTTCCAATTTCCGTTCCAATTTGGTACCAACCGTTCCTAATCCAAATTGGAACGGAAATTGGAACACTTTAACGGATTAGGAACGGAAGGATTAGGAACGCTTTTCCGTTCCAATTTCCGATTTTTGGTATAGTCTATTAGACTTGGAAAGTAAAGCTTGCTTCCTGCTAAAATTATTAATAAGAGGGATAGTTCTAATAATAAACTAGGAGTTCTATGATGAGAAGGGAACCATCACAAAGATCTATAAATATATAGGTCTAGGGTAACTTGCTTCACTTCTAAAGATTATTGCTCGGATCTCTCATCTGTTGCTTGCATTACGAAGAAGTAGAAGTGAATTGTAAACCAAGCGCACCAACACTTGTTCTTCTTCACATGCTCAACATACGATGGAGCCATATACGCATGTGAGTTACATATTGTATTTTTTAGATCTAATCCGTTAAAGATAATCCCGCGATTAGGCTAAATCTAACAATGATCTCATTGATCTGGCGGGTACAATTCCTACATTAGAATGAATTAGATTTTCAAGTGATATTGGTTTTGGGCCTTTGATATGTTTACATGGTGGCATACCTAATCAACAGTCCCACAAACCCTTAAATGTCTGCCAGATTAAGGAGATGAGAGAATTGAATGCTACCCTTCTTTTACCTTTTTCTTTTGTTGTTCTTTACTAGAAGGGACCCCATTTTTTTTGCTTCTCTTCCAAATCTCATCACCATCAAATCCTTTTATCCCATCTATATTGATTGGAAATCCACTATTTTATAAATGATTTTTCCATTTGTATAATACAAAAGTTTTTTTTTTTTTTTTCATTTAGTAGGTAACTAAAATTCAATAAGAGGATAAAAAAGTTTTCCTTCCAAAGATACACATGAAATTCCAAAGAATTAGATTACCCTTCCAAGTAAACCAGAAATTGCAGAAAGGAAACAGAAAACATTCTTGGCCCTCTGGCACATAATATTTTTTTTCTTCTTCCATTTCTTTCTTCTTGTCTTTATCTTCTTGAATCATCCTATACATTTCAATGTATCACTAAAGAAAAGGAACCAAATATGCTTCATAGTTATTCAACATGAATAGAATCAATATCCTCACAAATCTAAATTGAAAACAAACATAAAATCTACTTCCTTTTTACAAGTTACTTCAACTTGTATTCTGCAACTTTTTTATGTTGCTCATACATACATAGATGAGATATACAAGTAGTATTACACACCAGTTAAGCATGAAAACATACGATGGCTCCTAGCGCGAACAACTGCCTTGGACAAATGGGGTGTTTCACTCCTCTTCTCTGGTGAGAATCCAGTAGAGAATTCCTCAACCGACTTGGTTCGCCTGTGACCGACGCGTTCTTCATGGAACCTGGTGATCTTTTCAGGTGGTGGTGTGATGTACAAGTGACTGTTAACATAAGAGTCTGCAACATGAATCCTTTCTGCTGGGCCCTGTGACAAGCACCGGTACTTCCGCCTTGTGTTGTTCTTCTTGATTGCGCGGCACACCAAGGGAATCAGGCCTTCCATGATCTCTGTTTGTGAGAATGAACAAAGCGTTTGAAGGGTTGGTTGAAGGAGCTGGTTTTGGTATAAATGAAGCATACATGGTTTTCCCCTTATAAGAAAGCTTTGTGAGGACAATTGACTTGTAATGGGAAAGTATCAAAGTACCCTTGTTGGATTGTATTATTGACTTGGAAGATTTTTAGTTGGTTTGTAGTGATAGAGGGCATTAATGGGGTAGAATTGATCTGGTGAACGATTCCAAGTCAGAGTTGGTGAAATACCCTTTTTGAAGGTTTCTGCACCATTGGTTTTTATAATGGACTTTCAAAGTATGAGCTGGTTTTCATTTAAGATATGGTCCCCAGAGGAACTGGGTTTGGTTTCAAATGTTCCATGGTATTCCTTGTAGGAGAAAGTTCTATTATGACCATTGACTCAAAAGAAAATAAAAATACCAATAGATTGTTTGAACAGCTTTATGGATTGGAAGAGGATCCCCTGTTTGGAGGGATCACTGTTTGGACGAATAAGGGGCGGAAGGGGGCGGAGAAAAGAGAAGTACTTCTTCTTTCCTCTGCCCCCCTTCCGCCCCTGCGCGTGGGGGCCTCTGTTTCATCCCTATTTGGACGAAACAGGGGATCTAGATGGATTTGATGTACTATATTTGATGCATAGAGATAAGGGGATTCTGTTGATCATTGTTAAATTTGTAAGATGAGAGTACTGAAAGAATTGGAATATTAGATTTGGTTATAATGATTTTTTTTTTTTTTTGTCTTATGGTAAAGCTCTAAAAGGACAATTAGGGGCTAGGAAATTACTGAAATCCCCTACCATTTGTTTAGATTTATCTAGTGATTTTTTTTTAACCATTAAGATAACGATATGGGGTGTGATTGGATAAGGCTGCATTGAAAATGATGGCGGCAATGAGGATGATAATGATATAGGCTTCACGACACGTCAAATGCATTATTTTCTCTAATGATTCTTTCTTTGTGATAAGACTTAAAAAATTAACATTTGGCCACCACTGATCTTGGGCTTGGGAGTCTCCGAGAATTGAATAAATCAAGATCTTACCATGACTTCAATTTTAGAGAGACGCAAAATCACAAGCCTATGGGGTCGTTTCTGTAACTGGATAAAAACATTACACCGTCGCTAGTGTGAATTATCCAAAATTAGTTTCAAAATTGAAAGAAGCCATCATAATTAGTAATATAACTAGTGTTCTTTCTTTATCTTCAATAACATGAAAAGCCCCTTTTGTTGTCCCAATCAAGCATAGGTATTTTAACCAATTTCTAAGAAACATCCCTGCCCCGTTAGTCGTCTCAATAATTTCATTGTGGGTAGGGCCTTCATCTAGAAGCTGATGGAGTCTTTTTTTCTCTAGTTGATCGATTCGATGTATTCAAGTTTCAATCATGTTCTCAGAGAGTAGGTATACATCACTTCATGTTAGTTTGTTATCCACATGATCCACATGAGGGTAGAGAGGGAGAGGGAGATTATATAAAAAAATCTTGTGTTTTTTGTCTATCTACTTTACCTAATCTCTCTGGTGTGGTTCAATGAGATAGCAACACATGAATATATTACCCCTTCTTTCAGGAGACTTGAAAACGTTTATAGGCTGAGATTTTTCCCACTCATAAAAGGTTATCAAGAGAATGATATCTAGGGCCTTCAAGGTTTCTCTCCTGACCACACACTCAAGTTTAATATAGGAAAATTCTCAAATAAGCCCTTAAGTTTTGCCTTATTTTAAAACAGGACACAAGTTTTAAAACTTTTCAAATTAGTCCCTTATTGTTCTACAAAGTTTTCAATTAAAGACATTCATCAATTTAAAATTATTTTCTAGCAACTTTTTTTCTTCAATTTTCTTAAACTATCCAAATTATCCTTCAATGAAATAAAACCCCTCATTCACTTCTTCTATATTTTCTTTCTTTTTTTTCACTAGCAGCCTTATAGTGATCGAGGAAAACTAGGTACTTCAGCTAAATATAGTGGCTACCAGAAACATGTCATGGCTTTAAATGAAGGTACTCTGGGTATTTTTAAAAAATTGAGAGAAAATGCCATAGAAAATACCATTAAATGATCAGATGTCCTTAATTGAAAACTTCATGAAAAACTTAGAGACTAATTTGAGAAGTTTTAAAAGTTGTGTCCTTTTTTAAAATAAGGCAAAATCCTAAGGCCTTATTTGAAAGTTTCCATTTAATATAATTTGCTTCTTGGGTGTTCTCAACAATAAAGCAATCCGAACTTTGACCCAGTAGTAGTAGTCATTGTCTTGAGAGTTTATCATGTTGTGTTTTAGTGTCATTTGTCAGCACCTAGTCAGTGTTCTAAATGTTTCTGTATGGCATTTTTCTTGAATGGTATCTAGTGACATGTCATGGTTGTGTCACGGAAGTGGACTCCATTTGGAGGAGAATGTAATAGAGAATGTTAAGATTGGACCTGAGAATTGTTGGTTTGGATAGTCCTTCAGCTACAGAAACTAGTGAAAAAGAAAAGAAAATGCTGTGAAAGTAATCTATTGGCGAAAGGTTTGTTGAAAGGGGCTACCTTGGGGTGGCCATTAGTTGAAGGGGTGTTTATGGTGTTCCTTGGGCTGCAATAGTCACAACCAATCCCGCTCAGCCGATAGGAACTAACTTGCCTAACAGCTAGCCCGACTCGGCCCAATTGAAACTGGGTTACTCCAGTCAAGTCCAGGAGATGCAGTAATAAACAGCTCTTCATTATTTCCCTTGACAATGCATCATGCACCAAGCCCAAGCCCAAGCCCTGGCTTGTGCATGTATGGACATCATGAGGTGCAGTGTGCAAGGTATATTAGGCAAAGTTCAGTTGCAGCTACGTGCACCATGTTATGACTCCAAATGGTTTGCTTGATTATAACTATTGCATGTATAGTCAGTACTGACATCTGCATTTAATGAGAATCTCCTTGATTGAAGAGGTAAATAGGCTGTCACTGAATACATTTTGTATAAGAGAAGTTTTGTTTTCTGATGTCTAAAAGTTATATTTAATTACAGGCCCAAGCGCCATTGTATGTAGTAAGTGAATGATCTTATGCTGCCTTTGGCACAGGCTGATGGAAGCTGACCACCTAAATTGAGCAGTGTGAGGTCATCTTGATCAAAGATGCTCATATCGCATGCAACCATCTAAATAGGAATTGGTCCGATATTTCACTCATATATGGAGTGACGGTTTGGTTTGATCACATGTCTACAAATCATTCTGATTGAAATGAAATTTGAGCAATAAACTAAAGTGGAGCGCATGCCACAAAGGCAGAGACTCAAGGAGCTGCTATAACTCGTTTGCCATCTATGTACCACTTGGGGTGAATTCACCCTCATCATAACAACCTTACCAAAATAAAAATAAGCTATTATTAGGAGCCTGAGATTGATGAGAAAAGACACAGATGATTGATTTATATTGTACTTCAAGATCATTGATTGAGACCATTTATGCACTTAGATCACCAAAGCTTTAGAAGATACAACCATGCAAGTTCGGAATGCTCATGGCCCCATTTTGCAGAAACCGAAAGCAAAATATGTAGGTATTTGCGAGGAGATATGGGCTCCTCAGTTATGATGATATAACCACCCTCTAGTACTTCAGTAATTTCAATCTCATTGAAAATCAGTATCAAGATTTCAAAAGATTGTAGTGTGGGGCCCAAGTAGTGAAATGTTTAGTAATGCAACTGCAAGAACAAGCATGAAACATTTAAGTCTGAAGTAGTTAACCATGTGAGACAAACTTCCTGAAATCCAGTGGTGCCCCATTTAACCACATGAACATGTAAAGTCTACATAAAAAGCAAGCTCAAGCATCTTCGGCAGCACTGGCAGCACTTAGATCCACACTAAGGTCAAGAACCTGTCCACAGATAAATTCCATCAGTATTACACAATTGAATGACTGTCGTGCAAAAAATTGAAAATAATAGCTTATATTTTAATTTGTTTTTCAGTTGAAGCTGAGGTGCGAGACAACCATGTTGGACTAAATCAAACCCAACTTTCAACCAATGTCAACAAATTGGAAAATCGTACCTTCCCAGTAATCATGGTATACATGTTGAGGACATCCGTTACAGTGGATTCAAAGTGTGTCGTGGAGTCATAACTCTGTTAAATTGTGAGGGACTTGTCACTAACAGCCACATGGATTGCAATTCGCAAGGTAAAGAGAAAAGATTAATATAAAAGGCTCACCGTTGAGATAAAGCAGTTGTCAAGAGAGGGTTCATTAACAGGTTCAAATCTGTCATAAATATCAAAAAATATCTCATCAACTGGCCCCAGAAGATCAATTCCTGACTTCAGTTCCGTCTCAGGGTGGTTCGTTTCAGCTTCAGTTGAGACAAATGCAATGAATTTGCCTTTAGGAGCAACATTGTGAGTGTACGAACAACAGAAAAGGTACCTGCTCAACCACAAAAGAGAAGGTATTATAGACCTTTCTCACCCCATCATTGTTAGGTCACAAACAACTGAATCTTTTGTGAATGTCAGAAAAGAAAAAAGACATGTACATAGCACTCAATTCATGCTGTTTGTTTTGGATTCAAATTCTCTTGCCAAAAGACTAATGATGAAAACTCACATGTCTGATCTGCGGCCTAGTTGTTTCTGGGGCAGAATAACCTGCACTGAGTGAGAATCATCGGTGTTTGGGATGGGATGGCTCATGATACAAATCGCCCTTGCAACCCTTCCAACTTTTCTAACCTGTTCCAATGATAGTTCAATGTCAGTGTTTTGGTGTGTTCACACACAATCTCTTGTCGATCAACCGAGCTTCGGACGAGTTTGCTACAAGTGTTGGGACACTTGTTGACTCAAAACATAAGATGCCTGAATTTAAACCAGTGAGATTCAGTTCAAAAAGGGTAATAAAAGGAACAGCACAGTTAGATTCAGTGCCATTAACAAGAGAGGATGAAAATTCAGAGCTAGAGCAAGTTAATTACATGCTGCAACATAGTTTTACAGTAAAAAGTTATAAATCATCTAATGCCGACAAGCAGCTTTCTTCTTGGTCCAACTTATACCGTGTTCAATCAATTATAAAAAGAGGAAAATTGATACCTTGTTTGTCAAGTAGGAGGGGTCACAAACAACTTTCTTACATTTAGCAGTCTCCCCTTCCGATGTCACACCACAAACTTGTCCTTCTTCATTAAATTCTACCTGGCATTTGAGGAAACTTCTATTAGTTTACCTTCCAAATAAACCAAATCCTTGGGAATGGGATTCTAGATCATTTTCATATAACTACCTTGCATTCCGGTTTATTCAACATGTATGTCCCTCCATAAACTGCACTTAGGCGTGCAAATGCCTACAAACACCGAAAAAAGAAAAGGTAAGTGGATGAGTTTTGACTTGTTTTCGACCACAGACTAGAAACAACACTCAAACAGACCTGTGGAAGCTCTCCTAAACCATACAAAGGGTAAATGTATGGTGATCCTCCTTGAAAGCGTGCAAGAGACTCTGCATAAAGCTACCAGAAACAAAATCCAAATAAATCAGCAACTATCTGATTTCATGAGCCCAACAAAAGCATCAGTACAAAGCAGAACATCCTGGCTCTTCGAAAGGAATTATGCACTTTTCTCCCATGTTAATGATCTGGATATGAAGTGAATAATAGGCTGCAAAGGACTAGGTCGCACATAGAAATAAAGCATTTATGTTTGAGAAGAGAAAGGAATAGAACTTTCAAGGGTTCAAAATTGAAGGTAGAAGATAAGAACTTGGTCACTGAATAGAAAAGGGACAAAAAAAAGAAAGCTAAACCACTGTTCGAAGCACATTTGGCACCGCCAGAACCAACAGTTGCCTACCTTCATTCTCTTAACAGTATCTAGTGCAGGTTCATTCAGATAACGGTCATCCCGATGAAGTGCCAATGCATGGCCGATAAAGTCAATTGTGTTGTCATCGAGACCATATTTTCTGGCCAAAACAAACCAGACCATGAGCCAAGTGAAATCAGGTTTTATATATATGACATTTGATAACTCGAATAAAATCTAACACACTAAAAACCTAGAACATGATTAGAAAAGATCGTCTGCATGATTCTTCAAAAACATAATTACAAGCCAAGATACATTCAAAAGAAGACGAAACAAGTTTGAGCATTAAGCTTCTATCAAGAGAATAAGGCAAAAGATCATCATCCATGAAAGAAAAAGCCTACCACCACTGCAAGATCATAGATTTAGTAAGCTCTACCTCTTAAAATCCTAAATAAAACTCTAGAAGAATGGAGAAAGTGCATTATTGGACTGGTCTGGTCAACCAAATTATTTAACAGAAACATATGTGCTAGAAAAATGCTCGGAGAACGGAGAAAGAGCATTATGGTTCCTTTCAACGATAATAAATATGATATGAATTACAAAACACGTGCCACAAGATGAAAGTTTATGGGTGCTAGAACACTGTCTGAGGGGAATTTAATATTTCCAAGAACCAGTTAGGGTTTACCACGTAAGATCAGCTATAGAAGCAATTTTTTTAATTAAGACAACTTATGGAGAAATTCACAAGACATGTATAAAAGGGCAGGAATGGTTGTAAGAGATGGACGTGGTGAGACAATTAAGTTCCCAGATGGATTTAGATTGCTCCAAGGGTCCACTTTGCTCCAAGGAACAGTTGTGAGAGCTCTTTTTTTTCTTTTTAATTTTCTGGAGAGTTCTATTACATTTTGATAATTGGGAGCAACTACTGAACAAAACGTAGCACGTAATGAGGACATGGTAAATAGGATTTGTGTTGGTAGACAAAGTGGGGAAAAGATTGTCGAGGGCCAATTTAAGTAAAAGGACAATATTTGAAGATAGCTGTTAGACTTGAATGGCCATATGAAGCTAAATGTTCGAAACAAAGAAATAGAGGCAACATACACGTGCCTGAGATGTGAATACCAAGATGGATTTCTGAAGTAACAAAAAAGATAGAGAAGTGTACATGAGAGGAAATCAAAAGGTGGCTCCAGTAGAAGAGAAATTAAAGGAATGTCATCTAAGATAGTTAGGGTTATAAGAAAGGAGAGAAATAAGAGGAAGCACATAAGAGGAAACTTATGAGTAATTTAGGAGAGGAGAAAATCAATAATTGTCATTTCAGATGGTATGGAAACATGTGTAGAAGATTAAAAACAGCTCTTGTTTGACATATTGGACGGTTATAACTTACAAGCTCAATGAACTAGGAGAAGAGAAGACCAATAAAGATTTGAATGCAATAGTGAGGAAAGAAAAAATCCAGCGTAAAAATTTGTCAGAACCCAAACATTATGATGAGTGAGGAAAGACAATGGATCGCGAAGTGACTGATAACACACCTTCAAATAGGGTTGAATGGAAAAGCAGAACTCACAAAACCCCAGAAGATGGATAATGGAAATAGGATTTAATGATGATGTCTAAGATGGTTAGTGTTTGCGCTTAGAATACTACCGACATCACATATAGGAACAAGATTGTTGCATGTAGAAGGTACAAAAGTGAAGGGAATGTCAATAAAGAATTGAAAAGGAAGTAGTCAGGATAGCTGGATAGGCACAATCAGGGATTATGATGGGGTAAATTGAGTACAATTAAAAAAGCTGACCCAACTAGTAGGAATTAAACGAGCCGGGCTTGTTGGAGGTTGATACAGGGTTTATTTTATAATTGATTTCTGTTCAGGGACTGAATTGTAGTTTTTTGTAAAACTGCAGGGACTTTCTGAAATTTCCGAGAACTGCAGGGGTTCTTTTTGTAAATAAACAGAACTATAATGCAAACAGAAGGGTCTTGTTGCCCAGTCACACTGGACGAACAGCCCTAATTCTCTCGGCTATCCTCTCTTTCTTTCTCTCTTTTACCTCTTCTTCTCTTTCATACATTTTGCTTCTTTTTCCAAAAAAATTAGTTGAAGTTCTTGCTTTAACCCTTCCAACTGGACTGATCTGAGCTTTAGCCCAACCTGAGCTTCCTTGAACATCGAACAAGCCACCTCAAGCTTGAGCCTAGTGACGCAACGATCGGATTGATAGATCAATCTCCCGAGAAGGACTGATCTAATCCAAGAGGATTCCAGCCACTAGGGCAGAAACGAAACCATAAGAAAACTGAAAACCCATAAACTCACGTGACCAAAACTCAGAGAAATCAGTTGATTAATTGAAAACGCATGAAAAATAACAATAGGGCTCCTGTATATATAGAGCACATTGTTTCCTAAAAAGGAAAGCTACTAATCCTATTAAACAATTACTAATCTAGAATTATAAAGCAAGCAAACTAAGGAATATAACTAATCTAGAAAATTAGGAAACGTGAGGCACATGTGGACTCCATCAACTGGGTCCATCAATGCTTGTGGGTCCCTGTCTTGGATGGGGATCGGACTGCATCACCTAGCCGAGCTAGGCGCAGAATGAGCTTGGCTTGAATTAAAGTTGAGCCAAGCTTGAAAGTACTAAATCGAGCTCTAGCTCGAGTTTAGGCTTGGTCAAGGATCAAAATAGGGCCAGCGCCCAAAACGCTACATAGCGGACGATGCGTAGCGGTAGCAGTATAGTAACCAAATAGGGGGTGTAGCAGCCCCTTCAATGCATAGAGGCTTTGTATCGCTGAATGATTACAAAATAACAATATTGATCTATTTTTCTCACAAGTATTCATGTTAGTTAGTCATACTATGTTACAAACAATTATGCATTTCTAAATTCATAATTCAAACAAGCAATTTAGCACAATTATATATAACATAGGACATATAAATTAGAAAGCAATGCCTAAATAAAGTTTAAAGTTCAAACCACATGACAAATTAACTTTCATCAAAACAAACAATGTAATTTTATTGAGAGTTGAGAAAAGAATGCTTCTACAAATACCCAAGGGGGTGTCTACTAGGATATACTTAGAGAAGAGCTCTATGTATCGGCTTCAATTCGGCGAAATCTTGCAAATTTTTTTGCGTTCTTTTAAGCATAGAAGGGTAAAAGAGTTGCCTATAAATGTTGTTTGGAGAGACGAAGAGAATAAAAAGGTCATACTCTATGTTTTAAAAAAGATAGAAAGTAGCTGTCTAGTCTCCGTCCGCAGCAACCCATAGTAGCCCCGTAGCGGTCGTAGCAGCTGTTACGGATGAGAGCGGCGCTAAATTGCATTTAGCATAGCAGTTTTGGCCGCTAAGTAGCTATTTTGATCCATGTCAAGCCCAACTTTTGTACTTGACTTGAGCTGAAACTCGATATGCATTGTCATGTCAAGCTCGAGCTTAGGTCTGATCAGAAATCAGGCACAACTAAGCAAATTTGAGCTCAAAATGACAATGCATATCAAGTTTGAGCTCAAGTCAAGCACAATTCAAACATTATCAAATATTTTTGGAACCACTTATATAAGCACCATTGGAGCACCATTATGAGGGATCCTCTGTTAGAGTATCACTACGCATGGATGAGAAATAACCTAAAAACAACTTAATGAATACCAAGGGGCAGATTTTATGGCATTAAAGAACAAATGTGAAAGAATTGTCTTGAAAAAATTGTAAATTAAATATATTTTAGGTGGTCAATAAGGTTAGTAATATAGTTCTATTGTGAGGATTTGATAATTTCTGATGTTATTTTACCCAGTTTAGTTATCTTTTTCATAGAGTTGTAGATAATGTTATAGGCCCATTTATTGGCATGGAATTGAATTCCCAAGAATTCATTGTAAAATGAGTTTTAACAAAGGGTTATTAAACAGGTGAAGGTGAAGGCTATCAGGTGGAACCATTAAAATTTAAAAAAAAAAAAAAAAAAAAGGGGCTATCAGGTGCAGATGTAGATAGGACCAACTTTCCTAGGATTCTTTACTAGGGTAATGACTGGTTTTTCATTTTCCTTCTCCCCTTAATTCATTTCCGTTAAGGGAGAGATTATTTGATGGTTATTTATGAATCTTCACCATTGTTTCTTCAATTTTAGCAACTTATATAAATAGATTTCTCAGAATTCCAAGGAATTCAATTCCATTCGAACAAACAGGATCCATGTTTTCACCAAAAAACTTAAATTATGTGTTAAAATATATGTATTAGTATACCCTGATTAAATTTATTTCTTTAATTAAATTGATAATATGGTTTTATGTTCACCTAAAAAGATAATATTCTGCAGAAAATGTATACATAAAATATACACAAGCCAGAGTGAGCCCCTTAACAAGTTGAGCTTGAGCAGAAGTGAGCGTCTGGGTTGAGTTTTAGCTTGTGAGACAAGCCTAGCTTGAGCACATGCCTCATCAAGCCAGCTTGAGCCAAGCCATCAGGTGGAGATTATTTGTTTACTTCCCTAGCAGTTAGATATGAGAAGCTTCAATGATGGCGCTTTATCCAGCTTTTATGAATTAGTTGGTGATGGCTCTTTATCATTTTCCCTTTATTGATAATGACTTCAATAAAGGGGGGGAAAAGGTTGTTGCACTGTAACTACCCATCCAAAATATTCGCCAGAAAAATTTTACAAAAAAAAACTACCCATCCAAAAGCAGAAAGCTGAAATCTATCTACTCTAAACCTACGAAACAAAATCCATTGATATAAGAGGATTTGAGCCGTCTGATTCATAATAGACATGCATGACAGCATACCGCTATTAACGGTGTAAAGCATCCTTCATGAAAACAGAAACTTAAACGAAAAGACAAAGATCAGGGAAGTACGCAATGAGTTCTCTTGTTGTCACTCTTGTAAGGTCCAGCCCTTCATGTGTTTTGGGGTCATTTTCTACATAGTCTTGGACATAGATAAAAAATTTACGTGCACGGCGCTTTTCAAATAAGCCCATCAAAGGAGATTTAAGGGCCTCCATGTCTGTTGCTGGTACCTTGTGAACCTGTTGTAATGTTTACATTATTAGGAAGTTCAGCCTTAAAAGTAACAGAAAGACACAGTGCACACAAATAATCAGTATAATAAAGAATCGACATTCGACAATGGATCCGAGATCACCTTTCCTTTATTAAAGACATAGCTTCCATCCACGGCCTTGAAAGACAGGTATTTTGTAACATCCGTATGAATAAGAGTCCGAACAAGACCACCATTTGCCATAATGAACTGGTCAAACATAAAAAGTGAAAACGTAAATAAGTACTGGCTTCTAAAATAGATAGCGAGTTAGCCCAATGCAGTTTTATGACCTTGCATGCTTGGTGTTAATTCCCACCAGTACTTTAAACATGTACCATAAATCAGGGACTTCCTTCACTTCAGAATAAACCATTGATGAAACTTTGATATATCCAATGCAAAAGGCAACATGCATTCCTCTTAATTACTTTGCCTTTGAACAATGTAAATTTAATGGAATATCAATGACATGGGATAGAATGCCATGTTATTGTATAACATGTTTGCATAAGTATTCCTTTTGCTTGCTTCAGTTGATTGATGTCACAAACCATCCAACAGGAGCAGTACATTAGCACAGGTTAAATCACAAGAGAACTTGGCAACACATAAGAATGCACTTAAAATAAGGATGTCAAATCTGCTATATATGTGACATTTATGCCCAAGTAATTTAAACAAGAAAAAAATGATTGCATTTTACTTCTTTCCTGATTCTTTTGTCATGTGATAATACTGTGCAGCAAAGAGTATTACAAAGAAAAACAAAAAAAGAGCAGGAAATATGGAAGATGACAAGAACTTCACCCAATGGATAATGAAATGAACCCTACGGATTTCTTTCTAAGATACTAAAATGTTCATTTGTTCATGCAGATGTTGCCACAGGCTTTTTCTCGGGCTCCAGGAATGTAGAATTCAATTATTGCAGTTAGGGGGGCTTTTTCTTCTAATGTTCATTAAGCATGCCTCTGATTCTCGTGCATGGGTAGCATGGCTCTGATTCACATGTTCGGTTTCAGGAAGAACTTTGGTGTGGTGATGTTCAGTTGGTCGGTGTTTTACTACAACACACTCTTTATCTATCGATAGGGTGGCACTGGTTTCCAGCTACTTAGATTGAATAGGTAGTGGGGTTGTGTGGACCCGGTGTAGTTTATAGAAGTCTTTGGGATGATGATATAGAAATCTTACCATTCAAATAATAATAATAATAATAGGAAAAGATGATATAGAAATCTTGGTGAAATTTTGTTGCTCACATTTTTTTTTATTCCAAAGGTCGGCCATGACTCCAGGGTCTGCTGCATCGATTCAGGGAGTCAATTCAATGAAATCATTTTACACTGTCATGGTAGTTTCTTCTGCATCTTCTATGGGGTTATTGTACTTATGGGAAATCTCCTCCTAGAATCTTAGGTTTTACTTGGAAGCTCTTGGCGAAGACTATTGTTTACTTCGAACAGAACCTTTGAGATGGTTTTTTGGTGGATGGTTGTATTTACTTAAGGTAGTATTTTCCTCATCTTCTATGGAAAATCCCAGCTCCTAGAATCTTAGCTTTTATTCAGACAGCAGCTCTCGACAGAATTTGACTACTTTTTTTTTCTGCTTTTTTTAATGGTTGCAGATTTTTTAATTTTGTTAACTTCAAACAGCCACTTTGAAATTATTTTCTGGTGGATGGTTGTATTTTGTGTTTACAAGGACTAGAGGATGCCAATCACTTATTTATTCATTGTCCTTTTGCTACGTTTGCGAGAAATATTTCCTTAAGACTTTTTGGGGTACATTGGATGATGCCAAGGAGAGTTATTACACTTTTGGAGTCATACAACTCTGGGTTGAGGAATCACAAGGAGGAGATATTACGGAGTTTTTCTTTAGATGCGGTAATATGGGTGAATCAGCAAGAGAGAAATGAAATGGATAATCCGGGCTCAATTTATTCAGTGGGCCTTCTCAAGAAAGGATTTTATTGGAATGTAGGTTTTAGATCTTTGGAAGTGTTGGAGTGAATGGTGAGAGATGGGAGCTTTTGATTAATTCTCTCTCTTTTATAGGGAGAGTGTTTAGAGCTAGTTAGCCTGCTAGCCACTATATTCTTTCTCATCTATAAAATTTAAGAGGTACTATTTTAAAAAAAACAAATTTATTTTCCTCTTCTTCAAAACTTAAATTAGAGAAAAGGTTGAGTTCAAGCCACATTACCAATCACACACACACACCCACAAGAGAGAGAGAGAGAGAGATGTGTTTGCAATTTATCAGTCAATAACATAGATATAGTGGAATCATGAATAAAATCTGCAAATATTTAAGCATTATTCCCTCGATCAATCTCATGGATAGATGTTCATCAAATAACCACTAGGTCAAACTCTTTGTAATACAAAGCATTTACAGAAATTAATAATTACTTATTCATGCAGGTTGTTTCGCATGTGGCCAGTATCAATTGAAGAAAAACAAGATAAAGGAGGAAATGTTTACTATTTTCTTACAGAAAAGAAGTTTAATAAAAACAGGATACCGTATAACCAACAAAAGTACCATTCAAAAAATATAAAAAACCAACAAAAATATGGGTCTAATCCCCATGTTCATGACGTCACTTTAATCAGTTACCCATGCAGTTTGATTGAAGTAAAATAAATAAGAAAAGGTTAACCTTTGGGATCATGTCAATGTTATAGTCCCTGCTAGGACCCAAATGTGCTGGAGGCTTGTCATTTCCTCGAAATCGTTTCCAAAGCTGAAAGTGAAAAAAAAAAAAAAAAAGGATTGTAAGTTAAAAGGACTGAAAAATGTAAATGCATTCCTAAATCCTCCCTGTATAGTGCTTATAAGAATGCATTTGCTTTCACCACAACAGGCACCTGAATAAGATTGAGAGATGTTGACTCTCCTCCATAATACTCATTCCTGTCCATGTGCAGGACCTGTACAATACGATGATAATCAGTGAGTGTGAAACACAAGCAGCAGCAACGACATGGAACCACCAATATAAGATAACTGAAACAACAAACAGCAACAAAGGAAGCAATGCAATCTATTTTACTCTGTGAGAACAGTAAAGTGTCATTTGTGATATGAGACTGTTAAGTGCCAACACATCCCTTTAATACTGCTCTATAAGAAACCATATACAAATTTGGAAATAAAGATGTATCTCACTGCTACAATAAATAACAAAATGTTGCTTCTGTGAGAATAACAAAGAAAGAAAAAAACAAAGGTTTTTCAAGTGCGAAAGAATTAGACCAAATCCAGCAGAAAAAGACCAAGTCCTGCAGTCTAACTGTTTATTTCTGCACAAATGTGTGATTTATGATATTAGACTACTAGCACAGGTACACACCCCTTTAGTACTTCCCTATGGGAAACCATACACCTTCAGAAATGAAGATGCATCGCACTGCTCTAATAAACCACAACGTGTTGCTTCTGCAGAATAATAGAATAATAGATAGAGATAAATACAAAGTTTTTTTTTAGTGCAAGAATTAGACTAAGTCTCTTTCATGTAATGCTGCAAGCATATCCAACTGATATGTTCAAGTCTATTCATGAAGTCATCAACAATGCATCATTAAAAAGGAAAAAACTTAATCAACGAAGAAGAAAAGAATTCCCCATACTTGAGGGTGATTTTGACACATCATTGCAAAAATCTCATTCAGATTTCCAAATAAAAACAACATAAAGGAATAAAAGGGATTTTCCATGAAACAAGTCTCCCAAAAAACAAATGCTTGAAAACATCCAAAAGTTCTATCTTGATTGCCAGCCCAGGAAACAACATATACTGAGGTTGATTCTAAGGCTAAAAGTCAATTACAGGTCAAGCTTAGTCAACTAGAATTAGAAGGCCAAATTTGTTCACAAAAGTGAAAATCATAAATGAGAACACTTACTAGATCTAGATTGATTTCTGTTTCCTCCTAAATCAATTTACAATTAGCCATTTTAGTTTACCCTTCATAATGTAAGATCTTGAGCTTAGATACAGGAAAGTAGCAAGAAATCGCAGTGTTGGACAGCCACACTAGATGATTGCTAGAAGTTGGGCTAGTCGCAAATCACACTTCAATGTCTTACCCAACAAAAGTCTCGTAATTGAAATTACAGCGAATCAAAACTAAAGCTTCCCATTTCACACTTCAAATCCCCAAGTTTCAGGCATAACACCTTAATAATCTAAAATCAAAGATCAAAGAAAATGTAAAAAACCGAAATCGTACATGCTACAATTAGACTTCCACGATCATCAACGAAAAGAACAGCACTAAACCAAACTACTAAAATCTAACTGATTGTCAAATACACTCAAACACCCATTTCAAGTTCAACATCAAATCATCCATCTTCAACAGAAATCAAATGGTTTAAAATCAATCTGAACAAAAACCAAGACAACCCATTCCATAAAACACTTCAAAATGAAAGATTCGTTGCTGATCTCAAAACCACTTGATCAATCATCTAATCACAAAAAAACCCAGAAAAGTTAGTAATCACCTAATCACAAAAACCCCAGAAAAGCTAGTAATCATCTAATCACAGAAGCCCCAGAAAAGTTAAGTACTGTAAACAGATCGCCAAGATCGGCACATATCATAAACAAACTCAAGCACCCCATTTCGAGTTTAATCCCATATCGTCCGTGATCGGTACAAACCGACTGATTCGAAGCTGATTTTCGTAGAAACTCGATGGGAGAGGGAGAAAAAGTGAAGAAAAGAAAGGACCTTGAGCCCGTCAACGGAGAGAAGACCGCTGAGGATGCACTCCTTGAGACCTGTCCCGAGCACTATCACGTCGTACTCTTCATCCATGGTGAGAAAGAGAGAGAAATCGATTGAAAGATTGAGAGATCAGAGAGAAGACAGAGAGAGAAAGAGAAGGTTTTTGCTTCCGTTGATTGAGAAGGGAAAGTTTGAGAGACAAGAGAAAGAAAGGAGACAAAGATATGTGCGGAAAAGAGGGGCAATTTTGGGAAGGAAGGAATCGGATCCTTTTGACCTCCGGAATACCGGTTTTTTTTTTTTTTTTTTTTTTACCACTGTGGGGAATTTGTACGGCTTTGAATGAGGCCTCTGATGAGATGGGCCCACCATGGATGATTGTGGTCTGTTGATCTGTCCTCAATTATCTGCTTGTGGGCCACCTTTAAAGAGTAAGGATGATTTTCTTCTAGCTCCGTGCTTCATTTGGATCGGTGAGGTCACAAAGGCGGGACCCAATAAAATTTAGGAGTTCTCCCTCAAAGGAAGTGAAGGAAGTTAGATTCCATGTCATTTGCATTACATGATAATGGTGTAATACTTTTATTAGAATTCCAACCTCATTTTTTCCGGTTTTACCTAAAGAAGGAGTGGATCCCACCATATAATTGAGTACTATAATAAAGACATGATTAAAATCACGTCGGTAGCTATGTTACGTCAGCACCTAGTCACATTTCCTTCATGGTGCTCAATTGAATGGTGGTGGGATTCATGCATTTTGAACGGAAAACTTGTGGATATATTAGTGGAGGGTATGGTATTCATCTTGAATGGTATGGATTATCTCTGTGATCTCCGTGATTAAATTTCAGAAAAGTGTTACATGGTTCCGTCACTTCCGTGTAATATTTAAAAGAGAGGATGGTGAATAAGATTTTTGAGATTTTCCACGCAACAAATAACACAGGTGAATAAGCAAATTATTTTATGCATAATTGATGTTACACAAACATTGCGTTTCCATCCAAAATATATATATATATATATATATATTGCATTGTAAATTTCAGCCTTCCTGCATAACCAAAATGTAATTTTGGTCCCCTCTCCTTTAAAGAAACAATTATCTTTAATGTAAAGAAGATTACTTTTTACCATTTTTTGCGTGTAAAATTCTTTTGTGCGAAATTGTTGAAGGAAATGTACCGTAGGGTTCCATGGAAGAGTGTGTATTTTGATGTATCAGTGGTCACTCAAACCTTTTTATATTAATTTGGGCCCGGCTTAATACTTATAATGAATAAAGGGAAGGTTTTTATATTGCATCAATGATTACACTTTTGAGGAGAAGGTCTCTAAGCTATTGATCTAGAGGAAGCACTAAAAAACTCCCACAGTTCAAAAAAAACCCCCTCTTAGTTGGGCCCACTATAGTGTATGATAACCATTTAACTCCATTAGATTATTCTAATTCCTTGATCCATGACCCTCCAAAGTTAAATAGTTTTAGAGGCATCACTTTCTTGTCATTTCAATCCAATGGTCAACAAAAGTTGAATGAGAGTTAAATTGAGGTTTTATACCAATTCACCGGATAGCATGTGTGAAATGATTGAATTGATTCAAGGTGGGCTCCACGCCATAAAAACATAATGGGGCAAAGGGGGAGTTTTTAAAATGGGGAGTTTTTTAGAATTCTTCTTTTATCTGTCCAAGTAAAATTTGTAGTTTGCAAGTGCATTACAACCATCTAGATAAGACAATGCTCATCCAAATCATTTCAAGGGGCCCACTCCAAAATACCTCAACAAAGGATGGATGGTTGGTTGGATAAGGGAGATGATGGATCCCTGAAAGTTGGGCCCATCTATCACTATGTCCACAGTTAAGGAGCACTTATTCTCAAGGGTTATTTTTATTGGCAAATTAGCCAAAAATCCCTTAACACGGTCTTATAAGGCCTCGGGTCCAACAACTCTTTCTCTAAGACCTATAGTTCATACAACTGGACATATTTTGGCGAGAGGTCCCTAAATACGCCACATCAAACATTTTCATGACTGATTTGTCGTTTCAACTATTTAGGAATAAAATTATGAATATTAAAATTTCAAATCTCCAATTCTCCCTCTCTCATTCCCTATTGTCCCCGAGAACCCCCTTGGGTCTTCTTCTCTCTGTTTATCTCGGCAAGTTGTGGTACGCGATCGATGGTGGGTGTTGCTCGACCATCGCAGTGCAGTGGGCCATCACAGATTAGAGATAAGGCAGTGCTAAGGAGTTGATCGAACAAAGCCCTATTTCAGAAGGGTTCTGTTCTAGCTAGAGAAGCAAGATCGCCACTGCTGCCTACGCCGTCGCTGGTTAAGGAAGAAGAAGATCGGATGATCTGGTTCTGCCAAGGAAGAAGACCAATGCTGATCTTGTTGCAGAACACAGAGAAAGGAGGAAGAAGGGTTAGGTTCTCGTTTCGGTCTTGTGGTACGCGATCGACGGATCAAATCAAGGGATTGATCTGGTTTTCTGCAAGTCATTCTTCGTTGCAGGAAAGAGATCAGAGTTGATATCTGGTGGCCACATCGTAACAAGAGAACAAAAGGAGTTAATCTCTGGTGGTCACGTGGTGGCGGCTAACCTTGTTTCTATATAGGGTTTTGATTTGTTTTCTTGGAAGGAGTCAAAGGACAAAAGGAGCTTTTCTTGTTTTGACAAGTGGAGAACTTGAGATTAAAGAGTATATATATTTGTGTGGGTTCACCGTTCACAGAGAAGAAATCCAAAGCAGAGGTCTGGATTTGTAAAACGTCTGCTTTGGATTTGTAAAACGATAGTCACCAAACCAAAAGGCCGGAGCCCACGCCGCCGCTGTTGCACTCATCGTCATCGGTCTCCATTATTGCTGCTCCCTTCGCCATTGCTGCAAAGAATCACCGAAGAAAAAAGGAGAAAGCAGCAGAGTCCTTTCAAGTTCCGTCAGATAACAAAATTAAAGAAGGAAGAGAGTTCTAGGTCAGTTCTTTAGGCCAGGTCAAGTTCAACCCAGGTCTAACCCACGCAGCCCAGAAGCCCAGCAGCAATTCAAAGCAAGGCTGACATCAGCAGTATGGTCAACCTACAAACTTGACCAAGATCAACGGTCAGGATCGTTTTGTTGACAAATCTATTTGAGTTTTTGGTAAATTTATTTGAGTTTTTGATAAATCTATCTATGTTTTTGTCAAATTAATCAAAGTTTTTTTGAAAATCTATTTGAGCTTTTGACAAATTTATCTGAGTTTTTTTTAACTGAGTTTTTGGAAATTTTATTTGAATTTTTGAAAAATCTATCTAAGTTTTTGGTAAATTTATCTAAGTTTTTTAAAAATATATCTAAGTTTCTCACAAATTTATTTCCATTTTAAAATTTTTAACTGAGTTTTTGAAATTTATTTGTGCATTTTTAAAATTTATTTGAAAACCTCAGTAATGGGATTTTCATTAATCGTGGTCAATTAAATGGTAGTTGACCATTATTAATGACATATCCCACTAATCATGGGATATAATTTATCTTTAAATAAATAAGAACTATTAAAGAAATGGTAACTTGGATATTTCAGGTCCTCAAATTTGGAAAAAAATACCTATTACGGTATGAAAAAAGATTGTGGATATCAGGCCAAAAAGTGAAATGTTTAGGGACTTGTCGTCGAATCACGAATGCCCCTATTTTTATCTATTCTACTTCCCAGTTAATTCACATATTCTCCAATTTAACTTGACAGTTGTTCAACACCACATGTCAGGGCTATTCAGGATCGCTTTGAGGCATGGTTCAAAATCTCGGTCTCGGTCGCGGTATCGGCCTGGCCGGAAAACCGATATAATATCGGTATCGGTCGCGAATATTGGTCTGTCGCGGTCATCGCGGTATGAATTTTTTTTTAATAAAAGAAAATTCGCAAAAATATCCAAAAAATCCAGAATATTAGAAAATGCTGGAAAACAATATTT
This sequence comes from Cinnamomum chago, assembly GCA_038049695.1. Taxonomy (NCBI): domain Eukaryota; kingdom Viridiplantae; phylum Streptophyta; class Magnoliopsida; order Laurales; family Lauraceae; genus Cinnamomum; species Cinnamomum chago. The sequence continues at coordinate 78,217,635 of CP142454.1, forward strand.
GTTTCCATTAATAACAGCAATAAATCAAAATCTCGATCACCTTAAGTTATGAGTCCTATCTGTGTCGTAGTTCACTGTCTTTTCTAGTATTTCATATAATGCAAACAATATTGATACTCATAGTCATCTACACACTATTAATAAGCCTTTGGTATCACAAATATTCTAAGAAGTAACAACAATTAATTTTTGAAAAAAAAATTATTAAAATCATTTTCAAAATCCTAAATATATAGATCTAACATGAAAGTATGTAGATCAATTATTTACAAATCATACAATGATCATAAATAATTGAAACAACATATTTATGATGAAATCCCCAAAAAATGATATATTATAATTCAAATATTAAAAAAATTTAAAAATAAAATAATTAAAATAAAAATCTAAATCATGTTTATGACTATGAGTAGATGTAGATCTATCATCTACACACTATTAATAAGCTATTAAGCCTTTGGTATCACAAATATCCTAACAAGTAACAACAAATATTTTTTGAAAAACAAAAATTAATAAAATCATTTTCAAAATCCTAAATATATAGATCTAACATAAAAGTATGTAGATCAATCATTTACACACCATACAATGATCATGAATTATTAAAAGAACATATTTATGATAAAATCCCAAAAAAATGATTTATTATAATTCAAATATTAAAAAATCTGAAAAATAAAAAAAATTGAAAAAAAAAGTTTAAATCATGTGTATGAGTAGATCTAGCATAAAAGTATGTAGATCTAACTTTTAAATGAAGAAAACAACACAAGTGACAAACCTCTATGTTTCATCTAAAAAAAAAAACACATAATACAATGCTTTAAGTTGATTTTCTCTTACCTTAGATAATATTTTCTTCAAAGAATAGAAGTGAGATTTGAAAATATGCAAGAGAGATGTGTGATGGAGTGTGGCTACTGCTATGGGTAGTAAGGAGTTGAGAAGAGAGGAGAAGAAGATGAAGATGGGGGAAAAAATAAAAAAAAATTAGGGTTTTCACCCTTTTGACATATCTCGGCCGATATTTTGAAAATATCGGCCGAGATATCTTTTCCACCGAGATGAACAAAATCTCGGCCGATATGGGCCGAGATTTTGGCAATTTTTTCTGATACCGATATCTCACTGAGATATCGGTTTAGTATCGGCTGATACCGGTTCATATCGGCCGATGAACCGGTATCGGCCGATTTTTTTATCCATGCTTTGAGGTATGCACTCTTTTTAGTTGTGTGGGCTTCTTGTTGTATTTTGTGGGCTTCCTCTTCCTACTTGTATGGGTTCTCTTAGGTCCCAGCCTCCATGGCTAGGATTAAAAAAAAAAAACATTCCCTTAACCTAATTTTACCATTGCCCTAAAAAAAATGCAACTCAGCAAACATTCAAACTTTAAAACCCATTTACATGAAGAGTGTTAAAATGATTTTACCTGTTTTTTCCTATATCATATTCAACAAAACCTTTCTATCTATCACCCTACATGATTGACATGCATATGAGTGGCTTAAAAAGATGGGCATAAAAAACTAATTTATGCACAATTTATTCCCATGTTACAAACTCATTAACCCTTTTTAATTCCTAAAGTTGAAAAGTTTACTTAAGTTCACCAACCCGGCCCTATGAAACCAACCCGGCCAGTTCAACCCCCAAGTAAGGGTAGGATCACGAATGGACCCATTTGAAGGACCCTTGCCTAGAACAGTCTAGCTATCTCCACACTCTGGACAAAGCTTTGCTTCGGCACCGAGATAATCAAGGACATCGATTAGGTCACTTTGGCTCACTTTTCTTCTAAAAAGATTTAAAACAAGTTAAGAAAAATAATGCATTATATAGCGAAATCTCAATACGTGATAGCATTAGGGGTGTAAAGTGGGTCGGGCCCAGCATGAAAAAAATCATGTTGTGGGCCGTGTTGGCCCATTAACCGCATTGATTATTTTGAAACAGCCTACAACATGGGCTGTGCTAGCCCAAGGGCCCTAGGTCATAGTACGGCACGATGTAGGGCCATTCCCATGTCGGGCCAGGGTGCCTGGGCCACGGGCCGGCACGAGGCCCGGCCTGGCCCGTAAAAGGCGATCATATTTTAAACCTCCCAAGGGTAAAAAAAAAGGTGTTTTGACACTTTTAACCCCCCCCCCCCCCCCCCCCCCCCCACAAAAATCAGTCAAATATGAGGGGTTTGTGTAATTTCAACACTTTTGCCAATTTTAGCCCGGCTAAAAAAGGTCCCCCCCCCCACACAAAAATCAGTCAAATATGAGGGGTTTGTGTAATTTCAACACTTTTGACAATTTTAGCCCGGCTAAAAAAGGTCAAATGAGGGTTATTTTGTGTAATTTCAATATTTTGAAAGTTTATAAAAACCTCCTCTTCTCACATTTCTCAACACTCATCTACACTCTAAGCTCATATACACTCTCTTTAAACTCTCTCACTCTCCCTTAGTCTTCTAAGGTACCAAGAACTCTTTTTCAACCTTTCAAAGGTTAAGACATTTGTAGGTGACAAACTACCGAAGGAGCTCTCTCTCTCTCACTCTCTTTGAACTTCTCTATAGGCTATTGGTCCTCTCTCTCTCTCTTTGAGGTATTTATTAATTTAAATTTTAAATTTCATTTAGTAATATACATAGTAATATTATATAATAAGCCTCATCTTCTCCCTTTCTTATAAGTTATCACAACAAGTACATTATATATAATTATTAGTTTTTCTTTTTGTAAATGTTGTTTTAAAAAAATGGTCGGACCATCACTACCATTCAACATTAACTTATATCTAAATTAGGAAGATCCTACAAATTTGGGTCAAGATCAGGAGGTAGATGTAGAAAGCCTTGAATCTGGTTGCCAACATTCTTCTGGTAGAAAGTAAAAAAATATGACTCCCAGAGTTTAGCAATATTTTAAAATACTTCAAATTAGTGAACCCACTAAAAGAACACAAAAAAAGGCACAATGCGTGTTAGACCCTGACCCAAACTAATCCGATTAGTGTGTACTTAGTGTGTGCTTAGTATTAAGAGGGTTTAGTGACCGTTGGGTTATAATATAATTGGTTTTGTCCTGGACATAGCTTTAGAAATTTTGAGAGCGTTTAGTGTTAGTCAGACACGATCAAGGAGGCCTAAGTGTACGTGCAAGGTTGGGAGAATCGTTTTGATTTCCGCTTTAATTATGATTTTGATGGGATTTGAATGGTTTATCATTCTCTACACCTTTCGTTTTCAGCCCATCTATATTTGAATGCCAAAGATCCAAGTTTTGGCCCAAAAGGGTAAAAATATCTTTTCACACCCAAATCTAGACACAAATTTCGAGATCTCAAAACCAGGTCAAATGTATGCTTTTCGAAAACTAGAATTTTCGATGATCATTTTATCCTTCTTCGTCAACTTCATCCAGGGACCGCAAGACCATGTTTTCATCAACGCAAGAATTAGACCTGTTGTGCCCCACTTTCAAACCACTTGAGTCAGTCACCTCCCTCCCTCATGTTTCACTCTTGTTCATTTTTCTTGCAACTCTTTTCAAAAACTAAAGCTGAGAAGAGACTCTTCCTCTCCATCTTCTTCCTCTTGCATGCCATATCTATAAGCTTCCAGATGAAATTCTAAGACCACTATTTTCTTCCTCTCATCCCAAGCTTCTTATTGATACAATTTTCTTAAAGTTTCCAATTGGAAAACCCCTCCATTTTCTTCTATGCTTCTTGTTTGGACATATCTAGGTAAGAGCTTCAACCCATCTCTTTAATAGAGCTCTTATCGCTCCTAAGGAACATGTTTTTCTAACATGCAATACCAATTTCGAAATGGGTTCTTTGTTTTCAAATTTGGTTGAGTTTTGAATGATTTTTATGGGGTTTTTGTAGCTTCTTGTCTTAACTTTTGGGTAGGACCCTTGAGGAAGGTTTTGTGTAGCATTTGGGCAAAGGTAAGTAATCTCTATAGGCTTATGATTGCATGCATGTATAAATTGCATATTTATTTTCAAAGTGCATCCAACTATGTTGTTAAGACTTTTAATTTTTTGTGATTTTAGACTTTCATTGTTAGTTAACGTTCCAATTCCTTACAAGTGTTGATGCCAATGACTTCTCAAAATTCTGTTTTTGGATTATAAGTATATGTCTTGTTTAGCTTATGAAATGATTTTGAGGTTTTAAATGAAAATTATTGGATTAGTTATGGATTGAATGGTTTTAAAATGTGTGGAATAAACCCTTGGAGAGCATGGAGGCTCATGGATGTGCAGGTTGGTTTAGAAATGTGAAAGAGGAAGAAAGATATTAGGAAAAATGTACATAAGATAGTGTATTTCTGCACTCAGTGAGCACAAGCAGCAGCCTGTCCGCTCGAGCGTGCAAGAGGCCGCTGCCTGGCGCAACACAGGCCAGAAGTCATGCCCGCTCGAGCGGGTGCATGCCCTCTGTTTGGCGAGATTGCAGGCAGTGACTCTGCCTGCTCGAGTGAACAAATCTCTGGGGCAGTCTACTCGAGCGGACGAATACCCGCTCAAGCGAACTTGGGCAGATTCCCAGGACTGCATATGGGTTTCTTTCGTGTAATTTTAGAGATTGAAAAACTAGACTATGTTGAGAGTTTTAAATTGACAATGTGCAATTGGAAACCCGAAATGTAGTTTAACTTTGGGGACACCAATTCATCTTATCTCTAACACCTGGGTTTCAATTACACAAAGGTCAATGAATGGTCTCAACATATGCTTGATGGACTTCATATTTGAACTTCTGTTTTGGTACAATATGTATCACCGTGCGCTCATTCTGAATTCAAGTATAAGCTCGTTTGAAGACTCGTTTCAAGTATTAAAAAGGGGATCACTTCTTCAATTCGTGTGCATATGATTTATGCCCCTGTGCTAGCCGTGCCTTGTCTTGTTTTTAATAAGTGATTTTCCCCTTTATTTCGATTTGCTTAGAACGTGCATCGCATGTTTTGTGCATTCATGAATTCAAGTGAATGCCACTGAGCTTGAACTGCCCCTTCAGTCTGATCCACTATCCGGGGGTCCTTAAACATGTGGACTATCTACAGATTGGTCGTGTATTCTTTTACACATCGTGCGTGTCCAAAAATCCCCATCTACCTTGTGTGGCATGGGAATCGTGTTTTGCGTGTTGTTCTTGTCGTGCGTGCTTACTCTTTTCACTATATATGATAGAGAAATGATAGGCTCTTTGTGGATTTACTATTCATGGTATATTATAAGTATTCATGCTAGCTTTGTTTCGTATCTTTGAAGTGTACTTCAGTTAAGTAATTGTTTTATATTCAGCAAATTATTTTTATGGACCTCCAAACAAAATGTTGGGTACATTTCAACAATTGCATATTATATTGATAATGACTGAATTATGCAGAAGAGAATGATCTCGTTCTCTTTGCTTGAGTTCCCACACACTGGTGCTAAGATAAGGTCCACTATCCTTGAAAAAATTAAAGAATATATATTAAAAATAAAATAATCTATATGACTTTAGATAATGCAAGCTCCAACAATAACACAGTAGAGATACTGAGATTTGCACTTCAACTTAATTTAAATGAAGCTCTATTTATAATAGATGTGCACGTCACATCTTAAATCTTATAATATAAGAAGGCTTAAGATTTATTAAACCTACCTTAGAAGTAATTAAATATATTGTAATTTATATTTTTTTTTCATCTCCCTCAAAATAAGACAACAATGTGGGGATATATGTGCATGTCTTAAAAAAATAAAAATAAAAAAAAAACTACAACCAAATGTAGAGCATAGGTGGAATTTTACTTATAGAATGTTAAAAGAAGCCTGCAATGAATCAATATTGTACTTTCTATTTATCACATCCACAGATTTCTATATCTGAAGAAAAGTAGCAAATTCTTGAAATGATAAAAGAGTTTTTAAAAGTTTTACATGATGTAACTTTATTTTTTTTCTGGGGCGTATTATCTCGCATCAACTTAAGCTTTGAACCATTTGTATGAAGTTAGTATTGTTTTTGAGAAATATAGATATGTGCTGATTTTTACAAGTATCTGTGAACCGATGCAGGTGAAGTTTTCAAAATATTGAAAAATTCTCTATTAACATTTTGTATAGCTGCCACATTAGACCCTACGATGGAATTAATAGGTTTAGAAACTTTACTTTATGCAATAAATAACAATATAAATCAAACTAATGTAAATGATATTTTTATGATTAAAACTTATTTAGAACAACTTTTTTGAAATATTCTACCCTAATGGGAAGTTCCGAAACACCCTCTACCTCTATGGGCCCTCCACAACTACAAAAGGGGAAAAAGAAGGCAATTTGAGGTCTTAGTAGGAGCACACTAGGAAGTGGTTCCTCTTCCTCCGGATCTAGTCACGTCGTTAATGAATTAATTAATAATGTATCTACAAACGAGCCCGATTAAGTCCCGGATGATAATACTGATTTTGACCTTTTGGCCTGGAGGAAAGCATGTGAAAGTAAATTTTCTATGTTTTCCTCCATGGCCCGTGATTTACTAACAGTTTCAGTGTCTACAATTCCATCGAAGTAACCTTTTAGTGCAAGTAGGTGACTTATTAACAGCAGGCGGACGATGCTATCGGAAGAAACGGTGGAGACCTGCATGTGCCTGCGAGACTGGTTCCAAGTAGAGAGTTGAACACAACACTTGATAGAGGAAGAAGAAATACAAGACGAGATTTTTGAGCATTAGAAATATCATGGTGTCCAAAAATCATCATACTTGTAATCTTTGTGAAACTTAATTCAAGTTAGAAACTATCATCTAAGTTGCTCATGTTGTAACTTTTTTTTAGAATATTCTTATACTTGTAAAGTTTTAATTCTTATTTTTCATTAAAGCTTTCATAAAGTTAGAATTTCATCGAGCTTGTAATTTTTTTTAAAGTCCTTGTAACTTCATTTCAAAGGAATACAAACTATTTGATGTCCTTTTCCAATGATTGTTTGGGCATTTCTTTCAATTTATTTTTAAGTTGAACACCCTTGCAATCTTTTTAAAAGAAAATTTAAAACTTAAAAAAAGGGGCCGGCCCGTGGGTGGCATGGCTCAACCCAAACGGGGCAAGGCCCAACATGGCACGAAAACCGCGCTAGGCCAACCCTTTGCCAACCTAGGCACGATATGGCATGGCCCGTGAATGTTCACATGCTTGCACGGCCCACTTTACACCCCTAGATGGCATGTTCTTTCGAGGGAATTCCCTAAGTTTCTTTCTCACTTTACTTTTATGAATATACATTGGTATGTATAAGATACAATATATGGATTAGTATGCTTTATAGGGGTGTATAAAAAAAATAAAAAAATCATCTAACCGAACCGACCTGACGGTTAATAACCGTGTTTCATGGTTGGGTTACGGTTATTAAAATCGGGAAACCGTGCTTCTAGGTTAGTTTCCTGTTTTCAATCTCGACTCACGATTATTAACCTAACCAAACTGTAAAATTAGGTTCGGTTAACTATTTTTCCAAAACACACGGTTAATCGAATTGTTACACTAATAAAACAAAACTAAATGGCCTAAATGAAATAAAATGACTTAAGTTAAACCCCATTTCTCATTCTCTTCTCTGAGAATACAATTATTTTGTTAGTTGGATTATACTCGTCTTATGTTTCCTAGAATTGTACTGCATGATAGATGTTTTGTAGTATCATTTTAGACTTTTAGTTGTGTTTATTTTCGTGAAAATGATAGTGTTGTTTTGTTTCGTATGTGAAAAATAATAGTGTTGTTCTACATGCAGAGTCAAATGGCAAAGATGATTCTTTTTTAAGTAATAGTTAATTGTAATCAAACCGTCAAATACGGTTAACCGTGGTTTGATTTTTAATGGTTTTTTAGGGTACGGTTATGGGTTTTTTTTTTTTTTTAACTGAAAATCGTAAAATACGGTTTGATTAACTATTTTTCCAAAACAAATGGTTAACAAAACCGTTACACTCCTAATGTTTAACTATCATTCAACTTGATATTTTGCCTATCATTTTCCTTATTAAGCACAAATCTTAAATAGGGTTGCTACTGTTGTAATGCATGGAACATGAATTTGTAAAAGGAGTGAAAAAAGAAAAGCATTTGGCATTTGCATTTGGCTGACTCTAGCGGTAGATCCACACTCATCCACTTGGATACAACCCAATTTGTGACAAGTGGAAATGATTTGCTGCTGCATAGGTTTTGGTCAATTATAACCCAATTTGATGATCATAACCATTAATTTAGGGCTTAAAAATACAGTGATGAATCTTGCCCAAAAAAGGTTCAGTTAAGAATAATGATCAAAACTGTTACAAATTAGTGAAAACTCACACATGGGGAGACTTGAAGATGTGAATTTTGGATCAGTTATAGGTGAACTTAACTTGTCTGTAGAGAATAATAGTTGGGGTTTTTTCAAATTTAGCAGGGAATGGATCCAGTCTACCAAGTGTGAAATTATGATACCTTAAAATTATAACTAATTAAACCCTTCCAACAAGGAATAAGATGAATTTTTAAAAAAAAATAAACTCGACTTTTAATGAAGATTATGACATTTTGTCACCTCTCCTGTGAGTCAAAATTAAAATCAGAACTACAAGGCAGTATCAGTTATCACTGCACTTCTATGAAAGTGCAAAACCATTATAATTCATGATTGGAGCTACCAACTACAAATCAAAATTCATACACAATCATCATTTTAGACCAGATGACTAATAAATTTAGTAGCCTAAATTGTAGGTTGATGGTTAATTTGGTGGAACCTGCTACATGTTGCGACTCACATGTCTACAAAGCATGTGCAGGAGCAAACACATGCCCCAAGTGAACATGGGGCTTTACTATACGGGGAGATGCTCTTATCTTATTATGAAAGATAAGGTGGGGACCCTCATATCCGTATCCAATGCCAACAACTTAAATATGAGGGACTCCACCCCTATCTCTTAAATAAGGTGAGAAATATCTCTCAAAGGAGCATCTCCGTGTTCACTTTAATTAAGGTGATGTATCAGTATAGCCCACTTCAGCCACTTGCATGTTGTATGAGTTTTGCTCATTAATTAATCTAATTAATGAATGGCTCACCCCTTTTTTTGAAACCCTAAACTGCTAATACCTGATGATACATCCAATTAGCTTAAATTTTCAATCAAACCATAGTAATGCCACTAAGAAAGCACGTCATGAGTGCAAATTGGTTCAAGCAAATGTGGGCCCTACAAATGGCAAACCAAATTGTCTTATGACTAGATATGAATAGAAATGTGATCTCTTTCAGCAAACAACGAAAAAAAAAAATGAAAACACTCTTTTTACAATTGGTTGTATTTAGCATATAAGCTTACAAAAGGTTTATTAAATGAGAAAGTACTCCAAAAATACTCTTATGAATTCACAAAGATAAGAAAAATAATATATATATATATCTATATATGTCAAAAACTAATAAAATATAAAAATATGATAAAAAATTATATACATTAGTTTATTCAACTAAATCAATAATGCAGGCGATCAAATATATTATAGTTTGCATATGATAGGGCTTTACATATTTTTTTATAAAAAAGGGAAAAGAAAAGAAAAGACTCTTGTTCTTTAGGGTTTTTTTTTTTTAACATAAAATTATTGACCAAAATTGGTTGTAATACCTAAATGGATCAAAGTTGGCTGAAATGGGGTGAAAGAGAGCAAGTTCTGGCATGCATGAAAATCTTCACATGGGTTGTTTGGTTTGGCCAGTGGTCTGAATCCAAAGTGTTCAACCATTTCGGCTGAACCAAACTGAAATTGACAACTATGATGATAAATTGATAATGCTTGTTAATTTTGAAAAGCATTGTGCTAGAAGATGAATCTCTAGGGTCATTTGACTGGATTGCAAGTGAATTGATGGTGACACCCAAAACTCATTGCCAAATCCCATATTTAGATCGATTCATACTAAATTATACATATTGGTTTTAACATAAATTCTAAGCCAGAGCCAAGAGCGGCTGAGACTTGATTAAGTGGAATTCTCACCAGTCTGGTTTTAAACCTCCAGGTGTTTGCAAAGTTGGTCCCCCTTGAATCAAAAGCAGTGACAAAAAATCCCAAGTGTCTGGCATGCAGGACTCCCCTAGGAGACCAATATCCGTTTGGCAACCACTAGGGATTCCTCCATTTTTCCCTTATGGTACTATCCTCGCAAGGATTTATTGCGAAGAAGGCTCACCTCACACCACGTTTGGCAAACACCACGGAAGCTGTAGATTTACACATGCTAAATCCAATGATCATAAGTTCTTTGCAATTTTTCATGCAATCCATAATGAATCAATACCTAAAGTTTGGACCGCTCGCAATCTTTGGCCTTGTACAGATGATGGACGGTTCAAGCTTTCATTGTGGGTCCCACAAAAATTAAAAAAATACTTTTTAGAGTATAAACCTTTTTATAAATATCTCAAAATATATGAAGAATCAACGACTGAAAATTGACCCACTAGCCATTTTGGACCTTCTAAATATGATGGACAATTCAGATCGTGGTTGTGTGACCCATAAGGTTGGGTTCCGAAGCTAAAATCAAATACCACAGTGTCACTACACGAAATACTGCTCATCTGCAAATCAGTGACCTTGGACTATGGATGCTCAACAGTCACGAGTGTTTTGCCATTTTTTTTACAATCCATGATGAATTAGGATGCCACATTTGACCCCATAGTCGGTTCAGACCTTCTGAAGAGATTGGACAATTTGAAGTTTGCAAAATGACCCCACGAAATTTTGGATCTTGTGATTAACAGTCTGAATTTTTTTGCAAGTATCTCAAAATCTACAAGAAATCAATAGTTGAGACTTGACTAGATAGCCGTTTTGGGCCTTCTAAACATGATTAATTGTTCGTATTGTAATTGTGGACCCATAAAGTTGGTTGCCAAAGAAAAAATCGATAACCTCTAAGTTATCGCCCATTACACTCTTCATCTGCCTTTCTTTGCATGGTCAAATTTCTGAAATTCGATGGGGGAGGTACGACGTAGCTTTTCTTCAATTGTGAGGACCTATGGAGTATTTTGAGGAATCATCTTATATAGTGGGAATGGTTACCAATCCTGAATTTCCATGATTTTGAGGAAAACTGGCGAGGAATCCAGTCCGATAACCGCCGCCAAATGTGCCCCTGAAACTGATACTCTTGGATTTGGATTCAATGTAAACTTAACATTGATTTAACACTATTTATACCCTTGTGTGTATATATCATTTCCTTACAATTATTTATTATCTCACACAATATTCCTTAATAAGTTATTAGGGGCCCAGAGAACATGAACGCTAAGGATTAGATGCTTGGAAACTATCAATTCCAATGATAAACTATAGTAAACTGCTACTTAAAAAATGGGGGAAGGGCATCAAATGTAGTGCATCAGCATTTATAAATTAGCTTAAACACATGCACCTCAATAGAATACTCATTCCAATAGAAAACTTCAATGTGGTGAATGGACTTTGATTAATTTTGGACCATACACTCAGTTACACATGTATGTGACCAAAAGAGACAGCCAAAATGGGTTAAGTATCAGTTTTGGGTTCCTTTCGGCCATGCAAAAAATTGACATGTATGGTATATTAATGATTTCATTCATCTATAATAAAAATAGCAGTGCACATAGCCTATATCATCATGCCGGCCCATGTTGACCTTATTAGCTTCCCATATTGGGGCATCGACGACACAGGTGTAAACTCGACCGACTTTATTTTAACTGGTCGGAAAATTGGTGTGAATTTAAGAGTGTATGAGTTCAAATCCCCCGTACGAAAGGAAGAAAAATAGAAAACTAGACTGTCATGCTTATAAATTTAAAAAGGATTCATGAAAAATAAGTATATATCAGCGAATACTAGAAACCATGCAGCTAAATCATTCATAGTTTTTTTATCATTTGCATAGAATCAATTAATGAACAAAGAATGCCCAAAAAAGTGTGGGATTGCTTAAACTTTATCCATTTTAGGTGAAATGGCTCCCTATATTTGAGCAAGGCCAACCAAAGGGATTGATGGTGGGGAGGATGGGAGAGAGAAAAAAAAGAGGACATGGCGTTGAGAGGGGCAAGAAAGGACCATTTGGAGGAGCTTAGGAAACGAACCATAAAAGGCATGGGGAGGATGGTATTGTAATTCCATTCTCTCTGTAATCACTGTGGTGGGGTTTCATCTTTCTGCCTAAAGGAGGAGTGGGGCCCACCAGAAAAATAAGAAGCCAGTGGCCTGTGGTGGTGTTTGTGTTGGGCTGTGGGGATCCTCCTTTTCACCTGAGGAAATTGCAAAAGAGATTTGCAAGCACCTAGGAGATGACCCTCTCTCTGTAATAGAAAGAAAGAAGGGAAGAAACCCATTTGATTTCTCAAGGTTCTGACGATTGGGTTCTGCTCTCTCTCTCTCTCTCTCTCTCTCTCTCTCTCTCTCTCTCATCTTTCTATCCATTCAATCAGGAAATTCTTTCTATCCTTTTTTTTTAATCTGCAAATGCCTTCTTTGTTATTTTGTTTGCAATTACAATCATGCAATTTGATTGGGTTTTTTTTTTTCTTGTTGTTGTTTAGATAATTTTTTTTATTTTTTATGTGTGGGTTTCTCATGGTAGTTTCTGTGGGTTTTGATCAGATGGTGGTGGGCTTCTAGGGTTCATACTGGAGAGTCTACCTCCTTGATGGGTTTATTTTACATTCTCATCTAAAGGGTGTTCAGGGTAGTTGGAATTGGGTGCTTTCTGAAGATTTGGAGAGGAAGATTGTGGCTCTAAAGGTTTTCTTTGTTTGATCGGTGAGGAGAGTTGAACGTTAGGGAGAAGGGGAAACCGACCTAAATCTATAGAAATCCATATCTTTTGGAATTGGGGTTTTATTGAATCTGGTTTTTAGTGTCTCTCCTACGTGCCTGGGTCGTGGCTTGGCCAAATTAGGGGAATCTGAGATTTGGGAGTTATCTAATGCAATGAGTACTTTCAATTTCTTGAAGATTAGATTTTTTTGGTTCAGTGTGAGCCTATGAAGAGAACCCTTGTGGCATTTAGAGAAATTGGGGCATCACTTTGAGTTATTAGACGAAAAATAAGAGTATTAATTGGTGGTAGAAAATGGAACATGAGACCATGTTGGTGTGTGAAGCGCAAAACATGGTAAAAGAGAACCCTTCAGAGGATCTCATTTATTCTGAAATGGAAAATGATGAGAACGGATTGGGAAGTCTCAAAGACGATGGGGAAGCTTTTGCATTGGAGAAAGGTGAGGGGAGCAATGCAGTCTTTTCTAGAGAAGCTCCTCTTCTTAGCAAAGACCCGCGAATCTCCAGGGGTTGCAGTTGTAGTGCGAAGAAGCTCAAGTCTAGGATGTCTGTGACCGAACTTGAGCACAGGAAAAAGGATAAAAATGGGCAGGACAGGAAGCTCAGTAGACAGGACCGGATCGAGTTGGGTCGCATGTTTCAGGGTGCTGTGAGCTCCCATGACTGGGAGGTTGCTGAGAGTTTGATTCTGTTGGCAGATCCACAGACGCTTAATGATGCATTATGTATCTCTTTGGACTCTATTTGGTTCTTGAGCACACAGCAAGAACTTCATGGAATCACTGGGTTGATCAAGAAGATCATTTCAAATGGCGCTTATGACTTCACAAGGGCTGCCTTGAGGACATCTTTTCTTGCTTCTTGTGTGTCTGCCTGTCAGAGCCGGACAATGAGTTTAGCAGATACAGTAACTGTCATGGCACAAAGGTATGACTTACATTTCCAATTTGCTGTCATAGGAATTCTGGTATTATTTATGTTTGGGAACTGATACCCTATATTTTGATCTATTTTCCCATTGTACTTCTATATGTTCATTATAATTTTATGTTATCTATCAAAAAGGTAAATCACAGAGACACTAAAAGAAAAGGAAAAAACTCTTAGCTTTATTGTTATATTTTCTTCTATTCAAGTGGCTAGATATATCACTATTTCATAGGATGGATGATTTAGTTCTTTTTATGGTAAACTTTTTAGGTTGCACGAGCGTCTGCAAGAATGCAATGGAGATGAGGTTTTGAAGGCAGAAGCTGGCACCAAGGTTCAGAAATTCACTGAATGGGCTTTGAAATGCATTGGGTTCCACTCCCGTTGTCAAGGAAATAGGGACAGAGTAAGCCACAGCTCAGCCATTGAGATCCAGCTCCAATTGTCTGCATTCAAGACCTTCCTTGATCTTGCGGGTAATCACCTTACAGGAAAGGACTTCACAGAGGCCTTTGATGCTGCATGCTTTCCTCTAACTTTATTCTCGAGTTCATTTGATCCTGGTTGGGCATCTGGGATTTCTGCAACTGCAATCCAAGGGCTCTTGGGTATGTTAGTGGAGGGCGGTGCAGATAATGTTAATCAGTGCTTTCTAGAAGCTTCACGTTTTGGGAGCACAGAGCTTGTGCGTATCTTATTGCAGGTAATAATATCAGTTAATGTCATAGGACTTATATTTGACTGTCTCAATTGAAGTTATCATGAAGGTAGTTTTATTTCTCAACAGTCTTTCCTTGTATTGGATAAGTTTGGTGTTTTCCTTGGTAGAAGAGAAATGGTGTTCCTGGATCTAGGTTTTTCCCCCATATGGTGAAGGGTGATGCACCCTTTTCCTATTAGAATTAACCATCTAGTTGCATGTTTTAATCAACCATAGCTCCATTCTCTCACCAAGAATGCCCTACACCCCTTCTATTCCCTAGGAAATCACTATGAAAATGCCAAATGAGTGATGAGTTAAGGGCCAATAGTGGATCCATCAAATTTCTAGAATTCATTCTCATATGATGAACAGATGAAGGTCGGTACTCATTTCCTGTTGAAGGGGGCAATCATGACAGTCCCTTGTAATAACCACCCTTGATCTTTCACACTTAACCCCTTCAGCAAAAGACCTTGTATGAATCCCTGACTTAATAGAAAATTTCTGTGTGTACCAAGGGAAGCTCCTTCATATCAAGATTGGGTCCACTAAATTTCTAGGATTCATTCTGATAGGGTGGGGGTGGGTAGAGATGTCAAATGGGCTGGGCCGGACAGTCAACTGCCCGCGGCGCGGCCCGGCCCGGTCAAAGGCACAGCCCGCAGGGCACGGCCTGTCCGAGGAGCCCGGGCCCGCCTGGCACGTGGGCTGCCCCTTGTGGCCCGCCAGGCCTGCTAGGATTGGCCCGCCAGGCACAATAGGCCTGGCCTGCTAGGCACGGCCCGCCTGGACGGCCCAAAAATGGTTATTTTAAAAAAAAAAATCGTTCATTTAACCCCCCAACAGCCATAAAATAGTCATATAAGGGGTCTTTTGTGCCATTTTCAATTTTACAAAGTCTATAAATGCCCTAACCCTCCCATTATTTTTCTTTTAATCAAAATTTTATTTACAAAAAAAATAAAAATACATAGGATATCAATCATTATATAACAGGTGGGCCCATTGTGACAAAATCACTATGAAAATTGGGCCAAAATAGAACACAAACTTCTGTGTATTTTTTATTTTTGCATCTACCAAACATCACTAGATGACTTTGTTTGGCCAGGTAAGCTTGGAAATAGGTTGGGAACTTGGGTCTGATTGAAACCAAACTTAAATTTATTGACCCAAATTACATCCCTTTCTAATATTCTTCTCTGGCCCGGTCAATAGTTATAAACTTATAATAGTAATCCAAAATATATATATATATATAATGTTACTTTTACTTTTATTATGATTATATTATCCCATTAAAACATAATCAGCTCTAAGTATAGTTTGGTCTCTTCACCTGTGCCTCAGACCATGGATCTCATCTTAGACTCACATGTGTCTCTTTGGAATGTGTCCAATTAGATATTAGGTCCCAGCCAACCCATATATATACAGCCCTAGCCAAATAAATATATTCCAAACCAAACCCCATCCAACAGGGTTGAAACATCTCTTCAATTCCAAAACAAACGATCAAAAAAAAAATCAAATGAACACTAGTGCCCTATATTGAGGAGATTTTGAACCCATTAGATGCACATGGGCTCATGTCATTGCATTTTTATCATCCTATGAGAGAGATTCATCTCCTCTCAAGTCTCAGCCTAGATTAGGATTTAGGATTTAGGCTTTTTTTGTACAGCTAATATGTCTGCTATACTTATAATTTTTTTTTTTTATCTTTTGTTGTTTTGTGTGGACATACTACACATACTCTGCATAGCTTTTTAATTAATGTGTAAGGTATTGGGGTTGGGACTTGGGAGGTGATGGGAATAGAAAGTGGAAGCAACAGCATAAAATAAAATAAAAAACCTACAGGCCCGCCTGGCCCGCTTCAGCCCGGCCCATGGCGGGCCATGCCAGGGTTTTTCCCTGGCGGGCTGGCCACCCGTGCCGGCCCGGCCTGGCCTGTTTGACATCCCTAGGGGTGGGTACTCATTTCTCATCAAAGGGGGTAAGTGTGACAGTCCCTTGTGGCTGTCCTTGATCCTTCACTCTTAACCCTGTTGATTAAAGCCCCTTCATATGAATCCCAATAAGTCATTAAAATTTTTTTACTTGTGTCCCAAGAGAAATGCTGAATGTGAGGATTTCAGTTGCCTTTTGAATTATGTAAGTTTTTTTGCTATGATTCATGTTACGATTTTATGTGTACGGTCAAAATTTCTTCTATTGTTGCTCTTTCAGTTGTATTGATCATGCTGCTGGAAATTCTGCTTTGTTAAGTATATATTGTTTTCTGTTCCCAGGAGAAATATTTCTGCTGCACTGTTAAGCAGAAATATGAATTCTATTTCTATACCAGTAACTGGATTTTGCATTGCTGGCAAGCATGTATGACATTCAAATCTACCGTCTGTCGGGCCCTTAGATTTAGGAGTCTTGGACAATCATAATAACGAATTAGGAGGAAGTAGAGAAAGAGTCAACTAAATTTAGTAAATTGTTTATGATTTCTTAAAAAAGAAGGTCCAACACATGCCAGGTATTGCGTGTTGATCATATGTTTTGATTCTCCAAGTTTTTTATTTTATCATTAGTTTAGGACTTGGATTGGCCAATGGTGATACCATATCTTTTTACCATTCAAGAGAGAGAGAGAGAGTCCTAAAAAAGAAGGCCCTCCACAGTCTAGTTGTTGGAAAGGGTGGAATCGTGAAATGCATTAGACAATCAGGGGGAAAAACCTATAATAAGAAACAGAACCTTTTTTTTTTGGGTTGGGGTTTTGGGGGGCGGTGTTTGAAAAGGTAGAGGGAATTATTTTTCTCTCCTTTAGCGGAACCATGACGTTTGTGGGCATATTATTGGCTGTTAAAATCTTGAAAAATGACCGGGTATTACTTGGAGACTGCAGCAGTGCCAATATTGGCAAATCAGTCAACTACTTGGTGTGGAGCTTGAGCTAACCTTTAGTTGGGAAGGTGTTTAGAAGAGGGTCCCTGCAGTGAAGGATCTAGGGACTCAACTTCCACTTACATTGCTGTTTAGTGATACAGTAGTATTCATAGTTATGAAGATGGTAGAAACATGCTATTCCAATCTGGACTTTATAGTATGAGTGGAGGTTACTTGAGTTGGAATTCCCTAATGATATACAGTAATTCCTCCCATTCCAAATGAATTGAATCACACGGATGAAGGGAGGTTCCAAATGTTTATTAACATTGAAAAGTGACGGTCTCAAAATTTGGCCAGTGTATGGTGATGGAGAAAGAGATGAGCTGCAGACTCAATCTACAAGACAGATTAGACTCCTGTTCAAAAGTCACCCAGCTACATATAATTGTCAGTATGCTTTTCATGGATTGATTGAAACAGAGACGATTCTGTGTGGCAGATTCTTCATCGGTAATCATATCTTTTTAAGAAGAAACCAGTTCTCAAAGTATGATCCTTATGCATCGCCCCATTGCAATTGCACTGCATTTGTGCCCCAAGAAACTTAGCAGTCCTTACAAACCTATCTTGTTGGCAGCTGACAACTACAGTAGCATTTTTTTACATCGTTTAACATCTCTACAAATTGATGCATGGGGTTTTTTTTAAGGGTTATTGATACGTGAGTATGCCACTGTGAATAGAAAATGGTACTCATCCTTCTAGACAACTCATGGTTGAGGATCTGCTCAGAAACCTGAGAAAATGCACATTTGAATTACTTGTGAATTTCACATGAAACTTACTAATCAAAAAGTTGTACATGGAATGTCAGAACAAATGCATATAGAACAGTTGAGTTCTTTGTATTCTGTTCAGAGATAGATGACAACAAATAACATATCCTACTGTTATATAGTTTTTAGCGTTCTTTCCCAAATAATATGGCCCATCCAATGAGGCCGAGAAATTTCTGTCAAAGGAGAAAATACTATGGAGTTCTTTTTCTTGAAGACCCCATTAGCTTAGTCTTTTGGGGTCGTTTATTTGCCACTTATTTACACATGCAAATGATTCGCATGCATAATAGCTACGCATCATCACATTTGTTTGCGCTCTTTTACACATTTGACCTGTAAAGGTGTGAAAATTGTGTGTAAATATAGCAATTTTCAGTTTTTCACACCTAAATAGGTGTGAAACTCTTTCACATCTCCCACTTGGAAAGAAGACGGGAGTACATGAACTGGATGATTGTATTTTGGTTATGCAATTGGTCATGAGATCAAATCCCATCAACCACTTTTATTTGATTATTTATTTTTCTTTCCTATGGGCCACATATTTGTAATCCAAATCGTTCAATTTGTTTCTTGAACTAATAAACCCCAAACACATTTAAGCTGATAATCTTAAATCTTCATAGATTTTGAGTAATTTGTGAAAAATGTCCAAAAAAATCTCAACCAATGGATGTACTTTTCTGCACTTTTGTGGGCCCTCATTGCATAAT
This sequence comes from Cinnamomum chago, assembly GCA_038049695.1. Lineage (NCBI taxonomy): Eukaryota > Viridiplantae > Streptophyta > Magnoliopsida > Laurales > Lauraceae > Cinnamomum > Cinnamomum chago. Next base: position 78,236,601 of record CP142454.1, read on the forward strand.
CAAAAGCGTTCAATATTCTCATGTTAACGATAATCATCAAGACATTTAGTTTCACATCTTTAATCTTCATGGGTTTTGAGAACTCTGAAAAACATCCAAACACATCTAAATCTGTTGGATGTCTCATTTCCTCATGTGATATATGGTGATTTTACAAACATGGTAATGTGTTTCACATGTGTAACATTTGCATATGTAACATATACATGTGCAAAACCTGTTTTCCTCTCCCATGTGTTGAAGGCAAGCGATGCTTTACTTTTTGTCGTCATTTCTGCCTAGGCTGCTTATAGCAACTAAAATCATTTCCTAATGGAGAATTTAGATATTTGGAATTCACCCAAATTTTGTACTTCCAATGACACGCTAATTTAAATCAATGCCGACCCCTCTGTTTTGGAAACTTATGGCTGGGCATGTATGTGCAGTCAGTTTGAATACCTGGAGAAAGAGTGGTGGTCTGTTTTGCGTTTGGTGAAATTTGGAAATGAGAATTAACTTAGATGGGACAGTGTTTTTCTTACTTTTGCAAAACCATGTATGATTATCAGCACCTATATGGTGATTTTTAGATCCTGCCAAATGTGGTTTGCGATCTTCGCACAATCCTAAAGCTCTAGTGGAACTGAGTCATATGTACAGGAATTCACATATCCTGTGCAAGAGCTGTTAATGCTTATTTCCTGCCTTTGTATATGTTGTTTGGTTCTCGGGTTTGCATTTGGACTTTGGAGAGGTTTGGAGTGAGAAATTAACTTAAACAAGATAATGTTTCTCTGCTATTTTGCAAACCGATGTATGATTATCAGAGCTGTATGATGTTTTGAGGTGGAAAAGGTAGAGAAGTGTCCAACCAAATGTGGTTCATAATATTTGTACAACCCTAAAGCTCTAGTGGAACTGAAAACCATATATAACAGGAATATACAGATCCTGTGCGTGAGCTGTTAAAGCTTATTTCCTTTTATTTTGACATTATTTTGATTCAACTTCTTGCATTTCCTGTTTAGATTGCTCAACGAAATAGCTTGGATGTGGACGTTGACTTGGCTCTGGGTTTTGCCTCGCACTACTGCAAGATTGGCACAATGGAGTGTCTTGTTGAAGAGGGAAATGCAATCGCCTTTTTGGGTCCTTTAATGAGAGCGGCAGAGAGGGGATGCATGCAGGTGGTCCGGTGGTTTGTTGAACAAGGTTGCCGTGACATGGAGCTTTGTCTAGCACTAACTGCTGCCACCTCCAGTAGCCAGGTTGGGATCGCCGCCTACCTCCTCCCACATGTGCCTCAGCACGTCCTTGCTGCTCTTAGCATTGAGATCCTCAAAGCAGCCGGGGAACGTAGCGGTGGGTCTCTTGACGGTGTTGCCTTTCTTCTTCGTTCTGACTTCCTGGGTGACCCTGCTGCTACCTATGCCGTAGCTGACAGCATCGCGAGGTCAGACGATGAAGCTGTAGCACCTGATCTGAAGTTTTTCTTGCAAGAACACTGGTCAGAAGCTGCATTTGCTGATGGCTTGAAATGGGGCCAGGACCACTATGTCAATGTGATGAGGATTTTGAGAAGGGGCAGGTCACCCATTTGTTTGAGGGATCTGCCGGCACCTCTGAGGACATCCATTGCATACTTGTCCCTTTATAGGGAGTGTGTGGCGATGGGTGGGCGTCTATTGTCACAACGACTTAGAGGGCAGCTCGTGGAAGCCGTGAGAAGGCTTGGAGATGGGCCAGTTAATAAGGTGTGCCAAGGGAGAGAACTTTTGGCAATTCTGGAGCATCACCTTCCCCCATTTTTGGTTCAGGTGCCTAGTGTTGCTTCTTCCCTTTAAACTAGCCTAATTTCATTCATATGTCATATCATACTTAGAAGAGGTTGAGTGATGGTGATCATGAGTGATATAATTCTTCCTATAAGTGCAATGTTAATCGTCTGAGGAGTATATGTTCTATTCAATGCTATGTAAGTCTTCTGTATGTAAGATGAAGCGTTAAAAATGACGGTATGTTGGGACTTGTAAGCATATGAGGCTATGTTGGTACAAGGCTATTATCAGGTAAAAATACCATGTATTGCCAAATTAAGTTTTAGGGCATGAGGCAAATGTTGGTTCCTTCCTAGATAAAAATACAAGGCACAGCCCCTCTCTCTCACATATGGTTACTTAGGTGCGGTTTGGCCAAGTCTATTTTCTTGGGTCTATCTGACTAATTGAAAATGTTTCAAGTAGATGCTGAGCTGCTTTTGATTGTTCGGCAAAGTTTATATAAATGTCTGATTGAATTAACTTTAAGACATTTTGCCTCTTTTTTAACAAGTAACAAAAAGTTTAGCTTTTAAATTTTACATGGATGTCTAAAGCAATTGGACTGTTTTTTGTTACAAGTTTGCCTCTTTTTTTTTCCTTACAAGTTTAACTATATAACGAAATGCTTCAATGAGAAATAACTCTCACTTTACTATGAAAGATAAGTTGGGGGCCCTCACATCAATATGTATGTCAGAATGGTTTCTGCTAAAAGTCAGTTTGTGAGTCCCACAGAATATATTTGATAAATATGTCCAAAGGAGAGTCCAAATCCTCTGGGCTTTGAGTTAACTCGAGTGATTTCTATCTATTGAAAATCTAAGCTGCTCAAAATAAAAGTCCTAATAGAAGTTGGGAGTCTTAATTTATTTGGGTCCCTCTGGTCTATGAAGCAAGAGTATATCTGATAGTTATGCTCAAAGGAAAGTCCAAATCCTTAAGGCTTTGACTTCACTCTAGAGTGATGCTTACATATTGAAAATCCGAGCTGCTCAAAATAAGAGCCCCAATAGGAGTTGGTCCTACCATAAGAATGAGTAGTTGATAAAAAAATGATAATAATTAATGCATAAGATTGTGTTAATCCTATTTTTTATTATCAAATGATCATTCCTACAGTGAGACCAACTCCTATTGAGATAAAATTAAAAGATAATCCATACACTAGGAAGTCACTCAGATTTTCAATAGTGGGTTCCATTGTAGAGCTCCGTTTGATAAACTTGAGATTTCTCCAAGTCAAAGCTTCAGAGCATATGTGCCCCTCGAGGGAACAGCTGCAGGGTAAATTCTACCTCCCCCCACATGGTGCTAGAAGTGATGGTGGCCTATATGGGTAGAACATTGATTCAGTATATCTATTCTGAGTAAATTTTCAAGGCTTGAACATGACCATAGGGTCAATTTTCAAGGTTTGATACTTGTGGATCTCGAGAAATTTGTGAAAGACTTTCAACTATTGATATAAAAAAGTCTATTTAACATAGAACTTTGCATTACCAAATATGTCTTTTGATTCTAGTCTCTTTTTTTAATGGCTCTATTTTGATGGGTCTTTCCACTAAAGAGTAAAGATATCAAACAAGGCCTATATATGATGAGTCTAATAAATTGTATAAATATTTTCTTTTTTCTTTTTCATTCCAAATAAGCAATTAAGAAGGAGTATTAACTGGCATAAGATTTTATACAGTTGGCGAATGTTGATTGGATGAAATAATATCTTCATGTTTTTAGGAAATAGGGGATATAGACTTATATCTGATAGATGTGCTTAAAGGAGAGTCCAAATCGCTTTGACTTAACATGAGAGTAGTACCTATCTATTGAAAATCCAAGCCGCTCAAAATAAAAGCCCTAACAGAAGCTGGGAGTCTTATTTTATCTTGCTGGGGAATATTTCTGATAGATATGCTCAAAGTCAAGTCCAAATCCTCCAGGAGACTTAACTCCAGAATGACGCATGCCTATTAAAAATCCGAGCTGCTCAAAATAAAAGCCCCAATGGGAGTTGGTCTTACCAAAAGACTTAGCATTTGATTATAAAAATGATAATGAGTAATCCATAAGATTGTGTTAATCCCTTTTTTTTTTTATCAAATGATCAATCCCACAGTGAGATCAACTCCTATTGGGATAAAATTAAAAGATAATCCATACATCAGAAAGTCACTCGGATTTTCAATAGTGAGTTCCATTGTAGAGTTCCACTCAATTAACTCAGGATTTCTCTAAGTCAAAGCTTCAGAGGGTCCGCGCTCCTCAAGGGAACTGTTGCATGGTGAAATTTTACCTCCCCCTCACATGGTCCTAGAAGAAATAGAACATTGATTCAGTATATCTGGTCTGGGTAACATTTCTTGGAGGGGGTCCACTGTAAGGCCCGTTTGGTAGCATAATTAGAGGGAGGCCAACAACCACTTTTCCTATGTTGGTTAATTCACAGTTTGGTGAGGTACTATTATTTCAGGAATTCTACAAATTACCTGTTCTGGGTAATTGAATTTTCCTCTTGGTTGTAAGTGCACTTTATACTTTTTTCTTGGTTACATACAACGAACTGGACTCCAATCTGCAATCTCCTTTTTGACAAGAAGCACCTTATGGTGTACATTCATTGCAAAAATTCCCCAGGGAATCTGCAATCCAGCTCTTCCACAGGTAGTGTTGTCAATTTGAACACTAGTTTTAGAAAGGGCTCTTGACTCTTGTGACATCTTGGGAGCATGTTTTGCTTTCTAATGCGGCTTCTGTTTGGCTGTTGCTGCTTGGAGTTTTCTTCCATTGTACTTTTATTTTGTTAAAGAGAAATAGATTTCACTTAAACATGGTTCCACACTTTCTAGTTTCTCAATCTTGTCCAAGCTATGGTGCTCAAATATGGCATGGATACAGCAGAGACATGTCATAGACACGGCGTAGACACAGATTTTACAAGTAAAAAGTGAAGTATCGGATATGATATGACACAATATAATACGTTGGCCATTTTGAAGTATCCATACATCATAGTGTTCAAGCATTTTAGGTTACGGCAATATAATGCTTTAAGGAATGGGGTCTATGAGATGAACGTGTCATTTCCTTGGAGATTACCAATAATGATAAGAAAAGAAAATCCTTGGGACTCAGATTGCCATGCCTTCAGTTTCAATAAATATAATTTTCTCTAATTGGTACCATATCGCAAAGAACAAAACAATTGCAGATAACTCCTAACTCAGGCTGTCTAACTTCATAACCTCATTTAAGAGCAATGCAGATTATGAAGGGCAGGCCAACTGTGGAAATCATCAAGTTCTCACACTTGGGATGATTTGTTTTCATCCAATGGGTAGCATCAATTGAACCCATAACCAGGTTGAAACAGTGAGCACCTTCCTGACTGTGCTATGGGTGTGAGGCCCCACCCTTTGTGGGCCCTCTAATTTATATTTTAAATGCTAATTATTACTAATTATTGCTAATTACTAGCTAATTATGCTAATTAGGGGTTAATCAGGGTAATTAGATAGATTTTCCCTAAGTTGTAGTTAGACTAGCTTAGTTGAGTTAGTAATTTGGTTAGTAGGGTGTTTTGGGTAATTCTAGGGTTTATTAGTGTAGGGAGGCTCTTGCTAGGGTTTTTAGTAAACTATAGGGGGGTTATTGCAAAAGGCATCTTCTAGAACTTTCCACCTAAAGACCCTAATGCCCCTAGCCCTAACCCTAATCCTATGCAACCCCAAAGGTTATTCCTGTCATTAGCCATCCCCAAAAATCTATAAATTAGCACAAATCCCAAGGCAAACCCTACTACTATTCCTCCCCCATTTTCTCTCTTCTTCCTCTCTCATTTTCTTTCTTAAGCTACTGTTATGCTGGAGGATTTTTCCTAGGAGCTACAGCCACTTCATCTTCTTCATTTAGCTTGGGATTTCTCTCTTCTCTTCTCTTTCTCTACAACCTTCTACTCCATCAAAAGTAAGTGCATATTATACTCTTAGCTTAGGTTTATATTCTGTGCATTGATTCATTTGAGTTCTAGTTCAGTTATTTCATTATGTTAGAAATTTACCTGGAGCTTAGTTGTGTTGTTGGATGGTTGGACATTGATGGATGGGGGTTTCACCCCCCCCCCCCCCCCCCCCCCCCCCATTTGGAAGATCAATGGGTGTGGATTGATGGGCATTTTAGTGGATTTGTGTTTTCCATTGTTTGGACAGAGTTTGGAAGTGATTGGAAATGATTCAGAGGAAGACACTAAATGGAAGAAAATGGGCAGAGTTTGGAAGTGATTGGAAAAGATGAAATCTGCAGAAACTGGGTTTTTCCCAGTTTTCGTGCAGCAGGTCGAACTGGGTGTCCACCTGTAGTGTACCCGGTCGACCGGGAACACTAGAAATTGGAAAAACAGGGCTCCCAGCTAAATTCTGTAGGCACTGACTTTTCAGTGTACCCGGTTGACCGGGCCCTGCAGGCCGGTCGACCGGGCACACTGCATTTCTGGGAAATTTGCTCCCAGTTGGGAACTTTCTGCAGACTGAGTTTTCCAGTTAGCCACACTGTATTTTTGGGAAAAGCTGGCCCTCAGTTAATTTTTCCAGCAGAGATTCATTTCAGTTAGCCAGGTCGACCTGGCCCTGCCCAAGTCGACCCGATACACACTGTTTTGCAGGAATTGACTGAAAGTTGGTGTTTCACCTGAAATTCAGACACTTTACGTTCAGGTCGACCTAGTACTTAGGATTTGCAGTAGAAAATGTCTGAAAGCTGGGACATCAATCTTTCTAGGATTTTTGGTGTATGCGGTCAATCACCCAGGCCAGGAGGTTGACCGGACACGCTGGGAACCCTTAGAAACGAAATAAGTCTTCCAGGAGGCCTAACCTAGATTATCCAGTGCACTCGGTTGACCCACCAGGCCAGGTGGTCAACCGAGCCCACTACACATCAGGTCCACCTGGGGGTCAATCCCCCAGTGTGCCAGGTCGACCCAGCCTGTGCCAGGTTGACCCAGCACACTGGGAAACCCTGATTTTCCGGTTTTCAACATTTAGGAGTTGTGATCAGTTGTGGGGCCCATTGACCATCCAAATGGACATTTATCAATGTTCTAAGCCCGAGTCAACGGTGTGGCTCAACCTTGACTCGTGGGGACCACCGATTAGGGTTTTGGTTGTTAATCTAAGATGATTTGACCCCTAAGAGTTGTCAATGATGCCCGTAACCTCATAAGCACCAATAACAGTATCATATGGCATCAGTGACTTCGTTTAGAGATCAAATTACCGGAGATGGACCTGAACCTGAACGTGGTCCATTACCTAGGATTGGACTGTTGTTATTCCCGTTGATTCTCTTATTGAAGTTCATGCTTCACTTCTATTATTTACTGTCACTCTTATATCCTTAGTATAGCTGTTAACTGTTAATTAAATATAAATGGAGGACCTGAACCTAGGATATCTTAGAGGTGACCCGTTAGTATGATTTGGAGAACATTGACCCGTGTCTGTGTCTAGGCGGGCCCTTATTGGGCCTAAGTGTGGAGATGTGTACCTTTAGTTGGAAGATGTAGTTTATATTGGGATTTTAAGTCATGTTGGATTAGAAGGAACTGTTTATCAGTATAAATGGATATGATGCCTTGTTTGGACGGATTTAGACCAGGCCATGGATTTGATGGGCCTTGATATGGATCCAACGAGTGGGCTTGGACTTGGAATATAATCAATAGACTGATTGGATATATATATAGACCTCTTAGAGACTTGGTTAGGACCTTGTTCACGCAAGGCAAAGCCTAGACAGACACAGACCCTTAGAGTATTCTTGAGTCGGCATAGACATTCACTCGGTTGATTTAAGCTCAGCCTGCGGACTGATCATCCCCGGTAGGAGCTATTATGAGTGTTGAGGAGCTATCATGATGAGCTATATTGTTAAGACGGACGGTGTGATACCGTGTCCGGTCTTGAGTGATGAGTGTGATGAGATGATGAGTGATTTGCGGGATTAGTAATTCCCAGCACTGGTGAGATTTCCCCGCCGCAACTGTGTTCAGTATGGGAGGGCCGCGGCATAATATCCCGCGGTATTCCAGCTCGTGTGAATGTGTCATTTCGTAGTAGATTAGATGTTGTACCTTTATCCTGATTCCTTATGCTTATACTGCTCAACTGCCTAGTTCATTTACCTTGTTGTTCTTTAATTTATTTACCTGTCTCTATTCATTTGATATATATATGTCCTATGTTAGTAGTATACTGTGACTTGCCAGATCTTTTAGATCTGACCCATCTTTGATGCTTAGGCCTTGACCCAGAGATCCCAGAGGATGCGCTTGCGCTAGTAGAGGCGCTTATTGTCGGAGATTACGGATGGGGCCCGGCCGACCCGGATGTCGAGACAGAGGGCGGAGATGAGCTACTTGGGTTTTGAGAGCTTACTTTATTTTGGGGCTTTCGAGAGAATTTTTGTAGTGAGCCGGGTAGTTATGAAAATGCAATAACTTTTGATATTAACAACTGAACATTTTAACTAGACTATAGTTCTGCTCACACTTTACATATATATTGATATCAAATGCTTCCGCTTTGTTTATTATGCTTCCACAAGTTAACGATTGAGTTTATATTGTTCAAAGTTTTAAATTGGACCTCACTGCGGGCCTACGATCTTGGAAGTTCTCGAATTTTCCGGGAAGTAGCGTGCCAACTTCGGGTATTCGAACGACTTTATCGGTATCCGGAATTGGGGCGTTACAATGGGTTCTTGTCTTCAGCAGTGGGATTTGCTTTCATATTGGGGAGGGTGAAAATCTATTTCCAGTCATACCATAGAAAAAATGATGGTCACTTTCATACAAGTGATCAGTGATCACTGACCATTCACACATCAATTCTGGATGGAAGAGATGTAAGATGTTATGATATTCACAAATGGGCTATCGGGAGTGATTTTGAGCAACTGCATACCAGGATGATTTTCTGAATCCTGGCGTTTCCAGGTGGTAATTCCGCTCTTGCGTTCATTAATCAAGTGCCAAGTGTTTCATGTCTCATGTGGTCTAGGATTCTTTACCCTGGCCCATACTCAGAGGGACCTAATTAAATGTATAGATCATGGTGCATGCTTGTGTATGCCTGCGGAGAGAAAAATGCAGACCCTTCTTTTTCTTGAAATCACAAAAAATTCAGCTCAGGTTTACGCTTTTACTCACGAAAAAGCGGCCAGAATTTTCACACCTTTTCCGTAGAATTGAAGCCACAAAAAAGTTCCCTTAGTAATTACGGTCCATTTAAGTACTATGTAAAGATGCCAGGATTAAATTCAAGATAGCAGAACATTAAGACACTCAATAAGATCAACTTATCAGGTTCACTTCCCAGGCTAACAAGGGAACATGTACAACAAATCATGATATACAGCCTGATCATTGTTCACAGAGGTCATATACAAAACTAATCTTGGACAGCTAAAAGAGTTATACTCAAAACTAAGCGCACATATATTTTTTTTGAAACATGACTGGAGACCCTTGTGGTTGTGACAATGAGCACCTTCAAACTGTGCTACAGCCTTCTTTTGTTCTCAACACTTACATACTCTCGTTCCTATTTGTAATAAGTATAGAATAATCTCTCAGTGACAACTGCACTATATGAAAGAATGTGAAGTGATTTCAACTTCTCCCATGAACACACCAACAAAGAAAAAAAGAAGTACCCAATATAATTTGTTCTTTCCAAAGATTTAAAAAAAAAAAAACCGATCGCACAAAAAGAAGATGGATAATCCATTCATACTGTACTATACATAACATTTTGATATATCTCGGGCATCAGAGGGCATGAAAGCCAAAATTATAAGCACAAGGAGCATGCCTATAGGAAGCAGCAGCAACATGGATGGTGGGGGAGGCAATGGTGGTAGTACTAGGGGAAGAAGCAACAATGAAGCTGTGAGACAGAGTAGTACCAGGATGGATTCTACACTGAAATGGCTCGAAGTGAAGGATCTTCGGCTGTTTGCCTGTGTAAGAGGCCTATAATCCCTGATCTTGTCATTAACCAAATAAGCTCTCTTACCTTGACTTTCCATTACACCAATCCAACAACCCTCTCAATTCCACGTTTGAGAAACCAAAACTCGTTAAATTGTTACTCTCCTCCGTATAAGATTACTACTTGAGCAGAATTTGTAGCCTAGACTGCATTTGCCAAATTCACAAGACCCCTTGAAAGACTGTTACAAACTATGGTTCCCCTCCCAATTACACAGGTGGGAACTTTGATTTGCAAATGAAACTGCAACCTAGGTAGTTGTTCTTCAGAAAAGACTGGCGAGCTGGAACTTCACAGCAGAACTGGTTCTCACCACATAAGAAGGCACTGGGATGATGAACTTCACAAACAGGACAAATGCAGCCCAACAAGCTTTGCAAAATCAGTGGAAGCTAGAGAACAGTAACTGTATAAAGCTTCAATTGATCCAAACTCTGGAAGTGATAGGTCCTTTCAGTTCTTCTCAAAACATACCAGGGTACCAGATCAACCAACAATCTTTCAAAAGGATGATCGAAAGTACAAGCCAGGCAACTGAAATGAAACAGCAGATGCTACGACGTGGGAACCAAACTCAAGGTGGGCACCTCTCCAGCAAATGAAATCAAAGCTGTTATGAATGAAAAGCTGGCAGTGCTCTGAGGAACTTCAATCTGTACACAATGCAGAGGTAATCATTGATTAGAAACCCACAACAGTGATCTATTTACCCAAAAAAAAAACCCACACCAGTGCTCATACTTTAAGAACAGAACCATAGGATATGAAGGAATATAAATGAATTTGCTGGTGAGAACTAAACACAGTATCAGTGCCGAGGTTATAGGGTGTGTTTGGAGGAAATTAGAGAAGAAGATTAAGGTGGCATGTTTTTCTACTTGAAAGGTGAAATAACCATGCCTGAACAAATGCAGTTCTGGTTTCTATAAACCACCCAGATGCTTACTTGAACTGCCATTGATTTGGGGTACATCCCCAAGTCCAAACACACCCTTAATGAGTTGCCATCAATCAGTATCTATCAACATGTTCAAGAAATCGCACCCCAAACTATTCATCCCAGCAAAATGTTACCCAACAAAAAAAATTATTGCATTAATGGGTGTTGGGTTTTCACAAAATGCCAAAACATAAAGATAAAATGAGATAAAATAAGAAAATGTGCAATCAACCAGTTTGAATACAACAACCCAAGTCTCTAACGTGCAACTCATGAAAGGGATGAAAAGATATCCAAGGCAAGCAACAAGAAACAGAAGACCCTTTATACACTTACGTCTCAGCTTTGAATATTATCTTGAAACCCAACTACCCAAGCTACCAAATATAAAAAACTGACAGATGAAAACAGCAACGAACATTGATGTTCTCTTTATTAGACTCTTTAAAAGAAGAGGAGGAAGATGAATTTACAAGAAAGAGTTTAGGGAGAAACATAAGGGAGTAAAGCCTGTACGATTTAACATAAAGATGATTTTTTTCAAAGCAAACAATTAACCAACCTCTCTTCCCCCACGAACCCATTTGCATTTCTCCCCCCTAAACTTTAATCCAATACCCAAATCACAAACAGATGCTTATGTTCATGTTGGGGGTTGAGATAGATACGAAAGCATACATCCTAACTAATACTAAAACAAATCCAGACCTTCTGAAATCCAAACCACAGACCCAAAGAAGAAACATGAACAAAGCATATCTTGCTGTGAGATGAAAGAAAGACATACATACAATGTTGATATCAACATTGTTTACATGTTCTCACATTAAACCCATTTGCATTTGAGGCCTCTTCATTCTTCTTCATCACAAACCCAACTCACAAACACTGAGAGAATGCAGGAAACCAAACCACATGCTTTTTTTTTATTATTTTTATATGTCAATGAAAAAAGAAAAAAGAAAAAAAGAGGAATAAGAACAAGATGGGTGTTGAGTTGGTAAGAGGGAGGTGAGAATGTAATACCTTTACCAAGGATTTGGTTGTTGTTGTTGGAAGTGGTGGTGGGGTGTTTGTTGGAGCAATTGGGCTTGAGACTTGAGCATGGAAATTAAGATTTTGAGAAAGATGGGCGGTATAAATGAATGGAAGAGATCATGAAAGAAATGGGCAGATACATTGCATACAAATGCATGCAAGTGGGGTTAGATTGAAATAGGGGAGTGTGCATGCTATGCGGTTCCCTCCCCTCTCCCCCTACCCAGCCATCCTTTTGTTTGTTTCTATCTTTAACCCGTACCTTTCCATTTTTTTAATCTTTTTTATGTGATTCATGACCCCCTCTCTTTCTTTCTATTCTTGTTTCTAGAAAGAGAATGAAGAAAGAGGAAGGGGTAAAAGGGACCAGTAGCGACCATGGAATGGCTACCATGTGCATTTGACACAAACGTGTAACCAAATTGGTGGTCTGGAGCTGACCATTCCCTCTTAGACAGCTGATCCAATGTACCCAGATGGAGAGGAAACTTCACTCTGCTTATTTCTAGATTTGATAGTTATAATGTGAATTGCACCACTGTGATGATGATGTCAGCTAAAGTTTGTTTTAAATTGCCTGATACAGTGTCACAAACATAGAGGTGATATTTTTGAAAATAACACAATATCATGATACATGTTGATTTCTTGGTAATAGTAGAATGGAGTAGGTATCAATCGGTTGCTCTTTTAACAAGTAAGATAGGGTAGGTTAAGAGGGTAGATTGTAATTACCAAACATTATTAAGATACTATTTTTTTATTACAAAAGAAAAACAATATTATTTAATATTTAGTATTTATAATTATTTATAATTACTTAATAATTAATTTTATTTTCAACCCCCTTAACCCACGTGTAGGGATGTCAAAATGCCACACGACACGAACCCACACGATGTTAACGGGTTCGGGTGGGCTCTTAATGGGTTCGGGTCGTTAGCGGGTCAAACTCGTTAGTACGTTAAGTTAATGGCCGGGTACGAATTAAACCAGTAACCCATTAACAATCCGCTTAATTAGTTAAATTTTTTTTACTCCCTAAATGTAATTAAAATTAATTTATAATCATAAAGAAGAAATTAAAATTTATTGTTTTACAGTGGAGTTTTAGGTGGGATCCACTCGAGATCCTCACTTACAGTTTCATGTAGTTTATATATTTTTCTCCTTTTATTTTTGTATAATTTTTTTTTAATTTTCGAAATGACTTAATTACTTAACAGGTTGACAGATTGGGTCATGTAACCCATTAAATTAACAGGTCGTGTTCGAGTTTGATTTTTTGACCCGTTAAGTCAACGGGTCATGTATGGGTTGAGGTGATTTTAACTCGAATTCGTTAACCCGTAATCCGAATTCATTAATACGACACGATTGACAACCCTACCCACGTGGGAGTTGGTGGAGTGGCATAATGCGTGGGTGTGCTGTCCACGTCATGTTTTTGAAACCACCCCAGATTTACTCCGAGTGCATTTGTGTTAATCAAGGATTTAATTTTGTTGAATCAAAGAGCTCAGGGATACCATTGCGAGAGAGAGAGAGAGAGAGAGAGATCCCCTTTCTAAAAAAAAAAAAAGCTATTCATGGCCCATGGTTAGAGTGAAATTTTGGCACAAAGCTAATACAAAGGAGAAAGTGAGTTTTCAGTGGTTTGAATTTCAGATGTGGACCACGATGATGGTTTTATAAGAAAATCTAGACCATGAAAAAAAAAATTTCTTTTCTGCAATTCCCAAAGTAGGAAGATTTTTACAAAAAGTAAAAGCAGGTAGATTTGACTCGGTCGGGTCACCAAGTTGGACCTATCAAGCAAAGTCTAACAATATTCCCAATTGGCACATGATACTTACCGTTTTTTTTCCCCCTTTTGTTCAAATGATGACTTTATGATTTTAATTGGGTTTTATAAACTATGGATTAGACTATGATATTCCTGCTAATCACCAATACGTGATGACTAACAGTACCAAAATAATTTTACATTTTGGCAAAAGTAAGAAACATGCTTAGAAGGTCCTCGCTGTCACAACCGCGAAGTTGTAGGTTTATTTTTAAAAGTTTTCTTTGGTAAATGCTTACACACCAACAAATTCACCCACAACCCAAACAAAGTCCTATGCCATCAGCGCTACAATCAGTTATAAGCCAGCGGAAAAAGAAAAAGTTTCCAACAATCTAAATATCTCGGTGGAAGTGAATGATTCGTTTTTGCATCATTCAAATATCAAATCTTCCAATATGAAATCCATGGGTTCGTGCAAAAACCAAATTAAAAACAGGTCCAAACATTGAATCCATACCAATTTTTTTTTCAGTCTTGCAATTGAGGGACCTGTTTCCATTCCTAGCATCTGGACACCCTTATAATTTCTCTTTGATTATAACCAAAAAAAAAAAAAAATTACACAGATTTTTAGTCAATCTCAACTTCAGAAGCCCCATTCTTTACATTGAAAGTTGAGAAAACAAAACATCTCTCCTCTTTCTTTTATCTGCATGCAACAGCACAGGAAACATGGTCATCCAATCTGCAACTGCAAGCATGCGAATCATTATCTATATGCTTTTATTGCGCAAACGTAGGAAAACAGAAGGCAAAAAATCTTATTTTACATTCCATGTATCCTGACCATACAAAGCATCTTGATATTCTAATTGTTTTGGTAGTGATGTTAAAACTGGACCCTGTCTACCAACTACAGCACAGGTTTCTAAGGTTGCAAGGAATAAATATATTCAATGAACAGAACTGATTTTGTTTGGATATCTTCAGTTTGGATAAGCAAAAAAGAACCACGTTACATCATACTTTAATTAATTAATTAACTAATCCTCCCTATATTAGATGGTAGGATTCTTTGAAGTCGGAAATTAGAGAACTTGCCTGTCTATAGGCATATAAATTTATCAGGGGGATCCACTAATAGAAACCAATGCATTGAAATTAAAATTAATGTTACATGTGTGTTGGCTATGGGTCAAATTTCACTTGAATCAAAAGTTGGCCTGACCATCAGATTGATCATGGATGAAACACTTGATTAAAATATGAAATAAAGACAGTGAAATCATGCGTTTTATTCGCCATGTAAAATACATGATTAATTTTAACATGTGATTTGCAATTTAGGGCCATCTAAATATAGGTCATATGCAGGCGGCACCTACTAAACTCACATAACCGCACACCGTTTAAATCTGGGGCGGTTTCAAATACAAGACATGGGGTGCAAACACATGCCTTATGCCACTCCACCAACTCCGAGGTAGGTAGGAAATTGTCTAAGTTAGCATTTGCTTTGGATTTGTTTGTGTTGGAGTTCTACAAGGTAGTCGTGCAGGATTTTGATTCCCCACCTTTAATTTGGGGAAAGTCATGGTGTATGGATGACAGAGATTAAAAATCCCACACCGCCCTTGTGCTTGACTCCAAAGTGAAAATTATGATTTTATTTGAAATTTGCCTAGCAAGGTGGCTTTAGAAGTTTGAAGATGCTATTTGAATACCAAACGCCAGGGAAATCAATGGGCTTCCAGTTACCAGGTTGCTCAAGGACTTAACCCAAAAACCAAAAAAAAAATGTGAACCCTCTTTTTTGAGCCACTTTCATAATCAGGTCGAGGTGGATCCAGTTGTGTTCCATACATAAATATTTATTTTTCACACCTTGGTCAAGTTCTAGTCAAAATGTTTATTTATGATATGAACTTGGTTTGAGCTGGGCTGAAGGGTATCATGAATCAAAGACAAGCCAATCTCCAATATGATTCTTCAATTGCCATTGATTTAAAGAAAGTCTAATTGAATTGGAAGAAGATCTTCTTGGGTAAAACCAAAGATTGTTTAAAGCATATTTTAGTCAGTACTCATAAAATAAGATGAGGTCTGTCCAAACATGCTTCTCTACCAAACAAACAAGACGGTTCAATGTAGTCGACAAAAAGGCATGATCAGATGAATCTTCCTCGACAGGAAGGTGAAGTCACATTATTCTCTGGTCTTTAGTTTGTTGCATGTAGGACTCTCTGGTCTTCAGTTTGTTGCATGTAGGACACTCTCTCTCTCTCTCTCTCTCTCTCTCTCTCTCTCTCACACACACATTTGTACCCCATCCATTGACTGATTAAGGATGATGTTGACCTAGCTCAAGCCAGGCTTAATGTGCATGGGTTAGCCTTAGCCCAGATAGTAGTCCTTGCTCATTAGAATCGGGAAGCCCCTAGGCCGTAGGCCAAAGGTCTGAACAAGGGATATCAATGCTTACTAAGTGAATACACTTTTTATATACTTATATACCCTTCAAAAGAAGAAATTAAAAAAAAAATCCAGAAATTTGGGTACATGAGCCAACACAATCAAATTGCACTAGGGTGGGATTTTACAATTTGGGGTTAGGCGCAGCTCCGGTATGCTGACATTGCATCTAGGTCAGGTTCAATTTTGAATTTATCCACACAAATCGGTTAGGGTTGGGTTGCGCCTTTATCCAACCTTGCACCAATTGTTTCCCAGTTCTTATGTATTTACTTATTTAGTTTTTCACTATGTCGGGATACTGGTCATAAGTGATACTTTCAACCTGAAGACCCAGTATTCGATCACTGAACAATGAGTGTGTTGGTCCCAAGTGCTCGATCACTGAACAATGAGTGTGTTGGTCCCAATTGTTAATTTGAATCAAGGGAGAGGGATAGATATGTCCGATGGGATTGGATTGATCATTGGAGAACTCCTACTATGAAACCAGAAGATTTGCATATGTAGGCATTTTAGATAATTTGTTACTCTTATCAAGTTATATGATCAGCATAAATTAAATGTCATATTTATGTGAAAATAATCACCATGGTCAACAACAAAGCCTTATCTAGTAAATTTGAGGTCAGGCATAGGGGTTTTACTCCAGTAAACACTATAAAAAAAAAGTATTAAGAACAAACTCCACAACACCACTCAACTAGAAACTGTAACCCAAAAATGAAAATATATATCCTAACATAGAGCACCTTCTCTCAATAAAGAAGATTAGAGTTTGTGCCTAGCCTGCTTGGTGTGCAAAAGTCTCAACCAAAGAGCTCCTAGAAAAGGGTAATCTATATATAAAAATGATTTTATGTGTAAAGATGTATATGAGAAAATAAAAATAAAAATGCTTCATTTTTAATGGTTTCAGAATGAGCAAACCCTTTTTGTATTCCCCAACAAAAGCCTAGTATTTTTTCTTTCTGCTTACGTGGGTCAATGGCCAAGTTAGAGAGGAGTAAATGCACTCATCAGAGATCGATTCCTATATGGGTGGGATGGGAGTGGGAGCCTTTACCACTAGGCCATCCCAAGTTCCCAAAGCCTAGTAAATTCGTTCACACGTGATATGTAACATGATAATGTTGCTTTCACACCTTATGTTTTTAAACATCCATCTATAAATTTACTTATCAACGTATTACATTTAGAATTCATGTATAGGACCACAGCCGGCCTCCTCTAAACATCATTATCTTTGGACTAAACATCAACCAGATTTGTGGCTTTTAGAAGAAAAAACAATCCCGCACAAAAGGTGGAAAATGTCCAACCTTAATATACTTCCTTTTTTTCTTGGTAGAGTAAGTTCTAACGCAGTCACCAAAGTCTCTTACCATCAACGTTATAGCCACGGATTAATCCCTGATTATTTTTGTGGAAGAAAGGTAACACACACTCACACTCAAATCCCTCACCCTCAGTGCCTTAGCCACAGATTAATACCTGACATGTTTTTGTGGAAGGAAGGTTCCTCACCAACTAATTAAGTTACTAGTGGATTGGGTTAATTACATGCTTCTTTTATTTCAAATCGATCCTGATTGTTTGTCATGGAATGAAGGTGTGTAGAAGGAAGGTGCCTCACCAACTAAGCTACTAGTGGATTTATTTCAAAATACATCGACCACAGCCCAAATCAGTCCAAGGTTTTACTAAATTATCACCTTAATTTTACTTTCAGATCCTTGAAAACTATAATGGTCTGATGTGTTTGTTCTGAATTTACTGGTGGGGAATGGTAAGATTCCTTTTCTAATTCAGGGAGCCAGGTTTGGTGTTTGTGATGGGACTGATCTATTTGTGGGATACTAGTTACTGCTATAAGGCAGCAAGAGGAAGTCATTTTGAAGAGGATGTTATAGAAAAGAGGAAAAGTAAGCAAGCTTCTTTTGAATAGACTGAGATTCATGCATGTGAATAGTAACACATGCATTTAAGACATGGTACATGTGCCTCTCTATGTTAAAAGCATGTCAACGCCTGACATGGACCAGCAACTGGCCCAGTCACATTCAAACAAACATTGAATGTGGAATGCTTAAGTTAACCAAAGTTTGTCAAATTTTCTTCTAAAATAAAAAGAGTCATTGGATGAGATTGGATCATCCAATCAGCTTTGAGTTGGACCCAGATTGAAGTCTTGGGTTGTGTTTGATTTGATCTGTTAATGTTACAGGTCAACTCAAACCCGGCCCATTTATTAATCGCTGATTCCAGATATTAATGAAGTCGACCCATACAAGAACGGCTCCTTACCAAGTGGTAAGGAGCGTCATTTCTTATCCGGCTACCGGGATTCAACCCCCAAGTACGTCACATCTTATGCTTGTGCGGGCTTTCATTCCATTTGAATCGGCTGTTTTCCCATGTGTATGCGGGCTCTCTCTCTTGGGTCCCAACCCGCTTTGGTTGGATTACCCAAAAAATAAAGTCGACCTATACCTTTGATTAATAGGCCAGTTGGGAAGGTAGGTCATAGTGCAGATTTTAAGTTGGGTCAGATTGGTGGGTCAAATAGCAAAGTATGGATTTGTCACAAATCCAATTTAGGTTTAAAATGTCAACTAGAACTCAACCCGAAAATATAAGTTGAACCAAACCCTAAACTATTTGGTTGGTTCTAGTGGGGGTATGCAAGTTGGGACTAGAATTACCATCCCTACTGGCACCAATGGTGTTAGATGGTCTTCATATACCTGTGGGCCAAGGTTTTGCTGTTGGATGGTATTCATATACCTGTGGGCCAAGGTTTTGCGTGGCTGGAGTTACCATCAAACCTTTCATTGTCATGGGAAGTTGGATGGTATTCATTTACCTGTGGGCCAAGGTTTTGCGTGGCTGGAGTTACCATCAAAGATTCAAAGCCTTTCATTGTCATAAGAAGTTTTTTTTTTTATCTTTTTTCTTTTCTGCTATAACATCATAGGAGAATTCTGAGTAAAGTGTGATTTTCTGCTATAACATCATAGGAGAATCTGAGTAGAGTTACCCTATGTTTGGGAAGTGGGGAGGGGAGGGGGAAGGAAAATGAAAGGGAGGGGAGGGAAGGGAAAATTAATTTTCCCTCCTCTTGTTTGGGAAGTCAAAAAGTAGGGGGAAGAAAAGTGAAAAAGTAGGGTTTTGTTTGTTTGTGAGATAGAGAGAAAATTACCATTTTGTCCTTACTTTTAAAAACTTCAAAATTATATTTTATAGACAAATGGCAGTTTTGTAATTTTTTAACTTTTCCCCTCCTTTCCCCCTGTTTGGTTGGGAAGTGGGGAGGGGAGGGGGAAGGAAAATGAAAGGGAGGGGAGGGAAGGGAAAATTAATTTTCCCTCCTCTTGTTTGGGAAGTCAAAAAGTAGGGGGAAGAAAAGTGAAAAAGTAGGGTTTTGTTTGTTTGTGAGATAGAGAGAAAATTACCATTTTGTCCTTACTTTTAAAAACTTCAAAATTATATTTTATAGACAAATGGCAGTTTTGTAATTTTTTAACTTTTCCCCTCCTTTCCCTCCTGTTGGGGGGGGGGGGGGGAATTTTTTCACCTATTGCACCCCCCCCCCCCCCCCAAAACACCCTCTAAAAAAATTTTCCCCCACTTTCCCCTCTTTTTTTTTTCCTGCCCCCCCCCCATTTTCCTCCCTTTCCAAACGGAAGGTAAGTGTGACATTATGCATATAAAGTTAACAAGAGGAGTTGGGACCCAAAAGAGAGTCTACATACACACGGGAATATAGCCCACTTGCGTAGGAAGACGTGAAATACATGGGGTTCGAGCCCCGAACAGCCAAATAAGAACTTACGCTCCTTACCACTCGGATTACGTTGGATGTGTTTGAATAGTTGGTGAAAAATAAAAAACATAAAAGATTTTAAAAGAAAAGAATGAGTAAAAACACCATATTATATATTATGGAGTAACTTTAAGTAGAGTGAAAATGAATAAAAGAAAAATTCACATAAACAGACATTTTACTCCTCTTGTCTCAGGGTCATCCCAACCTAAGTAGAATTTCCTGCTGTCAACTCCTCTTTTACACTCCTCTTTTACTTTCACTTAACTGCAAACAAACAGGCTGTATAGAAAAATAAGGACCTTTGATAGATGGCTCAGCACAAATAAATCCAAAAATCATGGATTTTTTTTTCTTTGAATTTGTTGAGAATTCTGTGGATTCTGGAAATAAAAATTGCTTAACCAGTGATAAATTGGTGATTTTGTTAGTTGAAAAAAATCTGAATGGCATGAATCCCAGTGGTATACAAAGCCCTTGTTCAAAATGAACAATCTCAATATTCTCTGCCACTCAATAGAGAAGGGCAAACATTTTTAATGCCCTCCCAAAACATCACCTTTTTTTCATTGAGCACTTCTATAGATTGGCAAGATTTTCTCAATATTGGCTGATGTTAAAATGATTCCTTGGGAGAAATGCAAGACACCCCAGTGGCAAGGGTGTCTTATCTCACACGGCTGCCTCCGACAGAACCTAGCCGGCAGGTAGGTTGTCTCACGTGGTAAGTACCACTCATCCATCTAGCAAAAAAAAAAATTTCCTTGGGAGGATGGACTCAGTAATTATTTGACTTCTAACCTAACCAGGGGATTAGGTTGCCTTGCTGATTTGCAAGTCCTTATGTGCATGCATCTTCCTTTTTTTTTTTTTCTCTCCTCCTCTTTCCGACGTATCAGACTCTACTTACAAAAGACAATAGATTGAACGGCTTAGCTGAATAATCCTGATTGAGTCAATCTGCTTGATTGTAGCCTTGTACGAGGTACAGAGGCTGACTGTGTGCAGTGTTATGACTGTGAGAGGCTGACTGTTTGCTAACTGTATGTTGCATGAAGTATGGGGCTGATCATGTTTTTCTTGATCTAAGCTGTTCAATCTATTGTCTTCTATAAAAGTTGAAACACCCAGCAGTGTCCAATGGAGCATCATTCAGCTCTGGCTCTCTTAATTTTTCAGTAGTCAGTGCCATGGTTTTAGAAACACTAAGCTTCATTGCTGATACACACTAGAGGGCTGGCACCTGTGAATCCTATCACAACTCACAAGAAGCCATCATAAATCAAGCACTAAGTTTCAAGTGAAGTACCCATTCACCAAAAATTTACCCTAGTTAAGATGAGGAAAAGATATTTTGAACTGCACCAGCCACCTGCATTTCTTGGTGAGTCTGGATCCCCTGACTTGGAGAAATCCCAAGTTGAAAGAGTAGAACTCTTCAATTAGGCCCACTTGTCGAAAATTTAAACTGCTCAAAATAAATTTCCACTCAATGAACTGTAAGTGAACCATTGTATTAAAAATGTCATTAATGAATGTGATTAATAATGCATGAAATTGTGTTACATATTCATGCAGGATACAAATGGGTTTCGTCCCCGCAGCTTGTAATGTATAGTGATTTTTTTTTTTTTTTTGAAAAGTCCTTATAATGTGAAAAATTACAGAAATTTTAATATTCTGATTTAATTATTTTAATAGCCATGTTAAAAAAAAAGAGAGATTTTGAGGGTTTTTAGCTGTAAACCTACAAACAAACAAACAATACAACATGAAAAACTTAGAAACTAGATCTTTTAACAGGGTCCCAGAGTAGAAACCAGCATGTATCAGGCCATGTGACCGGGTTCGACCTAGTTTTACAACTGAAAAAAAATGCATTCCCTCTCCTCCCTCCATTGTTAAGAGCTGGACCACCTGGCTTGTGGGTCCGACCATGCTGTAGGTTAAAATTGGTATTGGGCCCCATTCAGCAGGACCAACAACTTACGTGTACTGGCTGCATTTATTAGGGATTGGTATACCAGGCCACATGGGCATGATATAATTGAGCTGAAATGGCACAATGGCCCCATATTGATCTATATTGGTCTAGATTGGAGATACATATTGGCAAAACATGTGAATCAGGTATCATACCCCAGCGGCCCATATTGAGTCCTTGGAGAAATCCTGACTTGAAGGAGTGGAACACCACCGCAGGGCCCACTTTTTGAAAATCTGAGCCATTCAAAATAAATGCATACTCAGTGGATGGGATATCCTTCCTTATGTGCAGTTCGGATGCACACAAGCCAGTCACCGGCATATTGACCACAATATATTGGCTGTGATTTTAGAGAGAGAGAGAGAGCTGTTGAGGAATGTTCCCCAGCGCGCAGGGTGCATGCTTCTCATATGGAGCCCAACTCGTGGAGCCCACTTAGATGCCTACTCATCAATAGGGCTGGGTTACATGAAAAGGTCTCCTCATGGATATAAGGGTGAACAAAAAAACCCAGCCATGTTAGATCGTCCTAGCCTTGATTTAATAGCCACAAAGTTTAGTAGTCTTTTAACCAGAGATTTCTTTGAGATTCAATCAAACAATGGATAAAGGTTTGATGAGCGTGAAATTAGCAGTATTGTCAGCAGAAATTATCTATGCAGTCATGAGAACATTTCTATTTTGTCTAGAGCACTATTTTGTTAGCAGAAATAATAATTTCAGAAAATCATTTTCAACCTGCACCTGGCAGTTAATCTTTCAAAGCTCAAAAGAAAACAATCCAACTAGCAAGCATCAGCTTCCTTAAGATAACTGGAATCTTGGACTGAATTATTTAGGAACTTACCAGAGTGCTATAAAAACAAATGTTATCGTGTGAAAATTATTTGGGCAAGCTACCAAAATGATTATGGGAGTTTAAAAAGAAGTGAGCCAGATCTAAAAATCATCCAAGTCATTATCCTGCAAAGTTCACACTTATAGTGGAATTCCCTACTACAGAACAAGGGCAGTTTCAAGGACCTGCAATGTCAGAAGTAAAACAAAAGGCCGACTGGAAAATTGGATACCTAACTCTCTTCTTACATTATCACTTAAGATGATGTTCAAATAATGATGCCATCTCGATCTGCACAAGAAACAATAGAACCATGAAAGAATTCCATGAGCCGGTTACCGAGAAGGAAAAAGATATGCAGTACTGAGAGGGTTGACAACAAATAGGTTCCTATAGCATTCCACACAGAAAAACTGATCTATTTTATCTACCAATTCATGCAAGCACATATGATGTAAGGCAAAAGGCAAAAGGACAGGAGATGCAAGCAACACATACTATTTTAAAATAAACACATAATCCATACAAGTGTGTGTGTGTGTATCTGACATATCAATCCAAGTCAAAAGGCATTTATCTACCAATTCATGCAAGCACATATGATGTAAGGCACAAGGACATGAGATGCATGCAAAACATACTACTTTTAAAATAAACACATAATCCATACAAGAACATAGAAAAAGATAAGTGGATAAGTAAAACAAACAAACATTTCGTTGCATGCTAAAACATCAACTTACTGCTGTTAGAGCAGCCTCGGCACCTTTGTTTCCAGATTTTCCACCTGCCCGGTTTAAAGCCTGTAAATAGCAATAAATATAAAATTTTGCTTACACAATAACTTAACAAACTTTCTCCATTCAGTACAATCTTCAACCACTAAGGTCACGTTTGGCAACCAAATCTTAGGGAAAAGATTTTCAGTTTCCCTAAAGTTGTTATAAATCCATGTTTGGCAATTGTAAATTCATGAGGATTTGGACGAATGAAAATCTTCATTTGTTAGGATTTTCAGACCGACCACCCGCATAAGATTTGAAAATCCTCACTTAAGTGGATTTGCACATTGAACCCTATTTTTCTCAGCTATATGCATTGATACACACCAATATTAATGTGAAATCATCACCTATATAAATCCCCAGTGAGGAATCCTTGTTCCAATGGTAGTGAAGAATCATCAGATCTATGGATTCCTCAACTGTTACCAAACATGCTCTAAAAGTATTTTAAGTACCTTTTCCATTGTAAAGGACAGGCAAATTAATTAATCCAGAAATTCCTAAATGCTCTCCATTGATTACAACTTCAACACAAAAAATAATAAAAATATAAAATATGTATATGATGATAAAATGGCATCTCCTGATCCTTGAGTACATAATCTGTGTAGGGTACATTGGTACAGCAGAAAGCAGAAAATTTTAGAAACCAGACTACAGGTGGAATGTTTGGGAAGAAAATTAAGCCCAAACCAGTTTGACTGGAAGTTCAATTGGATCCACCTTTGATGTCAAATAATTGTAATAAAGGAAAGCAACATGAAGGAACATCAAAATAGCTACTTCAATATTGGGTTGAGCCCCACAGTTCCAGCAGTTCTTGTCCCCTTTTTTTACTGACTGAAACAGTTTTGAGTCTAGTGGGACCAGAGAAGACATCAACTCTTGATGGGGTTGATCCGGCCGGATGGTCCACAGTAAAACACTAATGGAATGTGGATCACAATTTAATTGAAGCTGTCTTCTTCATTTTCTCACTCCACAGTTGTCTTTTTATGACTACTCAGTACTCAATTAAACATATTTATTAATCTACCTCTTATCCTAGTTGAATTTGTAACTGTGGCTTATTCCACCATTCAGACACTAGATCATTCCAGTAAACCAATTTTTTTACCTAGTCATAGAGTTTGAACTAGGCAATCGGACAGACTTCGTAGTAAAGCTATAAGAAGAAAATTTTACATATGGGCTTTATCACTTTGCAGAAGGCCTAGAATGAGATATCGAGGTAGCTACTTTGGCAATGTTGAAGAGGAAATGCATTCCAAAAGATATATATGAAGGGCTAATAACAAGTGTAAGAATTGGTGCGGGGAGATGACTTACAAAAATTTGTGTAAGAATTGGAGGAACAAGAGTCCACTTTGGGCCTCCCTGATCTTTGATTATGGCTCCAAAGAAAGAGGAAATGAAATAAAAATGTTTGAGATGGTTTGGGCGTATACATAGAATACCAGAAACAGCTTCTCTACATGAAGAACCCACATCCTTCAAATGGGCGAGTTTGAGATTTTCCTCTTATGACTAAAATGCCGCCTTTAATTGAAACTTTAGATCGTGTAGGGACTAGAGAAAGGTCGTTTTAATCATTTAAAAATTCCTCTTCTTAATGCATAATTCCTCATTTATTGTTAAACATGTTTTCTTTGGCTTCTAGAATCTGGTGAATTATTACCAAATAATGAAATGCTAAAGAACATGGTGGGACGGATAATACTTCAATCACAATGGGCCTGCTCAATGATGAAAACCATATTGGATTCACCTGGATAATGGCAAGCATGGAATTCCAATCAGCAACAGGAACAAGTAGGACTAACCAAATGAACATACAATTTCGGCCCATGCAATGAAAGCATCCAGCAACGAAAAACATGGTGGCCAACACAAATTAATTTTCTAGGCATTTGTCATCCCCACCATATTTCCATCGTTATATAGACCCACAAGACGATATTTATTGGTACGGCTGTAATCTTTTCATCACTGAGTGGGCTCACCATGCTTTCTATCATCATGTGAGCTATAATTTATTTTTCATAATAGGATGATTGTACCATGATTTATTTGCTGAACAACCATGTTTCCATCTTTTGGTCACCCATTATTAAGTGGACCTACCATAATGAAGTTGTTGGTGTTGCTCTTGATTATTTCATGGCATCTTGTGCATTGGATGGGCTATTTTCAAGTACTATCCAAAAGGAAAAGACTATTAAAGACTTGGAATGTAGTGCGAAGTGAAAAGGGAAACCAACAATACAGATGATTGGAAACATAGAATTCAAAAGCCAATCCAAATAGATGGGATAAGGCTTCTAAGATGATAATGATGAATTGGACCATAAACGAAGTAAGTCAATTTGGATGAGTTTTATTTAATTGGCACATGCACATTTAAAAAAAAATCAATTTTGCTCTTCAACCTGCCATTACATGAAGGTTAAGCTTTTACAACTATTTTACCTGGTCCATGTCATCACAGGTTAGCACACCAAATATGCATGGAACTCCTGCAACAGCGGGAAGAAAATAAACATCCTTCATCAATTTGAGCTTAGCATTCTTCACAGCATTAGATTCAACCGAGTAAAACTAATTACCAAGGGTGAATCTTCCCTACAACAATATCATACCAAGGGTGAAAAAAGCATTCTGGATGCTGTTTTGGCACATTCTGGTGGTGGCAAAACCATGAATTCAAGAACAATCAACTTATCTCTTCTTAATATCACAATTTTCTAAAAAAAAATTTAAAAATAAATGGATTTGGTAAAATCTCAATTTTCACCACCACAAACAAATGCACACTAAGATTCTAACTAAATAACAAATTATTACATGGAAAAGGAAAAATGTTACAAAAAGCAATCAAAGAAACAGGGAATATGCAGATATCAATTGCTGCACACCTGTCAAAGTTTATAGATAGTTTAAAGATATGAAGATCAGCTGAGAGTGGAGACTAATTATCCCTTGCGTTTAGTTATTGTCTTAATGAATTGCAAATGTGTATAGAATATAGATAGTTTATTGTGCAATAACACTTTTCAAAAACTAAAGGACAATTATTTATTTCATAAAGAATAAACAGAAAGTGGATGCATAAGCAAATTCTATCAACAGAAAGATGAAGCAATCATTTGCATACATGCACATGAGCCCGTTATTCCTCTATTAATACAATCTTATTCCTCTCTCTAGGAGGAAAAGGGGAACGATTTCAGTTCACTCCACATCAGGTGTAAGCCCTCGCCCCTTACTTGCCTTAGTTACATCCTAATTATGTTAATTATATCTAATTATGCTTATTAATAGGGATTGGTAAGGGTAGATGGGTAATTTCCTAGGAATTAGGCCTTGTTTAGTGTCTCAAGGGTCTATTAGTGATTTGTAGGATTGTTGGGGGGCTAGTTGTATTTTATTAGAGTTAGTTAGTTGGTCAGAGGCCCTTCGTTGTAAATTCTAAGTTAGATAGGGGCTTCTCTTGGAGAATTGTGCAATTAACCTAGACTTCCCTAATACCCCTTATGTCCCTTTATAACCAAGCAACTAAGGGTGAGCTTTTTGGTCATTTCACCCCCTAACCAAATTCTATAAATAAAACCCAAACCTCCTGTACGTTTTTCATCTCTCTCATTTCCCTCTCTTCTCTCTCCCTCTCTCTTCCTTCTCCAAGCTAGGGTTTCCTACCTAGATCTAAGGCTTCTATCTTCAAGAAAGCAAGGAATTCTCCTAGGATCCAGCCCTCTACAGCCAAGAAACTTCATCTCCTTCTCTAGATATCCTTCTCCTCTCCAGTTCAAGGTAACTTTCACCTCCTAGCTCCAATTGCATGTAGATCTAGATTCTTATGGTGAATTTCCCCTTTCTTATGCACTTTTCTCCATGGGAATGGGTGTAAGAGGTGTGAATCTTGAGAGATCTGTAGTTGTGGGGGCTATTGAGTGAATTGGAAGCCTAGGAGCTTGGATCTAGAGGTGTTTGGAATGGATCTAAAAGATCAAGCTAGGAAAACCAACCTAGGAGGCCAAGGCAAGTACAATATACACTTACCATGGCATGAATGCATTCTTTTCATTGAATTTTGTAAATTAATATTCATATGATGATGGATCTGTAGAATTTTCCTTCTCTAAGATTGATTTGTGGATTTATGGCCATTGGTGGATGGGAAACCCCATTTGGAAGATCAATGGCCCACTTGTGATGGTTTGATGATGGTTGGAGATGATTTTGTTTGGTTTTGGATGGAATTGGATGGATTTGGGGGGAAATTGAATGGAATCAGAAGAAGAGCAAAAACTGAAAATTTTGGACTCCGTGTGTCCTCGATCGACCTAAAGACCTCTCGTGGTTGACGGCGAACACTGCAGAATCCCAATTTGAGAGCTGACTGTCAGGTTGTTTTCGACATCAATGTATGCAGTCGACCTAGACTTCATACGCGGTCAACTGTGAACACTGCACTCTATAACCTAGGCCTGACTGATAAACTTCTGAAATCCCAATATTCACGGTCGACCTAGGCTTCATCCGCTGTTGACTGCGTGCACTGCAGAGGGAAAATTCCAGATTCTGTTAGTTTTGCAAATTGATCCCCTCATTGACCTTCCATTTGGACTATTTTGGATGGACCAAACATGAGTCAAGGGTTGAGCTTAACCTTGACCCATGTAGTCACCTAAAGTAGGGTCTAGGGTTGTAAAATGGAATCCGAATCAATGCTTAGGGGTGGTCTTGGATGTCAATTGCCTTCAGAGCACCAAATATACCTTAATTAAACATCTAAGACCCTTTTAACCACTGTTTTGAAGTGGGACCCTACTAAAAAAGGGGCATTGACCTAGATTGGATTACTTGATCATACCCCTTTCATTGATTGGTCTTGATGGTACATGCCTTATATATTCACTCTCTTTTATTTAATGTTATTTACACTGTTATTGGACCTAATTAAAATGGAAATGAGGACTCTGACCTAGGGTTGACCTAGAGAAGACCTTGGAAGTGTGGGGAGGACATTTGACCCATTTGTGTGGCTAGGCAGGCTATTCTATGGCCCTATGTATGGATGGATGTTGAACCATGGAGTAGATGGATTATGTTCATGGATTAGGTACCCTTTTATGGATGGATTATATTCTGGATTTTATATGGATTGGCTTTATGATGGATTGTTGGTATGGATTATGGACATTATGATGGATGTATGGCATGTATGGATGATGGCATGGATTGGACTTTGATACCGGACCTTGTACGGACCCATGAGACCTTGTTCAAGCAAGGGTAGCCTAGCCAAACACCGACTTTATCATGTAGTTCCTTGAGTCGGCATGAACATCCACTCGGTTAAAGAGTTTAGACTTGGCACTGATCACCCTTGGTAGGAGCGAATCTATATTTCGCAATCATGATGGGCTTTTCGAGGTGGACGTACGCCATTGGGTATCATACGACATTGCACGATTCCAAATTTCAACCGGCAGACTCTGGTAACTTTGTTTCAGCCAGGCTATGACCCCATGTGTTCCCCGCCACAACTCGTATTTAGTCCAGGAGGGCAGCATCATAATTTCCCACGGTACTAGCCTATGTAGATGTGCCATATTGATTAAATGGATTGTTAGCATGTTCTTTTACATTGATCCATAATGTTATATTATTGCACGATCTGCTTAGCATTGTTTCCATTGTTACTCTATTGATCTTATATACTATCCTTATTCCCTTTTGATGCATCCATATATGCTATTTTGGTATACTGTACTGCTCATATTTGGTGCTTAGGTATCATTACCGACCCCGCCCTAGAGGGTCAGGCATTCTATGAGACACCATCAGCGGATGAGTTTGGGTGGGGCCCAGGCGACGTAACTGAGTTGCCTGTGGATGGCAAGCCTGCACTGGGGGTTGAGTGATGAGTTATTCCTTTTTGGGTTGAGTGTCATTTGGAGAGGTTTTATTTGGGTTGTATAAGATATTGTTATCTTTACACTTGGACATGTAGTTGGACTTGCACTCTATATTTGCCTTATGAGATGATACCATGGATAGTTGTGGTTATGTTTGCTTCCGCTTATTTCTTTATTGCTTCCACATTATTAAATGTTCCTTTGTTTTAAATTGGGCCTCACTGCGAACTATGATTCTTGTTGGACATGCGTTGCGCCGCCAAATTCGGGCCCCGTGGCGGTAAACTCAGGATTCGGAATTGGGGGCGTGACATCAGGTGCCACATGAGATGCCATGCCTGAGTCTTTTAGTTCTCTTTACCGTCTTCGAGGAAAGATTTTGATTCACTGCACATCAGATGCCGCATGAGAATCCACATTGCAGTCATTTAGCTTTTCTTACAGCCTTTGATTTCATTAATCATTATGCGTTGCTCTCCCTCTTAACGTCCCATGAGATAAACTCTTGATGCCTCAAGGATTTTTTTAAGTGGGAGTCTGGGAGAGGCTTGTCATAGTGTAGGACCACTTGCAATTCCTGTTTACTTTTCGAGACCCCATATGCCTGTAGAGGATGTGACTGCTTCCACTAGGTTCTCTCTTCCCTATTGAATGTGACAATGCATGCCTTGGTTCTAAGGTTCCTTTCAGAAAAATGGAGAGAGAAAAGAAGAGAAGGGGGCATCTAAAAATGAAGATAATGCCTTCCTCTTAGGAGAAGAATCGGAATCTGTTAGCCCTCTCATCCTTCAAAAGCATCATGACAACAACAACAATCTTGTTGACCATGGGTTCAATTGACTTCATTCTCTGGCATGGTCTTTAATATATTAACGACCATGATGGGCATGGACCATGGAGCTGTTCAACAATGTTGAAGGCATTGAGGTTGGTGCCGGTGCTTGTATTGATTGTTATGGCAGCAATCTTGACAGAATCATTGATTGGGAAATCTTGAGGTTGAGGCAAGTGTTGTCATCATTGAAGGCAAGCGGTTCCTGTTTGGGCAAAGGTGGGGGATTTCTTCTGGAAGGCTGTCAGTGCAATCCTGCAGGTGTGCAACATCATGAACATAACATTGGGATGATTGTGGTGTGTACAATCATCAATTCATCATTGATAAGGAGGGATTTCCTTTAAACCTCTGCTATGATGATATTTCCATGCCAATTCTGTTTTCCACCTTTTTGATAAATTTGGTCATATTGTCGCATTTACAAGGGGCTGGAGACTTGAATGCAATGGAATTGACTTGAATTAAAAAATTTTAAAAAAAAAAAAAAAAAGATTCCGAATCCTCTACAACTTCCACAACACAAAGCTCTCTACTTGATTCTAAGTGGCGCGATATGTGGAACTGATTGGCCTACCAGATACAGGAGGGATCGGAAAGCCATCTACAAAAAATCAAGTTCATTGAATGTTGTGAATATTCCGGTTTAAAGTCATGGAACTTTAGCAGCTATATTGAGGATCTGGAGCCGAAGAAAATTGTATTCACCTTTTGCATTAGAATTTATCAGTTCGGTAATTTGGATATCGGGTAGACCCTTCTATTTTCTGGCTGGGCTAAGGTAAAAAACCCAGACACTACTGATAATGAATTAGGTACGGGTTAGTCCATCCTTACTACTGGATCCACCTTCCCAACTAATTGCACTATGACCCACCAACCAACCCAAACATGACTTGTTAATTCAGGTTCAAGTACAGGTTCACTCTTTTAACTTACAGGTAGGTTCATGTTAACATTTTCAACCAGATTAATGAAGACAAAGGATTTGGCCAATACATGTTACCCACAACAGTGGCACCAATAACGTTCTTGGTGAAATATTATTTCAGAGAAATGTCCAGATATTTTTAAATTTAGGGTTTAGTGTCACAAACTTAGTGAAATTGAACACGCTTGCCAGTGCAACACTTGTGCAACCCACGTGTCTGTCACACAACTCAGCCTAGCTCACTAAACTCTCAGGTGGCAAAGACGCTCAAGCCTCACAAGCACACGAGAGATAAGATGGCAAAGAGAGCACTTTGGAGAAGAAGAGCTTATCACTCAATTCTTGAGGATGATAACAAATGAGGGAGGCCACCCCTATTTATAGTTGAGGCCTTGGCAAATGAGTGGTTAGAGATGCATACAAATGTCACCATTCTAATGGGTAAGGAAAATTCTAGACATCTCTACCCTAATCTCTCCAACTCATCATTCTACAAGTTCCTACATCTAGACTTTCCAAGTCTCTACAACAAGCTTCTAGACCTTTCAAGCTTCTACAAAGGTCTTGGTCATTCTAGAAGATTCTAACGAGCCAGGCCAATAGATAATGGGCCTTGGACTCAAATTTTGGGCCCATTTTGACCCATTAAGAAAGTATGTGACATCAGGGTTTCCTGACGATATTATCCATAAAATGTTGCAAAAAAATAAATTAACTTTTAAATACTAAAAAATAAAATAAATATAAATTACTGTTAAAAATTATTATTGTGATATTCTTACAGTACTTTTAGTTTTACTGATATTTCGAAAATATTCAGTTAGTTGGAAAATACTGGTTTAGGTAATTATAGCGATAATATCATGATATTTCAATATATTTCCAATATTTGTAACAGCGGTCCGCTATGCTGAACCTGCCCTTAACCAAACCATTGTCACCCCTAACTAAAATGCAATAACCATCTTTCTCAGGTATTGAAATTGTTTGCATTTTAGTATGCACATATGGATTCAGATTTTTTTAACTAATATGAACATTTATTAACTAACTCCTCGTATGGGGCCGAATCCTGAAGCTACCAAGTCATGCCCGAATTGGAAGATAAGAATTGGAATGCCCAACAAAATGTACTAGAAGTCTTTTCATGGAGACAATAGTTGGTAATCAGTGAAGTTGATGTTTGTTGAGTGGATTAGTTTCCCACTCTAATGAGAACTGTAGGATAATAATTATGTATTAGTTGCATTGAGCATCTTAGGTTGCAAGCCACTTGGTATTTTCTTGAGGTGATAAATGAACCATTGTATCCAAATACATGGTATGGTGCATCCATTTCTAACATTTTAAATTTCTGGACTCTTAAGGCCCCACTCCATGGTCGAAGGCATTGCGGATTGAAATTGCTACATCGGCAAAGGCTCCTGATTTGGTAATTTCAAACATCCACGTTCACCTCTATTTTTTCCTAGAAATTCCTTTATTGAAGCAATTGAAAATAAATCATCTAATAAGAACATTAAGCCTCCCTTAACATCTATGATACCTAGAAGTTTTCAATACAAATAGCTCTTTTCCCAATGGGAAACCGTTCAAAAATAAATAAATAAAGCAACAGGAAGAAATTCACATACAATGTTAAGAAGTACCATTATCAACATTTGTATTGACATAGATTACGTAATGTACACCTAAAATAAAGAATTTACTAGAAATTTATGATCCATTGTGGTATCCCTTGAGAACTTTGTGATATTCATTGAACATCACCAAACGTGAGTAAAATAGTTGCAATTACTTTGACATGCATTTTCTTCTATTGAGAGAAGATAATAAAATGGATAAAAGAACATTTAATGGCGCGAACCGCATAGACAAACCTGACTTCAAACCTGCTGAAAGTACTCCAGATGCTGCTGAATTAACAACAGCGTCATAATGTGTAGTATCACCTCTTATCTACTAAGAAAAAGGAAATCCAATCAAGGGAAGGAACATGTGCAACAAGCATGTGCAAACCTTTATGAGCAGAAAAATTCCCCCACCAATGAGGTATCGCTAATTGTGCAAAATACTCATGGACAAATAAATACAAAGGTAAACCCAATATAGTAAAATAGAATATTCTTAATTTCAATAGTGAATTGATGCAGGCTGGGCTTGTAATGGTGGGGCCAAGGCCCAGGTCCACCAGGCCCATCTGGACCAGGTGTGTACTATATGAGGCTTAAGGGACATGGATGTATATCATTAATTTTATATGCGTTTATCAAAATCCAAAGAGACCTACCATCTTTTACACATTATTACTAGTGTGAGCTCACTTTGGATAAAAAATAAAGTAGGAGGAACCACCACTTCGGATCTTCCCTCTATATTCTACTACTACTAGTATTCCTGAATTTTCTCCTTCCTATTTTTCAATTTCAAATTTAGATTCATTGTGCCGGCTTTTAATATAAATTGTCAGTTTGGCTTTAAGTTGCTAAATAATACGATCTAGATATGCACAGGCTAGGAGGGATTCTATATCTGAACAGACCAGGAGTACTATTTATTATTTAAAGAGGGTCTCTAAAGACATCTACATCAACAAAAACTCTAGATTTTTTCTTCTGGTTGAATTTTTTTTATTGAATTCTAGATCAAAACCCTAAATTCAATGTGTTGAGCTCAGCTTGTAGGGCGGGTGCCTTTTTTTTTTATGATAAAAGGTGACTATTCATGGCTGAAGGTGTGCCTAAGGGCAATTAGTGCTTTGCTTTGAAAAGGAATCCTATAGCTCAATAGCTGCAAATAGTATCATGGTTCGTTCTGTTAACCTCATATGCCAACCGAGTGAAGAGCAATGGATCTTTTGTATTCTTGAAAGGCAATTTTGACTGGGTAAGGAAGGTTTTCGAGAAGAAACTACTTACTGTTTGGTTGCTTGGTATAGGGATTCCCTTCCGTTTAGGGAAGAATCTCAAGGCTTCTTTCTTCCCCCAACAAAAAACAGGGGAAGAGCAACCAAAGCAAAAAAGAAAGGGAGCCAAAGGCCCGCTGGGCCTCAACCCAAAACAAAAGGAGATTAAGGAGCGAAAATGATCAAATAAGGTTTACGAACTCCCTCTTTAGCGAGCTGATCCGCTTCCGCATTGGCTGATCGCATAATGTGAAGTAAGGATACGTTCAGATTTCCTGACAATGGAAGCACCTCTTCTATAATATCTGTGAGATACCATGGAGGGGAAGAAGAACGAGTCGCCCACTAGATAACACAAGAAGAATCCCCTTCCACAGAGCCACTGAGGATGGAACGAGAAGCTTCTCGAAGACCTATGTTCAAAGCTAGGAGTTTTGCTTCATTGATTGAGATTTAAGAGACACCTACTAGGCCTGAGTGGGACAGAATAATGTCCCCATCCTCATTGCGTATAACATCCCCAACACCTACCATACCCGGATTTCCACTACCACTCCCATCAAAGTTAAGCTTCAAAGCTCTAGGGCGAGGGAAGTGCCATCTAGGAGAGATACGCCTAGAAATAGGGCGGGAGAGAGCCACTTAATTCCAATTAAGAAGAATGGAACTCATCATAATACCTTTTAATAAAGGTAGAGGGGAGACCCAAAGAGCCACAAGATGCTTAACACTATCCACTATACTGCTTGCATCTGAAGATTTTCCGTCGACGCACCTTAAGTTTCTTTCTTTCCTCCAAGAAAGAAAGTTTCCACAGCACTCTTCCTCTTTTTGAGCTCACCCCCAATCTCAAAAAAATCAAACAAAGAAAGGAAAGAATTTGGAAGAGGACCACAAAAATGGAACGAAGCAAAAATTGATCTCCATAGGCGCTGGGCAAAGGAACAATTAAGTAGCAAGTGGTCAATAAATTCCTAAACTGTAAGACACATAGGGCAAGCATTAATTACAATCACTTTACGTTGCCATAATGTTATACTACCATTGTCTTTTTTGTTGATTGGCAATAGCCACAAAATAGCTAATGTTATAGTAAAGACCTTTAACCCCTTTCAAAATCATTGCACAAGGAACAATACCTAAGAGGACAGTCTCCAAAATGTCAAAGCAGGCCAACATTTTAGCTCTTCTGTAGCCCAGAATCCTTCCCTTCTTGGCTTGACTGCCCTCTGCCCATTTAGATGATATTCCTTCTTTGTATCATTACATAGAAAATTTCTTTGAATCCTTTCTAACTTTTCCACGTTTATTGTCAGGGTTTGAGAGAGAGAGAGAGAGAGAGAGAGAGAACCTCCCTGTCATGCACATAAGTTAAAAATAGAGGATTTTACAAAAAAGAATCACCTTACATGAGCATTATACCAAAAGGACCCTTTTAGCTGTGGACGCACAGAAGTGGTCCCCTTTTTTTTTTTGAATGGTCACAGAAGTGGTCCCCTTGGACCGTTTATTTTATTTTTTTGGTGAAATGAGATGTGCACCGATATCAACCCTACTCGCGAAAAAAATAGTTTCCAATCATGATCCTCCTCTCTTCCCCAAACCGAACCCAATGGGGAAGGCCTAAATGAAGAGGAAAGGGCATATCAGTTTGGAGATGTGTTTTTTTTAGATAATATGAGGATTCCTGTGAAGGAAGAAGAGGAGAACCAAACACTCAGATCAATGAACCAACCTGTATGCCTTCAAACAAAATCTTGGGGGGCGCCCATCTCTATTTCCATTTAAATGGGGTATAGCAAAGGATTTGTGATGCTTGAAGACAATTCCAATTTCCTTATGAATGGACACCTTGCACGAGACAGCCTTCGAACCAGATTCAGGGCTGCAACTTTAATTAAAAAGAATACCATCTGATCAGTAGATACACAACCCAATCTTCCATGCTTCATAGAAACCAGTGGCTTAAGAGCTTTTTGCAAATTCTTCTGAACAAAAACAACTAAACCCCTCAAGATTTTGGTTGAAGGCATATAGGTTGGTTCATTGATCTGAGTATCGGGTGACTCGGGTTC
Source organism: Cinnamomum chago (assembly GCA_038049695.1). Classification (NCBI taxonomy): domain Eukaryota; kingdom Viridiplantae; phylum Streptophyta; class Magnoliopsida; order Laurales; family Lauraceae; genus Cinnamomum; species Cinnamomum chago. Next base: position 78,272,790 of record CP142454.1, read on the forward strand.
TCCTCTTCTTCCTCCGCAGGAATCCTCATATTATGTAAAGAATAATATCTCCAAACCAATATGGCCTTTTTCTCTTCATTTAGTCTTCTCCATTGGGTTGGGTTTGGGGAAGAGAGGAGGAGGAAGATAACCGGAAACTATTTTTTCGCGTGTGGAGGGTCAATATCGACGCACATTTCGTTTCACATAAAAAAACGGAAGTGGTCCCCAGAGACCACTTCCATGCCACCACAACTAAAAGGGAATTTTTGGTATAGTGCCCATCTAAGGTGATTTTTTTGGTAAATTCCTCTTAAAAATATGAGGAATTTTGGACACGGGGACGGGGGAGAGCTCTTTCAAAGAATACTATTATTACAAGTGCGGGAAATGAACACTAAAACCAGAAACAGAATTATCATTGAATAATCTAAGCAATCAGTGGGGAAACCGAGATGAGATGAGCAATTATTCACAAGGTACCAAACATGTCCAAATACAAGAATACAAAATCATGTCCAAATAAAATGGAAGATAATGCAAATAAAATTATAAAACATCTATTATATATATATAAGAAAGAATGAAAGAAAGCGGCTAATAAAGAAAATTGTATTATACCACAGCTCCAATGCACAAGACTGCATGATAGTTTCCATACTTTCCAAGCCTTTCTGCAACAACAGGAATTTCAAAACTACCAGGAATCCACACAACCTGAGGGAGCAAAGAAATGAGATATTACGCCCATGAAGATTTTGCCTCATATAGCATGCAAAGACACAAACCCATTGTACATGAAGAAGAAGAAAACAGATGAATCTATCCATCATGCAACATCTCTACAGATGAACAGAACATTACCAATGAACTAGCCACTCTTACAATTTTCTACACTATCATATCGACAAGATAGAGGACGTTGCATACATCTATGTCTTCTTCCCTGACTGAATGTTTCTTGAATGACTCCAAAGCTCCCTCCAAAAGCAACTTTGTCACAACCTCATTAAATCGAGCTACAACCTTCATTATAGGAACCAGATTCAGCAAATGAAACCAATGAGAGGAATGATCCATTGTCAGAGATTCTCAATTAAAAAAAAAATTTAATCTTATTTTGGCCCACGGGAAATCTTTACATGAGCTTCAAAACTCCTAATGATTTAAAACTGGTAAAACCTAACAAAACGAGGATTCCAAATAATATCCAATGGAAAGGATGGCAATTGCTACACCAAACCAAACGGAGTCCATGCAGTTCTCATATATCATTTGTTTTTCTTGATCAAAATTCAAGAGAAATAACTGAAAACCCCAACTTACAAGGCAGGCTTCATAGTTCTTGAAAAAAAAAACACAAAAACCTAAGAAAATTAAGAATCCAGCCAATAAAAACCACAATGGAAACTGAATCCCCAACAAATCCAGTAGAATTTTGAATCATCATTTCCACATCATTTCTTGGAACCATATCCCATCAAACTGTGGTTCACTAAGTGCTATGGATTAGATCTGAAATTTGGTTTGGTAAGATCTTTTATAGCCAACCACGAATCTGACACAGCCTCCTTTCTCTGGGCTGGAAACCAGCCATTTTTAGGCACAACATGCCGAAGGGCAAAACCAAAGCGGGACAATCAAATAGGTAATAGGGAATTAAAAAAAAGTTGACATTGGATGTCCTCCATGTGCTCAACATAGTGTCTCATCAGTCAATCCAGTAAAGTTTTTAATGTAAGTCTAAATGGTCAAAACCCAAAGAACAGTGGCGGAGCTAGGATTTTCTCTTGAGAGGGGGGGGGGGGGGGGGGCGGGGGGGGGTGTGCAAGACATTTCTCTCGAGAAGGAATTTGAGAAGTTATTTAAAAAATATTTTTTTGTTGATAAAAATGATCAAAAAATTAATATAAATTAATTATTTAACATAATATCAAAATTTTTAAATCACGTATTTAATCCAATGTAACTCATAATTTAGTTATTAAATTAACCCCAATACTAATAAAAATGATGAACTTATATTGCCCTCAACATCCAACAACATTCAATAATGAGCCTAGAAGCTTAGAGAAAAATTGCAAATTGAATGATTTTAACAAATATACTCGGGAGCATGATATCATAATTACAAGAAAAATTAAATTAAATAATTTTCTTAAACCTCATAATACGGGTTTGATATTCACATCATTCGGATGTAATTTACTTTATAATTATCAAGCCTTTATAAATGCATGTACAGACGACATTAATATAGTTAAATATAGTATTTTATAATGCATAAGATTGTTTTAATTAAAATTTGAGAAAATCCTTTAATAGTGCAGGAAATCCATTTGAGTGCTTCAAATTCTTATTGAGAGGACCGCATTGTAATTTGTAGGTTCCACTCCCCATGAGTAAATTGGTGGAGAAAGAAGAAAGATAAACAATTAAAACCAACCATATAATTCAAATGGAAATGGTAGTTGGATAACTTCAATGAGTTGTCTTTTGGATAAGGTTAAAAAGTAAATGACTCAATTGCCGTCATATATTTTGAAACTTCTATTCTTTAGAGAGGGAAAAAAGCTGTTGAGGGGCAAATAAGAAAAAAAAAACAAAGTTGAGGAGGGGTAGAGAGGATGATATATATATATATATATAAAAGCATGCCTAGCTTTCAAGATTTATTTTTCCTATGTTAAAGGAAACCAAAAAATTGAGGAGAAGCAATGGATTATGTGGCTCCGCCACTGCTTCAGAAGTCCACCTTCCTCACATAAAAATAATATTTAAAATTCCAGGTTTCTTTTCCTCTTCTTTTCTTTTTGTGTGTTTGTGTGTTTGTGTGGGTGGTAGGGGAAAGTACGTTTCTTGGCACAAATTCAAAATGACAAGCGCCAAGCACTCAATTCGAACTCAGGTTATGATTGCATAAACAAAATTTGATAGAATTCAAGGTGATACTTGAATTTTGACCTTGTTCAGAAGTCAATATCAGAATGGGCACATACGTATATTAAAAATGCATATATTGAATATGCTAAAATAAAGGGAAAGGACCATTGCGGTTGGAATGGTAATTCAAAGACATGATATAAAAAGGTATTGTACGAAACCAGCAAACAGCTAGGGTATAAAAAGGCAACACTTAGGGCTTGTTTGTGCAGCTGCCATAGAAGAGGAAATCATGTTTCCTCTTCCTCAACAAATAAATTCTTACCTCCCACATCAGACTCATGTTTCATTGCTGGCGCAGAAAATTAGCATATTCTTTACTCTTTCCTCGATGAAAACTTGTCTCTCCAAACGACATTCGGAGCGCAAGTGCAGAAATGTGGAACAGATTTCCATCCGCCTTTAACAGAAAGACCCTTTAACAAACAGGTCCTTACAATAGACGGGAAAATCATTGCACGTGATGTGCAAGATGGAACACCTAAAGCAAACAAATACACCAGAGGCACACAATAGGTGAACGAGACCAGCATATGGAACAAGACCGCTCCAGGCATAGAAACAAGCTCAAAAATAGGACCCTGGGGAGGTAATGGTGCTGTATCCCCAAACATGTACTCTGTCCGAAAAACACCTTAGCTAGAGTAATGGCATCCCCATTCACAATCCTAGGATATGATGGAAAGTGATATGGATTCTAAAGCTTAAAGTCCACATTTTCTCCATAATATCAACACCCCTTCATGGTGTCTCACTGTTGTTTCCTTGCCCAACCAATTGCACAAGCCAAGTCTTCCTGCATAAGGAGGCTAGAGTGACCCATGCTAATTGCCACCTTTAGGCCCATAAAAATAGCAAAAAACTGTGCCTAATTGATCCACTTCACACCAAACTGTAGTTGAAACTTGCCCCAGAACAGCTAAAGTATCCGACAAACCACTACCATTGGATTAATTGTGCTCTAGAGTACCACAAGATTTCATTTGAACTGCTGGATTCAAATGACCATAGAAGTCAAAAAAATTCAACAAGTTAAGACACACAGACAAACACACCGGAAAAAAGGGGCAATCAACTTCCAAATAAAAACCATTAGACACAAGCTGAGTGTCTTACATAGACCCCCAACATCCATCATTGAATTACAGCAATTTTTCTTTCTATTTATGAGAAAGAGGTATTTATTTTGGCAAAGAGGAAAGCTATTATGTTACACGAAACCGTAACTAAAGTCCATATTACAACACTAAAAAATCCTAGAAGCTTAGATGTGTTCCTTTATGTAGTGCAAGGTAAAAACTCGATTATCCTGTGTGTGTATGATCCACTAAGCACCATCATTTGCCAACTTAGGTACATAACTCGCTTTGGAACCGACCTGGATGCATGACTATCATGGTGTTTTGGAGGATAGAAAGATCTGATTGGCCCCCCTAGCCCAGTGCAAAAAAAAAAAAAACCATCAGATAGTTGCTGGCTTCTGGATTGAAATCCAAAATACCATCACTTAACTTCAATGAGCCAGAAAGTTGTAATTGTACATATATCAAACTGAGAATCAAAGTGCAAATAAACTTCCAGGGCCAGTTTGTTTGATCCTTACTGAGTTACTAGGATTTCTAAGTAATGCCATCAACCCATCAATCAAATCCCAGGAAAGTGATGATCCCATCTCCCTCTCCAGCTTAGACCCTTCACTCTCACCTCTCCCAACACTCCTTCTATAAAACCCCTTTACTCTGAATTCCTAGAAATTCACACCAATTTGGAAAAAAAAAAGGCCCTTTTAAAAAGCCAACTATAAAGCTCAAGCATTCCCAGCTCAGATGTAAAAATCTACCCAACAATGAGAAACTCCCACTACAGTAAATCCTAATATGAGAAATCCAATCTACCCCAAATTGGGGTATCTGGAAAACTCACCACTGCGAAGCGGAGACCTTCAGTTCTCGTCAAATATCCTGTCAAATGCCGAACACCTGCAGATGCTACTAGCGGAGACAGCCTCTTGTTCCTCTTGCAGAAGGTATTGGTAGGAGATGCTGTAAAGATTCACAATGTGAAAAGGAAGCATACCATTACCTCGTGGAGAAAAAAAGATGAGGATTTGGCAATGAAATGGGTGTTTGGGAAGGCGAAACTTACACCAAAATGAAGAGGAAAAGGAGATGGTGCTTTTGGGACAGTACCCAGAAAGCGATTGATTCTTTTGAGGAGACATTGATACAGAAGAAGAAGAAGATTGAAGGTGAAACACTTTGGAAGAAGCATAAGCCATTCTTTCTAACACTCAGTCGGAAACAGGAAAAATGGAATTGGAAAGAGTGGAAATGGAATGAAGGAAATTTACAGGGTTTAAGCGGACCGTTTCAGTTCCACGTTTGTGTAGCTCTCTCTCTCTCCGTGGGAAGGGAAAATTGTGACGGCATCAAATTTGATAGGAACGAAAACCTTGAAAAGAATTTACATAGAATTTAGAAATTCATATTTAGTGTAAAAAAAATCCCCATTAAATTAGTGTCAATGTTATTTGGTGCGGCTGTAGATTTCTTATAGAAAATCAAATTTTCTTATTTGGTGAAATAATTTTTTAAAGAAAAATAACATAACATGTATATTATTTATTCAACATCAAATAATAATTTATTTTAAGAAATAAAAAATGAAACTGTAGGATTTTGGGTTGAAATGGATGAGGGAGGAAAAGAATGAGAAGTTTTCCGAAGAAATCCATTTCTCATACCTCCATAGGAAACTCATTTCCGCCATTATCAAGGAAAATATTGACGAGGCAGGAAAGTGTTTCCGCAGAATTGTTCTGCACCAAATGCCGGAAAGATGAAAAAGCATGCCCTAAAAGAAAAGAGAAAAAAAAGACCAATTCAAGAAAAAGCCAAAACGGTTCAGGAAGAAAAAAGGACTGGCTCATGAAAAATAAAAAATATTTTTGTTATTTGCAAATAATGATAACAAAAAGTCTACATAGCTCGATTTGGAGACAGATTCCAACTGGATGGTGAGCTGGACTTCAACTGGGATCTCATTTTGAAGAACGTGACTGGACCAAACATTTGGAAGCCCGCACAAAATTTTCAAAGCCTGCTAGAGGAATTCATTCTTGAGAAGAAAAACGGGAATGCCCTAGACTACCTGAAGCCCCATCGCTCTCTCGCTTCTCCCTCTCTTGCCTCTCTCCCTCTTGCGCGACGAGTGCCTATTTCACCCATCCTGACGTCATCTCCTCTCTCCTTCATATCTCTCTCTCCCCTCTCGCGCGTCCTTTGTCTCCCCTCTTCGTTCCCATCTCTCTCTCTCTCCCTCTCTCTCTCTCTCCATCGCAAGAAATTTCACTCAGAGGATCAATACCACTGTTGCTGTAACTTTCTCTCCTTCTTCTGCCACAGTGGTTTTCTTTCTTGAAAGACTTAGGTCAGGAATCCCCTCGCCCCATTCTCTCAATTTCCACAAAGAAACTAGCTTAGAGAGGCAATTGCAAAGGAATGACCCACCTTGGATGGTGCCAAAAAACCAATCAAACACATGCGAAGAATCAATTGCAGAGAATATAACCCTAGCAGCTCACGTTGTTCAGTGGCAAAACCCATATTCAAACCCTAGCATCTCATTGTCCTCAAACTGGAGCAACAGGTGAAGACTTGCAACATGGAAGTTGCAGAGTATTTTGTGAATTGCAACTATTGTATCTAGTCGTGCCCTAAACTCATACCTACATGAGAAAAATGAAAATAAAGAAAGTAGGGATTATTTCAAAGAAAATGGGAGATTGAATCATCAAACATCCAAACGCACCCGAGTTTCGAAAAAAAATTCATTGAAAAAAGAAGTGGAAACTATGAAAGGGATTCTTAGTTCCTGCTCTTGTTTTCCATGATGTCTTTCATTTTACTTGAAAATGGGTATAAAGATGAGAGCTTTCGATGCCTCTTGCACGGTCGATCGATGGATGACGGAGAGGGAGCTGCTAATGGGGAGAGAGGGTCGCACAAGAGAGACGGAGAGAGAGCTACTGATGGGGAGCGAGGGTTGCGCGAGAGAGACAGAGGGACTCCAGTTGATGGGGAGAGGGGGTCGCGCGAGAGATATAGAGAGAGAGCTGCTGGGAGAGAAGGTCGAAATAGAGAGATAGAGAACTCCTTTTTTTCAGACGGGCGATTGAAAAAACCGGAGCGGGCTCATGTCTAGGGTTATTTTCATTATTCAAAATGAGATCCCAGTTGGGATCGGTCTCCAAATCGGGCCAACAATTCGGGCTATGTAGACATTTTGTAATGATAATAGATAAATTATATATATTCCTGTTTTTTTTTTTTTTTTTTGCGTGTCCAAAAAAAGACATGGAATCCTACCGCTGCTTTTTTAAGGACATATTTGGGAACAAGTGAAGAATCCACGTGTTTTAGGATTCGGCATAGCTCTTGGAACATGGACTCCTTACTTCTATAACTAAGGATTGTACGTCACATTGATGTGTAAACATATAAAAATAAAGATTTTCAAATCGTACTATGAGGGGTTGGACTTTAAAAATCTTAAAATGAGGATTTCAATTGGCTAAAAAATCATCAGAGATTTACATTTGCTTAGATATGAATTTTCCACGACTCAGTGAAAAATGAAAAGGAATTCTTGAGTGTTTTATTACCAAATGTGAAGAATTGAGAAAAGGTTGAGAATCTATTTATAAAATTTTCATTCCTTTTTCTCGCGAGCAAAATGTGTCATATCAAACAACTGAAAATTGGGCGACACTAAAAGTCAAAATCCTTCCTACAATAGATTTCATTAGCAAACACAATCATCTAGAAAATTAGTAGGGGTTTGTTTGTACAACACCGGCTTCATTTTCCTACTATGGAAGGCTGGATCTCCATATCCCATCTTGCGAGGTAGAGGAGTAAAAAACAGATTTTTCGGTAACTTCCGTCGATGCACAAACACATAAAGGAAAGGCACTGAAAACTCCAGCGCCTTGTCAGACGGTAGTTTTGCAAAGAAAATCCGGCGCCTTGTCAGGTGACAATTCCACAAAAAAGGTCTTTACAAGGAAGATTTTTTCCTCTAAGCAGACTGCACATGAACAATCTAACTAGCTCTATAGGGCTCACCTTTGATAAGTGCAACTCTAATCTCACGTTGATTCCTAATGATTTGGCACTATGCCTAATTTTATGCTCATTAAGTCTTTACTCATTGTTGAATTGAATTTACCTTAGAAGTGAATTATCCAAACTAGTTATCCTAGGCCAATTTGGTAACTTCACTATTAACATTAAGTGAGGTGAATAGTCAAATTAAGAGATAGAAAAAAAAAGGCATAAATTCAAAAGGTGATGATGGCCTTTTGTCATTTGGTGAAATGATAATGTGACTTTTTAACTTTTTTTCTTAAAATAATTAGGAATTTACCCGAAAAATCACTTTAGATGGCCACTAACCAAAAAAGGTCCTAGTAGTTCATATAATATGGAAGTGGTCTCCTGAGACCACTTTCATTTTTTATATTAAAGTTTTCATTGAGTGACGACGTCGTCTCTCGTTTAAACCCTACAATACTCTTGAAACCATAATTTTCCTTTCTTCCTCCCCCGTCATTTTCCCCTGCTAGCTATTTCATTGCCTCCTTCTTCCTCGACAGCCTGCAACGTGGTTCCAAAGGTCATTTTTCAACCTCATTTGGATTGAAGCATCATAGACTCAAGCATCCCATTATGTGAAGGTGTTTTTATTGTCGTCTTCCCTTTGTATGTTTTCCAAAATGATGATTTGTGGGGTTCTTTTTTTTTTTTTTAATCTTATTTCCATTTCCTTCAACCTTCCAAAATAGTCCTTGAGAGTTTTAAGTGAAGCTGGGAGTTGAATGCGTACCGATTGAATCTTGAAGAGCTTTCGATTGATTTTGTTATACCTGAAGAGGATGTTGTTAAATGTTAAAGGTTTTTTGGCCTTTTTTGTAGTAATCTGAAACTTTATTGTATGTATTGTCATGTTAGCCACCATTTAGACACACTATTGCTTAGCTGTAAATAGCCTATAAGGTTGCTACTAGTAATTCTCCCATTTTTTATCTTTTCAAATGTAGAAGGATGATGTTTAAAACTTGCTAGGGATTGATTAGTGCAAGATGGTGGTAGGGAAGTTGTTTGAACTTGTATTCCATGTTTTGTAATTGTTAGGGATTGATAAGTTCAAGATTGATGTTGGCTTCTTTAAATCACGTAGTGCGCGTGTACATCATAGTGGATCTAATGATTTTTTTTTCTATCTAAGATGATTTTTTGGGTAAATTCCTCTAAAATAAAAGAGGATTTTACAAAAAAAAAAGTACTTTAGATGACTTGTGGGCCTAAAAGAACACTTTTACCGACCTTGCACTAGATTAGTTATTTTGCCTGAAAATGTGCTTTTTTATAGCATTTTCAACTAGCGTCCCTAGGAACCTTAGTTTTATGACGCTAAAGGTCCCTAGGGACCCTACGATGGACACAAATTAGAACAAAAGAGACTTTTTCCTCGTGTTTCTCTGTCAAGGCTTCCATATGCACATACAGGTTCCTCTGCACCCTTTCTCCCTCGAGCAACTGTGGTCCCCTCCAACATCCGCTTCGGCGGCTGCTGCTGCTCCTCGCCCTCCTACCAACTGTGGTACCCTCCCACATCGTCTTTGTCGAAGGTTTGTCGAATGTATGGTGCTCCCCTCTGGCCTTTTCTAACTGGATTGTTGTCTAGGACAAACCCTTATTGCTTCTCCATGCCTTTTGGTTTGGTTAATGTTTCCTCGTGGCAGACATCTACTCTCCACTCTAAAATCGCTTTTTAAAATGGTCTTTGTCTTCCTTGTGTAACATTATCCCTCATAGCAAGAAAAATGCCCTAAAAATGGCGTTTGCCTTTTCTGAAAGACAATGGACAGAGATAAATGCATGATCTGCTCTCTATTGTTTCCGGTTCTTAATCGCTTGCTAAAGGCAAATGCATGATCTGGTTTATATTGTTTCCGGTTCTGAATCGCTTTTAAATGCATGATCTGGTTTATATTGTTTCTGGTTCTGAATCACTTGCTAAATACAAATGCATGATCTGGTTATCAAATACAAATGCTCATGTAAATTAGGGATCACATGTGTAGTCCAAAATAGGAATTTTTAAGAACCTAGGCAGTAACAAAGTTGTGTATTTATCATTAAAGGTTTCAGCTATCACTAATAATGATTTTAAATAAGTTTCGAACAATAGGAAAAATGTTCTGCTATCCTCTTGGCCTTGTCAGGTTTTTGAATTGACCAAAACAATCCGAATTATTAGTGACCTGGTGGTCAACACATATCAATTGTGACATGCATATAAATCATATGATCTGAAAATTTAGAAAATTGAGGGAACTTTTGGTGTAGAAGAAAATGCCTACTATTACAACCTTGAGGGTGCATTTGTGCAAAGACGGAGTCGTGGGATTGGAAGGAAGTTTGGCACCTTCAGCGCTCATGTATTTGGTGCAGTGGATATCCCACAACTTATTTTGTGCTTGTGAGGATCCTAATGATGCACCAAATGCAGCAATACCAGAAGAAACTGGGGAACATGAGCCCATTGTCACTCAAAAAAGAGTGAGTATGACATTTATTTTGAGTTTCAAAGTTTAATATTGGACTTGTTTTTTAAATGACAAGTGTTACGTGTCTATATTAGGTGTTTGAATTATTTGATTATATTGAGCGGTCATGCGGTCGAGCAATGGATAAGAACCCGGCATCGTCCTTTGATAGATTTATTACTTCATTGCGTGGCAAGATGAGGAAATTTAAATCCGCTGTTGATGCTACGTTCGATCAATACACGAAGACCTGCAGCAATTCCCAATCGGATGAGGAAAAGCAGTTGTTATGCACACTAAACAAAGAAAAAGCCTTGATTTGATCAAATCTGTGTCATACTCATTGCTTTTATCTAGATCTGATCAAGCCTAGAATTATCATTGTTTGAACCGATCCAAAAGCTTCTTTTTCTACCATTTCTATCTTTTTCAAACTCAAGTCTTCCCATTCCTATCTTGTTTGAATTATCATTGTTTGAACGGATCATAACCGAACTTGAGAAGAAAGATCTATTCAAACCTTATCTCTTATTTATGATGAAAGAAATGGGAAGTGTTGAGTGGCCATGTTCATTAATATAAAACATTAGTCTCATAGTTGTTAGTTATGGTGTCAAGAACCGAATTAACTGAAGTTTTATAAAAGTCCTTATGTAACTACTTGTCTTGTTACACAGGTCCTCACGCCCAGGCATGCCGTACCCAAGAAGCCTGCTTCGAAGAGTCCGACGAAGAAGAAAAAGCGAGGACGAATGCCACAACCACAGCCACTGAATATTGATGATTCTCCATTGAATACATCACCCCCCAAGAACCATGTTAAAGAACCGAAGTTGCATGATGAGTTTGTTTACGTTACCCCACTTGATGAAGATGTCAGCAATATACCAATCGATGATATGTTTTCCACTTCGCCTTGTCCCGAAGTGTTCACAACTCCACCACCTGTCCAGCAGTGTGCCATTGTGGTTGCCCGTTCGCCTACAACCATTGAGCCGCTTGTGTGAGGCTTAAACATTTACCTAGGACGCGAAAAGTTCCAGGCAAGTTAATGGGGTTTCAGCATTCCATAACTCAGTTTGAATATGTCCTCTCGAAGCTGGACAAGGAGATACTAGATGGTTTCTACAAGTACTACAATTCAAGGTAGATATACATGCTTTAACAATTATAGACAAGTACTATGATTTTATAAGTACCTTAATGATATTTCGATTTAGATTACAGGAAGACAGAACTTGATGCTATATGCTCGATGGTCAAGAGTGACACACTATATGCATTATTGGAGGAGGACTCGATGCTGGACACAAACGTCATTTATTATTACTTCGATTGTATTATGAGCAGTTGCAAAGATGCATATTTGGCTGACCCAATCATATGTGTAAGTGTCATCGTTACAGGTTTCAATATACAGGTCTTTCAGTGGGCTGGATGGCTTATGCAGTGTGTTGATTGGGCAGGTTCCTTTGTAGCAGATGGGTTTAGTCACTAGGTATTGTGTTTTGCAAGTTGCTGGCTGGGACTGGGGGTTGAAGTGGACTATTGTCAGTTGATTTTTTTTTTTTTTTTTTTTTTGTAGACATGAGATGTTGAGGAAGATTAGGTGCTAGTATGTGATGGGTGGAAGTTGATACATGAGTTGAGTTGCAGGTGGTTTTAACAAAGATGACATATCGGTATGTGATTGGTGGCAATGGAGAGATAAGGATGTGGACTGTAATGAGGATGGAGAGATGTGATGGTTGGGTTGTTGTGAAGTAGAGAAATTAGACTCTGAAAAAATGTTGTGAAGTAGAGGAATTGGACTGTGATGTGGACTGTTGTGAAGTAGAGGAATTAGACTGTAATGTGGAGTGTGGAGTGTGGACTGTGATATGGACCGTGGACTGTGGACTGTGGAAAAATGGAGACCGAAGTTTGAAATGAATGGGTTTTATTTAGGTGGCTTGTTTATTTTGAGAATTTCTCAATAATTGTTATAGCGTATATAATACCTCTATAATTTTCCTTGACAGAGTTGGTGGCAAGGGAAGCAAAAGATCGGAGATGATGCAACGTTTGGCCCAAATGGATCTAGAGTTTGGGATGCAAAAGAGTGTAAGACCCTCGTTTATATCATACTCGCACACAATCATTTCACTCTTCTCGTCGGTTACACAGACGAAAATCACTGAGATTTCTACAATAGCTCGAGTAGTGACCATTATCATCAGAATATTTGTGATAGTTTCGTGAGTATAAAACCCATCAATTTCCTGTTATTCATGGATTGCCCTTTCGCATGCTATTATTTATTGACTTTTTTTCCAACTTAATTTGTAAACAGAGATTATGGTTGACGCAGCGATTTAGAGATTACGGATGGGGTGAGCCATGGGTGTGGACGAACATCACAAATACTGATATCCCCTATCAGCAGAATGGCACGGACTATGGTTTCTTTGTTATTGGATACGCAGAGCACTACATACACCGTCGCTCGATAAGGTTCACCTAGGCTGACATTCCCTACTACCGACGGAAGATTTTGATTGAGATATTCAAGAGAAGCTGGCTTATGAATGCTGACAGGCTTCAACTTCCTAACCTCCCAACTATATAGACTTCTGTTGTATTATATGCCAAGGACGTATGAAATTGTTTCGGTGAAATTGACGTAATTAACTAGTATTCTTTAGGATGAAAATGATGTAAAGAACGCATTGTTTGGATGGAATTTATTTGGATGTAATTTTTTTGTTGAAGTTAAAGTTGATGTATGATGCAATGAACTAGTTATTTTATGTGAAAATGATGTAATGAAATTATTGTTTGGGCTGAGATTTATTTGTTGAAGTTGAAGTTGATGTTTGATGTAATGAGGCCATAATTGTAAACTGAAAATAGTTGTTGTTAATCCACCGTGATTTAAAAATAGAAAAGCTTCCCAGCATCCGTAACGACTCATAAAGCAGCCCAAATTTCCTTCCCAACATCCCTAGCTACCTATATTAGTTGTAGGTTAGAGTCCCTAGAGACCCATTGAACAACATCTGTTTCCTTCCCAGCGTCCCTAGCGACTTATATTAGTTATAAGTAAGGGTCGCTAGGGACCCATTGTAAAAGATCTATTTCCTTCCCTATGTCCCTTACGACCTATAGTAGTTATAGATAAGGGTCGGTAGGGACCCATTTAACAGCATCTGTTTCCTTCCCTGCATCCCTTACGACCTATATTAGTTATAGCTACGGACCCATTTAACAGCATCTGTTTCCTTCAATGCATCCCTTACGACCTATATTAGTTATAGATAAGGGTCCGTAGGGACCCATTTAACAACATATGTTTCCTTCCCTGCGTCCCTTACAACCTATATTAGTTATATATATAGGTCGCTAGGGACCCATTAATCATCATTTGTTTTCTTACCAACGTGCCTAGCGACGTATATTACTTATAAATAAGGGTCATTGGCGACCCTTACATATTAAAACAAAGTGCATAGCAGAAGTAGTTTTTATGGGCAAATAAGGTCCATTCTAACATAACTATATGCAGAGGGAAATCCAACTTGAATTGAATTAATTCAAGGGAAAAAAATAAAAAGAAATGAGGGAAATTATTCATTAACAACCAAGAAGAAGCCAGATGGATTATTACATTTGAAAAAACCCAAAAATGTTATTGACATGTCATTAAATTTCTCCTGATTACATTGCTGTTCGTATGCATAAAGAAGAAGCCATAAAAAAACATTTGAAACAAAATATCATTAAATGTGATGACATTTGTTGTTAAAATGTATAAAGAAAGCAATTGGAAATAGCTAATGATTTGCATTATGTGTCACAACTACTAGTAGAATTCCGGGATATTTGTCACGAAGATGTGACCCATCTACTGCTATCAATAGTCGCAGAGAGTTCTAAAAAGCTCGAATGTAGGGACCAAAGGCACAGATGAAACGTCTAAAACGGTCATCAAATGTGATGTCAATGTTGGTCACTGTACGAGTTTGTCTTTTTAAGCTCATTACAATAAAGTGGTAGAATCTAAAACGACTCTTCGTAAGACCCTCGAACCTTGCATAGAGCAATTTCCTTAGCCATGTGTGCCTTCTTGTAGCTGATTAGGGTACCAAACACCATTTGATCAATTCACTGATTATCTATTTTGGTCTTATATCATTATTGTACCGTACCCTCTCTTCAATGAAATCTTCTATAAGCCTTGCAGATGCTTGTGGATGAGTTGTCCCCATCATAGGCTTCGAGCAAGAATGAATTGCTATATACTTCCGCACCTTGAAATGTGGTCCCGATTCAACCATGGACGCATGTATTCTCCAAGGACAATTTGCATCTTTGTAGCACGTAGTTACTTGCGTCATGTTGGTGTGCATATGCTCCAATGTGAAGTTACTGTAAATTGCAAACTTTGCAATGCATCTTCTGAAAGCTTCACGATCGTTAAACTCACGACCCAACCACATTTCCCTTGCTGAATCAACTCCCTCCTCATATATGATTGCCTCGGACACCATTGTGAAGTTCTGCTTGGTGGTTGCATCATTCGACCCTCTAATAATCCACTCGTCCGGATCATGAAATTGTTGCTCCTTGTTTGAACTATGTTCTTCCATGTGTCTTGAAATGGAAGGTATACTCGCAGAGTAATGAACATCCTCAGACCGATCCATACTTGCATCATTGTCCAAAGCCCGAATGATTGGTTCCTCCTCTCCTATCATACCATTCGGCGCAGATGGAAGATTGAAATCACAATCTTCATTCAAGTTGATAGTGAGAAATTCTTTCGTGTATGCCCCCGATCACCAACTCTTTTGCTTTGGTTGACCTAATTTTATTGATCAAGGCTTCCCGTTGATGTTTATTTCTTTGCCTCTTATGGTTCCTGCATAAAAAACACATGGATCAATTAACTTTGAATTTATATAAACACAATTATGGATTAAAAATAAATTTCACTACGTACAAACCTGGTTTCTGGAGTTTCTTTGGTAGCATATGTGTCTCCTTCCCTTTTTGCAACGAACAACGATAGATCGTTTCTTGGATAAGTCCCTGAAGCTCTGAACATTCCCTTTACATCATTGTCATCATCAATGTCTATTAATGAAAAAAAAAACTTCTGTTGTGAAGAAAGTGCTTTATACATAAGGCTTCCACACTTGCTTCCCAGTTTGATGCTTCGAGTGCAATGTTCACCAACTCACTATATGTTATGATTTTCCAGAGATGACTCATCTTCTGTCTTCTGCCAATATATTGAGGACGTTTGAGATCAGATTGAAAATCATCATCATAATGTAATATTGTTAGGACATCAACATTCGAAGGAATACTACAACATTAAAACATTTCATATTAGTTGGTTAAATCAGTAATAACAAACATGCTTCACTGAACATATCAAATTTGCAAGAGGAACATTTGTTCAATACCACAAGTCCATTTGGAAGTTGACTGGTAATAAGGCTATTTGTTGGTAGTGGTACAATTATTTCTGATAACATTGGTTCGATTAATCTTGCTTTTTTTACAACAACCCCAAGTGGTAATCAAAGAAAATTATTTTTATCATATATGATTCACTAAGTTCTTTCTAATCATATAACTCATTTCAAATAATTTTCTTTATGTTATCTATCAGTTTCTCTATAACCCAAAATTCTAATGTATGCTGACATATCTTTTGGTCCATATTATTCTCACATCAATGTTAGTGAAAAATAAAAACACAAAAAATCCTATCAAAGATGTTTGCACGCCAATCTCTATCTTGGCTTGAAACATTTAGTTCAAGTAATTATTTGCTGGGTTTGAGATCTATAAATATCAGTCACCTTCAAAATCTTAGATCTACCACACGGTTGTCAGCAATTTGATTTGTCATTTCCTTTGAAAGGGCTCAGTGGGTTTTTGATCAATAGCCGTGATAACAATACAACATTTCTTCTTATCATGACAAAAGTATTTATTTTGGAAAGGAAAAGGAAAACACAAACATTTTGATTTCAAATCTCTATCTGTTTATTTTTTTTAAGATGGGATGCTGTGGGGAAGAAGACAATGAGATGAATGCAGAAATGGTTACATGCAACTAGGAATTATGAAAAATGGTTTATCAAAAGTAGAAAATCATGTCTAGGGCAAAGTACAAACTTCACATTTCCATTGCTCTGCCCCAAACGGAGTATCATATGCACTTTAATGTTCTCCACCAAACAAAGGCATGTGGCTTTAATGGTCTTCAAGAGGTGGGAATGACCTATGAAGCCCAACCTAGACGACTCAGAAAAGGCCAAAGGGGAGCATCATACCTTCGACAAACCTTCGACAAAGAGGATGTGGGAGGGGACCACAGTTGGTAGGAGGGCGAGGAGTAGGAGCAGTAGCAGCAGGCGAAGCAGATGTTGGAGGGGACCACAGTTGTTCGAGGAAAAAATGGGTGCAGACGAATCTGATATGTGCAAATAGACTTGTTGACAATGAAACACGAGGAAAACGCCTTTTTTGCTCTAATTTGTGTCCACCACAGGGTCCCAGGGACCCTTAGCGTCATAAAACTAAGGTCCCTAGGGATGCTAGTTGAAAGTGATAAAAAAAAATATTTTCAAGCAAAATGACTGATCTGGTACAAGGTCGGTTAAAGTGTTCTTTTAGGCCCATAGATCATTTAAAGCGTTTTTTTTTTTGGTAAAATCCTCAAAATAAAAAGATGGGGCTTGCTATTGGCACACAAAATTTAGCTTTTCCCACACAATTTCTCTCCACACACATCACAATAATTTAAAAATGACATTTTTTCTTTCCACACACAGCAGAAATCCCCATTTTAGCCCTCTCTCCATTTCCCTCTTTCTTCCCACACACACACGTTTTTCATCCACAGTCAGTTTGGGTTTTTCATCCGGCCAACCCATCTTTCTTCCCACTCTCTGCACTTCTCCGGCGTCATTTATCTCTCCGGCGTTACTCCGGCGTTCACAATCCTCTACACCATCTCCTCTTTCAAAGGTAAATCTCTATCTCCACCATTGTCATTTCATTTTTCTTCACCATTCATTCTTTACCATTTTATTCATCTTAGATTACCTTTTTTTTCATGAAAACTTGTTATGGGGATAGATTCTCATTCGTCTTAGTTTTTACAAACAATGGTGATGTTTTTCCTTGCATTTGGGCTGGTTTGTACACCATCATCGCCATTATTTTTCTTAACAGAAAGCACGGTTTGTTCGGACCTGAAAGTCCGAACAACATCATTTTGTTCGGAAGTTTAGGTCCGAACAAAATGATTTTGTTCGGACGTTCAGGTCCGAACAAATCCATTTGTTCGGACCTGAACGTCCGAACGGTTTGATGCAAAAACCATAATCCTACAATGTTTGTATTTTTATTTCAGATATGGACCAACCGAGCTCTTCTAGGGTGCGACCTACTGCTTCAAACAGAAGGCGTCGCCACCCAGTGGAAGAGGTTGTAGAAGAACCTGTTCTTCGTGAGGAGGACGTTGAAGAACAACCAGAGATGGAAGAGCAACCAGCTCATGGGCCACGAGATAGGTCGTTACTGACCAGCTTTGATACACATATAGCTGGGCATATTTGGAGTGGAGAGGTGTGTTTCGTTTGTTTCATATGAACTTTGATTGATTGATTAAGTTATGAATTTATTCGATAATGATGTATCAATTGTTGACTGCAGGATCGAGGACCATTGAAGTGTCTAAGCCATGGTCAGAAAGTGTCATTGTGGCAATGACAATTGAATGGGTCTGATAGGTTCAGGCGATGGATGTCCAGGTCCAGTTTGACTCCCTTAGTGACTGCATCATACCGCAGTGTCAATAAGATTATTGTATCGGGTTTTGTGGAAAGGTGGCAACCTGAGACTAACACCTTTCACATGCCATTTGGTGAGATGACCATCACTTTAGATGATGTTGCATCCATCATAGGCATCCCAGTGACGGGGCAGACTGTCTCGTACAATGATAGAATGTCATATGAGGAAGCTCAAGCACTCCTTGTTGATGCACTAGGAGTAGAAGACATAGAGGCACATGATGAGCTGATCCAGGTGCGGGGCCAATCTGTTAGATTGGAGTGGCTACGGGAAAGGTTTGGTGGAATGTCTGACAATGATGGAGAGGAGATGGTTGACTGTGCAGTCAGAGCTTACTTTCTGTACTTACTGGGATGTACGTTGTTCACAAACAAGAGTGGCACAAGGGTGCCGATCATATATCTTACACATCTGGTGGATTTGGATAATTTACGTTCATATGCATGGGGTACTGCTGCACTGGCATATTTATATAGGCAGTTGGGGTTAGCAACCCAGCGTGAAGTTAAACAAATGGCCGGTTACCTGACTCTATTTGAAGCTTGGGTGTACGAGCACTTCGAATGTTTGGCTCTAACTCCAAACATTCACTATCAGCCCTCCCACCTCCGGGTCCATCGATGGGTCTCTCGTAGGGAGTCTGCGCATTTACAGGCATTACGAGAGAGACTTGATTCCATGAGCACTGACTTGGTAATTACGCAAAGTTTCTTACTCATTTTCTATCACATGATGTTATTATTCTGTATTATGTATTTTCATATCTTATACTTGGATTCACTATTTTCAGGTCACTTGGGACCCATATCGTGATGTTAGGCGCTTTCACCCATTCAACGAGGTTGCATTCTACTGTGGATGCATCAAGTGCATGGATGTTGTTGAGCCTTATCATCCGGATAGGGTGCTCAGACAGTTTGGGAGAGTACAAACTATTCCTCCACCGCCATTAGCCCCCATTCGCGCTACGCGAGGTCCGACTGCCCGTGACTATCATATCGCGTATCAATACATGAATCAAATTTGGGAGGGATGGCCTAATCACCTACTGTCTGCATTGAACCGTAGTCAACCAGTAAGGCGTCCTACAGATTGTGTTTCCGGGTATATGGATTGGTACAGACGAGTCTCGTGGAGGATATTACAAAACCCAAATCATCACTCTAATTTTGCGCCAATACCCGACGAAACACAGTCAAGCAATACGGTGGACTATGAGTATCGTAATTCGGATGCACTAACCATTCTTGATGAAGTGATGGAAAGGGGTGAGGACCATTGGGTTGAAGATCCACGGGGACTATATACCCATGTGAATCAGGTTGCCCACGTTTTACGGGGAATGTCCATTGCCGATGCTCAACGAACCATTCGACATCCCCACATGAGTTCACAGAGTTACACCCGCAGCAGGTCAACAAGGGGAAGGAACAACTGAAATTATGAAGAAGTTTGACTAACAAAAACCAATGCTTGTAGTCATTTTTTTTATTATTTTTGTAATTTGGATGGTTGTTATAAGACTTGGAACCTCTTTTAAGTTGTCTTTTATTTGGAAAGTGGTTGTACTTTCTTAATTAATTCAAATGGTATTTTGTTTACTTTACCTTTGATTTTATGTTTGGAATATGCTTGAATTGTTATAGATGTAGAACCATATATCTTCAAAGAAAATCTTCGAAAGGGACGAACTGAACATGTATTGGGAGTAACAGTTAATGTTCGGAAACACAGGCCGAACCAAACAAGTTTGTTCGGAAACACAGTGCCGAACCAACCCATTCTGTTCGGAAACACAATTCCGAACCAAACCATTCCGTTCGGAAACACAGTACCGAACAAATCCAGTTTGTTCAGCACTGTGTTTCCGAACATTAACTGTAACCATTATGTTCGCCTTTAAAAACCTGTCTGTATTCGGCCGGTAAAACCAATGCATCCTAGTAGTTTTAAAATTTCTTCATACATCAAAGCATTCATTAAATACAATAAAAAGAAATTACTAAAACACACTTCAAACTCCATCAAATGTTTAAAAATAGTTATTACATGCAACATAAAATCTCACATACACCATGTAGTTCTATTCAATCCAAATCAA
Source organism: Cinnamomum chago (assembly GCA_038049695.1). Lineage (NCBI taxonomy): Eukaryota > Viridiplantae > Streptophyta > Magnoliopsida > Laurales > Lauraceae > Cinnamomum > Cinnamomum chago. The sequence continues at coordinate 78,293,282 of CP142454.1, forward strand.
TTGTCTCACATGTTGATACATCTGGAGTTACAAGCTCTTTGAATTGTACAATCCGATCCCTGTATGGAGTCTCCCAACCATTCGCACAAGAGTGATGAAATAGTCTCCACTTATTTGCAATGGGCGGAATTGGATGACCAGGTACTAAGAATAATTGAACAAAATGATTCCGATTAACAAAACCTATTGTTCGCTCGTTCCGAGAAGGTGTCATCACTGGTACAGACCGCAATGGGAGGAAAGTCAGACACTGTTCTATGCTCAAGTGGTATAACGCCAAATTATAACGAGACGCTATGAGGTGCCCCATGTCAGGCATAGTCATCCAATTGTCCATCGATGGGTTGTCATCATAGTATGATAATGCTTCCACCAATTCCTCAACTCTGTTCTCCACCGCATATAATTGTTTGTAGTGGTCTACATGTGCAAGCAACTCTTGTAATAAATCTCTCCTAACTTGTCTCCATTCATCCTCGGCTAGTCCAACCAAACCAGCGATGGCTCTGAATCCACAGTTACCATCAGCTGCGACGTCCTTTACATGTCGAATGTAAGGCCTCAACCCCACGGGAAATGAGAGAACACAATTATTAATGCTCATTGACCTCGTACGAATCGCACTAATCTTTTCTCTTCTCTTTGGTTTGCATTCTAACCGTCCTTTATCTTTAACTTCTGTCATTGCAACTGAATTAGGATAGTAGCTATCATGTGCAGACGATACCAACTCAAATGCGCTTGGATCTCGTCGGGTTGAGGTCTCAACTTTCATACTTGGTCTACCTCTTGTTCTTGATTTTACTTCAGGTTCTATCAAATGAGTACTTTTTGGTTTTGATAGTTCTCGTATCTTCTTTAGAAGTTGCAGTTTTCTTGTGGAATCATATTCATTGAACCATTTTTCCAGTAACTGCAAATCTGCCTTACAATCCAGGCCCATAGAAGAACTTGTTGACAGGGCAGTAGGCAACATATCAAGCTTACACCAATGCGGATGTATGCAACTTAGAGGAATAGACCGCCCTTGACTTATATATTCTGCAATCTCATGCGCACAGGGTAATCCATGTGTGCGTCGAATAACACAACCACAAACACTGGCGTCAATTCCAACTACATTGGCTCTCTTGGTTTCTGTTAAGATTTTCTCAAGTGCATTCTTAGAGACATTACCGCGAAGCTCTTTGTATTCGGCCGGCTTGAAATTATGTTGCACAATTGTCTTACTTTTCTCAAATGAAGCTTTGATACCGGTATGCTGCAACTCAAGCAAATTGTGGATTTTAGTCCAAACCGCTTCAAAATTTCCTTGACTTGATCCCAGCTGCCTCTTAAGCTGTGCATGTGAACTCTCAGCCCTGCATATGATTGTTAAGAGGTGAGACATAGTAATTAATAGGCATAAATCAAATAATTGGTATCTTTTTAAAAGTACATGTTCGAAGTAGTATTCCCAAAATGGATACTATTGTCTGTCCATGCGGAAACAAATCTCTCATTGTAAGGATCTAACCAATTACCCTTCACGTAATTGAGTACATCAGGATACGTACTGAATTCTTGATTTAGCTTACGTAGTTGTTCACCAAACTCCTCTTCTGTTGATGAAGACACTAACATATTCCAGCTCATAATAAACCTGTCTCATTTCTCTTTAGTTTCAAACAACTTTTTACATCTCGCCAATACGTTTCTATTAATATGCCATTTGCATAATAAATGAGTTGCACTCGGGAATACTCTGTTAATGGCGTTCATGAGTGACAGTTCTCTGTCCGTTACAATAACGTCGGGAAGAATACCATCACCAATAATAGAACGCAATACACCTAATGCCCATGCATAATTATCTTCACGTTCTGCATGAAGGTATGCAAAGCATACAGAAAAAGTCATGTCTGTGGATGTGACTCCAACAACCTCCAATAGAGGCATGCGATAACGATTGGTCTTGTAAGTACAATCCATTATCAAAATATGTGGAAATGCACGTAATAAATCTAAACTGCTTGGGTGCGTCCAAATCAAGTCAGTTACAGTATCGTTGTCCTCACAAGTCTTATGCCATTCAATGTAATTCTGCTCAGTTAGCTTCCCAAGCAGTTGTTGCATCTGACTTCTTCCACCCCGATCATTAACTTTATATCTGTAGCGTGCATTGTATATTGTCTTCATTGTGGTTACGTTTAATTCACTTCTTTGTTTCAACGTAACCAAAATTTCTTTTGGTCTAACCATGCTCTTGGACATATCGACCAGCAACTGAGTTTCCTCCTTTGATAATCTGCTTGCAAAAGAATGCCCCTCTAAATGTTCTGCTGCCGAATGATTATGCACACCACATATGACCTCCAACATCCAATCATCATTTGAGTCTAACTTTATGCCCTTTAATGCGAAAGGGCATCCACATTTTTTTGAACCGGTTTGTTTGACCCTTTTTGGCTTTTGGCCCTCTTCATGCTTATATTGTCCACTTCTCTCGCATGCAAGGAGTACTCTAGGTTTGACACCTATCCGAGCAGCATTTGAAACCTTTACCACAATGACAAACCCGTTTTTCCGTCCTACACCACAAGCCCAACTGATCAACGAATCGCGACTGTGAAATATCTATAGTAAACAATTTTAATATGAATTTAGTAACAAATATTTGTAATTTGAGTAATAAATTCATAATCGGACATACCTCTTGAGTTATAAACTCACTGGTATAATCCATCACAAACTCCGATCCAACCTGACTTTCCTGCGTAGAGACCTGCAGGAAGTACATAATAATATGTCACTGTTCGGTATGAAACATCCGAACGTATGCCATATGTTCAGACCTGAATTTCCGAACATATGGCATATGTTCGGACATAAAGTTCTGAACATATGGCATTTGTTCGGACCTGAAATTCCGTACATATCGAGAACCTGCAACTCGTTCCAGGTGAGAAAAACTTAAAAAAAGAGGTAAAAATAAATAAAAAAACACAAACAAACAAAGGAACTGACCTTTCCACTACTACTTTGGTTTAAAGGTCCAATTTGATTGTTGCTTTCTTCCTTCATTGCACTAGAAAGTATAGGAATGTAAGTGAAGATTAATAGACAAGTAGATGAAGGAAGTAGAGAGTGAGAAGTGGAAAGTAAATGGGTTGAATAGGAGAAGAAAATGGAGGAATGTGAGTGAAGATGAGTTGCCTAAAGAAGATGGAGGAAGTGAAGAATGAGATGAGTGAGAGAGGAAGAAGAACAGCCTGTGTGTGTGAAAAGAAAATAGGTTTTGAGTTTTTGTTGGATTATGTCCATTTTGGTCATTTCATCAAGGGGCATGAATGTAATAAAAAAAAAGTTTCCTTATGACTGAAAAGAAAAATTTGGTGTTAGGGGCATATAAAAATAAGGGAAAAAAGCACTATACCTACCTGGACTTTGGCCGTTTTACAGAGTGATCCCTGAACTTTGGTATTTGTGACTAAACCTACCTGTAGTTTGAGTTGGCATGCAAAATGGACGGATTCTGTTAGTATTAACAGTGTAGGTCGTATAAAATCTGTTTGGTGCATACTGGCGCCAAGTTACTCTCCCAAAAAGACATATGTGCCCTTGAATAAGCCTATAAAACATTGGAAGTGCACCAGACATGTTCTTAGTGAAATTTTTTCTTTCCAGCCATGGCTACCTCTCAAAACTCCTGCACCCATTGTTCTCGTGGCCAATACTCTCAACTTGATGGTGAAATTCGTTACTGTCACTGCGGGCATAGGGCTGCTTTGAGAACTTCTCGAACACAGCGCAACATGGGGAGGAGGTTTCTTGGCTGTGCTCTATATGGGGTTATGCTGTCAACAATCTGATTGTTCTTCTTGATGTATGGTCAATAATGCTATTATTAATGTTATTTTGTTTCAATTTTTTTTTCAGATCCAGCCAGCGTGTGGATTTTTTGAATGTGTTGATGGAGAAAATGATCAGGTACAAAAGCTATTGGATAAGATTGATGTGCTGGAGAAGGAAATGAAGACAGTTTGTCAAAGAGAAAAATGTTACCTACGTGTATTGCTGTGGACTTGGGCTGGAATTGTGTTTTTTTTGTTCATGTGCTACCTAGTTGTGGTTTGGTTCCCTGTAGATGGGTTAGAATTACCATAATCATATGTATCAGTTGGAATATTTTAATGAAAATGGGTTTGTGAAGTTTGCTTGTCCATGAATGCTTTGTTCACTCCTTACTTTGCTCTGAACTTTAATCAACCTGCAATAAGAAAAGCATCATCATCCAAACACTCAATCCAGACAATTTAAAAGGTCATCTATGCTGCTCCAATCCATCATTATCATCCTAACAGTCAATCCAAACAATAAAAAATAGTCATCTATGCTGCTCCAAACAGACATCATCATTCAATATGCCAATCCAAACAATAAAAAATGGTCATTTAGACTAAACTCCAAACAGTCATCATCATCCAAACAGTTTTGCAAAACAGTATTTGACAAACTACATCAGGTTGTCTTAAAACACCATCTCCCATAAACAAATTTACAACATCATGACAAAGCTTTTTAAAACAGAACCAAAATAAAATCTTACAACATCATCCAAAAGTTTTAAAATAAAATCAACATAACATCATCAGATTGTGCTGCCTTTTCCTGCTCCAATCCTCCCTCTACCTCTGGGTGTTGATGCAAACCTCACTTCTTGTAACTTTCCTCTATCAGTCGTATTACTTGTTGATGAAAGTGACTGTGAAGCTGGCAACGGCTGAGAAAAGGATTGTCTGACTCTCCCCTGATCAATCAAGATTTTCAATACAGTAGTTAGTAAATGCATGCATATAATCTAGTTAGAAGAAAAAGTATAAAACATGGGTGAAAGTATTGTACCCTATGTGCTGGCATGGGCTGTGATGCTGGGTGGGAAGCTGGCATGGGCTGAGAAGGTCGCATGGGCTGTGATGCTGCCATGGGCTGTGATGAACCTGTCATGGGCTGTGATGTAGAACGAAATAATCTTGAATTTGGATGCACTGGTCCCTTGCAAGATTTGGCATTATGGCCTGTTTTCAAGCATCTAGCACAAGTCATTATTCTGCTCCTTCTGGAAACTCTACTGGAACTATGTACCTCATCCGCTTCCCTCCTCCTCAACTTCCTTGGCCTACCTGTAGGTCTTCTATACAATGGAGGAGCAACTGGTTCAATTCCACTTTCTATCCAATCATGCATGCCAGGTACAGCGTGTATCATACTACTATATGCATTCAAATACATCTCTTTGCTGTAGCATTCATGAATATAATCTTCAGGCCTTCCTTGATTCATGTATATACATGCTATGGCATGCTTACAAGGTATCCCAGTCAGATCCCACATTCTGCATAAACATGTTCTACTCTCAATGTTCACAACATAAGTTTTTGTAAAACAGTCAACCTCAAACTCACCTCTACCTGACCAATTGGGAAAACAATGTATGCTGTCATGCTTGTTTTTTTCCAACTTCTCCAATATCGCAGGACATATTGTCCCATCATATTTAGTCATTCCTTTTAACTTCACTTGAGTTCTAATCATAAGTTTCCTCCTGACACACTCAAGCAAACCAACAATTGGTTTCTCCCTAGCTTCAAGTATGTAACTGTTGAAAGATTCACATAGGTTATTTGTTAATGCATCACATTTGGCCCTTGTAGTAAAATGAGATCTGGCCCACCTGTTTGGATTAGCAGATATCAGCCAATTATATGCAGCCTGGTCCATCTCTTTCACCTTCTGCATATGACTATCAAACTCTCTGGGTGATCCACATGATGCTGCAGCTCACATAGCATCTTTCAATAATTTGCCTCTAAACAGTTTTTTGAAGTTATCATACATATGTCTCAGACAGTGCCTGATTTCAGCAGTAGGAACTACTATCTCAAAAGCTGCGTCAAGCCCTTTCTGTCTATCAAACAAAAAAATCCAGCCCATGTCACCCCCATTTCCAATGTCATCAATTAATGATTTCAAAAACCAAGTCCATGAGTCCAAATTTTCAGCCTCTACAATAGCCATTGCAATTGGGAACATATTATCATTCTCATCTCTACCAACTGCAGCCAACACTTGTCCACCATAACTACCTTTGAGGAAGCACCCGTCTAGACCAATTATGGGTCTACATCCACCAACGAACCCTACCTTTTGTGCCTCATAACAGACGTACAATCTCTGAAAATTTGGAATTCTATCCATGTGAGGTCTTTGTGTCACCACAAATATACTTGTGTTGGGATTGTACTTCTGGACAGTGACACAATAGTCCCTCAATCTAGTGTATTGAATTCTAATATCTCAAGAGATGTTATCTGATGCCTTCCTCTTCGCTCGATACAATTTATCCTTCGACAAATTAACCTTTAGTTCTCTTCTCAGCTATTTTTGCATTGCAGGAATTGACCATTTTGGATTGTCACTCATCCTCTGCTGGTATTTAGCAGCTATATAGCTGGAAGTTACCAAGTGATTTTCAAACCTCATACCACATGCATGTTTGGGTTTGAATGTCTTAATTTGAAATGTCATCTCACCCTGCATGGGTGATGCATGAATCCTAAACCCACAATCATATTTACAAACAGCCGTGATTCTCTTGTTCTCATTTTTCAGATATTTAATGTCATAGCCTTGCCTTACAGCCCATTCAACAAGTGCTTGTCTGAAAACTTGTGGACTTGAAAATATCATACCCAACTTCAGTTCAGGATTCTCCATATCAGTCAGCTCATTAAACTCAGGCCATTTAGACCTGTTGTTCTCATCAGATGAGTTGCACAATGAGTGAAGATCATCCCCATGCTCATCATCTGTAATCCAATTCTCATCAACTGGTACTTGTTGTTTTCCTTTATGCACCTCTTTCACATTCTCAGAAGATCCTCTGAAGATATTCTCATCTTCTGGCTTCTCAATATCCTCATGTAGCTCTGGTGGCTCATCAGGATCTATAGGATTCTCTTCACTTTCAACCTCACTGTCATCATCTAACTGATGCTGCTGGTTTTGATAATCTCCAACATCAGGATGCTGATGAACATTATCCTCATCATGACCAGCACTTGTTTGAGGATGCTGATGAACATTAGGGTCATCATCACTGCCTTCATCAACATCAGCTGCATCCTCAACATCAGCAGCATAGTAATCCTCACAATGAAGTTTCCTACTAATTGATGCTACTTCTGCTGCAGGTAACTGCTTCAAGGGACCTTCGGTGTGAATATTTTGCATCAAGATCTTCCCCTTAGGTGACACGACCATCAAAGGTTCATGTCCCCTCTCTATATAAACAGTCAACACCTTACTGTTCTTATAATGTTTTAATAGAATAAATACATCCCTATCTGATTCAATTCGCCTCAAACCATCATCAAAATCCATTCCTGGCACCTTAAAAAACATTGAACTGTTCCCTGGGTACCCTAATTCTATCATACAATCCCTGAACTCAAAAAATGATGCTTTGTCAATATCAAATTCTCTGACTTCATGTACCATACCCCCAATGTATACACTATTTGGTGGGTCTGTAAAATAACCACCATGGTGGAATTCAATTGTAACTTCATTAAACATTTGCATGTAGAACCTTATACCAGTTAAGAAAAAAACATCAATTGGTACAACATCAATTCTAAACGTAAGTAGTAAAAATTGACTGTGTATAATAGAACCGATTGTATTTGGTATTTTAATTGGGTATTATTTTTGTGCTGTGTATTTCTACCGATTGTAGAAAAGAGTATTTTCATTTTTCCCATTTCATCCCATTTTATCAATAGTGTAATATAAATTCTGTGTGTTCTTGAGAGTTTCTCTTCCTCACTTTTTCTGACTGCTGGGTTTTTCAAGTAGTGTGAGAAACCTTAACCACTTCAATGTTGAAGAAGAAGGTGGTGCGGGAAGGAATCAGCAGTTGGAAGTAGGGGAAACAATAATGGAGCAATATGAAAGAGAAGGGACAATAGGAATTCAGCAGTCTGTTCCTTCAAATGTTGTTGGATTGGGAACAATATTTAACCTTGAGATTGAAAATGAGACTGAAAGAAGTCATCAATCTGAAATTGGAAGAGAGGAAAAAGGAGCTCAGAAGTCCAAAGCAGTAAAAAAGATAAACTGGAAAAAGGAGGCAAGAGGGAGAAGAATGATAATTCAGCAATCTGAACTAGTAAAAGAAGCAGGAGGAGCAGGAGCAGTAAAAGAAGCAGGAGAATCTGGATATGGAGGTTCATAGATATGGATCTGCACTCTTTGAAAATCACAGATACTGATGCGCAGCTGTCCTAGATTTTTCTTTAGAACAATTCTGAATTAATGAGATTATCATTGTTTACATTCCCTATAACCCCAGGGCCCACTCTCTCTCTCTATATATATATGTATATATATTATCTATCTATCTATCTATCTATATGACTTATCATCTGTTGATTGGTTCCACTTTGTACATAGCAGGATAATAAAGATGGCCAAGCAATGTTGGCATCCACAATGATGCGTCAGCCGCTCCAACTTCCCTCCCATTCACAAGGTCCATTGAGACAAAAAAGAAAAGACCTACATTCTGATTCACTTAGTCTAACTGAACTTTGGCATATTTGTATCCATTTCTTCTCTCTATTATTTACTTCTATCTATAGCTTAAATTTATCTGGATTTTTTTTTATGAATAAATTACCTTTCTGATCTTTTGTTATGATATGGTGGCATATTTGTATCCATTTCTTCTCTCTATTATTTACTTCTATCTATAGCTTAAATTTATCTGGAAATTTTTTTTTTATAAATAAATTACATTTCTGATCTTTTGTTATGATATGGCAGTTTGCTATTACGTGGTCTTATTCAGAGTGAGTAGTGAGTAGGATGGAGATCTTGAGGTAATACTCAGTTTTAAGTTTAACCCTCAATTATTTATACGTCAAAGCTTTGGGCCAGAAGGGGCTTATCTATGTATGCTTGGATTGCTCACATATGAGTATGACTGATTGAGTTGTGATTTGGGTTTGGAGAAGGGATTGTTATCTAGATCAGCAATGACTTCTGTCTGTGGCCCACCTTTCAGTGATCTAAGCCGCTAATGTTTGAGGACCCTTCATGGAGAACCATGCCATAATATCCTTATTATATGATCATATCCGTCTGATTAATAGCTTTCAGATGGCTACTCATTGCCATTGACCTCTGATTTAATGAATTAATTGAATATAGCATACTTTCTAATTCATAATTTTTAATAAATTTCTTTATTTTGGCTCTGATTGTAACAATTAAAGCTCATCTTGTTTTCTTTTTCTTGCATAAATACTGGTATCATTTGAAGGTGTGTACTCTTTTCAGTCCTTAGGGCTTTTGATTCTGTGCCTACTGCCTACTACCCATGAAAAATGGAATGAAAGATCATACAAAGTCTACCAAAGAGGGGAAGAAGAAAAATCAGACGCAGGCTTCATTGTGGTTGGATGATCTTTGCATGATGTTAGATCTTACTAGTTCTAAAGAAACATGATTCTGACCAAGATCAACGGTTGGATAGGTTGAAATAACAAGGGCATGTAAGAGAGTTTAAACGACAGAAAACATCATACCCACATACAATGCTTAATCATCTTTCCTTGTCTTCTTCTTCTTCTTCAACCTTCAAACCCACATACAATACATAATCATCGAGACCCACCTCAAATATAATAACAGTGCAGACAAAGTCTATCCAACAAGGGTTGACTGTGGTCCCCTCCATGTGTAACAGCCACCATGGCTAACCCACAAAAGTAGCAGACAAGTGGGGTTTCTATTCCACCAACATTCAAACAGAAACAGTAAACAAAAGAAACAAATTTTTTCAAGAGGGGACCATTTTCGACAACGAAAGGTCCTACTCTGAAACTGTATCAGACATTCACCATATCAGACAAAGAAGTTCAAAATCCTAAACCCATGGTCATCGGCAAGGCCTAGAACCACCACATACATCAAATATATACATGATTAAGGGTATGAGATCATACCTCTGAAACCGCCGATGTTCCTTCGGTGTGGATCTGATGCATGCAACGAAAGAGGAGAAGATTTCGCCTAAAATCGCCAGAACCCTAACCGCAGGTGAAAAGGGGGAAAACGAGAAAAAATCGCTAACAGTAAAAGGGATATATCAAGGGTAAATTTGTCATTTACTAAATTCCGTCACGGCAGTTAGTATTTGCATGCCAACTCAAACTACAGATAGGTTTAGTCACAAATACTAAAGTACAGGGGTCACTCTGCAAAATGGCCAAAGTACAGGTAGGCATAGTGCTTTTTTCCCTAAAAATAACTTTTTAACTTGTTTCGGTAAAAAAGTAGGCGTGTTTATTTAAATATTAAATATGGTTCTTTTCTATTCGACTTTTTTTTTTTTAAATTTATTTATTTATAGTCTTTCGAAATCAGCATTTACCCTACTTCACTGGTGAAGTGAATTTACCAAACAAGGTATAAAACATACCCAAAGATGAATTTTTTTTCTCGCCTTTCGGGCTAATCCTCGCCTTTTTTTCCGCGGAAAACCATCTACGCACAACGAGCCGATTAAACCCCGTAAACCCTAAAATCGACACCATCGCTCGGTCTGTCTCTTCGTCGTCGTTTTCTTCTTTTCTTGTTTGTGAGAGTGAAAGAGAGTGGTAGAAGCCTTTCTCTTCGTCGTCGTTTTCTTCTTGTTTCATTACTGAAAGTGAGAGTGAAAGAGAGTGGTAGAAGCCATGAAACTTGACGTCAATGTTTTGAGGTATCTTTCCAAGGAAGATTTTAGGGTTCTCACCGCCGTGGAAATGGGAATGAGAAACGTAAGTAATCACATTTCAATCTTAGGGTTTTCTTTTTGCCCTTTTGCGTGTTCTTATTTTAAAGCTAGATTTCTTTTTGTCTTTTGTTGTTGGATTTCAGCATCAAATTGTCCCTGCGGAACTCATAGATCGAATTGCTGGTCTCAAGTAGGTTCTTCTTCGAATTGAATTCAATTTTGAATTGGGGTTTATCTTAGCTGTTGAATGAATTATGACTTTCAACTGTTTGTATTATAAAAGCTGTCTAATGATTCGTTTGGATGTAAAGCGGTTGGATGTGAAGCACTGGAATAGAGACCCTAAATACATGGCTGACTGAACTATCTATTTCTTGTTTAGCCAACAAACCCATAACATCTTTTGCCTCTCTTAGAAAATGGTGAAAAAGAGAACCCAAATTTATAGACTGAGTGAAAAGTGGGATTTGTTCAAATTGAAGCAAAGCTTCAGGGAAAGATCACTTTTTTATTTTTTTATTTATTTATTTTTATTATTATTTTTATGTGAACAGGATGATGGGTGGGGGTGTCAGCGTAACTTTCAAAGATGCGCTTGCCCGAGAAAGATACCTTGAATACCCACAACCTATGCTGGCCGAGCCGATCTATCTTTCTCTAGCTGTCCCATCTACATTTAATTTTGAATGCTAGTTGTAAGAGGAAAGTTTTCACCTGCCCTATGCTCTCCATGGGAGCGCTCATCCAGACCGACTCCAAACGCACGACCCACCCTCCCTGAATTTCATCAGACCTGCTGGAATGACGACACCGATCTGATGGGGCGCATAGCACATGAGCACAGGCGGAGATCTTCTAGTTGGAGGATACATCCAAAGAACGTAGTTCTTCATTTGAAATACCAAATTACCAATCCTGTCCACATTATACACAATTCACTAATTTTCAAGTTATCAAATTCTTTTCTTGGCCATTTAGTAATGCCCTTCCCCGATGATGTGTAGATGAACATAGTCAACCATATGGTTTATCCCACCAATACTTAGTTGAAATGAAAATGCCAAAAAATTGCAACGAGCATTGTATAGTTTTTTCTTATTTAATTATTCTTAATCTCAGTTATACCTTCATTTCCATACAGACATGGAGGCACATACAAAGTGTTGAAGAATTTGTTGAAGCATAAGTTGGTGCATCATGACTCCTCAAAATGTGAGCCCCGCCTCCCTATCTGTCTCTTTCAATTTTTTTCCACAAGAGAATCTCATGTAGGATGCTAAAATGAGTTATCCTGATTATGATTCTGTAATGTTTACAAATGACGGGTTTCGACTGACCTACTTAGGATATGATTTTCTTGCAATAAAAGCTCTGGTCAACTGCGGTGTATTTGTTTCTATCGGTCGTCAAATTGGTGTTGGAAAAGAGTCAGGTAATTTGAAATGTCTGCTGTTGTATAAATATAATTGTCATATGTCATATTTAATAAAAAGGGGACATGTTATTAGTATTAATTTTTAGAATGACCCTTTTTTTTTTTTTGCTAATAGTTTAATTAGACCCTTTTTTGCTTCCATAGATATATTTGAGGTTGCAACTGAAGATCTTTCAGGGCTGTTAAATCTAAGCAAGATTATCTTTTGCATCGCATCAGTTATAATTGGCTCTATCTTTCTCGCCTTGCTGCACTCAAAGAATTTGCTTTCATGGAGGTTTGTCGATTGACATTATTGGTTTCTCACTAATCATGTGGAACCGAGCTATCTTCTAATCTGTAGATTTTATGACACTTCCAAAATTAAAACGTGTAGGCTCTGAAAGCACATGGTTTCCCTGTCCCAGCTGCTGTTGACTGTAATAGGCATTGTGTTATCATGTCGCTTGTTCAAGGTTATCCACTGTAAGATATTTTTTTTCACTGGATTTTTATAGATCACGAGGTTTCCTTTTTGAGCTTTTAAAACACACCACATTATAAGCCTCACCTTCTCTGGCTGCATTGTAGGAGGGTGTTGATTTGGTTATTAGTCATATAGACAATCGGTGCCCCATTTTTAGGGGATGTATTGCAGGCTTAGTGTTTTCTTTATTCTTACATAAGCTTGAATGCTTGACTGTATTTTATGAGTTGGGTGTGCTTCAGCACCACAGCACCACTTACGCTTCAAGCATTTGCCTAGTTGTATCAGGTGGTGATTTGCTTTTGTCTACATGCAGTGTACAGGTGAAGCAACTGCAAAACCCAGAAACGGTTTTTGAAACTATTATTGGTCTTGTTGTTCGCTTGGCAGAAAAAGGTCTTATCCATTGCGACTTCAATGAATTTAACATTATGGTATGGACTTTTCTTTGATTAGTGAGGCACCCTGATATGATCCCATCGTGTAGTTCTCCAGAACTGTAATTGTAGAAAAATCTACTTGATTTGCACATTTGTACTGCTACTTTACATACAAATGCTACTTTAGGTATAAAAAATCTTTTTTATGCTTATCTTGTTCATTTGCATTAGAATTTTCCTTTGCATGTTGTTCTGTGTTAAACTTTTTAAAAAAACATTGTTCCTTTAGTAGCTTATCTCATGGCCTACATAGGCTAGGTCTTTAGTATGTGTACTACCAGGGCACCAGAGAGTATTATTCCCTTCAGAAATGGCTATTTATTTAAGTCTCTTTCATGAGAACGCATGTGATCGGTTACCAGTCTACTGCGACTGGAAGACTGAACCCAATGAAAATTGTTGAGTAACTGCATGAAACTGCCGGCATACTCAGCAAGCTTACTCTCTCCTGGTTTTTGGATGCCTTTTTTTTTTTAGAAAGATGATGTTTTTTTTTTCTTTTTTAAATTTTCTTTAAACTATTTTTTCCGGTTACATACTTTCAGAAACCAATATAGGGACATTGTCTTCTGCCCCTTTTTTGCGTTGTCTGGAAGGTTATAAAATATTGCTTTGGAATTTCCTGGTGGTTATGTGGAGTTTGATCTGAGAAGGGCCACCTTCATGGTGTGACAACAAGGAGTTCAAACTTCAAAGGGATTTTAACTTAGGTATCATGTTTAATTAACAAGCTTATATAAAAGGGGGTGGAAAGAAAATTAGCTCAAAAGTTCATTGTGATCTTCTGAGAGGGTGGTTTAATTTTGATGTGGATGGGGCAACAGGAGAAACTAGATCTTGCGGGCCTAGGAGAGGTGCTGGGAAGTCAAGAAGGGAAATTCTTTGTGCCTTCTTGGGTCTGGTTGTATCAAAGATTAAAATGGGGTTGACATACATATTGGCAAATAGGAAGCACTAAAGCTTTTTAAAATTTAAAAACAAATTTTGGAGTTACTTGTTTATGGAGAGTGACTCTAAAAATGCTATATGCTGGGCAACAAGGAGCAGGAAACCTTGGTGTCCTGAGTGGATTCTGAAGGAAATATAGGAGTTTAACAAGCTTTTGAAATGTACTGATGCAGCCCAATGTGGCTGCCTGCCACAAAATGGGCTTCAGACAATGGGTCACTATATTTCAAGAGGCCTATTTAAAGACCTCCTTCAATAATATTTCAGATTTCCTCCTCTTTGAGTATAACCCTTGAGCACTTGTGTTTGCTTGCTGGTGTGTACTCTTGGGTGGGTCCTTCCACCAATTTGGCTGTGTCATGTTCCTTTCGTGTTAGAAGCGTGGATGAGGAGGTCGATTCTTTCACTAAATAGCATATCAGTTCACATATGAGATTCTCTTGATACGATAAAAAATGGCTATTATACTACGGTTTCTAGAATTTTTCACTTTTTTTTCTCAGTAGTAAAAGCTTCTCTCATTACTAATCATGGTTCAAAATATCGACCGCTACGTAGCATAGCGGTCAAGGCCACTACACTATTTTGAAAATAATTGCGCTATGGTCTAAAACCTAGTAGAGCCAATTGGTTTTAATTTTACACATTGTTTTTCCTATTTCTTCTCAATGGGCTTTCCTAAAGTTTTCTATACCCTTATATGGTTTCAAATCACTAAAAAAACACAAGATTGATTGTTATACAAGATTCAAATTTCTTTTACCACTTAAACAATTCACACCACTACACTGTTACGTATCGCCGCACCCGCTATGTATTGCCCGCTACGTAGCGTTTTGGCAACTAGCCGCTACGCCCGCCTCAACTTCTATTTTCATCGTTGTTACTAATAAAAATGGCCACCTTCATTCAGCTTCAAAGGTTGAAGGTGTTGCTATTGCTTATTGGGGTTGCTTTGTGAATCTTGTAGCATGGTTCAAAATAGTGTAGCGGCCACATTGTCAGTTGTAGCGGTTGAGGCTGCTATGCTATTTTGAAAATAACAATGTTACCGTCTAAAATCTAGTTATAAAAATAAAAAAAAAACTGTCTAAAATCTAGTGGAGCAAAGTAGTTTTAATATAAAACACTTTTTTTTTTCAAATCACTAAAAAAAAAAAAGATTGGCTGCTATGCAAAACTTGAATTTTTTTTTTACCGCTTAAAAAAACTCATACTACTATGTTGATACGTACCACCACAGCTGCTACGTATCGCCCACTACATAGTAGTTTGATCACTGGCCACTATGGCACAACTCGGATCCTCGATCGGAGGTGTAGAAGATGGTTTAAAAAATCGGTCAAGCCCGAGTCAACTCGGACTCGAATCATGTGACTCGGCCGAGTCGACTCGGACTTGGCCATGGCCGAGTCGGGTTCCAAGTCCGATTTTTTGAACCTTGCTTTAGACATCTTGGGGAGATTGATCGAATCCCAATGGATTCCAACACTTAGGCACTCTGCAGGCCATGACACACGAGAGGAGAGGAAACTCACAAAAATATTATTAATGATAATAAGATAATCAACTACAAGGGGAATCCATTATACACACACACATATAGGTCTAATGATCCCAAAATGAGAAACTTCCTACTTCTAATCAATCATAAAATAGAAATTAAGATTAGGAAACAAAATTCACTAATTTAAAACTTGCTAACTAAGATAGGGATCTCAAGATCAGAGATCATGTGGGACCCATCAAGGCTTGTGGGCCTGAGATCTGGGCTGGATCTTGGGTTGGGCTGCATCACACTAGATTAATGAATTGATCCCTCGCTATTATTTTTAAAAGAAACATTTGTGATTTTACTTTAGAAAAATAGAGAGAACATATGCAATAGTTGTGCCCTCTGGATGAATCATAAACTTGGTGCTCGATATATTTTCACGTGATTATATTTTTGTTTAGTAATTAGGAAAAGAATACGGTATAGAATCTATTTCATCTGACAGCACTTTAGTGAGGAAATATTTTTGAATTTTGTCTATTCACTTGGCCAATACAATGCTCTTAAATTGATAGGCCTTCTTTCATTTGAAGCTTTTTTCTTGTTTTCCTTGAAGTTATGGTTTCTTTATTTGAATGGTAACTCTGGAGCAGTCCAAGTCCTCTGTGTTGCAAGCAATACGTGTAAAAAGCTTTATTTGAATAGCATAATGATGCTTACAATTGAATTCTTATGTTTGCTATTCATGGTTTCAATTTATGGCTTTAAAGAAGGTATCTCCCTGTTGTTACATATTCACTGATAGCTTTCAGTTCTGTCAGTCTATAAGTAATGATTTGTCTCATGTTCCTTAATAATTTTTCTTTCCTGTACTGATGGAATTGGCCTTTACTTTTCTTTTATAGATTGAGGACGATGAGAAGGTTACTCTGATTGACTTCCCTCAAATGGTATCTGTTTCTCATTGAAATGCACAAATGTATGCTTGAATTCTTATATAATGCATTAAGTTTCTTGTCTCTCTATCATTTCCAAGAAATTATTCTTAAAACTCTGAATTCATTTCTACAAAATTTTCTTTTTGTTTCAGGTATTTTGATCGTGATGTTGAATGCATTTTCAAGTTCTTCCGCAAAAGGTTAGTACCTGAAGTTGTAAAGCTGTTCATTTTTTAAAATAAAGGAAATGATTAATCTTTAAAATAATTGTGTTGATTTCTAGGTGCCCTTTAAAATAATTGAGTTGATTTCTAGGTGCCCACTGATACTCCGATGAATAATATTGTGGTTCTCTTACTTTCTTACCTATTCAGCATGAACATTCTAAAAATTGCCTCCTAGTAATATGGAAATAAAGATAAGTATGATAACTTTTAAAGTAAATTTTTAATTAGAAAAGAGCATTTTCCATTCATGGATCTAGAGCCAAGTTTATGGATAACTTTTCAATTAAGTATTATGAAAAAGTCATTTTTTGGAAGCTGCTGAATGAGAGTTTCTAGGGGATGAGAGGGTGAGAGTGTTGATTTGCTGACTAATTTTATTTATTTTTTAAATAGAAAACACTGACAAGTCTTCCAAATGAAATTCCTAGTGTTCTCCAAGCTTCATATAGCCCAAAAAATGGAGTGGAATGGGTTTTATGAGAACCCAGTGGAGTAACTATGCAAGTGTTGGTCCATATAAAAACAAAGGCCTTAGTGTTGGTTGAATGACATGCAGTGTCCTACTTGATATGATGCTTATTATCCAAAAAATGAAAACAAAAAAAAAAAATTTGACATGGTGTGCGTTGCATGTGCCTGGTCCAAATCCGGGCTAGTCTCACTTATTTTACCATATCAGGCATACTATTTGACTCAACAGTGATCAAAACTAAGTTGTATTGGGTGAAGCAACTTGTTATGGATCAAGTTTTGATTCCTTGGTCGCAGTGTTGGTATGCAGTTTCTTCTCTTGCATAACTGAGTCAACGTGGTTTTGGGATTTCAAAACCATGCACAAGAGATTAGAGGGTTTGCAGCTATGTAATATTTCTACTCCTGTCATTGACCATCACTCATTGCTTCTTTATTGTCAGACGGCTCAGACCCTAGCTTGCTCATATGTTGTTTTTACTTTCCTATACTACTTTCTTGACCTATTTTCTGCACTTTTTCCTCTTCCAGGTTCAACCTTTCTTTTCATGTGGATCAAGATGAGAGTGGTGAGTCAGAGTTTGATGAAAGTGGCAGGCCCTGCTTTTTTGCAATAGTGAAATCTACTGACTCGCTAGATAAGGAACTTGCTGCTAGCGGGTTTACAACAAAGGGCCAAGATGTGATTGAGAAGGTAGTGATGGACACTTGACTGACATTGGTGTTTGTGAGAATATGTCAATTAGATTTAGTCTTCTCATATATAATATTGTGATTACTTACTATTGATTTTTTCGTATGTGTTCTAATTGGAAAAGTGGTGAGACTGCTTATATAATATTGTCTATTTGCTAATTTGCATACTAAATTCCTAAAGTCTTTGTGCTGTATACCACTTTCAAAAATGAAAGTCATCTTCTTACTGTGTATTTCTTATGAACATGTACAATTAATTATCTGTCTTTGGTTTAGGAAAGATTATTTTTTCTTTCTCATTTGATCAGTATAGGTGCACCACTTTATTTGGTAGTATTTTTTTGGCAAGAACAGTCTCTGGGGAGTACTGGAGTTTGAATTAGATTATTCAATTTTTGTTATGGTGATGGATGGTTGAGAAGGCCCATGACATAGGTTAGTAGCATCCATCAGAAGGAGTTCATAGGTGAAGCATAATTTGTGGTAGTGTTTGTATTCCTCCTAAAATTTTCATATGAAGTGTTCTGTGGTATAATATTTTTCAGTATCGTCTATTACTTGGAAGGAATACATACATAGCATCACCCTAGTGGGAGCACAATTTATGCTAGTGTTTGCATGCCTCCTAAAATTTTCATATGAAGTGTTCCATGGTAGAATCTCTCTCTCTCTCTCTCTCTCTCTCTTGTGGGGGTGGATGGTAGTTGGTAGATGTTGGTGTGGGAGTCCATGTGCGCGTGCTTCATTCTTTGTTATGATCATATTGTCAAGGAATGATCAACACAATATCTGAACTAGAGGCAAAGACAACCTTAGTGAGGATAACATAATAGATCATTAGTCAGGAGGCACACGTATAAAATAAAAAAAAAACATTGATTGTTTTGTACGTATACCTACAAAGGCACAAAATTTGGGTCTTTTTTTTTTTTTTAACTTTTTTGTTATGGGTATGCCACCTGCTTTTGTGATGTTTGATGATTCAGGAGTGAGATTGACAAGAGCCCATGAAGGTGCTCATTGTTGCGGGTTTGAGTGTTTTTTTTATATGGGTTCGTGTCCCATCTGTTCAAATAAAAATACCCAGTTAGAATTACAATTTGAATTTGGATGAGGTAAGGGCCTTTAATAATTTAAGGGGACTCATGGTTTGCTTTAAAATAGATCACCTCTTCATTCATTTGGAGGTTACCCGCTTGTATTAAGGAAAATTTCTGACAAGGAATTAATTATAGGTGATTTTCTCTATTATGACGAGGGGAGTAATGGTGATAGACTTTCTTACTAGAGGGGGTGAATAAAATTTAATTTTGGGGTTGGCGACTTACTCCTCTTGTAGGGGGTCAATTTGATACGGCCCCTGTACTATTTGTTTGTCTTTGATGACCTCTTTGCATTGACAATAATATCGAATGCTCGACCACTGCTCATATTGACAGCCATTGACTTATGCACTGTTATTTTAGGTAGCCTGTGTGTAGAGGTATTGACATGAGAAATCTTTCATTGGCTACCTTAGCAAATATTTACACTTTTTTTAAATGTTGATGAGTTTGTTATTTCCTATTTTGGGTTGGTTCTTTCCTAATTTTAACTTGGTATTCTTTACTCTCATGTTTCCAGATCCATTTGAGATGATTATGTCTGGTTGATAACATTTTTTATGGATGCATTATTTGCTTATATATTGGAAAACCATCGCAATAGATATAGATGGGCTTGGTTCCCAGCATGAAAATGGTCGCGTCATGGTGTTGTCCATTACTGAGGGACTGGACTGATCATAAATATTATACAATATGTCATTCATCCTTAAGTTATCTATATTTGTTTTAAAATTGGACCCCCTAAGGTATTGCTTTTTTACTTTTTCTTAGAATTTTCTGATTGCTGTGTTATGCAGTTCATTGAAGGAGGGATTGAGCAGGACAGTGAAAACTCTGGTGATGAAGAGATTGTGGATGAAGGATGTCTCCCTGCTGATATTGATGATACTGTTGTCTACAATCTAAACTCTTTGCATTCGGTATGTTATTTTGTTGTGAAAGGATTACTTGGCCACCATAACTAACTAAATGCCACAATTTAAAGAGCTGCTTAAATATCAATATGATTGCAAAATCCATTGCGTGGATACGAACTTTTTCCCCACCTCCTATCTTGCAATGAATGGAAACAAAGCAGATGTAAACTCATGGTCACTTATGACAAATGGTACAGTAAAGTGGAGTTTTATCGTCGAAGGATTTCATTTTCTCAATACCTTCTTCTAGATGTAACTGTCAGATCTCAATTCATCCATGTTCCCACTTGCCATATGAAATTGGCCAGAGCCTGCTTGTTCTTTTGTCAGTTTTCTTCACTGCAACTAATTATTTCTGATGTGCTTGCCTTTATATTGAATGATCAGTGTTTGAAATTTACGCTATTTGGATCTTACAGCATGGATGTGCTGTGAGACATGATGTCAATGATGAAATGCAGGAAAAACAATATTCCAATGAAGTCAGTCATAGCAATGAGCCTGAAACCTCACAAGTTAGTGAGAAGGTCGCCTTTGTCCCTCCAAACATTTGAACTGTCATTGTTGTTTTACTTTATTTTGTTTTCCTAGGTCTTGATCTATCCATTATTCTCAAATGTATATTTAAATATTGTAAGTGGATTGCAAACTCAATTACCATTTTATTGCTTAACTTTTTTAAAAAAAAGAAGGAATATTGTTTATTAGGGTACTTTTGAACCTGTTTTTTTTTTTGGTTTGGTTTTGTTTTTCTAGATTTGATTTATCGGTCATTCTCAAATGTATGTATAAAGATTGTATGTGGATTGCCAAACTCGATCATCATTTTATTTCTGAGCTTTTTCCTAAAAAAGGAAAAATACCGTTTTATTGCCAACTCATAAACATGAATCATGACACCATGCTGCTAACTTGTCGCCAGAACTGTATACTTGTCGATTCTGTTTGCATTAATCTTTCATTTCTTGATACGCTTTGAGTCTATCACTTTTAAAAAATTGCTAATTTGTTTGCATTATTTCCTTAATTTATTTATAAGTCCACTTCTTTTTTTTATTTGGATCTTTCAGAATGAAAGCACTGTGAGTTGTGATGCTAAGGATGAAAAAACCTTGAATCAATGTTTTCATCAAGCCTGTGATAGCAATGAACCTGAAGCTTTACAAAGTGAGAAGGTATAATGTTACTTTCACCCATGATACATCTAATGCTGACAGCTCTCCTTTTATCCACGCATTATAATGTTTACTTGCTATGGTACCAAAATACATAAAAATAGATGGGGTATCTGTGTTGTATCATATCTGATGCTTTTTTCCTAAAAATTCTGTACCCTTGCTGTAACCCTTTGAATATGGGCGCCATAAGTTTCTTGCCTCAAATTCCAACCTCAGATGCTACGTCCCTAGGGCAGCAAGTAACTTGCCTCTTGTGGGTGGGTTGAACATTTGCTCGTTTATCCATTTATTGCAACTGATAGTCTTCAGTGGTTATTCTTTATTTTACATGCGCTTTTATTTTCATTTTTGCGCGGCTGCATGTAAATATCAGTTTGGCGATCTTTCTTTATTTCATTTTTTCTCAGCAGAATAACAATTAAATCAAATGTCTCACAGTAAGTGCAAGAAAAGAAAATTAGCAGTCTGGTTGTGATATGGAAGCCCCCCCCTCTCTACTACCATTTACAAGGCTTTTTCTTTAACCACTGGATTGGAACTTGGATGGCTTTCTGCACCATGATAGTATTATAGTCTGGAGGACTACAACTTTACTCATTATGTTCTCTTTTCCCTTTTTTCTAATGCAGATTAGATATTTTCTATTAATGGCTTGATTACGTTTTTTTATGTTGGGCGTCTCAATCCTTAGAGAAATTTATTATTGAAAAGTTTATATCGATTATGTACCTTGAAAATGAAACTATTTCTTTCAGGAGGATAATGAGGGTGCATGTGAGGGTGATGATGCTGTACTAATGAAGTGTTTGAACAAGCAGAGACAAAAGGCGATAGCGGCTGCTCGGGGTGGCCGGAGGGCCATTACATCTAGAAATTCCTACAAGGATAAGGGTAGTAAGAGCTCGCACGATGCCAAAATCCAGAAGCAACTTAACCAGTGGTGATCAGGCAGTACAGTGAACTCCAATTTTGTAAAACTAGCAAAAAAGCAAGCAGGTTTGCAGACATGACTGAGCCTACGAGTTATAAAACCCCAGTAGGTGCATCATGCTGCATGTAATAAATGCACCAAATACACCACAGGTGCAAACTTGAATTTTTTTTTTTTTTGTAAAGTCCTGAAGCTCTCCTATAAACCAAAGTGAAAGATTATCCTGTAGGATAGCTAGCAACGAGCATGCTTGCAGTCCTTATGTTAAGGCATATCCTAATTTAAGAAATGTTTTGATTGTATTTTCGATGGTTTACAGCAAGAAGTTGAGTGTCTAAGATATGAGGTGAAATGGTGGATATACCTGTTGCCCAGTTATAAATTAAGCTACTTTATTGTGCTCGTCATTGTGTTCAATCTTCAGAACTGTGAATTTTATTTTATTTACATCATGCTTGAATTTTTTCATTTTTTAAAAATCATCTTTCTCGATCAAATGCCTCAGAGAGTAAAAATAACCTTTCAGTTTCAACCTATGATGCCCACATACCTTTTTTTTCTTAAGGTAAATATGATACCCAGATACTTAAAATTCGGCAATGTATTGTATCTGATATGCCTTTTTTTTCCTTGTGTAAAATCTGTCTCTGATATATCCATGTTGTGCCTGCTATATCCATTTCATATCTGGGCATAGGGGGTCTCAGATGTTATTAATCTCATTAGTGGGTGCGCTTGTCTTGGTTACATCAACATTGTAGGTACTGCCTTCCACAATGTACAGCAGGGGAAGAGCGTGGATTAGGATCCTTCATCTAATAGGTCCGCCATTAACACTCCCATCCTGATTATATTGTAAATTATTTACCTCCGTTTGCCACCTCCCCCCATAGTTTTACCTATGCATGTGAATAGGAGGGTTTGCATGGCGGGAGAGGACTCTTTCAAGAGATTTGAAGAGGGTGATACATTTATGTCAATGTTTGACTAACAAAAGGAATGTACAACACCAGCTGCAACGTAAGAACCTTGATGGGAGATTGGAAGGTCGATCTCCTGTATGAATTGGAGCTAGCCGAATATCATTTTGATCTGCTGGATTGTAATCATCTATTTAAATATTCCAGATTTTATGGTTTTATGAGTGAACAGCTACCACTTAAACTTTGAGACCAATTTAAATAATGGTCCTCAACTGGAGCTCAACTGGTTAGTGAATGAGTCGCTCAATTGGTTAGTGAATGAGTCGTTGAGAAAGAATAGGTAAAATGACAAGATTGTAGTCATTTTTGTCCCAACTATAATGATATAATCCACATTAAAACCTTCAACCCCACCTTCTTTGAAAGCAATGGCGGAGCAAGTTTGCTTTTGTGTTTCTGATTCCAGAATGAAGAAGAAGAAGAAAGTGGGCCTAGGATCTGCAGCAGTTCCGGGTTGGTTCTAGGTCAGATTTGACCTGACCCGTTCCAGAAGTCCATCTCCGTTCTAGTCAAATTTATCTGAGTTCTGGATAAATTTATCTGAGTTTTAGATAAATCTGACTGAGTTTTGTCTATTTATCTGACTTTTGGAACAAATTTATCTGAGTTCTGGACAAATCTGTCTGAGTTTCTGGCTATTTATTTGACTTCTGGAACAAATTTATCTGAGTTCTGGACAAATTTATCCTACTTCTGGCCAAATCTATCCGAGTTTTAGGCTATTTATCTAAGTTCTGGAACAAATTTATCTGAGTCATAAAAAAATCTATATGAGTTTTTGGTAGATTTATTTGTGTCTTTTGAAATTTATTTGTATTTTTTGAAATAAATTTAACTTAGTTTTTGACAAAAAGACTTGAGTTTTTTGCCACATTGTTTGCTAATTTGGAAACTGGGGTTATCTTTTGGCAAATGTATTTTTGTTTTTTTAAATTTCTTTTTATTTTTTAATTTTATTTACTTCTTTTGAAATTTATTTGAGTCTTTTGAAATTTATTTATATTTTTTTGAAATTTATTTGGATCTTTTGAAATTTATTTTCATCTTTTGAAATTTATTTATATTTTTTGAAATTTATTTGTGTCTTTTTAAATTTATTTGCATTCTTTTGAAATTTATTGCTTTTTTTTAAAATTTATTGTGTTTTTTGAAATTTATTTGCTTTCTTATGAATTTTTTTTTGCATTTTTTAAATTTATTTCATTTTTAGAAATTTATTTGAAATTTTTTTCCTGTTTTTTGAAACTTATTTGTGTTTTCTTGAAATTGTTTTGAAAATCTCATTAGTGAAATTTTATTAATCGTGACTAATTTAATGTTAGTTGACCATTATTAATGACTTATCCCACTAATCATGGGATTTGATTTAAAGAAAGGATAAATTAGACATTTTAGGTTTTTAAATTTGAAAAAAAGACCTATCATACTATAAGAAAAGATTGTGGACCTAAGGTAATAAAGTGAAATGTTGAGAGACCCGTCGCCGAATCTCCTTTTTTATATTGGTTTTAAACATGGACCATGGGAGAAGTGTTTTTCTTTTGTAAAGTGCCTGCCATTACACCACTAGAAGCCTCTTATCCCATCAACCACTGGCCAGCTTTATTAGGACTAAATTCTTTCACCATACAATCCACCAATATCAGTTCAACTACTTTAATTCTCCTGGTGATTTGTCTTGCACCTGTTTCTTTAAAATGACCACATGAAAGTTGAAAATTGAGGATAGGTGTTTCTGATCAAAAGCCAAGCAGCAGACATCATGATGATATGGATTGACTAGGCCATTCAATGGATGGTTTTGAATCACCCATCCAATCAGCCCAATAAACTCATTGGTAATTATCAATTATGTAGCCATACAATGGTAATTTCACTCAATTGATCTTGCGTTCACCATTGGATGATCACAGACTAAGAATCACTAATGGAAAAAAGAAAAAGAGTGAATCATGTAATTCTGAACATAATTCGGCTATTGGTGAGTATAACTCTGATTTGAGTCAACCTTGGGCCATCATAAATGTGTAGTTTTACGGCGTGTGAATTTAATACTTTTGGTAATACCACTCACTGCATTTTTATTTTATGAAAGCAGGCCTTGCCACACCCATAGGATTGAGGGCTAAGAAAACTTTTTTGATTGATTTTTCTACTATTAAAGTAGTCCCCGCTAAATATATCAGGTATCTTTGATATATTTAATGACTTCATATTGCAATTGTTTAACTGAAGATATGGATAAGATTGAGCTCATGTTTGACAAAATCTATATGATTATGAATGCATAAGATTGTGCTAACCACATCTTCTGTCTAAGAGAGAAAGCAAGGAGCTCAGATAAATAAATTTCTTTTGCACCTCACCTCTTCTCACCTCTTCAATAATCATTCAGTCCAGCTCATATCACTTTTCTATGAATTCCTATGTATTTAATTTACTTAAACAAATATGCCCTTAGTTTCTATTCTTTATTTAGTTCCTATTCATTATTGTGGCATCATATGTTTGTGAAGAGCCATCTGTTACCTAAACACATGCCATTGATGTCAATTTAGGAACTCTAATTGTATTATTATATTTGAAAGTTAGCTATAACTTAGGAAGTTGTTTTGTATAAGGATACTAATAATAGCGTAATTTATCCTTATATAATGAGAAGGTTACAACCCAAAGAGGATACGTTTTTCCTCTAATAATCTTATTTTTCTCCATGCATCCATAATTGACATGGTATCAGAGCTACTATTCATAAGCACATGGTCGTTTGTAACTTTCCGCCCTAGATTTTTTCTCATAACATAGAGATCGATAGTGTGATCTCTCCTCTTCATCTTCCAGTCTAGGAAGCCCCTGATTCATCTTCTAGTCTGGGAAGCCCCTGATTCAGCTTGATCTCTTGTCGATCAACCGTGGCCCACCTGTGATCTTCATCGCTGCATCAGCCAGAAGCTCCAAGCCTGGTCGACTACCTACTGCCATCTTTTTGGTGATTTTTTTTCAGATTTTTTCTTTCATGAGAGGTAGGCCATCTTCTACTTTCTAGTACGGCTTTTTCAATTTTATCCAAAAGATTCAATCTCAGCCGTCTAGAATCTCGGATCTTGACTTGTTTTGAGGAGCATCTCTTCCATCAGTTGCGGAAATTGACCCTTCTCTCATCCCTTGCCTTTGATCTGTCCAAAGATCATTTGGTGGGGCCCACGTGGAGGATTATCCATTGACGACTAGGTCATCTGGCTACTGTTTTGATTTTTTTTTTTTGCTGTTTCTGCTATTCTGATGTCTCCCCTGTTACATACTGCTCTTCTAGTTCTGTTGCTACTTGCTACATACTACTCTGTTCACGTCGCTACGGTGGCACCATCTAGAGTAAGATGAAGCAGGTAAGAGTTCATCCTGAAAGTCCGGGATCCTAACCCGAGAGTGCGGGGGAATAGGGTGAGCTTCAAAGTAGTGACCAAATATGACCAATTTAGATATCTTAAAAACTTAACTAGCCACTAGTGATGATTTATCAAAGAAGATGCGAAAGCTAATAAAATCAATCACCACAACCATTCACCAACACACAAAGATTTATAGTGGTTCGGCCTCAATACCTACATCCACTACCGGCTTGTGATTTAACACCCCACCGGATTTCCACTATCTATGCTTTTCAATAGGCTAAGCAATAACCTTTACATTATGCTTTCCAAGGCTAAGCAATAACCTCTTACACTATGCTTTTCTTAGGCTTAGCAATAACATATACACTATGCTTTTCTAAGGCTAAGCAATAACATTTACACTATGCTTTTCTAAGGCTAAACAATAACCTTTACAAGAGTTGATTTCTCAAAAAAAGTGTCTATACAAACACTCTAAGAGATACAATTTAAGCTCAATTACAGTGCCTCTTAATTAAGCGGATATGAAAGTGTAAAACAAACTCACACAACACTCTATGTAATGCAAAGATGAATGCACATAATGTATGTGTGTAAACTTCAATCAAAGTTAAAAATAAGGCTCAAAGCATTTCAAAATTTAAAGAGAAGAACTAGTTAGATTGAAGTTGTATTGCAAATCACATGTTCTTTTTCAAAAGACAACTTGTAAAGATTTCATTAATCAAGAAATGTAAGTTGTAAGTAAATTTAAATCATGAGGAACATGTAATGAAAGATCAAAAATGTTTTCAAAACATAAAGATTTCCTATGAGATCATAGATTGAAAACAACTAGGTAAAGACTCAACTAAGTAGAGTGATCATGCATCAAATGGAAACAAGAAAGTTGAAGTAAGCATGATTTATACAACAAGGCAATGACTTGGTTTGAGACTAAGTGATAAATCCAATAAAAAATCAAAGGTAATATAGAGGATTTAACACATCATAGTTAACATGCTACAAGAGATTTTCCAATAAGATAAATTAGCATGTAACAAATGAGAAGAGCAAAGCTTACTAAGATGTATAACTATGGAATCAAGCTTTGTCTCTTAAAGATGTTTCATTTGCTCCTTTGTATTATACTTGAACATGGGTTTGAATGATGTTCATAAGAAAACTCCCAAGATTGGTCTCCAAGGAGTCTCTCTAGCTCTTTTTCAAAACAAAGAGAGTCCTTCTTAAATAAGAGAAAAAGAGTCCAATGGATCTCTTGTCGGTCGACCGACAAACAGGGTTCGGTCGACCGAGCCCAACAGTCAAATTACAACGGTAAAAAAATATTTGAAACAATACTATTGTCGGTTCACCGAGACCAATTCGGTCGACCGACATGAGACCGACACCTGACCGACAGAGCAAAAATGACAGAAAACATGCTCTCTGGAATCAGAACCGAAACAGAGTTCGGTAAGGTACTGAGACACCTTCGGTCGACCGACACTCGACCGACAGGCTGACCGACAAAAAAACACTTTGCTGGAATTGGAACCGACAAAAGCTCGGTTGAGCTCGGTTCACTGGTCAGTTAGCCGACACTTGACCGACAGAGTAAACAGCCAGAAGTCCAGAAGATCTGAAGGTTTTGACTAGAAAATCTTTGGAAAACAAGTGTACCACATAAAATGAAAAGATTTCCAAGTCAAATAGAATTACATTTCGAAACCAAATGATATCAACCAAAGACATTTTGAGTAAAACATGATAGGGTTAATTTACAAACATGATTTTCAATAAACCAAAATGCAATTTTGAAATTTGGTGAAGTGATGAAAATTAATGCATATGTTAACCATCAAATTGCAAATAACATAGATCTAACACATCCTCTGCAGTTGCTTTCGTTTCCTCAAGAAGAAGCATGTAAGAGTCCTCATGTTATTCTCTGCATCGAACCCAAAGAAAGAACGAAAATAAACAAAATGGGCCTTTCCGCCACGTGCCATCCCTCGAAAATTTATTGATTTGGGATTGACCTACAGGCTGGGCTTGAATTGAGTCCAGACCCGACCCAACCACGTGCTATCATCTTCTCTTGCTCTTTTAACTGATCTGTCACATAATGGAGAAATTTGAGATTGCCCTGGTTCCCTTTTATGGAAAAAATTACACCTCTTGGGCTTTCCAGTTTCAAATTTACTTTGAAGGAAAAGAACTATAGGGATATATTGATAGGTCTGAAAGTAAGCCAGAGGAAGATGACAAAAAGATTTCCACCTGGAAAACTAAGGATGCCAAAATCAAAACTTAGTTACTGGGCTCCGTCAAACTGCATTTTATCATCATCCTGAAACCTTGCAAATCTGCCCATGAGATGTGGGACTACCTTAAAAAGATTTATCAGCAAGGTAGTGCTGTTCACCAATTTCAATTAGAACTTGACATCTCTCAGTTTACCCAAGGCACCCTATCCATCCAAGAATATTAAAATGGGTTTCCAAGACTATGGTTTGAATATGACGAGATCAAGTTTGCCTCTATGTTTGAAGCACTTCTACCTGAGCTCCTTCTATTATAGCAAAATAGCCATCGGGACCAATTTCTCATGAAACTACGTCCGGAGTATGAGACTGTTAGATCCAACTTGATGAGTCGGGCTTCGCTTCTTAGCTTAGATAACTGTCTTCAAGAACTTCTGCGGGAAGAACAACGTCTAGTTACCAAAACTTCTATGGAACAACTGCGATCTGCTGAGTCTCCACTTGGTTATGCTACTACCACCAGACCACCTCCCAGGGACGTTAGTAAAATTCAGTGCTACAATTGTAAAAAATATGGTCATTATGCAAACCAAGGCAAAGCAAAAATCTGCAGGTATTGTAAAGCCATTGGTCACATTATTGAAGAATGTCGGAAGAAGGGTCGCAATTTTACTTCCCGCACCTCTACGTTGTTAGCTCGTGGTGCTTACACAGTATAGTCCGCTCCTAGTGCTTACATAGCGAGCTCTCAACAATTTGCACCCTCTAACTTCAGTGGTTCCCTCCAGTATGAGTCTTTTTCACAGCCTGGTTCCTCACCACAATCTGCATCCCCCGCTTTTCTCACTCCTGACATGGTAAATCAAATGATTTTCAATGCCTTTGCCTCTATTAACATCTAAGGTACTGATTAGTCTTTGTCTCAAACATGGTGCTGAGATTCTGGAACAAGTAACTATATGGCATCTTCACCCACAACACTACAAAATGTCGTTCCTTACACTGGTCCTCTTACCGTTCAAACTGCCACTGGAGACCATCTTCCTATCACCTCTGTTGGTGATATCCCCTTACTATTAACCAATGTTTTAGTGTCTCCTCATCTTGATACAAATTTGGTTTTTGTGGGTCAACTTGTTGAGAATAATTACAATTTTTCTTTTTCTTCTTCTGGTTGTGTTGTGCAGGACCAGAAGTCGGGGGAAGTGATCGTGAGGGGGCCTAAGTGTGGCAGACTATTTTCCATTCCAGTTTCTACATTTACTCACAACAAATTTTTACACAAATTATTTTGTTTTTTTATTCAAAATAATTCTCGGTTGTAGCATAATAGACTTGGTCATCCGAATGCTTTTACGATGATTATTTTGTTTAAATTTGGATTATTTATAAATAAACCTATTTATTCTACTTCTTTTGAATGTGATGCTTATAAATTAAGAAAAAGTAAAACTTTTCCTTTTCCTCATTCCATGACACGGAGCACTGAATGTTTTGAATTAATTCACAGCAATGTTTGAGGCATTTCCCATCACCTTTCACATAGTCATTTCAAGTACTTTATTACGTTCATTGATGACTACAGTAGGTTTACTTGGATTTATTTATTGCATTCTAAGTCTGATGTTCTTAATGCATTTCAATTTTTTCTTAGCTATGTTGAGACCCAATTTTCCAAATGCATTAAAACTTTGCGCTCAGATTCAAGGGGAGAGTATGTTTCCAATGATTTCCAATCTTTCCTAAAAACTAAAAGAATCATTTCTCAGTGTATCTATCCGTATACTCTGCAACAAAATGGAGTCGCGGAATGAAAAAACAGGAATCTTCTCGATGTAACTAGAACTCTACTGATTGAATCATCAGTTCCTCCTCATTTTTGGACTGAAGCTCTCACCACAGTAGTACATTTAATAAATTGTCTTCCATTACCTATCATTGATCAATTAACACCGCATTTTAAACTGTTTGGTCATCGTCCTGTATTTGATCATCTACACACCTTTGGTTGTGTTTGCTTCGTTCATCTACCACCCACAGAACGGACAAAATTAACTGCACAATCTCGCAGGTGTGCAATTTTGGGTTATGCCACTAATAAAAAAAGGTTTTGTTTGTTATGATCTCATTGATCATCGCATCAGAGTTTCTCGCAATGTTATTTTCTTTGAAAATCAGTATTTTTTCAAACTCACTTAGATTGTCCTCCTCCGTCTTCTCCTGCTATCTTACCAAGTTTTTCAGATAAAACAGCTGTTACTAGGTTTCATCTTGACTTTTTTTTATTATCGTCGGGAAAAGCCTATCACTGCAGATTCCCGTCCTCCTGATCCTCCGTCGGCAACTGGTTCCACCACTACTCCTATCCTGTGTCGCTCATCCAGAACTTCTAGACCACCTGAGCAGTATGGATTCACACACACTTCCTTGATGACAACCCTTTCTTCTATCTCTATCCAAAGTTCTTATTTGCAGGTAGTACAACATGATAGTTGGAACCAGGCCATGAAGGAAGAATTGGATGCATTGGATCAGAATTACTCATGGGACATTATGGATTGTCCTTCTACAGTTAAACCCATCGGTTGCAAATGGATCTATTCCATCAAACTTAAATCTGATGGCTTCTTGGATAGACACAAAGCTCGACTTGTGACACTCGGTAATAGGTAAGAACTTGGCATTGACTACGAGGAGATTGTACTTGTGGCTAAAATGACATCAGTCCGGTTACTTCTCGCCATTGCTACCTCCAATTCTTGGCCTTTATACCAAATGAATGTCAAAAATGCATTTCTGCATGGGGATTTGAAGGAAGAGGTCTACATGAGGATAGCGCAGGGTGTCACCTCTCCGTCTAAAAATGCTGTCTGTAGCCTCCGGAAATCTCTTTATGGTCTAAAGCAAGCTCCTCGGGTGTGGTTTGAAACTTTTAGTGGACGGTTATGCAAAACTGGCTTTACATAGAGCCCTTACGATCCCTCTCTGTTCCTGCAAAGAACATCTACTGGTATAATTATTGTTCTACTTATACATGTTGACGACATAATTATTACTAGCACTAATGCTAGTATGATCAGGTCTGTCCAAGCCTCTCTTAGGGATTATTTTCATATGAAAGATTTCGGTCTTTTACATTATTTTTTGGGCTTAGAAATACATCAATCTCCCAAAGGCCTGTTTCTCAATCAATACAAATACACATCTGATCTTATTGAGCTTGTTGACTTACATGAATCTTCGCCCGTTGATATGCCTGTAGAGGTCAACCTCAAATTAAACAAAGATGATGGTGACCTTCTTCATAATCCTTATACCTACATGCGCCTGGTGGGCAACCTTGTTTATCTCACAATTACTCGACTGGATATATTTTATGCTATCAATCTTGTGAGCCAATTCATGACATCTCTTAGACACCTTCATATGACTGTTGTCAAGCGTATAATCAGGTATTTGTTGGGCACTGCCACTCGTGGTTTATATTATCCCAAAGATAATCCTCTTTTGTTGACCACTTATGCAGATGCTAATTAGGCATGCTGTTAGGATATTCGTCGATCTACTACTGGTTGGTGCATGTATCATGACAATTCTTTAATTTTTTGGAAATGCAAGAAACAAGAACGTGTTTCTCGATCTTCTACAGAGGCGGATTAATATGGGGCGATGTTTTCTTCATGTTCAGAAATCTTATGACTACGGGGACTTCTTTCGGAACTCGGATTTGCACAACCATCTCCTACATCATTGCATACGGATAATACTGGGGCTATCCGGATCACTCAAAATCCAATCTTTCATAAATGCACCAAACAATTGAGGTGGATTGTCACTTTATTCGGGATGAATTGAAGCGTGATGTCATTTCTTTACCTCTTGTCCCTACTGACCTTCAATTTACTAACATCTTCACCAAAGGACTTCCTTTCCAAATTGCTGCTTTATGACTCCCCTGCATCTATTTGAGGGGGGTGTCAATCTAGGAACTCTAACTGTATTATATTAGAAAGTTAGCTATAACTTAGGAAGTTGTTTTGTATAAGGATACTAATAATATGGTAATCTATCCCTATATAATGAGAAGGTTACAACCCAAAGATGATACCTTTTTTCTCCAATAATCTTATTTTTCTCCATGCGTGCATAATTGACAATTGATGGGGCTGGGCCGAATGGTATTTTTGGTCTAATTAGGAGGTGGTTGCTTTGCTTGAGTATTTTAATAAGATTCTGGTTACTTGGTATATTTATTCATGTGACTGTTTACATCAAATGTTTATTCTTATACTAATAGTTATTTTAGTTTTATTGATAGTTTGAATTTTAGTGAGACAAGAAAAGTTTGTTAAAGATTTTTCTCACTCTCGAAAGTACCTACTTGAACATGTGAGAGAGCTGGTTCTAGTTTTTGTCTTCTACGAAAATTTCTCTGAATTTTCATGGTTTATTAGTTTCACATTCTCTTCTCCTTCTCATTATGCTTTTCTCTTTCAAGCCAATGTTTGGCTGAATTTGGTGTAGTAGAAAGTAATCACAATCAATGCCGGGCACGATCCATCCACCATATGATCTAAAGAATAATTGGTCCTCAACCATATTTCATTCTCACTTCAAATCCATTTGCAAAGCAGGTCCATTTGTATGGTCTAATCATAGATTATTTAGAAGTTAAATGAATGTACAACACCAGCTGCAACGTTAAGAACCTTGATGTGAGATTGGAAGGTCGATCCCCTGTATGAATTGGAGCTAGTCGAATATCATTTTGATCTGCTCGATCATAATCATCTATTTAAATGTTCCAGATTTTATGGTTTTATGAGTGCACAGGTACCACTTAAACTTTGAGACCATTAAATGGAAAAATAATGGTCCTCGACTCAAGCTCAACTGGTTAGTAAATGAGTCGCAGAGAAAGAAAGGGTAAAATGATGAGATTGTACTCATTTTTGTCCAAGCTATAATGATATAATCCACATTAAAACCTTCCAACCCCACCTTCTTTGCAAGCAATGAGTTGGGCTTCACAACAAGGTTGGTGAAATTTGTTTTTATTCTACATCTACACAGGACATGCTTACAGGTTCAATGGACACATCATCAGCCATAATAGAGTGGGCACTCCCAGAGCTTCTCAGACACCCCAAGAGTGCTAAGAAAACTTCAACAAGAGTTGATGAGAGTGGTGGGAAGGGATCGAATGGTAGAAGAATCTGACTTGAGAAAAGTGGCATACTTAGACATGGTGGTCAAGGAAACCCTCAGATTGCACCCAGTGGCACCACTGTACTGGTACCACATGAGGCCACAGAGGACTGCACCATCGAAGACTTTGATGTGCCCAAAGGATGTCGCATCATTATAAATGCATGGGCAATTGGGAGAGATCCCACTGTGTGGAATAATGCTGAAGAATTCTATCCAGAAAGGTTGGCTAGTTCCAATGTTGATGTCAAAGGGCGCCATTTCCAACTTATCCCCGGGTTAGGCCGCTGAAGTTGCCCTAGGATGCACCTGGGCCTTTTGGTGTTTAAACTTGTATTCGCACAATTGGTGCATTGTTTTGGTTGGGAGCTCCCCAATGGCATGAGTTCTAGTGACTTGGACATGAGTGAGAAATTTAGCATTCTGGTGCCAAGAGCTCACCATCTATTGGCTCGCTATTCCCTCTTATCGTCTTCACCATATTTTACACCACCATCATGATGATGATAATTTGTGAGAGGAGTCTATTTATGTACTTGTTATTTGTGTTATTACATGCTCCTGTCTAAAAGTTCTGTCTGCATGAATCTGTGTTACCATTCTAATCTAAGGTGCATCAAGCCTCCCTTGGTCTTATAAAAAAAGGGTTTTTTTTTTCAAAAAAGTATAAATTTTTGGGACATTTTCAAAAAAGTATATGGAGATTAGAATATTTCAAAAAAATAATAATAAAGTTTTCCATAATTCTTTCAATCAAGTTATCTCTATAATTTTTTTTTTGGGAAATGACAACTATATTTCAATTATGTCATTGCCTTGCACCCATAGAAGCCTTATCTCATCAACCACTACTGGCCTGCTTTCTTAGGTCTAAGTTCATCCACTTTGCAATCCATCAACATCATTCTACATTAATTAAGTCTCCTCTTGACTTGCCTAGCCTATTTCCTTAAATTGATCTCATGGAAGTTGAAAATTGAGGGTGGGCTTTTCTGATCAAAAGCCTAGCTAGCAATAGATATCATAATATGGACGACTGGACCATTCAATGAACAGTTTTGAATAATCCATCCAATCATCCCAGTAAACTCATTGGTGATTGTCAATTATGTTGTCAAACATGGTAATTTCATTTTATCATTGTGGTGCTCACCATTGGATTAAACACAGATTATATATCACTTGCAGGAAAAGAAAAGGGGCGAATCATGTAATTCGGAATGTAATTCATCTACTGGTGAGTATGACTGATTTTAGTAAAACTTAATTGGGCCATCACAAATGTGTAGGCACCATTCACCATTTTTTAATTTTACGAATGTAGCTTTGCCTTCCATAGGATTACAGCACTAAAAAAAACTTTTTTGGGCGATTTTTCTTTAATTAAAGGAGTCCATGCTAAATATCTCAGGGATCCATGTTGTATAATGACTGCTATATTGTTTAACTAATGATATGGGTAAGATTGAGCACTTGTTTGATAACGTGATTAATGCATATGATTAGTAATGCATAAGATTATCCTAATCACATTATCAGTCATCGCTCAATCTTATAGTGGGACCACTTTCTATCGAATTAAATTTGAGGATTTCTCAACGAGGGAATGAATGGTTGGAGTAACTTCTATCGAACTAAAACTCGAGGATATCTCATTAAGGGAATGGAATTCGTTTTAAAAATACATTAGATTATCAATAGGTGGGCCCTGTAGTGGAGTTCCACGCATTCCACTCACTCGGCGCATCCGGATCCATCTATGGGTTGTGTGCTGGAACAGGAAACACTCTCTATTGCTTAGTTTGGTGTCTTACTGGTCTATCAAATAATATACACCGGTACCTCCTGAGAACAAAGGGAAAACTGTGTTTCGGTATCCCATCTCTCGCTCATCTTCTCAGGTTCGATCTATCAGCCTCTCCCCTGCATGTCCAACTGGCCATGACTTTTCTCTGTAGGTGTGCTGGGATTCACTCCCTTTATTGGTACCTAAAAAGGGGCAAAAAAAAAAGAAGACAGCCGACAACTCTTATGATTCTCCATATACAAGATACAACCTGTGGCATAGTTGAATGTGGATTCAATTCCAGGTGCATCTACGAAGAATCAGTTAATGTTTTGTCAAAATAAATAGATGACAGCCGCCCAGATGCCCACACAAACACACAATAGGGCCTAGGACATTTTCTTCGTGCGTGGTTTCAAACCCGAGAAATGTTAGCTCTAATACCATGACAAAGTTACTACCCACCAATTCCAAAATCAATTGGTAATAGAAAACTACACAAACTACTACTTAACAATAGAAACTTGTTAATAGTCGATTTCATGGCTTTAGTCGATAGCTGGCATCATCTAAATAGACATGATTTTATAAAGTCGGCTAATCCTATTTTTTCACTTTTTTTCCCCCTACTTTTTGACTTTCCAAACAAGAGGAGGTAAAATTAATTTTCCCTTTCCTCTCCTCCCTTTCATTTTTCTTCTCTCTCAAAT
Source organism: Cinnamomum chago (assembly GCA_038049695.1). NCBI lineage: Eukaryota > Viridiplantae > Streptophyta > Magnoliopsida > Laurales > Lauraceae > Cinnamomum > Cinnamomum chago. Next base: position 78,329,677 of record CP142454.1, read on the forward strand.
TTTTTCTCCCCTCCGCTCTCCCCTTCCCAAACGGAGGGTAAGAGTCGGAGCACTAGGAAAATAACCTAATAACTAATAAGCTACTTGTACTACAACTTCCTCTCGCTTTCCTTTTAACATCCAAAGTCACATCATTGTTTTGGACCAAAACACTAATAAAAGGAAAAGTCATCAAAGCATTGCTAACCTGTGTTAGACAGATTCATGCCACTCCACGGTTATTGTTGAATTTCATGAGTTTTGTGTAAAAAAAAAATCCAAACATTCAGTTGTATAACGGATCTAATCGGTTTACCTGCCATTATTGATTTTTCTCAAGACCACTCCCTACGACATGAGCATACAGCCTTCTCTTAAAATTGGGTGTAAAATATTTCTTTCGATTGATATCCGTAAGGCATAACAAAAGGAAATACAGAACACCTACAACCTGCAAATCAAGGTTTGTAGAATTTGTAAATAGGCTCCTGAGGTTTTAGTAAAACTAAATAGGCCCTTGCCTTTTTTTTTTTTAATACCTTTCATGTCCCTAAAATCAATATTCTTAATAAGACTGAGCATCCACCATGAGATTTGTGTTGGATTTTTATATAAATGACAGTTTTGCCAAGACATCCATTAAACAAAAATGATTATACTTTTATTTGTAAAAACACCGTTGTTCTATCCCAAGTCCCAATGGTTTCTCTCAATAATAACCCTCTCATGCACATGAAAGGGGGTGGACCTAGGTACAAGGGCTTGTGGAATTAAGCCCTACCCATATTTGAGAAAAGTCCCCCCCACCCCCACCAAATATTTCTTTTACATAGAGCCAAACACCATCCCCTCAAAAATTCTAAAATTTAATATATTCTTTTACGTTTGCCCATTCCCCCAATACTTTCTTACACCCCCTACACATGAAGTTTAATCATGTATTTTGAAACTTTCATCAATCCAATGGTGGATCATGTATAGATTGAAAAATCAGAACTAGTTATAAGTATAGGTGTTATTGTCATCATGATCAATGTGGGTTTAATGAAATGAGCCCCGTATTTATAAAAAGAATAAATTAATATAGGTTTTTTCTTCCCACTAAATAAATTGTTAATGTTATATGCTTTACAAAAAAAATTGAGTTCAAGCTTTTGAAATTATACATATAAGGATGAAAGTGATGGACAAAAATATCATTTCCCTCTAAAAAACATATGGTGGTTAGAAGACTATTGATTTTGGAGACACATAAGGTATTAAAATAAAAATGTAAAGGCTAATTTACAAATACTAAAACCTCAGGGGCCTATTTACAAATCCTACAAACCTTACCAGGGTACATACAAAAAGCTCTTTTCCAAAATAAAGAGATGCCAGCCGCCTTCAATATATCTTATTGTTAACGTTAACAAAAAACTACACAAACTACTACTTAACATGAAAAAATTTTAATAATCGATTTCATGGCTTTAGTCGATAGCTGGCATCATCCAAATAGACATGATTTTATAAAGTTGGCTAATCCTGCACATGTGAGAAGAGGTGTCTTACCCAGAATTCGAATCCTAAGAACTGTTGCTCCTTACCACTCAGATAAGAAGCCGTTCTCGTTATAATAAAATAGTTGCTTTTAGAAATATACAAATGTATTTTAACTAAGATACAACAAGGATGTTTAAATGGCGTGTTTCAATTATTACGTTTCATGTCCCATCTTTCACTGCTATGTGAACTTTTGCTGAGACCCATCAAACCCAATTGAAAGTTTGAATGTGCCTCAGTAATTTGCATAAGAGATTCTCATAAACACATGTAGCTGTTAGATAAATAGAGTAGGGTGAAAAACTGAAAATATCAACGGCTTCAGATCATGTCTTTCACTTAAAAGTGTATGAGTTGCAAGAATTGTCTTTTCTTTTACTAGGAGATATTTTATAGAAGATTGTTTTGTATTTGAATATTGTTAAAACATGCTATTAGCACTAGCCGAGATTGGGTCACCATCATGAGATACATGGTTGCACGAATCTGTTTTGTAATGCAGATTGGATCTAGAAAAATACAACCCAGACACAAGAATGAAGATTAGTGGAGCCTAGTTGATATGCATGGTTAATGGTTAAAGCTAAACCCGAACCTGACCAGACACATGTAATGACAATTAGTCGAGCCAAGTTGATATGCATGATTAATGGTTAAAGCTAAACCAACAGACACAAGAATGACAGTTAGTCTTCAAAGTCCTCTTGCAACAGGTAGGCCTTTGAACCCCACAAATCCTCATGTCTCCCAACTTTCTCGAGGCAAATGTGACGTTGGACATGAATTAATTATGCTAAGGCACACCTAGACTAGGGATTGTAAATGGGTCGGTTTTGATCGTGGTCCATAGTGGACGCGGAAGTAGAACCGTTAAGAAAAAGGTAGAACCGGAACTGTATATGGTATAGGTTTGGATCCAGATCTGGATCTAGGTAGAGAATGATTAAAAAAATATATGAATTTTAGGAGAGTTTTTTGAAAATTTAGGTAATAAGTTGGGTCTCAAGTCCAAACCAAGGTGGAACTGGACCCGGTCTCATTTACTTATCAGGGCCTAAATAAGGATCCATACCCGATTTTTAACGGGTTGAAACCTTCAAATAATCGGAGAATCAGGGACTTATTTACATCCTTACCTAGACCCCTCAAAATTTATTAAAATGAAAATGATTCTACCATGACTAATTTCTAACCGTTTGCATTAGTATGTTTGATCATCAATGAGGAATGGAAAAAGGAAATAAGAGAGGAAAAAAAAACATAATAAAGCATTGTCATGACCTATTAGCAACTTGAACTCGAGACAACTCCCGGTGTTTTTATCCCTGGTTCCTCTCTGCTGGACCCTGCATCTGCTGGGTTCACTCGGGCATCTGCTGTGTCAGTAATGGGTCCAGTCCCCTAGGCTGGTACAAACCAAGAAAAAATAAGAAAGAAAGAAAGAAAAAGAAAAAACCTTGAAGACTCTTTCATTTGCAATTAAAGAAATCTCAAATTTTCTAACCCAAAAGCCACCCAATGGGAACCGGGTTGATTTAGGTCAGGTTTGAAGCAAATGCGGCAATCATGGTTGTCTAGCCTTTTTTTTTTTTTTTTTTTAACATGGGCCATGGGAGAAGTGTTTTTCTATTCTAAATTGCCTGCCCCGCACTAGAAGCCTTATCCCATCAACCACAGGCCAGCTTTATTAGGACTAGATTTTTTCAAGGTGATTTGTCTTGCACCTATTTCTTTAAAATGACCACATAAAAGTTGAAAATTGAGGATAGGTGTTTCTGATCAAAAGCCAAGCAGCAGACATCATGATAATATGGATTGACTAGAAGCGTCAATGGATGGTTTTGAATCATCCATCCAATCAGCCCAGTAAACTCATTGGTAATTGTCAATTCTGTAGGTAGGAAATATGTGGTCCGTATGCCACAGGTCACATGTCAGATTAAGTAAGGTTGATGTTAATAAAGAATACAATAATTTTACTTAATGTAAGACTATTGGGGACTTACCTATATAAGATAAGCAAGCCTAGGGTTGGGTATTATTCTATTTCATTAATTGGGTTAGGTCAGACCCAACCTGACCCAGATTTGACCTGGAGCTCAAGCCCAACTACTGTAGCCTGACCTGCGGCTGACACCGGTAGGGTGATACTCCACCGTTAAAACTTCACATTGCGATATCTTGAGCATCCGGCCTTCGATTGACGAACGGCTTGGTTCTGTAGAATTTTTGCAAGCAGATCTATGCAGTAGCAGCAAGAGGAATACGATCCAGCAGTTTAAAAAAAAAGTGACTTGACTTTTACCCTTTAACGATCAGTGGCATCTAAACCTCCATTTCAATTCAGTAATTATGTTTTCTAAATCAATGTTGCATGATCTTGTTGAGGCAGATATTTTTAACGGCAATAACTTAGTCATATGGAAGCGTCGGATGGATGCATTGCTGCACTTTGACGGATTAACATATGTGAATGAATCCGATCCGATCTCCAATCTCACTGACGATGCCCCTAAGGAAGATCATGATGTGTATGAACAATGGGCATTTGATAACAAATCAACGAGGCATCTTATGGTCGGATTCATATCCAACGATTTGGTAAAGCGGTTTGAGCACTTTAAGACTGCTAAATAAATCTATGACTATGCTATGGACAAATATGGTGAAATCTCCAAATCTCACTCTTGATGGAGGCATTAAGTACATATCTTAACTATTAGATGCTAGAGGGAGATCATCCATAAGAGATCACATTGGCGGTCCAATATAGTAACCTCGCAGCCTTGGGAAAGGAAATTGACGAAGATTTTTAAATCATGTACTTGCTAATGAATCTTCCACATTCATGGGAGAATGTGTCTTAGACCCTTAGCCTCCAAAAAGGTATAACCCTCGGTGAGATTGAAGCTAGATTGCTTGCTGAAGGACAAAGGCGGGCTGCCCACGGTTAACACCTACAAACTCTATCATGATTTGCTAAAACTAAGAATAATAATGGTGTGTTAACCATCAATATGAAAAATAAAAGAAAAATAAAAAACAATAAAAAACGGGAAGAGCCTAAGAATAGTGTTTGTTTTAACTGCGGGAAGCCTGGACACTTTAGTTCTCAATCCAGAAAGAAAAGGGGTGAGAGTAGCTAGCGAGGTAAAGTGACCAAAGAACATGGTGATTATGTTGAGATTGTCACATAGTCCATGATGGTGGACACCAATTATTAGAATTGGTGGATTGACTCAGGAGCCACCAGGCACATATCAAGTACCAATGCTGGATTTGTCGAATTCAAAGAGATGAAACCTTATGCTCAAATTGTGGGCAGCATCATGTATGCGATGCTGTGTACGAAACCAGAACTTGCATTCACCGTAGGTCTCGTAAGCGGATTCCTAAGTAACCCAAGATTAAGCATTGGTATGCAGTTAAGATGATTCTAAAGTACATCAAAGAAACATTGAATCTTCACCTATGTCAAGTCCTGGAATTGCGCGGTTACTCAGATGCAGATTGGGCCAGTGATTAAGATCAGAGAAAATCAACAACCGGCTATATGCATACCCTTGGAGGAGATGCAGTTTATTAGCATAGCAAGAAACAGACCTCTACGACTTTGTCAACAGTCGAAATAGAAGTCCAAGAGGCTCTTTGGTTAAAATATTTCCTAAATGGTTTGGAGGATAATTGGAGAAAAAGAGCATGTCCCAATGAACGTAGATAGCACATTTGCTATATCCATGGTGAATGAGCAAAATTTCAACAGCCGATCAAAACATACTGAGATAAAGTATCACTTCATTAAAGAGAAGGATGAAAAAAAAAGATATAGAAATTTTTTATATGCCTTTAGAAGAATTGATGGCTGATGCTCTCGCCAAGGTTTTGCTTGCAGAGGTTTTGCAAGGCATGTGATGCGCATGGAACTGAGATATATTTGATGTAATAGCATTCGTGCCAAGTGAGAGATTGTAGGAAATCATGTGGCCCGCATGCCACGGGTCCCACGCCAGATCAAGTAGAGTTGATGCCAACAGAGAATACAATCCTACTTAATGTAAGACTTGATCTGATTCCACTAATAAGATTCCCAATAGGATTAGTGGATGTGAGTTTCTTAGCGAAGAAGTCTCTAGCAAGTGTGACTCTTTAGGACTTGTCTATATAAGATAAGGGAGCCCTGGGGTCGGGTATTATTCAATCTCATAGGAAAGACAAGAGGCGAAGAGATCCGCGGAGCTTCCCAATCGCTGGAACACACATAGATCTCCAGCCGTATGTGGAGTCTCCTCATCCAAATCCATCATTGTAGCCATACAATGGCAATTTCACTCAATTGATGTTGCGCTCACCATTGGATGATCACAGATTAAGTATCACTAATGGAAAAAGAAAAAGAGTGAAACATGTAATTCTGAACATAATTCGGCTATTGGTGAGTATAATTCTGATTTGAGTCAACCTTAGGCCATCATAAATGTGTAGTCTTACGGCGTTTGGCGTTTGAATTTAATACTTTTGGTAATACCACTCACTGCATTTTTATTTTATGAAAGCAGGCTTTGCCACACCCATAGGATTAAGGTCTAAGAAAACTTTTTTGGTTGATTTTTCTATTATTAAAGGAGTCCCCGCTAAATATATCAGGTATCTTTGAAATATTTAATGACTTCATATTGCAATTGTTTAACTAAAGATATATATGAGATTGAGCTCATGTTTGATAAAATCTATATGATTATGAATGCTTAAGATTGTGCTAACCACATCATCTGTCATAACTCAATCTTATGGTGGTACCAACTACCAACTTCTATTGAATTAAGTTTTTTTGGATATCCTATTAAGGGGATGACACTCATTTTGAAGACATTGGAATTATCAATAGATTGACCCTACGGTGGAACTCCACACATCCCACTCACGAAAGCATGTTAGAGACACTCATACAGCTCTTGAGAACAAAGGGACAGCTTAGAGTGGTTGGGCATCTTGGGGTTTAATCCATAAGTCCTCTCCTTTGCATGTGTAGGTGGTTTTATCCCCAAGTGTGCTGGAGTTCACTCCCACGTCTACCATGTCTCCCATGGGTCCAACCCAGTTGGCTAGTACAAAAAAAAAGGTACTTTACCAGCTCTTGTAATTTTCCATCTGCAAGACATAACCAATGCCCCAGGATTCAAATCTTGGTACATATTAATAAATAAATAAATTCTGTCTACATACAATTAAGATTGTGATTGGTCAAAATAGATACTTTGTTAATAGTTAATTTCACTGCTTGGCATCATCCAATTAGACAATCTTATAAAGATAGCTAATCCTCATGGTCCTTATATATACATAAGGTGGGCCAACTAGCCTTACAAGTTACAATCTTTGCTATGCATCCCATCGTAAAAAGCATTGGAATCCACATAGAATGTGAAATCCATCATTCTTACATACACCTAGGCCTCTATAGATCAATGACTCTGCAGGGAACCACAAGGTGTCATGGTGGATAGCACACCCGCCTTCCACAGCTCCCTCCAGGTTTCAATCTCTGCAGCGGTAGCTTTCCTTCATAGTTCCTGGCCACCAGGCCAACCAAGAAAAAAAAAAAGATCATGACTCTGCAACGACTTCCTCGCAACTAGCTAGGTTTGATTGAAAATGGAGAAAAGAAGAAAGGAAAAGAGAGAAAACATATCAGTAGGGGAGGCAAAACCTGACTCAACCCGGCCACAAACTTGACCCATTTAAACAGTACCATGATTTAATCTTTTTGGCATTTTGTTCCTGTCTGGTGTCTTTGTCTTGATACAATGGATAGCACCCGAAGACTAAAGAACCATTTCTTCTGTTTTAGTGGCAACTGTCTTCTTGTTTTTTTTGTTTTGGGGGGGGGGTTTCAGTAATGGCAACTGTCAAACTCTCATTAGTCCTCCATTTTTTTTAAAAATTTTTTTTGTCAGCAATGGTTATACGCTATCACCAAGAATGATCCCATGCATGCTGGAAAGCACTAATGTTGACCTAGCTTTATCAACATGTTTTGGGCCGCCTTGGAGGACCAAATTCCAGCATATTACATGGGTTTCTCCAAACAGGAAGTGACCCTAATTTCAATCCATGTAGAGGGTCCTACATGCTAAATTTATCGACTGTGTAGAAACCTAACTATGTATATTTCATATAGGACCGGTAGAATGCTGTATACACCTCATTGAAGTGAAATTTAAATCAGTACTTGTATAGAGATTAATGTGATATAAGCAACTTAGATCAAGCAAAATTGAGTCCTGCACATCTAAAATCATTGATCAGCTACGTCACCATGTGTCACATCAACATTATTTTCTTGATTTGACTCTCAATTCTATTTCATTTCATTACACCTTACAAAGAAACAGATAGGCTACAACACCTCAAGCTATAAAAAAAGAGACAGCGGTTCAATTGAAGGAGAGAACATTAGCGTAGTTCCAATGGCCATTGCTGATAATACCATGTTTTGTTGGAGTCCTCTTCTTTTGCTAGTAATAGCAGTGATCTTCTCCTTTCTTTATCTCTTTCATGGTCAGGGAAGAAAGGGTAAGTTACCTCCTGGTCCAAGAGGACTTCCCATACTAGGAAGCCTTCCCATGTTGGGCAGTCTCCCTCATGTCACCCTCCATCAGTGGGCCAATAAATATGGCCCCATCATGTACCTAAGGCTCGGCCAGATCCCGGCGGTGGTGGTGTCATCTCCGCAGGCGGCCCAAAAGTTCCTAAAGACCCATGACCTTACTTTCGCCGGCCGAGCGGTCACCGAGTATGGTCGCTACATCAACTACAATTTCAAAGGGGTGGGCTTCACCCCATTGGCACATATTGGCGAAACGTGCGCAAATTATGCACTCTTGAGCTGCTTAGCAATCTCAAGGTCGAGTCGTTCCGGCCCATGAGAAAAGAGGAGTTGGCTCTACTTGTCGACTCGCTCAAGGACGCCGCCCAGGCCCACGTCGTCGTGGATCTCTCTACTAAGGTGGCAGCCCTCAGTAGAGACATGACATGTAGGATGATCTTTGGCAAGAAGTACAATGAGGATAATTTGGGTGAGGGAGGATTCAAGGAAGTGACTGAAGATCTCATGGTAGTGGCAGCTGCTTTCAACATATCTGATTACATCCCTTGCTTAAGGGGATTGGACGTTCAAGGTATAGGCCGCCGCATGAAGACCCTTGCCAAGGTGTTGGATGAGTTCTTCGACGAGGTCATCGACGAGCATCTAGCGGCGGCCGGAGAAGAGAAGAGCCACCGGGACTTTGTTGACTACATGCTGTCCTTTTTGGAGTCCGGCGACTATGAATTCCTGTTTGATCGGGCCAATATCAAAGCCATTATGTCGGTAAGAACACTGAACCATATTCATGCACGGTGCACCTAATTGCTTACTCCACTAGTGGGGGGTTGTAGATATCAGGCCTGTTCAGTCATCAGGATGCACCCACAAGTATGTGTGTGTGATAAATTTTGGGATCCGGATCCCCTTCTTGGACGAGGGTGCCACATGGGGAAGAGGAATTTTTTTTTTTATTCATTCGAGGAGATGTGCGTAGTTGATTTGAAATCCTCTCCCAAGTGCCACCGTTCCCGGTAGGAGGTTGCACATGGGTTTGAGATGTTACATCTCATCTCCTAAAAAAATTTCATCTCCTCAAAAAATATCATATTTCCACGTGGCACTCTATGATTGGTCCAAATAGGGATCCATTTCCTAAATTTTTGTGCCAAGGTTAGTGACCACAGGCACCGATATGACTTCGTTTGAATCTAAATTCTTAACCGACTCAACCGAGGTGGAGAGGTTGGAGGCATAGATTTGTCCTACAGGGGCCTTTGAGTAAGATCCGGAATCAGACCCATTCACGAAACTGTGTGTGACATCGGCTAAGTCAGGTTTTTCGCTTGTTCTTTGACTAGAAGGGCCTTATATGATTTGTTTATTGAGTTTTGTTAAGTAGACGAAGCAAAGTCCACTTTTCAATAGTCTCCCCTCTCGAGTGGAACCGGCTGGTTTTAATCTTATATTAAGTTTTTAGATGTCCGGATGTATTAGTAGGGACGGTATAAATAATTTTTAATACTCTCCTTACATCCATTCACGGTTACGTAAATTCACGGTACCATTCAAATGAAAAATGATCTCAATTTATATAAAGAAGAGCAAACCTAATCAACCATTGTTCAAAATTCAAATTGTCTAAAATCTCAAACAACTAAACTAATTTTTATCTAAGATATCTATCTCTAACATTGTTTACCGTGCCACCGAGGTTAATGAAATCATATCCACTTAGTCAAGTCTGGAGGCTGGAATTTTTTAATATGAATCACTACCTACTAGTTGGACTTGAGCCACTTACGTGGTCTATCACTACTTTGCTGGAGTTAAATTTGGACTAGAGCCTACATTCATATCTAGTTGACATTAGCTGATGTCAATTCTAAATGCATAATCACGAAAATCCCTTTTTCTTTTCTGTTATACCGGGGACTAAAACGCACGCACTCTTATAATTTATCTATAGGACATGTTTACGGCAGCCATAGATACAACACCCGTCACAATCCTGTGGGCCCTCTCAGAGCTTATGAAGCATCCTCGCGTGATGGAGAAGGCCCAAAAAGAATTAGAGACCGTTGTTGGCATGGGTCGGATGGTGGATGAGTCGGACCTTGCAAAACTGGACTATTTGTACATGGTAGTGAAGGAAAGCATGAGGCTTCACCCACCGGTCCCCTTTCTCCTTCCTCATGAGTCCAGGGAGGATTGTGTGGTCGATGGCTTCCATATACCCAATGGATCTCGCCTGCTCATGAACGTGCGGGCCATCGGGAGGGACCCAGAAGCATGGCCCAACCCAGAGGAGTTTAAGCCTGAGAGGTTCATCGGCACCGATGTAGATGCGAAGGGCCTCGATTTCCAACTCATACCATTCGGGGCTGGACGAAGAGGGTGCCCTGGAGTGCAGATGGGTCTAACCATGGTTCAGTTGGCAGTGGCTCAGCTGATCCATTGTTTCAACTGGGAGCTTCCGAATGGCATGCGGCCAGAAGACTTGGACATGGCTGAGAAGTATAGCCTTGTGATGCCCAGAGTCAGCCATTTATTGGCAATTCCAACTTATCGCCTTGTTAGAGATGATTAGTTGGAAGATTAATAAATCGTACTGCTACGGATGCTTTTATTATAATAAGATGCACTTTGTTGTAGAATGATACATATGTATTTTAAGATGTGATTAAGGATGTTTAAATGGTTTGTTTCTATGTATTACGTTTCATGTCTGATGTTTCACAGCTATTTTAATTGTTACTAGGGGTAAGATTATGCTAATGTGGTGATCAAAGGTCCGTTTGATTTAAATGTACTTTTTTCAGGCCGAGGACTTTACTTTATAGTATATGTATCACAAACCTTTCCGAGTCAGCTGACATTGGTCGTGGAGAGTGACTTTCAATTTATTTTACCATTTTTTTTTCAAGAAAAAATTGATAAATATTTTGAATCACAATTTAGACCAGGCTTTGATGATGATGATTGATGACGACGACGACAATGAAGATGAAATGTTTGGAAACTAAAAAAACAATTGCAAATATCCCTTAATCAATTGCTCTTTGTAGTTCTTTTCAAAATTGGGTAAGCACAAACCACTATAAAATCAGTCTCGTCTTTTTAAGTATTATACCTTATAAATTTTAATCCACAATTGCACTTATGCCCGTCAGATCATTACAAACAAAACACACTTGATCAAATACTTCAATGGGAGTAGAATGTTATAAAATGATAGTTTCAACTTTCAAGGTGAGACTGAGATTTAGCTGTCTAGATTTTGAGCAGAACCACCTGAAAGATTTACATCTATGAATTTCAGCATGTCCGTAGATCAGCGAATAGAATGGCAGATTGTATTGCTAAACAAGGGGTGGATAGTGTAGGAAACTTATGTGCTAATGTGATGTAATTACAATTGATGTTTGGTATACTTCTCTTGTACTGATACACAGTTGAGTTGTTTGTCCAAGTCTGGCTGTAACTTTTATCCTTATTAATGTATCTCATTGTTACCGATAAGAAGGAAAAAAAGGATTTATACAGTGATGAAGTCAAAGAATCTGTATGCAGCAGCGCCCTCTAAGAGTCGGGAGCGCTGGGAAAATAACCTAACAACTAATAAGCTACTTGTACTACAACTTCCTCTCGCTTTCCTTTTATCATCCAAAGTCAGATCATCGTTTAGGACCAAAACACTATGGAAAAGTCATCAAAGCATTGCTAACCTGTGTTAGACTGATTCATGCCACTCCACAGTTATAGTTGAATTTCATTAGTTTTGTGTAAAAAAATATCCAAACATTCAGTTGTATAACGGATCCGGTTTCCCAGCCATTATTGATTTTTCTCAAGACCCCTCCCTACAACATGAGCATACAGCCTTCTCTTAAAATTGGGTGTAAAATATTTCTTTCGATAGATATCCACAAGGCATAACAAAAGTAAACACAGAACACCTACTGCCTGCAAATCAAGGGTTCTTGCCAGAATAGTCTGCAGCAAACTTGAACAAAATCATACTCCCCTTCCCCACTTCCCAAAGAAAGAAAAGAAGATGAGCTAACATAAGTTGCACAAGGTATATCTTAAGAGGTAAAAACTTACTGCATCTGGGGAAAGAGGAAATCATCACCGGAGCATTCAAACACTCTCAGCCACATCTCTATGTGATGGGTCTTCTGTGTCCCCAGCTGCCAACATCTTCTCTGCTGCTAACCTTTCTTCCAAGGCACGTGCCCCCCTTTCTCTGCAAGCCGGCAGAAAATCACCCATGGGTGAGACTCATTGTATCTACTACTCAAAACCATCTGAAGTATTACATTCATGTGAATATAACCCGGTAACAAAAGAAGGCACAAAGAGAGAAGACACATCCATTTGCAGTGAAAAATCAAACTCTTGAAAAGTTCCAAAAAGTAAAATAGGAACTATGGAAAAAGAACAGAGAGACACTTTTAATTGTCATTTAAGGTGTGGATATTGTTTCATGTGCTTCTCACCAAGATGCCGTAGCGTGAAAAGCACGTGACACCATGATGCATATAGGTCATCCCTGCTCGCACTCTAGCATCAAGCAAGGAGTAAAAACTGGGATAACCTGTATACGGAAGGCATCAAAACCAGGGATGTAAATGGGTCCCCAATTCTCCGATTACCCAGAGGTTCCAACCCATTAATAACCGGGTTGGGGTCCTTACTTTGATCCCAATAAGTAAACAAATCCGGGTCCAAGTCCTTTTTTTTAACCCATGACCTAAACGGGTATGGGTCCAGTTCCACCTTACTTCCGGCCCGTGAACCCTAGACATGACATATCATCTCAATATTCAAAAAATACTCCTAAAAGCTAGTGTTTTTTTTTCCTCTCTAAATCACTATCTACTAGACACGGATCTGGACCCGTACCCATCCCATAAACGGAACCAGTTGCGGTTCTGGTTCTATCTTCTCATTAACTGGTTCCAAACCGGTTTTGGTTCCGGGTCTGGTCCCATCTTCTCATTAACGGTTCCGGTTCCGCCATGGACCCGGACAGGAATTGACCCATTTACTTCCCTAATCAAAACAAGGAAATAAGTTACATGATGCCATTTGCTGACCAGTTGAATGGATAATGTGAATTGGTTTAGGTTGAACCTAAAAAAGAAAGGACTTCATGCTGATAAAACAATTCCAGCAATCCAATCAATAAAATGAAAATTTTAACTTCAAGATCATTTAGACCAAAATTGCAAGCAGTTAGAATCATATGATAATGTGAATTTTTACACATTTGTGTTATGCAGGCAGACTACATAGGTGACCTAGATCAATGACTGGGACTCCTTGTGTCACAAGATGTAACTTGTTGCACAGAAGTACCCAGCACATCTGGTTGTACTAATAAATCATTCCTCATAACATGTATTGTTTTCTTACATAAGTTCTTGAGGACTGAGGAGATCCTGAAATATCCTGTACACTGAGTTTAAAGGCGGAATATATCAAGGATTTTTCAGTCCCTAATGGATGAGTCAAAACTAAAATGCAAAATAACAGATTTGCTTGCAGATAAATAATATTGCAAATTATAGAATTAGTTTGGAACGGTTCCCACTTTGCAGACAATCCATGGATTAGATTAACAGGAAAAAGGCTATTAGGTGGGATCATGAAAGGAAGGAGAATTGCCCAGTGTTTCATTCTTTTGACTGGTTTTGTTTCATCTGGTATTTCCTCCTCAGTTCACAAAGCAAGTATGACTCCATGCAATCCCATTTGCTAATTGGGCAACCACCAACCCACTGGTAATTGTGACCGGCCATCCATAGCCTTAAAAAATCTAGTTTAACTTTAAGATTCCCTAAAAGAAAAAACATGAGCATCTAGAGGCTCGTGGTTCTGGAAAAGAAAAATTGCATAGCTTTGCTTTTAAGACAATTGAATATAGTGAAAGGGGAAAAAAAAAAACCTACCTCCTCCTTGATGCCTCAATAGGGTCAGAACCGGGCAATGGATTGCCCCCTAAAGTTTGGCCCTTGCCTTCATTGGAAACTTCAGCTCTCCAACAAAACAAGCGATCAAATAAAGAAGCAATAGGATCCAGGACCGGCCTGCAAATACAAGGCCATATGCAACCTTCATAACGAGGACGGGATAATAATTATAATATCATCTGTCCTTCCAGGCGGAAGGATCCACAGAAGGAATGCAGCTTACCGCAGGAACTCAGGGAAGAAAGTAGAAAAGGCAAACTCATCACTTGGATCTCCCTTGAGGTTTGTTTCTGGCTTCCTTTGGAGATAACGCAGATAAAGCCAACTCATGTAAGTGCCAAAGATTAAAGTTGGGAGGTGTGATGCTGATTCTTCAGTAAAGAAGCACACAGCTATTGACACCAACAGAACAAGGGATGGCATCCACTGAGAGGAAAAAAGAACTTCACAAATGAGATAGTGTCAACACCTCAACAGTTTCCTGTAATGTGTTTTAAGTGATAATGTAACTGTCACAAACTATAAAAGCGTTTTAACATGTACATCATCTGTCATACCTTTACTTTTATCTTCATTATCTCCTGATCAGGTATAATTTGCTTAATGCCCACCAGGAACCCAGAAAGGACACCATGGAAGCCAGCAATAGGTGTATAACTACCAAAGCAGAAAAGAAAAATCAGTAATGATTGGTAAAATCATAGATAATGATATAGCGTTCAATGAAAAGGAAAAGAGTAACATGAGCATAATTGGTCTAAAATGAAGAGAAAATAAGATTAAGCTTAACATCATCCCTGTCTGCTCCCAGACCTAAATCAACATGAATGTCCGACTTTCTCTTTTAACTACTATCAGGGAAAGAGTTTCCAAATGTTTTCCAAATGGTAAAGAAATGCTGAGCAAATAAGGAACATTTTCCTGCCAGGTTATGTGAAAGGCAAACAAGGGAAAAAGGAATGGAAGTATGGAACCCACAAGAAGTATGTGCAGATATGCATCCAAAAGATTATATGTGGAGCATAGGGAACTTACAGGAAACTCTCCTGCCTTGTTATATAGTACAATGCTATGGCGGTGATGAATACACAAACAGAAGTCAAAAAGTTAACCACAAAGATAAACTTGAAGAACTCCCTAGAACCCCATATTGGTTCTAGCAACTTCCCAATGAAAAGGAGACCAACAGTGCTGACAGCTACCTGCAAAGTAGGTATATAATCAGAACTTGCCATTTGAAAGGACACGGTTATCATCACATATATTTGTCTGATAAAATGCTAAATGTAATCAACGTCATAATTCATAAGCAACTCTATTTAAGAAGTCTGAATCAGCAAAGCTTTATTATGAAAAGCCAATAGTTAAGTGCTATGAAATAATGACAACATAGAGTTTGTTGATACAGCACTTGGCAAGCAACAAAGTACATGCATAGAAAGATAGATGAATGCTTCCCTGGCCGAGAACAAGCAAACAAGAAAATAGTTTTGTCTAACACTCTAAAGAGCATATACCTAAGAAGTAGAGTTGTAAACATGGTTTAAAATATCAATAGATCATATGTATCAGCCAATACGTATGGGGAATAATCCAATACTGTTGCAGTATTTATATATTTTACTGGTAGTGGACAGTGTTCTGGTATTTCATGGATGTTATCAGAATTACTATTATCTGCCAATGCATATAGGATCAGCCAATAAATTCAAAATATCATCCAACTGCTCTTTTTTAAGGCTTCATTAGCCCTCTTTAGGGTTTTCATATCTCTAACAGATTTCCACACATCTCCTATCTTTTTCTTCTTTTTTTTTTAATGGTATTTCCACACATCTCTATCTTCGTGCAAAAGACACTAAATCATTATTGGTTCCAACAGACCCCAATTCCCACCTCCATATAGAGCCCATGTTTCTAATGTTTTCTCTCGACTAGTAGCCATCGAGCTCTAACAGTGGTAATGAGCACAATTCATCTTAAGAAGAACAGGAGCCAATACATGGTTTCAGTAGTGACATTCTTACAACTTTTAGTAAGTACATTCCGCTCATTAAATTTTAAACAAATTGAAAATTTTTCGACAAAGCAGCGATATAAGATGTATATGATTTGCAGAGACCAAAAAATTACTTTATAATGTGTTCTGATGAGGAAAAAGGTTTAGATTCTAGCAATATTAAGATTTTTTTGGTACAAACAAATATTCATGCTTTCATGTTCGGGTTGTGACAAAAGTTTTACACCAGCTGTCGACCTACCGATGCAATCCTCCTCCTTTATCAGGTCTTGGGACCGGCAGTTGCAACAACTGGTGGAGTTGGGAAGTACGAAGGATAGATCTAAAGTAGTACAACTTATCCAAGGATTTGGCCTTGGGACAAGGCTTTGATGATGATGATGACGACAACGAAAAAGCAACAAATACACATATGACGGTCTGCGACATATGGCTGTGATGTATCAGATTTAAGACTTGGCCATGACAGCCACTGCAATCACAAGTTTCAACCATGGTTACAACTTTCCATTTCATAGATGTGATGAATTGCTATAGTTACGAAACTACAATTCAAAAAAATTAAACCACCCTCAACATAATTATAACTTCTCAGACGATACTCAATTAGTTAGATTAATGCCAACAGCAAACATTAGAAAGAAAAAAATCATCATTCAACATAGTGTTACAGAGGATCAATCATTTCTTAACAAATTATCTGGATTTTCCCTACACCATTTTCAAGAGTGCAAAGAGATACAGTACAGGAAGAAATCATTGAAATGCTTAGAAAGGGGTTACGATGTTAATGGAGAAAAAATACAAGCAGAGTTGCATAATAACATAGGTACATCCCCTGTGAATGTAGGAACATCTTCAACAAAATGATTTATGACACATTGACACCTAAGTTAGAGTGCAAAGTTATATCAAAAGATCTGAATACCCCCAAAAGCGATTGCTCAATGTAACCAGCTGTTATGAGGTTCCAAGCAAACGGAATTGTCCTGCAAAATAACTCCATAAAAAGATTCTCAATCAGTGATTGAACAAAGTTTGCAAATTAATGGTACACACAATTTCGCATCTGAAATTATCTGTTTCTAGATAAACCTCTGTGTGTGTGTGGTTATAGATGCAGTAATTAACCAGGCAGCCATGGTAATATTATGCAATTAAGGGCCTAAACAATTAAGTCGACTTAGGCCCAACCTACAATCACCCTGGTTTGATGCTTCTCCAAATTATACTCGCCCCTGGATTGTAAAAAAAAAAGAGGACGAAAATACAGAAAACAGCACTTCAAAGTGTTTTTTTTTTACAAAAAGACCCCTATATTTTCATTAAACCTCAAAAACACCCGGAACTTTCTGGTTTTACTAAAGCATCCCTTGACTAACAGTTAAAGTGTCAAACTCAAAGTAAACATACCAGCCGTTCCCACTCTCCCCTTTTTGTTATGATTTACCAATTTTACCCTGTGTTAATAATTGTTTATGCAGGGAGTCACGCCTTCTTTGCAACTTGCAGGAAGAAATGTGGAGAACTCGCCCACTGTTTCTTGTTCTTTTTCTTTAAACGACCCATGTAAAGATACAGGGATTTCCTTTCAAGTAATTTCCCTAAATGATTAGATAAGCATTAAGGAAAGAGGTTTGCTCTAACTGCACACACCTGACCTGACTACATAGGCGGATGTGACTTGTGCAAGATCTAAGCCACTCATCAGCGGTCGATTCCAATAGGTGGGCCCTAGTATAGTAGTCAAGTTTGAGAAACTGCTAAGATGTAGCAGTCGGGATATATTTTTCACTTCAATTAATGTGGCCGGATGGAAAATTTGTATTGCTTATGTTCATTTTAAAGGTCAATTAGTACATAGCTAAATGCGCGTGATACATTGTCTCTTAAAATCTAGTCCTATGTAGAGTTAGCAGCACCACTTTGTTCAAGTGAAGTTTACTGGAGAATGTAAGGCAGTTTTTTAAGGCCTAATAGCCCCATTAATTACCAGGTGCCTTCCTGAAATTGGATGTTCAAGAGTGTGGAAACATCAAATTTCAGACACCACATGAAAGTAGAAAACTTGGATCAAACCAAAAACAAACTCCATTGAAGTCTGGATTTATTCTTCCCACATGTTTCCCATCTCTTCAAGCAAGAACACATCTCCCTCATCAATTCCACACTGTTAAGCAATCCAAAATAATAGGAAAAGAAAATCTCTAAGGAATGGCAAGTATGGCTATATACAAAAGGCTAAGATCCCAAATAATAAGGTCTCAAAAATTTTCAGATTTGGACTAGTATTCTGTGCTGGAGTGATGAATCCTGATATTGTGGTGAACCCTTCAGAGACCCATGTTAGCAGATCAGTGGTTGGCTCAGAGGGCCGAGCGACGAATCCTGATGTTGAGTAGGGAGAAGAGGGTCGCGCATTGATCATAGTTTGTTATTTGGGTATCATCTTTTGTGTACTTCCTCTTTTAGATATGCGAAAGAAGATAAGGTTAAAAGGGTCATTTGAACTTTTAAATAAATGCAAGGGAGAGTGGAAACGGCAGGTTTATTTTCTCATTGAGTTTGACTGTTAGTCAAGGGATGGTTTAGTAAAACCAAAAAGTACAGGGGTGTTTTTTAGGTTTTGAGGAAATATAGGGCCTTTTTGTAAAAAACTTGAAAAAAAAAAAAAAAAAAAAAAAAAAAAACACCTTTGAGCCACTTAAATCAAGGGAGATTGCTCCCATTTTTGCACCTCATTAGGCCATCTCTAGACTTTTCCTTCCCCCTTCCCCTCACCCATGGGATGCACCTAAGTGAACCCAGAGGCTAGGCTCTATTTAAAAAATAGTAGACAAGGCACTCATAATTAAAACTCTATATATTCAAAGGGCGACAGGTCACAAGTTCAAAGGAGTAGGATCTTAAACGAAGACGAATGAAAAACAATATAAATTTTGAAGTTACACAGCACAGTTTTAAAAAGGGTTGGGTGAAAAATAATGCGCACGTGTGTGGAAATGGTTACATACGGTTAGCGTATTCAAATAAGATTAAATCAAATCTTTACATGTGTGGTCCACTTTGTGAAGATCTAAACCGTTCAAAAGATGTATCCGCCTCCATTTACCCACGCAGGCCCATGATTCGTACAACAGTCACCATTTGGTTTGGGATTTTTTTTTCAAAAGATCTAGTTAAATTACATGCTAAACATATTTCCTGATCAAATCAAATTTTCTTTACAAAAGGGACCACATAAAATGGATCTAAACTGTCATCAAATCTCTATCCAAAATTAGTGAACAACCCAAATTTCAAGTCAGTCAGTTTAAGACTGATAGTTGGATTGGACGTGTGAAAAAAAAAACAATGTTACTAAAGTTTTTGCCCAATCCCATGGTGAATGTAACTCTGGACAATTATAAAGGAGGAAACAACACATCAAATGGACAGTCTGGATTTCCAAAATGTTAGCCCATAGTGCACAGAAAATAAATCTATTAAAGAAGTGTTGTTAAGTAGTGCTTTAATGTGTGTTTCTTCAATCCAACAATTGATATCACATTCTCTAAAGGTGTGCTCAAGTCTATAGTAGGTAAACAAACTAGGGCCAGAACTCTTTTTTTTTTTTAAGGTAAACTAAGGCCACTACTTGAATAGCTGGGATCTTTATAAGGCAGAATCTACAGGTAGATACTTGAGTTGGCCTTACTTTTTTCCAGTACATGCGACCCCTATGATCAATCCAACCCCCCCAACAACATAATCAAATCATTATAGCTATTTATTTTGAGGCCCCAAAGACCATACAAAAGAATGGGTGTTTCAATTCAATGTTGAGTAATGATCAAAATAAGTGTTTATAGCGGGGAGTGTGCCAATTCATGGGGGAATAGTGAGTGTGAGGGATTAAATTGATTAGGCATTGGTCCATGTGGGTCCCACAAGCTGGTTATCATATTCATACAAATTCTACTACATACACATACATGATAATTTTAAGAGAGAACATGTTCCCTTATAAAGGAAAACGGAAAGGAAGCTTTAAATGGGGCCCACCTATATCAATCCAAGCCTTTCTTACCTATGTACTATAAATATTGTGAACCAAAATACAAAACCTATGTACCAGAACTCACACTACCAAGATAGTTTTATCCAGGTTGATTCATGACCCTTCTAAGTGATGTGTTTAACATACAGTATTGAATAAAACCTTATAAAAGAAGTACTTCAGCAATTAGCAATATAGGCATTTAGCATGGTCAATTGCACAAGTCTCAGCTACACTAAGTCATGCAGGTGAATAAGTGGAGAAAACATAACTAGTTCACTATCACTCTTTACGTATCTATAAGTAATAATGGGGAATAAAAAATTCTTGTTTTTTTATTGGATGGAGTTATGAGGTGGTCATCCTCATAAAGAAGAGGGAAATTATAGTCTTCTAAGATGGTAAGCTTGCACAAGCATATTCGAAGAGAGAGGCAAGTATATACATGCCTTCAGTCAAAAATAGTAATCATAATCCTGCCCAATTGTGATAGAATTGCTCCATATGTGACAAAATGGCTACACATGTTGGCACCCATCCAACAAATATTCACTATTGGGATTATCAACAAACAATTTAACTTATCTAAAAATGAGTAGAGTTTAATCTTTGGACCCCCTAAGTGGCCACATTTTTTTATGGGGCTAATTCTTTAGCACCATTAATCCACATATACAACTACCAATGCCCACCCTCACCAGTGAATAATGCGGGCCACAAAAAAGTTCCTTGTTGGCACTCTTTAGGACCATTAATCCACACATACAACCTCAATCTTTTCTATTGTCACTAATAGTCTTGTGGGCTCTTACGGGAACACACTACCATTCCGATAGGCAAACCACACAAAGTGAGAGAGAGGGAGAGAGACACCTCACTTTCATGAACTCTTTTTTTATATAGATTGGTTATATGATCATAGCTTGTTTTTATATAGATTGGTTATAAGATCATAGCTTCTTGTTTTCATTAGCACATTAAGCCGACTCCAAATAGATGAGATAAGAGTGAGATGATGATGATGGTAGTGAATAATAGTTGTCAAGAGAAGGGCAAAAGAAAATAACAACAAATCTTATATGCTCAAAGTATATACAGGGTGTTCCATCTGAATCACTTTCGGACTTTGACTGTTGATTCCAATTCACTGTTTGGGTTTCTGGCTTTTAAAACTAACAAAATTTAGTTAAAAGAAAAATTCATTGAATCTTTTCAAAGCCAACAGAGCCAATCGACAACTTAGAAAATCTTTCATGAAATCAGAATATGGGTTCAGTTATCACTGGCAAAAATCTAATAGTTATTGGCAATCATAAATCCTTGCACTGGTAACTAAATCAGAAAACGTGGTACAAGGACATGTACATAGCCAATGAAGAAAACCTCTCAGAATGAGTAAAATACCATTCAAGAAAGGGTAATGTACTTTAAACCATGTAGCATGAAAAAACCATACCTTGCAGGAATAAGCGCAAGATATGAAACAGCCGCAGGGAATATCTGGACTACAGCATATCCTCCAATAAGTACCACAGTGAGACCTTTGCACAGCCGTGTAAATCCAGTAAAGAGGCTGCCACCCTGCCCATTACAAGCTACAATCAAATCTTAGTTAATCTAATCAAAATTGCTACTCAAATAGATGTCTAAACAATAAATATAAGCACTGCTACACATGCTAAAGCATGCAAAATAGTGAACTCTATATAAGTGCAAGATTAGTTCCTTGATTTTAGGGCATCCTTTTAACTAATCATTTCACCCACAGATCCCTGAGTCCTGACAAATTATGATACAAAATCTCACTCCTATCAATAAATGTCGAATTTTAGTTTTATCATGTTAACATTCTATTTCTAAAGAATGAAAATCCTGAAAAGGCAAAACAGTTAAAACTTCATTAGAACCCATAAAGGAGTTGTTTTCCAATATACGGAATTAGATGAGTAAAAGAGGGAAAATTTTAAATTGGCCTTCAGATGTGGAATAATGAGTCTATAGCCAGCGGCGGAGAGAGGGAGGGGGGTCAAGGAGGGGCAATTGATTTCTTTGTTTCGCTAGAACATATGAGTAAAAGTTTGGAGGCCTTTTGGTTTTTTACAATTTTGCCCCTATTATCTTGTTCCTAAAAGGAGACAATTAAAAAAAAAATCTGAGGCTACTTTTGTCCTTTGCTTGCTTCCAAAAAAGAAAGTAAATCATCTCCAAGTTTTAGGGAGAGTTTTTATCTCCAAAAGAGTGGTTTCTCTCTCATGACACTTTGAAATAATCCTTTCTTTAAAACTAGTTGGATTTTGTATTAGTGCCTATCCTTTGAATTTAAATAGGAGTTGGTCCCACCGTATTTACATTTAAAAATATGATGTGCTCAATCCTATGGTGGGATGGGACCAACTTCTATTATAGTTAAATTTGGAGAAAATCCACTTAAGAGGACATTTATTCTAAGCAACATGAATAGTTGACTATGTTTACCTTTTGATGGCATTGGTTAATGGCTATCAATGGTGTGCTCACAACCATCCATGTCTGCTGTAGGTATCATAGCCCATCAAACAATCACAAGTAACTAATCAATGAATTTTAAACTATCCATGTCTACCGTAGTTATTGTGGCCAAGGATGCAAATATCGGCCGCTACGAAGCGTAGTGGCCGAGTCCGCCACGCCGCGGTGAAAATAGCGGCCGCCACAAAAAGGCGCACCACTACGTTGCGTGGGCTATAAAAGCCACCCCCCCCCCCGCCCCACACACACACACACACACTCCCAGCCGGCCGTAGCACATTTAGAAGACCTCTTCACTGCTGTGTTTGCCTCCAAACTCCAAAGTTTCAACTTTCAACTCATTTTCAACTACAAGACTATACAAGTAAGTGAGTAACATCAAATTTGAAGGAATCAAACAAAAACAAGTGAAACAACTACAAGATCCAAGGCCCAAGCTTCCATTCCACCTAGGTATGTTTTTCTTTTGGATTTTTTTCTAGTCTTTTAATTTTTTACTTTTCTCTCTATCATTTCTAAATTGGTGTTGAATGTTGATTGTTGATCACTTCATAGTTCATTCACTTGATTGAATTTAAACCTTGAATGTTGAAGTATTGATATTTGATTGTTCAATGTTCACTAATGAGTAATGAGTGACTAATGACTAATGGACTAATGAGTAATGACCTAACTCTTAAGTCTTCTTAATTTTTATGCCTTTATTTCATGTTCTAGTTTTTTTTTTTTTTTATGAGCTTTCCATTACTTTTTTAAGTTAGCATGACTAAGAAACATGAATACATGTGAAAAAACTAATCATTACTATTATTTTCTATTTATACAGCGATACAGGATCTCATATATTGAGGACACCGCTACGCCCCCTTTTCTTACTTACTTTTGCAAAAGAACCACATTTTCTTTCATTTTACAATTTTCTAGATTTTCTGAAGTTTTTTCAGATTTTTTTGGTGATTTTTTAAAATCGCACCGCTACGCCGCTACGTATCCCCGCTACGCTACGTATCGCCCACTTCGTAGCAGTTTGGCGGCGGGCCGCTACACCCGCCACTACCGCTATTTTCATCCATGATTGTGGCCCATTAAATGATCACAAGTAACAATTAACAAATTTTTATTAATTAATTATGGGTAGATTGATTTACGCTTGTTCAATCCGAGATAGGCCCTACTTTGATTAGAGTGAGATACAGTCATGGTTTTAAAAAAATGACCGTTACCGTTTCATAACGGCCACGGTAACGGCCCATACCATTACGTTATTTACAATATAACGGTCATAACAGTCACGATATCAAAAAACAGTGAAAATAACAGCCCATAACGGTCATAACAGCCAATATAATGGCCATAACGTCCAATATTTTGAAAATATCAGTCAACGATGATTTTTTTTTTTTACTTTCCTTTCCATTTCTTTCTTTCCCAAACCATTTGTGCGGCTTCTTAAGACTATGCTGGAGGCTTCCCAAGCTTCCTTTTTCACCAAAACTCAAGTGATTTGCAAAAATTTGATGGATTCTCATATGATGGTTTCTTCCCTCCTAAACCACAATACCCTTATGTTCATACTTCGTTGTTTTAATTAATTAGTTAATCTTGATGTAGTAGTAAATGTTACTTGAAAGTTGAAATTCATTCTCAATTTACTTGGTGATTGAGTAATTGAGTATTGTACGTCTATAGTACCACTTACTAGTTTATTGACTTTAAGTGTTTAACACTAACGATTAGTTCAAAATTATGGCTGCAATACATGCTATAAAATTTGTGATATTTTAACTTGGCTTAATATATACATGTAAACCTATTTAATTCTTAACAGACTTTACGAGTTTCAAATAAGATAGCGATACACCATGTAATGACTTGGGAGGAACCGATATTTTTCTTTAAAGTGTTTACTAATGGAAAAACAATATTGTTTTCTAGCATATTAGAATATTTTGGACTTTTTGGATATTTTTTTGGGGTAAAATAAAAATTCACACCTCGATGGACCGCAATGACCGCGAACCACGATTCGATGCGATGACGACTACAACCGCGATTTTGAACCATGGATACTGCTCTCACTCCTAAAACAAGGTGTAAAGGATAATTTTGAGCATTTTGTATTCATTATGGTAGTCCTATTATTTTTATATTTTAATTGTCCTCAAAGTTTTGAACAATTATATTTTTAAAATATTGGTGTATTGTCAAATCTATGATTTTTTTAGATATAAGTATAAAACTCTACAAAATTCTAATAAATTTATTTTTAAATGATAAATAAAAGACAACAAATCTAAAAAAATATTATTGATTGCCTCTATAAAAAAAATTCCTTATTTTGCCCACTGTCAGTCGACAATTGCTTGCCCCTCCTGGAAGAAATCCTGGATCCGCCATTGCCTATAGCCATGCAAAACAACACGCCTAATAGAGAAAGTAAAAACAACTTCCTTATGATCATTTAACATATCTAAAATACCCTAAAACGTGAGTTCGTGCTATCAGATGACAGTCCATAACTTTCACTAAACTTGTCAGAATTACATGGCGTTGGGGTTGTTAAACAATAATTAACTAACCTGTCAAATGGAATCAATTTCATCTAATCCAAACGCCATTCAACACACAATCAAGGGCATCATGCAGAAAGGAAAAAAAAAAACCCTAAATCTTCATCTGCAATGTTGGCCCCATCATCACATCGTTCATCACTTGTCTTTCCTCCTTTCATTTTCTCAAGCCCCAGACCTTTCTCTTCTGATTTCTCATCACATTGAAAGAAAGTAAAGACGAATGCTCCACATCACTCCCATCCATAAAACATAAATTTTATGCAAAACATGATTTTAAATTGCAACAAACCAGTAAAATGAGAGAAGCCTAGAAATTTCATCAAACTGATACCCCCAACGAGTTTACATCGATAAGTTCTCCATACAATATGTTACTAACAGACATTAAAAACACTAAGATCCATTCACTCTCTCCATCAAAAGCAGCTAAATCGTATTTCATCAAATTTAGCATAGCCAGTCTGTGCAATGTAATTAGAGTAAAAGCACCCAACCATTTATAGTTACTCTGTTTGTATAAAATCTAATCAGCGCATCAAGATCTGAAGTTACAAAACCTAACTATCATCAATTTAAAGACGATTCAAGTTCAACAGGATCTGAATTTCAATCCTGGCAAAGATCGAGCTAGATCGCAAGCCATTTCAAACAAATAAATTGTAGAAAACAGAACAACTTGAACAAATTCCATGCACATAGATGCGAAACAGCAAACAATCAGAGATTCAAATGAATAGGAAAAACGCGAGATCTGAGCGAGCGAATCTCTCCGATCTCATGCATTGTATCAATTCATCATCGACATGTCGTCGATGTAGAGCTAGAGAAGAAGGAGCGAGAGGGAAAGAGGAGAAATCTAGGGATTTTGAAATGGAGTGCAAAACCCTAGCGAGAGAAGGGTTCCAGATTTCTGGATCTGGATTTCTCTCGACGAGATCTCGAAATCTTCTGATTGTATTTTAGTTGCTTTTGGTGGAATCGAATCGAATCGAATGGAAGAAATGTGGAGAAGAGAATTGAAATTGCTTACTCCTGCAAGTGCTTGAGAACTCATTGCCTGGCGATTCGGAGCCTCGTCTTGTTTTTGGTGTGACGACTTCGCGGTCTTTTTTGTTCCTTCTCTCTCTCTCTCTCTCTCTCTCTCTCTCTCTTCTAACTTACATAAATTTCTCTCTCCCTTCTCGCTCATCTGGGAAATCGATTTATCACTATCAGATGTTGAGTTCAGGTCCTCTGAGGCCTTGACTCTAGAGAATTCCTGAGTTGAAGGAGTGGGTCCCCACTCTCTAAATTGGAGTCCATGGGTTGGAAATTCCAGCCGCTTAAAATAAAAGGAATTTGACCGTATAAGTTATATAATAATCTTTATTCCTCGTGGAGGTGTTGACAAGAAATATATTTCAAATGTGGGTATTATACATGAAATCCCATTTTTTTTCCAATTCTACCCCTTTTGTGTGATATCGCAACTATATTCAATATCGTGCCAACTAAAAAGTCAATAGCAGCTCATTTTTCCTCCGTTCGCATCTCTTAAAATAGGTCGTTTTCCCTTCTTTTTTTGTGTGTGTGACCGTCTTCATTGTTAGAGGAGGTTCTCAAGAGGATTAAGTCGTTGCTCTTTCATTTCTCCAAAGGTTTTTCCATATTTTGTTCACATAGTTATTTTGGCTTAGTATGCTCCATTAAGTTGTTTTACGTCTTTGTGTCGTAACTTCTTATCGCATTCAAATGATTCTTTGTACACACAACTTCTTGGAGCATTAATCATTTTTTTCCATAGCCCAAACTTTCTCTTATCGAGTATGAAATCATGGAGTTAGACCAAAGATAAAATAAGTAAAAAGCCACAACAAATCTGGGGTCTAATTCTTTTTGTGTGATATCGCACAGTCAGTTCGCCAGCTACTCACAAAATGAAATTCCAGAAAGCTTCATCGTATTCTTGGTCACAACAGTTGGGACTTTAATCGATTTTTTACACAATCCAAACTTTCTATTATCGAGTAGCAAAATATGGAGTAAGACTTAAGATGAAACAACTCAAAAACAACAGCTAAACTGAGAGTCTAATTCAGTGCTTTTTATGCAATATCATATAGTCACTTCATATTTTATTACTCAGGGAATGAATTCCCACAAAGCTTCTCTGCATTATTAGGCACAGCATTTGGGATTTTAACAGATTTTTTACAAGCCCAAAATTTCTCTCATCAAGTTGGAAATATGGAGTTAAACCCAAATGAAATAACTAAAAAAAAAAACCCAACAAATCTAGGAGTCTATTTTGGTGCTTTTTGTGTGATATCGCACAGTTGTCCATCTACGTACCCAAGTGGTTAAATTACAGAAAGCTTGATTGTATTCTTGGTCACAATAGCTGGGACTTTAATCCGTTTTTTACACAACCCCAACTTTCTCTTATCGAGTGGCAAAATATGGAATGATAGTTAAAACGAAATAATTCAAAAACCACAGCTAATCTAGAGTCTAATTCAGTGTTTTTTTGTGCGATATCGCATAGTCACCAAAAAGAGAGATAATAAACATTGGCGAAAGGTTGAAGATAAACTCCCCTTACGCGATATCGAGATGGAATCAATCAAGAAGATGATGGGTCTCACAGTAGATCGACGGAGGAAGATGGAGACTCTATATTTTCGCCCATACCAGTGAAAAAGGAATCAAAAAAATTTTCACAGGGGTAAAGATTTGGATTTTATATTTTATCTGATTTTATATTTTATCTTTTAATAGGGGCAAAATTGGAACAAAAAATGGAGCCCTACTGTACAATACCCACATTTGAGATAAATTCTCATTCAACATCATTTTGAGGAATACATGATATTTTATTGTTAAATTGTATGGAGTCAATCCATCAGTTGATGTAATAAATTGATTAATTTCTTTATTTATCAATGAAATCATGCTTTCCTTTCATGAGATGAATGATATTTTCTTACTTAACGCACATAACCAATATATATATGACATAATGGTTCATGAGATGAACCAGGTCCCATTAGTATATTAGATGTGATATATGTATATGGATGATATCCACATACGGATATGTGTCACAAATCTTATACTTAAAATATCTTCACAACCATTGATGAGAATGGGCATCTCATCTGATAAGGTTGTAGCACTTTGATCACTATGAGATAGTGTGATTTGTCTCGATCATCAGAATGTAAGATTTTTTATCACAGTGCTGGTACATTGAATGTATTGAAGGACCATGAGAAGCACCTTATGTAACATTGTTTCGATTTTAAGGTCTGCTCTTATAATTCCCTAGCAATAGGCTCTCAATCCTGAGACATCGATTGACTCAAGTTTATATCTATTCATTTGCTTTGAATCATCAATGAGTGAGGCCAACTGTAGGTTAACACCTCGTTGTCTTGGGTACGTGGTAGTACGACTATAGGAACATTCAATGGTCAAGATGGAATCTATCTATATTATCCCCTTGTGCCAATTAATGGATTTGTCATTAATAAGTGTGCACCCATCTTGATTAAGAGTTAATTAGATGGTACTGATGATCACTGTGATTAATTGAGGTTCAAAGATAATAAGATGTAGATCTAAGATTGGATGAGACAGACTTATTCCAATTAATCCATGGATAATGATAGAAGGGCATACTTGTGGTAATTGGGAAATTTAGGGTCTTCATTGTAATTTATTCCTAAGACTGAAGTGTAATTGCATTTATATAGTGGTGTTATTTGCAATTAACTGTGGGCCCAGATTGCACATGAGATGTGGAGTCGTGAATTCCAGTTGGAGCCAGCTTTCTAAGGAATCCTTAGTGGTCTCCACGCTAATCCAAGATATTAGAAAGTTACTAATCTTACTTGAACCCTAAAAGGAAGGAATTAGAAAGTTACTATTTCTATTTGAAGTGAGATTTCTAATAGTGGTAATAGTAAGCTATTAATTTGTGTGGAAATGTGACTTCTAATGCAATTAATAAGAGAGTCTTAAGAGGAGATTTGAGGGTTATAAATAAGGGAGAAACACCCTTGGACGTCCTGCACCTTTATCCACGCTCAAAACAGCCTTTGTGCAAAAGTTGCACATCTCTCATCTTTCTCTCTCTCTTCTAGTTCCTTGGAGTTTTTAGTAGGATTTTCTCTTGGAGATTCCACCCATCTTCTTGAAAAAAGAGATCTGATAGAGGGTCATATATAGCGTGGAAGACAACAAGGTCTTGTAGATCTCTAATTGTTTCAAGAAGAGTTCTTGATCAAGTTAATTATCTTCTTCTCCATTAGAGCACTACCGGGCTCCAAAGGTATAATCTACTTCTCTATTTGTTGTAGATTATTTTGTTGCGTGTAGTTGCTGATTTCTATCTGCTAGATAGGTTATATCACTGTACATGATTGATGAGAATGAGGGATTGCATCTTGGATTGGGTTTTGTAGCCTTATGGATAGTTGATCGCTGAGTCAAGTGGGTCAAAAGTTTTGAAAATCTATCCACGAGGCCCACTCACTTCCAACATTTATAACCTGTACGGTCAAATCCCCTAAAATAAATGCTCTTTACGTAATAGGCAAACTGCCATGTAATAGTCCGAACCCTTCCATGTGTGGAGAAATGTAAGACAAAGGAGTAAACTCCTTTTGTATAGCCTCTTGAGAATTGTTCTCAATATCAAGCTATTTCAAAATTTTACTCCAATCATAGTTGCTCTTCTCATGGGATTTATGATATATTAAAAATGTAATGATCAACGTAGTCTTATATATTTGTTACTCACATTTTATCTGACATTCAACTATACACTGAGACCAACTCCTATTTGAAAATTGGGTGTGGATCTGTGTAAGTGTTTTTATTTCTTTTTTCTTTTGTTGAATGATTTGTATAAGGTTTTTATTTCTTACCTTAGCTAACGAAGCTAAGATCCAAGAGAACCAACACAAGTCGGAAGAGCTGCATACCCAGAGATTGATTCTTTGGGTAGTCAAGGAGATTTTTTTTTCTTTTGTTGAATGATTTGTATAAAGTTTTTATTTCTTAGCTTAGCTAAGGAAGCTAGGATCCAAGAAAACCAACACTAGTTGTAAGAGCTGCATACCTAGAGATTGATTATTGGGTAGCCAAGGAGATTGCCGACCAACTGATGAGCAACACATTCTCAATGAATTGTCTAAGGTAAGGTTGCAAATGAATATCTCATTATCATTATTCGATTATTTAGGTTACCTATACGGGGAAAAAAAATTTGGATTCTAATTTTGACCACCATAAAAGAAAAGAAAATTGAATTTGAAGAATATGATCAAATAAAAATTAGGTCGAGTTTAGTGTCCATATATGGTCCATTATAAAGCATATCCTATCTATATGATAACTCAATAATAAAATAGATAATTTTAAGACCACTATCAAATTATAATGAATACCAACTCACCAATAGTTGTATAAAGAAATGTTTGAACTAATCATTGGTCTCATTACATAACTAAAAATGACATTTTAATAATAAACTCCTTCTATTGTGAATTTTTAAATCATAAGAGAAACCAAATACTATTTTTTCTTATCTAAATCTGAAACAGGAATTAGGTCCTTTATTGCTTGTTTTCACACGAATTTGAATCCATCTGAGACATTCCATGCGAGAAACAGATCAGGTTTGATCCTTTAAAAAAGATTACTGTATGGGATAAAACGTGGTTCCATCATAGACTCGGCCAGTTTGCAACCTAATTGAGTGACTCAAATCTTGAGTGAGATATGTGGAACTGCACACTGAGTCTCAACTATTGAAAATCTAAAATCGTTCAACTACACATCTTCCTCTTTTGTAAGATATGGCGAAAATTTACTTAAATAGGAGTTGATCTCACCCAAAGGATGGAGCATATAATTGAAAATGTATAAAATATTATTTTATTAAGGAACTTTTTTTTTATATTCTATTCATGTGTTTATACATATGCCTAATCTTAACGTAAGACTATTTAGAGTAAATTTAATCGTACATTTCTTAAAAGGGTGTACATTCATTTTGAGCTATTAGGTTTTTAATAAGTGGGCCCGACTGTAAAGTTTTACCTTTTTCACTCGCTGAAAGCATAAGTCAGTCGATGAAAGGATCCGAAATACAACAATTACTTTGTCTGATTTGCTCATTTTAATCAAAGAGGAGTTGATCTCAATGTAAATTGAGCATAAATCGTTAATGTACAAGTCTTATCGGAATGAAATAGATATGTTCAAAATAGATCTGCTTGAAATAGATTTGTTCCAAATATACCATTTTACAAACAGGTGGTTTGGTAAGACATGCATGTATAGTAATATCGAACCCAAATAGATCTATTTGAAAAGGCTTGCTTGGTAAACATACAAATAAGAGCTTATTAAGAGGGCATTTTTTATTTAAAAAAAATATTATTTAAATACGGTTAGAATAATAATTTAGTAATCAAGGATTATACATAATTATTTATATTCAATTGCAATCGATGGACATGCGAAAAGAAAAAAAAAAAGATGCAATATGTGTCATGAAAAATACAACCCCCACCATCAGTCTCATGGAAAACACATGTGCAACATCTTCCATGCATAGTCGGTCTTCACTTTCACTCAAAAAATAAAGAAAAGAACTCAATGCCCACCCATCAATTTCATACTCCACTCTAAGAAGTCTCACTTCTCTGCATGTCTATTGTTCATCCATCCAATGCCCCACCGAGTGTTAGGATTTTTATTATCTAGATTGAATCGTTCGAAATAAAGCCCTCCAGTAAGTGGAGGAGTAAGCTCAAGTTCCACTGAGTGGGATTGGTAGATTGATTAGCTAGTTCTATCTTATTTATTTGGTCTGAACAATAGAACACAAAAATAAATAGAATGAATAGAAAACAAAACCCATGTGCAATATTTCGGTCACATAATAATAATAATCAATTTTACGTCACTCTACTTAGAGGCTGTTGGGTTCACTCAAGAAAATGTATCCAAATCTCAAAAATAAAATACAGAAAACAAAACTAAAAACCCAAATGATATAACTCAATCACATAATTAATGAAAATCATCAAATCAAATTTCTCATCAAATCTGATGAGTAGAAATGAGTTTTTCATCAGACCTATGTGCCATTTTTCATCAAATTGTCAAAACCAATGAGTAGAATGAGTTTTTTTTTTTTTTTTTGAACCATTATTCATGATGGGATCTTCAATCTCTTGCCCCAATTTATGATCATGCATCTAGGAATGATATGCTCAAAAGAAAAAATTCCTCTCCAAGATGGTGATCCAAAATGTGAGAAACAGGATGTAGAGATTTAAGCCATCTTCTCTGCAGATGGAGATGGTAACCCAAAATCCCTCTTCAAGAAACTTCGCTTCTCAAGAGGATCCTCTCTATTCTATAAACATACACCTCAAAATCTGTTAGACTCCGTCCCGAGTTAATTACAATTAACTCTAATTAATCGAACTTAAGACTAATTAAGCCGGTTTAAATGAATTAATGGTGATTTATCACCAACTGAATTTGAATTTGAGTTAGCCTAAAATGAAGAATTGAGGCTTAATGAAGTGCTAAACAAGATTAGGAAAGAAATTGCGTATAAATACGGATTTATACGTATTTCGTCAAATACGGAAAGTCTTGATACCAACATGTGTATTTCGACAAGTACGATAAATTGTGTAAAGGACTTGCATTGATTCGACGAGAAATGAAGCAAGTAGGCTTGGATGTGACTTGAAATAGAATTAATGGGAATTAATGGGCTTAAATGTAATTTGAAACCTTATATAATCAAATGAGTTGATTCAGTTGAATCAAACCCTAGACGCAGCCGTTTCCTCTTCTTTTCTTCTTCTTTCTTCCTTCGTTTCTTCATCAAGAGGGTGATTCAAGTGAAGTGGGGTGGAGAGAAGCTCATCATCTTCATCATCTTCATCTCTTTTTGAGTTTTCTTAAGAGTAAAGCTTGAAAAGGTGGATTTTTATCTTAAGTCCAAGCTAAGCAAAGGGCAAAGCTTCATTTGAGGCAAGTGATACATGTGTTTATGCTTATTAATGAGTTTCCATTGATTTTAATGGAAAGAAATGCTAAATCAGCTATTGAGATGATTTATGTGACAATTGATAGATTTTAAAACCTTAATTAGGTTGTGTAATAGATTAAGATGAGTGTGATTTAGTTGGAGTTATTAATCTTGAATTTATTTGTTAAATGCATGTTTTAATTGTTAATTAGGTTCAGAGGAAACCAGGAAGAAATAGGGCTGAAAAGCCTTTGCACTGCACTGCTGAAACAGAACCTGTGTTCTGTTACAGCAGTGTGACCGGTTAACCGGCCATTATGGCCTGGTTAACCGGGCCCACTGAGTCAGGTCCGCAAGGCCTGACGAAAACACTATTCAGTATTTATCCTTTACAACTGCCGGTTAACCGGGCCCAATGGAAATGTCCGGAAAAGTGACTTTGAGTCTGAATTTCTGGGATTAAGCGTGTACGCTTAGTGATGGACTAATTTATTAGTAGTAAGGAAAATTTAGCCAATCGCTCGGACCTAAGTGAGTTTTGGATTTTACGGAAACTCATATCGTATATGAGTCAATTAGAACTAGTAGTAGTGTTATATCTCCATAAGTGTTAACTAAGGTTATCTTAATGCATAATCATATAAGTAATGTGATCAAAAGTAATCCTTGCATTGATAACCAAAGTTACACTCAATGGTTGGTTAAGTGATGTATTGAAACGAAATTGAGATTAATAGGATTGTTAATAGGTCTGGCACTACCTAGTGGTTCCCGAACTCATAATGAAGAGTAACAATGAACTGAATGAATTGATAAATGAAATGCTATTCCTACTGCAGTAGAGGGGATTGGGAGCGTCCGGAGCTCCGTGGGACACCAGTGATCTCTGATCAAGACATTGGGAGATCTCACCGCATTGGACCGAAAGGTCATAGGGCTGACGAGTCCTATCAATGCTGAATGTAAATAAGTGAATGAATATGAAATGAGAAGTCAGTAAAGGGTGAACCTAATGAATAAATGAATATGCATTTCTTCCTTTAGGAAGATTAAATGAATAGAATGGATTTGAAACCAATGCTAGTGTAGTTGCCAGTATTACTGTTATCTTTGGTAATTATGTTTATTGGAGTTGTTAGCATGGTTAAGCCATGAATTGCTAGAAATTGTGAACATGTATAAATGTATGTATACCTTGTTGAACCGTCGTGTTCACGGTATTACTGATGATATTACAGGTTCAGTTACCCGTGCCGGTCCCTCCGAGACCTTCTCGTCAGCAGAGGAAGCCCATTCGGTGACTCCAGGTAGTCTAGCTGAATGGATATGATCTGAGAGAGGATAACATAGAACCTTTTGGGAACTTTTTATAAATATTTTAGTATATTTGTTTTAGTATTATAAGCATGTATATGATGTCCCTGCATTGTATTTTAAATATGCAGTGGTTGATTATAGTAGGAGAACAAAATGATGTAAAGTAACTTTACTGTTCAAAGTAAAGTATTAGATTCATTTTGATTAAATGGTTGTCAATGTATACATGTATATTACTGTATATTCCGCACAATTGTACATTGACAGGTACATATGCAAGATCCCTTGTAGACTTCGTGGTAACTTCGGTTAAACGGGGTTTACGGGAGTAAGTATGATTATCATCGTGACCCGGGATTAAACCCTAATGACTCTGACCTCGGGGCCGGGTCGTGACAAAATCTTATATTAAATGCATGGTCGATGAAACCAACGACATCAAGAAAGGTGTCACTGATATTTTCAATTGTGCTATGGATAGGGAGTCTAGGGTCCAATGCTATTTGTTGAGATCTGCAGAGCCTGCAGAGCAGAAGGTATGGATCCTGAGGAGAAACCTTAGGAGCACGAGAATGACCACTTTATTTCTCTCCTTAATCTGCTTAGTGGGGTTTAGTCCGGGAGGGATTTTTAGTCTCTACTTTTTTCTCGGCCATATCCAAAAGGGTTAGAAGTAGTAGTCTTGTGGTTAGTATATGAAAAATTCAGGCCCTTCGTAGAGTTGTGGTGTTTGGTTGGGGGTCTCTTTTCAAATCAATCCTTACTATGGATAATCTAAGGGAAGAGGGAAGATGGTGGTCAGCAGATGTCCCGTGTGTATGGAAGATTAGGAATCAATGGACCACCTTTTCTTGAATTGTAATGTTGCCCACCTAATTTGGAGGTCAGTGGTCGATTGGTTTGGGTGCAGTTGGGTCTTCCTAAAATGCATACTTGAGCTTTATCAAGCATGGAATCCTCTAATTGGGTCGCTGAGGGGAAGGAGATGTGGAGACTGTCCTTTCTAGTTGTTATTTGGATTTTATGAAAGGAAAGAAACTAAAGGTGTTTTGAGGGGAGATCTGAGAATTGCGGATCCATGAGGGAAAGGATAAAGCTTTCGGTTGCTTCTTGGGTGCTCATTAATCATCGTTTCAAAGGGGTACTTCTGTGGATGAAATTATGCGAAATTGGAATGAAGCGGCTCACTCTCATGTCGAGCCTTAGTTTCTAGGTGGATCCTTTCGGTTTGCGTTCTCTTTGGTAATGTATTTGATTGTATGGTGCTTTTGCGGTGTTTTGCTTTTCTTGGGACGTTGTAAGCTTGTCAGTATAGTCCTCTTGTACTGCTAGCTTTTAATGAAAATTATCCTTAAAAAAAAACAAATTGATTTACCAATATTTGCTTACATATTGTTGAAGAGCTACATGTGGATTTCTTTTTAATTAATTATGTTATAAATTTAATTCATATTATGATTACACAAATAGGCTTACAATTCACAACATCTATGTGTTTCTTATGATGATTAATTTTAGTTTAGAATAGGTTTACGATTATTAATATTAGTTAGTTACTTATTTCGCATGAGACTTAACCAATGCCAGTTGATTTTTATTTATGATTATGATAAAAAAAAAAAATTCAAGTATCATGGATCCCACTAGATTTTTCCCTATGAAAACAATGAGTAAAATTAGGAGATTATATAAATATGTCTTGTATCCTATTTCTCATTCTGCTAAGTAAGGGCAAGGAACATAAACTTTCTTTATCTTATTTTTATTTTTCACTTTGGTAATAAAACTCACTTTTCATCTTTAAGGATTCGATCCCAAAAACCCAAATGATATTTATTTTTTATCAGCATAGGATTTAATCATGAGGGGACACCACCCTACTTGTTCCCTTCTCACTCATTAATTGCTTCATATTTCGTGAACTTAGTTTACCAGCGAAGTAAAGTGAACTGTTAACTCAATAAACAATAAAAAGAGAGGGGTCAAATAAAGAAAATACTAAATTTCGAAAAACACCTCTTCCTTTTAACAAAAAAAAAAAAAAAATCTTAAAATGATATTTTCTCATGCCAAACTTGGGCTGTTCATGAACCAGGCCGGGCAAGGCTAAGGAAAATCCAAAACTGTCCGACTTATAAACTAGAAGCCTAAGCCTGGCCCAAGCTCGAGTCAGGCCTGAAGTTGCTGGCCAGAGCCTAGCCCGCAAGGAAATGATGAAGCCCGAGTCCAATCCATGTTAGACTTATTTAACAAAAAATATGAGTTTCTTATTATGTCTAGCTCAACCGGTCTGGTCATATCACCTTCTGTGAGAGGTCATGGTTTTCGGTCGCCCCACTTCTACTCCATCCCTTATAATTATATATGTATACTTAGGCAACGCGGGGATTTCGGATCTGAACCACTGAGTCCATCTATTATAACCGAAATCCCATACATGAACCAACGCGCCATGGGCACGCTTACCAAAAACAATCTTCTTTTTAAAAAGAAAATTTTAAAAAAGCTACTCTCTCGCTGTTTGATTTAACCAAACCTTTACTTTTGTTCTCTATTGCATTAACCATTCACTTCATTTCCTCGTAAAGTAAATTTACCAAACAATTGATGTATTGTGTATTTGTTGTGATTTGATATTATTGGATTTAAACACTGATCATACATGCCCACCCATTAGTGTGTGGACCATAGCCCCAACCCGTGACCCTACTAATATGTCTGAAAAAAAAGAGAGGAAAAGTGCATGTTTACAGTCTTATATTCAGCAAATGCAAGTTTTCCTCCGCTTAGACGGGACGAAAACTTGCAAACACTACTTTACCACCTTATGGATCGGAAGTAGAATTGCAAAAGGAAGATTTCCTCCCCTCAAATAGGAGGAAATCTTGCAAATACGACCCTACCGCCTATACAAACAGCGGTAAAGCTCCATTTGGCCCAAGCCCTTCCCATTTCCTTTGACATAAAATAAAAGAATCCATAGTTGCATCTCTTCTTGTAGTTCATGTCTAGTGAACTTCCATCTGATGATTAGAGAGAGAAAATCATCACAATAGCAAACTAATATTAGGGAGTGGACCTAATAGCACTACAGTAGGATACCATATGTATATTATGAAATAAAAATGTTCTCTATCAAGAAAGAATAATTTATTTTATTTTTCCTTTTTTAAAAGGTAAATAAAAAAATCCAAATTTCTTTCTCAATCTAGAGGTCTTGCATTGCAGTGCCAAACCAATCCAACCCATTTTTATAAATATAGTCATTTTTTGAATGTTCTTCTGTGTAATCAAGGTTTTGTTGGTGTCGGATGTATTCTCAATCCTTGATATCAAGATCTCCGGTTTCTGATTGTAACAATTTTTTTCCATGTATGAACCCATCCAAGAATCAAATATCAATTCAGACATGTTTAGTTTGGAAATTGCTTTTAGACCAGTAAGAACTCTAGGCAATGCATGGGCTAAAATAATAAATACAGTAAAAAAGAAAAGGTTAAAAAATCAAAACTAAATGAGCAATCAAATATATGTTAAATACAAAGATAATAGATTAATAGAAGTCTAATTTTTTATTTAAGAAGAACAGCAATCCAAAGTTGTCGAAAGTTTCTCCTTTACTTTCTAGATGATTTTAATGGAAAGATCCCCTCAAGACTTTGTAAAGACCTAAAAGGTCAATATAGATGATAAAGGCCCCCTCACCATAGGTAAGCCCATGAGCCTAAATTAGAGCCAAATATAGTCTAATGCATGCCAGATACCAATTAGGCTCAGGCTAGATCAGACCATGAGATGCCCTTTCGCTAACTAAGATATGCATATCCTAGAGATGGAAAGTATAGTCCGGACTTGATCAATAAGGATAGCCCATACTCAGCCTAAATTGAGGTATCAATTTCTTATATTGAGTTCATCTTCTACTTGGTTTGAGAGAACATATTCCCCCCAACCTTTTCCATAATGAAACTCACTTTTCATGCATAAGGATCCAATCCCAAAACCCAAGATGACACTGATTTTGATAGTAGGATTTAATCACATGTGGACCC
The DNA here is from genome assembly GCA_038049695.1 of Cinnamomum chago. Classification (NCBI taxonomy): domain Eukaryota; kingdom Viridiplantae; phylum Streptophyta; class Magnoliopsida; order Laurales; family Lauraceae; genus Cinnamomum; species Cinnamomum chago. Next base: position 78,368,315 of record CP142454.1, read on the forward strand.
CCACCCTAGGTATTCAGTTCTCACTCACTCACTATTTCCTATTTGGTAGACTTACTTCTCTAGTGAGTTGAAGTGAAGGTCAATTCAAGAGACAATTAAAAGAGAAGGATCACATGAAACAATACCAAAGTTAAAAAATCACCTCTTCCTTAAAAAAAAAAAAAAACCTAGGGTTGTACATGGGACGGGCTAGGCTGGGGCGAGGAATGTCCAGCCCCGGCCCGACTTATATACTATAGGCCTAACGCTGGTGCAAGCCCTTGTCGGACCAGCAGTTGCTTGCCCAAGACCGGTCCTCCTGGAAATAATGAAGCCCAAGCATAGTGTGAGTTAAACTTATATAACAAAAAAAAAAAAGAAATATTTTCTTATAATGTCCTAGGTTAAGTAGCTCAACTAGTCTAGTCATATCACCCTATATGAGAGGTCTTGTATTTGAGACCCCTTGCCCCCTACTTCCTTATAATTATTTGTGTATATGCGTCGAGCTGGCTTCAGGCTCTCTTCAATTGATTCCAAGCCCGACCAATCTATTAAACAGGCCACATAATAGATCTAAGCACAGCCCAAGTGGGCTAGCCAAGGTTGGGTAAAGCAAATTCACGAAATAGTTGAATTATCGTGATTTTATATTATTGCATTTAAATATTAATCATACATGCTCATCCATCATTGTGTGTAAGGATGAAAGTGGGCCGGGCCGGGCCGGGCTTTGACAGGCCCTAGGCTCGGCCCTGGTATTTTTCAGTAGGCTCTAGCTCGGCCCGAGCTCGAGAGGGCCTCAAAAACCCCGGCTCGGGCTCGGCTCTTATTAAGTTATGAGGCCCTAGGGCCGGCCCTTCGAACCCGGCTAATGATATAGCACTAGCTGAAAAAAAATATTTTCAGGAAAAAAAAAATCCTGTAGGAATTCAAAGAAATCTACATATGCAAACCAGAAACAAAAAATGGTCAAATGCATGCATTCATCCCATATTCCCATTCTCATAATTTGGATTGCAGCAATAAAATTAACTAAAATAAGAAAGACTCCATAAAAGCAAAGGGAGCCCACTTCCAACACTCCATAATAGTTCAATGTTAATATAGATGAGCATTATCAAACTCCAACAATAATACAAATCAAATTAAACTCCAATAGCATCATGGAATAAAATAAAGTATTCGGCTAACATCATAAAATAAAGTCTCCAGCATCACCTATAACAACAACAATAGAGCCTTGTTAATAAATAATAATAACAACAAAGGAAAGGTTGTTCCAGAGTTAACAAGACTTAAAAAAATGTCTTCCAGACCATTAATATACATCCATCCTCAAGGTTGTTTAGGGATTATTTATATTGGATTAAAAATAGAGTTTAAGGTTTAGTGCTTAGGTTTAGGGTTTATGGATTATTTAGTGCTTAGGGTTTAGTGTTTAGGATTTAGGGATTATTTATATTGGATTAAAACTAAGGTTTAGGATTTATGGATAATTTAGAATCATAGATTCATATAAGTATTATATACTAGTGTACACATATATATATATAATATATGGATTAATATATGTAGGCCCTATGGCTTACTGCTTAAGTTTAAGATTTATGAATTATTTAGTGTTTAGGGTTTCGAGATTATTTATATTGATTAAAACTAAGGTTTAGGATTTATGGATTATGTTATATCATATATGTATTATATATTGTATAGTGTACATATATATAATATATGTATTAATATATATATAGGCCCTAGGGCTTACGAGTCGGGCTTCATCAAGCCCGAGCTCGGCCCATTTAAGAAAACGGGCCTCCTATTAGGCCCTAGCTCGGCTCTTTTGTCTTTTGAGCCGAGCTCGGGCCGAGCCTATAACGGGCTGTCCGCGGGCAGCCCTAGGACGGCCCGGCCCACTTTCACCCCTAATTGTGTGGAGCTGACCCTTGACCCAAATATTAGAAAAAAAAAGGAAATAATAAAAAAATCAATTTGTTCGGTTTCAAATGTTCGTATAAGGATAGAAATTGGGACATTAGATACAGTGTGATGATCTGAATCATTTTTTTTTCTACCCTAAAATACTCTTGGCACCAATTTCTATACCCTATTATAAAAGAGAGTAAGATGTAGTACGGTTTCACTACACACCTGCCTAATAAAAAGAGAGTAAGACGTAGTAAGGGATGAAATAGAATGAGATAAAGGAAACAGAAAGAAAAGAGATAAGAAAGAGTGAATTAGATGGATAAAGATGAGGACATAATAGGAATTTCTCAATTTGTCTAAAATAAACTTTGAGTCAAGCTTGGATTTAGAGGGGTTTTGAGGATCTGGATCGAGATGATTTAGAAGACTAAAGTTTAGGAATTACAAATATCTACCCAACGGTACCATAATCTCAAAAATCTAAAATTACGAAAAAGCCCTCTAAATTATCTGGAAAATTGTTAACCACCCCCCTACTATACCCAAATGAATCGGGATCTAGACCAAACTTAGCACACATGATCCTAATAATTTTTTAATCTCAAATATTGAGTAGATGCTGATATTTTAAACGTAATAAAATTTCTTTTTAATACATTCCAATAAATCGAGTAATTCTTTTTCCAATTTCTTTGTTTTTTTTTCTTTAAGGTGGTGGAGAAAAAAAAGGAAAATGTGGATAACATTGGAATCTATCTCAAATCAATATCTCAAATGTTGTTTTTTTTTCCTCTTCTTTTTTCAATTTTATTTTAACATTCTTCTTATTTAGATACTACAAGATTTTCAATGTAGGGAATTTTGTGGGTATGAGGTTTTTCCTCTGTGAGTAATTGTGTAAGGAAAAACATGGCATTTTAATAGATTCTTCATTGACTCTTAGCTTCTTTTGGAATGGAGGGAGTTTTCATACATGTAAGTAAGCATTGTCTACTGAAATTATTATCGTTTGATTGTGTCTTCTTTTTCAAATTTTTTTAATGTTGCAATAAAATCTTCATTCTAAGAAAAATGGGAGCAACCAGAGTTAAGAAAATGATGATGAAGAATTGGTTTTTTATTTTTCATTCCTGTTTGGGCCAAAGTTAGGCCCATTGATAGCCTTCGTGCTCTGATAATTTTAATTATATGTCTGTTTTATTTCTTGAATCTTAACTGTAGGCTTCCATTGTATGTAGTTCGTGTTTCCTTATTGTAGAACTTTGTATTTAGTTTTCACTCTATGTTTGGAATATGAATTTGTGCATAGCATTTAAAATGTGAAATTGATACTGTTTTGTTATGTGAGATATGAAACTCAAATAGAAGGTGTCCTGGTTGAGAAAAGCAAAGTAGACAATAACTAAAAGGACGATGCTATGAGGCATGGAAAAGCTTTTCATTATCTGTCAGAATCTATTTTCCTTCTCCATAGAGTCGAAGGGGAAGGGATTTTTTTTAAGCAATACAGGTGCTAATATTCAAAAGGCCAAAAACATAATCCATATTGTATAAGAATCTGACATTGTATTTTATCTATTTTTCCTGGTTTAGTTTATGTTAGTTAAATTCTTACGCTTTAGACCAAGGCCTCTTCAATCATCATCCTCCAAACCCCTCAAGAGTGGGATAAGACCAATAAGCATTCATTTGTGGTTCTCATTGAACCATTTTGTTCACTAATTTTCAAATTTTTATTTAGTTTTTTTTGTCTTTTTTAAAATTAATTGTGAGATATGGTGCTATTAAAAAATCATTTCAAAGAAACAATATTTCAGATTTTATCATTTAGAATTTTTTTTTAGTCTTTCTTGGCACTATTTTGTCCACCCCGGGTAATAAACTAAGCCAATGTGGGAAAAATAAAAAATCTTAACTATGCACTATTTACTCCATTTATAGTTCATGGTGTACATACTGCCTTTTAACTCTGAAAACTTAAATGGCATGTGTTTTTTCAATAATAAGCCATGAACTAAGACGGGATGAAAAAAAAAATGAATAGCGTATTTTATAATGGATCAACAGAAAAGGAATCAAGTGTATTTTACTTACTACCTTTTGGTGTTCAATACTTACAATTTTGTGGGCACTTTATATACTTTGCCATCAGCGTAAAAATTAGTTTAAAAGTCGCGACAAAATGTATTAACTAGCTTGCTATTTTTGTTATTGTTGCTGGTGGCCAATTGGTGGTTGTGTTATAATTCAAATACCAAATTGACTACACACGAGAGAATTAACATTGTCTTTTTTTTTACCTGAAACAATGCTAATTGTGAAAATAGTTTCTAGTTATTTATTTATTTTTATTTTTATTTTTTGGTGGAACTAAAAGATACTTGAGTGGTATTTGTATTTGAAATTTGAGAGTTAAGAACATCAAAGGGCTCCGGGAGGTTTCCAGATGATATGAGATTATTTTCTTTGTACGGATGTAACCCTTTGTTATGATTTTTTAAATATTAACCCTTTAATCTTTTGTACACTAACCTTAAATATTTGTAATTTGATGTTCTTTCAGTTGTATACTATTTATTATGGCATTTGAAAAAGGTATATGGACCTCTAAAACTTATAAGCACATCCCATATATATAAGTACTTCGTTTGCATTATTGCTTTATATTTAGGCTTTTCTTTTTCGTTTTTAGAAAAAAGTAGCAACTAACAAATATCATAAATAAGAAAGTGAAATGTACAAACTTAAACTCATTTTATGCCCGCGTAGTTTTTTTCTCTCTTTTAATGTAAGTTACCATTAAAAAAAGTTGAATATTCTTTTCCCTTTTGCTTCATGTGTTTGTATTTTATTTAGTTAGAATAATTGAGTTTTCAATCTGACATAATAGTTGTATTGATCTTGATTTATATCCCTGTACGAAGAATAATCACAAGTTGGATAATGTGATAACTACTACTAAATATTGGTTCTCTTCTGATATTAGTGGTTGCTAAAGATAATTCCATAAATGCAATTTAGTAGTAGGTTTTATAGATTGCTATCGTAAAATTGTTGTTGTTCTGTACAATTTTTAGTTTCTTAATATACAACTTTTGTGAATTTTTTTATTATAAAAGGGCATTTCAAGGGCATGAATATATTTATTTATGATTGCTCTTACTCATGAGGTTTAAATTGAATAACTTTGATAATTTTCTAACACTTTTATTTATTTTTATCATTGCAAGCTTCTTCTTCTTCTTCTTTTCAAATATTTCAATGAAGCGTCATGCCTTTCCTTAAAAGGAAAACGAGAATCTCATAGAAACTGCTTGTTATGCTAGCATTGCTACTAACTTCAGAGTCAGTGAATGAAGTGATCGTTTTAAGTGTAAACAACTAAGGTAAGTATTTGATGCTGAGCTGCAACAAATTAAATTCAGTTTTCTTTTGTTCGTTTCAAATTTTCTTACTTGGATCAGCACTCCCATCCTCTATACAATTTAGAGCAGAAGAGTTGATCTAAAATACCTGGGTTACATTCCTATGTATTTCTTAAGAGGAAGGTCCAATTCTTTTGGCAGATTTGTATTTATAGTTTTTTTGTTTTTTGGTATTTCTTCCCTATGGATATCTCTATTTGTGAGCTTCCATTTAACTGAACTTCTATGATTACTTTGTATTATCCTTTTTTTTTACGGAGTATAAAATATAGCACTTTGTATCAAGCAAAAGAAGATGCTGACTCTTGGAGAGGTATTGCCTCTTTTTTACCTGAAAGTAGTCTGTCTTATAAAATAAAACAAAGCACACTTTAAATACTAATATTGATCAACAGGTGCTCTGCAAATCTTACTCGTCAGAGTTCATATCATAGTTCCACAATTGTTGATCCTTGTTGCTTGTCTTTTGAGATCTCATTTTTCTCACTATATCATTGTTTTATTGGTTTCAAATGTATAGGAAAAAACTAGTGTCAGTTGTATTTGGACATTGCACAGGCCTTACAATTTACAATCACTCATTTTCTGTTGAAATTTTATTTTTTAAATGTATTGAAATTTCTATTGAGTTTTTTAAGAACTTTTTTTTTATAGATTTTCTTAGTAAAACTGTGTGTTTGGTGCACGTGCAACTAGTAATGATCAAACAACAAAAAAATTTGCAGTACCAGATTTTTGTTGTTGACTGCATGCGCCCCTTTCCATCATTTCCCATAATATGAAAGGAAAGAATCAAGGTGTGAAGCATTTCTTTTTCATATTTTTTTATTGGCGGTATTTTTGTGACTCCCAAGCTCGAGACGTTGATGTCAGCATTGATACCAAATGTTATGGACCTAACCAATAAGCCCTAACATTGATGGAATCCATCAAGTCAAGCTTTATAACTATTTAGGATTGTCACAAAACAACACATATATGTGTACATGCACAGAAAAGACCTTTCAGGACAGCATTGATACCAAATGTTATTGACCTAACCAATAAGCCCTTGGACTGATGGAACGCGTTAAATCAGGCCCTATCAATATTTAGGACCGTAACAAAAAAAATGCATAGATGTGTACATGCTTAGAAAAGTCCTGATGGGAAGACAACTACGGCATGCTTGCAAGTATAGGCCTTTTTTTTTTAAACAAAAGATAAATGAAAAAAGACAGTAGAGAAGCAAGAAAAGAGAAGGGACCGACATTGAAGAGGTCGCCAAGGTTTGGAACAGATATGTAACTCTCAGCTTCTCTAGGGTTTTCTCAGGAAGACGAAGAGGCGAGAGGGGAAGTGGTGTGCTTTTATATGGGTAGTATTGTCATATGATAAAACAACTGAGGGTAAACTTGTCCAGAATAGAATGTGGTTTGTCTTTCCACTTCAGATGTCACAGCTCCGATTGAATTCTCGCCCAAAGCATAACTTTTTCAAATGGAGGAAATTCATCTTAAAACCATTTCAAGTCAACATTTGGTTTGACAAACCGTCTAAAACGCTAAAAACTCCAATTTCAATCGGTGTTAAGTCAAAAAGAGGTTAGAAACAGACTTGTCAAACGACACATTAGTTTATTCATAGTTCCTTGATATTTTTCTTATACACTTATAAATTATAATGCTCAATCTCATCGCGGGACTGACTCTAAATTTCGGCTAGATCTTCTTTTGGTTATTACCTGACTAAAGGTATCAACAACACGCCAACACACTCATCATTGAGTGGGGTGGCACTTAATACCAAACTTATATATAAAGATCGATTACTGGCCTTTAAATGAATAGTATCATTCTTTCCCTATATATATATATATATATATATATATGAGGGAGGCTCTCCTCCACTGCAGTGGAGGAGAGCCTCAACTGCAATCACGTGGGAACTAATGGGCTCGTGTGGAAACTAAAAAGGGATGAGAGTCAAACAGTGTTGCCCGCCCAAAATCGAGTTGACTGAAATGAAAAACATCAGGAGCCCAAAATCGAAACATCAGTTGCCTGCCCTTCCTCTCCAGTCGATCTCTCTGCAATCTCTCTCTCTCTCTCTCTCTCTCCCATCGGTTCTGCTCACGATCTCTCGCCAAAATCGGTCCTTCTCTCCCTCCCGATCTGCTACGTCTCGGCTTCTCTCCTTCTCTCCCTGCAATCGCTCTCTCTCTCTCTCGCTCCCATCGACACTACTGCTGCGTCGAGAGCTTCTCTCCCTCCCGATCTCTGCTGCTGCGATTCTGCTTCTCTCCCTCCCGATCTCTGCTGTTGCGTCTCAGCTTCTCTCCCTCCCGATCTTTGCTGCTGCGTTTCCTCTGGCCTGCTACTGCTTCTCTCCCTCTCGATCCCTGCTGCTACGTCTCTGCTTATCTCCCTCCCGATCTCTGCTGCTGCGTCTCTGCTTCTCTCCCTTCGATCTCTACTGCAGCATTTGTTCTTGCGTCGTCTCTCTCGCTGGTGCTCTGCAGAGGGTTTCTCGCTGGACCTCGCGCTATCACCTCTACATCTCGCATCGTCTGCTGCAGAGCCCCTCCCTCAGCAACTCTTCTACATAAAACAGAGTAAGAAAACAACGTCTAGCCTGCTACTGTTTCTTTAATTTGTTTTGAATCCGGGAATGTGAGATGGAAATTGTGTATTTTTTTTGTCCAACTTTGCATTTGTTTCAGATGTGCTCCTTTTCTTTGACTATTGCTTAGGACTTTGCATTTGTTTCAGATCTGCTCTTTTTTTTTCCAACTTTGCATTTGTTTCAGATCTGTTTTAATAGCTAAAACAGAGATGATTGGCATGATTGTAAACCGTGAAAACAAAGAAAAAAACATGATTGTAAACCGTAGCCCACCAACTAAAGGAGAGGAGCATCCTTGTTTAATTTCTCAAATGGAAATACTATAAGTAGGCCATCTGTATTAATTTTTTCATCTGTGTTTTTGCACAAGAGAATTTATATTTCAAGATAAATGTGCTCCAAATGCCATCCGTTGATCCTGCATTATAGCAACCACTCTTAAAAAAAAAAAATTAGCCTTATTAATGATAGTGATATCTCTACGTATTAATGGAAGTATATGGCTGTGGTTGTGGATGAACAATGTTTTATATGGATGGATTTAGTATACTTAGACATGTTGTTGTGGAGAAGCATGGATAGATGATGAATAAACTATACGAATGGATAAATTTCTTCTTGTATATACATGTGGTTGTGGATGTCATTATATGTTGTTTGCTGTTTTTAAACCTTTCATGTACTTAATTTGATGAATGAAACAACTTTATGCCATTGTATGTTGATTCGATCTTGAGACGGGGTTTTAACGTTGCAGTTATAAATCGATCAGTGCAATACCACAATACCATAGCAAAATGTCGTCAGCATCGTCTTCAATACGAAACTTAGAATGGGCTCCAAAGTGCCCATGTGGGTATGGGTATATGATCTTAAAGACATCTCGTACAACCCAAAATCCGGGACGAAGATTTTGGAAATGTCCAAATTTACAAGTAAGTGTCTATTTATTCCAGCTCCTTAAATTAATATTTATTTTCATCCAAATATTAATTTATCATTTGATATGAATCTGTGTGTAGGGAGAAAGAGGTTGCGGGTTGCTTATTTGGATGGATGAGCTCGCAACTGAATCTACACAGGGACGAAGTTTCGGACGTGTGCAAAACGAAAGTAGAGAAGATGACATGATAAAGTCAATTCAAGAGATGAAGGAGGAGATTAAGAATGAAATCAAACTTTTGAGAGAAAGGGTTGAATCTCATGAACAACACTTAAATTTTAGCAGGATTATATTGATGATGTTTCTAGTATTTGTTGCATATGTATGGGGATCAAACGTTGCAACATGAGGATAGCTATCCCTATTAGTTGTTTTTTTTTTTTTAATTGATATGTCCAAACGCACGTGTATTATCTCTAATATAACCATTTTCAGGTGCATTCACGGATCATGACTATTTTTTTCATCTTTTTAAGATAAAAATGTGGAAATGAGTAGTAGTAGTTAATGGAGTCAGCTACTTGATTGTGTTTACAACTCTAGATCTTGTTTTAGATATACTCTGCACAAAATAAAATTAAAAAAAAATAGAGATTAAAACAATGGAAAATGACAAAAGAAGTGAATACTTGAGAAAATATCTTGACAAACGAAGTTTTTTGCGACTGAGTTGAAAAAGTGCGCGAGTTGAAAACCGATCAAACGCGATCGTTCCTTGCCCAAATATAGTAGATTTTAAGTCCGGAATATGGTCTTCGCATACCCCAAATTTCATCCAAAAATTCCATCCGGAAGTGGGTCAACCAGTGGCCCGAACAGGGGTACTCAGCAAGGTTTCATCAGTTTTTTTTACTGAGTTGAAAAAGTGCGCGAGTTGAAAACCGATCAAACGCGATCGTTCCTTGCCCAAATATAGTAGATTTTAAGGCCGGAATATGGTCTTCGCATACCCCAAATTTCATCCAAAAATTCCACCCGGAAGTTGGTCAACCAGTTGCCCGAACAAGGGTACTCAGCAAGGTTTCATCAAAATTTTTTTACTGAGTTGAAAAAATGCGCGAGTTGAAAACCGATCAAACGTGATCGTTCCTTGCCCAAATATAGCAGATTTTAAGGCCGGAATATGGTCTTCGCATACCCCAAATTTCATCCAAAAATTCCATCCGGAAGTGGGTCAACCAGTGGCCCGAACAGGGGTACTCAGCAAGGTTTCATCAGTTTTTTTTTTACTGAGTTGAAAAAGTGCGCGAGTTGAAAACCGATCAAACGCGATCGTTCCTTGCCCAAATATAGTAGATTTTAAGGCCGGAACATGGTCTTCGCATACCCCGAATTTCATCCTAAATTCGTAGGCAACTTATCCAAAATGTGCCATAGGCAATACCGATGAACGGTATTTGGCATGACATTCTTTATAACTTTTGTCATTGCCAGATCTTGATCTGTTATAATACCCTTTGGTGGACCAAAGGACATGGCTTCAAGCCAGGTGTTAAACAACCACTCAAAAGACTCCGTTTTTTCATTTGGAAGAAACCCACATCCGAATAAGGTAGTTTGCCCATGGTGATTGCAACCTACAAAAGCGGCGAAAATAAGTTCGTAACAGTTTGTCTAGTAGGTTGTATCAAATGTCACCACCTCACCAAACGCTTTGTAAGCCGTACGAAATGATCCATTTGCCCAAAACACATGTGTTATCTTCTTTTCTGCATCTCGCTCAATGGTATATGTGAAACTATTTCCCATTTCTCTGCGGTTTTCAAAAAGTTGAAATAACAACTGTCCATCTAGCCCCCTTCTCTTTTCCTTTTCATCCCTACGGTAATTCTTGGCATCCTTATCTGTAAATCCCATTTTGTCTAGCCCCCCAGATTGAGATGCAAACACTTGCATTTGTTGTTTGTTTCGCACGTTTGCTGAATCATATGTGTTTATAAGTTGCCACTTTGATTCTGGCACTTCACGATGCGACCTCAGCATAAATCTCTTACTAGGAGTAGGGGGGCATGAGAGTGTTCTGGTTAAACATGGATACCACATAACCACCTGACTTATCTTTTTTCACTTGCATCTTAGCCTTACAATCGAATCTTGTTTCCATTCGACGTCTTTGAACAAGTTCCTTATCAATCCAGTGTTTCTCATCTGTTTTACCCTCCTTTGAACAAACAAATCGCTTCCATACAACTTCCCCATCTTTGCCTCTATTACTGGATTATTTTCTTATACTAAATCCAGCGAGTTTTCCATATGCATTGTAAAAGTTATATGCCTCGTCTAAATCATCGAAATGCATGCCTAATCTTGGTGTCATGGCTTCATCCACAACCGGGTAATGGACAGTTGGTGATGAGGAGGAGGTCATATCCATATGCAATCTGGATCACAAATAATTAAAGCATATTCATGAATAACAAACCCAAATTCATAAGTTATAAAACCATGACTAAATAAAAGACAAAAACCCCAAATAACATGTACAAAAGACAAAAACCCCAAATAAATTACCCTGTTTTCTGTGGAATTATATTGAAATAGGCATGAGTTAGCTCTGTTTTAATTATTAGTGCAATGGGGCAATCTGGCTTTCAGCTCTCAATCCAGACCATTAGCTCAAAATATATGCATTAAAGTGGCAACCATGGAGAAGGCCGAATTCAATTGGGGTTACATGAAAACTGATCTGGAAGGGGCTAGTTGAATATTTTCTTAAGATTTGAAAATGGTTCCATGATTTTGAAAATAATTTGAGCCTTCTGAACTTGGAATTTGAGCCTTTTGAACTTGGAATTTTTAGTGCAATGGGCAGGATCATGAAATAATTAAAATCAGTCCATAATGGGGTACCAAATCAATGGCCAGGATCACAAAACAATTAAAAATGCATGAGGAAGATGACAGAGAGGTGTCTTACATCAGAAAGGGAGTGGCTCATCCAAGGTTGGAAATGCAATAGTAAAAGTAAAGGAGCAAATCTGAAACAAATGCAAAGTTGGAAAAACATGAAAAAAAAAATCTACTGGGAGAGAGCACTTTTGTTGCCCTTCACTGGGAGAGAGCACCTCTGTTGCTCTACTAAAAAAAATCTACTAGGGCAGAGAATGCAATTTCCATCTCACATTCCCGGATCCAAAACAAATTAAAGAAACAGTCCTTAGCCAGAAGTGTTTTCTTACTCTGTTTTGTGTAGAAGAGTTGTTGAGGGAGGGGCCTGGTCCGTTGTAGAGAAATCCAAACAGAGAGATGACTTCAGGGAGGTGGGGGAGACGATGCCAGGCAGACACAGCTGTAGCAAGGTCAACGTCCGAGACTGCAGTGGCGAGGGATGAGAGCACCTCGGAACCCTCTGGAGAGATGAGAGCACCTCGAAACCCTCGGCAGAGGACCAGCGGGAGAGACGACTTTTGAGAGGAAATGCAGTAGCGAGAGAGAGGGAGAGCTTCTGGCGAGAGAGAGATCTCGACGAGAGAGGGAGCGAGAAATCGCAGCAGCAGAGACGCGGGGAGTGAGTGAGGATGTCTGATCGCAGCAGCAGAGACGAGGGAGAAGCAGAATCGCAGCAACAGAGATCGGGAGGGAGAGAAGCTCTCGACGCAGCAGCAGTGTCGATGGGGGGGAGAGAGAGAGAGAGAGAGAGAGAGAGAGAGAGAGAGAGAGCGATTGCAGGGAGAGAAGGAGAGAAGCCGAGACGCAACAGATCGGGAGGGAGAGAAGGACCGATTTTGGCGAGAGATCATGAGCAGAACCAATGGGAGCGAGAGAGAGAGAGAGCACGATTGCAGAGAGATCGACTGGAGAGGAAGGGCAGGCAACTGATGTTTCGATTTTGGGCTCCTGATGTTTTTCATTTCAGTCCACTCAATTTTGGGCGGGCAACACTGTTTGACTCTCGTCCCTTTTTAGTTTCCACACGAGCCCATTAGTTCCCACGTGATTGCAGCTGAGGCTCTCCTCCACAGAGCCCCCCCCCCCCCCCCCCCCCCCCCCCCACTATATATATATATAAAAGAACCAACAACACCCAACCATTTAGTATGTTTGCAATTTAGGGTTATGCTACATTCATAAAAGATAAGGACATGCATTTTGCATGTATTTTCTGAGAGATGGCTCCACTGCAGAGTTTCATCTCACCACGTGTCCGCTGAGTACGTGTTTATGGGACTGACGACGGTCCATGCATGGGAGATACTGTGAACTTTGTTGAGTTTGGACCATTGGGTGTGGCTGAAAGATCTTGGCCGTGGATGACAAAAATACAGAGATCATGTGGATCCAAAGTCCAAACTGAATTCAGTGGAAGCAATTGACATCCCAAGATCAAAGTAGAGGAATAGCTGAACCCAAATTTCGAGCCTGACTCCATCGAGCTCAGTATCCATGACAAGATTAGGGCTAACCCCGGTCCAGCATATAATTAAAAATTAATTTACACTGCCAACATATTGGAATCCGGATTCTCCCAGATTTGATCTTGGAAAATTTTTGAACTAAAAGGAGTGGCATCTTCAAATTTTACCTCAATTTGAATTTATTTTATAGTTAAATTCATCATTTAAAAAAAAAAAAACATGATCCATACATAAGAGTTATGATCATGTTTTCTTGTCAAACGGTCAGTCCAATATTGGTTGGACTAACTAATTAGATTAATGTGAAATTTGAGATTGCTCCATTTACCGAAGGGTTTTATTTTGAATGGTTCAGATTCAACAGGAGGGCTCACTGTCGATATGTTTAACTCAGGATTCTTCCTGGTTAAAGCATTTGATGATCCAAACTCAACCGATATATCAGTGGTAAGGCGCTTTTTTTTTTTTTTTTTTTTTTTTTGTTAGAAGTGGTTAGGCGCCTTACTCCGATGTAGCTGTTCAGGGATTATTCTCTGAACACACAGGTTGTATACTCTTCTCAATAGCTGGTAGTTCAACCTAGCCAAAAAAAAAAAAAAAAATACAATACTTAAATTTACTTTTTTAATTAAAAAAAAGAACAATAAGGAATATGTGGGTGGCACACTGTTTCAGCAAAAGAGAAAAGGAAAGTAGGTGTTCATTTGTGCAGTGCAGCGGCCCCTTTTCAAGTATTTGGTGTTAAATATTTTTCTCTTTAAAGAAAAAGAATTAATTTTTTTCGATAGAGATAGGATTTCAATTTCCATTGTGAGAGCTTCTCTCTCTTCTGTTGAAATGGAAATAAACGGAGAATAGAATTCTCTCTCTATGTAAACACACCGAGGGTCATATTTGTGTTTCCATAGAGGAGGAAAGTCTCAGGTTTTGCATATAATTTAACATAATGGCAGTTCCCACTTGGTGTATGGGCAAAGAAAAAGAGAGAGGAAAACAAAAGGCGTTTTTACAACTTAGTGCCTCTTAAAGCCGGCTTCCACGACATAACGACAGAAGACAAAATGACAATAGAGTTGTTTGACTCTGGTAAAAAATTATTTTTGACAATTTTTCTCAAAACCCATGATATTATTGGATTTTATTCCAGTTTTATTTTACAATTTAACTCATACAATATTAACGGGCTCGGGTGGCCTCTTAACGGGTTAGTGTCGTAAATGGGTAGGACCAGTTAAATTAGCAGGTCGTTAACGAATAAAATCGGTAACCCATTAACAACCCAATAAAACCGGCCAAATGATAAATGACATAAATTATAAAATGCATGAGGGGTATTTTGGTAAATTTAAAAAGGTTGAAGTGAAACCCTAAAACCCACATATAAAAGATTATTTTCTGACTCATTCACTCTCATTTCATTAGCAAAAGAGTGTGTGTTAATTGACATGGTCCAAAATGAATAAAATGATTTAATGGGTCGTGTCGTGTCACCCGTTTATTAAACGGGTCGCGTTCGTGTTTGATTTTTTGACCCGTTTATTTAATGGGTTGTGTACAGGTTGAGGTGATTCTAATCCGAATTTATTAATAACACGACACGATTAACAGCCCTAGGATTAGGATGACTTCTTTCTTATTATTTTATAGGTCCTCAACTGACTGACAAGATTACTTCGCTGGTAGGCAAATTACTTTACCTCATCCTCTCCCATCCAAGCCATGGTCTGCCATCCCACAGGCATCAAGCCAAACCATCAACCCAAACCATACATGGATCCAGCGCACCCACATGTATTGACTGGAGGAACTGCACAATTTTTAGTCATTGTTTGAGGGTATCCAGTGTAAAATCCAGTCGCTGATTGAGGCCATTGATTAAGATCCACTCAATTTCAGATGAGAATTCTTAAAACCCCCTAATCCTCATCTAGTTATAAGATAATAATCCTCTATTTTCATAGTTAAACGTCATGCAGCCGAGATAGAATCTGCTGTAACATGTACTTTAGGGCCTATTTGGATAAATGAGGAGTGGAGTGAAATGAAGTGGATTTCACTTGTGGAGTGGAGTAAAGAGAAGTAAGTTGAAGTTAAAGTAGAGTACTTCACTTCACTCCATTTGGATGCTTATTTTGAAGTTAAGGTTTGGAGTAGAATTCACTTTTACTCCAGGAAATGGAAGTATGTAGAGTTGAAGTGAAATGGATTACATGTGGCTCACAACATTACTTCATCTATCGGGTCAGACTCATCCAAATGGAGTAGAGTTGAAATTTTAAACTGTTATGGCCCATTTAACTTCACTCTACTCTATTTTTTGCCTATCCAAATATGCAAAGTAAATTCCTCACAGGAACACATGTGATTCTGCCCGATAAATGCTCGACCCCAACAAGGGCATTAGTCCAACAAATGCTCAGGTCTGGTAATGATCAAATGCTGGACCCAGGTCCAACCCAACAAGGTTTCTAGGCCCAAATTAGAGTCTGGGTCATGCCTGTTGGGGCCATCGTACAGGCCTAACCCAGTGTAATTTTATTTGGGCTTGGGCTGATGGTCCTAGCTACAATGTCACCACTTTCTAAAGGCATATGATTTGTGACAGTGGAAGCCTTTCAGCCCTATCTGTTTGTAGATTCTTCATGCCAGTCATTACAACCTCTACCACAAAACACCCATCAACTAGATATGCAATGTGGGCCATCACTAAGATTGGGTGATCAAACGTGGTCCAATGATATTTGAGTAAGAGGATTGCAACAGCCAATGGAAAATGGTGTTTGGATTCTTCTATCAGCAGCTTCAACTACCATACCACTACTATCCTACCACTCTCAGCCTGTCCTCCCCATATTGCCTATCTTCCAAACAGTCCTCCCTGACAACAGCAAGAGAGGAAGAAAAAGAAGAAGATGGCTTCAAATGCATTGAGGAGCTGTGGATTTGCATCAGTGTTTCCAACTCTTCTATCATCTTCCAGATCAAAATTCACAAACACAGTTGCACTCCCAAATGCATATTCCAATGCATCGTCTAGGTTCGCCATGTCGGCTGAGTGGATGCCGGGTCAGCCTCGCCCACCTTACCTCGATGGCTCGGCCCCTGGGTAATTGAATTTGACACCATTAGGAAGAATTGGCGTGCAGATGTGTGGGCTAGTGCAGAGAATTTTGCATTTGTATGTGTTTCTGATGCTTAATTTCTCTCTTTTATGTGTGTACCAGTGACTTTGGATTCGACCCACTTCGGCTCGGTGAAGTCCCCGAAAACCTGGAGAGATTTAAGGAGTCTGAACTCATTCACTGCAGATGGGCAATGCTTGCTGTTGTAAGTTACCAAGTCCTCTATATCTAGTCTAGACATCCAGTGGAAGTATATGTTTTCTTGTGTCAAGATAAATGTTTGGTAGAATATTCCATTAAATTGCGACCGACCGCGGAATTGGAATTTAAATTGGATACAGAGTACCTCCTTGAGAATTTTAATTTTTTGCATATGAATTTATTTGTTCTGAATGAAGCCTGAGGGATGTGTTCATTTTGGCATGTTCTGTAGCCTGGGATCTTGGTGCCAGAAGCATTGGGATTAGGCAACTGGGTCAAGGCCCAGGAGTGGGCTGCAGTTCCAGGTGGCCAAGCCACCTACCTAGGCAATCCAGTCCCATGGGGTACCCTCCCAACCATTCTGGCCATTGAATTCCTTGCTATTGCCTTTGTGGAGCACCAAAGGAGTATGGAGAAAGACCCTGAGAAGAAGAAGTACCCCGGTGGAGCATTTGATCCATTGGGCTACTCCAAGGACCCAGTCAAGTTCAAGGAATACCAGATCAAGGAGGTTAAAAATGGTGTGATTTCTACTCTCCACTAAGTCATCTCTTATAAAAAATATCATGATCTGATATAACTTGTTTGCTCTCTCAATAAACACTTACAAATTCCTTTTGTCGTTGTCGGTTGCAGGCCGGCTTGCCTTGTTGGCTTTTGTGGGCTTCTGTGTCCAGCAATCGGCTTATCCCGGAACAGGACCACTGGAGAATCTGGCAACCCACTTGGCTGATCCATGGCATAACAACATTGGGGACGTCATCATCCCTAATGGCATTTTGCCTTGATGTGTAATCAAAATTTGTCAAACAACTGTAAAACTCCATCGAATCATATGTATGAATTATCATTGCATCTATTTGTCTGTGGTACTGGAAAATTTCTCAACTCTGTTGTGTTTTTTTTTTTTCTGAGACGATAACAGAAGGTTTGGATTGAAGATGAGAACTACAAATACAATTAAAGAGACAACACAAGGAAACCCCTCAATCTAAATACAAAACAGTAAATTTTAGCTTGTCTAACATTTCTAAGGATGGTTAAATTTTCTGATTCTCATCACTTGACAGGAACATTAGCTGCAAAGTTCTTTAATTTGTGATTTGGGAGTGCAGCAGCAACCCAATGATGTTGTAAGGCTTGCCATGTTGTAGAAGAAACATATGTTAGAACATAGAAATATTAGTCAAATCTATCATAAATTTTCCTGAAGCCAACAATACTAGAGCAGCCAGCAGAATAAATCAAGAGCAAGCAGTTTAAAGGTTATATGGTTCCTAACCAGCAATTGAATGCAGTGTTTCCTAATTGAGAAGGCCTGTTATCTACTAGAATTATCAGTCTGTTTTAAAGTTGTTTAGGCTGCCTTAAAATGAATTATTCTTCTACGATTTTGCTATCTAACATCATACAAAAACCCAGTGAGATTTGCAAAGGTTGGAGTATATGTTCTGACTATGTATCTCACATTTGACGAGTGCTTTCTCTTCTATAACAAAGTCATAGGATAATTTACAAACTATTCTTAATTTGAACTCCACAGCTTATTGTGGCCCATGTCAAGTATCTGTAATTACATGCAAATTTTGTATGGATCCAAAAATGGAAGTCAATAGCGCCAAAGTATGACCTTGTGTTCACTACAATTAATCCATGAGTGCTAAAAAAAACATCATATGAATTTAGAGCTTAAACACTATGCGCAATTCATGTAACCAGGTAAGAAAGAAATGATGGATCATATGGAAAAGGAACTGTCACCATAGAGTGGCATCCCACTGCAACTCGAGCAAAAATCAATCAAACGAATATCTCTCCTAGTGACTACTGACTAGTTTTCCTTTTCTTTTCTTTTTTTCACGACGTGGGTATTCCTAAGGTCTTTGACCCAACAGGACTAATCCCCTAGATAGCACTTGCTAAACCTACACAAATGTATACCAGGCAAATTTGGGGTGGTTTTGAACACAAGATGTGGGGAGAAAACCCATGCTTATGCCACTCAGTGACTAATTGTCCATTTTTGAAGATTGAAAATCCTTTTTCTGGCAGGTGAACTATCAAGGTTGCAACGTATAACATCATTCTATCATGCTATGAATTTGATACCTGTGAAGATCATTTTCATCCATGATGTTGTTGTATTAATCTTCTTTACAATGGAAGAGAATCATCCTAGTATGGACTTGGTATGGACTTTTGGGATTACCTCTGTGATTTGAATAGTTAGGCAATGTGGAAATTCATAGCCACATTCAGTGGGATGCCACTGCTCTGTAAGTCCATGGGGATCCGAACCCTAGAGGGGGGGTGAATAGGGTGTGCTACAACTATGACCAATTTTAACCAATTTTAACTTCTTTAAAACAAACTAGTCACATGTGATGATTTATCATACAAGATGCGGAAGCTAACAAAATAATCACCACAAAGCAATCACCATCACACAAGTATTTATAGTGGTTCGGCCTCAATGCCTACATCCACTACCGGCTTGTGAACCAACACCCCACCGGATTTCCACTATTTATGCTTTTCAATAGGCTAAGCAATAACCTTTACAATGATGCTTTTCCAAGGCTAAACATCAACCTATACACTATGCTTTTAAAGGCTAAGCAATAACCTCTTCAACCACAAGGTTGGTTATCTCACTAATTTAGTGTCTAACATACACTTGATGGAGATTCAATTAAGCTCATTACATTGCCTCTTAAATAGGCGGATATGGAAGTGAAATACAAATACACACTCACACTATGAATGCAAAGATGAAAACAAATGAAGTGTGTGTGTGTGATCCTCAATCATTTTGAAAAAGAAAGTTCATAAATGTAAGCCTAAGGCTTTTGAAAGTTTTAGCTCAAAAACATTTATGATTGAGGATGTAATGCAATCACATGTTAAAAGTAACAACTTGTTAATGATATCAAAGTTACACAAGTTGTATGAAATGGATTAGCTCTAAACATGTGATGCATAAGGATGTCAATCAAATCATCAATGAAGCTCAAAACATAAAAATAGATTTGATTGAAAAGAGGGGACAAATCATATGTAATTATAAGGACAACTTGAAAATGATTTACCAATCAAAGAAGGCAAGTTGTGAAGCATTAAAACAATAATACACATATGATTTGTAATGATGTTGGATCCAAAACATAAGATACATTTGAGAGAGATTTTCTTATGATGGAAAAACAACAACCAATGATTCAACAAAGTATATGAATCATGTTACATATTTCATTAACATGATCTACTTAGATTTACCAAAGATAAAGTACTACTTTGATGAATCAATGGTGATGTATCCAAAACAATAGATCTATTCAAAATATAACACATGCTAAGGATACAACACATCATAGGTTAACATGTTACAAGATTTACCAATGATAAAACAAAACATGAAAACATATGATTTGTAAAGAAGTTGAGTCCAAAACATAAGATACTTTTGAAAGTGATTTTCTTATGATGGAAAACAACAACCAAAGATTCAACCAAGTATATGGATCATGTTACATATGATTTCAAAGGTTTTTACATTAACATGATCTACTTAGATTTACCAAAGTTAAGTACTACTTGAATTGAATCATATGGTGTTGTGTCCAAAATAATAAATCAACTCAAAACATAACATATGTTAAGGACACAACACAAACATAGTTTATCATGCTAGAAATGATTTACCAAAAATAAAACAAAGCATGAAAACATATGATTAAGAAAGGAAGAGCCTACTTGGTGGTTTAACTTCATTAATCCAAGCTTTAGCTTTCTTAATCTTTCCCTTCATCCCTTGGTTCTTTTCCCTTTTGATATGCCTCAATACCTCTCAAGGAGGGGCTTAAAAATCCCAACTTTTGGAAAGGGAAAGAACTCCTTTTTATAGCCAAAACAGCCCCAACGGCTAGTTTAGCCGGTTGACCGGCCAAGCACAACGGTCATAAAAAGAGCCGTTGTGCCAGCCCGGTTGACCTGCCCTGTGTGGCCGGTTAACCGGGCCTCTTGGCCGGTTGACCGGCCACACATGGCCGGTTGACCGGGCCTGCCCAGAATTTCCCATTTTGGGTTTCTTGAAGATTTTCTTTGGGGATCTTTTGGGCCATTAAAATCAAGCATTTTCACATGTTTTAAATCATTCTAAGATGTATAAACACATGAAACAAAAAGCCTAAAAGGATTCAAAGACTTTTAAAACAAAGGCTTGCTTGATTTCTTGAAAACTCTTTCTTAAAACAAATGCATCCAAGATTGAAAACAAAACATGCATAAATCAAAACTTTTACAACTCTTAAAAACCATGCATGTATAAACCAAGATTTCAAGTTTATCTAAAACAATGCAAGTGTGTTTAAATCAAATGATGCTTGAATGATTATGCATCCATCAAATTGCAATCTACAAAATTCCTAACATGCTCTGCCTTTTCCTGCAAGCCCTTACTGGCATGAGTTGCCAGTATAGTTTTGGGGTGCAAAGTTGTGA
Source organism: Cinnamomum chago (assembly GCA_038049695.1). Classification (NCBI taxonomy): domain Eukaryota; kingdom Viridiplantae; phylum Streptophyta; class Magnoliopsida; order Laurales; family Lauraceae; genus Cinnamomum; species Cinnamomum chago. Next base: position 78,389,373 of record CP142454.1, read on the forward strand.
AAAACCATAGTCACTTCGTATCTAATTTGTGATCCTTAAAACACACTGCATAACAGATAACCATTCCTTTTGCCCAAATATTCAAAGTGACTGATATTTGAGGTATGCCCAATCAACCAAGGAATACAGAAGGGGCATTACGGTCTCCTTCAACAGCGATGCACTTCCAAATAAACATACAAAAAAGAAAAAGTTTCACAGAAGAACTATCTTCGGTTTTCATTTAAAATGAAGCTACAAGAACGAGGATCTTGACTGACTATAAGATGAGTAATTAATTATATCAAACTATGTAAAATAGAATTAGATGAACATCTAGCAGAAGTTCAAGACAGTAACCACACAAAAACATGACAGTCAAATAAGTTCACTGGTTCATATGATGTTCATCTAACAGAAGTTCAAGACGGTAACCACACAGAAGCATGACCTAGTCAAATAAATTCACTGGTTCATATGATATTAAAAAGCACTATATTGGTTAAAAGACTTAAACTTTGCTAGCCTTTGGTAATTAGAACTTACATATGGTCGCCAGAATAACTGTTGTTTTCTCTACGACCTCTTTGTGGACACAGAAGCCTGTGGCAAAGAAGGAAAAGGGAATTGTGTAATCAAGTACTAGATGTGGATTATTTAAAAAAAAATCTTATGTTACCAAAATGATTTTATGTTAGGTCCCTGGTACTACCCTCGTGTACACCAGTGGTGGAGTGATGCTCGAATGCCTTCCTAACGCAACCAACAGACCATAAAACCATTGTTGTGCCGTTTTCCATCACCAATTGGTTTTGCGAGAAATGGTGGCTCAATGGAGTCTGAGATCCTACATTTTCCATTTAAGAACTTCACGGGACTAAATTAGAGTACTCACATGAATACATCTGGATTTTGTTGATGATGTCTTGTTATGTCGATGATCTAGAGAATAAACCAAGGAAGTGACTTCCTTAATGAATGCAATATCTTTCACATCCTTCACAAGGTCCTGAATGACCATAATGCAAAGTTGATGAACATGACCATTCGCATTTTCCATGCCCCCTGTATTACCCTGTTGCTTTGAATTCTGCTGGTGTCAACTGCCAAAAGAACTACGAAAAAATAACCTGGTCATTTGATTGATTCAAATTTTGAAGCACTTTGAGATAATTAATGGGATAATTCCATCTTATGGCTAGCTGTTATGTAGCCTCCATGGAAAGACTTGTGCCATTTGAAATCCTTTATACTGATTCGGTAGCTGTCCTTGAAGGCCTACCTATTTGTGGCTGCAACGGAGCTTTAGCTCTCTGCTTGATTACACTAAATTGCAATTGTTTTCATAAAAAGTAGAAATCAGTCCTGGATCCAAGTTTATGGAATCTTCTTCACCTTTCTTTATTGATCTCGGACATTATTGGGTTGTTTTTCTTGGAACTCTAAGTGAAAAGAATGACAATGAAATGAACAGAAAAATCCATGGAATAATCAAGCAGAAACCAGATTCCATGAGAATCACACACTTGCATATAGCAAAAGTCACAGTTCATACTATAAAAAATATATATATTACAAAACATATGGGTACACTTAGATGTAGCCCAAATCACACTTAGATGTACTCGAGATGTAGCTCAGCTGTTAGGGACATGAGTGTGTGTGGAAGTGCGTGATCAAGTCTCTAATGTAGCAAAAAAGTAAAAGGAAAAAAAAACACTGATATTTACCGGAAGGAGAAGGACATGGCTGCAAAGATCAAAATATGCAGGCCCAATGGAAATGCATAGAATAAAGGACTGAACTTAGATTTTTTTCTCTTAAAATTGAGTTTAAAATAAGGAAAAGTCTCAAATAAGGCTCTAGTGTGGCCTAGATTTCAACATAGGACAAGGGCATGTTTCTTTTCAAGAATTTATGACAAGAATTTGCCATGTTTTCTATCTTTGTTACAAATCAGGACATCTGGTGTGAATGAGTGATTTAAGGTGACTTCCCTCTCTATGTTTTTCAAATAGCCAAAATGCCCCTCCAAAACCCTTGGATAGTTCGATCCTTCTCTCTTTCTACCATTTCCTTTTATTTTCTTCCAACCTTAAAATTCACCTCTCTTCTTGGGGCAACCCCAGCACCTAGGCATGAAAATTGGGCCTGGCTGCCCAGGTACAGCACGACCCAGCACAGGAAAAACCGTGCCTAGGCCATGCCCGGCCCGATTTTTTTCCCTGGACCGTCCTAGGCCAAGGGACCCGCCCCCCCTTGTTAAATAGGGGGTTTAGTGTCATTTCACCAATTTTGACCATTATAAACCCCCCCCCCCCCCCCCCGGCAAAAAAGTTCAAATGGGGGGTATTTTGTGTCATTTCAACACTTAAAAAGTCTAAAAATACCTCATTCCCTCTTATTTCTCGACACTCATCTACTCTCTAAGCTCTCCAAGAAAGAATTTCCAACATTTTAAAGCTAAGAAGCTCTCTCTCTCTCTCTCTCGTCAGTGCTAAAGAAGCTCTCTCTCTCTCTCTCTCTCTCTCTCATCACTGCTAAAGAAGCTCTCTCTCACTCTCTCAGCAAAACTTCTCCATTAGGCATCTCTCTCTCTCTTAGAGGTACTTATTATTTTAAATTTTGAATTTTATTTAGTAATAATATACATAGTAATATTATATATTAAGTCTCATCTTCTCCCCTTTTTTATATAAATCAACACAACAAATACATTATATATAATTACTTTTCTTTTGTAAAATTTGTTTTATTAAAAAATGGCTAGACCATCACAACCATTCCACTATGACTTCTCTCTAAATGAGGAAGGTCTTGAAAATTTGCCTCGGGATCGAGGGATAGAAGTAGAAAGTCATCCCCAATCTGCTGGGGTTGCTGGCCCAAGTTCTTCAATTAGAAAGAAAAGAAACACGATTTTTATAATCTAGAACCATTCTGTATCTATTGAGGTCCCTATTCCCAGAGGGGTAACAAAAAAAGGCACAATGTAAATATTGCAAAGAACTTAACACCAGCTGATCATCAAGTGGCACTGGCCACCTTTTTAGACACATGGAATCGTGTATGCCCAGGCATATCGGAGGAAATTTGGGGCGGGGCGGGGCGGGGGCGGGACCATCCAAACCTAACTTTCTCAAATTGTTTCAAGTGGTGGTTTAGGAGTTTTTACATATGATCCAACTTATAAATTTTTTTACACTTCGCCAATTACCATTTATTCTTTCGGAAGATCGCGCATTTGAAGACTTTGTGAGCCACTCGTTTGCCCCTTCATTGCAAAGGATTTCTAGAGTCAGTGCAAAAAATGATGTAGTAAAAACTTTTTTCAAAGAAAAAGAGGATTTAAAAGCCACTTTTCAAAACATACATGGAAAAGTGGCATTAACTTCATATTTATGGACCTTCAAATAAAAATGTGTGGTAGATTTCAATAATATCATATTATATTGACAGTCATTGGATTATGCTGAAGATAATGACCGCATTTTCTTTACTCGAGTTCCTATACATTGGTGCTAGGATAAAGTCCACTATCCTTGAAAAAAATTAGAGAGTTTAATATTGAAAAGTGTCCACAGTGAGACCCATTGTGGTTACATGGAACAAGCCATAAACCATCGATATCACTTGATGGGGCCCAACTGTCAAATAAATAATACACGAAAGGGCCAGATTGAAATAATCGAAACCACAACCCTCTGAAAAATCCAATCTCTGGAGACAAGTTGTTGTTCCTCTTGTATTTCTTTTTTATATCGAGTGACCACTTTAGTACATTAATCTAATCCTAATACCCTCTGCTCCATAGTCCATACTAAGGGCCCATTTGGATGTTTATAAAATAAAATATTTACAGATTTTAATATTATAAGAATAAAATAGTACAGACTTCGAATAAGCTTTGAAGATCCTCACACAAAAACAATTAAATTTAGTAGAAGGATGAGCCTATCCAGAAGGGGGCCCACGGAAATAAAAAATTAATATTTTAGTATCCTAGTCTTTTTTTGCAAATATCTCAAAATTTGGTAAGGATCAACGGTTGAAATTTGGTCAAATAACCATGTTTGACCTTCCAGAAATAATTACTAGTTCAGATCATGATCTTGGGGCCCATAGGAACCAGAAAATCAGGAAGAATGGACTGGATTTAATCCCATTTTTTGGCCCACAAAATCTCAAAGATTGTATCAAACGGTTCGGACGTTTTTGCAAATATCTCAATATCTAAGAGGAATCAATGGTTGAAATTTGGGGATATAGCCGTTTTGGTTTGTTTAAACATTATTAACGTTTTGATCTTGATTGTGTGACCAAAAAGTTGCATTTCTAAGGCAAAAACCTATAAAACCACAGTACCGTCCAACAATACCGTACAAACAATGTAGCTGCTGCGCCTTTCTGTGCTTGGGCGGATTCCGTGCATCCGAACTCCGAAGTGGGAGTGCCATATATGAGAAAAAATACCATTAGAGGCTGTCTCATGTAATTCCTCTCAAAATCCTCGCGCAGCCAAACATGGAAAGTCCTCAAATGAATTCCTTGACAATGACTCTTGCCCAACGTGCCCTACAAAGGAAAAACAGGACCAGTACAACCAACGGCCCGGAACTTAACGGGTCCGATTCAGGAGCCACCTCCGCCCGTTCTGTTCTGACCTGTGACCCATAGACAACAACCCAGCCCACTGGGACTTTATAAAAGGAGTTGCTAGGTTTCGCGCCGGAGCTGCGCCGTTGCTGGTACTCTTCTTCTCCTTTCTGGTTTGTCTGCTGTTTCTGAACTGCTGGCCCTCTCGTTTGTTCCTCTTCTTCTTTCTCACCTGTTCTCTTCTCTCTCGTTTCCTCTTCTTTCTCTCTCTTTATATTTGTATAAAAACACTGGTTCTTCAGTTCTTCTCCCTCCTTCTCCTCTCTCCTCTCTCCTGTTTTTTTTTTCAGTTGCTGTTCTCGTTTTTCCCCTTTTGCTTGTTTTTCTGTAAGTTGATAGTTGATTGTGTGCATTTTCCCTTTTTCACTGTTTTTTCCTGTTACTGTTTTTTGCTTGTTACTAGAATGAATGGATTGTTACTAGAATGAATGGAATGCATACTCTACTTTATATTTTGTAAATTCCTAGTTGGGTGTTTTTGTTATTTCCCTATTTGGGTTCTTTGTGTATTTTGGTATTTGATCAATATTTCCTCTCCTGATTTCTTTGGTTTTCTTTCAGGAAGCAACATCAATTTCCTTCAAATTTTTTTTTTCTCTTCTCACAGAGGTAATGTGCGAAGAATCATTAGAATATATATATTTTGGATTTGATATTTTTTTGTGATTTTGGGAAGTGCAAGAGAATTGATAGAGCATAAAACCTTGTAGGCTGTGAAAGCGACACACTTATTAAGTCTGATCCATTTGGGTTAAGCATGCATTTGCTATTACCATTTCATTGAAAAATTCATTTGGGATGCCTGCTATGATTTGATCTTGGGACATGATATAAATTAACCATCAATTTAGGTGGGCCCCACTGTGGTTACATGGAACAAGCCATAAACCATCGATATCACTGGATGGGGCCCAACTGTCAAATAAATAATACACAAAAGGGCCAGATTGAAAGAATCGGAGTCCCAACCCTCTGAAAAATCCAATCTCCAGAGACAAGTTGTTGTTCCTCTTGTATTTCCTTTTTATATCTATCGACCACTTTAGGGTTACATTAATCTAATCCTAATACCCTCTTCTCCATACTAAGGGCCCATTTGGATGTTTACAAATTAAAATATTTACAGATTTAAATATTGTAAGAATAAAATAGTAATAAGCTTTGAAGATCATCCAATTCAATTTAGCTCTAAGATTTGGAGATCCTCACCCAAAAACAATTCAATTTAGCAGAAGGACGAGCCTATCCAGAGTGGCTCCATGTTAGGTCACAAGTGCAGAAATGGCGATTTTAAGGCATTCTTGATAATTTATATGGACTGATTCCATTAGAGAAAGGATTCTTCTTGAGGTCAAGGAGCAATCTAATTGATTTCGAGCTGTTATATCACGTTTTGGTTGCGGGCGTCCTTCCGGACGCTAATCTTGGCGTCTAGATGCCCAGGAAAACTTCATGGTTGCTGTAGATTTTGATTGCGGGCGTCCTACCTCTTCCATCTTGGCGTCTGGACACCAGGGATTTTTCTTGTATTTAAATTTGTAAAGTTTTAGGTAGATTCAATTAGTAGTTTTGGAAATTTAGTGTCTTGTTTCCGTGGGGTATGCCCCTCTGGGAGGTTCTAATAACCATACTGGGTTTTAAACCTTCTCTTTTGTAAATTACTTATTTGAGAAAATGAAGAACTTACTTACTCTTCAAAAAAAAAAAGAAAAAAAAGTACATAATAGAATAGTGTAATATTAAAATATTGTAATATTTTTGCTGTTTGGCAATTTTTAAAGAATATTACTGATTTTAAATTGAGTTGTTTGGAAGGTGCTACGATATTAATATATATTAAAAAAATCAAGATAGGAATGAATTAATGTTATTGATCATAGTAAAACTCATTATTAGAATAACTTCTTATTAAACACTTTTAATTTATATGTAATTTATCACATTTGAATGAAAAAGTAGTATGGTAAAGTAAAGTTCAACTGCCACATTTTTTTTTGCCATAAGCTACTTTTCTTTATCACATAAAACCATGGTAAAGTATAGTAAAGTAAAATTTATTAGAAAAACCACTTTACAACTCTCTCTCTTTCACTTTACTTCAATCACATACTTCGTCTCACCTTACTTTACCTCACATTTTACCATGATGTGACATCAACCTTCATTTTACTTTACCACATATGTAAACAAACATTCCTTGAGCTAGATGTGACAGATTATCCATTCACCATATTTAGATGAAAAACTAGTATGGTAGAGTAAAGTCTAGCCGCCACTTTTTTACCATAAAATTTGTCATTATTCACTTTTTCTTTATCATATAAAACTACGGTAAAATGTGATAAAGTAAAGTCAAATAAAAAGAAATTACTTTACCACTCTCTCACTTTACTTCACCATATACACCTTTTTATTTATCATATAAAACTATAGTAAAATGTGCTAAAGTAAAGTCAAATAAAAAGAAATTACTTTACCACTCTCTTTCACTTTACTTTATCATATATACCTTTACTTTTCCTCACCTTTAATAAGATGTGATATTTATCTTTACTTTTACTTTACCATACATGTAAACAAAATAGCATCATGATAAATTTGGTAAAGTAAAGTCTTTACTTTACCATTTTGTAATCCTCATTTTGAAAGATTTTTATATTGTAGAAAGTTTTGTACAGGTAGGAAAAAATATTGAGCTTTTTTAAAGAAAATAATCTTTTGTTCGTATTTTTCTTGGGTTACCAAACGTACAACATTTTTTTTCTTTAGAAAATAAAAGATTATAGTCTAGAAAATATTACTTTCTTGTGTTTTATTGTGCATCCAAACAGGCCTTGGACAACTCGCAAATGGGGGAAAAAATCTGCGTACTCTCTTCTATTTGTTCTGATCGTATTCATACATACACCTGCAACAGTTGCAACACATCAAAACCCTCTCTCTCTCACTCTCTCAAACACTCATTTCTCTCGTGATAAATTTGGTCTGATATTTTTCTTTACTTTTACTTTTTCATACATGTAAACAAAATATCATCATGATAAATTTGGTAACTTTGTAATCCTCATTTTGAAAGATTTTTATATTGTAGAAAGTTTTGTATAGGTAGGAAAAAATATTGAGCTTTTTGAAAGAAAATAATCTTTTCTTTGTATTTTTCTTGGATTACCAAACGTACAACATTTTTTTTCTTTAGAAAATGAAAGATTTTAATCTAGAAAATATTACTTTCTTGTGCTTTATTGTGCATCCAAACAGTCTATTTGTACTGATCATATTCATCATACATACACCTACAACAGTTGTAACACATCAAAACCCTCTCTTTTTCTCACTCTCTCAAATGCTCATTTCTCTCAGTCATTTCATCAGTAACATGGCGTCCTCTTCTCTCTCGCTCTCCTATGGCATCGCATCTAATGCTGGAAAGGCCACAACAGCGAAGAAATGCATCTGCCCCGAGGCTCTCCCTTTCACTCATTCTCACTTGTCCTTCTCCTCTCTTCTCCACCAATCTCCCTTTCTCAGGTCTGTTTCATACTTCTTCTTCAATGTTTTGTTTTTGTTGTGAATAGGCATCTCTTCAATAGCTGCGTGTTATAATTTCTAGGGATCTTTAACTGTCTGAATGGTGGGCCTGCAAATGCATGGTAGAGGATTGGTATTTGAGGGAAGTAAGCCTCACCCCAATTGGATGGGTGTAGGATCATTGATTTTGGGCGGATTGGATCTTGATTGTGGGTTGGGTTTTGTTCCTTAGTGTCCAGATCCCTGTTCTTTGAATGCTTTATATGGTAGGAGGAAATGGGTATCTTTGGGTCCTGTAAGCTACAAAAGGGAGGATGGTTGGTAACAGGTAGGTAGGCAGGCAGCTTGCATTAAAAAAAGTTTACCCAAATCTTTCTTGGCCGACTTTGCTGGTACGAGGTTACTGCCAATGATATGTTTAGTGGGCTGTGTTTGAAATGGGCATGCGGCATGGGAGACTATGGTCCTGGTTGTGCATTGGTAGGATTGCACCACAGATTGGAAATTGTGGAGACTTCTCACTGGTCAGATTAAAGAAAAGAAATCCCATATTGGTTGGGGACTATTTTAGTTTATGCAATTTGTGATGACTGGGCCTTTTCCAGTGTAGCCTGCTCTTATCAGTGGTCCAAATCATGGATCAAATAAGGGCATTGTTACCATTTAAGGGCATTGTTGTCTTAACAATCTGTAGTTGGATTTTACTTTCACTCATGAAAGTCTGAGCTTTATGATTTTACCTTTAATTTCATTTCAGGATGGGTTGTCTTGCAAAAAGGGGAAGCAAGGAGACATCCCTTAACCATATAACTGCTTCCATTGCAGGTATTAGTACTAACTATCCTAAAGTTAATGCTTAACTTGAAAGAAACGTGAAAAATTTGAACAAACCATTTAGTCCAATAAACTGCTCCACCTAAGCTATGATGCATGGATACTTCAAAATGGGGAACGTATCGTATCCGATACTTCCCTTCTTACATGTAAAATCCGTGTCCCTGCCGTGTCCGTGCCGTATCTGGGCATCATAGAACCTAAGTGCTACCTTTTGGTGATTTAGACTCATTTGAGTGCGCCCCTATTAGTTGAAATTTGAGATTTGATCTTTGGCTATAGTTGCCCATTCTGCATTCTAATGGTAGGATGAGTAGGTTCATTCCACGGGGAGCCCTCCAGTCTTACGTTAATCTTATATCACCAAAAAGTGGCCCCAAGCCCAATAGGGGTGGTTCACATTCAATTTGGTATTATGAGATAACTAGGTTTTCCTATCTTTTTTTTTTCTTTCTAATTTTTCTGGTAACCTTTTCTACAGATATTTCTGTGGACAATTCCATAGAAAGAGCTAATCTCCCTAAAGGCGACATGTGGTCTGTTCATAAGTTTGGCGGGACATGTGTGGGCAGTTCGAAAAGGATTCGGAATGTTGCAGATATAATTTTGAATGATGATTCAGAAAGGAAATTGGTTATTGTTTCTGCAATGTCACAAGTCACAGACATGATGTACGATCTCATTTACAAGGCACGGTCGAGGGATGATTCTTATATATCTGCTTTGGATGATGTATTTGAAAAGCACAAAATAACAGCAAATGACCTTCTTGATGGTGATGATCTTGAAAGATTCCTATCTCAGTTGCTCCATGACATCAATAACCTCAAAGCGATGCTTCGTGCAATTTACATAGGTATTGAAAGCATTGTTGTAATTTACGTAGGTATTGAAAGCATTGTTGTTAAATTCCTACTGTTTGTATCCCTAGTCCTACCACTGGTATTGAATCATGAGGAAAAAGATTCATATCTATATAAAAAATCCTATTTATAGGTGAATCTTAAGATTCAAGTGTGAATCTTATGATTGAATACATGATTTATTGAATCTTACAATTCAAGCATTTCGTCAGGGTGGGAACAACCACAACCTAATGTGGCTAACGCTAGTAATGTTTTACTTCATTTCGTTTTCTAATGTATCTATTTGTGAGAGTTAATCTAGTCATTAATGAAACCTCTTAAGAATTTATGAGATTTATTTGCTGGACATATTTTATCCTACATTCCCTTTTTCATCAGTTGGTTCTTCATGAAGACTTTTGTAATTTTATGAGACACAACCGAATCGTGAAACATTGATGGTTTGGATTTTATTTTTTATTTTTTGATCTAAAGATAACAAAAGAAAAAACCGCAACTTGTTTATTTTTCCTATTAATGTTGATATCTTAAACATATCTAACTATTCATACATTTATCATTTATAATATATTAATTTATGTGAATGATGTTCTTTGTGCTTGTAATTGTACCATATTTTAAGTTGTCAATGTATTTATGTTGCTATGGTTGGATTAACTACTTTATCATTTAAAAAAAAAAAAATCTTATCATTTGCAATACATTTTTTTTTTCAATATTAGCATTCAAAGAAAGGACAACACAGTACAACAGAGCTATACTGAGAAGCCAAAACAAAAGAACACCAAAGGCTCCAGTAGCAACAACCAAAAAGAACAGAAAAAGCAAAAGACACCAAAAACAACTGTTTCCTTTATCAAATTAGTTGACTTTTTAATCTATCCATTCTTCATCTTTTTTGCCAAATTATGGGATTTAGTGTAGAATTTATATTTTAATGAACCATGTTGTTGTCAAATACAAGATGGCTCAGGCCCACTTGGGCCCAATATGGTGACATCCAATCTCGTTGGATTTGGTCAAATATTGCACAGATTTCTTTCCTTCCTTAATTTGATTGTAATTAGATTTAGTCTAATACTCTTTCTTTAATTAGATTGTAAATAGATTAGCTGATTTGTAGAGCTGATTTGTAGCCTTTGATAATGCATCTGTATTCTATATAATGGGAGAGAATCTCCAATGAAAGACACACAAAAAATTATAGATCAAAATCTCTGTTACATGCTACGATTGTTATGGTATCAGAGCAAGTCTTGTAAAGGCTACCAGTGTTCATCTTTTGAAGAGCCACAAGGACTCTATCAGAGAGAAATCCTTCTCTCTGTCGTGCAGCAAACAGATCAAGGATCTGTCCTCAGAAATCTGGTTCTAGGAAAGCCAGATCTTCAACATCTTGGAATCTGATCATTGTGGCCCACTTGTGATCAGCCCTACTGCTCTTGGGGAGACACAATCTTGTGTTTCAGAAGCACACAGATCAAGGATCTGTAATCTTGGCATCAACCAGATCAGGGATCTGTGATTTTTGTAAGCAGCAGGACTTCTGTCACGATATGATCAACAGTGGCCCACCTGTGATCATCATGGGATATTCAGGAAACTCTACAGCAATGGTCGACCATCTCTTCTGAGATTTTTGGTGAATTTTTCAGCATTTTTTCGGGATCAGAGGTAGGCTTTTGGACCCCACTTGTGATTTTCCAGTTTTATCAGATTGTTTTGATCACAGTCGTACAAAATCTTGGATCGTGGATGGATTTGTGTGAAACTTATATTGCTGGAAAGACATTTTGATACTGCTTACATATAGTTGATTAGATTCTCCTTCTGATCAAACAGTGGGCCCCACGCAGGGATTCTACAGCAATTTTTCTGGTCGTCTGGACCATTTTTCTTTGTTTTTTTTGTCACAGACTCCTGTCTGTTGGTCTGATCTCTTAGATTTGTTTTTTTTGTTACTACTTCTCTTTGTTTTGGTTCTAAATGGAGAAGTCTGAGGTAAACTTGATTCGATTTGATGGTAAAAACTATCCAGCATGGGCTTTTCAATTTCAATTATATCTTGAGGCCAAAGAATTATGGGGATTTGTTTCTGGTTCTGATCCAAAGCCAACAGAAGATGATAAAAAGATTTCTACTTGGAATACAAAAGATGCCAAAATTAAAACATGGATTCTTAGGGCTGTGGAACCTCATCTGATTCTAAATCTCAAACCCTACACAACCTCCAAGGAGATGTGGGGTTACTTGTAGACAGTTTATCATCAAGATAATTCTGCACGACAATTTCAACTTGAGTGTGAAATTGCAGAATACAGTCAAGGCACCTTGACCATTCAGGACTACTATTCTGGTTTCCGCAATCTGTGGGGTGAATATGATGGGATTAAATATGCTTCTGTGCCAAACAATATTCTTAAAACTATACAAGAACTTCAAGCCTCAAGTCACAGGGACCAGTTTTTGATGAAATTGCGTCCCGAATATGAGACTGTAACATCATCTTTGCTGAGCCGAAGCCCATTACCATCCTTGGATGTTTGTTTGAATGAGTTGTTGCGAGAAGAACAACGCATTCGCACAAAAACCCATCTGGAACAAAAGCACACTGAAACCTATCCTGTTGCATACTCTGCTAAAGGAAACACTCAGTCTCTTCAGATCTCACAGTCTTCTCCGACTCCTCAGACTCGTGATATGAGCAAAGTCCAATGCTACTCTTGCAAAAAATATGGACACCTTGCAACTCAATGCAACCAGAAGTTCTGTAATTACTGCAAGAAGAAGGGACATATCATTACTGAATGTCGCCGCCGTCCATAAACTCGGACTCTCAATGCTTATGCTGCCCAGGTAGACTATTTTCCTGCTGACGCTGCATCCACATCTGTGCCTGCACAGCCTGGTTCGTCTTCCCCTGTTCTCACTCCCGAATTGGTCTAACAAATGATCGTCAATGCTTTTTCTGCACTTGGCCTCACAGGTAAATCAAAAACTCCTCCTTCCATTTGGTATCTTGATTCCGGAGCATCAAATCACCTGACTCATTCTAGTGCACAACTCTCTAGTTTGACAAAATATACTGGCAATGCTCATGTTCAAACAGCCGATGGCGGACATCTTCCTATCACTGCCATTGGAAATATTTCCAGTATCTTGCCCTTAAAGAATGTTTATCATTGTCCCAATTTAATTTCAAACCTTCTTTCCGTTGGACAACTTGTTGAAAACAACTATAATGTTTCTTTTTCTTCCTCTGGTTGTGTTGTGCAGGACCAGATGTCAGGGAGGGAGATCGCGAGGGGGCCTAAAAATGGACGCTTATTTTCTCTTGATCTATCTACTCCGATTGGGAAGAATTCAGCAAATGATTTTTGCTTTTCAGCTCAAAATAATTGTCAATTGTGGCATAGTAGGCTTGGACATCCTAATTTTAAAACCATGTCTCACATGGTTAATTCTGGATTGTTAAACTCAATAGGATTTTCTAAGTTTGTTTCCTTTGATTGTGCTACATGTAAGATGGGAAAAAGTAAAACTCTTCCTTTTTCTGTCTCCACTTCTACTAGCATTCATTGTTTTGATTTAGTTCATAGTGATGTTTGGGGTATTGCTCCTCATTTGTCTCATGCTCATTATAAATATTTTGTGACATTCATTGATGATTATAGTAGATTTACATGGGTCTATTTTTTGCATTCTAAAGCTGAGGTCTTTAATGTTTTCAAAATGTTTTTAGCATATGTTGAGAATCAATTTTCTACTTGCATTAAAATTTTACGTTCTGATTCGGGAGGTGAATATGTGTCTACAGAGTTTCAAACTTTTTTACAACAAAAAGGAATACTTTCTCAAAAATCTTGTCCTTATACCCCTCAGCAAAATGGGGTCGCTAAAAGGAAGAATAGACATCTCCTTGATGTTACTCGCTCTCTTCTTATTGAATCCTCTGTTCCTCCACGGTTTTGGACAGAAGCTCTTAGCACTGCTGTCCACCTGATAAATCGATTACCTTCCTTTTCTTTAGAAAATGAGAGTCCTTTTTCTCGATTATACGAAACTACACCGTCTTATGATGATTTGCATGTTTTTGGATCGGAGTGTTTTGTCCATTTACCTCCTTCTGAGCGTAACAAACTTACTGCCCAATCTGCTAAATGCGCATTTCTAGGATATGCTAGTCACCAAAAGGGGTTTCTGTGTTATGATCCTCAAATACGGCGCATTCGTACCTCCCGTAATGTTGTTTTTTTTTAAAATCAATATTTTTTCCAACAATATCTTGAGTCTGTCGAATCCCCATCTGTTGTTTCCTTACCTGGTTTTTCGGACAAAACTCCATTTGTGAAATTTGATCCTAAATTCGTGTATCATAGGCGGAGTAATGCAGCAAACACAGATAGTCCCCCTAACGATCTCCCAACTACATCTGGTCCAACTGGAGACCCTCCCTTGCGTCGATCATCTCGGATTTCAGTACCTCCAACTTGTTATGGGTTTACCCACACTTCCTTGATAGCCACCATGTCTTCTACATCTATTCCGAACTCTTACTCTCAGGCTGTGCAGCATGAGTGTTGGAACAAAGCTATGCAGGATGAATTGGATGCTCTTGCGCAAAATCATACATGGGATGTGGTTCCGTGTCCTCCTTCAGTTAAGCCAATTGGTTGCAAATGGATATATTCTATCAAACTTAAACCTGATGGAACTCTGGATAGGTACAAGGCCCGTCTTGTCGCTATGGGTAATCAGCAGGAATATGGTATTGATTATGAGGAGACTTTTGCTCCTGTAGCAAAGATGACCACTGTTCGGACTATTCTTGCCATCCCAGCATCCCAATCCTGGCCTCTCTACCAGATGGATGTCAAGAACGCATTTCTTCATGGCGATCTCAAAGAAGATGTCTATATGCGCCTTCCTCAGGGAGTATCATCTATCATCACCAGTGCTGTTGCCAAACTACGGCGTTCTCTTTATGGCCTCAAACAAGCCCCCAGGGCATGGTTTGAAAAATTCCACAATGCTCTTCAGCACTTGGGGTTTCATCCTAGTCCATATGATCCATCCATGTTTCTTCATCATACTTCTACGGGGATTACTATTCTTCTTGTTTATGTGGATGACATCATCATTACAGGTACCGATGCAGATATGATTCACCAACTTCAGGCCTCTCTTCATGAATCTTTCCACATGAAAGATCTTGGTCCTCTGCACTATTTTCTAGGTCTTGAAGTTCATCAATCTGCAAAAGGCATTGTACTTCATCAACATAAATATGCTCTTGAATTAATTGAAATGGCTGGACTTCAAGGATCTGCTCCCGTCGATACTCCAGTCGAAGTCAATGTGAAACTTCAGCAAGACAGTGGGGATCCTCTCTCTGATCCTACACTTTATCGTCGCCTCGTTGGCAGCTTGATCTACTTGACGATAACTCGTCCTGACATCTCTTATGCAGTCAATTTAGTCAGTCAGTTCATGACTGATCCTCGACATCTTCATTTGGCTGCAGTCCGCCGTATTCTTAAATACATAATTCGGACACCAACCCGTGGATTATTCTATCCGGCCAACAATTCCCTGACACTCAAAGCCTACTCAGATGCTGATTGGGCCGGTTGTCCGGATACTTGTCGCTCTATCACAGGATGGTGCATGTATCTGGGAGATAGCTTGATTTCGTGGAAATGTAAGAAACAAGATAAGGTCTCAAAATCTTCCACTGAAGCTGAGTATCGTGCCATATCTGTTGCTTGTTCAGAAATTCTCTGGCTTCGCGGGTTGCTTTCTGAACTCGGATTTCCTGCTGATAGTGCCACTCCTCTCTATGCAGACAATACTAGTGCAATTCGTATTACTGCCAATCCAGTTTTCCACGAACGCACTAAACACATCGAGATTGATTGCCATTTTATCCGCGATGAATACAAGCGTGATGTCATTAGCCTTCCTCACATCTCTTCTGAACTTCAAACTGCCGATATCCTCACAAAGGGACTTCCGCGACCTCGCCATCAGTTCTTGGTTAGCAAATTGATGCTTGTGGATTCCCCAGCATCAATTTGAGGGGGGGTGTCAAATACAAGATGGCTCAGGCCCACTTGGGCCCAATATGGTGACATCCAATCTCGTTGGATTTGGTCAAATATTGCACAGATTTCTTTCCTTCCTTAATTTGATTGTAATTAGATTTAGTCTAATACTCTTTCTTTAATTAGATTGTAAATAGATTAGCTGATTTGTAGAGCTGATTTGTAGCCTTTGATAAGGCATCTGTATTCTATATAATGGGAGAGAATCTCCAATGAAAGACACACAAAAAATTATAGATCAAAATCTCTGTTACATGCTACGATTGTTAGTTGTGATGCTGAAAACTAATGAGATTGCTTTGCTGATTAAGTGTGTCATGTTGGACTGGCATCCTTACCTCTCCTATGATGTATTTTGATGTTCTCTCTGAGACAAGCATGTCAAACACTTTTCTTGGTCATTAACCATAGGCATTAGCGACAGGGAATGCTACGAGTTATCCTTGTTAATATGGATTTTCCATGTTGGTGAATATCTATTTTTCATCCATTCCAATGCCTGACATGCTTAATTTACTGCAGCTGGTCATGCCACAGAATCTTTTTCGGACTTTGTTGTAGGACATGGAGAGTTATGGTCTGCCCAGATGTTGTCATCATTTATAAAAAAGGTGCATTGGCATTAGAGTGATTGGTTTATTGTATCTGAAAGCTCATAAAGGTTTTACATTTACCTTGATTTCTTTCACTTTTTTTTTTTTTTGCAGCGAATGCAGTGCGATTGGATGGACACGAGAGATGTCCTTATTGTAAATCCTACTAGTTCTATTGAAGTGGATCCTGATTATTTAGAATCTGAGAAGAGACTTGAAAAATGGTTCTCTCGTAATCCGGCCGAGACAATAATTGCTACTGGTTTTATTGCAAGCACACCCCAAAACATTCCCACAACATTGAAGAGAGATGGCAGTGACTTCTCTGCAGCTATAATGGGTGCTCTTCTAAGGGCTCGTCAGGTCACAATTTGGACAGATGTGGATGGTGTTTACAGTGCCGACCCTAGAAAAGGTTTGACATGCGCTTACTGGTCTAAATAAGTTGACTCTAAGCAAATTTACTGATTTATCTCATTTTAAAGTATTGCATGTAGATGAAATTTGATTATTTTTGTATTGCATCTAGATTAGAATTTACAGCCTAGGTTGACCATGCACTTACTGGTCTATTTTTGTTGATCCTAAGTTGGATAATTGATTTATTTTATCGTAAAGTAGTGCATCTAGATGATGACTAATGTTTTCTTCAAAATATCTTGGATATTAGATGAGGAGCATGCTTTAATTTTGCAGCCTAAAATTTGAAGGAAGTCGGAGTTTTGATGAGCCGACATCTGTAGAACATCAGCACCTTTGCTTATGTTCCACTTGTGTGTGAGATTCAATTCATACATCAGGGAGACTTGTGTGCATTTACTATGGCCTAAAATTAGGCTGGCTTGTCAGCTTTTCTGGTAGGCCACATATGTATGAAAGATATTGATCAGCTAAATGACTTGTTGATGGTTCCCACATTAAATGTAGATCTTCTGATCTTATGAGTGGACCTTTTGGTGGGATTATTGATGATGGGTTCCCACATTAAATGTAGATCTTCTGATCTTATGAGTTGGCTTTTTGGTGGGAGTATTGATGATATGTTCCACCCAGTACATGGTTTGGGTGTGTCACATGTCCCAGCATAAAATTCTAGAGCATAGATACTTTGTTGTTGAAATGAACAATTTACTGAGTTAAGTATGACTTAATCAAGTTTTCTGAAATAAAAGCGTTGCTTATCTGCAGTCAGTGAAGCTGTGATACTTGGGACATTGTCATATCAGGAGGCTTGGGAAATGGTAAACTTGTTTACTATTCATATGTTTCTGACTTGCTTGTCTTCTTTGAATAAAAATACTTAAATTATCAACTTTACCTGTATTTGTAGTCTTATTTTGGGGCAAATGTTCTACATCCACGCACCATTATTCCAGTGATGAAGTATAATATCCCCATTGTAATAAGAAATATTTTCAATCTCTCCGCTTCCGGAACAATAATTTGCCAGTCTTCTGCCAATGAAAATGGAGATAGCCAGGGTTTTGAGTCTGTTGTCAAAGGATTTGCAACTATTGACAATTTGGCCCTTGTAAATGTAGAAGGGTAAGTGACATTATTTTGGGATGATTTCTATTCGTGTTCTTGGTTATTTTCAGTGTAGTTATATTTTCATATTTTGCTTATTTATGTACTATTGATGTTACGCAGAACTGGAATGGCTGGTGTTCCTGGCACTGCAAATGCAATTTTTGGTGCTGTGAAAGAAGTTGGAGCTAATGTCATCATGATATCCCAGGTATGAGGCACATACTTCCTATAAGTTACTAGTTATAAGTCTTACAAACTAGCAGCATTGCCCATGCTGATATTTGGGGTGCAATTTCAGGCAAGTAGCGAGCATTCTGTTTGTTTTGCTGTGCCTGAAAAAGAAGTAAATGCTGTTGCTGAGGCCTTACAGTCTAGATTTCGTCAAGCTTTGGATGCAGGACGCCTTTCTCGGGTACTTTGGTGTGGATTGATTGAACATCTTTTGTTGTTTTAGGACATCATGACAAGAAAAAGGGATTTCTTCTGAAAAATGTTTTCTGATTACCTGAGTGATCCTTTCCTTGAATTTCTTTACAATATATTAGTGATCACCAGTTGTTGCAATTAACTGATGATTTTTTTTTTGAATGTTAGCAATTAACTGATGAATTGGAAAATATTGCTAGAAACAGTGTTGAGATTTGTTTCGGACGCCGATTTGGTTTGGCCTCCAAACTGAAATATTTCTGCCGATTCGAGATTTTGGCGAAATTTTTCGAATTTATGTTTCGGAATAATATAAAAATTTAAAATATATAATGTATATAGAGAAATATAAGATTAATATCAAAATTTAAAAATATGGTTTCATACATTTAGTTTATTCTTCTCAATCAACTCATAATATGGCATATGTATGATCACAACATTCAACAACCATAAAGTTGTTCCACCTTTTCCAAACCCACCCATGATAATTGGCAAAAGGATACCAAAGTTTCAAATTTCTGAAAAACAGATTTAGCCCAGCAGACAGCAATTGAATAAAATAAAATAAAAACAGCAATGAGCAAACCCAGCCCAGCACTCAGCAAGACAGCACTTGAAAAAAAAAAGAGAGAGAAGAAAACAGCAACGAGCAAACCCAATACAACTCTCAGCAGACGGCAATTGCAAAAAAGAAAATAAAAACAGCAGTGAGCAAACCCAACCCAGCTCTCAGCAGACAGCAGTTGAAAAAAAAAACCAGAGAAAAAATCAGCAATAATTACCAACGGCCCAGCAAACTATAAAAACAAAGGCGGCAATGAGAAAACCCCTATCCAGCCCAGCAGACATTGAAACAAAAAATAAAAAAACCCAGCAAACCCAGCCCAGCCCAAAAGGGAGGGAATAAAAGAGAGTGCAGGTGGGTCAGCTGGTCAGCATCACAGAAATTAAAGGAAGCACTGCAAAATAAAAATCTGGAAGAAAACTGGAAGGTGCCCTCGTGAAGAAAAAAGCACAGCAGCTGAGGGTCGAGCGGAGAGCAGCAGTCCAACAGAAGAAGAAACTTACTTCGTAACACTGGCTAGAAAGCACTTTCTCATTTCAAAATGTTCTCAGATTTTTAACATCTTTTGTTGATTTAGGGCATCATGACCTGGAAGGGTTTTTTTAAACGGGTTTCTCTAGAAGCTTTTTTGGTCCAGCATTATGCATTTTAATTAATGTATTATCCTTATCTATTTAGGGATATATATTTTCCTTTCTTTAAGGTTCTTTTTTTTTTCTTTTGTTTGAACCAGAGATTCGCTGAATATTTGTGCAGATTATTCTGAACCATGTTATGGTTGGCTCCATGAATTTTGCGGCCAATAATGCGGCTATTTTGAATCATGTTTGAGTCAGCTACATGAATTCTCCTCCATTTTGATCTAGCGTGAGCCAAATCCTTGGATGGGTTGCACTTCTTCAGATCTTACCTCTCTATCTATAGGTGGCCCATTAGGCGACCCCTGCACCCCTAGGTTGCCTCGTTCGACAAACGGCATGGCACAGCCATTTTACTCAAGGCCCAGCCGGGCTGGCCCACAGGCCAAAATATATTATTTTAGGTTTTTTTTTTAAATTAGAAAGTTATAATATTATAACTTGAAAAAGCTTGAAATAAAATTTACTACTATGATGATTTCCTTGAAATATGGCCTTTTTTTTTTACCGTTGGGATGGGTAAAGGGGTAAAATTACCCAATATATCCGTTTTTTTACCGTTATAGGCCGGGCTGGGCCATGCTGTGTCATGCCACGCGTAGTTGTCAATTCCATTATGTTCCAGCCAGAATTGGTTGGAAGGTTCCAGATTTGGCTTGAGTTGGTTAGATTCTGATCCCACTTCTAGCCATTTAAAGTCATTCTAGGCCTAATGCCTACCCCAATTCTAGCACAATTCCTGCCCATTTCAGACGGAACAGAGTGCCCCTAAAATTTTCATTTTACTATGTTTGTTAAGTAGTTTTAATAAGTTTACATGTTTCGAACTTTCATTTATAGATGGTGAAAACTAGAAAATGGAAGCATGAAAGTATACACTCACAGTTTTCGTATTATTTTTGCTTTCTATTTTTTGTTCATTTTTCAAAGGTATCATTTTAGCTAGTTCATTTTTCAAGCGTCTTTTCTTTTCTAGAATGGTACACCGGATTTGATCGGAGCGCTGGAGCGTTCATCTACAGGGCCAAACCGGAACAGAATTGACAACTATGGGGCCACGGGCCGTGCCGTGCTCACGGGCCTGGGTATGCCCAGCACAACCCGGGCTGGAATGGGCCATGCTGACCAGTGTGCCAGGCCTGGGCTGCCCAACCCATTTGGCATCCCTACGTGGGCTCTAGTATGAGGTGTGCACGAGTGTGCACAAAAAAAGGTGGATAGGTTCACAAGTGTGTATTTGTTTTGTTTTGTTTGTTTGTTTAAACGAATGAGCCCATTCCTTTGTTAGCCATCTTAAGTTTGAACAAATTCAATTTTATTTTGGCATCTTCAACTTTGGTTTCATCCCCATGATGAATGCTCACATTTCAGATTAACTCCATTGAAGCATCTTCCTATTTAGAGCAACCATGTCCTTTTTATTGAACTTCTATTTTCCCTTTTCTACTCTGTTTGACATCAATATTCTGTTGTTTCTTAATGTTTAATTTATTTAGTCTTATTGTTTGGCATTTTGCACCTCTAACATCAACTCAACTCTCTTCAGGTTGAGGTTATCCCAAATTGTAGCATTTTGGCAGCAGTTGGCCAGAAAATGGCGAGTACTCCTGGAGTTAGTGCTTCTCTTTTCAGCGCACTGGCAAAGGTATTCATATTATCTTCTGGTTTGCTCCTCTGTTCAGAATCTTGTTTTTGAGAATTTTAATACATGTCCGGAAAATTTTAATACCATATTTTTATGATGTTCAAGGTTGGTAAAGTGAATGCTGGAGGTACTTAAAATTTGTTATTTTATATATTTCACGAGTGCCATTTTCTTTTATGCACAATCTTTTTAATGATTTAGTGAACTTGTTTATTACCTTTCAGGCTAATATTAATATAAGAGCCATTGCTCAAGGCTGCTCCGAGTACAATATTACAGTGGTGCTGAAGAGAGAAGATTGCATAAGGGCTTTAAGGGCTGTCCACTCGAGGTTTTATCTGTCCAAAACAACTTTAGCAGTCGGCATTATTGGCTCGGGATTGATTGGTGGCACACTGCTTGACCAGCTCAGGGATCAGGTGCCCTATACCTACCCCCCCAAACACATACAGATACCTCCACACCCACCACCACCACCGATTTTATTATTTTACATTCATTTAATATTAAATATGATAGTCATGCAGACTACCATAGGTAGTGAGGGGCATATTTCTTTATGGACCGTAGGTGTACCATAGGTATTTTATTTGATTCATATCTCAACTATAGTTAGGATATTGTTTGATTGCAATTAGGAGATTTGTTGTAACTATCCTGTAGACAAGGAAAGAAGTGAATATAGAAGGAGGATCAAACTGCAATGGGAGATCACTCTATTGAATCAAAAACTTCTCTAGTTGTGTCTTAGTTTTGTCATTAATGTGCTTTCTGAGCTAATTCTGGTCAATCTATGCAATAAAGCTGCTCATTTCCTTAGTAGTTGCTTTATACCATTCAGCCATTCATAAATTGTTGGAGGAAAAGTGAAAACATAACCTTTTCTTCTATAATGATCCATATGGCATATGATTGATAGTCGTCGTCATCATCATCATCAAAGCCTTGTCCCAACTATGTTGGGGTTGGCTACATGAATTCTATTTCTCCATTCCGATCTGTCTTGAGCCAAATCCTCAAATAAGTTACTCTTCTTTATATCTATTTTTACTACCTGCATCCACATCATCTAATATGTTGATAGTGTTTACATCTAATGCATATCTTAAAATGCAGTTCATTTTTTCTCTATCATATGTAATTATGAACTGCAGTACAGACAGTAAATAATGATTTGTTCAATATTGCTGTGGGCATCCTGGTGTGTTGAATTTTCCTGGATCTGTGTATGACATTCACTGTCCATTTGCAACGATGTATTCTCGTCATTGAAGTTATGGTGTCTTTATCATCCAGTCATTTATATGACCCGAAATAACCTGATGAATATGAAGCTGAAAAGTGTAACTAGTGATTTAATTTTTCTAGTTGAAATTAACTTTTCATTTGAAATTGATTGTATATAATTAAAAAATTGTTTTTGCAGGCAGGAGTCCTGAAGGAAGAATTTAATATTGATTTACGTGTTATGGGAATCATTGGTTCAAGGAAAATGATTTTGAGCCACTTGTAAGATACAGTAAAAGTGGTTTGACATTCTGCTGCTTAATATTTTAGATTTCCCTCTGCTTTCATATGTTGAAGATGGCCACTTTAGTATCTCTCTAGTGGCAAGAGAATATGCTAATTTTTTATATCACCCTGCATCATATGATTATATTGGCTGATTCATGTTTCGCATGTCTGCAGGTTGTAACAGATGTTTTTGCTAAACATACTTTGTTTTTTCTTCTTTTTTAGAAAATTACCGGTATTAGAAGTTTTGAAACAGGGATCTTAAATGCTTTAGTGCCAACAATCATTCAAGAAAAGGACTCACTGAGCTGGGATCTCTAGCTTATACTAATATAATAAAAAGAAACAGTCTTTTTTTTCTTTTTTTTTCTTTTGTCAATAACAATAAATTATATTAAAAGAGAAAGCCAGCACGATGGTATAAAAGAATTATACCACTAAAAGGAAAAGCAAAAAACAAAGAAAGATCACACAGCAAAAGCCACCAAATTAGAACACCTACCCACGCCTTGCTTAGCTAACAAATCAGCAAAATCATTTGCCGACCCCCCAACATGTTGAAACTTTACTTGAATCGAGGACGCCAAAGCTCTAATCTCATTAAGGTAAAATTGAAATCTCCAAGGAATGACAGCCGAAGAGGACACCCACGAAATAGCATTGAGAGAATCGCTTTCCACCTCTAACCTTGAATTAAATGAGGAAGAGGCAAAAATTCGAACAGCTTCTAGGATAGCCAACACCTCCGCCTCATTAGACTCCATAGTCCCAACATACTTGGAAAACATTACCAACACAAGCCCTCCACTATCTAAAAGCACCCCACCAATACCCGCCGACCCAGGCTTTCCCATAGCTGCCCCATCCACATTAAACTTCAACACCCTTACATTGGGAGGAACCCAATGCACCACCTTCTTCACCTTCTTCACCCCACAATATAAGGAAGTCTCCTAGTTATGCAACACACCATAAACTTTTGAAGTGTCAAACTCCTTCAAGGGAGCCCATTTTGCAATTTGAACCACCACCAATTGCTCTAACTCTTCCACGGGCAACAAAGACCCTCTGAAAATTCTATTGTTCCTTTCTTTCCACACGGACCACAAAATAGCAAAAGGAATGAACCTCCACAGAATCAAACCACTACCAAAAAAAGAAGAAAACCTCCACGCTTCAACTAACCCAACCAACAACCTTGGGAAGCTCCAAAGAACACCAAATTGTGCTTTTGGCAACCTTACAAATTGATCGGATCATATAGATATCCCTTCAGCTCAACATAGGTTATCAAGGGTGTCTCAGATGACCTACCGAAGCACAACAGCTAAGATCTTTCAGAAAATAGATTCTTGTTCAAAGAGTGCATAACCGCATGGATAGGCTCACACCAACCCATCAATTACGGAGTCAATTTGGGATTCTCCTTGAGTCATTTGGAGGAAAAAAAAAGTGTTCTGTTGAATCAACACAATATTTTGGGTTCCATGTCCAACTCTGAGAACCATAGGCATTTTTTTTTTAATTGCCAATTATCATGTTGGTCAGAATTGTACTAATCAATGATTTAAAAAGCATTTAAGGGCTAGGCCTTGAGGCTCACCTTGGTATGCCCCAGTAACATGCCAAATTGTTACTTTCAATTTTTTATAATATTATTCTTTTTTCGATGTATTTATTAGAAAGGCATGCTCATGGGGTTATGCTCCACTCAGCCAAATTGGTAATATTCATTAAAACTTATTAAAATTTGGAGCATCAAAATTCACTTCTAGAAACTCTTTTGATGATGTTTTTATAGGTGGAAGGAATCTAATAATTTTGGCAGTGGAATCAAGCAGTACCTTTTTAAGCTAGTTGATAAATTAATTCATTTGTCTGAAATCATCAGAATCCCTCCACTCAACTTGTTTGGAATCCTTTCCTCTTCCAAATGCAATTCAAATATTGCTATGTCTTGGGCTAATGGCCCACAATGTTCTTATGGCTAGTCTGTTATATAGCTGACCAATGAGAGCATCAAATTGTCGAATTTGTAGGGAAGTGAGTAGCAAACATGGAAGCTCATCCATGTCGCATGTGATTGAAGATTTGTGATTCATCCTTTTGTGGCATGACTATTACCTTAATGAACTGCCTATTAGTTTATTTTTCTGTAGCTTCCTAATAGAAGTCTCATTCTTCTATGATTTCACTCATTTTGAGGTGCAACCTCCGCGTTATAGTTTACATTATTAAATGAAACAAGATTTATACACTTGGAATACCTTTAAAGACATGGTTTTTTGTCATTATTCTTAACAATTTTCTTTTCTGCTTCTTTAGGGGAATTGACTTGTCTAAATGGAGAGAACTTCAGAAGGAGAACGCAGAAGTGGCTGATTTGGAGAAATTTGTTCAACTCGTGCATGGACACCAGTCTATTCCAAATACTGTATTGGTAGATTGTACAGCAGATTCAAATGTTGCAAACCATTATTACAATTGGCTGTGCAAAGGAATTCACGTAGTGACCCCGAACAAGAAGGCTAATTCAGGACCACTTGACCGGGTAACTGTTTTCAAACTGCAGTTTGACTGTTGATTATTTGTTAACATTCTGCACAGTTAACCGTTTGATTCTTGCTGGTTCTCTGTGCATCAATGTCTTTATAGGCTTCATTCTCTTGTTTTCACCCATCAGTGTCCCTTTTGCCTTGATGAAAATTTTGCCCGTTAGTTGTTTTCTTTCTTTCTTTCTTTCTTCTTCTTCCCCTCTTTTTTTTTTTTTTTTGTATTTGAATTAAAATATGAAAGACTTTATTGCACCATAAAACAGGGAACAACCAAGAGAACCAATCATAGATCAATCCGTTTAAACATGAATGAAAAGAACCCCAATGATGAAAGACCACAACAAGAATTGAAGACTGCCAAAGCCTAAATCACAATAGCCATTTGGCATCTCCACAAAACTTCACCCAATTATGAAACAATTAAAGCACGGTCATAACTAATTGGGTGCTGCAAATTTTGCAACTGCCATTTCATTTCCCTCTTGATTTCTTATTCATCAAAGCTTTGTCCCAACTATGTCGAGGTTGGCTACATGAATTTTGTTTCTCCATTCCGATCTATCTAGTCAAATCTTTAAATGAGTTACACTTCTTCATATCTATTATTACTACCTCCATGCACATCCTCTTTGGCCTACCCTGTCCCCTTGGTGGGCCATCAACCTTTATAGCCAAACTTTTCCTCACCAGCGCCGTTGCCAGCTTACGTTGAATATGCCTAAACCATTTCAAACGGGTTTCTCTCATTTTATCCCCTATTGTTGCTACCCCTAAATGCTCTCGAAAGCGCTCATTTCTAATTTTATCATTCCTAGTTTTACCATACAACTACCTCAGTTCTCATCTCTGCCACATCCATTTTGTGTATATGTTGCTTCTTGATTGGCTAACATTCTGCTCCATAGGTCATAATTGGTCTAATCGTTGTCCTATAAAATCTTCCCTTCAATCTTGTTGGCATTCGTCGGCATGGATGAAAATATCTACGTAGTGGCCGATATATCGGCCGGTGCCGCCACGCTAGATGTGATTTATTGGGTGTCGCACTCGTATAAGCTCGTAGTGGCTGCTACGATATGTAGTGGCGCCACACACCCAGTCGAACCTGGCCTCCTCCCCCCTTCTCTCCTCGTTTGCTTGACTAATAGAACAAACAACAAAAAAAAAAGGGTAAAAAGAGGAAGGAAAAAAAGAATAAAAGAGCGAGATGAATTGCAGAGGACATACCTGATACCTAGAGGCACCAGCAGCATCACGGCAGCGGCAACAACAGTATGAAGCATCGGCGCAGAACTCTCCTTTACCGCTCCAACTTCTTCTCCACTGCAGATGGCGCAAAACCTAGTACAAGACTACAGGTGCTCTTCTCCTTCTCCTCTTCCTCCTTTCCCTGTTTCTCATCTCAATTTTCCGTTTTGAATGAAACCTAGGGCAGCAACAAATGCCCTTTATTGGGCTGCTTGCATCGTCCCATACTCCCCTTTGTTTTATTAAACGGGTAAGTTATGGGCCCATGAGATCAAAATAACAAATGAAAATTAATGGACCATCAAAAAACATTAAAAACCATTAAAAAATCATTAAAAAAAAAATTCAAAATTAAATGGGCCATCCAAAACAATAAAAGCTGTTGAACCTAATGGCTAATGTAACCATTGGTGGGCTCCACAATGAGGCACCAACGTTAAAATAAAAAAGTCATATCGTAGTCAAATATTACTTAATTGATTGAAATTGACACCTTAGTCATATTTCACTCTAATTAGGAATAGTGCCATAGCCAACTTTCAAACCTACTGAAAATAAAGCGCAGCCAAATTTCGCACTAACTAAACATAGGCTACTCTAATAGGACATAGGGCCCAACCAAAGTTCACTCTAATTAATAGGACATAGGGCCCAACCAAAGTTCACTCTAATTAATAGGAAATAGGGCCCTAATCAAATAACACTCTAATAGAAAATGGTCTCTTTACAGCCAAAGTTCACTCATTGTTTGCTATTGAATTCCTAAGACCTAACTCTTAACTTAAGTCTTTTTAGTCTTATGCCTTCATGACTTACTTTATTTTATTTTATTTTATTTTATTTATGAGTCTTTCATTAGTTTCTAAGAGCATAACTAAGTAACATGAATACATGTGAAAAAAATGATCATTACTATTTTTTTTCCTATTCATACAGCGATACAAGACTTCGTATAATGAGGGGACCGCTACGCCCCCTTATCTCAGTTACTTTTGCAAAAAAAAAAAGAGGATTTTACAGGAAATGTCCCGAAATATAGCCATATATCCTGAAAGGTCCTCGCAAATTGTGTAGCACCAATGAGGTCCCTCAGGCCTTATTTCCTTTTTTTTTTTTTTTTGAACTTTGATAGGAGCGACGCTAGTGTCGCTCTTGTCTGATGAGGGCGTCGCTCGTCCGCGCATCTCCTAATGTACAATTTGCTAGTGGGGGAGATGGAGAAATATACACAATTTGCTATATCGTCACTCGTCAGGCTCACTTGGCTTCCAATTTTAGGGAGGCAGCAAGAAAATTCCTTCTGGCTTTTAGTAGTTCTACTACATGTGAAATTGTACTTTAAGCTAATTTTAGAAATAATCACCTGATTGCAGTCCTCACGATGCATAATTCCAACACAACTGCCCCAGTCATCGACAACAAGAACTGTAGCATCCTTATAGAAACGCATCACTGCTTTCTTCAAGTCCAAGCTAGCTTGCAAGGGACTAGCTTCTTTAAACGGTGTCATATACTTCTCAATTGGATCGCCCAGTGATACCTAATTGATAAGAGAGACTATGAAACATTAAGGAGAAGAACAACAACAAAGTATGAAGCAAAAAGGAAGCAAATGAGACACCTGAGGGAGTAGGTAAGGACAAAACAATGAGCCGTTGAATCCAGATAAAGCCTCGATGCGTACCAAGGACGAAGCGCGCGATATGTAGCGGCGTAGCGGTGCGATTTGAAAAAGTTGCCAAAAAAATCTGAAAAAATTCCAGAAAATCCAGAAAATTGTAAAATGAAAGAAAATGTGGTTCTTTTGCAAAAGTAAGTAAGAAAAGGGGGCGTAGCGGTGCCCTCAATATATGAGGTCCTGTATCGCTGTATAAATAAAAAAATAATAATAATGATTAGTTTTTTCACATGTATTCATGTTTCTTAGTCATGCTAACTTAAAAAGTAATGGAAAGCTCATAAAAAAAAAAATAGAACATGAAATAGAGGCATAAGAATTAAGAAGACTTAAGAGTTTTATAGTACTTAGACTCTTAGAAAGAGATGAATAGATTATATGTATGCATGATGAAAGGGAAACATGGATCTCATCATATTACAAGACAAGGAAGCATTTTATAGTACTTAGACTCTTAGAAAGAGATGAATAGATTATAGATGATCTCAAAAGACTAGAAAAAAATCCAAAAGAAAAACATACCTAGATGGAATGGAAGCTTGGATCTTGTAGTTGTTTGTGTTTGATTCTTTTAAATTTGATGTTACTTCACTTGTACAATCTTGTAGTAAAATCATGAAAATAAGTTGAAACCTTTGGAGTTGGGAGGCTTTTACAGCAGTTGGGAGGTAAGAATGATGAAAAAATGGGTGAAAGGAAGAGCTAGGGCCGTACCCCCCAGCCGAAGCGTAGCGGCCGCTACATATGCATAGCGGCCGCAACGGGTGCAATACACCCGTAGTGGCCGCTACATTCCCAAACTGTGGCGGTATCGGCCGCTACGTGGCTATTTATATCCATGATGCGTACATCAATCTGCAGCACAGTGACGCATAAATAATCTCATGCAGCCTATTTTTAATATGTAAAATATAAGAATGCAATGGGATGCAGATAATTTATCTTCCATTATGTGTTAGTTTTTAATAGATGGCATAGACAAGCAACAGTACAAGACGCAACACTGCAGTCCACTTTCAGTACATAATTTATTCATTAAATGTTTTCTAGCATGTAATGGACCACTTAATATCTTCCCCACTAAAACACTCTACCCACATAATTGACAATTACACTAAATGGCCCAAATTTAACTGGGGTAAAAGGGTAGAACCAAGAATATAAACAGTTAGGGCTCATCATGTTCTGACGAGTGATGATATAGCAAATTGTGTATATTTCTCCAGCTCCCCCACTAGCAAATTGTGCATAAGAAGTTGCGCTGACGAGCGATGCTAGTGTCGCCCTCATCAGACACGAGCGACCCTAGCGTCGCTCCTATCAAAGTTGAAAAAAAGAAAAGAAAATAAGGCCTGGCGGACCTCATTGGTGCTACACAATTTGCGAGGACCTTTCGGGATATATGGCTATATTTCGGGATTTTTCCCGTAAAATCCTCAAAAAAAAAAAAAAAAATCTATCATTTTCCAATATTTTAAATTTTCTAAAAAATCTTGAGGTTTTTTTTACGATTTTTTATGAGTGCACCGCTACCCCGCTACGTAGCACCCACTTCATAGCGTTTTGGCGGCGGGCATACTGCTATTTCCATCCTTGTTCGTCGGTCACAATGCACTCTATAAGCAAGTCTCCACTTCAACCATCCTTCTTTTATCCTATGTTTGACATCTTCATCAATTGCCCCATCCTTATTATATAGCCAAGGTAACGGAAAGAATCACTTTTTGTTATCTCATGGCCTTCAATTCTTGCTAATCATGGTCTCCTCTTGATTTCTTACTAGACCCCTTACATTCTCTCTCCTTGGATCTTTTTCTTTGTCCGGAAGTCCTGTAATAAAATACTGGCTACGCTTCTCACACTTCCAAAGGTAAACTCCCAATGCTTTCCCAGTTGCAACAGTTTTATCTACTTTATCTATATTTATATTTCCAAGAGAATCCAAAGCACCTAAAGAAGCCCCATCATCACACTCATCAGTGTTCTTTGGTGACTGTAACTGACAATTCATATGTTCAGCCACTTGGAGAGCCTCATCATTGTTGTCAGATTCAAACAGATCCTCCTTTTCATACAGAAGTTGATGTGCTATATGCCAACAGCGGTCGTTGCTTCCTTTCTACTGCTAACAGATATCCCTGAAATTTTGGCAATCTCGGAAATCTTGTCTTCATAACTACTAAAAAGTAAAAACTGAAGAATCCGGGCAAGGACTAGCCTAGAGCATCAAACTCAGCAGCACCATTCAAACTAATAGAAGCAACAACTTCCTATCTCTATCCCAAATTCCGTACTCCTATCACTAGCTTAGATAGGAGGGCTACGTTCAAAATATTCAAAACTCTACGCACTCATCTCTACTTAAATATCTCTCTCTCTCTTTCTCTCTAATGGATATTTCTTGCTAAAATGATGATGGTAACATTTGAAATATGTAGAATATGGAGAAAAAGAGATTAGTTAACATGACATATGCATAAGCAATCTGCTGCATAAAAAGGAGCTGTAAAGAAACATGAATACAATAACTCATGGAAATTCTTCATAGGCTGGAAGTTATTCTTATCTTTCCATGTACATACCCTGGACAGCCAATCACTCTTCTTGGCCAGGTTGGGTATTAGATCTTTAAGAATCTTATTATTAAAGTCCCTAGCATGGATACATCATGACACACCATGGATATGGCAGGAGCATGGATTTTACACGTAAAAGTAAAGTATTAGATACGATACGATATTATACATTGCATATTTTGAAGAAAGGCTTCTGAGTAACAAAGTGTGTATTATTGGAACTGTAGCCACCCCTACAAGCATTAATCCTCATCTCCTGTACTTCTTGTTAGATGATTAATACTTTTTTAATTATTGTGCCTCTTTTTCTCCTTCATATAACAATTTTCCTTGTGGCTTTTGTCAATGGGCATTTCCAAATTCAGTATTTGAAGTTGAGAGCACTTCAAAGGAGATCCTATACCCACTATTTCTATGAAGCAACTGTTGGAGCTGGTCTTCCCATCATTAGCACTTTGCGAGGGCTCCTTGAAACTGGTGATAAGATATTGCGCATCGAAGGCATTTTCAGGTTCATCTTCCTACTACTGCTACTACTAATACTACCTACTATATGTATGTACATATGTATATGTATATGTATTGCCATCTTCGTGCTGTATCAGTGTGGGATTTCTTGATATTATAGAGATGGTTCTCCAAATGCAGACCTGTAGTTTAAAATGCATATATTTGCTGAAGAGAAAACTTGAAAAAAATTGATTAATATATGGGGCTTGTTCTAGTTTTAGCTGTGGTGAAATGATGCTCTTATTTTGTAACTAGTGATCCACTCATCTGTTTTGCATTCAATCTCAACAAGAAATGCGAAACCCCGTTACTCATTGTTCAAAATATTGTGCACTTGTTGTTCTAAAAAAAAATATTCTGCACTTTTTAGTTATCACTCGCTGTTCATGCTATTACAGTGGAACTCTGAGCTACATTTTCAACAACTTCATAGGAAATCGAGCTTTCAGTGAGGTGGTAGCAGAAGCAAAACAAGCTGGGTATACGGAGCCAGATCCTAGAGATGATCTTTCAGGAGCAGATGTTGCTAGAAAGGTGAATATATACCTTGCTGTAACATGAGATCTTTTGAGGAGGCATTTGCACATCCACCCTTTCATCAAGGCTAGCAATGGGCCAGGCTTGGCTCACCCATCAGCTTCTGGCCCCAGTCTGTCCCCTGCTGGTCTGGGACCTAATATTTGGACATTGGTGCATTCTTACTCTCTTGCTCCATTGGGTGTGCATTGTTTGCAGCTAGCCATATGACATGGACAGATGCACTGAACACAAATTGTATTGTTCTTTATAAATTTGGTGCCCAAATCCATTAATTTTTTTTTCCTTTTTCAATATGATGACATGTTTTTTATTACAGGTTATAATCCTCGCCAGAGAATCTGGACTAAAGCTAGAGCTCTCTGATATCCCAGTTCAAAGCCTTGTGCCAGAACCATTGAAGGTAAGAAACTGCTACAAGAGAAAATAATATAACATCACGTCTTGAGATTGAATGCCTGATGTGGATGTCATGCCGTAACGATGTTGCAGTTAAGTGCATCAGCTGACGAATTTATGGAACAACTCCCAAAATATGATGCTGACATAGCAAAGAAACAACATGATGCGGAGGCTGCAGGCGAAGTGAGTATTCTCTCCCAGTTTTCTTCCGCCTTAGAGTTTATGTTCTGGTTGGATTACCCCAAATTGCAAATGGATCTATGATCACATGCAATAGAGAGGTTCCTTATTTTAGGTGTTTCCAGATGGTCATCCTGATCCCACTGTGCAAGCTAATAAAATTTTTTAGTTTCCGTAGTTTTCACCCAAATTGGAAGTGAGAGAAAAATGGTCCTAATTGAAACTTGATTGAAATGCAAGTTCCTTGCAAAATGTCTGGTTTCATCCAGTTGTATACTTGGTCTAAGGGTGTAATAGATTTCAGCCAAGCTTACCCGGGTTGAGCTTGCCTTGAACATTAAACAAGCCGAGCTTGATAGACTGAATTAGGCTTGAAACGATCTTGTGCTCAGGCTTGGTTGGAAGTCAAGCTGAGCTAAACCAAGTTTTGAGTTTGGCTTGACAATACATAACCAAGCTCACGTTTTACTACATGTCTAATACAATCATATATACTTGGGGTATATTATATATAGACATTTGCTCACAAGCATCTGTCTCTCATGGTCTTACCATGCGAGGTAGCACGTGGGTCCCATTTGGGCACTGATTTGAATGGACCATCCACCTCCGCCTTCTCTTCTCCTATTTATATCAAATCCATTGGGTTTGCACTATGATACCCGGATACTTGTACAAGCTCAACGTATCTGTATTGGACCGATATGACACTTGTATTACCTAATACTGCACCGATACTTCTAGAGACCAAGTTTAGCATATCCTACTTATAAAGTTCTTTTAATATTTTACTTCTCACCATAAAAAAATGCTAGAAAGGGAGGAAAACAACGAAAATTTCATTGATTCAACAGTGATCTAAAGAAAAAATTAGGACACCCGTATTTGTATCCGTGTCCTAGATTTTCAAAATTGAGGAGTTGTATCCCCAGTTCCCACATCGGTGTCTGTATCCATATCCGTATGTGGGCATAATAGGTTTGCACCCATCCGAATGGACTAGACTGTTGGATGGAGGGTCAAGTGTTCCACCTAGTCCCATCATCAGTGGGGACCTGGTGGGCCTCAACGAGCTACCTTACATAGAAGCTCTATGCAAGACAGAATGTACTAGAATAGGGGGAGAAGTGTACCACTAGGTAGTGACAGACCCAGGATTTTCATTTGGGTGGGGTGGGGCAGACGATGGTCAATTGAAAAGGTCAATCATACAATGGACCGAGAGAAGAAAACTGAAAAAATAAGACATAATCGATTTTTTATTCAAAACTCAATTAGTGAAATCAGTTACAGAAAACTGAAAAAAATATGAGAAAATCACTTACAATCAACCCACACGAAGAAACCTTTGATCTAACTATACCATTACTATACCATTAAAAAAAGAAAGAAAAAAAAAAAAAAAACTGGATCTGACTATCCATGTTCATGTGGCTTGCTACATGTTAGGGTCATCTAAAAGGACTAATTATGGAATTCTAGTCTATCTGCTTAAACCATGGTTCATAGGAGTTTGGATCAAAATGAAATTTCTATCGATGAAAAAAAATTACACTGAGAATAAATGATTTTGAGTAGGAATAGGAAGTCCCACTTTTATTATTATTAATTTTTTATTTTGAAGTTCCTTTACTAGAGATTTAGACAGGGGAGGCATTATACCCTATCCAGTATAACAGGAATGAAAGAAAAATCAGTCAAGCAAATGCCCTTTTCTGGATAAACATCCATCTGAGAAGAGTTTTTCTAGCCCACCAAACCATTAATTAAGATGGAAGAGGGTTAATTTCTCTTGACAGTCCTATAGACACCAAACAACCAAATATAGCATATATATTACCTAGAACAAATTCCAAAATCATTCAAACCAAAATATAACCAAAGAACCCACATCAATTTCACTTAAGCAATAAAATCACCACGACAGATGGTGGCTTTCTCCTTGTCCAACAATCATACCCAATAACTATCTAATGGTTAAATCTGGACAGATTTAAGAGTGAAGAAAATCCATTAGAGAATCGCACATTAAAAACACATATGAAACAAAAAAGAAATAGAGGAAGCAGAGATACCATGAATATAACCCCATCATGCATCAAAGAAAGACCAAGGATTAAAAAAAAAAAAAAAAGAAAAGAAAAGAAAAGAAAAAAAAGAGAGTGTAACAGCTGAACAAAGATAAAAGAGGAGAGAATAGATCGAGAGAGAAATAGTGAAGAAACTTGCTCTACCGAAGACGCAGGAGACCGGAGTCTAAATCCAGAGGATGGAAACAGCATTTAGCGCGACGGTTTTCTGCGCTGGGGGAACTGAGTGAGCCGAAGAGAATTTAGGGGCAGGGATTCCTATGTAAAGAGAGTGGGATATGGACAGTTTGGATTTCACTTTGGTGGGCTCAATGTAAGTCAAAGCAGGTGATCAGCAATGTGCATAGTGATTGGTCATCAGATATGTGCATCTCTCAAGTTGGTATATCCTGTTAAATTATTTTTCTGATGGTTCTAATTGAACTTAATTTTATGGGTAATCTTAATCTACCCTCCTAAGATGCCTTGTTTAACCCAATTTTTCTTAGTGCTAGTGGATAATACCCCTATTCCAACTGGGGCTAGAACCTTGCAACCCTCTGCCTCGCCATAAACTTAAGTGTAATGTCTTGTGTCATATAGTGTTTATTCTCTCTCTATATGCTACTTTTTCTTAGTATAGAATAAATGTATCATGTAATATGCATTGAGCCAAGCTCCTTGACAAGCTGAGCTGAGTTGAGCAGCTGTTTGCTCGAGGCCCTTGTGAGAATTGAGTGGAGCTCAAATTAAGCCCAATTGAGCTGAGCTGGGTAACCTGCAAGCTAGCTTGGCTTGTTTATTAGCCTTTCGACGCAACGGCCATTTGGTTTATGACTGATATTTCTGAAGGTGTTGAGATATGTGGGAGTGGTGGACGTTATCAATGAAAAAGGGAACGTGGAATTAGGAAGATACAAGAAAGATCATCCATTTGTACAGCTCTCTGGATCAGACAACATCATCGCCTTCACCACAATGAGATATAAGGAGCAACCGCTGATTGTCCGTGGGCCGGGTGCTGGTGCTCAAGTTACTGCAGGCGGAGTATTCAGTGATATATTGCGGCTTGCCTCCTATCTGGGTGCTCCATCATAGTTGCTCATCTGTGGTCAATTGTATCATAATATTCTTGTTTTGCTTCAAGCTTCGTGATCAATCTGATGGCTTTGGTTTTGAGGCGTCATCACTAAGGCTGTATGAATGCTATAAACACTTGTTAGAGATATTTTAAAACTAGAATGATGGTTTTCAAAGTCTAAATAAATGATGTTTTCTGTTGCTGATGTTCAGTGAACTGATGGGGCCCTTCTTGGATGGATCATGTTCTATAATAATCACTTTAATCAGATGATCTTAGGAGGACAAAAGTATATGTGGCATTGGATGATGGTTACTATTTACTAATGTCTACTGGGAGGTAAGACCTTTTGTTTTTCTTTGTATCTTTTAATTTTTTTTTTCCTAAGTGTCTTGTGTGGGTCCACCAGGAAACTATGGACGACCTAAAACTTGGTTTCAAATCCATTTAATTTTACCTTCAACTTGCATTTCGTTAGAACTTAGAGCTTCAACTTGCATTTACTAAGAGAATAACCTAATCCCATTCCTTGTATGTTAGTGTATTCCGACAGTGAGAGACCATATGAACTGCCTACAAATGCCTAAATTAGAATCCCTACACATTTAGGGGTATTCATGGGCTGGGCCAGTCTTAGGCAAATTTAGGCCTGGCTCAATTCTTGAAACAGGCTGTAAATGTTAGGCCTGAACCTGCCCATTTAATCAACCGGGCTGGGCTGACCTGGGCTTTTGGTCAATTTTGTGGGCTTTCTAGAAAATGTTTGGCCTAATTAAATTAAATTACGTGCAGTACTTATTTGGGCCAAGTCGGGCTTGGGCTCTCTTTTACTTGATCCAAGACCGACCCAATTATTAAATGGACCCAAATCACATATCCAAGCCCAGCCTAAAGAGGGCTGGGCTGGCCGGGCCCATGAACACCCCTATCCACATTAGGGTCTATTTGTGCAGAGCCATGGAAGAGGAACCACGACAGTTCATTTCTTATCGGGCGAGTTGGAAAATGAAATCATTTTTCCCCGCAGAAAATCGCTCCTAAAATCCAGACGAGGGAAATCCTTCCTGCACCCAAACGAAATGTCCGCTGCACAAACAGACTCTTATTGTCTCTTCTTTCCTTTAGATTTCACAGTGAGGGGTCTCTTGCTCTGCACTGTTGCATATCTTGCAGTCGGCAGGTCCCTTTCCACTTATGAGGTGGGGTTCTCTTGCTCTGTACTTCCTTCCAAGTTCACCTCAACTGCCACTTTGATTTATGAGTGCATACTTCATTTCAGAACAATTACATCTTTTTCATTCTTAAAGCATTGATTTGAGGTGAGACCTGACCAAACTCATGCTTCCTCTGTGTGTCCCACACAATACAAGTCAAGTACCATGACAGATCTTCTTTTTAAGCTAATCCTATTCTATCCCATTTTAAGCCACTAATTTGTGGATATCTCTCTGTTCTGATCAGGCCTAAACCTGGGCACCTGGCCTGCCTTGAGGGCTTTGATGTCCCTTTGCCAGCTGAGCTACAGTCCATGACAGTGATACATTATCCTTGTTGCTGTTGTTATTCTTGTTGTTATGATGATGGCAATAAACTGAATTATATGAATGGTTAAAAGGGGGCATGATGTTGGAAGTTGTTTGTAGACTGTATTGGATTTGGGAATAGTTTTCAGAGAGAAAAAAGGCATCACAATTAGTTGTTCGAGACAGGAAGGTCATCATAGAAAGCACCTTTTCCAACTGGATTGTTAGTATGGCTCCAATGAAAGGGTTAGCAAGTCACTCATGGCCTCTTTCTTTACCAGAATTCTTGAGAAGTATTTGTCATGTTGTCGCTTTTTTGGACTTTAAAATGCCCAGTTTCCTTCACTAGAATTTCAAATTCCAAGCACCTTAAAGGTTTCAAGTGATCTTTTAGAATTCCTGGAATTCCATTTTCTATGCATTTGGTTGGAATTTCAAATGCTCCACCAAGAAGAGGGATATGGAATTTCTCCTCATGAGGGCAGCTTTTGGGGAATTTGAAACTCCTTTAGACGTGAATTCTTAGAATTTTGGTAAAGAAATAGACCCTTAGTAACTGTTCAACATTCGGTGGTTCTATTCCAATTACTTTTTGTGAATGTAAGCCGGTGTGTCTGGTTGAGTCTATTCTTGCCATTTAACCCATCAACCCCACCAGAATCCGATTCAACCCGACTAAATATGCTATGACACACCAAGACAATATGAACTTGATCCATTCATCGGTGTGTTGGTTGACCCTTTTAAATTTCAGATGGGGGTATGGGTTTGACATTTCCGATCTGATTTATGAATGCATCAAATTTGAATTAAGTTAATAATGTTATCCACAACAATCAACAGGACCCAACTCTACACTTCCCACCCCTGCAGCCCCCTTGGATTTTTTTTTTTTTTTTTTTGTAATGCAAATGGATTTTGGAAGAGGCAAGTAAGATGGAGTCAGAAGAAGCAAGATTCAAGCCATCTGCCTTAGGGCATCCCCATTGTGCAGGTGTGGTAGAAAATTAGGCTAGGCTGTCCATCAGGTGTGGACCTACCTTCTGTCCCAATGACTACAAATTCTACACTCTTGAAGAAACTTGGCCATAGTCCCATACTCGATGCACATGGAGGACCTACCTTCTAAGAATAGCATTTGGTTTTCGATTTATATGGTATGCTTTGAGCCCCCATGTGATGAGTGCTTGGATCTGATCAGTCCGGATCCATAGTGGGGCCAGTAATTGAAAATCCAAGTAGCTCAAAATGAATGTCCTCATCATGTATGGGACTTCCTTAAGCTTACTATAATAAGAGTTGCAACTTTGTAGGGGAGGGGGAGACAGACTTTAAATTCTAATTAATCTAAAAGTGTTTTTCTCAGCAATTTAGGGCCATGGCCCCTGCTAGCCCCCTAGTTCTGCCCCAGAGTGGAGCTCTATAGTGGAGACCACTTATTGAAATTCTGAGCCAGTCAAAATGAATGCCCTCACCATAAATAAGATTTCCCAAAAGTCTATTAGTAGTTTGCCCCACCGTACGGTTTGCCATATGATGACCAATGTGATTAATAAATATCATTAATGAATAAGATTGTGTTAATCACATTATGCATAGTTTGATCAATCTTATGGTGGGGCCACCCCTTATGGAGTAAAAAAGTTAAAGCTCCCGTCTCCATTTTGATTATGAAACATTCTTCTTCTACTCTATGTTTCTTCTTTTTTCTATTAATGGATGAGGCTGATCTTGAGGACATTACTTCTTTGGATTTGGATGCAAAATCTTCAAGCAAGGTTTCTTCAAGAGCAGAAGAGAAGATATATATATATATATCTTGATCAAATTTGTTGCCTTACATCTTGTGAACACTACAAAATTGGATGATCTATGGATAAGGGAAATACAAGCAGGCAGGTTTGATTTTAACCA
Source organism: Cinnamomum chago (assembly GCA_038049695.1). NCBI lineage: Eukaryota > Viridiplantae > Streptophyta > Magnoliopsida > Laurales > Lauraceae > Cinnamomum > Cinnamomum chago. The sequence continues at coordinate 78,428,528 of CP142454.1, forward strand.
ATGAGTGGATTAATAGTCAATCTTCTGGGAATCTTCAGGCTTAGTGTTTTGTTGAGAGGTGGTGTGTCCAATTTTTTTTATGGAGATGTCTGTTCCCAGATGTGTTGTGAAGTCCCCATCTGCTCTGGATATCTCGTTAGAACAAAGGATGCATTGATGACTTTCTAATTCTTGATTGCTTCGTGGATGAAATGATACTTCCTAGCGATATGCTTCGATTTCTGATGAAATTCTTGATTCTTTATAAGGAATGTAGCGAACATATTGTTCACATTTAATATAATGGGGTTTTTGGCGCTCGAATAATGCCCAAGTCTAATAACAGTGGTCTAATCCAAATAGCACATGAAACAGCTACAGAACTAGCAACATATTCGGATAACATAATCAACTTCGCAACCGAGTTTTATTTCTTATTGGACCATGAAACAACTCCACCGCTAAGTAATTAAGAAAATATATCCCGCGCTCTCACACCACTACTAGATTGGAGACCGTCACCGAAACTTTGGATCCAACGCAAGAGACTGATCCATGTGAAGGATGAGATTGCCTATCTGTCAAGAGGCTAGAGCAAATTTACTAGAAATATCTCCCACTCAAGTCACTCTCTATTATCCGCAGACTTAGAGATGGATGTCAGATGAGTGAGCTAATGGGTGGATGGAATGGACCCCAAGAATTGAATAGGTTTCTCATCTTTTGCAGTCTTCAATTGTTTCTTAAAACTTATTGGCCAAAACAAACAACAATCTAAAGGAAGAAACAGATGGAGATTTTAGATCTATATCTTTTGTTCCGAACCGTATCTCACTATATAACCTTAGGAAAAAGAACCACGTTGAAGAAAGGCATAAAGAGGCCTTCAATGGTTTTTTCTGTTTCCTCATTGACGAAGAAGAAACGGAAGTCTCGTGAGGTTGAGGGGCATTTTCCCTACATGTGGTCCAAAGTTAGCCTAACATGATAGTGGCCCCAACTCACTAAGTTGAACATGCATAGCTAAAACTCAGAGAGAGAGAGAGAGAGAGAGAGAGAGAGAGAGAGAGAGAGGGAGGAATGTTCCATTGTGAGAGAAGTGTTTTGCATATTTCCTTTGTCGTGCATCACATGTCATGTTTTGGTTTGGACCACTCTACAAATAAAACCACAGGGTGTGGATTAGCTATCAACCGAGATTACTGTAGATCTAATCAAAAGTTAATGTTAAATTTTAACAATGGCTACAGACTAGAAGTAATAGTGAAAAGAAACAATAGTACTGATCTGCAGTTTTGTCGAAAAATGTATGCTACTGGAATCGGTAGAAATCAAAGGCAGAAGCTTGTGACTGAGGCACGTCTAGCGACGCTTTCTTTAGGACGAGTTCTGCCCTTCCAGGATAAACCCAGATGCGAAGAGGATCTCTGTAGGAACTGCCCACAGGATACAACGGCCTTCATAGATCAGGCTTGGTCGCACACCAAGTTTAGATCAATCTCCAGGAATCACAGAATGCTCACAAGAAAGGGAGAGAAGAGAAAAACAGAGAAGTATTTTTTCGTATCTTTCGTTTAACCCAGACCATGTTATTTTATAAGAGAAATCAATTGAGCCAGAATCAATTACGATTAAACCAGCGATTAATATTCACAATGTTAAACATTAACTAATATAATGCACAACGTTTTAGCAAGCAATTAAAAACTACGTTTTTTTTTGAATCAACGTTTAAAAACCATTTTAAATCAAGCAATTAATATTAATAAAAACGTTTTAGCTATATCAGATTATGGGTCCCTCCAGGCTAGGTTGGGTTGGATTTGCACCCCCTTGCGTGCGATATACACGCAGGATGCGCGTCGCGGACATACGCCCGACGCACGCCCGGTTAAACGTTTTTCGGACCCGGAGCCCTGGGTTGAGCCGGACTCGCATGCACGCATATGGCTCATGGTAAAAAGGTTCCAATTGTTCTAATGTGTATAGGAAAGAGAAAAACATATAAAGCCATCTTAAGAAGTGAACTTTAGCAATGTGGGATGCCAAGTTCTCAAGTAGCCTTCACTTTGCACATAAAGCAAAAGAACAAAAGACAAAACACCTTTTTTCAAGTCAAACTTTTGAATTTTTTGAAATACATTAAAAAACTCAACAATCTCCACTCTATTTCAAAATATTCAATGAGCATTATACTGGTAAGGTGACAGAGCTTGAACCTTACCGTCATGATATATTTTTGAACTTTTAGGAGTTAAAGTGACTAGAGTATTGAACTTCAACTCTTTATATCGGTTCAAAAATATATCAAGTTTTATATTCCTGAAGTTTATAGGTCAGCACTTTACGGCTATGCGCTTAATCCTGATTTCATGAGTGCTCTAGAGAATCTACCCATATTCTCATAGGAAGCGGCCCCACTTCCACACTTATATAGGTGAGTCTATCAAGAGTGCTCTTGTAGCTTTGCACCCCACCATATAGGCTATAGATCTCATTAAGGACTAAATCTAACCCTATTCGCTACAAGTTATGTACCAACAAATAATCTCACACAACAGGGATGAGTACTCTAAATGTCAGTACACTATATCATCAGGATAGCTTGTTATTCCCATTGAACCTAGTTCTCGGGATCTCCGGTCATTAGGTTGGGTTACTGCTATTGATGATTTATGGGCTTAAGACCCATCCCTTTAGTTGTTTCTTTTATCTTTTCTCTTGCAAGGCCTTTTGTCAAAGGATCTGTTAAGTTGTCCTTTGATTTTACATAATCAATTGCAATCACTCCTCCATCGAGTAATTGTCTCACATAGCTATGTTGCAATCTTACTTGTCTAGACTTTCCATTGTATGTGGCATTGTGTGCATTTATAATTGCTGCAGTATTATCATAATGAATAATAATAGGAGGAAAACGTTTAGTCCACAAAGGAATATCATATAATAAATTTCTAATCCATTCGGTTTCCGTAGCAGCGTCTCCCATAGCCAAGAATTCTGAATCCTTAGTGGATTGTGTAATTGTAGTTTGTTTTGTTTTTTTTTTATTTCTCTGATATTGCAGCACCTCCCAACGTGAAAATATAGCCACTGGTAGACTTAGAATCGTCTAAGTCCATGTTCCAGTCGGCATCGCTGTAACATTCAACTACAGCTGGAAAACTAGAATAACACAATGCATAGTTTATAGTATGCTTTAAATATTTAAGTACTCTAGATACATCATTCCAATGTTCAACACCGGGATTATTAGTGTATCTACTTAATTTGCTCACAGCATAAGCTATATTAGGGCGAGTACAGTTCATAGCATACATCAAACTACCAATCACACTAGCATAGTCAAGTTGTGCTACACTATCACCATTATTCTTTACTAATTTAATACTTGGATCAAAAAGAGTGGACACTGGTTTACAATTAAAGTGATCAAACTTTTTCAACACATTTTCAATGTAATGTGATTGAGACAATTTAATTCCAGTGTCATCTCTAATAATCTTAATTCCCAGAATTACACTTGCTTCTCCCAAGTCTTTGACTTTGTTTCTTTGACACAATCCACATTAGTTCCAAAGATCAACAAATCATCTACATATAAGCATAAAATTATTGTAGACTCACCAAAAGTTTTATAGTAAATACATTTTTCAGCCTCATTTATTTTGAAGTCATTTGAAAGAATAACCTCATCGAACTTCATATGCCACTGTTTTGGTGCCTGTTTTAGTCCATATAAGGACTTTAATAACTTACACACCTTATGCTCTTGTCCTTTTATTTCATAACCCTCTGGTTGATGCATATAAATTTCCTCCTCTAGATCACCATTATTGAGAAAAACTATTTTTACATCCATTTGATGAATATATAAATTATGCACAGTAGCTATAGAAATCAAAGTCCTAATGGAACTTATTCTTGATACAGGTAAATAAGTATCAAAGAAATCTACCCCCTCCATTTGCCTAAAGCCTTTGGCTACTAGCCTAGCTTTGTATTTCTCTATTGTTCCATCAGGTCTTAGTTTTTTCTTAAGAACCCATTTGCACCCTAAAGGCTTGGTACTTGAAGGTAAATCAGTTGGTTCCCAAGTATTATTTGCTAAAATAGATTCTATTTCATCATCTAATGCTTCCTTCCAAAAGGCAGCATCATGGGTAGTCATTGCCTCCTTATAAGTAGATGGGTCCTTTTCTATTAGATAAGTCTCAAAGTTAGGACCGAAACTAGTGGATGTCCTAACTCTCTTACTTCTCCTAAGTTGGGGTTCCTCTTCTTCTGGAATGTCCATAATTCTTGTAGATGAGGGAGGTTCAGATGTAATCCTAACTTTCAAAGGAAAAACATCTTCAAAGAAGTCTGCATCTCTAGACTCAACTAGAGTTTGGTCTTCAATTTTCAGGAATTTATAGGCAGCACTATCTTGTGCATAACCTATGAACACACATTCCCATGAGTGGGGTCCTAACTTGGGCCTTTTGGGGTCAACTATCCTAACATGGGCTAGACAACCCCAAACTCTAAAATATCTAAGGTTAGGCTTTCTTCCCTCCCAAATTTCAAAAGGTGAACAGTTAGTCTTAGAATGTAAAATTCTATTTAAGATATAACAAGAAGTCAGCAAAGCTTCACCCCACAGATTTTTTGGACAACCGGATGAATTCATCATACAATTAACCATTTCAATCAAAGTCCGATTTTTTCTTTCTGCTATCCCATTTTGTTGAGGTGTGTAAGGAGTAGTAGTAGTTCTTTTAATACCTTTGAATTCACAGAAGTCCAGAAAGTCTTTAGAGGTGTATTCTCCTCCTCTATCACTTTGAAATTTAATTACTTTTCTATTTAATTTATTTTCAACTTCAAACAAATAAATTTAGATAAAGCTTCATCTTTAGTTCTAAGTAAATATACGTAGGTATATCTAGAGCAATCATCAATAAAAGTAATAAAGTAATATTTTCCACCTCTAGTCATAGTGTTACTTAAATCACATATATCAGAGTGCACTAACTGAAGTAACTCAGTTTCTCTGTCCACTTTATGAAAAGGCTTTCGAGTAATTTTGGATTGAGAACATATTTCATATTTCTTATTTTCATCTTTATATTTTTCAATCAATCCATCATTACTCATACTTTTTAATTTTTTAAAATTAATATGTCCTAGTCTACCATGCCAGTCAAAGATAGAAGCAACTATGTAAGCAGAAGATGATGCATTATTATTTATTACATTTAACTTAAACATACCATCACAAGCATAACCCTTACCAACAAAAATACCTTTTTTACTGATTACAAACTGATCAGACTCTATTACCTACTTGAAGCCAGCTTTGTTGAGAAGAAAACTAGAAACTAAGTTTTTTCTCATCTCTAGAGCATGAAGCACATTCAGCAATGTCACAGTTTTTCCGGAAGTGAATTGAAGTTCAACCTTCCCTTTACCAATTACTTGTGTAGTAACGATAGTTCCCAGAGCGAGCTTGCAGTCTTGCTTGACTTCCTCATAGGTCTTAAACAGACCTCTATCAAATGTAGCATGTGTAGTTGCACCTGTGTCAATCCACCATCCTTCGCTCTTTCCTGTGCTGAGTGTATTTACTTCAGAAATGACAGCAACGAAGTGTTCTTCTTTAGTGATATTGGCTTGAGGCTTATTGAATTGGGACTGTTGTGGGAGCTTCTTTCGGTGGTGGCATTCTCTTGAAAAATGACCTGGTTTCCCACAAACAAAACAACCACCCTTTGTCTGCGGCTTGTTTGACCTATGGTGCTGATGTTTGATTGAACCTTTTTTTCTGATTCTGGTTAGGTGTTTTATTTTTGAAAGAAGGATTGCTTTTCTTATTCCTGCCCAGATGTTGATCAAATTTTCCTTTCTTTTCACCATCACCTGTTGGTTCAACCACATTTATTTTTCCACTGTTTTCAGGTAGATTTTCCTGATCACTCATCCGGGCTTCTTCTTCAATCCTCAAATAGCGCCGGAGGCGCTCTAGTGAGTAATCCCTCCGTTTATGCCTCAAAGTTTTTTGAATATCATTCCAAGTTGATGGCAGTTTCTCAATTATTGTTGTTACTTGAAACTATTCATCAACTCGGATCCCTTCTTTGACAATTTCATTTACCAAAGTCTGTAACTCATGAACTTGAGGAAGAATTGTTTTATTGTCTAGTATTTTGAAATTTAAGTACCGACCCACTGCATATTTTTTTCCCCAGATTCCTGTGTTTTATACTTCTTATCAAGGTCTTTCCAGAGTTCTCTTGTAATTCTGGCATCAGAGTAAAGATTATAGATGTTGTCTGCAACCAGGTTTAGAATATGGCCTTTGCACAAATAGTCATCTTTTATCCATTTTTTTCGTGCATATGAACCACCTGGTTTCTCTTCACGATCGGGACACGGTTCAGTTAAAACATATGCTACTTTCAGAGATGTTAACAGAAATAAGACTTTCTGTGGCCATTGGCGGAAGTTGGATCCGTCAAAACTATCCAACCAAACCAAGTCCTGATGCATAAACTTAACAGCAGATGTAGCCATTGAACAACGATAGTCCTAAAATTGTTAAATTTTAACAATGGCTACAGACTAGAAGTAATAGTGAAAAGAAACAATAGTACCGATCTGCAGTCTTGTCGAAAAATATATCCTTCTGGAATCGGTAGAAACCAAAGGCAGAAGCTTGTGACTGAGGCACGTCTAGCGACGCTTTCTTTAGGACGAGTTCTGCCCTTCCAGGACAAACCCAGATGCGAAGAGGATCTCTGTAGGAACTGCCTCAAGGATACAAATGCCTTCACAGATCAGGTTTGGTCGCACACCAAGTTCAGATCAATCTCCAGGAATCACAGAATGCTCACGAGAAAGGAAGAGAAGAGAAAAAGAGAGAAGTATTTTTTGTATCTTTCGTTTAACCCAAACCATGTTATTTTATAAGAGAAATCAATTGAGCCACAATCAATTACGATTAAACCAACGATTAATATTCACAACGTTAAACATTAACTAATATAATGCACAGCGTTTTAGCAAGCAATTAAAAAATGCATTTTTTTTGAATCAACGTTTAAGAATCGTTTTAAATCAAGCAATTAATATTAATAAAAACGTTTTAGCTATATCAGATTATGGGTTCCTCCAGGCTAGGTTGGGCTGGATTTGCACTCTCCTTGCGCGCGATATACACGCAGGATGAGCGTCGCAGACTCACGCCCGGTTAAACGTTTTTCGGACTCGGAGCCCTGGGTCGAGCCGGACTCGTCTGCGCGCATATGGCTTATGGTAAAAAGGTTCCAATTGTTCTAATGTGTATAGGAAAGAAACAAACATATAAAGTCACCTTATGAAGTGAACTTTAGCAATGTGCGATGCCAAGTTCTCAAGTAGCCTTCACTTTCCACATAAAGCAAAGAACAAAAGACAAAACCCCTTTTTTTTCAAGTCAACTTTTGAATTTTTTGAAGCACATTAAAAAGCTTAACAGTTAATAAGCCTACGTACGTTTGATTGCGACAATTTTGAGATGTTTCCTCAATTTTACTTTTGCAATCTAATCTTAATGCCTCATATTGAATATATATATATATATATATATATTTGACTAACGGAGGGTTTTCAACTCTTTGGATTAGACTAATCTCTTCAGGCCTAGAGAGAAGTCAGGTAAAACCCCTGTGGCCCCTAGGTGGTAGCGCAAGCGGACACAACACTCTGGCTCCTTAATGCTTCGTATTATACGAAATGTAGTTGATGAATATGATGTGATCATTGCATGCTAATGTCTTACATTGGATGGCTGAGATCTCAAGGATGAATTGATGGACCCACTAGTTTATGGTGTGACAAGCACATGTACTCTATACATTAGATGGCTGTTGTACCATGGAGAATCGTTTTTTCTACGTCGTCCGTGTGTTTTCACGTGTTCTCGCTGTTACGTAAAACGTCAAGGAAGGAGGCGCGACTCTCGTGCACTCTTATTATGTTCGTACGAGTTGTTGTTATTATTATTATCCTCATTATTATCATCGTGAAACACATAGTTGTAGTAGTAGTTGAATAACCAAAGGTAGTGAAAATAGTGTTTTGATGTTGAGGTGCTAATTTTTATATTACAATGATAAGTCACCGAGGAATGTAATAAAATTTACGTGGTTCAACAATGCGTTTGTGTGTGCCCACTTTGAAAAAAAATATACATCATAAATCTATGAGATGGTTTATTATCTTAGAATGAAATGCATCCACAGCAATATCTGATCAACATATTCTAGGTTTCTGAATGAAAAAGTAAAAACAACAACATGGTTTTTAAAACCACTGGTGAGACTCCTTTGCAATTGCGACATAATCAACTAAAATTTTAGATACTTTTTAATGGTTAATATTCAAGTGAGAACTAGTTCTCACATATTATATGAGAACTTTCTGGGGCTTAATTGTGGGCTCCATTTGGGAATGAGATCGGGGGGAATGAAAAGATCTATATAAAACCACCCAAAGTATGAAGTTTGACTCCAATTACATGCCCCTAACCCCTTCATCCGTAGCTCACAATTTTGATGGCTTCATATTAAAAAATAAAAATTAATCATTGATCCAACGGGTCAGTCTATTCGAATGTGTGCCAATCCTTAGAATTAGTGACTATCAGAGGTTTCTATTGGTTGCTAGGTTTGGATGGGTTGCTAGTTGGGTCCCGTAAAAAAGTTATCATATAATAGTTCTCACTTGAATATTTTCCCTTTTAATCTTTGGTTAATTAAAGTTGATAGCAGAGTCAATCCACTCCTCTTGCTCACTTGTATCACTTGTCATGTTCTCATCTAACCACACAGAGCTTGATCCTTTCTTTTGCACACTGTCTTCTCTTTTGCATGTGGAGGTGGTCCTCTTCCCCGAGAGTATTGGCGGTCCACTCACTATTGTTGTGGGGGTCACCCCAACGCTAGTCAGGTCTCTCAAGGGGTCCAGCCATCTTGGCTGGTACCAATGTATAATATTGTTATAAGGATGAAATAAGTGGGAGATAATATTGGGATAATAAAAATATAAAGATTTTGTATAAATTATTTGAATGTTGAGTGAAAAAAGACATTTAAAAAAAATAAAAACTATGAGAAGAGAGTACTAAAGTGAAAACTATAATGTTTACATTTTTCTTTTTTTTTATTAAATGTAAAACTATATATATCAGCAACTTTTTGGCTCAGTGACAAGGCTTGATAACTCTTTCCCTGATGTCCTATATATAGTGCTCGGAAAAAAAATTAACGATATTTTCATAAGGTACAATAGATTGAAAAGTATTGTGAATAAGAAATTTCAAACAAAAAATAAACCCTAAAATAGTATGCAATAAATCCAAAATATCAGCGATATTTACAACATGGGATAGCAGTGCCACTGGACATTAACTAATGATATTAATTAATCCCTATCTAGTACTCTATTCTAGGGTCTCAATCGTGTCGTATTAACAAATTTGAGATACGGATTAATGAATTCGTGTTAAAATCACTTCAACCCGTACACGACCTGTTAGCTTAATGGGTAAAAAAATCCAACCTGAACACGACCCGTTAATTAACGGGTTACACAATCCAACCCGTTAACCTGTTAAGTAATTAAGTCATTTCGAAAATTAAAAGAAAATCCATACAAAAATATATAAGGAGAAAAATATATAAGCCACATGAAACTATAAGTGAGGATCTCGAGTGGATCCCACATAAAACCCCACTATAAAATAATATATTTCAATTTCTTTTTTATGAATATAAATTAATTCTAGCTACACTTATCCTTAGGGACTAAAAAAATTTTAACGGGTTAAGCGGGTTGTTAACGAGTTACTGGTTTAATTCGTAAACGATCCATTAACTTAACTTGTTAACTGGTTTGACCCGTTAATAACCCAAACCCATTAAGAGCCCACCCGAACTTGTTAATATTGTGTGGGTTCGTGTTGTGTTAACGGGTTGTGTGACATTTTGATAGCCCTACTCTATTCTTCTTTTAAAAGGAAAAAGATAAAGAAATTTATGATAGCAATGCCACCAGAAAGCTAATGATATTAATTAATCCCTATCTAGTCTATTCTCCTTTTAAAAGAAAAACACATAAAGGAATGCACTCTTTCTAGATTTGCCCTAATTTCTCTTGCTAAGGACCACAAACAAGTCAATTAACTGGTTAGAATCATAATGGACCCGGAACTAAAACCATTTTGTAAAGATAGTGCCAGTTCAGGCTCATAACCTTTCCTGGACCTAGCTTTGATAAAAGGAACGAGTCCAGTTCCGAAACTAGTTCCGACCTCTTTTTTCCATTTTTTATATATTACTTTTGCTTGAAATAGCGATATCTTCAACTCAAAAATCCAAAAGGAGCATCATTCAACCAAATTACCTACACATTGTTAAATCTCAACAACTTTATATTTGAATTAATATATAGGTTGTTACATAAACTTTTTGACATTGGCGCATACAAATTAAGAACCAGACCATTTAGCAATTGGAACCTAAATTAGATTATAGACTTTGATCAATCATGGTCTCAGATTCAATGGTGTATCCACTGATAAGATCTAAGGAATGTAATTGTGATGAATAGAGTTCATCATCATCAATGCCTTATCCCAAACTTGAAATGCTTACCAATGAATTAAAAAAAATAAAAATTCCAAGAACTATTCCCATGGTAAATCCAACGATAGGTATTGGTTAGACATCTAATCCAATGATCGAGAAGGTGCCAACCACCGAGTCTTAAAGTAATGGACCCATACCCGACCAACCCGACCATCTTCAATTCTGGTCATCGGATGTTTTTTTCTTTTAGATAACGGAGGGTGTCCAAACCCTTTAGGTCAGAATAATCCCTACTGGCCTAGAAGAAGCCAAGTAAATCCCCTGTTGACCCAGTGTGATAGTACAGCTTTGAACTCTTCACCTCCTGTGCAAACCATGATTCTAGGTAGGGTTGTAAATGAGTCAGTTCCGATCCAGGTCCATGGTGGACCAGGAGAAGGTAGAACCGAATCCGGACTCGTTTCAGAACCGATTTCTAGGCTCCGAAACTGGAACCAAAACCATATATGAGACTGGTCTGGACCCGAATCCTGGTCCAGGTCCGGGCTTAGGTAGCAATGATATTAAAAAAAAACATGATTTTTATAAGAGATTTTCGAACACTGAGGTAATATGTCGGGTCTCGGGTCCACGGATCCGAACCAAGGTGGAACCGGACCTGGACCCATTTACGGAAGCCTAAATAAGGACCCAGACCCGATTTTTAAAGGGTCAGAACCTTCGTGTAATTGGAGAATAGGAACCCATTTTCATTCCTAGTTCTAGGCTAGCTCAGCTGCACCTCTTGGTTAGCCATCCCGGATGTTGGGATCTTGGAAACCCCTTTCCATCCCCTTCCAAACAAGGAATATAGTGAATCTGTCATCCATAGATACTCTTTTCAATGGTACAATTTCGTGTGCTTTCCCCACTCTAACTCATAACAAAAAAACACATATATACTATATATACCGACACAATCTATTGTTCCTGCTGCTGCGTTACGAAATCGTCGAAGCAATTTTTTTTTTTCCTTGTCGTCTCTTCCCTCTCCACTCGCTCTAATTTCCTCTCAATCCTTCGAATTGAGACGGATTAATCGCTTCTGCAATTCGAGGTGAGCTTCGAAATCACATTCTGCTCTTTCTGATTACGAAAATTCGCTACGAATCCCGCCTTTTTTTAAATCAAAGGCGATGCTTTTGCTGATTTCTGGTTTCATTTCGTTTCATTTGCTCTGTTTGAAAGATTTCTCGAGCTGTGTTTTGCTGCTCATCTAAGATGATTATAGTTTGTTTGGAAGAATCTGATGTAGTATCTGTTGATGATTGATTTTGTAATCAATCGATTTCATGGTTTCTTTTTCGGATTCAGGTTTTTGAAGTTTTTCTAGACTATGAAGGGAGAAAAGAGCGGTTTTTGGTTGATTTCTATGAGTTTTGGGCGTTATTGAGTTAGCTTTGTTGATACCAAAATGTAGCAAGTAGTGATGGATCTTTTTTCCTCTTTGGGAGAGTTTTTGGAGCTCTTTTGAGTTAGCTTTAGCAAGTACTTGCCTTGAATCTCGCTTTTTTGAGCCTTGCCAAGGTCAACAGTTATCTTGACATCGTTATTGGATCTTTTTTTTCCTTGGCTTGATAGAATCCGTGACTCTAAGCAAGAAACTGTTTTTGAAGGTGATGGTCTCATCTATATCTCCGTCATAGACAATTCGTTCCTCACTTCTTCAAAACTCATTCAAGAAAGCTCCTTTTAACATGAATTCCTAGGAATTCATTACCAAGTAGGCGTATTGTGATATAAGTAAAATTTTCTTTTGAAATTGGCCTATTCGAAGAGCCTCTCTTGAGTGGATTCAGAAACTCTTCTCTTTTCTCTTTTCTAGCATCATTTGGGAGTACTGACTAAGGTTTTGAATGTTGTTTAATTTTGACAAACATAACCCAACTTGTGAAATTGTAATTTTTTTTTTAATGTTTTTGAAGACTTGGCACTTTAGGAATGGACTGAAAAATCAGTATAGTAGTATGGTGGTATTTTGAAGCAGTGGGTCTTTTACAATTTATCATCTGATTTTGTCTAACAGTGCTGTGAAGGTTTGGTAAAGGCTTTTCAAGGATGGCTGCTGGAACAGTTCTAGCTTCAATTTCTGGTCTGAAGACCAGTGATCATGGTTTAAGCTTTGGGAAAAGTGTAGATTTTGTGAAGGTTACCTGCTTGCCTGCTCAGAAGAATAAGTGTCGGAGAGATTATGTATCAGTTATAAGAAACTCAAAACCAGGTCCTGAGACAGTTGAATTGCAGCCTGCTTCTGAAGGAAGCCCTCTCCTAGGTATATATTCTATTTCTTTTATGATTCTCGTTTCTTTCGTTTAGAATCGGTGACATCTGTGTGAAGGTTGCAAAGTAGAATTTGTTGGGGAAGTCCCACTTCCCACGTCATAACGCCATGATCCTGGGCATGGGGTTTTTACCCAGCAGGCCTGCTCTCTCTCTCTCTCTCTCTCTCTCTCTCTCTAATATTGTTGATTGCCTACTTGTCCTTTACCTGCAGCAAAACATGTTTCGATAGGTAGTTGTATCTGTTCCCATCTGTTAGTTTCTTGGGAAAGGTTTTTCACCACTGGCAAGATGTGATGGATGGGTTTTTGCTGCTTATTTTTCATTTCAGTTTCAACTTCGCAATAGGGCTAAAATAGATTGCATCGTGTTGAATGAGACTGGTTGTAATCTATTCATTTTTTTTTTTCTAGATATATATCTTTGTTTTCATCCTGGCTAATTACAAATCTTTATCTAATGAGATTTATACATCCTATTCTAGTCCCTAGGCAGAAGTACTGCGAATCAGTGCACAAGACTGTAAGGAGAAAGACACGGACTGTGATGATAGGCAATGTGGCTCTTGGTAGTGAGCATCCCATACGAGTTCAAACGATGACTACCAGCGACACAAAAGATGTTGCTGGAACCGTTGAGGAGGTTCGTCAGATATATATGTATATTATAGAGGGAGGGGGGAGATTAATTTAAATTTGTTATATCTTCTACTGGTACACAGAATAAGAATGTAGTTGTAAATGAGTAGTTTATATTCTTTTCTTGGTAGGTAATGAGAATAGCTGACAAAGGAGCAGATATTGTTCGGATTACAGTTCAGGGTAGGAAAGAAGCAGATGCTTGTTTTGAAATAAAAAACACCTTGGTCAAGAAAAAGTAAGTGTTGAATCTTATAATTGTTCAGGACTTGTTAAGACGACAAATTATTTTATGTTCTACTAACTTCTCAATTTATTCAGTTATAATATTCCTCTGGTAGCAGACATCCATTTTGCTCCTCCTGTCGCTTTGAGAGTTGCAGAATGTTTTGACAAGATCCGTGTCAACCCAGGAAACTTTGGTACATCTATCTTTCCATTCTGCTTCTATAGGCCCATGATTGGCTCCCTGTGATAATTGAGGCATTTCCTTGCAGCTGATAGGCGGGCTCAGTTTGAGAAGCTGGAGTACACGGAAGAAGATTATCATAAGGAGCTTGAGCATATTGAGCATGTCAGAATCAGATAACTGTTTTCTTTTTTTACCGTTCAGGTTCTTTCTTATTATTTAGTCCACCTATGCATGTTTATCTACAACACTTGTTTGGTATCTGCCGTTGTGCACACTGAAGTTTGGGATTTACCTTGCTAATGTCTGTAGTCATGCTTATGAGTAACAAATAACATAGCCACTAAAGAACAGCAGCCCTGGACTATTACAATGCTTACACAAGTCCAACGTTTTATCTACAAATGCCAACACCTTGTGTGGAAGTTTAATTACATGATTGGCAGTAGATGTAAGTTATGACAGTGTTGCTGGTCGTCAGCAGTATGACAACTTACCTAATGATGGACTGTGATCAGTCTGCTGCTTGCTATCAAGACCTTGCACTATCTGTGTATCACAGTCTGCAACTTGCTAAAGGCACATGAATTCTTCTTGCTGTCTCTTTGCCTTTTTTATTTCATTTTCATGTTTATATTTTTCTATTTTCCTCAATGAATTCAATGCAAGCAAATGGATAAATCTTACAGAATCAGCAACAATAAGATGGGTACAGATATACAAAATTAAATATTGCTTTATGTCTTTATGCCATATGCATGCCTACTTATCGTTTTATGTTCTATAATTACTCATCGTTTTTACTTACTTTTACTTACTGAATAGGTTTTCTCTCCATTAGTTGAGAAATGTAAAAAGTATGGAAGAGCAATGCGTATTGGAACTAATCACGGAAGTCTTTCTGACCGTATCATGAGCTATTATGGTGATTCTCCTAGGGGAATGGTAAAAATAACTATACATTCCTTTAGAAGTCTGTCTTTATGTTCTTGTAGTCATAACGAAATTCTGTCATTGTCATCATGCTTGTCCATGATTTTTAAATAGGTTGAATCTGCCTTCGAGTTTGCAAGGATTTGCCGCAAGTTGGACTTTCACAACTTTGTTTTCTCAATGAAAGCAAGCAACCCAGTAATCATGGTTCAAGCATACCGCTTACTGGTTGCTGAAATGTATGTTCAAGGTTGGGACTATCCTCTGCACTTGGGAGTCACTGAAGCAGGAGAGGGTGAAGATGGACGGATGAAATCTGCAATTGGCATTGGAACCCTTCTTCAGGTAACCAATTTTGTCAGATCTGTACTCATTTTCCTTGTAATCGACTGGCAAGTTTTCAAAAGTCCCATTATTTGTTGGCTGGGTGAGTTTGCATATAATCAAGATAGTTTAGGAGTGAGTAATTGTAAGTCATCTTAACCTCTATATTTGTCATTATAATGATGTTCTAGGATTTTGTTCCCTATTTATTGGTGGGCAATCTGGATTCTATCACCAGGTTGTACCTACTGTGTGTCAGGAATCTAGTTGACAGAATGGACATCTGTTCTGTGTACAGGATGGTTTGGGGGATACTATCCGTGTTTCCCTCACAGAACCACCAGAGGAAGAGATAGATCCTTGCAGAAGACTAGCCAACCTTGGCATGCAAGCCTCAAGTCTTCAGAAAGGAGTGGTAGGATTCCAAATTATTCTCTCTCTGCCCTTTGTAGATGCTTCTAGTTCCAAATGTTACCTGGTGTCACTTTTTGGCAGGTACCATTTGAGGAAAAACACAGACACTATTTTGATTTCCAGCGTAGAACTGGTCAACTACCAATTCAGAAGGAGGTTAGTTTATGTTTTTTAACTCCAGATAATGGATTGTTTGATCTTTGATTGCTCTTTCAACTTTCTGAGACTTTGAACCAACATTTGATATAACTCCAGGGTGAAGAGGTAGACTACCGAGGAGTCCTGCACCGCGATGGTTCTGTTCTTATGTCTGTGTCTCTAGATCAATTGAAGGTGACTCTTAGTTACGGTTCCTGTATGCAATTTATTTCCTGCATCATCTAATATTTCTGATATACAATTTTTATCCCTGCGGTATATTCCTTTCTTTGTGGCATATATGATGTAGCTCATATCATGGGACCCACTTAGGTCCATTTCACAACCAAGTGACTGGAAGCTATGGCCTTGTGGTGATCTAGTTTTGAGTTTATTTAAATATATTTTCTATCTTCTAATGATAGCCAGATTTCTTATGTCAAATGATGTCGTGATAGCCTAAAATTGGATCTGTTGGATAACTCATTCAAGTAGCTTTTTCATTAAGCCCAAGTTTATGCCATTCTAACCTGTATTGAGAAATTTACGGCCAATTTTCAGATTGGGTGTGAGAGAGGACGAATTTAGGGATATTTGTCTTTGTTATTTTATTATATTTAGATGGCGAGGATTTAGCTCATTCTTTTTTATGGTTTAGATTTATTAGCTTTCTGCTTTTACTTATTTAAAGAGATGCAAATGATGGAATTATCACACTCATGCATGCACGTACGCACATGCACACATACTGTTTTGAAATAAGAGAATGCAAGCACACACTCCAGAGACACACACACACAGTTTTGAAAAAAGAGAAATAAGATTAGAGTGTGGTTATTGTAGAGATTTTCTTCTTCTTCCCTTCTGTTTTTGTGTGAAAGCCGTGCTTGAGCTACTTAGAGAGTGAGTACTTGCTGCTTCTAACATTGTTAATATTGGATGAGTTCTTATTGGGGTTCTTGTAATTCAACTTAAAGTCAATATTAACCATATCCTGTATAATATTATATTTTAAATTAATTATCATTTGGACCAACAACACGTGGAAAAGGTGTGGCTACAAGTGTATATAATCTTGTGTGTGATTACAGTTTGGCATACACCAAATAGATGGTAGCCTAAGCAAGACGAGCATTTCATGCATATGACTAACAATTTGTTATAAAAAGGGTTCTATGTGATCCTGGTTTCTTGTTGCTTCTTTGGTTTTTACCTGAACCGTTGGGGTCCCATGCTGCAGTAACATATTCTAATGAGTTTTGATTCTTGATGTGGTTCTTTTTCTTTATCAGACACCCGAACTCCTCTACAAATCACTTGCAGCTAAGCTTGTGGTTGGCATGCCTTTTAAGGTTTGTATTTTCATTTTTCTCGCTAAAAAAGGATGTTATTTTGAAATAATTTATTTTGTAGTAGGATCCATCTAATATGTTTTTTGACAAATTCTGTTGTAAACTGCAGGATCTGGCAACAGTAGACTCAATCCTTGTGAAAGAACTTCCTCCAGTAGAAGACACCGATTCTGTGAGGATCTTATCAGTTTTTCAACAATCTATCTTACATTGATGAAGCAACAAGGCCCAATTAGATTTCTTTCTAAAATTTCCCAAAGAACAATGTTTTTCATATTGAATCTATGATGTAGTTCAGTAGTTGGATTCCTACTGCAACATCGTTAAATGGTATATTTTTTAGAAGATATGGAGATGACTTAAGCTTCTTCTTTGTTTCATGCTCAGAGGCTAGCACTCAAAAGGCTGATAGATATAAGCATGGGAGTTCTGACTCCATTGTCAGAGCAGCTTACCAAGCCGTTGCCAAACGCTGTGGTCCTACTTAATCTTAAGGAACTGGAAACTGGTGCTCACAAACTTTTACCAGAAGGTAGATTTTCCCTTCCGATTCTCCTGGGCGTGGGTGATATTTTTTAAATTTCATTACATGGCCATATAGTTGTTCATACCATATCACATGTCCACTGTTCAGGCACTCGTTTGGCAGTATTGGTTCGTGGTGATGAACCCTATGAAGAGCTGGATGTACTGAAAGGTGTGGATATTGTAATGCTTTTACACAATCTTCCATGTTCTGAAGAGAAAAACAGCAGAGTGCATGCGGCAAGGAGGTAATGATCTTAATGACCTTGTAATTTTTGCTGTTTGTGCTGTGTTTGGATGTCATCCAAGGTGGAAGATATCCTACCAGAGCATATGGTTATTCTCAGGATGACAGAGAAATCAGAAACCATATGAGGTGGGATGCTCTTTTCCTGCCTGTCTTTGCCCAAAATCACCAGTCTCAATCAATCACTATTCTTTTGGGCAGAAAAAGTTGGAAAAATAATATCCTGTCAGAACAGGTGGTTATTCATTAGGATGGCAGAGAAATCAGAAACCATACTAGGTGGGTTGCTATGTTTCTGCCTTTCTTGCCCGAAATCATCATTTTCAGTCATCACCTTTTGTTTTAGGCAGAAAAGTTGGAAAGATAGCATCCTGCTGCCTAATTTGGTATCTGATTTTCATTCTTTCCAAAATGGAAGGTGGAATGGTAAATATAGTGTTGATTGTGTTGTTGGTAATACCCCAAATTTATGTCTGTGCTTCCCTTTTCTTCTAATTTATTCGTAGTATCTCAAAAGCTTTTGTGCTGTGACTGAGGCAAAGTTATATTTTTTCTTTTTCGTATCGATAAAACAAGTAACAGTGCTTAATAGTTTATTTATAAACATCTTGAGTTTGAAGATACAAAGTCTCAATTTGGGTGCAGGTTGTTTGAGTATTTATCGGAAAACTCTCTTAACTTCCCTGTTATTCACCACATGCAGTTTCCTGAAGGGATTCACAGGTAACAACAAAGTCCTGTCAGCAGAGAAAACTTGTTGGTTAAATGGTGCATTATGAAGGTGCCATAAACAAATGTTTTAGTCCCTTTAACTATTCTTATGCATCTGCTATGCAGAGATGATCTAGTGATTGGTGCTGGTAGCAGTGTGGGAGCTCTTCTGGTTGATGGCCTAGGCGATGGTTTATTCTTGGAAGCTCCTGACCAGGATTTTGATTTTCTGAGGAACACATCCTTCAATTTGCTCCAAGGTTGCAGAATGCGGAATACAAAAACGGTAAACTTCTTTTTTAGTTTCTAATGACTTTGATGCATTTCTATGAAATCATCTGGCAGAGATAAGTGCTTGAATCTTCTTACAGGAGTATGTTTCGTGTCCATCCTGTGGTCGTACTTTATTTGACCTCCAAGAGATAAGCGCTGAGATAAGAGAGAAGACCGCCCATTTGCCTGGTGTTTCGGTAAATCTCAGGCACCCTTTTGTACTCGACTCATTTACCCTGATGAGCAAGCTGAAGTGCTTTGAATGAAACTGAATGTTCTGCTGTCCTTCCATGACAGATTGCAATCATGGGTTGCATCGTAAATGGGCCAGGAGAGATGGCAGATGCAGATTTTGGATATGTAGGTGGTGCTCCTGGAAAGATTGACCTATATGTGGGGAAGGTAATGTTCTCCTACTAAACAACATCAAAGACATGGCAGATTATCTATCCCATAACAAACGGGGGATGAAATCAAAATTAACATAATTTTGATTATCTTAAGTTGAAAATATATCTCCATTTTGGTAGCAGCAGCATCAATTAGGCCTTATCCTAAAAATTATTGATCCAGTGGTGTAAGACGGTCATTATTCCCTCAAGGCCCAAACCATTGTTCTAAGGTTGTTTGTATTAGTCTTGGTACTCAAGGATCAAGGCATTCGATCATTTTTCATCTTCTTAGGAGTGCAAGGTGTGGTACTTGAATTTCAATCAATGATAGTTTACTA
Source organism: Cinnamomum chago (assembly GCA_038049695.1). NCBI lineage: Eukaryota > Viridiplantae > Streptophyta > Magnoliopsida > Laurales > Lauraceae > Cinnamomum > Cinnamomum chago. The sequence continues at coordinate 78,448,130 of CP142454.1, forward strand.
AGATGCTCTCCCTGATTGTGATGTAGACTGTAGTCAAGCGAGCAATAGAGATGGCACAAGCCACTGATGCATTGATTCAGCTGATTAAAGACCATGGACGTTGGGTGGATCCACCGGCTGATGAGTAAAATCTGGGATTTCCCCTTCTGCCGAATGTTATACATAGAGGTAATGTTCAAGCTCCATTCATTGTATACATAGATTTTCTACATATAATCAGTCAACTGAGAAGCAAAGAGACGCTGTAAACAGAAAGCAAGGACAAGCTGTGAAGCTGCTTTCGGCCAGCTCTTTTGCACTGGCGGTTCTTGCTTATAAATGAATGATTGGGAAATTTGATACCCTCACCAGTATGTATTTGTAGTTCTCTTGATCAAATTAATAAAAGCAATCATTTCCCGAAGAAACAAACACCTGACCTAAGGTCCATATGGTTAGTGTTGCAGCCAAACAGAAACTCAGTGAGCACGTGGCTGTTTAAAAATTAAAATGTTGAATGGTATGTAGTATGTTTAGATTTTAGGTGGTCATCATGGATATTTATTATATTGAGCTTTGCAGAGGCCATGCATTAGTTTGGATACATTTTTTCAACATGGTCACTGGTAGGCAGAATGGCCCTAGAGCCATATCATGCATCAGTTTATTGCTGATTCTGTGTCTGCCTGGCTTCAGGATGATCTAAATCAAGTAGACTGAAGCAGGAAGTGAACATAAGGTGAAAAGGACACTTTAAGTGAGCCCATTTGCTTCATGTAATTGAATTCCTAGGACTTCTAAGACTTGTACCTCTAAAGTGATTAAAAGCGGAGACACAGGTGAAAAATCCAAAAATGACCACCAAACATCCTCCCCTTCATAGAAAATGATTTAAGTGAAATGGGAAATGAATACCCGGCCATCACCTTGGTCATTCAACTCTTAAGAGAGTCAATGTCCCATTTACATCTCCACTTTATATCTTACACCTCTCACTCCTTTAGTAATAGTTCATTGGAGCTCGTTTGATGATGAATTCCTATGTATTGAATTCCATGTTGACAAACGGGCCTTAAGTCACCCCTTTAGTAATAGTTTATTGGAGCTTGTTTGGCAATGAATTTTTATGTATTCAATTTCATGTTGACAAACGGACCTTAAGGAAACTACAGTGGGTTTTTTGTAAAAGTAATATCTATTAAAACACATGCAAAACTGCGTTAGGTCTGGTGGCACCAGTTGAACCTTATCTCCAGCTGAGTATACCTTTTAGGAATTTTGCCCATGCAAGTGACCTTAGACTTGACATTCACACGGCCCTAGGATATTGCACAAACAGCAATGTGGGAAATATTTAAAACTTGATGGTTAGGGGGCAAATGTTAGGTCTTATGGCAGTAGTACGGTCAAAATTCCAATATTTTATGAGCATAGCCTACTACATAACTCGAAACATTATTTGACTCGGGGGACTGAGCTGAGTGACTCAGGTGAGTATGGCCGGTTAGTCTTCACCAAAATTTATTTTATTTTCCCCATTGTGAGCTGAACTATCTAATTTTACTTAGGCAAGTCAAGTAGGAACAAGTTAGAGATCATTGGCAAGCACAAGGGATTTGTGACTTATATCTTCACATGTCCGTGACCCAGTAATACTCATAGTAGCAGTTGATGTCATGCGGGTACCATCTCTGCTTGATCCAAACCATCCATATTGTTGGCTGGATAAGTACAGGCTCAATGCCACTCCTATTGGATTTATATAGGGGTAGTGGCAACAGTTCTGGTCAATTGGGTCAGTTTGGTTCAAAATTGGAGTGGCATTGCTCTAATTTGATGGACTCCACTTTGGGGCAAGAGATCCTGACCACATACAATTGGTCAGATGAATAGTATGAATGACCTCAAATCAAACCATTAAAATGAAGGGGCATATACTTGCACTCCATTGCTCTATTTTACATTTTCTAAGTTCTTTTTTTGGAGAGAGAGAGAGAGAGAGAGAGAGAGAGAGAGAGAGAGAGAGAGAGAGAGAGAGAGAGAGAGAGAGAGAGAGAGAGAGAGAGAGAGAGAGAGAGAGCGAGCCCTCTGAGATCAATCATAATATGACTAAATCAAAATGTACAGAAGGAAGCCATGGTGCCAGTAACATTCGATGCCCAATATATTCAATTATGAAAATTTGGTCACTGGAGTCCAATTCAACCAACAGGCTGTATAATCACATAATGGTGATGGATCCCTCCCTCTTTATCTGTATTGAATGGGCATAAGAGCATAGTCATACCAAGTATTAGGGCCCAACAATTTCTCCTGAAAGTTTTCAATTTGGGTTCAGTTGTAAAGTGCTCTACCCTGTCAGCCAGAGTCACGGACAGAGTCACTTTACCCATGTGTTGAATACTTGCCCTTTTTATGGGTGAACAGATCAAAATCTAAAATCTTGTGATTGCAATAAGGAGCCACCTTCCAAGTTCCAACCATCATTCAATAAACACCCAATTTGGCCATAAAAGCTGAAGGGACTTGACCCAGAGGCCTGGGCAAGCTGAGACAAAAAAGTTCAAAACTTTGTATTAGTAAGAACTTAAAAAAAAAAAAAGGAACCTTAATGTTTTACTTCAGTTGTAACCAAGTCCTGCCCAAGTCAAGGTTGATTCTTGACCAAGAAAGCCCAAGTTAGCCAAAAGGCCCCAAACTGATTAAGATACATCATTTACACTAGATGCTAGGTTTTACAGCAACCCAAGTTGACTTTCAACCAGCTTAGTCTCTTGTTAAATGGTTAATTATTAAATCCTTATCATGGCCCATGTGAGAAAGATTACTTAAGTACTACTCGTCAAGAAATGCCATCCCATCAAAATCAAGTAATCTTTACAAGTAACAACCAATTATGCAATCTAAGATTACAATCATTTCTAATGCTAATCACTATTAGTGGTCAAGGCTTGAAGTCTACTTACAGCATCCAATGCCTATCAATGGGGCCCCAAATGGGGGCCCTGCAAGATTCATGTTTCATGTTTGAAGTAAGCCTCACATCAATGATTAAGTCAAGCTTTACTGACATTCCGATTTATTATTTGTCTCTCTACAAAATGCCTAAGAAGGTTTGTGAGACTTTAGATCGACTAAGGCGCAACTTCCTTTGGGAGGGGAATAGCGACAAAAAGAAGATTCACTTGATGAAATGGAGTGAGGTGACAAGACCTAAGAGGTATGGTGGTTTGGGCCTTGGGGACATTGAGAAGAAGAATTGGGCACTCTTGTCTAAATGGTGGTGGAGATTTGGGGAGGAGATAGAGGCTCTTTGAAAGAAGGTTATTGCTCTCAAATATGGGAAGGAAAAATGGGGCTGGACTCCTAAGGTTGTGCCTAGGTATCATCTATCGTGTCTTTAGGGGAGTATAATGTCTATGGGGTGTGAATCTAATGCGAGGGGTGATGTCTTCTTAAAAGGGGTGGGTTTTATTGTTAGGGAGGGGAAAGATGTCAGTTTTGGGTAAGATGATTGGGTAGGAGTGAGTCTTTTGAGGTATTTGTTTCCTAGTGTCTATAGAGACGTATCCAATAAAGAGTCTTCTATGTGGGATTGTAGTACGAGGAGTGGTAATAATGTGTCCTGGGTAGTGTCCATTAGGAGGTCCCTTCGTTAGTCGGAAGAGGTTCGACACGAGGAGTTGTTGAGTTTGATTTCTAACACTTTTATCTACAGGGAAAGTAAGGATAGGCGGATTTGGAAGCCATCTACCTCAAGGGCTTTTTCGACAAAGTCTTTTTACTTGGCACTTTCGGTAGATAATCACCCAAGAGCATCTTGTTCGTTAGTATGGTTGGAGTTGGTGCCTCCTCGTGTGAGGCTTTCTGTTGGTTAGCAATCGTAGGGAAGATCTCCACAACAGACAGTCTTAGGAGGGGCATTTTGTCGTGACTCCATTATAAATACTTGTGTTCTTTGTGGGAAAGAACGGGAATCTATTACTCATCTTCTTTATTGCGAGGTGACTTTCTATCTCTGATTCTACTTCATCAACTTGTGCGAGGTTCTGTGGTGTTTCCCAAGAACCCTAGCAAGTTTGGTGGAGGCATGAGTGTGGAGATCATTTTGCAGTTGTGGTTTGCTTCTTTGGCGACTTATTCAATTTGTCATTCTTTGAGAAGTGTGGAAGGAAAGGAACGACAAGATTTTTAAAAACCACACCTCTTCCTGTTAATGAACAGTCAAAGCCCAAGTTCATGACCTACTTATAAAATAGAAAAGCCCAACCCAATTATGTACATAAGACTAAGTCAAAACCATGTACAGATGTTAGTTGCTATTTCTAGGGATTCTTTTACTGTACAGATGTTAGTTGCTATTTATAGGGGATTCTTTTACTGTATTTTACAAGATTGTAGCCCAAGATTGGGCATTCTCTAGCTATATAATGAGATGGTCGATCCTCAAAGGGGATAACCAAATTTCATCATTCATTTTGTATTCTCTTCTATCTTAAGAGCATGTCATGGTATCAGAGCTACAAAGAGTTTGTTCTCTGATCGATCATCCATTCCAGTTCAGAGGATATTTGTTCCAGCCATCTTGTGTTTGACATCTTGGGTCCATATCAGCAGTCGGCAATCACGTTCTCAGATACCAGATCTGGTGTGGCCCACCTACGATCATCATAGCAACTGCAGGAATCATACCTGTTGTGGTCGACTATTTTCTCTGGGAATTTAGAAGATTTTTTCAGGATTTTTGGCTCATCAGAGGTAGGCCGTCTGATCGATTTTGTGATTTCTTAGTTTTGTGTACTAGCTTTCATCAAATGGGCACTGTGTCATGGATTTGCAACCAAATTGGATGACACTTGAAGTTTCTGATAGGAAAATACGAATCCTAGTTTGTTGACAGCACTGATCAGTGCTCAGATTGTTCTTTGGGGCCCACTTGCCTCTCCAGTTCACAAAACAAGGCCGTCTGCCCTGTTTTTTTTTTTTTTTTTTTTTTTTTTTGTATAAACTGTGTTTTGTGCACAGTTTTTTGAAAATCTACCAAGGAAGGCTATTACTTCAAGGTTGTTTATGCTTGCTGCTATGATTGTGTAGTACTGCTCTTATTCTACACGTATCTAGTCTGTTTCTGTGTTTTTTTTGGATCTTTCCCTACACTGTCTTGTTCTGGGTAGTGTTTATTTTACATAACTGCTGTAATGGAAAAATCAGAACTTCCTGTCATTCGTTTCACGGGGAAAAATTACCCATCCTGGGCTTTTCAATTTCAAGTTTATCTGGAAGGAAAAGAGATGTGAGGGCATATTACAGGGTCTGATCCCAAACCAACCGTGGATGAAAAAAAAAATTCTCTTGGACAACCAAGGATGCCAAAATAAAATCATGGATCCTTGGTTCTGTTGAGCCCCATCTCATTTTGAATCTAAAACCCTACACAACATCAAAGGATATGTGGGGCTACTTGAAGAAAGTCTATCATAAAAGCAACTCTGCACGTCAATATCAACTGGAGTTTGAGATTGCCCGATATGTTCAAGGAACATCTTCTATCCAAGATTACTACTCTGGGTTTCTCAATTTATGGACTGAATTTAAAGAGATTAAATATGCACATGTTTCTGCAGCGGCCCTCTCTGAAATACAAACACTTCAGGAAAATAGTCATAGGGACCAGTTTCTAATGAAACTAAGGCCAGAGTATGAAACTGTGAGATCTGGTCTAATGGGGAGAGTTCCTTCGCCATCATTAGATGAGTGTTTGAACGAACTATTACGTGAGGTGCAAAGACAACTCACTCAAACTGCTTTGACACAACAAGCTATTAGTGGTCCTCTTGAAGTTGCATATGTGGCCAAAAGTCACTTTCCAGCACCACCTCATCCTAGGTCAGCTACTTTTGTTGATAGAGCTAAAATCCAAGGACGAGACATGACTACTATTCAATGCTACAGTTGTAAGGGGCTTGGACATTATGCATCTCAATGTAAGCAAAAATTCTGCAATTATTGCAAAGCGACTGGCCATATTATCAGTGAATGCAGGAAAAGGCCTCAGAACCGTAATCCCCGTGCCTACCATGCCACAACTGATTCTGCTTCTTCTGCTGCTCTTCCTGCTTCCTCGTCCTGTTCTCTACCCTCACACATGGCAGCACCAAGTCCCAATCCTCCGATCACTGCCGACCTGATCCAACAAATGATTATGAATGCTTTTTCTGCATTAGGTGTTTCAGGTACTCATCACCATTTGTCTTCTCCTTGGTATCTTGATTCTGGTGCCTCTAACCATATGACTTTCTCGTCTAGTTCACTATCTAACACTCGTAAGTACAATGGAAACCCGCAAGTTCATACTGCAGATGGTGAAATGCTTCCCATAACAGCTGTTGGTGATATTTCCTACCCTTTCCCTCTGAAAAATGTCTTCTTATCTCCTTCTTTATCTGCAAATCTTGTCTCTGTTGGTCAACTTGTAGATGATGATTATCATGTCTCGTTCTCTAAATCTGGTTGTGTTGTGCAGGATAAGGTGTCGGGGAAAGTGATCGTGAAGGGGCCTAAGTGTGGACGTCTTTTTCCGCTGCCTCTATCCAATCTTTGGAATAAACCTGAGTTTGCATTTCTTTGTGTTCCTTCTCAAAATTAATTTGAAGCTTTGGCACAATAGATTAGGCCATCCAAATCCCAAAACTTTGTTATCTTTGTTTAGGACTGGTTTGATTAATAAAAATATTGTATATTCTCATAATGTTGTGATGGATTGTTCTACGTGTAAACTAGGCAAAAGTAAGATTCTTCCATTTCCTATGCATGACACTTTGGCTTCTAATTGCTTTGATATTGTTCATAGTGATGTTTGGGGTATCACTCCAGTAATTTCTCATACTCACTATAAATACTTTGTCACCTTTATTGATGACCATAGTCGGTTCACATGGGTTTATTTGTTACGCTCCAAATCGGAAGTTTTCAATGCATTTAAAAAATATTTGGCTTATGTCGAAAATCAATTTTCTACTTGCATCAAAATCTTAAGATCGGATTCCAGGGGGGAATATGTGTCCCATCAATTTCAAAATTTGTTACAACAAAAGGGGATACTATCTCAGCGATCTTGTCCATATACCCCTCAACAAAATGGCATTGCAGAAAGAAATAACAGACATCTTCTTGACACTGTTCGTTCTCTTCTTCTTGAATCCTTAGTTCCAACCCGTTTTTGGTCTGAAGCTCTATCCACCGCTGTTCATTTAATCAATCGTCTTCCATCCCCAAAATTAAATAATGAGTCACCATATTTTCGTTTATACAACACTCAACCAACATATACAAATCTTCATACTTTTGGTTGTGTGTGTTTTGTTCATCTTCCTCTTTTTGAACGCACTAAATTAACCGCTCAGTCTGCCAAATGCGCTTTTCTTGGTTATGCTTCAAATCAAAAGGGGTTTCTTTGTTATGATCTGGATATCAAACGTATTCGAATATCTAGGAATGTGGTTTTCTTTGAAACGCAGTATTTCTTTCAACATTACAGTGATTCTGCACCTTCTTTTTCTTTTTTACCTGATTTTGCTCTCGATTCCTCTCCATCAACTCCTGTTAGGTTTAAACCGAATCTTGTCTATGAGCGCCGGCATAAAATTAAGGTTCCCACACTACCACCCCCTCAAGATCGACCACCAGTACCTGATCCAGATCCTCCTCAAGATTATGTACCTCCACTTCGGAGATCCACTCGTCTTCGCCAAGCACCAGCCCGTTATGGTTTTTCCCATACCTCTTTGCTTGCTACATTGTCATCTATCACCATACCTACTTCTTATTCTCAGGCAGTGAAATAGGAATGTTGGCAAAAGGCTATGCAAGCAGAAATGGATGCACTTATGAGAATCATACTTGGGATGTCGTCTCTTGTCCTCCATCCGCTAAACCTATTGGGTGCAAGTGGGTCTACTCCGTGGAGCTAAAATCTGATGGATCACTTGATCGATATAAGGCACGACTTGTAGCTCTTGGGAATAGACAAGAATATGGTGTTGACTATGATGAGACATTTGCACCGGTAGCAAAAATGACCACTGTTCGTACTATTCTTGCCATAGCAGCTTCTCAGTCTTGGCCTCTTTATCAGTTTGACGTTAAGAATGCTTTTTTGCATGGTGATCTTAAAGAAGAGGTATACATGCACCTTCCACAAGGGTTCTCTGATGTTAACCCTGGCAAGGTTGCTCATTTACGGCGATCTCTTTATGGTCTAAAACAAGCCCCTCGGGCTTGGTTTGAGAAATTTCGGGAAGCAATCATCCAAGTTAATTTTCGTCAAAGCCCATATGATTCTTCACTATTTCTTCATAATACATCCGGCGGGATAACTGTGTTACTCGTCTATGTAGATGATATCATCATTTAAGGTACTGATGGTGCTATGATTCAACATCTTCAAGCTTCCCTTCATGCGTCTTTTCATATGAAAGACTTAGGTGCCACTGACATATTTTTTGGGTCTTGAAGTTCACCAATCAGAAAAAGGACTAATACTTTATCAACAAAAATATGCCCGGGATCTCATTGACATGGTTGGTCTTCAGAACTCCACCCCAATTGACACACCTCTAGAGGTGAACGTAAAATTGAGTCAATATCATAGTTACCTAATTCGATTCATCGGGATCCGAATCACGTACAGTACGAAACGAATAAATCGCAGTTCGATTCATCCAAATCTGCTTTTTGAAAGTTGTATGGTTCACTGCAGTTTGAGACGTCTTCCAAGAAAAGAGAACGACTTTTGTATGCAATGGGAAGTGGGGGACTCTTCACCAAAAAAATTGGGAAGCCTAGGGGATTTCTAATGAAAGTCAGAAACCCCCTAAAAATAGAATTACTTTTACAATAGAGAGAGGGGATATAAGTATTAAAATAACATTAAATATAAAATTAAAAATAAAACTACAGAAAGTTCAATCAGAAGAGGAAACAAAGAACAATAGTTTTCAGAAATAGAGCAGGACTCAAATCATAAAATGCCTATTTAATCTCATGCTAGGCATATAATTGCATAAACTCAATTGCTTGCTCAAAAAATCTGCGAAGTGGGTGAATCCAGATTCCAGATCATTAGTTTTCAGACTTGCTACGACTGTAATCTCTCCTACAGTGCGGTACCAGGCAAGATTTCAGGTTCGATGTGCACCCCCCCCCCCCCCCCCCCCCCCCCCCCCCCCTTCTTTTTTTTCCTTTCCATCCATTAAGTTTAATGACGATAAAAGAAAAAAGAAAGAACATGCAGAGTGGGGGAGAGAGGAGTTGGGAAAGGTGGAACTTGGAAGGTGGAGGATGGCAGATGGGGAAGGGGAAAGGACGTCTCAGTCAATGCAACTTTCCCACTTCCCCATACATTAATTTAATATATTTTCTCTGTTCCTTCCTACTTCTCCAAAAATTAATCTAATATACTTTTTCTATCTTATATACTCTTCCAGGGCCCAGGCTCCCTCTTTTCAATTCATATTTACATAGCAATTAAATCAAAACTCAACACAAATCGTGAGAAATCCCAAGTTAAAACGCCTGTTTAAATCTGAACCGTACATAATAATCATCTTACTAGTTTATAGCATCTATATGAAATATTCATTAATCCGAGTTTGATCTCCCGTTATTTTGACATTTAGATGAAAAATGTGATGATAATCATGTTTTTTTATTTTTTATTTTTTTATCAAGCAGTCAATCACGGTTGAAAAAACTCCGATTCGTGTAAGATTTAAGGATACCCTACTTTAGTAAATAGTATGAATTTTGAATGATTAGAGTTACACTCCTTTTAACTCATGAATTCTCTCAATCTTAGAGGATCCTTACTTATTCATTCAATTAAAAGCTTATCCTTTCTCTTTCTTGTTGTACACGTTCTGTCTACTTGAGAATGTGCTGATGGTCAAACCATAGTTACCTAATTCGGTGATTTGGGGTTTAATTAAATTTTCCTTATAAGTAAAATAAAAAATAGAAAGATTAGTCACTTACTAGATATGTGAATAAAATATTATAAAAGAATTACTTATTTATACTAAATAAATCAACAGAGGATCCATCTCTTAATGAAGTGTGAAAGTAATCAATAATATGCTAAACTCATTTTTACTAGTTTAGAATTTTTATATATGGGTCCTAATATGAGTGGCACAATAAGTAGTGTTTTATACATTTAGAAATCTAATCACATGCTATATTAAATTATTTAATAAATCAGAATGCAAACATTAAATCATCATCATCATCATCATTGCTATCCATGGCTCTTTTTTTTTTTTAATTAAATCCAAACCATTCTATAATTAATCTTCTTCAAGTTTTTGTTAACGATCGAAATTTCACAAAAATTTGAGACAAAACCTTGTTAGATTGATTATAGATTTTACACCTAATTTCATTTGCCTTCTTGCTTGACTCACTAAAAACTTAATGAAAATTGTTAAAACTCCAAATTAGGTCCTACTTATTAAAAATCCAATTCAATCGTAATAGATGACTCCCTATTTAATAAAAAACCATAAGATCAACCAATTACGAAATATGTGAATAAAATATTAAAAAAGATTATTTATACCTATTTCATGAGTTAGATGGAGGCATAATTTCTTATTAGCGTTAATTTAGATTTATACATCTGTCAAGAAGAAATATATAAATATTTACGAGCCATTAGGATTTTAGTAAATGGCTCATTGATAGGCCCAATACAAAATATTAATAATTGATCGATGACGATATAAAATGGAGATTTGAAAAACCTTTTACATTGGACTAAAACTTGATAAGGCCCACTTATAATTTTAAAATGCCACGTTTTCAAATAATTAGATATAGAATAACAATGTCTATTATGTAACAAAAATATTCTCCTTAATATATGAAAATTTGTGCAGCATAATGTTTAGTGGACAGAGAAAAAGAAAACAACAAGAAGATGATGATGTCATTTGTATTGAAGAAGAAGCCGAACAGTATATCAATCAGAATAGTGATGAAGATATAGAAGGTAATCAAGATGAAATTCCATCAGGAAAAGAAAGTACTTTTAAAGGAAAGCCACTATGGGATGAAGTGAAGATATTGGGGGACGCAAAAACTGGTAAATTATGGCTTTGTCCACACTGTAAGCGTGAGTTCAAAAGTTCCTACATAAGAATTCACCAACACTTTTTTGGGCCAGGGCCAAATAAAAAATCAGATATTACCTGATGTCAAGCATTACTTAAGCAACCTAAAGGTCCTCAATTATTACAAGAAATTATTGATAGGGTAAAGAAAGCGGAGAAATCTGGAGTTCATTCACAGTTAAAGCACTCAACACTTCTCCCGCTACAAAAAGTTAAGCAAAAGAACCCAATTGTGGAGTCCTTTAAGAAGGTAGAAAGAGATTTTGTTGATAGTACAATAGTGAGATGGTTATGTGCTTGTGGAGTGCCCTTCAATATATTACGGTCTCCATTTTTTCATGAAATGATTTCAGCTGTAAATAAAGCGCCTTCATTTGAAAAGGCTAGAACATCTTTGTTAGATGAGGAGAAAAGAAAAGTGGAGAATGAAATTGCAATAATTAAAGATACATGGCATATGCATGGTGTGTCTATCATCTCTGATGGATGGACCAACGTAAAGAATCAGCCACTGATTAATGTGCTTGCAGCAAATAAGGATGGGGCGGTGTTTTTGTATGCGGTAGAGTGCTCTGGTGTTGAAAAGACTGGATCTTATATAAAATCCTTATTGATAGATGCAATTAAGGAGGTAGGTCCATCTAATATTGTTCAAATAATCACAGACAATGCAGCCAATTGCAAGCTGGCAGGTAAGGAAGTCGAAAAGATTTATAGTCATATATTTTGGTCTCCTTGCGCCTGTCACACAATTAATTTGATCTTTAAAGATTTGTCAAAGCATTGGCCATCATATGAAGAATATTATACCATGTGCAAGACAATTGTGACATATATTATCAATCATACACATGCATTGGCAATATTTAGAAGTCATGCTCGATTAGAACTTCTAAAAGTTGCAAAGACTCGATTTGCTTCATATTATGTCATGATGAAGCGACTCTTAGATGTGAGACAGGCCCTTAAATCTACCGTTGTTCTTGATGACTGGAAAGAATGGCCAAAACATGGCGATGAAAAAATGCAAGAGATAGTAGAAAACATAAAGCGATGGGTGACCGATGATGAGGATACTTTTTGGACAAATGTGAGGCAAATGGTAAAAATTACCAAACCCATTTTCAAAATGATTAAATTTTGTGATCAAGATGGACCATTGATGGGGGAGGTATATGAAGGAATGGACAATATGCTTGGTGAAATAAAAGATAGTCTCAATGGTTGTGCAAAATTTAAGGAGATTTATGAGATGATGGAAAATATTGTAATAAAAAGGTGGAAAATGATGCATAGCCCATTACATTGTCTTGGATTTGCACTCACCTCGGTTTTATGATTCATCATATCTTACTAAATTAGCACCTGGTGGTGATAAAAGAAAGCCCCCAAATCAAGATAAGGAGGTCATAACGGGAGTGATGGAAGCATTTGAAAGACTAACTAACGTAAGCATCTTCAATTTAGAATTTTATAGATATATCATTTATTATGTTTTTAATATGTACCTAACACATTCAATATTTTGCAATTTGTTTTTTCATTAGGACACTGAAGCTGAGGCTAAATTGAGGGCTCAATATGCCATATTTCATTCTAAAGATGGCATTTTTGGGCTTCCTGCAGCAAAGGTGGATGCAGTCACTATGTCACCAATAAAATGGTGGTCAACATATGGATCAGAGACGCCAGAGCTAGCGGAGATAGCTATAAAAGTTCTTGCACAACCCGTAAGCTCATCGTCTGCAGAGAGAAATTGGAGTACATATTCATTTATCCATAATGTCAAAAGAAACAGGCTTAACGCAAAACATGCAGATAAACTTGTCTTTATTCATTCAAATCTTCGCCTTTTATCACGCATGAAGGAGGGATATAATGAAGGACCATTTAGAAAATGGGACATTGATCCTGAGCCAGATGTTATTGAAGATTCAAGTACACATTTAGAAGACCTAAGGTGGAAAGCACTGGACAATGATGATGAGCCTCAACTTCAAAATTGTAATGACAGTAGAGTGGAGTCCCGACCAAGTGGTACAACAAATGTTGCAGTCACCCAATCCTCTTTACAATCACGTCCACCTAGTAGACAAAGAAGTATTTCATCATACGGGTGCAGTTTGCCACCTTCTCATGACAAAGGGAAAAAGCATTGGAAATGAATACTTTTATTTCATACTCCTATTTCTGATGAATTTTTATTTTATACCTTACTTTTTATTTATTTTTTGGTATTTGATATTTTTTATCATTTTTATTTGGTGTTTAGGATTTAATTTATTTTATATGGATAGTTAAATGATTGAAGTTTATTGATTAATAAAAGAAAAAGGTTATGGAATGTTTTTAAACATTTATTTTCTCATAGTTTATTGATTTAATGCTTTTAATCATTTATTTTCTCATACTTATTAAAGCATCAAATGACTAAAAAAAAATATTTATGCATATATTGAATGGACATATGAATTATATCAAACTATATCAAATTATATACTCGAATTAACTTAGCGAATTCATCGAACTAGAACTGCGAATCAAGTGAATTGAAAACCGAATTAACTCAGCCTACCCCATCGAATTTTCGAATTTCGGTAACTGTCGAATTGCGAACTGCGAATTCGAATCCGAATTGGTCGAATTGCGAATCAGGTAACTATGGTCAAGATACGGGGGATCCTCTCCCTGATCCAACGCTGTATGGTCGGTTGGTTGGCAGTTTGGTTTACTTAACCATTACTCGCCCCGACATTTCCTATGTAGTCAATTTAGTCAGCTAGTTCATGACACATCCCCGGCATCTTCACTATCTACTGTTCGGCATATTATACGCTACATTCTCGGCACTTCTACCCATGGCTTATTTTTTCCTACTGGCACCTCACTTTCTCTCACAGCATACTCTGATGTGGATTGGGCTGGATGCTCAGATTCTCGCCGGTCTACCACAAGATGGTGAATGTTTCTTGGGGATTCCTTAATTTCATGGAAATGTAAAAAGCAAGATAAAGTTTCCAAGTCCTCCACTGAAGTCGAATATCGAGCTATGTCCAATGCTTGCTTCGAAATAGTTTGGCTCCGTGGCTTGCTTTCAGATCTGGGGTTTACTCAGAGTTAACCAAAACCACTCTATGCTGATAATACAAGTGCGATCCGAATTACTGAAAATCCAGTCTTCCATGAGCGCACAAAGCACATTGAGGTGGACTGCCATTTTATTCGTGATGAATATATGCGAGACACAATCAGCCTTCCTCACATCTCCACCAGTCTTCAAACTGCAGATATATTTACCAAAGGCCTAGCAAGACTACGACATCAATTCTTGGTTAGCAAATTGATGCTTATTGACTCTCCAGCATCAATTTGAGGGAGGGTGTTAATGAACAATCAAGGCCCAAGTTCATGACCTACTTGTAAAATAGAAAAGCCCAACCCGATTATGTACATAAGACTAAGTCAAAACCATGTACAGATGTTAGTTGCTATTTCTAGGGATTCTTTTACTGTACAGATGTTAGTTGCTATTTCTAGGGGATTCTTTTACTGTGTTTTACAAGATTGTAGCCCAAGATTGGGCATTCTCTAGCTATATAATGAGATGGTCGATCCTCAAAGGGGATAACCAAATTTCATCATTCATTTTGTATTCTCTTCTATCTTAAGAGAATGTCACTTCTTTGGAGGATTTGGTTTCGACGGTTATTTTTTCAATTGCCGAATGGGATTTGGTCAGGAAGTATTTTGGATATCTCAAAGAGTCAAAACTTGTTGCACAATTGGTAAGGTTGTATGGGGTGTGGTGCTCCTATAGTAAAAAAGCCCATTTTTTGGATTCCTTCTCCTACAAATATATTAAAATTTAATGTCGATGGTGTGGCGAAAGGCAAACCAAAGCCGGTGGGTATTGATGGGGTGTTTTGTAATGATAAGAGTGAGGTGTTGCTTATGTTCACTAAAAGTGTGGGGTTAGAGATTCCAATGAAGCAGAGGTATTAGCTATTTTGAAAGCTCTTCGGATATTTTCATCTTCTTTCCATGGCCCACTGTTGGTGGAGAGTGATTTTTCTAATGCGGTGGAGTGGCTCTTGAAGCCTAGACCTCAGAAGTTCCAATTTCACTTTAACGAAATGAAGATCTCCTCTTTGGTCATCTCCTTTGGTCATGTGATGAAGCGTGACAATAGTATGGCGGACGCTTTGGCTAAATGAGGGGTGGATAGATCTTCTCTAGGGTGGTCTTATTTGGTATTTTATCTATGTAATTTTTTTATTTGTTTATTTTGGAGGTGGTTTTGTTTGGTTTTTTTTTTTTTGTTCACTTTAGTGGGTAGGGTATAATACTTTTATACCCTTGTATTTCTGGTTTTCTTTCTTGTGCCTGTGGCCTTTTTCTCTCTTTTAATAAAAGTTCCGTTACCGATAAATAAATAAATAAATAAATAAAAACTAGGCTTGGGATGAGAAAGGACATATTTTTAGCTTGCTTGTGTTAGATGTGGCCTGCACTTTTAATTTGCAAGTGGGCCAGGTTCTATATCTAAAGATTTTTAAGGGGTTGAAATTAGGGCTGTCAGTCCAGCCCTTTCACGAGGGGGCCCAGCCCGACTCAGCCCATAAAAGCCCTGAAAGCGAGGGCTTCTTTTTTTATCCTAAAGCCCGAGGGTAAGGGAGTGCCCTATTTTAAAAAGTTCGCAATCTTGAGAGCCAAGCTAGGGCTTGATTCATCCGGCCTGAGGGGGCCTGGCCCTCACTTTATTAAATATGTAAATTTTTGAAGAGTTTTAATGAAGTTACTTCAAAAAAATTTAAGAAGTGAGCACCCATCTATTCATTTATTTTTACCACAAATGATTAAAATACATAGTTTATTGGTACAAAAGTTAGATAGTGTAGATATCTTTTGGAGAAATATGTCTTGAAAAATGAAGAAATTTTTTGATACATATTGAGAGCAATATAATAAAGTATTTGAAATGGTTATACTCTTTGATCCTCAACGTAAGTTGTTGTATTTAGAGTCTGCTTTAAGAAAGTTACATAGATTAACTGAAGATATGAGTATTCATCAAGGTGATACTCTTAGACTCAAAGACCTTTATAGAGTATTGTGTGATTTATGATACACCTACTACGATATTGTCAAATTTGGATAAAGTTAATTTAGTAAAAGTTACTAAGTTTGAAGATGATTTTTAAATATTTGAGGAACAAATGACTCAGACAATTGCTTTAGAAAAAAAAAATCTAAATTAGATTATTATTTGGAGGAGCTAAGGGATAAATCTATAAATTCCAATATATTGGATTAGTGGAAAGCTAATTCAGTCAAATATTTAGTTATTTCAATAATGGCCCGTGACATTTTATCAATTTCAGTTTCTACATTTGTTTTTTAATCGGCATTTAGTAAAGGAAGAAGAGTACTTGACTAGTATAGGAGTTGTCTGAAATCTGAAACAGTAGAAGCGTTAATTGCCTTTGCATTGTCACTCCCTAACTCAAATGAAGGAGAAGGTTAGCATTAAGTTGGAAGTAAAGGACGAGGGCTTTTGCTCGCTTAGGCCCAGCCCACACATGTGAGGGTAGGATAAGGGCTTACCTCGGCCCGGCCCGGGCTGGCCCTTTGACAGCCCAAGTTGAAATGATGGGGCCATGCTTCCATCCTGGTTGATTTGTGATCTGAACAAGGGATCATAAAAATTTAGATGACAATGAAAGACAATCAAGATTCTCATACATTGATAAATTAAATCCATAACTAGCATCAAGTAGATCATTTGACATTGTAACCCATAAAGAACAGACCACAATAGACCACAATAGACCCAGATCATTGATTATGAGCGGTGCCATAGCGATCTAGGTAACCCTACTTCGGATTGTTAGATAAAGCTGACATACTCCGGCCTCCCAATGTTCTTTATTTGAATGAACACAATATGAAATTTAACCACTTAAAACAATTACAAGCAACATATTGACTACTAGTCCAACAGATGTTCAGCACCTCAAAAAAGAAATTTATAGTAAGTCCATAAATTGGAGATATTTCTCAGCAAACCAGTCTCCACCACAAGAGCAGCTAGTTCTTCACAGTTGTCACATGCTTCAGTAGCATCTGAACAACATCATGTGATATCCTTGCTGCCTCAGACTTCAGGTGTTGGATCTTGGCCTCAGTTTCTAGTTCAAGGCGCTTAACATTGGCACCTGAGTCCCCACTACTCTGTTTGGATAATAATAAAACCACAATATTAGAGATAGATAGATAGATAGAGAGGGTAATGAAACTGGGAGAAGGGGGGGGGGGGGGGGGGGGGGGGGGGGGGGGTGGTGGTTTGTGTTAATGAAAGTGGTAGAGTTCAAGGATAGAGCATATATGAATGTGCAAATGGGTAATGAAAGTGGTAGAGTTCAAGGATAGAGCATGTATGAATGTGCAAATGCAAAGAATTAATAGGATGGTCAGTATTTACCTCTGCAAGTTTTTTCTGGAAGTCGGCTTCCATTTGGGCACGGAATTCAGCAATCTCCTTGTCAGCCTCTTCTTTTGCCTGTTTAAGTCTAGCCATTTTTGCTGAGAGGAAAGATAAGCAGAAGGAAATTATGTAAAGAGTCAGACGTAGAATGAGAAATATAACAGGTCAGCAAAACCATTAAACTAATTAGATCAGAAAAATCAAAACAGTACAACTTAAGTGGAACAGTAAGGCAAAGGGTCTTAGCATGTATATGGTTTGCTAAAGGGCCAAATTCCATACATGTGTTGCTCAACAATTCTATGATACAGACTGCTAATCTGATGGGTACAATGTGGCTTGGGCAGATCACACAAAATTATAAAAGCACTTTTGTGTAATGAATGATTCCATGATAAGTAATATCACTTTGATTTTCCACAAAGCCCACTTTTCCATTGTGTGGGGCAACACTTCTCCACTTGGAAAAGAGAAAAAGATGAACTGACTCTCTGCAATAGAGGATTTTGAGTTCCCATGGGAAGGGAGGAAAGCAGGATTCATCCTTTGTGCAGAAATGGAAATTTAGAGAGCGCAAAATCCTCTCGTTACCTAACCGTCCCTAAGCAGCAAGTCATCATAGAAAATAAAAATGATAAGCTTGAATTTTGCTGCCTTTTTTTTTTTTTTTTGCCCCAGTGGAACACGTGCTAGGACATGATGTTCAAAGAGGGTACGGATCAGGCCCCAGCATTCAAACGAGGCAGTTAGGGCTGACTACAACTCCTACACCACTGGGGAGATGTCATGATACTGGTGCCACATGCTGGCATACGTTCTGAAATTCTAATGGATGTTTTGGTGGAGGAATAAAGAAATAAACTTGCATTAAAGGAAATGAACAGTTTTAAGTGAGATGATGGCAATTTGTAACAGTGTCCTTGTTATATACTTTATACAAAGAAATGCGATATACATACACAAAGGTTTATTAATAGTTATAAATAAATTGTCGATACTAGCAGAATGAGAAAAGTTTGATAACAAAGTCAGAGCATCCAATGTAATTGTTGTTCTATCATACTCCCACAGTTTGAAGTGGGCAGAGATAATCAAGTGGGGACAACTTACCATTCCTTGCTGCATTGACAATGTGCTGAGCCTCCTGTTCGGCAGCTAGTAATTGTTGAATTCCACCTTGGCCCCTGTTTGCCTCCATTTTATGCTTGAAAATCTCTGGAGAAACAGCAGCACACACCTAGTTCTGGAGATCATAGTAAGGAAATAAGTGGCAATGTGGTCCATAAGTACTACTGAGAAATTTCATTACAGAATCTTGTTTATGAACACCAAATTGTGATAGCTACTTTAGAACGATGGCCTCTTAAAAATCTTTGCTTTACAGTATCAAAAGTGAAGATTTTGTGGAAGGTTTTCCTAAGAGGAGGCAATTTCCAATGTAATATTATATGAAAGCTGTGTTTGGGTGGAATGGCAGCATTTTATACAAAATACAGGGATTTTCCTGATTAAACTTTTATTAATTGCAGCCCTGGTGATAAGTTTTTATTTTTTCAACACTGTTTACTCTTTCAGCACCAATGCCCAGTGGAACATTAGATGTGCAAGACCCGCTCTACCAAGTGTTAGTGCAGTTCACAAATTGGTATCAACCCCTATAAATCAAAAGATTGGCATCTGCAATCAGTTGTTAGAATCAATAGGTGTTCAAATCATTTACTTGAATAAATTGAAACCCTTCTTGTTGTATGATCATGATACTTCCCAAAGATCAAAATTTTTAATCAATGGAGGAAGTCAGGTTGAACCAACCATGGACACAACTTGAATGAAAATCAGGCCAGCCTACTCATCAACTGGACATCTATAAATGGGGGATGTACAAAATGAAATTGAAAGATCTTTTAATCTTGAAATAATAAAAAAAATATGAGATATGCAAATTCTTAAAAACAGATTATTCTAAAACAGCAATTACAAAGGTTCAATCAGAAAACAATCAATGTGAAGATTAGAGGGATGAGTCAACAATGAGCTCCTGGTGGATATTATTCTGAAAATCTGGATTTCTTTTAACCTCCTATTGACAAACCAAATAGTGCAAAGCAAAACAATTTGGCTAAAAGAACCAGATCCTCTCATATAATATCATCGAAATCTGGGCTAAAAGAACCAGATCCTCTCATTTAAAGTAAAATCTTTTAAGTTGTGTTGGTATCAACCTCACATATCTATAGTTCTAGGTCAGTATGACTGTAAAAAAAAAGTTGATGACAGAAGACACAAAACGAGACTTTCAACTTTAAATTCAAGGACCCTCCATTAAAATAGTGAAAACCAGAAATCATCAAAATCGAAGACAACTAATATAAAACTACCACAGAACCCAAAATATAAAAAAAAATAAAAATGGAAAGCTTCTTCATACAAACAATACCCTAGAAAAATATTTACAATTATAATAATACTCCTTTTAAAAGGTCGAAAAAGCGCAATGCCTGCAGAGCATGGAAAGAAATAAAAAGAAACATAAAAAGATAGTCCAACCAGTAAAACCTAAATCCACTTAATCGTGTTCTTCTTCAGAAACTAAACATAAATCGTTTTGGGTATTAATAAAAATGCGATTATGTCAAACTATCACCGAGGGAGGAGAACTAGTAACTACTTCAAAACAATGTAACATGATGAGAGCCATCTGAAGATTCAAAGATCTAACCCATACAAAAAAAAAAATCTCAGTCAAAAGGATCAAATCCCTCATTTGACCCAAATCCCACTATGAAATTTTCCCTCAGTGATAGGAAGGAACAAAGCAAAGGGTTACAAGAAAACAATCAAGAAAACTATACATTTTCTCCAAAACATCAGTACTTGAAAAAAAAAAAAAAAAAACCACATCTAAGAAGATCTTCAATATCCAAGTATCTAAAAGGGCCAAACCCCATCAAATCAACCAACACCCATCAAGAATTTCAGACATGGGTTCCTCCTAAAAGATCCAAGATCCCTAGTATTTGATTTAACATAGCAAACAATAATAGGAACTCAGAGCAACAAAACCCAAATCTAGAAGATCCTAACTGGGTTTCTACAATCCAAGTTAAAGGAACAGCAAGACAAATCAACTAAATTGGTAGCAACCCACCCACTAAAGACTAAGATCCAGAAAATCAAAGTCCAAGCTGATGTACTAATCCAAAGTTACAGAGATAGAACATTAAAAGAGGACTGCTTTAGAAATCAATAAAAAATGAAGTTTACAGAGAAAAGAAGAATCCAAGAGAGAGAGAGAGAGGAGGAGGGAGATTAGAGAAGATGATGATACCTGAGATGAGATCTGGAACTTTTGATGTGTACGGTTTTTGCAATTTATATATATGAAGAAGAAAGAAGAGTAGAAGGATGAAACAGTAATTTTGCTTTTTCGAAGGGACCGATAAGAGTGTCTCTGAAATTACTTAGAAGACCTTGCAAGATCACGGAATTGTAGGGTCGTGGACCCGATTCCACCGGTGTGGGACGGCGGCTGCAGCACTGCGCTAGTATTGCATGGGCCGGGCTTGGGCCAGGGTTGGTAGTGGATTAGGGATGTAGGTGGGTGTCCAATTTTTCGATTATCCGAAGGTTCCGACCTGTTAAAAATCGGATCTGGATCCTTATTTAGGCCCTAATAAGTAAATGGGTCCGGGTCTGGTTCCACCTTGGTTCGGACCCATAGACCCGAGACCCAATATATTACCTCAATTTTTTAAAGTCTCTCCTAAAAATCATGTTTTTTTATTTTATTTTATAATATCATTCTCTACCTAAATCCAGACCCTGATCCAGGCGAGTCCCATATATGGTTTTGGTTCCGGTTTCGAAACGGTTCCGAGTCCGGATTCGGCTTCACTTTCTCCTTATCGGTTCTAGTTACGGGTTCACCATGGACCCAGACCGGAACCGACTCATTTACAACCCTATAGTGGGTACACTTATCTGAACCTCAAAAACTATAAGACTGGTCTATTTAATTTAATTAGTACTCTAGCGCCCACAAAAGTGATGAAAAAACCCGATTCAGCCAAGGCCGATTGATTGAATGGGCGGACTGGGGCCTTACTTTTACCGATTGCCTATATATAATCGATTATGCAGTGCATATTGGAAATGGATTTCTACAAAATCGAGGAAAAGTTAGATCACTTTTTTAGTTTATTCTCGTGGAAAAGCACTGCATTAAACTTAAAACTTTCAACTGTAGGAAATCATTTCCACTTTCTATGTTTTCTGGTTGTGCAAATGTGCTATTAGGTAGTGTGTATAGACGTATAGTACCTCGAGAAAAAGCTACACAAGGCATTTGATTTTTCACGTCGTGACAAAACAAAAAACTATTTCTTTTGAAAAGGATAAGAAATTAAAGGTGTTTATAATAAATCATAGAAGTTTGGAAGTCCACAAAATGCATTTCCCACAGCATTATACAAATGTTTGTATTAGAGAGGATAACACGAAGAGAAAAATTTGTTTGATTTTCTGTTTAGCCCACTTTTTTGTCATTTGGTGTAATATTTTATTAAAAGAAGAGTTAAATGGACTGAGTTTGTTCTATAGAGAGAATTTTTATTTTCTATGAGATGGGTACAAATGTAGGATTCATATATGAAATCCACGACCTTAACCAATATTGCATTCTTAATACTGTGTGCATTCTCACTTACTAACATAGACATGTAATACCAAGGAATTAATCAAATGCCGATACTTACAATCGGAGTTTCATGCGGAGAACTTTTTTTTTTTTTTAAATAAAGATGAAGCTTACTTTTGCTCGATCCAATCCATTCATATCACATCGACATGTTAATGAATAGACACTAGTGGCTTTGATGATAGTTAAATTTATGTACAATGTTTGTTTTATCAATGGAAATAAAAGGGAATTTTAATTTAATAAATTTTCAGCATCGGTGAATCTACCAATTTACAAGTGACTCCATTGAAAGAAGGCAAGGAGTTTGAAGAACATATAGAGATCCATTCAGGAACGAGAAGGCAAATCATGTGCCGACTTTGTTGGGGGCAAGGTAGAAATTGTTTGTATCAATCGGATTGGGCACATACAAATTAGATAAAACGTGCTTATGATATCTGGTCTAACTTCTTAGCCGTTTACTGCACTGTTAGTAGGGATATAAATGGATACCTAATTCTCTAATTACTCGGAGGTTTCGACCTGTTAAAAATCGGGTCTGAGTCATTATTTAGGCTCCAATAAGTAAATGGGTCCGGTTCCACCTTGGTTCAGACCCATGGACCCGAGACTCAACATGTTGTCTCAATTTTTAAATATCTATCACAAAAATCATGTTCTTTTAATATGATTCTCTATCTAGACGCGGATCCAGATCCGTCTCATATGTGTTCCCTTTCTAAAACCAAGAAACAGGTTCCGAAACGGTTTCGAGTCCGGAACCGAATCTGATTCCACCTTCTCCTTAACCGACCTATTACAACCCTAACTATTAGCCATACATTGTATATCCTGCCAGTAGGAGAAAGTTTTTCTTCTGGCCACTGTCCAAGACATGCAGACTTAAATAATGAGTGAACGATTTTGATTTTGGGCCAATAATCATCACATTTGAAGACCAGATAAGTGGTGGGGATGTTCCATAGCGACATGGAATTGAAGATTCTTTGGGACACTATAATTCAGCATGTGCTTTTGTTATTGGGTGTGATGATGGTGCATGTTATAAAAGGTAATGTCACGTTTTTTTCTACCCAGCTTAGGGGGTATGAGAACCAGCCCTCGGGCAAGGGAAGGAGATCTCCGGTGATGTGAGGGATCCCTCGAGTGAGGTAGGACAACCTGCGGGGAGGGGGAGGGGGAGGGGGGGAGAGAGAGAGAGAGAGAGATATTGATTCAGATAAGAACTAAGGCCTCATTCCACTGTCCATTGCATGAGAGGAGCCTATTCTTAACAAGGTAAAGTCTGCATAGACACTAACCGGATCCTTGAGCCTATGATGGGGAAATATGGAGTTGGAGTGGGACTCCAGGTGCCCAACCATTAAAATTGAGTAATTTAGAGTAGTGCTAGGGAGACGAAGCCTATTTTGAAATGAAAGAAATCAATGAATGCCATTGGTTGGGCTTCCCGGCATCTTTTTTGGAAACGGATCCCTTATTTGAACGAATTAGGGGGCGTAGCCCTCGTACGTGGCACCCCCTTATTCGTCCAAACGGAGCTCCCATGTTTGGACGAAACAGGGGATCCAGATTCCTTTTCTAAGATAAGATTAAAGAGATTTTTTTCCTTTTTTTTTTTTTTAGAGTATAAAGGAACACACCTTTTTATTTTTACGTGTTTTCCATGTTATAAATATAAATATAAAAAAAAATTCTAAGGGTGAGCCCGCATATTCTATTGAAATCCTCTTGTATGGGACTTTGGCCAATCTTTACTCCATTATAAGTGGGTCCTACTATAAGATTGAACCTATATAAATTCCATAAAGAACATATCATAGAAGTCCATATCTCTCATAAGAGCATCTCCCCTTTATATATTAGGGCTACTTTTCGCGTATCGTCCATTTTGACGCAAAGTGCAAAATCACGGAGTTAGAAGTTTTTAGGAATTGAAAAGCCACTGCAAATAGAAATGTGTTTTTTCTTCCTCTTTAAATAAGCTATTTTTGTACTTGTCAACTAAAATAAAATGTTTACAAATTTTCTCCTATGACCGGTATTCATCCCTACCAATTAAACAACTTTTTTTTTCGCTTTCGATATTTTTATTTAGGTCGATGCAGTGGCCCCTATATTCAACTTGATATTTTACTCTGGTCTAATTTATCCAAATTCAAACTTAATTTTTTTTTATCAAATCACATAATTCAATTAAATTGGTCAGAATATTAGATATGAATTTAATTTTTCAGATTTTTTTATTTCAATTTGTATTGTATTTACAAACCTAAGTCTGGTGTTGTGTTTTATACAAATTTATTCTCGTGGTGGGGACAATTCATGATAGATTATAGTAAAATTTGGCCATGCCCTGTAACAAGAAAAGGGAGGCCATGCACTTGAGTCGGCCATTCCAATTTGTGGCCCAGTTTTAAACGAGAGTGAAAAATAGGGACCGTAATGGAGCAGGTTTGGTATAGATTGTCGTAAATCCAAACAGCCTAATTTCAAGTTTATCTCATCCAAACCCAACCTGCCTCATTACATATCACTAATATGTGATACCACATATATTGCACCCACCCTGTGAGGATTGGGCTCTGGTCGAAAGATTTTAAAAATATGTAAGTGCATGGCAATGAGTAGAGATCAAACACATTACCTTCTTTTCAGTAGACCATGAAGCTAATGCCCAACACCATCAAGACTCATGAGTTTTGTTTATACCTTTAGTAATGAATAAATATATATTAAATATACGGGGTGGGTGGGTGGAGATACAACAAAATCCAAATCCACACTGAACCAAGAAAATCACTACTAAATCCACCTCTAATAGTAGTGGGTTGGGGCGGTCCTTGTTTAAACCCCACGAATTGCCATCCCTAATGAGAAGGTCCATGTTTCCCATTGGTGCGCCCAATGTTACAATGTTAGAATTTCTAAGTTGGAATAGAGAGTGGGAATAAGAGGGTAATATAGGAAAGAAAGTTAAAAGAACAATTAAAAGGGGAGTGCTGCCACCTGCACACTGCAAAAACCTCTCCACACAGTGTATTTTAAATAAATAAATAAGTTCTTAAACTACCCCTATCCCTCTCCTTCCTTCTCTCTCTCTCTCCCTCCTCTGGCCACCTCTCCCTATCTCTCATTTCATGGATGGTGGGGGTACGGCTGGGGATGGTGATAAGGGCGGGTGGAAGAAAGAGGAAAGGGCTGGGAATGAGGATGAGGGCGGGTGGAAGTAAAAGGGTGAGGATGAGGGCGGGTGGAAGTAAGGGGGCGGAGGGGTCGAGGGGCGGGGCGGTGGCAGGCGGGGGGGGATGGGGTTGCGGGTGGGGGCTGCCGGAGCAGGGAGAGGATGAGAGGGAGATGGGGTGGCGGCCGGCGGGATTGCCGGAGCAGGGATAGGAAGAGAGGGGGAAGGAGAAGGATATGGGTAGTTTAAGAATTTATTTTATTTTATTTTTTAAATGCAGTGTGTGGAGAGGTATTTGCAACGTGTAGATAGTCACTCTCTAAAAAAACGGCCTTTTGAGGTCTTGTGTTTGACACCTATCTTCGTTGGCAATCTCCCATAATTTTACCCGGTGCATGTGGATAGGAGGGTTTGCATGTGCGCCTAGGGATTAGTTCTCAACTGTCCAGAATCGAGTGTCCCTCGGGCTTAGAGCTAAAGGCTACTACGCTGGGCTGGGTGGGAGATACCTGGGTTATATTAAAAAAGGGCTCTTTTGAGTATTTTGTCTCCTAAAAAAATCTCTCCATCATAGATCGGAAAAGAAATACAGAAAA
Source organism: Cinnamomum chago (assembly GCA_038049695.1). Lineage (NCBI taxonomy): Eukaryota > Viridiplantae > Streptophyta > Magnoliopsida > Laurales > Lauraceae > Cinnamomum > Cinnamomum chago. The sequence goes on from CP142454.1 coordinate 78,474,240, forward strand.
GGCCTACCAAGTACCAAGTTTCTTCATTTCTTGGTTTTAAAGTGTGCTTTGTCTCCTTAGCATTTTACTTATACTAATGCACTCAACTACTTAAGTTGGGTGCGGATAAGAAACGAGACCGTGTTTTTTCAGTTGAAGCCAAATCCAGATGCACCACACACGCACATCCTTTCCGATGTCCAATCCATGAAAATGATCCCACTGGTTCGTATCCGTACACAGCCGTTGGATGAAGGTGAATAGAACAATATTCAAACTAACATGCATAAGACCCAATTTCTGTACCCATAGTATCCTTTGATAGATCCTCTGATTTGTTTGATTCATTGTGCTATACAAATGAGCAAATCTAATCTTCTAGTCAATGGACAGGCTACCATTGAAGGACAATAAAAACTTCGAATGTGCTGAACAAGATACAGAGTAGTTGGGCTCATTGTAGCCCCAGGATGGTCTCCTCAAGATGGATGTAAAAAGCTTATGTCTCAGTTAGAACAGATTAAGACATCATCCTTTTCCTCAAATGCACATAAAAGTCAATGGATAACAAATTCCTTCAAGGAATCAGATAACAAGTTAATGGTGCAGCTAATAAAAAACAAGAAAACAGTCTACAACTTATTCGTGTTAACTTGTATTTCTTCTTCATTTGTGTCAGCCATCCCCAAAACATGTTCTGATCAAGGGATAATCTGTTGAAAATTTAGCAAACTGTGCATACCTTATATCCCTTCTCTGTTTATTATGTCTGTCAGCAACGACTCTCTTCCTATCTGATAAATAGAGACGAGTACATAAACATACATAGAATCCTCATAGTTCATCCTTCACATCCTCCTCTTTGCTGCCACTCTTCTCACTTGCTGATTTCACAGCAGATTCTGGTTTCTGGAGCTTGAAAGGGATTGAAGCATGCTTTTTGATGAATTTGTAAAATGCCACCACTGTTCGATCCGTGTCAACTGGAAGCTGTTGAAAAAAGAAAATACTTAAATATCTTACAAGGCAATTAACTTAAGTTTAAAAAGAAGAATCAGAAGCAAACAGAAACAAGAACGACAATGGAATCAAATAAGTTGAACGGGGAGAAAGCTCTACTTACCGGACCAGAACTCTTCTTTCCCGCTGGGAAGAAGAGAATAGTAGGAAACCCATCAGCCTGCAAAAACAAAACCAAAGGAGGATTCTCTTAAACATAGTCGCTCCAAGAACCAAGTCCAAACTTTGATGTGCAAAATAATAAGAAAACTAGAGCATCATCAGAAACAAAGAATGGTTTCCAAGTTGAGCCAAAGCTTTTGAGTATCATCAAGTAGAGAATGTTAGTTTAAATATGGAGACTGATATCAAAAGATAAAATTAGAGCCAGACCTTGATCCTAGGATGTTCATTGGTGGTCCCATCCATCTTGGCTATGACAAGAGATTCAATGCCACGAAGATGCTTGGCAAGCTTGTTGTAAATCGGCTCTAGTGCTTGACAGTGCCCACACCATGGTGCGTAGACCTAGTCCAAAGCATGTAAAGAGAATCACATCACTGAAAACAATAGTAGAGAAGTAGGTCTTTGACTTTGTTTGGAGACACGGATTATTACCTCAAGAAGAACATCCTTCGAGTCATCCAACACTATTTCATCAACGTTATCTCCAACCACTATTTTTATGTCCCCATCATTCTGCATAGAACCATAAATGCTAGAAGTAAGGATAGCTGGATCCAACAAGTAAAACGAACAAATGAGACGTAGTCTGAGGACAGTAATTGTAACAACGTACAGTATCGGGTATTGGATCTGATTTGTAGAAGGGTTTGAGCTTGTTTTCCAAGAAACCCTCCCCAAATGCCTGAGAAGAAGACAAAAGCAGAACATAAATATATGAATATAACATGACGTGCATCTGAATTTCACAGAAGAAATGAGGAAGTCAGTTATTCAGTAATTAGAAACTTTTAAAGTCAAACCCATATGGACATTCAGTGTATTCATGTAAGAGGATAAAATGCTGATCACACAATGATATTATTGTTTGATAAAAGATCTTAACCTGTACAAATTACACCAACATATAGAAGTACACATGCATCACAAAACTCAGATGTGAAAATTCAGTTTGGCTAGGCCCCATGAATTTTAATCCAAAATCCAGATAGTCAATGGAATTAGTTAGTTTTCCATTCGTTGCCTTGATTAGAATGCCCAAAATAATTCATGTATTCAAGTTTACAAACATTAATATCAGAAGTTTTGGTGGGCTTTCCATTTCATTTACAACTAAAGTAAAAAACCAATAATAAAGAACAAAAACTTTGAACCTGACCTTAACACTGTCTAAGGTCAGTTCACCATCAAGAATATACTTCTTGGGATCATCAATTCCTTCGTATGCCAAAACCTGTAAAATAATGACGACTGTCAGTGCATACATATTTGTCATACGTAAAATGGCATAAACATTAAACCAAAGAGAAAAGGAGCAGAATCAGAAATAGTATGAAAGATGATTACTTTGGGACCATCTCCAGTAACACCAAAGTATTCTGAAACCGGTTTCCCAACATCTTCATTGTCCATTTCCACAGAGACAAAGAGAAGCTGCATTGAAACCAAAAAAATGATGAACACCAGGCTATATTTGCTTCCAGTGTAAAAAAAAACTGTTATATTTCTCCTTTCAAGGGAACACACTACACAAGGATGTTTGTTAAATGTCCAAGAAATAGCTGTAGAAAACCACCGGAACTTCACCAAGTTGTCTCAGTTTTGTCAAAGCATCAAGCACAAAATCACAAGCCTCTACTTTTCAGAGAAAAAATGAAAACATCCAATAACTCATCCAAAATCAAACTCATATCCAAAGGTTGATTTCCAGGTTGCCTCCATGTTCCTCATCAACTGTAGTCCCGTAATGCAAAGTTAAAAGATTCTTCAAAGGGTAGCACAAGATTCATATGGAAAACACCAAGAAAGTATGAAGTGAGATAGATAGTGAATCATAGGTGACCAACTTCCATGAGTTACCTTTCCCTTGAAAAGTTTTGCTGATTCTTGAAAGATTGGGAGAACCTTATCAGAGTCGCTTTTAGAGGCGAAGAGCAAAAGCTGGAAAAAGAAAGCGGATTGAACAAAGAAAGCGTCAGATCTCAATAAAAGAATAACATAAAAATGAAAAAGTTGAGGCTATGAAAATACACAATAAACACAAGGCTACCTGCTTCTTGATCGGATTTTCAAAAATCAGTGATGCACTTTCCCTACTGAAGGTGGTCACTAAGGGAAGCTTGTTGGCAAACACAAAGTCAACTATTGCAGGCTTAGTAAACTCACCGTCTGCAAAAATTAACAGGTCAGCTTTAATAAAAATTGCTTTAGTGTTTGCATGGCACGTCTTGGAACCATCTCCTTAATAAAAAGTGTTCAGATAAGTTAATAATGGAACAAACCGAAGTGGACTATCTTCTCATCATCTTTCTTCAACATGACCAAAGCTGGACTTTTGGCTTTAGGATCGATATGGAAAAGCTTTGCCACATCAGGATTGGTAGTTTGATAGAAGCTAACATCATCCTCAAGTCTTGAGACAGCAGCAAGCTCCTGACTCTCAGGACCCTGCATGTATTTAAACTTTTAAGAGTCCATACAATGTGGAAGGAGAAAGTAAACCATATGATACAAGATGCAAACACACATTACCATGACACAATCATCAATAGTTTATTTCAACCAATTTTTGAGGGGAAAAAATCGAGTTTCCAACCTTTTTATTATCCAATTCCCTTAACTAAAAGATTCATTACCTAGTAGAAATCATGGCATTGTGGTAGCTTATGCAGATATTTGATTGCATAGGAAAAATTAGTAATGAATTTACCCCTGATTTTTTTTTTTAATTTTAACTTTCATTAGATGAAAGACTTAACAGTACAAGAGGGGTATACCAAAAAGCCAGAAAGAAAAGAGAAGGGAAAACAAAGCCCACCGAGAGGCCCAAACCCCTGATTTTCAAGGCAGATATTGTGTGATTCAACCCCTTGCTTGGGATTAGTGGAGCACTTTCTCCTAATTTTGGAAATTTTAAGAGCAGGAAAGGGAAAAGGCTCAAAATCAATAGAGAATTTTTTCTGTTCTGAAGATGGGTGGAGCTAAAACTTCACTTTGACTGACTCTATCAAAACAAAAAATGCTGAAATAAAAAAAAGGCATAAATCATTATAAAAAAAAAAAGAAAGAAAAAAACCTTAGTATGATGACAGAAATCGTCATCCTATCTGTGAATTGCAAGCATTCTAGTGAATAGACGAGGTCCAGTCTTTCATTAATGAAGGCTACATGTGCCTTTTAAAGGGTTAAAATATAAATCAAGGTTTAAAGCCTAGAAAATTCTAGAACTAATGAAATCCCATGATAGAATTATATGCTAGAAACTCTAGAACTAATGAAATCTCAAGCATGATACAATTACATACTTGATTAACTTTTTCTTTAATAACTGAGGATTTCTAATAACTCGAAGTCACACGAGTGCAGCTCACGGTCAAAACCCACCATTATGCACTACGTCAATTTAACTCTAAGAAAGAATCAAGTAGCATAGTTTATTTGTTGGTAGGTTGGAGGACTATAAGCATGAAGATTTTCCTTCCAATTGGTTGCTTTTGCATTACGTGCTACTTCATCAATCTTGCTGATTAGTGTTCCCAATGCTACCAATTGCATTTTATTCTTCTCATGGTTTTCCAAGTAACAAAAATGTTGTATTTACTAGTGCATCATTTTGGGTTGGATTAGTATTCTTGTAAACATCCTTAATTCACTAGTGTCTAGAATCTATTCACAAGGGGATTTCTTGATATCTTTAATGATGGATAGGATGTGAGGTAGAGATAAACATTAGGAAGATTCTACTAAGTTTCAAGAGGTTAGACTAGAGGGAATAAATGGGCAATATTAGATGAAAAAGCCTAGGTTAGGGATTTGTTATATGTAAAGAGGCTTTTAGAAGGTCTTTTTGCTCTCTTTTTTTATAACGGCAAATTTTATTCAAAGAAGGAGAAACAAAGAAAAGAACAACGAACAGGACTAAAAATAAACACAAACAAATAAACTAAACATCAAAAGAAATGTGTAGCCGAAAAACTCCTTCCCTAGCAAGGCCATCTGCCAAAACATTAGCTTCACAAGGAATATGAAGAAAAGAAGCTCCTAGCTGAGATGAAATATCTTGCACCTCCTCCACCAAATCTGCTGAAGTGCACGGATGAGAAGACTTTTTGCTCTTTCTTTCTTCATTTTCCATTGAAGACTCTAGGTTGGGGTATTATTGTTGCGAGTCTTTAAGAGGAGGATTACGTGATTTACTGTGTCACCTTTTAAACCGAATGGAACAAAGATTTTCCAAAAGCCTTAATCGACTCATCCATGGAGTTGTGATTTGCCAAGAGCAAAGATTTAAGAGAATTATGTGATACATTGTGATACCTGAGAATTATGTGGTACCTTTTATACTCACCAGTTGATCATGATCACCATCTCAGAATTCATGTTTGGGTTGTTACAAATTTTACGGTGGTTGTGCACCTACCTAATGCAACCCTCCTTATATACTCACCAGTTGGTATCGAACAAAAATTTGCCAAGAGCCTAAAGAGGCTTATGCTAGGAATTGTGGATTTGAGTTAATGAAATATCTATATGTGGGGCTTGTAGTTTTCATAAAGTGATACTCACCTTAAATAAAGCATTTGTTATTAGTTTTATTGAAATTTTAAATTATGTAGATCACTGAGATTTAGGACCTGGCCCTGGAAAAAGAAAATTGTGCCCCAGCTAAACCCATTGTATAGACCAAAAGGTCTGTGGATTGAGCTTGCGGCATGACTAGAAAAACCCTAGCAAACCATTCACCCTCTTTGACCATTGGTGAGTTGTTTACATTAAATTGATTGATTGTATAAACCTACAGTTTGAGCCTGCATCATCCAACAATAATTGAAGAAAATAAATACCGGAAGTGAATCTCAAATTTTAGGCTCTTTTTTTTTTAAGTTGGACAGAGGTATTATTGTTTTGACAGAATTAAAGTATTGATAATGTTGACTGACCAAGTACATCTTAATAATTCTCGGATGAAAAGCTTGTATATGTTACAGAAAACCAAATCCGAGAGTAAGAAAGTACCACCAAAGATCCGAGGAATCCCAGAACCAGTTTATCTTCAGAAGTCAATATCGTTTCAGCTTCCTCCGTTGTGGTTACATTGTGTATACTAGGCCCTGTCTTCTTCTTAATCCAAGTAACAATAGCATCCCTGCATGTTAAATTTAGAGGAAATAATTTTCACTGAAGTGCATACAAATGAATGAAAAGTGCGTTCCATTTCACCAGAATGACATTAACAACACATTTGTGCGACTGTTGAAATTTTGTGACACTGCAGATTCCTTTTCCATGGTGCCACAGAACATAGATTCCTAACCCTTTCTATAGGAAATGATATTCCATGGAGTTGAAGAAAATTAGTTCAATTTCCCCTCTTTCCACAAGGAAAATAGCTCCACCAAAAAGTGATATTCCTATGGACAGCACAGAAATTTGGAGGCTTTTTCTTGCTACAAAAGAATCCTCAGCATTGCACAAACGTGTCTCAAGTGAACGCCAAGAAACCAGGAAAGAAACAGTGTAATACAGATAAATCACAAGTTGACTTTCAACTTGTATCATATTTGCTTAGAAAGGAAGAAACCAAGAAAATGCCAAGGCAGACATATAATAACTCAGACCATAATCTCAAGACATTAAAAATAAAATAAAATAGCACCAAGTACCAGGCATAAACACAAAATACCCACATGCTGATAAAAATAAAAAATAGAGTTGGATGTAAACATGTAAACAAACTTTTCAAATCTTCACCCTGAATCTCCATTAGGCAAAAGAATCACCCTCTAATGTTCTATCCTAATTCCTAACTACAGTTAGACCAAAAGGGCTAACCTTAAACCTTAAATATATCACAACTTGATTTTAACTTCCATATCATATTATACAATCTTTTTTTTTTTTTTTTGTCATATGACTGACATATTTTATTAGAAAGGACGAAACTAAAAATAATGCAAGGCAAACACATAATAACTCAGACCATAATCTCAAGATTAGAAAACTTCAGCAGCAACTACCATAGATGCAAAATGTTTACATGCTAGAAAATGCAAGATTTGAAATGAGAAAATAACTATGATCCCAGATACAGGGTTATGGCAGAGACATACCATGGATATGGAAAGTCGGAAATGACACAGATTTTACACATTATTCAAAATGAAGTATCGGATTTTATATGATACATTGACAATTTGAAGTGTCCACATATCATTAGAAAAGGAGAAAAACAGAATAGGATATAAACAAACATTTCGAAACTTCACTCTGAATCTTCCATCCTAACTACAATAATACTGAAAGATCTAAGATTAACAAGAGCACCACAAAAGCCAAGATTCCTTTCAAATTCTTTGTGGAATTTGAATGAATAAGAAATGTGCTCTTCTTCTTCATAACCAGTTAAAATGTTTTCTGATTCCCCGGTCAATTTTCAATCTCTTCAGCTAATCATGAAAAGCATTTACACTCGAGTCATTTCCCAAGACTCGCAGAATAAAAAAGTTCCCTTTTTTCGTACATATTCACACAGAACGCACTAGATTCAAACACCAAATGGATTCATTTACAATAAACGAATCACTACTTCTAAAGTTCTAATTCTAACGACTCATTTATGAAGAACTGTTTTCAACTACAAAGTAAAATCTACTCCAAATGGCAGCATTTCCTGATCTGTCCCTAAACAACACAAAATCACATCATCATGGACTCATCCACTGCAACAACGGAGATTCAACTTTCTAGCACTGTAAATCCTAAAAAAAAATCTACTTTTCCAACACAACAAGAGAAGAAGAGAAGTAGACTGAAGAAATCAAAATCGAAATCGAAATCGAAATCTTACTTGTTTCTCTGCCCTGGATACGGCCTATGAACTCCATCCACAAAGAAAATCAACGTCGGAAACCCCTGCACGTCATACTTCTGCGCCAGATCATTCTCCACCGTCGCATCCACCTTCGCCAGCACCGCCTTCCCCTTCAACTCCGTCGCCGCCGCCGCGTACGCCGGCGCCAGCGCATGGCAGTGCCCGCACCACGGCGCGTAGAACTCCACCATCACGTACTGATTCTTCTCCAAAAACTCACTGAAGTTCCCCTTCGCCAGCACCACCACATCCTTCTCATCCACAGCCGGTGGCGGCGGCGGCGGCGAATATCCTCCGTGATCGGAGTCCGATCCTTCGAAATCGTCGAAGTTCTCAGGCTCATGATCGCCGGATCCGTGATCTAGATCTGAGAACGAGTTCTTGCTGGAAGTTGCAGATTCGTCGTCTTCTTCAAGGAAGCTGAGATCTTCTTCTTCGAGATCTTCGGCCTCCTTCGAAGTAGTTGCAGATGAGAAGCCATGAGAGAGCAGAAGAGCTGAGATCGAGAGAACGAAAAGCAGTTTTCGGATCGCCATTTCCGTTACGGACAGAGATCGGAAATATCGGAAATGAGGTCTGAGTCAGATCAGGAAGGGTTTGGGTTTGTATTTATAGAGCGGAGGAGATGGAGAGGGGGATGCCGTTGGATTGCGCGGGAATTACGATGTCAATGAAATGTGACACGTGGAATGAGCCGATTGGATGGGAGATGTTTCAAGGGCCTGTAGGAGATTGCCACGTGTGAGATGTGAGTCATGGGTGTTTGACGAAGGAGTTGACTTGGAGGGTGGTCTTGTAATTTTTGGAATGATTTAGGATGTTTTGATGTTGACGATTAGATTGACGGGGATGGCATGCGCTGTTTCTGTTTCTGATTTTTATTTCCCGTAGTAGTATAGTGAAGAGTGGCATGTAGTAGCACCATTGCTTGTGACTTGTGAGGCCCACAATACGAGGGATTTGTGTTTGTGGATTAGGCAGGCATTGAATTTTGGGGTTTACAAGAGGTCAAAATTGGATGTGGACAAGTTTACTGATTGCCAGCTAATCTGTACAATGGGGAACGGGGAGCCCTGTTTTGGATGAATCAGGGGTTGCCATGTGGGGGCTGCATCTGTCCCCCCGATTCATCCAAATGGGGGCCGCGGCATTGAATTTTGGGGATGACAAAAGGTCAAAATTGGACGTGGACAAGTTTTCAATTGCCAGCTAATCCATATGAGGGACTCAATTCAAATAGAACGGGTGGGTTTAATTCGACCAAACAAGGCCGCCTGAACGAGGAGGGGTTGTTATTTTATCCAGAGAGGGGAGCCCGAGGGGTGGGTGGTATTCGTCCCTATTTGGACGAATCACCGGGGGAGGGGGGTTGTTATTTTATCTAAAGAGGGGAGCCCCAGGGGTGGTATTCGTCTCTATATGGACAAATCACCTGGAGTGGGTGTTTTGACGTTAGAAACTGTTTGGACGAAGTTGGGGATTCAGAGTCGATTGTAGTGATTGTAATTACGTCCGCACGTCAGAAAATTGCTGTTTTCTGAGTGACCAACTGGGTGACGCCATGTCAGCAGATCATTTTGCAGTTACGTGACGTGAGCAGAGAGATGGCATACTTACGTGAGCAGAGATTGTAAGATGGAGGGATTGGATGTGTGTGTGTGTGGTGTGGTGTGGTGTTGCAAGTTGCAGAGAGCAAATGAAGAAACCGGATGTACATTTGTAGTTGCAAATTGAATGGACGGATAAGTCGTGTGTGGCAGCAAATTGTAATCCCAGGTGTGGCTAGTCCACAATATTGAGTAGTAATAAGTGCATGTCCTTCAACATGTGGAACATGGCTCCATTTATTTCCAACTACATTCAAGACTCAAAGGAAAGTGATGGAGTTTCCCCTTCAATCACCAGCTGTAGTAGACAAAATTGAATTGCAGGATGGCGATGCAATTCCCTTCCGCATGGCCACGGCGAAGCATACCCAATTCAAATTTATTGGGTGCACAAATCCGACGATCAGTAAAACAAATCCGATCCAAATTGAGAGTAAACGGATTAGTGACGGATTGAAAATTTTGTAATCCGTTAGCAACGGATGGGTGACGAATTTCACCCTCAATCCGCGTATTCAATCCGATTCGACCCATTAACATTAAATATATATATATAAAAAAAAAGAAAGACATAAGGCGTCTAAATATAAGTTAAGAGGTCTAAATATAAAGAAGAAAAAACTTCAGGAGTCAAAATGTAATTCACTTCTATATATAAGTATAACAAATGAACCTCTCAACCAAATTTCACCCTAGCCCGGAGAGCATGTTCTTCAAATTTTCTTTACTATTAGATTCAACGGATTGAACAGATTAAATCGATCCAATCCGGTCTTCCACGGATCGGATTAGATCGGTTTAATGTATAAATATAACAAATGAAACCCTCGACCAAATTTCACCCTAGCCTTAAGAGCATGTTCTTTAAATTTTCTTTAATATTAGATTCAATGGATTGAACCACGGATTGGATCAGTTTTAAACAGCCACGGATTGGTGACGAATTTGGCTTAACCCGCACCAATCTGATCCACATAAATAATCCGATCCACATAATCAATCAATAATTTGGTGTTTGGATTTGATCTTTTTTGCATTTTAGTAATAAATCATAAGTTTAGATTATGGTTGTCAATCATGTCGTGTTAACGAATTTGTGTTGCGAGTTAATGAACTCGTGTTATAATCATCTCAACCCGTACATGACTCATTAAATAAATGGGTCCAAAAATCAAACACAAAACAATACGATTATTTAACGGGTTACACGACACGACCCATGTAACCTGTTAAATATATTAAGTCATTTCGGACCACGTCACTTAACATGCATAACCCGGTACTGTCAACCCGTTTAACCCGTTAATTATTTATAAAGTGACTCATTTTTCATCTAATTGTATCAAATAGCCTGAAATCTAAATAGGTGATAAATAAAATATCCCCTCAGTTTGCTATGAAAAATAAAATAACTTCTCAGTTTGCCACCAATGTTCACTGAATAATCCATATTCCACAACATACAATAACAACTACAATAAAAATCCAATAACAAAAACAAGTCATTAATCATATCGGTTTGACGGGTTGTTAATCGGTTACTGGTTTTATTCATTAACAGTCCGTTGATTTAACATGTTAGTTGGATGTAGGGGAATTCATAAATGGGGAAAAAGATGGAATGAGCATACACAAAACCGATGTGGTCTCTCTAATTTGTCACTACATATACTACTAAGGATGGTTGGAGTAAGAATGGGAGAACATTGGTTGAAAAATCTTGGGTCCTAAACCAAGGGCGGATCCAGGAAATTGAACTTTTTTTTTTTTTGTTTTGTTTTGTGGGGGGCGGGGGGGGCGGCGCTTAACGTAAAAGAAATATTGGGTAAAGGGACAAATGTTAAAGAAAATGGCACAATAATTCTCAAAATCTACATGCGTTTTTAAAAAAAAAAAAATTAACTCTTTCAGGTTCGGTGGGGGCTTTAACCCCCAGAAACCTGTACCTGGGTCTGCTCTAACAACAACAAAGGGGGTCCCAAGAAAAGAGAGAGACTAGAAAGGGTTCCTGAATTGCATGGATTAGAAGCATAGTCATATGCATTTTCTTTTATAATTTAAATTGCAAATTGGCATTCTCTGTAGATAGTCTATTTAGAATTCACATTGATGGAAAACATTTAGAGATAGTTTAGGGTAACACTGATGCGAGGTTAGATGAGTCGCCACAAATTTTTGCTGTAATCATCGATTGGAAACAATAGTGCCTAGGAGAAAATTGCATAATGATGGGTTGAACCAAGGTTGATATTTATACTCACATGCCTATACACATAACATGTTCATGCACTAGGCTATCATCCACATTAAGGCTCTACCTGGTGACCATAGCCCATAATATACAGGTATGAGATGGGGCAGAATGCAGACAATTCTTCCACTATCATCCACTTTAGGGCTCTACCTGGTGACCATAGCCAATAATACACAGGTATGAGACAAGGCAGAATGCAGACAATTCTTCCATGTTCTAAGTATTGATGTAGCTATCCAATTTAATCATCTGCCCATGTGACTAGTATTCCACTACTCTATATAGTCATCACATACTGTACAAACCTATCAAGCATATATCACTCCACTTCAAGGGCACCTTTATTAACACTGCAGTTAGAACTGTGTCATCCTCTGGAGGTGAATGTTAGGTAATAAAAATAAATAAATAAATGACAAGACAAAAAAAAAAAGTGTGGCTTAGATGCATATGATATGCCATAAGCCAAGGTGGATATGAAGAGCAACAGAAGTTATAAGTGGGGTTGAGTACTAAGAAGAAAGAAAACCAAGACATGTGAGATTGGAAATAAGAAACAACTAATATATAAGTAGAAGTAAAGAGAAGCACATAATTTGAATAAATGTTGTCTACCTATGATGGACTCTTCTTTTCGTTTAGAATTCTTTCCTTTTTATTGGCATAATGCTAGGCCTATCAATGGGACAGGCCGGGCATGGGTTGTCCAAGCCCGTCCCGAATATTGGATGGGCACTACAAGAAATTTGGGGTTTAAGGACGACACAAATTTGTCCCAAAATGTACATATTTCGTCACCGAAACTAATTAAGACGAAAATTTTTCGTCATCCGTTTCGTTGCCAAAGCCTTGTCACTAAAAGGTATTGGAGACGAAAAAAAAAATCGTCATTGAAAAAGATAAATTTGTGACGATTTTTTTTGTCTTCAATACACTCTGTTGGAAACAAGTAAATTTTTTTTCGTCTCCAATATACTATGTTGGAAACACACTTGTAAGTAATTAGTGACAAAATATTTTGTCATTAAAGGAAGAAATTAGAGACAAAAATATTTTGTCGCATACCCAAGAGGACACCCATCCTAGTACTGCTCCCGCCCAACCACGCTTAACTTCGGAGTTCTTATGATTTTTGGAGCCGCACAATTTTAGAAGACTTCATGCTAAGTTAATACGAGGTTTGACTTATAAGCCATGGTCAAGACTTGGATATTTCCGATGCGGGCTAACGGAGGCTCATCGTTTGAAGCCTGTGGTTGACACGCTACGCCCCGTGGTTAAGAGTACCACCCGGACCAAGATCTCACATTCTCCCCCACTAGAAATAGAGCCGTCCTCGGCTCTGATACCAACTGTCACAGTCCCGCCCAACTTAACATGAAATTATCCGCTTTGGCCCACGTGTACGTGCGAGGACTTCTCAGGAGGTCACCCATCCTAGTACTGCTCCTGCCCGAGCACGCTTAACTTCGGAGTTCTTATGATTTCCGGGGCCGCATGGTTTTAAAAAGCCTCATGCTAAGTTAATACGGGGTTTAACTTATAAGCCCATGGTCAGGACTTGGATATTTCCGATGCGGGCTATCGTAAACTTGCCGTTTAAAGCCCGTGATTAACACGCTACGCCCAGTTGTTAAGGGTACCGCCCGGACCAAGATCTCACATTCTCCCCCACTAGAAATAGAGTCGTCCTCAGCTCTGATACCAACTGTCACAGCCCCGCTCAACTCAGCATGAAATTGTCCGCTTTGGCCCACGTGCACGCGCGAGGACTTCCCAGGAGGTCACCCATCCTAATACTGCTCCCGCCCGAGCATGCTTAACTTCGGAGTTCTTACGATTTCCGGGGATGCATGATTTTAAAAAGCCTCATGCTAAGTTAATACGGTGTTTGACTTATAAGCCCAAGGTCAGGACTTTGATATTTCTGATGCGGGCTAACGGAGACTCACCGTTTGAAGCCCGTGGTTGACACGCTACGCCCCGTGGTTAAGCCGCCCAGACCAAGTTCTCATAGTAGCAGAGACTGAGAGAGGTAGATGTACCTGGCGGTGGCGGACTCCTGGATGGAGGATGATGGGCACAGATGATGGTGATTGGTGATGGTGGCTGCGTCTGGGAATTCTAGGTGAGAGAGACTGAGAGAAGTAGAGATGAGAGGGATCACTGATCAGGGATGGGTCTGCACTACGTGTGTTGATGGAGGATGATGATGATTGATGGGGGCCAATGGGCCATGGGGCTGCTGCTTGAGACGATGGGTGAGAGATGTTGGAAAAGGGTTTTGGAAAATGGGGAAAATGGTTCTTCTCTCCTCTTCTGGAAAAGGGTTTTGGAAAAAGGGGAAAAGGGTTTTGGAAAAGAGAGACCGGGATAGATGGAGGGACAAAGGGGGAAATGGATTTTGAAAAAGGGGCGTTGGATTGTGGTGAGGGGGGGGATGGACGTTAGGGCCTTGGGGGGCCCATTTTAGTCATTTTAAAGGCTTTTCCAAAGCAATACTTGTAAGAGAGGAATAGGTTCAAGTGCGAACGAAATTGGTGCCACCGCAAATGAAATTGGCGCCTTATTTTGGTGAACAAATATTTTCGTCTTCCATAACTTATCCTTAATAGTGACGAATTATGTTCGTCACAAAAACAAATTATATTTTGTGACAAAATTTTTTGTCTCCAATGAGCTAAAATAATTCGCGCCAAAGCAAATGAAATTGGCATCTTATTTTGGTGACGAAATATGGTTGTTGTCTATAACTTATCCTTATTAGTGACGAATTACGTTCGTCGCAAAAACAAATTATATTTTGTGACAAAAATTCTCGTCTCCAATGAGCTAAAATAAGTCGCACCCGCAAATGAAATTGACACCTTATTCTAGTGATGAAATATTTTCGTCTTCAATAACTTATCCTTATTAATGACGAATTAAGTTCGTCACAAAAAAAAATTATATTTTATGACAAAAATGTTCGTCTCCAATGAGCTAAAATAATCCGCGCCAAAGCAAATGAAATTGGCGCCTTATTTTGGTGACGAAATATGTTCGTCTTCCATAACTTATCCTTATTGGTGCCGAATTACGTTCGTCGCAAAAAAAAAAAAAAATTTGTGACAACAATTTTCGTCTCTAATGAGCTAAAATAATTGGCGCCAACACAAAACAAGTCGGCGCCATATTTTTGTAGACGAAATTTTATTTTCGTCTCCTATACTTTTGAAAAAAATGAAAACAGACGACAAAATTTATATTTCGTCCCCTTTGGGTGTTCTTCTAAGACAAAAAAAATTCGTCATCAAATTTCGTCGCAACAGCCTAAATTTCTTGTAGTGGGGCCTGCCTAGGGTTGTCCAATCCCGATCCTAAATTGAACGCGCCTATGTCAAATCCCATCCCGTACAGGTTTGGGAAAGGCCCGAGCTTTAGTACGATCTTGAACATAAGATCAACATTCTCTAATTATTCTTATACTGTCACCGGACTTTAAACCCTCCTTATTTTTTCCTGGCTTGGGACTGGCAATGCAATGCAACAAGCAACATGGCGGGGTTATATTCTTTCCTTCCACGACATTAAAAAAAAACAGAGAGAGAACAAATACAAGCAAATAAGAGAACTAATCTCAGTTAAATTATAATCTTGCTGGCTGAAAGTTTTCCTTGCCTCTACAGTCCCAGCATTCAAAAATAAATCAAACTAAAATAAAAGGTATTCTTTGTACAGTCCAAAAGCCTGTGGTCATCCAACAAACAAGTAATTCATGTGTTGTGGGACCAACACTAACTAATTTGTCATATGCAAGATGATTTTTCTAATCACAATTCTGAAGAAGACGTTTCCTATCATGATTTCACTAATCTTGCACTACTGCAGTATCCCCTTTGATCTCTGGCTCACGTATATATCCCAAAGAGAAAAAGAAGAATCTCTGGCTTGTGGGTAATGTTGCTCAGCGATACATACAAATGAAGTCTAACAAATCAAAAAGAGCAAAGAAAGTGTTCTGCAGTGAGAGCTGAGGCAATTTATGGACTGTGAACACTATATCCAGTGCCGTTTTATTTCATAAACAATATGGTGCATGCATGAAATTAATAAACCAAAACATTCCAATTATATAATCAGATTCATGTATACAATTTACTTATATCTCAAGCAACTGAAACTAAATCAAAAGTTCAATAATCCATTAAACAAAAGCAAACACCAATCAACAATCATACAACACATTCAAGTTATCTTCTTGGTTCCTGAATAAATAAAGGAGCTCGGCCTGGAATCATGTAATTATAGTAGAGGGGGTAGTTTTGGTAAATAAATTAAAAACTTAATAAAATTATCTTAGCCGGGCCTGACCTACTCTGCCTAGTCCTAGTCCCATTTTGGCCGAGCTTTCAAAAGTTTGTCCAAGCATAGCCCGCTAGGCTCAATTTTTTTTAAAGTCCTGTGTTTTCGGGCTTCGGACGGGTCGGGTACCCATTTCAACGGGCTAAATTGACAGGCCTACGTGTGAGAGAAGGTCCATGTTTTTGTGTGCTGTTTCTGTTTCTAGTAGTAGTAGTGAAGAGTGGCATGTAGTACAAACGGTTATGTTTTTTAAAGTAGACCACATCCATCATCTTGTGTGTATCCTAGAAAACAAAACAAAACAAAAATAAGGATCTTTTGCAGCCAATGCAGTGAAAATATTAATTCAAATGAGTTCAGATCCTCAGGGCTGTTTGTTTACATGGAGGAAGGATTATAATTAAATAAATTGAAGTGTCAAATTAATATAAAAAGAAATGGTTTCATATATTAATCCTCCTTAAATTCCATTTTTTAAATTTCATACCTGAAATCAGATAATGTCACTACAGTCGCTTAACTCTAGTCAATATTATTTGCTTAAATTTTTTGCATCATATCCCATGATATCACGGGATAGTCCCATGATATCATGGAATTTATCAGTTTTAGTATCATATACTTTCTGCAATCAGCAAGCAAATTAATTTTTTAAAATACGAAAAATGACATTTTGTGAAAAGTAAATACACGCCTGACCACCATTTCTCAGGTTCTATCATTCGAATTTTTTTTTCCTTGATATGCTATATAAAAGCCATGACATCAAGGGGGCGGTGTTATGATATCATGAGATTTACTAGTTTTTGTGACATATATTGTGCCCATGATATTATTGACTCTGAGGCAAAAAAAGCTATAAAAAAATATTGATCAAAGTCAAGCAAATCTGGTGCCATTATTTGAGTTTTGGTAATGAAATTGGGAAAATCAGATTTAAAGAGGGCTAATATCTCAAAATCCCTAGAAAGAAAGTGGAAGGAGAAGGGAAAGACACTTTTTTTTTTTCATTTTGTTATTGTTTAAGAGTGCTTTCTCTGTCAATCTTATGCTTTTGAAGAGTATCTTTTTTGTCATATTGAGCAACTAAATGTACCAATTTTGCCATTTTCTGATTTTCCCTCCAACTCCCCCTTCATTTATATTGATTTGACACTTAATTTTATTTCATCCTGCTCTTCCCTACAAATAAGCAAGCCAAGGATTTGACTTTAGAGAAACCTTCAATTGAAGAAGTGGAACCCTACGGTGAGATCTACCGATTAATATTTGAGCAACTCAAAATAGAGTATCACGTAATCTTATCCAAATAGGAGTCGATCCGAGCATAATATTGATAGTTTAAAGAAAATGATATCATGACACAATCATATGCATTATTCATATATCACTTTTTTATCAAATGGTCAGTCTTAAGGTGGAACCAATTCTTATTGGGGTAAGATTTTCGAACACCCCATACATGGGGTATTTATTTTAAGCATCTTGAATTCTCAAAATAAGTGAGCCCTCCTATGCAATCCCACTCCTTCAACTTATAATTTCTTTGGGCCTATCTGTTTGTATTAGAATTCATAGAAATTGAATACATAAGATTGATAACATAAGTAGCTAAAAATGAAAATCAAATGTGAATTTCCAATGACTAGCATCAAATATTACCTTCTCTTTTAGGAAATAGAATAAAAGGAAGATGGGAATTAAAATGAATACTTAGCCGTGACCTTGTTAATTCAATACATAATATCCTTCACTCTTAGCCTCTTTAATAATCCTAGTGCAAAGTTCATTTCATCATGAATTCCTATACATTTTTAATGCAAACAAACGGGCCCTAAGCCAAAGCCTTAGTTGATCCGGACTTCATGGAAACGTGTGGCAAGTTGGTGGGCCCACTAACTTACAATATGCATAATGGCTTTGAAAATTATAGATTTCACACCTAAAATACATTCAGTAGATTTTTCTTTATTTGGTTAAATCTTAAAGCCCATTCGCATATTTTAGACCAGTAGACCTATAAACTTTGTCATGTGCTCGTGTTGTACTTGTGTAGAAGATCCATATCAATCAACAAATATAAAGCCCTAGTAATAATATAAAGCACCTTGTTAAAGAACATGGTTATTTTAGCACTATGAGGCACCATATTTGCACGCGCCTCATAAGTTATCATGGCATAGGATGCATTCCCCTTGTTGGAAGAAATGGTGGAAGATGCACCATTTCCATTGATCATCACAGATTTCTTACAACCAAAAGCTACAAGTCAAAGTATGTTTATAATATTGAAATCAGTGTACAAAAAGCAACACAACTTGCAAATCTTCCGAAATCATATTTCATTCAAAATCTACTGCAACAGCCACTAGGGAAAAAAAAAAATTCAGAAGAGCAAATCCAACCACCTACAATAAAAATGAGACCACCTCATTTTAGCCTCTGTTTTCTCTCAATGAAGTCAAGTCAAATTTTTTTATGGAGGCAGTTCTCATTAATTTGCAACTCAGTTTTAGTGGTGTTGAAGTTTATTTTGTTAGCAGTTGAGGAGGGGGCCATGTGCTTTGTCACATGGTAGAGGTCTATCATCAATAAGTAATGGATTAATTAAAAGATTTCTATTGGGATTTGGGACTACTATAATTTATAAAAGAGACCCCAATGAGAAAGATTCCCTTGAAATCTTAAAAAAGCGTCGACCTCCTAAACATGATATGAAACTATTAAAAATCTCATTGGTCAGCTCACAGTGTACACTTGACTCTTCATAAGTATGAATATTGAATGTTGGTCACTGATGAGTACTAAAAAGCACATATTTTCATACATATTTTGGACCATTTTAAGAGCTTATTGATATTAAAGAGCTTTATTTAGTGACAAATCATGTTTTTATGCATTTAGGGTCCATTGTAGTATATTCATGCATAATTTGCTCAAAAATCACACTTTTTGCATAAATTCATGAAACTTGCCATTTTTGGAGATTTATTTTTGGAAAGTCAATTATTTTTGGTGCATCAAGTAGAGTCCCATGCATTGTCCATTTAAATTCCTTACATAAAATTATTCTTGAATCCATTTGTTTTAATTTGTGTAGGAGAAATCAAGAATGAGACCTACATTGGTGAAATTTGAGAGAGATCAAGGGTAGGACATCTTTTAAGGTGGACCCACATATCTTGGTATTTTTGGAGAGTTTGAAAAGTCAACAATGGAAAGCTAGATTTGTGATTTCAAATTCAAGAAAGGAAAGTGTTCTAAAAGAGATTGACTAGTCAATCAAGGAAGCTTGGAAGCAAACCAAAGATGGAAGAAGAGTCAAGAAACAATGAAAGAAAAGACCCCCTCACTAGTGTAATTCCTCCACCATTCTACGACCCATCTCTTTTCTCTACCATAACTCATCTTACTTCAAGAAGGCTTATCCCAACTTGAAGCTTCAACTAGAGAGGTTCCTTTCATCCTAGTATGTAGTTGTTTTTTTGGAATTTTATTTCTCCATCTTTTATGTAAAAAACATTGCATATTAGTAAAAGTGTGATTTTTTAATTCTTTTTCTTAGGTGATTAATGCTTGAATTGTGTTTTCCTTGTTGTTGTTCTTGGATTGACAACCCAAGATCCTAAGGACATGAAATAAGTACTTATGAACCCAATTTGAGAATAAAAAAAGTAGAGCACACTTATCACACATTTATTTTTATTGCAATTCCCACACATTTACATTTATTGAAAAATCCACACATTTAATTTCTTGTCAATGCCACACATTTAATTTATTGCAATCCACACATTTAATGTTTTTGCACTACACACATTTAAATTCAAACACTTGTTGTTTTCTTTTCTGCTTATGCTTCTTATGCAATTATGTGAATTTTATGCATAGTTTAGGGTTGGGATTAGAGTTCATTGCATATATCTTCAAATCATATAGCGAGTGCATGTTTAAGTGGCTGGAAATTGAAGCCTTCAGATCTTTAAGGCAGAAATTAAAAATCAGTTTTGATGAACCTATGTTGGACAACCAAACAACCCACCTTCTGTACAGTTTCAGGAAAACTGTAGAAACAGTTTTTTTTGCAAAATGTTTGAAGTGGGTAGACTAGTCAAACCATGATATTTTTCTGTGGAATTTGGAGAAATTAAAGTTTAGCATGTGGTCTATGACATCCCAAAATTTCAAATCCAAACGATTTCAGGAGGTTTGTGAACCGGTGGCTTGAATATGGCATGTTAGGCTAGTTTTTAAGGTCATATTTACGCATTCATATCTTCTTTGTTTTAAAACATTTTTCACTTCCGTTTTTTTTAGTTGATTCATGCATCATTGTAGTTCAAAATCCAGCCATTAAACTTAGTTTTAGATTGCATTAAATTAGGAAAAATCATGCATAAAAACAACCCTGCATACTAGTTTTTCAGACTTAGAATTTTTAGCATCTCATGGCATATATTGCATTACTAACTTTCTAACTTAGGTTTCTTTTTTTTTTTAGTTTAGTTTCTTTGTTTTCTCTTTTTATTCTTGATGTTCTAACTTGTGTTTTCTTTTGTAGCAATTTTAGTTTTTAGTTTAGGATTTTTTGATTTAGGAAGTTTTCTTTTCATTGGATTGTAATTAATTTAATTTTTGGAAAGTAGGAATGATGAATGTACTTTTCTAGATTTTAGGCTAAAATTAGATTTTATTTAGGGCAGGTGACAAAGTTGGAAAACCTTATTTCTAAAGCTCCCTGTGGATCGACCTGGTCTTACCAGTTTTATTACTACAATCGAAGCTCTACACTTGGAGCTCACGATCAGTCACCTTACTTGCATTAAAGAGAGGTCATTCAATCCCAGTTCATATAACTACTACTAATAAAATTAAACTGCAAATTATCCCAACTAACTATTTCACCATTCGATCCCAGTTCGTATGAACTAGGTAAATTGTGGATAAGGTGTCCGCTCCCCTAGCTCCCACCAGGTTTCGAACCTGGGTGGTAAGGGTGCACAAAAAACCCTTCGATTCGTAAAACCGATCCTATCTGATCCGATCCGCAGATTTTTAACCAAACTAAAGGTAAACGGATTGGTGACAGATTGAAAATCTTAAAATCCGTTAGCAACGGATCGATGATAGATTTCACCCTCAATCCATGGATTCAATCCGATTTGTTGACATTAATATATATATATATAAACTTAAGGGGTCTAAATATAAGTTAAGAGGTATAAATATAAAAGAAGAAAAAAGCTCCAGGGTCAAAATGTAAGAATTCAAGGTTTCAATAGATGGAGTGTGATTTCTATGACTTTAACATCATGTTTGGCTTTATTTGTTGATTAGTTCTCTTTTGGTTGTAATGTAGATAAAAACAACTCTTTGTATTGATCAATTAGATAGCTTTCGGGACAAATATATATATATATATATTTGTAATTTGTATTTTTTTTTGTGGGTTGTTAGTTTGTATGCTGAAACTCTTTACAACATGTTTGATCTCTTTCTTTAACATTAGATCCAACGGATTAAACCGATCCGATCCTGTCCTCCACGGATCGATTTTTAATAGCCACGGATTGGTGACGGATTCCAAATCCATTAATCCGTACGTAACGTATTGGTGATGGATTTGGCCTAATCCACATAAATCCGATCGGTGTTCACCCCTATTTGGTGGTAGCCCTTTACTTCCTATGTCATACCACTTGGCCAACCGAGCAAGGCAGTGAAAGCAAAACAAAAAAAAAAAAAAGGATCTTTTGCAGCCAAGGCATCGAAAATATTAATCCAAATGAGTGCAAATCATCAGGCCTATTTGTTTGCATGGAGGGAGGATTAGAATAAAATAAATTTCAGTGTCACATTAATATTAAAAGAAAGGGTTTCACATATTACTCCTCATTAAACTCTGTTTTCTCAATTTCATAACTGAAATCAGATAATGTCACTACAATTACAGTCACTTAACTCTAGTCCATATTATTTGCTTAACATTTTTAGGTCAAATCCCAAGATATCATAGGATAGTCACATGATATCATGGAATTTATCACTTTTGTATCATATACTTTCTACAATCAGCAAGCAGATTAGTTTTTTACAACACGAAAAATGACATTTTATCAAAATTAAATACACACCTAACCACCATTTCTCAATTTCTATCATTCGACAAAAAAAATTCCTTGAGATGCTATATAAAAGCCATGACATCATGGGGACAGGCTCATGATATCATGAGATTTATTACTTTTCGTGACATGTATTGTGCCCATGATATCATTGAGTCTGAGGCAAAAAAAGCTATAAAAATAATATTGATCAAAGTCAAGGGACTCTAGTGACATTATTTGAATTTTGGTAATGAAATTGGGAAAACCAGATTTAAAAAAGACTAATATCTCAAAACCCCTAGAAACAAAGTGGAAGGAGGAGGGAAAAACACCTTTTTTTTCATTTTTTTTGTTGTTTAAAAGTGCTTTCTTTGTTAGTCTTAAGCTTTTGAAGAGCATCTTTTTTGTCATATTGAGCAACTATATGTACCCATTTTAATAGTTTAAAGAAAATGATATCATGACACAATCATATGCATTATTCATATATCACTTTTTTATCAAATGGTCAGTATTAAGGTGGAACCAATTCTTATTGGGGTAAGATTTTCGAACACCCCATTCATGGGGTATTTATTTTAAGCATCTTGAATTCTCAATAAGTGAGCCCTACTGTGCAATCCGACTCCTTCAAGTTATAATTTCTTTGGGCCTATTTGTTTGTATTATAATTCATAGAAATTGAATACATAAGATTGATAACATAAGTAGTTAAAAATGAAAACCAAATGTGAATTTCCAATTACAAGTATCAAATATTACATTCTCTTCTAGGAAAATAGAATAAAAGGAAGATGGGAATTACAATGAATACTTATCAAATGTGAATTTCCAATTACAAGTATCAAATATTACATTCTCTTCTAGGAAAATAGAATAAAAGGAAGATGGGAATTACAATGAATACTTAGCCGTGACTTTGTTAATTCAATACATAATATCCTTCACTCCTGGCCTCTTTAATAATCCTAGTGTAAAGTTCATTTCATCATGAATTCCTTTACATTTTAATGCAAACAAACTGGCCCTAAGCCAAAGCCTTAGATGATCCGGACGCCATGGAAACATGTGGCAATTGGTGGGCCCACTAACCTACAATATGCATAATAATGTCTTTGAAAATTATAGATTTCAAACCTAAAAAACATTCAGTAGATTCTTCTTTATTTGGTCAAATCTCAAAGCTCACTTGCATATTTTAGACCATTAGACTTACAAATTCTGTCATGTGTTCCTGTTGCACTTGTGTAGAAGATCCATATTTAATCAACAAATATAAAGCCCTAGTAATAATATAAAGCACCTTGTTAAAGAACACATTTATTTTAGCTTTCTGAGGCACCATATTTGTGCGCCCCTAATAAGTTCTCATGGAATAGGGTCCATTCCACTTGTTGCAAGAAATGGTGGAAGATGCGCCATTTCTATTTTGATCATCACAGATCTCTTACAACCAAAAGGCCTACAAGTCAAAGTATGTGTATAATATTGAAATCAATGTACAAAAAGAAAGACAACTTGCAAATCTTCTTAAATCATATTTCATTCAAAATCTACTTTCACCAGCCACTATGGAAAAAACATAGAGTAAATTAGTGAAATGTCCCTCAAAATAGTCTTGTAAGGCCTCAAGTCTAACAACTTTTTCTTTAAGGCCTGTAGTCCATACAGCTCGACATATTTTGGCGAGAGGTCCACATCAGACATTTCCATGACTGATTTGCCCTTTTAGCTGATTAGCCATAAAATTTTAAATTTTCAAAATTTCAAATCTTCCATTCCCCCTCTTTCAAAGATCGTCCAATTGGTGCTGAGAAGACGTCGCATAGGTTCTCCATTGGAGAAGAAGTCAGATGATTCTGATTTGATCGAGGTGGTCCACACAGAGCAGAAATCGGACTTTTGTTCGTATTGTTGCCAAGGTTACAAACTGGAAGAGATCCGGACTGCTCCACCCATTGCTGGAGGAGAGGACCACCGCTGCAGAGGTTGGGCTAGACTCTGTTGTAGGAAAAGAGGATTGTCGTTAGAATCCACAGCCGTGACCATCACAAAACAGACGATTCTCGGATTTCCTTGCACTTGCCAAAGAAGATCGTTAGTTACATAGATCGACCACCGTCGTCGAAGAAAGAGTTTCTCCCTGTCTTACATAGAACTTGTTGCGTCATCACCAAAGAAGGAAGGCAGTAGGGCTGTTATATCGATTTTGGCAAATATATCTTAACTTTTATGACATGTATCTGAGTTCTTGTGAAATTTATCTAAGTTTTTGTTAAATTTATCTGAGTTTTTGAAAATTTTATATGAGTTTCTGTCAAATTTATCTGAGTTTTTTATTTTCTGTCAAATTTATCTGAGCTTTGCGCAAATTTATCTTAATTCTGAAAAAGTTTATCTGAGTTTTGGACAAATTTATTTGATTTTTTGGCTAATTTATCTAAATTCTGAAATAAATTTATCTTAGTTTTGGACAAATCTATTTTAGTTGTTGGAAAATTTATTTGAGTTTCTTTAAAAATATAGCTGATTTTCTAACAAATTTCTCTTTATTTTGAAAATTTTAACTGAGTTTTTGAATGAATCTTTCTGTGTTTTTAGAAAATTTATTTGTATTTTTTTAGATCTATTTGTGTTTTTGAATTTTACTTGTGTCTTTTGAAATTAATTTGTATTTTTTTTAAATAAATTTAACTGAGTTTTGGAAAAAATACTTGACTTTTTTGAAAAAAAATTCTGAAATTTGGAAAATTGGTTTATCTTAGTTTTGGCAAATGTATTTGCATTTTTTTTAATTTATTTGTGTTTGTTAATTTTATTTACGTCTTTTGAAATTTATTTGCATCTCTTGAAATTTATTTACATTTTCTTAAATTTATTTGGATCTTTTGAAATTGATTTGCATCTTTTGAAACTTATTTATATTTTTTGGATCTTTTTAAATATATTTACATCTTTTTAAATTTCTCAATGTTCTTTTGAAAATTTTTGTTGTTTTTGAAATTATTGCAGTTTTTAAAATTTATTTGCATTCTTTTGAATTTATTTGTTTTTTTTTAAATTTGTTTGTGTTTTTTTAGAGTTTATTTGAAAATCTCATAAATGGGATTTCATTAATCGTGGCCAATTAAATGGCAGTTGACCATTATTAATGGCATATCCCACTAATCATGGGATATAATTATGAAGAAAGGATAAATTAGACATTTTAGATTTTCAAATTTGAAAAAAATATCTATCACACTATGAAAAAATATTGTGCGTCTAAAGCCATAAAGTGAAATGCTTTGCAAAAAAAGATTGTGGATCTAAAGCCATAAATATTGTCGCCAAATGGCCCAAAAAAATAGGGGATTTGACAATTCAATGCCCCTTAGACACTTAATCTCCAATTTTATGACTAAAAGTCACTAAATGTAACCAGAGTCGTTTGACTCTGGTACACTTCTTTTTTTTACTTTTTTGCCCTGGATCCCATGATATCATGGGATCCAAGTAGCTTTTCTACGATGATATCATGGGTTTTTAAACTCCCATGATATCATGGGATCAGGGCAAAAAAGTAAAAAAAAAATGTACCAAAGTCAAACGGCTGTAGTGACATTTACATAAATTTAGTTATGAAATTAGGATTTAAATGTCTAAGGAGCATTGAAATGTGAAATCCCAAAAAAAATACTCAGAAGAGCAAATCCAACCGCCTACAATAAAAATGAGACCAGCTCATCTTAGCCTCTGTTTTCTCTCAATGAAGTCAAGTCAAAAAAAAAAAATTTCTTTTTATGGGGCCAATTCTCATTAATTTGCAACTCAGTTCTAGTGGTATTGTAAGTTTATTTTGTTAGCAATTGAGGAGGGGGCCATGTGCTTTGTCACATGGTAGACCTCTACCATCAAAAAGTGATGGATTAATTAGAAGATTTCTATGGGGATTTGGGACTATTATAATTTATAAAAGAATCCCAATGAGAAAGATTCCCCTTGAAATCTTAAAAAAGCGTCGACCACCTAATAAACATGATATGAAACTATTAAAAATTTCATTGGTCAGCTCACCCTATACACTTGACTCTTCATAGGTATGCATATTTAATGTTGGTCACCTTACTTGCATTAAAGAGAGGTCATTCAATCACAGTTCAAACAACTACTATTCAAATTAAACTGCAGATTATCCCAATTAACTATTTCACCATTCGATCCCAGTTCATATGAACTGGTTAAATTGTGGATATGGCCATAACTCCCATCAGGTTTCGAACTTTGGTGGGAGCCATTTACTTCCTATGTCTTGACCACGGGGCCAATCGAGGAAAAAAATAGAAAAAGAAACATTTACATTTTGGAGTATGATTATTTTCCAAATTTGTGGTTCATCCAAAAACAAATGTGATTTTTGTGACTCGCAATATAATTATACAATATGCTGACTTTTATCTGCATGGGATTTTCTTTCTAAGTTCTCCAAGGATTACATGCAAGTTCTTGCTGAGAAAGTGAGGTAACTAAATTGTTCCAAAGACTAATTTGACATTTGGATACAATATCAAAAGAAGGATAACAACCACTTGCTTTCAATATGTATTTCAATCCATTGATTTATGCTCTCAATACAAAGATGTCCTGCTTCTTTATGAAATTTTTGTGGTTAGTGGCGATGAAATTCAGATGCTGCTCTTCTCTCAGGCTGTCAGGCATTTGTCTACCTGAGCAGCTTTCCTGTCCTCTGCCAGTGCCATTGATGACTGTCCATGTTAGAAGTTGATGGGTCAGGTCCAAGTGACCCAATTCATATTGATCTGGGACCAAAACTTATGACCTGATAAGGTCCAGGCCCAACCCATGAGCCTTGTCACGTCATCACAGTACACCCGGAAGTTAGAATTAGTAAACCCTTATCCTCACTTATGCTACCAAGTCTTGCGGAGAAGATCCTACCTGCCTCGTCCGTCGAGGGCAGTTCGAAGACTCCGTCAGAATAGAGCGCCCGTTGCTGAAAAGTCGTCCCCATCTGTTAGGGGAAGACTATAAATCAAAGAGCCCCACCGGCACTTGGGGGGCAAGTAACATCGATCCATGTTTACACATTTCTTGTATTCTCCTAACCTGTAATCTCTACACATCTGAGAAGTAAAATCACCGGCAATCTCTGCCCTTCTGGAGTGGACGTAGGTCACATTGACCGAACCACTATAAATTCTCTCTCTCCCCTCTTTAATTTTCACATTAATCACTCATTACTTGACCGGTGGTGCCCGAAAACACTTTTTGGCATCGTCAGTTTGGCGCCGTCTGTGGGAATCGAAGAAAATTTCCTTTATCGAAATTATGGTGATCACCACAAGATCAACGAGACGACAAGATGGCAATCCCTCGGGGGAGGGCGAGGGTAATTCTATACCGAGTAATCCTGCACCGATTACTCATGCTCCCTCTCCTCAACAAATGCTGGAACATGCAGCAGCTGGTGACCCAAAACCAACAGATACTGCAACTCATGCTCGCAGGGCAAGGAGGAGCACAACTTGGTACAGTACCGCAGGAAATACCGGGCCCGGAGCATCGCCAAGTCAAATTTATCTAAGTTTTTGTTAAATTTATCTGAGTTTTTTATTTTTTGTCAAATTTATTTCAGCTTTGTGCAAATTTATCTGAGTTCTGAAAAAAGTTTATTTGAGTTTTGGACAAATCTATATGATTTTTTGGCTAATTTATCTGAATTCTGAAATAAATTTATCTCAGTTTTGAACAAATCTATCTTAGTCATTGGCAAATTTATTTGAGTTTCTTTAAAAACATAGCTGATTTTCTAACAAATTTCTCTTTATTTTGAAAATCTTAACTGAGTTTTTGAATGAATCTTTCTGTATTTTTAGAAAATTTATTTGCATTTTTTTAGATCTATTTGTGTTTTTGAATTTTATTTGTGTCGTTTGAAATTTATTTGTATTTTTTGAAATAAATTTAACTGAGTTTTGGAAAAAATACTTGAGTTTTTTGAAAAAAATTTCTGAAATTTGGAAAATTGGTTTATCTTATTTTTGGCAAATGGATTTGGTTTTTTTTTTTAAATTTATTTGTGTTTGTTAATTTTATTTACGTCTTTTGAATTTATTTGCGTCTCTTGAAATTTATTTACATTTTCTTAAATTTATTTGGATCTTTTGAAATTGATTTGCATCTTTTGAAACTTATTTATATTTTTTGGATCTTTAGAAATATATTTGCGTCTTTTTAAATTTCTCTATGTTTTTTTGAAATTTTTTGTTGTTTTTGAAATTATTGCATTTTGTAAAATTTATTTGCATTCTTTTGAATGTATTTGTATTTTTTAAAATTTGTTTGTGTTTTTTTAAAGTTTATTTGAAAATCTCATTAATGGGATTTCATTAATCGTGGCCAATTAAATGGCAGTTGACCATTATTAATGGCATATCCCACTAATCATGGGATATAATTATGAAGAAATGATAAATTAGACATTGTAGGTCTTCAAATTTGGAAAAAATACCTATCACACTATGAAAAAAGATTGTCGGACTAAAGTTATAAAGTGAAATGCTTGGCAAAAAAAAGATTGTGGATCTAAAGCCATAAAGATTGTCACCGAATGCCCCAAAAAAATAGGGGATTTCATAATTCAATGCCCCTTAGACACTCAATCTCCAATTTCATGACTAAAAATCACTAAATGTAATGACTCTGGTACACTTATTTTTTTACTTTTTTGCCCTGGATCCCATAATATCATAGGATCCAAGTAGCTTTTCTACGATGATATCATGGGTTTCTAAACTCCCATGATATCATGGGATCAGGGCAAAAAAGTTATAAAAAAAAAAATGTACCAGGGTCAAACGACTGTAGTGACATTTATATAAATTTAGTTATGAAATTAGGAATTGAATGTCTAAGGAGCATTGAAATGTGAAATCCCAAAAAAAACACTCCGAAGAGCAAATCCAACCGCCTACAATAAAAATGAGACCACCTCATTTGAGCCTCTGTTTTCTCTCAATGAAGTCAAGTAAAAAAAAAAAAAATTCTTTTTATGGGGCCAATTCTCATTAATTTGCAACTCAGTTCTAGTGGTATTGAAAGTTTATTTTGTTAGCAATTGAGGAGGGGGCCATGTGCTTTGTCACATGGTAGACCTCTACCATCAAAAAGTGATGGATTAATTAGAAGATTTCTATGGGGATTTGGGACTATTATAATTTATAAAAGAATTCCAATGAGAAAGATTCCCCTTGAAATCTTAAAAAAGCGTCGACCTCCTAATAAACATGATATGAAACTATTAAAAATTTCATTGGTCAGCTCACCCTATACACTTGACTCTTCATAGGTATGCATATTTAATGTTGGTCACCTTACTTGCATTAAAGAGAGGTCATTCAATCACAGTTCAAACAACTACTAATCAAATTAAACTGCAGATTATCCCAACTAACTATTTCACCATTCGATCCCAGTTCATATGAACTGGTTAAATTGTGGATAAGGCCATAACTCCCATCAGGTTTCAAACTTTGGTGGAGCCATTTACTTCCTATGCCTTGACCACGGGGCCAATCGAGAAAAAAAAAAAGAAAAAGAAACATTTACATTTTGGAGTATGATTATTTTCCAAAATTGTGGTTCATCCAAAAACAAATGTGATTTTTGTGACTCGCAATATAATTATACAATATGCTGACTTTTATCTGCATGGGATTTTCTTTCTAAGTTCTCTAAGAATTACATGCAAGTTCTTGCTGAGAAAGTGAGGTAACTAAATTGTTCCAAAGACTAATTTGACATTTGGATACAATATCAAAAGAAGGATAACAACCACTTGCTTTCAATATGTATTTCAATCCATTGATTTATGCT
This sequence comes from Cinnamomum chago, assembly GCA_038049695.1. NCBI lineage: Eukaryota > Viridiplantae > Streptophyta > Magnoliopsida > Laurales > Lauraceae > Cinnamomum > Cinnamomum chago. The sequence continues at coordinate 78,504,459 of CP142454.1, forward strand.
CTCAATACAAAGATGTCCTGCTTCTTTATGAAATTTTTGTGGTTAGTGGCGATGAAATTCAGATGCTGCTCTTCTCTCAGGCTGTCAGGCATTTGTCTACCTGAGCAGCTTTCCTGTCCTCTGCCAGTGCCACTGATGACTGTCCATGTTAGAAGTTGACGGGTTAGGTCCAAGTGACCCAATTCATATTGATCTGGGACCAAAACTCATGACCTGATAAGGTCCAGGCCCAACCCATGAGCCTGGTCACGTCATCACAACACACCCAGAAGTTAGAATTAGTAAACCCTTATCCCCACTTATGCTACCAAGTCCTGCGGAGAAGATCCTACCTGCCTCGTCCGTCGAGGGTAGTTCGAAGACTCCGCCAGAATAGAGCGCCCATTGCTGAAGAGTCGTCCCCATCTGTTAGGAGAATACTATAAATCAAAGAGCCCCACAGGCACTTGGGGGGCAAATAACATCGATCCATGTTTACACATTTCTTGTATTCTCCTAACCTGTAATCTCTACACATCTGAGAAGTAAAATCATCGGCAATCTCTGCCCTTCTGGAGTGGACGTAGGTCACATTGACCGAATCACTATAAATTCTCTCTCTCTCCTCTTTAATTTTCACATTAATCACTCATTACTTGACCGGTGGTGCCCGAAAACACTTTTTGGCATCATCAGTTTGGCGCCGTCTGTGGGAATCGAAGAAAATTTCCTTTATCGAAATTATGGTGATCACCACAAGATCAACGAGACGACAAGATGACAATTCCTCACGGGAGGGCGAGGGTAATCCTATACCGAGTAATCCTGCACCGATTACTCCTGCTCCCTCTCCTCAACAAATGCTGGAAACCATGCAGCAGCTGGTGACCCAAAACTAGCAAATATTGCAACTCATGCTCGCAGAGCAAGGAGGAGCACAACTTGGTACAGTACCGCAGGAAGTACCGGGTCCGGAGCATCCGACTGCTCCACGTAGGGGAGCACCTCACCTGGGCGCCCATCCCCATGGTGCCCAGGGCCGAGGAGCAAACCATGGCGCCCGTCCTCATCCTCACCTGGGCGCCCGTCCCAATGGAGCCCAGGGCGCCTCTCCTGGAGTTCCCCAGGTTGCCCCACACGGAGTACTCCTGGTCGACCCTCAAGGTCGCGCCCATCACGAGGTGCCTCCACCCCTGGGTGGAGTCCCATTGGGAGGACCTCCAGGAGGAGGTGGAATTCCACCTCCTCTCTCTGCTTCTAACGATGAGGATCCTCATTTCCAGGAGGGGGAGAGTGAAAATCACAGCATGGAAGATGAGAGTTATTTCCCTGGTCTGTCCAGGGAACCCATCAATTGCTGGGAGGAAAAGATCAAAGAAATACAGAATTAACTGGGCGATGTCTTCAACGCCATAAGGGCGCAGGCACCGGAGACGGTAGATTACCTGGTTAGGCGAACGGATACACCGTTCAAGCCTGACGTGGTGAACTACCCACTCACTCGGAAGTTCAAAATGCCATCCGTGGAGACCTTTGATGGAACGAAAGATCCATTGGACCATCTGGAGACTTACAAAACCAAAATGCAGCTGCATAATATCACTGGCGAAATAATGTGCAGGGCATTCCCAACTACATTGAAGGGTTCCGCTCGGCAGTGGTTTGCCAATCTCCCCCAAGCATCCATAGCCACCTTTGGAGAGTTAAGCAAATCTTTTGTCTCACACTTTATCGGTGGGCGCCGCTACCAGAAGCCTGTCACACACCTACTCAGCATAAAGCAGGATAAAAACGAGAGCCTCAGAAGCTACCTCACTCGTTTTAACGAGGAGGTACTTCAGGTTGAAGAGCCCGACGACAAGGTCTCCATGACAGCCTTCTTGGGAGACCCTCGCTCGTCGAGCTTCCTCTTTTCAGTAATGAAGCGACCACCAAAGAGCATGCCAGAACTGTTGGCAAAAGCTCAAAAATATATGAATGCTGAGGAAATTAACAGGTCCAGGCGAGGTGAATCATCTCGTGGATCGCCAAAAGCTTGACCTGCCTCTGCACTATTCTCAAACAGGCGGCCTATATATCCAACTTAGCGGCTCTCTCGGGGATCGCCAAAAGCTTGACCTCTACACTGTTCTTAAACAGGCAGTCTATCTCCAGCTTAGCGGCTCTCTTGCGGGTTGCCAAAAAAGCGTGGCCTCTGCACTGTTCTCAAACAGGCAGCCTATATATCCAGCTTAGCGGCTCTCTCGGGGATCGCCAAAAGCTGGGCCTATGCACTATTCTCAAACAGGTATCCTATATATCCAGCTTAGTGGCTCTCTCGGGGATCGCCAAAAGCTTGGCCTCTGCACTGTTCTCAAACAGGCAGCCTATATATCCAGTTTAGTGGCTCTCTCGGGGATAGCCAAAAGCTTGGCCTTTGCACTGTTTTTAAACAGGCAGTCTATCTCCAGCGGCCGAGACCGGTCCGATATCTCGCTGAGATATCGGACTCGGTCTAAATTCTCCAAAATCTCGGCCGAAATGGCCGAGATATTCATTATCTCGGGAATTTATTCATCTCGGCCGAGATATCGGCCGAGATGAATATAAAGCTTCAAACCCTATTTTTTTTTTTATTCTTCTCCCATCTTCATCTTCTTCTCCTCTCTTCTCAAAGCCCCTACTACCCATAGCAGCAGCCACCTTCTCTTTTCCATATTTCCAAATCTCACTTATATTTTTTGAAGAAAATATTATCTAAGGTAAGAGGAAATCAACTTAATGCATATTATGTGTTTTTTTTTTTTTTTTTTTATTGATGAAGGCATGAAGCATAGAGGTGTTGTTTTCTTCATTTAGAAGTTAGATCTATATACTTTCATGCTAGATCTACTCATACACATGATTTTGAACTTTTTTTTCAATTTTTTTTATTTTCGGATTTTTTAATATTTGAATTATAATATATCATTTTTTGGGGATTTCATCATAAATATGTTGTTTTAATGATTCATGATCATTGTATGGTGTGTAAATGATAGATCTACATACTTTTATGTTAGATCTATATATTTAGGATTTTGAAAATGATTTTATTAATTTTTATTTTCCAAAAAATAATTTTTGTTACTTGTTAGGATATTTGTGAAACCAAAGGCTTATTAATAGTGTGTAGATGATAGATCTACATCTACTCATAGTCATAAACATGATTTAGATTTTTATTTTAATTATTTTATTTTCGGATTTTTTAATATTTGAATTATAATATATCATTTTTTGGGGATTTCATCATAAATATGTTCTTTTAATGATTAATGATCATTGTATGATGTGTAAATGATTGATCTACATACTTTCATGTTAGATCTATATATTTAGGATTTTGAAAATGATTTTATTAAATTTTTTTTTCAAAAATTAATTGTTGTTACTTGTTAGGATATTTGTGAAACCAAAGGCTTATTAATAGTGTGTAGATGATAGATCTACATCTACTCATAGTCATAAACATGATTTAGATTTTTATTTTAATTATTTTATTTTCAAATTTTTTAATATTTGAATTATAATATATCATTTTTTGGGGATTTCTTCATAAATATGTTCTTTTAATGATTCATGATCATTGTATGGTGTGTAAATGATAGATCTACATACTTTTATGTTAGATCTATATATTTAGGATATTGAAAATGATTTTATTAAATCTTGACTTTTCCTAAAAATAATTGTTCTTAAGAGTATTAGTGTATTACTATTGCATGAATTTCTTATTTTATAGGAACAAGATGGTGCGTTCAATAGATCCGGCATGGAACCATGGTGAACCAGCTGGAAGCAAAAGTAAAGTGAAATGTAATTATTGTGGAAGAGTGTTCAATGGCGGGATTACTCGATTGAAACAACATTTGGGGCATGTAACAGGACAGGTGATAAAATGTCATAAAGTGCCACCAAATGTAACTGCTGAAATGAGGGAGCTCCTAAATGCATCAGCAAAAAAAAAAAAGAGTTACAACAAAAAAGAAGAACTGAGGAATTTGATGCATGTAGAGAAGAAGTATTCGGTTCCTCCGATGATGATGACGATGAAGACCCGGAAATGAGGAAGGCTAGGAGAGAAAGTGTTAGGTCACTTCAGGAGGAGGAAGAGAGAAGAAGAATGCAATATGAAGCAGCCTCTAGAGGTAGCCAATATGAGCAGGGTGGGTCATTCGAACCTGGGGGAGCAAGTTTGCGTCGGGCATTTAGTCAAAAACAACCCCGTCGAGATCCAGGCATTGAGGAGATTGAAAGAACTCCTACACCTGCACCTCAGCAAGTGGGGTCAACTGACCCATATTCTTATAGAAAACCAACATCAAAGCAGCCCAGCATTATGAAAGCATTAACGGGTAGGCTTGGTAAAGCAAGAGAACATCTAGTGAGAGCCGCTGGGAAGTTTTTTTTGGACGGAGGCATTCCTCCCAACAAGGCATCATCTCCTTATTTCACCACCATGTTAGATGCAGCTGCAGAACATGGTCCAGGTATAAAGGCACCTACCCCTTATGAGATTGGGCATGTATGTGAAAGTCCACGAGGATCCTAACCCTAGAGGGGGGGTGAATAGGGTGAGCTACAACTATGACCAATTTAAACCAATTTTAATTTCTTAAACAAAACTAGTCACATGTGATGAATAATCAATCAATATGCGGAAGCTAAACAAATCAATCACCACATAGCAATCACCACAACACAATATTTATAGTGGTTCGGCCAACGTGCCTACATCCACTACCGGCTTGTGTATCCAACACCCCACCGGATTCCACTATTTATGCTTTTTACTAGGCTAAGCAATAACCCTTACAAAGTTGTTTTTCTAGGCTAAACAACAACCTCTCAATGTGCTTTTAGAGGCTAAGCAATAACCTTTACAATGTTGCTTTTCAAAGGCTAAACAACAACCTTACAATGTGCTTTTCAAGGCTAAGCAATAACCTTTACAAATCAAGATTTCTCAAAGAAAGTGTCTTCACAAAAGAACACTCCAAGAGATACAATTTAAGCTCAATTTAATTTGCCTCTAAATAGGCGGATATGAAAATTAAAACTAACTCACACAAACACTCAAAGAAATGCAAAGATGTATGCTTATGAAGTGTGTGTGTGTGAAAACTTCAATCAAGTTTAAAAGTAAGCTCAATCAATTTGTGCTTAATGCACTTTGAAAGTTTAAGGCACAAAAAGATATGATTGAAGTTCTATGCAAATCACTTGAACAATTACACACTTGTGAATGATATGAAAATCTAAAGATCACAAGTTGTATGAAAGTGTTTAAGCCTAATCAAGTGATGCATGTGCAATGTTGTTTTCAAAAACTAATTTGACTAAAGATTAAATGAATGAAAACAACAAGGGAAGTTTCAACCAAGTGAAGTAATCATGCAATAAAGGAAATCAAAGATTTATGGCTAAGCATGATTAAGAAAGTTTAAAACAAAACTTGGGTTGAAATCAAAGTGATGAATCCAATCTTGAATATCAAAGATGGAGGGAAGAAAGGATTCAACACATCATTGTTATCATGCTTGAAATCATTTTCCAAAGTTTCAAATAAAGCACATAACAAATGATTAATTAAAAGTAAAACTTACTTGGAGATTTAACTTAGTTGATCCAAGCTTAAGCTTTACTTAATGACCCTTTGATGTCTCTTAGATCATCCCCTTTGTCTTCTTTCAAAGCTCCTCAAAGAAGGTTTCAAAATCTCCAACCAAAGACAAAGGAAAGAACTCATTTATATCCCCAAAACAGCCCAACGGCTATATCCCCGGTTGACCGGCCATGACAGGCAGGTTGACCGGCCAAGCACAACGGTCATAAAAATGCCCGTTTGAGCTTCAGAAACCCGGTTAACCGGCAGTCTGGCCGGTTGACCGGCCACACATGGCCGGTTGACCGGGCCTGCCCAGAAATTCCCATTTATTGGGTTTTTGAAGATTTTCTTTGGGGATCTTTTGGGCCATTAAAATCAAGCTTTTTCACATGTTTTAAATCATTCAAAGATGTATAAAAACATGAAACACACAAAGCCTAAAAAGATTCAAAACTTTTAAAACAAAGGCTTGCTTGATTTCTTGAAAACTCTTTTCAAATGAAATTGCATACACAAATGATTCTTTTTGTGATGAATGTATGCAAAACTCAAACCTAAATTCACAAGATGATTTTCCAAATATAATGCACAAGGAATTAGGTTTTCAAAAGAGTTTTGGGTTCTAAAACCAATGCAAGTGTGTAAATCAAATGATGCTTGAATGAAGATGCATCCATCAAATTGCAACCTACAAAATTCCTAACAGTATGTGTTGAGAAAGAGTATGAAGAGTTGCAGGCTTGGGTGCAAACTTTCAAATGGGCATGGAAGGAAAGAGGTTGTACACTAATGTGCGATGGGTGGACGACCATCACACACCGTCATCTCTTGAATTTTCTAGTCTACTCGTCTATGGGCACGGTGTTTATCAAATCAGTTGATGCAACTGATTACATTCAAGATACAAAATATATTAATAAGTTATTGAATGAGGTGATTGAAGAAGTTGGGGCAGATTGTGTAGTTCAGGTTGTTACCTACAATGCTGCAAACATGAAGGCTGCAGGAACGATGCTTATGAAACAAAGGCCAAGGATTTTTTGGTCTCCATGTGCAGCACATTGCTTGGATTTAATGCTTGAAGATATTGCAAAAGGAAAAGTCATGAAGTTTGTGATTGGTAAGATAAAGAAGATCACCCATTTTTTTTATCAATCATATAGACTCATTTCCATGATGAAAATGCATACAGACAACCATGAATTACTACGGCCTGGCATCACTAGATTTGCCACCCACTTCATTGCTATCGAAAGTGTTTACAAGTATAGAGAAGGACTTCTCCGATTGATAAAATCAAATGAATTCATGAATTCAAAATGGGGAAAAAGGTCAAGTCCCATTACTGTTGAAGTATGTAAAACAATTGAGTCCAACAAGTTTTGGCCTCATGTGAAAGGTGTTTTAAATGTTTTTGAACCCCTAATAAAGGTTCTTCGATTGGTTGATGGCGATGATAAGCCAACAATGGGCTTCTTACATGAGGCCATGGAGAGATCAAAGCTGGCTATTCAAGGAGATTGTAAATATTACAAAAAGTTTTGGAAGATCATCGACGATCGATGGGGACGACAATTAAAACATGATTTACACATTGCCGGTAAGTGAAGAATATCCTTTAAGTCTTTAACACTTGAATTGTTGTATTCAACTCTCCATTCTCTCCTCAGTCCTCAGTCCTCACTACATTAATTTATCAATGACTAAAATTCATTGGTTTTACTGTTACAGGATACTTCTTTAATCCCCAATTTACGGATGGACACATATCTAATGAAATCCGTTTGGGACTAAAAAATGTAATTGAAAGATTGGCAGAGAGTACAGATGAAGTAATTTGGGCTACTAATCAGGTAGGAATGTAGGATAATTAAGGAAAAAAGTATATAACATTGTAATTTCTCTAATTTATTTTTCTACGTTAATATCTTCAGATTGACATATACAATGTACGGGCTGGAAGCTTTGGAACGACGACTGTACGGAGAGCTGTGACACAGACCTATCCTAGTATTGATTGTAATGTCATCTATATATTATTTAAGGACTTATTATTTTTTTATTGACTTTAATATCATTTCTATTTTTTTCAGCTGAAAGGTGGTTGAATTATGGAGAGAGTGCTCCTGCACTAAGGACGATTGTTATTAAAGTCCTTAGTCAAACTACATCGTCTTCCAATTGTGAAAGAAACTGGAGCACATTCTCATTTATCCACACAAGACCAAGAAATAGATTGACAATGCAAAAGCTAAATAAATTGGTCTACATTCACTACAACCTCAAACTCCGGAGTAGAAATAGAAGGAGAAGACAGTTTGAGGATCACCGGGATTATTTCTGTCCAATTAATTTGGACTATATCTTTTCAGAAGAGGATACTGTGTTAGGTCAATGGTTGGAGGAACAAGAAGAATCGGTGTTAGACCAAGACCCAGAGTTTGAGCAGTTGATAGAGGAATTGACTGGGGAAAGGCCTGAGCCAGTGAGGGCTGCAGAAAGGATAGAAGAAATAAACTTGACAATGCAGCAGGGGCGTGCACCTAATACAAGTGAGCCAAGGGGAAAGGAGGTGGATGAAGAGAGTGAGTCAAGTATTTCTACTTCTTCATCATCAGCAGGAATTCCACCTGACTCTCCCGGGGATGAGGGTCATTATAGAGATGATGAGTCTGTCACTTATGAGACAGTTGAGCATTTTCCTCATGCTACTGAGTTAGATCCTCGCCGTGGCTATGTCAGACATGTTGGACAGACTGAGGCAGGGGGTAGTAGTAGCGCCGGCGCCGCTACTCATGGTCATCATGGAAGTTATGTTGGCCAAGGTGCCATGTATGGACAACATGGGGATTATGTTGGCCAACAAGGTGCCATGTATGGACAGCATGAGGGTTATTCATATGACCCTAATTGGGTACCCCCTTCACCAACACCAATTATTTCTATGGAACAGATGTTAATTGAGCAAGGGAGGCTCCCCCATCAGTTTCTCGACGACCTATTTATGCCCCTCATAACTATTTCATGCCATATGATTACGACCAGCCATCTCAATCCATAGACACAGGGGATCAAGATAGTTCATCATCTTATCAAGAACAATCTGAATATGGTTATGGATATGGTAGTGCTAGTGCTGCACAGCAGTATGGAGCATATCTTTTTAGCCAATACCGAAGAAATGATGATGATGATGATATCGAGCCAGGGCGACACTCCACTTGGTATTAGGCTGTCAATCTGTCATACACTCATACTCATCAGTCTCTCTCTAGTCTCTACTAGTACTCTCCAGTCTCCAGTCTCTACTAGTCCCCTCTAATTTCAGGTAAACCATGAACATTTTGGTGCCCAAGTGCTTTATGATTTATCTATCTCAGTCACTACTCACTAACTCACTATCTCATTCACTAATCTTTAGGGTCTTGAATTTCATAACTTTATTTGATGATTAAGTTAGTATTAAATGATGATTGATATGTTATCTTTATCTTCTTATATTTGACACTAATAAATTGATCATGAGCAGAGCATCAATAATGTTTGCATTATATGAAATACTGGAAAAAAGACAGTGAACTACGAGTCTGCGACACAGACAGGACTCATAACTTAAGGCGACCGAGATTTTGATTTATTGTTGGTACTAATGGAAACAAATATAGTTTTCCAGCATTTTCTAATATTCTGGATTTTTTGGATATTTTTGCGAATTTTTTTGGATTAAAAAAAAATTCACATCGCGATGACCGCGACGGACCGATATCCGCGACCGATACTGATATCATATCGGTTTTTCGGCCCGGCCGATACCGCGATTTTAAACCATGATCTCCAGCTTAGCGGCTCTCTCGCGGGTCTCCAAAAAAGCTTGACCTACCTCTGCACTGTTCTTAAACAGGCAGTCTATCTCCAGCTTAGCGGCTCTCTCGCGGGTCGCCAAAAAAGCTTGGCCTACCTCTGCACTGTTTTCAAACAGGCAGCCTATCTCCAGCTTAGCGGCTCTCTCATGGGGCGCCAAAAGCATGGTCTCAAAAGGCAGGATCTTGAAACTCAGGTCATCTGCAACCCGAGGGACTACATTAAATTAGCGTACCCAACTGTCTGGTCGCCCAAATGAGCCAAACCAGCGTCTGGAGGGGCGCCTGATCCACTTAGCTCGCCCAAAGTGGCGCCTCTTGATGCCTGCACGCCAAGGCCAGCCTCCTCCATAACGCCCAAAGCTCCCAAGGCTCGCCCAAAGCTCCCAAGGCAGCCCAGGCTCGCCCAAGGTGCTCTAAACGGGGCATATAATATATCAAATCAAAGTTCTCGACGAGCCCTACAAAACTCTCTGCCTATGGCAGTGATTAATGGTGTCAAAAGTCCAAAAAAGGTCCAAAAAAAGTTGTTTTGGCCTCCAGAAGTTTTTTTTAAAAAAAAGGATTAATTAGCGAAAGGTCCCTCGAATAGAATGTTTCCAGCCTCCAGTCCAGGCGGATTCTTTTTAAAGGCTCTGGTCCAAGCAGTTAGGATGTTTGCAGCCTAAGGTCCCTATATCCACACGGTTTCAATCTTTAAGACTAATTTACCCCTGTAACCGTCGCAGCATGCAGTGGAGTGGTCCCTAATGTGTCATGATTATTTAGCCACGATTTAAGTGCATAAGTGGGGAAGTTATTACTGATATGCCCCTGTCATCCAGCGCAGATCTCATTTTTTGAATCTCAACCTACAATCGCTTATGATATTGAATTTGAATGTAGAAACCTAACGAGAGAGAAGATAGATCTTTTAACTGCCTCATAGTTCTGTAGATTCATTGTTTGCGAAGTAGATTGCAGATCTAACTTTTGGTAGCAGTTCTAATGTAATTGGATTATAGTATTGTATATTGATTGGCTGGGAAATAGTTCATTGGCTTGGAAGCAGAAACTAGATCCAAACGTTGAGAAGGGATTAAGCTTTTTTGAGATAAGCGATTTTTTCTATTTACATCAGAGATTATGCAGTTTTTGTTATTTGAATGATTAGATATATATATATATATATCTGATACACGTGCTCAGTTCTATTCTTATTGGTTTTTAACTGTGTAGATTGATTTACTGGATAACAGATTTCAGATCTAACTTTTGTGTAGCAGTTCTGTGTAGATTGATTTACTGGATAGCAGATTTCAGATCTAACTTTTGTGTAGCAGTTCTGTGTAGATTGATTTACTGGATAGCAGATTTCAGATCTAACTTTTGTGTAGCAGTTCTATCTTTTATATGGACGTGAAGTTGATTTCAGATCTAACTTTTGTGTAGCAGTTCTATCTTTTATGTGGACGTGAAGTTTTTAATTTTTCTTTTCGAGTTTTGATAGTTAGATTTCATTAGTTTTGTTGGTGATGAAGTATTCAATTTGTATCAGCTCAGTTGATGTAGAATTGATTTGATGGTCATGCATTTAGATTAGCTAGAGCCTGACTTATTTACCAGTCTTATTTAAGAGCTACATTGTGGAAGAAGTAATGTAATCTAAGATATTTGACTTTTAGCATAAAATTTATCTGACTGTTAATCAGACAAATCGTAGTTTGTATAATTTTATCTGAGTTCTATACACAATATCTGATTTCTGTATTGAATTTATCTGAGTTCACTTCTCAAAATCCATATAATTCCAGGCAAATTTGGCACAAAATCAGATAGATTTGTAGAGATCATGTTTGTTTTTCTGTATCCTGCATAGTTTTTGCAATGACAATGACCAGTTTTGTTATTAATGAACAATTCAATCTGTATGACTTCTGTTGATGTAGAATTGCTTTTTATTATATGTAATTCGAGGTGATCATGTATTTAGATTTATTAGAGCCTGAATTTATCTGAGTTATGTACAATTTATCTGAGTTCTGTACAATTTATCTGAGTTATGTACAATTTATTTGAGTTCTGTACAATTTATCTGAGTTATGTATCTGAGTTATATACAATTTATCTGAGTTATATATCTGAGTTATGTACAATTTATCTGTGTTATGTACAATTTACCTGAGTTATGTATAATTTATCTGTGTTATGTACAATTGATCTGAGTTCTGTATTGATTTTATCTGAGTATTAAATTCATCTAAGCTCACTTCTGAAAATCCAGATAATTTCACAGAGTTTTGCACAAACTCAGATAGATGTGCAGAGATCATGTTTGTTTTTTGCATTATGCATACTTTTTGCAATGATAGTGACCACTTATATCCATTGAATCTTGTTGTTTTATAGATGTCGCAGCCATTATTGCTTCTCTGTAAGTATGACATGTTTACGGATGTTATTCATTTGAGTCGGGGTATGAGTTATGATGGTTTGATGCGTCAAGTTAGTAACAAGTGGAGAAATCTTACAATGAACATGGTTTGTTTGACTTATGCGTTGCCTGGCCAACCAAAGTGCTTGCTGGACAGCGATTCGGATCTACTGAGCTTGTCCATGCTGGCTTCTTCAATGGGATTGAGGACAGTTGATGTATTTGTATCAGAATCGCAGGAATCGGATGACGATGATCAAGAGGAAAATGGTGATCATTTAGCTGAAGATGCCCTACCATTTGTGGGGTACGAGGATACAGATATAGAGACAGATCTTCTTCCACAGTTTTGTACCCACAAGGAGAAGATGTTGCTGTCTTCCGGCTGGGCAAGTGGTATTAGAGATGTGGGGCAGAGGTTTGAGGGCGGTGTTGGGGAGTTTAGAAGTGTATTGTGCAAATATTCAATTGAGGCTGGGTTTGAATTTGTATATGTGAAAAATGATAAGGTGAGGGTGACAGCTGAATGCTCTCGCAGTCATTCAATGAGATGCAGATGGCGTGTTCATGCATCTATTGAAAAGTCTAGTGGCCATTTTTGTATCAGGACATTAAACAATGAGCATACATGTGGTGTAGCAGTTCGAACGTCAAAGAACAGCCGTATGAATTCTGAGACAATTGCAGATTTAATAATGGATCATATCCGTGAGAAGCCGCTCACCAGACCCATTGATATCGTGCATCAGTTTAAGGTGAATTATGGACTTACCATTACATATCATCATGCATGGTGGGGTGTGGAAAGGGCTAGAAATAAGTTGTATGGTGATTCGTCGCTATCTTTTGACCATCTTCGCTGGTATATTAAGGTGGCGGAGGAGGTAAATCCAGGAAGCCTCTTTGTGCTAGATTATGACCATTCAACTATGTGTTTCAAACGTCTCTTTGTATCGTTCTATGCTTCAATTGCTGGTTTTAATCATATTCGTCCTTTATTATTTCTAGACGGTACTTTCTTAAAGGGCAGATACAAGGGAAACCTATCGGCAGCAACTGGGAAGAATGAGAATTATGGTAAGTCGTAATGCTGTTTTTTCTGATATTATTGACCCATTTATTTATATTTATACTAATGATCAGCATGTATTGATTTTCTGAATAGTATCAGAAATATAAAACTTTGTTAATTCATGGGACAGGTTTGTTCCCCCTTGCTTTTGTGGTAGTGGACTCAGAGACGGAGGACAATTGGACATGGTTTCTGCATAATTTAAGGAAAATTATAATGTCAGATCGCACTATTACTTTTATTTCCGACAGAAATCCAGGTCTGATAGAGGCTGTCTCAAGGGTATTTCATTTTGCCCATCATGCGTATTGCCTCCAACACCTTAAGGCAAATTTGAGGGACAAGTTGTCTGGTGGTTACACTAATGCATTTAGAGAGAGAATGATTATGATGCTGCGGGAATGTGCATATGCGCCAACCATCCCTGTCTTCCATGCAAAGCTACAGTCGTTGAGGCGTGAAGGTGGTTCCAATGTAGACAAATTTCTCTGTGGATTGCCTCATGAAAGATTGAGCAATGCATATTTTAAGGGTCAGCGGTATGGTGAGATGTGTTCAAATGCTGCTGAGTCTTTCAACTCATGGATTAGAGAAGCTCACCATCTTCCAATTACAAAGATGGTTGACACAATAACGGTTCAAATAATGGAGCAGATGGCTAGTAGGAAGGAAGTTTCCAGCAAATGGAAGTCAGTCATCTGTCCGGACATGGATAAGAGGCTTGATGCTGCTATCCGGCTTGGAAGGACGTGGACGGTCAGCCGTTCGAGTGAAACATTTTACGATGTGCATTGTTACTCGTCAGTGACCGTTGACATTTTTAATCACATATGTTCGTGTTATCAGTGGCAGATCAATGGTTTCCCCTGCGCCCATGCTTGTGCGGCGATTTAAAAAAGTGGAAAGGAATTGAGTGTCTTTGTTGATCATTATTTTCACACTCATACATATAGGGCTTCGTATAAAGAGCAAATTTTCCCAACTCCAACCATGGGAATGCCAGAGGCAAAAGGCGTCGAAGCCGTTATTCTCCCACCTGTTGTTAAACAACCAGCTGGCAGGCCGAAAAAAAAGAGGATCTTGTCAAGAGAGGAGATCACACGGCAGATAAAATGTGGGCGATGTGGTCGGATTGGCAGCCACAATAAGAAATCGTGCAAGGAGCCTATTCTTTGACATTTCATTAAATTAGATATTGAATTTAGTTTAGGTGTAATATTGTTGATACATCTGATGTAATTTTGATTAGTAAATAAAAAGGTCAAATTGACATTCCCTTTAATGTTGATTAATGTGCTCTTGCTTTTATAAGTAATTACTTTTAAAATGTGTCTAAATCATTTAGTCATTGTTCAAAATTGATATTGAAATTGCATTAGAGCTGAGATTATCTGGAATCATTAGCTAGACAGAGCAATCACATTACCCAACTAAATATGTAGCAGAACTCAGATAATTTCAATCTAGACTCAGATAAATTCACTCATGAGTAAGATAATTTCACTCAGGACTCAGATAATTTGATTCAGAACTTAGATAATTTCATTCGTAACTTAGATAATTATACACAGGACTCAGATAATTTCATTCATGAGTCAGATAAATTCATCCAGGACTCAGATAATTTGAGTCAGAACTCAGATAATTTCACGCATGACTCAGATCATTTGATTCAGAAGTCAGATAATTTCATTCATAACTCAGATAATTTCATTCATGAGTCAGATAAATTCACTCAGAACTCAGATAATTTGAGTCAGAACTCAGATAATTTCATCTATAAGTCAGCTAATTTCACGTATGACTCAGATAATTTGAATCAGAAGTCGGATAATTTCATTCATAACTCAGATAATTTCATTCATGAGTCAGATAAATTCACTCAGGACTCAGATAATTTGATTCAGAACTCAGATAAATTCATCTATAGTCAGATAATTTCATCCATGAATTAGATAATTTGATTCAGAAGTCAGATAATTTCAATTAGAACCTAGATAATTTCATCCAAAACGTAGATGATCTCAGTCAGAACTCAGATAATTTCTATCAGAAGTCAGCTAAAATTCCACCAGAAATTAGAAAAAAAGATTCCATAGTGCTGATGTACGGAGACATTGACAGAAATAATTCTATTTACATTCATTCACAAATGTGAGATTTACATTGACAGAAATGTTTGTCCAACCTTCATGTGAACAAAAAAAATACATTCACAAGTCTGTTGAACGTTCACTTTTCATATAAAGAGATTTACATTAAAATGTATCGACTTTTGTTTGACATCAATTTGATTGAAAAGAACTTGTTTGTGTCATTGATGTAGTTTTTTCGTCAGTTTTCGAAGTCATCATCAGCAGCTTGTTGCCTGGCTTAGTAGTTTTTAACTGACCAGTTACAATGCTTGTCGTTTAGGAACTTGCTTACTATCTCTCCCCTTAATCCGTCAATGACACGCTGTGGCAGCTTCGAAGCAATTACTTGTTTGTGAGTAAGTTGCTTCATAAGATAACAAACGACCACTACGCAATCAACACTGGAACAGGACATGCTATTGTTAGTCGATTGTAAATAAGTCACCGTCAAGTCAATTGAATTACTGTAGTTGCACAATGATACTTACGAGCCAATTTTCTGTCGTGGGGCGTCTTCGACGCTTATCAATGGAGCTTCGTATGGCTGTGTCTCCTCAACATTGACATAATTGTAGTTCTCCACATACTGTTTCTGCAGAATAAAAAACATTTCATATTTTGGGTCAGTTTCGATTATTCTAACGGTATCTTTGAATAAATAATGACCAAGTAAGTGAGAC
Source organism: Cinnamomum chago (assembly GCA_038049695.1). Taxonomy (NCBI): domain Eukaryota; kingdom Viridiplantae; phylum Streptophyta; class Magnoliopsida; order Laurales; family Lauraceae; genus Cinnamomum; species Cinnamomum chago. The sequence goes on from CP142454.1 coordinate 78,520,227, forward strand.
ATACCAGAATTCGTACATCCTCAAAGTAATGATCGACTGTTTTAGGTGATCTTGGTTGTAAGGAGTTGTAATGTAGCCAATCTCCTTCTTTCTTATTCAGCACCAACAGTGTCCAGTGGAAGGGTTCAGCATCCTTCATTTTTCCATTTGAATTCATCGAAAAAAGCACGAATCTGTGTTCTGCAGTTCTGCTTGGGGAGATCTGATGGTGCAGTATCTTTTTCCTCATTTCCGACGACGGGGAAGTAACAATTTTGTACATTAAGACATGTTTAGTAACTGTTTATTATATATAAATAAAGTAAATGATGACACAGTCAAGACAATTATTGTCTTTTACCCAGCATAAACTTGTTACGAAGTACGATTTCTCAGGAGGTAGCGTTTCTTTGTGTTGGACAGTTGTGAGTTGCTGTTGGATTTCACCATGTTCTCTATATAGCAACTCAGCGTAGCAATCAATAACCTATTCAATTTGAGACACATAATGTGAGGCATATAGTGTGAACACGACCATATTATGTTTGTGTAAAATGTATGGATATTTTGTCAATGTGTCTGTGTTGTGATGCTTACAGTGCTTGACATTTCTGCTCTGCTGAGAATTGCGATTACGTCTTCATAAGATACAGCTTGTATCCCCTCACCTCCCCAAACGAGCGCCCTGCAAATGCAATTGCGCAAAGGGCCCAATTAGTCTACATTTTCATTAAGGTTTCTTAAATTCAACAGTGGTATTGCTTAGTTGCATAGGTATGTGACTTACGCATTGCCCTCAGCTTCATAAATCTCCTTTAGCTTTTCTAAGTCAGATGCATTCATAAGCTTAGTAACCGCATTTTTTGGGAGTGTGAAGGGAACAGTTGCTGGGTTCATTTTCCTTGTTGCTGTTCTTTTCTTGATTCGTTTCACCATGGAGGACTGTTTCACCTCTTTAATTGGCTTTGATGGTGCATCAGACGGCATGATCTGATCAATATTTCAATTATAAAAATATAGATTAATCAAATTAGAATTTGTGGAAGGGTAAATAACTTTCATATAACATCAGATAAATTTGCTGATAGTGTGATAAAATCATAAAGAAGTCAGATAAATTTAATGAAAAGTTTTATAAGTTGATACAGAAGTGAGATAAATTGTTAGAAAGTCACATAAAATGACACAAAAGTTAGACAATGTAAATAGAATTGTTAAAAGTTCATACAAAAGTCAGATAAATTTAATGAAAAGTTTTATAAGTTGATACAGAAGTCAGATAAATTTAATATAAGTTCAGATAAATTGTTAGAAAGTCAGATAAAATGACACAAAAGTCAGATAAATTTCATAGATATGCAAAACATGAATTCAATGCAAACAAAAATTATCTAAACAAGCATGGTCGTGTACCTGAATTACCTCGGGTACATTTTCTGCAACATTACGATCAGTTGCAGCCTCCTTCGCTGCTTTCTCTGCCATTATAAACCCTTTCTGTCGTGTATTAGTTTTTCTTGTAGGCTCGAAGATATCATCTAGAGTCTTCCCAGCCTATTGCAATCCTTTCTCTGTCTAATCAATTGTCATTTCCCTCAAGAGCTGCTGCAGTTTGAAGTTGTTTGATTCTAGATTAATCAACTTTTTCTTCAAGCCCTTTACCTCATTTTCTGCATTTGTAGCTCTCGAGGACTGTACATCTGACACACTGATGGTGTGTTTCAGCTGCTCTTTGAGGGAGCTGACCATTTGAGTTGACTCCTCTAAAGTCTGATTTTTGTCCACACTGTGTGTTTCAAGCGAAGTCTTCTCCTTTGTCAATTGTTTAACCAACAATAGAGCATCATCCCTTTCTCTTAGCAAGTTGATGATCATTTGTTCAGTTTCAAGCCGATGCTTTTTTATGATGTTGTTTTCGGCCGACGTCCTTTCAAGTTCAATAGCCATCCGTTGGATCTGCTCTTATAATTCTGTCTTCTCCTTAGTGAGTTGGATGATTAAAGAATTTGCCCTGTCACGCTCCTCAGTAAGATTTTTGATCTCGCTGTTTTCGGGAGTTTGTGATTGTTGTCTTGGACTAGGCACTGTATCACCAGCTTCTGGTACGGATCCAGAGTGTGCTTCAGATGGCTCTTCATATACTGTGTTGCTGGTGCTGCCAATTATATCAGCTAAGATGTTTGCAACCAGCAGATTTGTTTGTAAGGACGTCTGTTCATAACCCGCCATCTCTGCACCAAATGCTATAGATTGTTTTGCCACACCAGGGAAATTTGTTTCTTCACTATTACTTTTTGCAGCTGCTCTTCCAACTCGGATACAACCAATGTATCTGTCAGTATGTCTGTATCTGGTTGGGTGGTTTCAATCATTTTTTTCTGTTCTCCCTGCTCTCCTTCTTCCAATTCATGCTCGCATTTTTCATTTCCATCCTCTTGATCGTCTCCTTGATCCACATTTTCTCCTTCTACTTCTACTGTTATGTCTCCCCCATCTCCTTGCTTTTTGTGTGTTTGGCCATCATCATGTTCATTTTCATCCGATTTGTCTTTTCCATCACTGTTTTCTTTTTTTGTAAGTTGTTGCTCTCCTTCTATCTTTATCATGACCTCCTTGTCACAAGCGCCACTGTCCAACAAGGACTGTAATCGCTGCACTTCAAGCAGTGTGATATCTAATTCGTCACCAAGGACCTGCATTTGATACCAATGTTACAAAGAACATGTTAGATTAAAAACTTAGATAAAATTAAATAGTGAAAATTGTGAAAAATACCTCAGTAGCTAGTAGTGAATGAAGGGGCCTTTTCCTAAGTGTCATACTCACTGCCCTTAGATTCCACTTTAGTACTCATGGGAAATGCACCGAATCATTTGGTGTGATAATCGTCGTATGCTCACACAACCAATACTGTTACAAAATCATAAAACATAAATGTATGTCAATAATTCTTTGTATATTGAAATTCAAATTTGTAAATTTGTAGTTGTATATCATACCGATAATGCAATAAGGCAACCAATAACTCTATCAGAACCACGGCTTCTGGTGTGTATCGACTCCATGAGAAACTTTGAAATCTCTTCTGCCCAGGCATAGTGCTTCATATCCATGTAGTTTTCAACATAGCCCACATATGGCCATCCTATTGTGTTTCCGTGGGTTGCAAAAAAGAGTACGACAAGGATATACGGGCACAGTAGCCTAGCAACATCAGCAATGTCGGTTTCTGATTCTCCATTCAATGCGAGAAGGAGCTGTTGCTTTATTTGTGGAGCCGACAACCTTGAACAGCCATGAAATCTTCTAGATATGAATTCAGTTGTTTTCCTTTTTGAATACTTTAGATCAAGCGCTCTTGTTCCGTTTGGTATGCCGAATATCAACGATATGTCATTTGCAGTGAATGGCACGTAGGACCTTCCTAATCTGAATTGCCTTCTTTGGGTGTTGTATGTATCAAGGATCAACATAATGTCCTTGTCAAACTTTCTGCACATCAGTTCAGATATTTTGTTGTCCAGCATGCATTCTAGGAGGCTCCAGAATTGAGTCTTTCTTAATTCAACTCTGTGGACTTCAGTGACCATTTGTTTGATGCTTTGGACCAGTGACACAGTTGAGACCAAATTTGATCTGAACTGGTAATGAGTGTTAGTCTTCTCAGCATTTATGTCTTTACTGACTTCTTTTTTGTTTGATTGTTTATCTTCTACCATTTTTCTCTTGTTGTGTTTTATTCCTGTAAATAGTAAAATAACTTAGATTCATATCACCAAAAGATTAAAACAACTGAATACAGAACAGAGATAAATTGTACAAGATACAGATAAATTTATTATAAACTCAGATAAATTAAAGACATATACAGAAGGTTTGTTGAATTTTCATTCCAAATGTATATGTGTTTCCTTTCAACATCACACAGAACACAGATACAATTGCAAAATACACAGATAAAATTATAGTAAACTAAAATAAAGTTGATATAAACTCAGATAAATTCATGAAATAGACAAAAGGTTTGTTGAATTTTCATTCCAGCATCACACTCTCTTGCTTTTAATTTCATTTAAAATCAAGAGACATTGATTCAACATCACACAGAACACATATACAATTACAAAATACACAGATAAAATTATAGTAAACTCAGATAAAGTTGATATAAACTCATATAAATTTGATATAAACTCAGATAAGTTCATGAAATAGACAAAAGGTTTGTTGAATTTTCATTCCAGCATCACACTCTTTTGCTTTTAATCTCATTTAAAATCAATAGGCATTGATTCAGCATCACACAGAACACAGATACAATTGCAAAATACACAGATAAAATTATAGTAAACTCAGATAAAGTTGATATAAACTCAGATAAATTTGAGATAAACTCAGATAAATTCATGAAATAGACAAAAGGTTTGTTGAATTTTCATTCCAGCATCACACTCTCTTGCTTTTAATCTCATTTAAAATCAAGAGACATTGATTCAACATCACACAGAACACAGATAAATTGCAAAATACACAGATAAAATTATAGTAAACTCAAATAAAGTTGATATAAACTCAGATAAATTTGATATAAACTCAGATAAGTTCATTAAATAGACAAAAGGTTTGTTGAATTTTCATTCCAGCATCACACTCTCTTGCTTTTAATCTCAAATAAAGTCAAGAGACATTGATTCAACATCACACAGAACACAGATACAATTGCACAATACACAGATAAATTTATCTTAAACTCAGATAAATTTGATATAAACTCAAATAAATTTGATATAAACTTAAAATAAACTCACATAACTTCATGAAATAGACAAAAGGTTTGTCGAATTTTCATTCCAGTATCACACTCTCTTGCTTTTAATCTCAGATAAAGTCAAGCGTCATTGATTCAACATCACACAGAACACAGATACAATTGCACAATACACAGAATTTTTTTTTTAAACTCAGATAAATTTGATATAAACTCAGATAACTTCATGAAATACACAAAAGGTTTGTTGAATTTTCAATCCAGCATCACACTCTCTTGCTTTTAATCTCAGATAAAGTCAAGAGTCATTGATTCAACATCACACAGAACACAGATACAATCTTTTCAGTGATACAAAAAAAAATGATAAATTTGGTAAAAACTCATATATTGGTGTCATTCAATCACAAACCCAATTAAGATCAGATAAAGTTAATTTGAAGGCAGTAGAAACTCACTTAAATATGAGATAAAGAGAATAGTAATAGAATTAAATTGAACAAGAACTCAAAATAAAGCCAATAGACATTGATTAAAGTTTGTTCAAAAGATAGATAAATTGAATATAAAATTGTATTGAGTAAAGTAACTCAGATCCATATCATCAAAGAGTAAGATAAGTGAATACAGAACACAAATAAATTGCACAAGACACAGATAAACTTATATTAAATTCAGATATTTTAAAAAAAAATCTAAGATAAAATTACTTGAAACTGACAAAGTAGCAATGAATGTTATACATTTGGTTCAACATTTCTAATTTATACCAAAATGACAGACATTATAAGCCAAAAAAGAAAAAAATCTTTCTGGATACGTTCAACTTTCTGTTCCTTTTGCTCTTGGCTTTCTGAAAGTATTGAGGACTTCGTTTTGGCCATTTCCTGATTAGGTTTTCGTTATTAGAAGAGGAAGCAGAAAGAATGGTAGAAAATCATTCAAATCGGCAATTAACAGTAAGATAGGGTTTCGAAACAAAAAGAGTGAGAAAATTTGAACTTACAAGGGAAATGAGTATTTTGAACTGTCTTTGTATGCTTTTGGAAACAGTTATGCAGTTGTGGAACCGTCGTCTGCAACTAGGGTTTGTATGTCGTCTTTCCTGTATCTCCTCTTGTCGAAATCGAAGATATGTTTGATGCAAACTCTAACTTGCAATGAAACAGTTAATCCGAAGAAAGTTTTTGAAATTTTTATCTAACCTGTTGTTACTCATTGCATGCAGCCACGGAGACGAAATGTCGCCTTCTTCATCGTGTCTTTCCTCTTTCAGAATATTCGAAAGGCTTTTTGCTATATGATTGTAACGCTTTCGTTGGCCTTATCTTAATAAAGACAGAATGAATGTAAGGGCAAATCAGACCTTGTACATACCGAATTGTGTGTGAGGGACCTTTAGCTGGATGTTTTTTTATTGTAGACTGTTCGCAATAAAGTGAGGAGTTGAGGGACCTCCGACCAAAGTCCCAAAAAAAAAACTGCTCGCCCAAACCAGCTGGAACAGCGCCTATAAGGGTACCTGACACGGTCTGCTCACCCAAAACAGCTTTCCTTTTTTCTCTTTGCTCGCCTGGATCAGCATCCCTTGGTGCCTAATGGACTAGAATAGCCTGCTCACCCGCGTGCTCGCCCACATTGGCACACAGCAGCTTGGCGCCCAGCTCCTCCTCTGCGCAGACCACGGGCAGCCCCTGGGCTCTCTTCGCGCAAACAACCAGCTCGCCCAGCTGGATTGCGCGCCTAGCCTGGATTGCCACTCTTCCCGCCTGGGTCGCGCCTACCACTTTCGCCGCTGTCACCAGCACCAGCAAGGGTGCCCAGGGTAGCACCCTTGCCTCTTCCATCTCCAGCGCCAACAGCAGGGGCGCCCCTTCCCCTTTGTTCCACAGCAGCGGCAGGTTGGGCGCCCAAGGGGACGCCCCAGTCCCTTTCGCCCGTCAAAGCAGCGCCCAGGGCGGCGCCCGCTCCTCGCTCACCCGCTGCAGCAGCGCCGCCACCCGTAGCAGCGCCCAGCACTCCTCGTCCGCCCGCCGCAGCAGCGCCAGGGGCGCCCAGGACGACGCCCCGTCCAACACCTGCAGCAGCAGGGGCGCCCTGGGCTGCACCCCATCCGTCGCCCGCAACACGCGACCGTCCTCCCTGCAACCCTCCGCCACCAGCGCAGACACCATCTTCTACCTCTTGTTGGTCCGGAAGCTCCATGGTGGTTGCCTTCTTTCTCTTTTGAACAAGAAGAGAATGAACAACCTCAAAGAAAGATAAACAATTTCAAGGGAGAGTGAGGGAAAGCACTTCCTATTTATAACCTAGGGTTTTCAAAGAGGAAAAGAACCCTGAGCAAAAAGAACTCTTCTATGAAACCCAGAAAGAGAGCAGAGATGGGCAATGTCTAGGAAGGCTACAAATGCTCGGAATGAAGAAAGCATGGATATTCAAAATGCCTCACTTTCAAAGTTTCCTTTGGCGCGAGGCATTGGGGGCCAAATGACGAGTCAAGTCCAAGTGACCCAATCCATATTGACCTGGGACCAAAACTCATGACCCGATAAGGTCCAGGCCCAACCCATGAGCCTGGTCACGTCATCACAGCTCACCCGGAAGTTAGAATTAGTAAACCCTTATCCCCACTTATGCTACCAAGTCCTGCGGAGAAGATCATACCTGCCTCGTCTGTCGAGTGTAGTTCGAAGACTCCGCCAGAATAGAGCGCCCGTTGCTGAAGAGTCGTCCCCATCTGTTAGGAGAAGACTATAAATCAAAGAGCCCCACCGGCACTTGGGGGGCAAGTAACATCGATCCATGTTTACACATTTCTTGTATTCTCCTAACCCGTAATCTTTACACATCTGAGAAGTAAAATCACTGGCAATCTCTGCCCTTCTGGAGTGGACGTAGGTCACATTGACCGAACCACTATAAATTCTCTCTCTCCTCTTTAATTTTCACATTAATCACTCATTACTTGACCGGTGGTGCCCGAAAACACTTTTTGGCATCATCAGAAGTCTCCACCACAAAAGACCCTCCCATCACTGGTTGAGAAGCAACCATATATTTGGCTTTCAAGTTCAACTGATTGCCTTTTGCTCCAATTCAAGTATATGTTCTGCGATGGTCATGCTTGCAAACCGAAGTTCTGTTTTTGTTCCAATTTGTAAAGAACACTCTGAATGAATGGTGTAGTTACAAAACACAGTAGGTTTTCTGGAAACAAAGAAAAGCACAAAAACTCAACACATAAGGATCTACGTGGGTTGGTGATGTGCCTACTTCCAATTGTGAGATCGAGCTTTCATTTTCTTTTGAGAACAATAGGATTACAAAACTTTCTTGGGTTTTTCCTCTCACCTCTCTCTGACTCTCTGACTCTCTGACTTCAATATCATCATCATCATCATCAAAGCCTTATCCGAAATTGAGAGTTTTATGTGCATACCCTCTAACAACCAGGAATGATAGCACTTTCCTACAATAAGTACAACAGTGTTTCTTGATAAACTTTATTCACCTTATATGGCTTAGCTTGGATACACCTAAACAGTTGAAAGTTTGATCCACCAAATATAACAGCCTGATACACCATTCATATATATATATATATATGGCTATTGATAGTTTAACTTTTGTTCCCCAAACAGTGCAGATTGCAATGATCCTACATTTCCAACGTAAGGACAGAAAGTGAATCTAATTATCTAAGTTGGATAGGATAGTATATATGCACCACGCAATTGATTCAAGGTGTGATCAGTTCATGTAATCCTGTCATGGTGATTTGTATTGTATAATTGAGATAGTTTAGGATCTTGTTTCTTACTGAATCTATGTTTCAAGATCTTGATTATTACTGCATCTTCTCTCATCGGGGACAAACATTCAAGCTGGATGGTATGTCTATTGTGCATACTAATGCAGTGCCAAAGAGAAAATGTAACATGTATTCCCGCACAGGAAAATCCTGCACAAACACCTTTTGGTATTCTGGTCATAACTCAACTTTGGAAGCTCCAAATCGCACACCGTTCAATGTGTTGGAAAGTAGACTCGAAGACCTTTCCAATGGTATATGGCTTGGAAATTGAAACCTCACAATTTAATCCAGATTTTGAGCTGAACAGTGCCCATTTTCGTAGTTATACTCTGTTTTGAAAATTGTGTCTTTGGGAGGTGTAGTTTGGTGATAATTAACTGCTTTTGAGAGTCTATAAACAGAAGGAAAGTATGAGAACGTGGGGTTAGGTTGTGATTACTTATTTTATCAATGAAAAGAAATAGAGCCATGCTCTGATCTATGTTTATCTTCCTTCCTACTTTGTGTTCTTGAATTTCAGGATTCTTTTTCAATCTCTTCTTTGCCCGCATCATTTGGTATCAGAGCTTGTGTAATGCTCTTGGTGTACTTCCTTCTTCTTTTATGGTGGCAAGTAGAGGTAGAGGACGCGGCAATTTCAGAGATGATAGAGATGAAGAAATTCAGGCACTTCGACGGCAAGTTGAAGAACTCACCATGCGCTTTGAGCGTCGAGAAGCTCGTAACGGACGAAGCTCTTCAAGTCATGGTTATGGTAGTGATGAATCTGAGGATGTAAATCCTTTTGGCAACCATCAAATCCGTGGAGGAGCTATGATGGAAAGGTTTCTTCAAGCTTCGGAGGTTGTTAAGATTGATTTATCGGAGTTCCATGGTCGACTCCAACCCGAAGAGTTTCTTGAATGGCTTAGTGCTATTGAGAAATTCTTTGAATACAAAAACATTCCAGAAAACCAGCAAGTGAAGCTTGTGGCTACTAGGTTGCGTGGTTATGCTTCGATATGGTGGGACAAGGTTCAGGAGATGCGGGTTCGCAAAGGTAAACCGAAGATCTCTTCGTGGGAGAAAATGAAGTGTAGACTTCGAGAGAATTTTCTTCCACCAGACTTTGCTCAAAGCATCTTTTCTCAATTTAACAACGTCCATCATGACAGCAAGAGTGTTGTTGACTACACCGAAGAGTTCTACAAGTTGATGGCCCATAACAAAACTCGAGAGACCGAGGAACAACTTTTAGCAAGGTATATTGGTGGACTGAAGTTTGAAATTCGTGATGAAGTTGAGATGCAACGAGTATGGAGGTTGAATGATGCTTATCAACTTGCTTTGAAGGTGGAGGCAAAGTTGAATCGTGGCCATGGAAAGAAATATGCTGATGTTCGTAGCTTTTATCCTTCCTCTAAGGGTGAATCTTCACGTGGAGGTCATGTTGGTTCAAAGATTGGGTGAACCAATAAGAGTGCAGCTAAGCTGAGCACTAGCAACCATGGAGGAGGTCAAGCAACTCACACCAATCGTTCCCCTGCTTGTTTCAAGTGTGGGCAGGTTGGTCATTATCTTAAAGATTGTCCTAAAAGGCGGTTGGATGCTCATATAAACCTTGCGGATGAAGGGGCTGTTGGTGAACGTGAAGACCCTTTTGGAGAACCTAAATATGATGATATTGACGAGGTAGAGCATGAGGAAATTGGGCCTGAAGAAGGGGATTGCTTGGTGATCCAAAGAGCCCTTACTACTCCAAAAGTTGAAGAAGATGAAGAGTGGCTTCGTTCTAATATCTTCAAAACCCAGTGCAAATCTCATGGCAAAGTGTGTTCCATTGTTATTGATGGAGGGAGTTGTGAAAATATTGTTTCTCAAGAGATGGTGGACAAACTCAAGCTCAATACCGAACCTCACCCGAAGCCATATCGAATTTCTTGGTTCAAAAAAGGCAATGAGGTAAAAGTTACTAAACGGTGTCTAGTTTCTTTTTCCTTGGGAAAGAATTATCATGATAATGTTTGGTGTGATGTGGTTCCAATGGATGTTTGTCATATACTCTTGGGGAGACCTTGGCAATATGATAGACATGTTACACATGATGGCCGAAAAAACACTTATACCTTTAGAATGGGTAAAGTGGACATTGTTCTTTTGCCTTGTAAGGAGGAGAGAGTCCGAAAAACTAATACCAGAGAAGGGGACAACAACTTTCTTGCTTTGTCAAGATTTGTGCAAGAAAGCAAAGAGAGTGGTGTTGTGTACATGTTGGTGGCCAAAGAGAAGGAGCAGTCCTTTGATGTTCCTTATGAAGTAGAAGCCATCTTGGAAGAGTTTAAAGATGTCATTCTTAATGAATTACCAAGTGGTCTTCCACCTCTTAGAGATATCCAGCACCAAATTGACTTGATCCCCGGATCTAGTTTGTCAAACAAGGCTCATTATCAAATGAGTCCAAAGGAGCATGAAGAACTGAATCGACAAGTCATGGAGCTGCTGGAAAAGGGTTACATTAGAGAAAGTTTGAGTCCTTGTGCAGTACCGACTCTTTTAACTCCAAAGAAAGATGGAACGTGGAGAATGTGTATTGATAGTCGAGCAATCAACCGGATTACTGTCAAGTACAGGTTTCCAATTCCAAGAATTGATGACATGTTTGATGAGCTTGCTGGTGCCCAAGTATTTTCTAAGATTGACCTTAGAAGTGGGTATCATCAAATTCGTATCAAGCTCGGTGATGAATGGAAGACAACTTTTAAGACAAGAGAAGGTTTATATGAATGGATGGTTATGCCATTTGGGCTTTCTAATGCTCCAAGCACATTCATGAGGGTGATGAATCAAACTCTTCGTCCATTCATTGGTAAATTTATTGTTGTTTACTTTGATGACATTCTTGTTTACAGTCGTAACTATAGTGAGCACATTGATCATTTGAGGGCTGTACTAATCACTTTGAGAGGTGAGAAACTTTATGTAAACCTCAAAAAGTGTTCTTTTATGACAGACAGCCTTGTTTTTCTAGGCTTTATACTAACCTCTGCAGGAATCAAGGTGGATGAGGAGAAGATAAAAGTTGTCCAAGAATGGCCTGCACCAAAGAGCTTGCATCAAGTAAGAAGTTTTCATGGTTTGGCTTCATTTTATCGTCGGTTCGTCAGAAATTTCAGCTCCATTGCAGCCCCTTTGATTGATTGCATGAAAAAAGGAGAGTTTAGGTGGACTCCCGAAGCGGAGAAGAGCTTCGAACTCATTAAGGAAAAGCTGTCCATGTCTCCCATACTTGCACTACCAGATTTTGAGAAGGTTTTTGAAGTTGATTGTGATGCTTCACATGTTGGAATTGGAGGAGTTCTCAGTCAAGAAGGTCATCCAATTGCCTTCTTCAGTGAAAAGCTCAATGAAACAAGGAAGAATTATTCTACTTATGATGTGGAATTTTATGCCATTATTCATGCACTTCGGCATTGGCGGCCTTACTTGATTCAAAGAGAGTTTATTTTAAATTCAGATCATGAAGCACTCAAGCATATCAACACTCAAGCTAGTCTGAACCGAAGACATGGTAATTGGGTAGCTTTCCTACAAGAATACACATTTGTTTTGAAGCACAAGAAGGGAAAGTGTAATCAAGTGGCTGATGCACTTAGTCGGCGTGTTACACTTTTAAACACTATGAAGGTGCAGCTGGAAGGCTTTGATTCTATCAAGGATATGTATGCAAATGATGAAGATTTTGGTGATATTTGGGAGGTATGCAAAATGGGGCATCATGAAGACTATGTCCTCCAAAATAATTTTCTCTTTCGTGGGACACGATTGTGCGTTCCAAGGTGTTCTCTTAGAGAACATATTATTAAGGAGTTTCATTCCGGAGGTTTGGGTGGTCATTTTGGTAGAGATAAGACTCTTTTGTTGGTCAAGGAGAAGTATTATTGGCCTACCATCTATCGAGATGTTGCTCATTATGTGAAGAGATGCAGAACTTGTCAAACTTGCAAGGGTCAAGCTCAAAATACGGGTGCATACACTCCATTACCAATTCCTAAGGCTCCATGGGAAGATGTTAGCATGGATTTTGTGGTTGGTTTGCCAAGAACACAAAGAGGTATGGATGCAATCTTTGTTGTTGTTGATAGATTTTCAAAAATGGCTCATTGTATTCCTTGCAAAAAGACTATGGATGCTTCTTATATTGCTGATTTATATTTCAAGGAAGTAGTTAAGCATCATGGAATTCCTAAGCCAATCATTTCGGATAGAGATACAAAATTTCTTAGCCATTTTTGGAGTAGTTTGTGGAAGAGGATTGGCACTAGCTTGCTTTATAGTAGTCCTTATCATCCTCAAACGGATGGGCAAACTGAAGTTGTCAATCGGACTTTGGGAAATTTGCTTAGAAGCTTTGCATCCAAGAGGCCTAAACAGTGGGACTTAATGTTATCTAGAGCTGAATTTGCATACAATTCAGTTGTGAATCGTTCTACAGGGAAGAGTCCATTTGAAGTAGTTTATGGACATGTTCCAGCTCATTATCTTGATCTTGCTCCCATACCTGAATCACCCATGATAAGTAAAAAGGCTGAAGATTTTGCTGCTACAATGGCAAGGATCCATGAGGAAGTTAGAAAGAAGTTAGAAGTCAGTAATAAGGTCTATAGGGAAACGGCAAATGTTCATCGTCGGATAAAGATTTTCAAGGAAGGTGAACTTGTGTGGGTATATCTGAAGAAAGAGCGACTCCCAGCTGGCTCTTATAACAAGTTGAAGGAAAAGAAGATTGGCCCATGCCAGATTCTTGAGAAGATAAATGACAATGCTTACAAGATCGAGCTTCCTCCTGATGTCCGCACACATCCTACTTTCAATGTTTGTGACTTATCAGCATATCATGGAGAAGAAGAAGACAACTCGTGGTCGAGTTCTCTCTCACCCGGAGAGGATGATGCAGTGCCAAAGAGTAAATGTAACATGTATTCCCGCACAGGAAAATCCTGCACAAACACCTTTTGGTATTCTGGTCCTAACTCAACTTTAGAAGCTCCAAATCGCGCACCGTTCGATGTGTTGGAAAGTAGACTTGAAGACCTTTCCAATGGTATATGGCTTGGAAATTTAAACCTCACAATTTAATCCAGATTTTCAGCTGAACAATGCCCATTTTCGTAGTTATACTCTGTTTTGAAATTTGTGTCTTTGGGAGGTGTAGTTTGGTGATAATTAATTGCTTTTGAGAGTCTATAAACAGAAGGAAAGTATGAGAACGTGGGGTTAGGTTGTGATTACTTATTTTGTCAATGAAAAGAAATAGAGCCATGCTCTGATCTATGTTTATCTTCCTTCCTACTTTGTGTTCTTGAATTTCAGGATTCTTTTTCAATCTCTTCTTTGCCCGCATCACATACAATGTTGCAACTACACATTGCAGTCTAGCCCTTTAGCACTGTTTGGATCTTTGCAAACACAGTGCAGGCAACACGGTTTATGCGTAACTGAGGGTTTATAAGTTTAAATAAACTGAATGACCTGAATGTGAGAGTCGTTTTGTTCAACGTCATAACCAATTACAGGTCAAGACAGTTGCATATAATTAGATTTACTGGTAAACTGAGTGCAGGACAACTGAGTACCAAGGATCCAAACTGGGCTTTTGCGTCTGTCAATACTATAATTGTGCTTGATCATAGATGTGCAGTTCAATGCATGGCCAATTTTGCCAATAAAAGAAATGCATGCCCCATTTTGATGCATTCACATTGGATTTAATGCCCTTGTATCGAGGAGTGGGCTCCACCCGAGGGGGAATATTAAAAAGTATTTCCGCTGCCTCTACTAATGCCTTGAGGCTTTGGTAGGAATGGCTAGATGAAGAAATTCAAGACCCTAGAAATTGAAACAAAAAGAATTTGGCCTTATTGTACGCCTATTTCACAGCAGGCTTGATTAGCAGTATAGAATTGTATTAGAGTTTGATCAACTTCAAATTCTGATGAATCATTTTTATCAAGTGTAGTATGATCCTCATTTATGCACAGTGGGGCGGGTGTTATTGGAACTGTCGGGAGCCATTGATCCTGCTTGCATGAGCTGCAGCAGCCACTGACTATTATTTAGTCCCCTATTGCAGAAAGCTTGTTCTTGGCAGATAGTATTGGTAGATTGATTGAATATTCAAACTTCAGTCCTCTTTTGACTTCAGTCTCTAACTGTAATTTCTACTAACTTGAAATGGTGGTTGTGTAAGTCTCTATCTCTTCTCTTTCCTCATAACACCATGTTCCTTTTGTTAGGATTAGGATTGAAAGGGAACAGATATACACAGACAGAATTCTAGGCTGTGTCTGAGAGTCCTTGGTTTGGATCATGTAGACTGACCAGACAGACGAGAGAGGAAGGAGGAATAGAAGAATGACAATGGTGCCATTTCTTTACATAATTAACTAGGAAGATCAGTGGTGTCAGTTTGAAGTTCCTGAGATCCTCTCCATGGGATTTTATAGGGGAGCAAAATAATGGAGCTGTTTCTTAAATAAATCCCTTGGGGTCTGTTTAGATAAGCAAAAAATAAAGTAGAGTGAAGTTGAATGGGCCCTAGTCTAAAATTTTAACTCTACCCCGTTTGGATAAGTCTGGCTCAATAGATGAAGTGATGTTGTGAGCCACATGTACTCTATTTCACTTCAACTCTAAATACTTTCATTTTCTTGAGTAAAAATGGATTCTACTCCAAACCTTAACTTCAAAATAAACATCCAAATGGAGTGAAGTGAAGTACTCTACTTTAACTTCAACCTACTTCTCTTCACACCACTCCACATGTGAAATCCATTTCATTTTACTCCACTCCTCATTTATCAAAACAGGCCCTTGGTGAATATGACTTCAATGTAGTGTGTGGATTTATCATTTTCTAAATTCTTTGGACACTTCTACACCCTGATTAAACTGCACTTTGGCTGTAGAAGTGCTGATTGGAAGTTCATAACTATATACAATTCATTAAAGACATAACAATTTGCAAGAAAGTGGAGAAGATGGAAGTTAAACATTTGGTTATGGGTCTTTTGCTTGTCATTAGCATAATCGTGAGCCCCACTGTGGATGGACCTCAACCTAAAAATACATTCTGGCCATCCTTCACATGGATGATGATGAAAGTTGTTCATGGCCTTATCCAGTGGGATGACCCTAAATTGGACAGTTATAGGTGTACAGGCCAAGTGCATAATACATTCATGAAACATGGACCACTGTCACTGACTTGTAAACCCAAGAGTGGAACTTGGGACCATTTGCTGTGTATTCTTCAGCCAGAAGGTCTAAAAACATGCAAGGCTGAAATCAGTGCATCACCAATTCAACTATAATAAAAGCTTAGCAAAAGGGACTTTATTCAATGCCAAAGAGGTGGCCATAGCGAGATTTACAAATTGGTGTAGGTTTTCGCAGCATGGTCCATTCATGATCATGTCAATGAGCCACTGGGCCAATCAAATCCAAGGGTTCAAGGATGTGATCCTCAACTAGGAGAATATACACAAGTAGGCCTTATGGTTTGTTATTTAGGTGATTGTGCCCCACTGCGGATAGACCATTTACTGCTGGTCTTTCCTAACCCTCTAATTAATGAACTGTAGGTAGATGTGTAAGAAAAACTATAGAAACTTAAGAAATAGCAAAAATACTGGAGGGGTAGAATTTTTTTTGATGTGTTATTTTTGGGTCATGATTTCTCCACAGTGGGCCTGCTTAATGTGGAAAGCCATCTCAATTTCAACCATGTCAGGGAACTCTTACACTGAAGCAAGAAATAAAAAAAGACAGAGAGCCTTTAAGATCATGAGTTCAATGACAAATCACAAGAAAATTTGTCTGTTGGTTATGTGTTGGGTGATATGGGCTTTATGGCCCGTTCCGCATGCTCTGGGGTACGTAGGGCTGGATCTCTGTTCATCCAATTTGATTGTCAACTGTTGGAAGTAAGTGGGCCCGGTGGATAGGTTTTCAAAACTTTTGGCCCACTTGATTCAGGGATCAACTATCCAGAAGGCTATAAAACCCAATAAAGGATCAATGTCCTCAATCTCAGTCATCATGATCAGTAAATAAACCTATCAAGAAGATAATACAACAGCCAACAAGCATCCATAAAAATCTACAACATACAAGGAAGTAGATTATATCTTAGGAGCTCGGTTGTGCTCTAATTGAGGAGTTGTATCTTTCTTTGATGATGAAACTCTTTCACGTATCAAATAAGAATCTCCAAGACCTTTTGATCTTCCACGCTATGACCCGTTTATCAAATTTCGTTTCTCAAGAAGATGGGTGAGATCTCCAAGAGACTTCAATGAATTAGAATATAACTAGAAGAGAAAGAGGAGAATGAAGAGATGTGCAACTCTTGTACTAGAGGAGGGCTGGGCGTGGGATCTTGTTATGGATGTCCAAGGGGTTATTTCCCCTTATAAAGCCCTCAAGCAACCTCCTATTCTTTCTCTCTTACTAATTGAATAAGAAGTCTCACTTCCACACAAATTAGTAACTTACTATTACCACTATTAGAAGTCTCACTTCAAATGGAAATAGTAACTTTCTAATTCCTTCCTCTTGAAGTTCAAGTAAGATTAGTATCTTTCTAATAACTTGGCCTAGTGTGGGGACTACTAGGGATTCCTTAGAAAGCTGACTCCAACTGAGACACCGCGACCCTACATCTCATGTACAATCCGGGCCCGCAATTAATTGCAAATAACACCACTATATAAATGCAATTGCACTCCAGTCTTAGGAATAAATTACAATGAAGACACTAAACTTCTACATTATCACAAGTAGGCCCCTCCATCATTATCCATGGATCAATTGGAATAAATCTGTCACATCCAATCTGAGATCCACATCTTATTATCCTTGAACCTCAATTAATCACAGTGATCATCAGTACCATCCAGTTAACTCTTAATCGAAATGAGTGCGCACTTACTAATGATAAATCCATTAATTGGCACAAATGGATAATATAGATAGATTACATCTTGACCATTAGATGTTCCCACAGTCCTACTACCACGTACCCAAGACACCGAGGTGTTGACCTACAGTTGGCCTCACTCATTGGTGACTCAAAGCAAATAAATAGATAGAAACTTGAGTTCATCAATGTCTCATGATTGAAAGCCTATTGCTAGGGAATTATGAGAGCAAACCTTAAAATCGAGACAGTATTCATAAGGTGCTTCTCATGGTCCTTCAATACATCCAATGTACCAGCACTGTGATCCAGAATCTCCCATTCTGATGATCGAGACAAATCACACTATCTCATAGTGATTAAAGTGCTGCAACCTTATCAGATGAGATGCCCAGTCTCATCAATGGTTGCGAAGATATTTTTAAGTACAAGATTTGTGACACGTATCTCCTGTATGTGGATCTCATCCATATACATATATCATATCTAATATACTAATGAGACCTGATTCATCTCATGAACCATTATGTCATATGTATTGGTTGTGTGCATTAAGTAATAAAATATCATTCATCTCATGAAAGGAAAGCAAGATTTCATTGATAAATAAAGAAATTAATCAATTTATTACATCAACTGATAGATTGAGTCCATATAATCTAACAATACATCCTGTTATCATTTCTAGATATAGCTAGACATTCACTGGATTAACATTTTTCAGTCCCACATCAAGTTGGACCAAACTTGACCCAAATGAAGTCTGGGGACCCAATATGATAGGGCCCAAATATTTTCATCCTGAATTGTTTGGGCCACATAACTGGGTAGTCAGACTTTGTTTTCAGCCTAAATTATGGGCCTCACCACAATTTCCTTAACCATCAAACATGGAAACTTACAATGAATAGTACATAAGGCTAGGGTCTGGTTTTCCAAAGTACTTTTAGCTAGGGCTGCATAAAAAACCCAGTATCACCACAAAACTGAACCAAACCAACTAAATCGGGCAGTTCAGATTGGTTTTATATAGATCGGTTCGGTCAATGGTATGAAAGTCATTGAAACTGTTTTACATTGGTCGGTTATCGGTTTGAACCCACGGTTAACTGCCTAAACCGAACCGACCGTATGTATTAACTAGAGTATTGAGTTTTGACTATTTTAGCCTTAGGGATAGCGCTTGCATATTCTACTTGCATGTTTCATGTTTGATGAAAGTTCTACAAGAAGTGTGCATTATTGGGATTTTAGTAGCGCTACCGAGGGGTTTGGTCTGACCTAAGAGAAAGTGAACTATGAAGAGGCTCATCTCAATTAGTTCAAAATTGGGGCTACATTCCACTCGAAGCCATGTTGTTGGCAAAAAAAATAAAAATGAAAAAACTAGTTCCTTTTGTGTTGAATTCATTGGTCTGGATGAAGCAATGTAGTCTAGTTTAGGTTTCATGCAGAGAAATAGGTACGTGCCTGATCATTTTGTTGGTGTATTTTACCAAAAGATTTTAACTACTTCGGCATATTGGCCCGAAAAGTTGGCTGACCTGGCCTGGGCCATTCAATCACACAACTGGATAATGGATGAAAAAAGTTGATCCATTGTTTGATGTATGCTTCCTTGGTTGAAACGAATTATGAAATATATTTTAGTGTTCATTACTACTTCTCATTATTGCGTTTGATGGACCAAGTTTGAACTGCAATTTTTCTTTTGTGGAAAAAATAATAAAATAAAATAAAAACAAAAAAACCTGGTTCAGTTTAGTTCGGTTCAGTTTTAGCACATGGGTGGTTCGGTTCGGTTTGGGAAAATTGAAAACCGATGGATTCGGTTTGTTTGATAGTTTCCCCTCCAAAGTGATCCGAACCGCCCATATGCACCCCTAACTATTCTAGCTCCTTGTACAGTCTGTCTTCCTATTTAGAAAATACATATAAGATACCTGTGACCATAAACCTCCCTACGTTAAAGTGAGATTTGCCAAGTTGTGCACATGGGGGCAGAAAGATGGATGATGCCCTTTGGACTGTAATGGGCCCATTGATGGAACATTCTTAAGAAGTACTCAATTTGGAGTTGAATTCCTGTTTGGATCTTTGCAAAAAATGGTTAATGGCTTACATGTAAAAGAGGGCTCATGCATCAGAGTGCCAGTTGTTTTGTTCACTAACACAATCACATGTAAAACTTGCTCTAAGTAACTTGATTTACAAGAAAATTGATTGAAGGGCCATTGGATTTCAAGGATCCAAATGGATCAGAACTCGGCCTAACATCTGAATTTGGACTGCAGTTCAGATTCTGATCATAAACTAACAGGCTAAAACATTGTGTTTGCCTTGTTGAATAGACTCAAATATAAGCTCTTGGCTCAAATTTTGTTTTAGCTGTAAATGACTGAGATTACAAACTTTTACCAGTTCTTTTTGCAATTGTAAGAAGCTGGGGATATGAGGGGTTCAAGTGTAAGCATTGTCACTGGTTTTGGTCTGTCCAAACTAATAAAAGATTAGTGCCATCTACCAAACAATTGTAAGAAATCAAAATAAGAATACATGAGAAATAAAATTTAAAGGCCTAAGAGAAAAAAGACCAAAACAAATAACAATAATAAAGACCTTCAACTCATCATCATCATTATCATTATTAATTGTTGTGATCTAGGGTCAAAGTGAAGAGAGATCAAGCACACAAGACAACACGAGATTTATGTGGTTCGGCTTTTGGCCTACGTCTACGGGAAAGACGAGAGAATTCACTATGCAATCAGAAGAGAAGAGAGGTTATGCATCATAGAGACTCTCAGTCTCTATTTATAATATCAGTCTCAAAACTCTGTTACACTCAAACCCTACTTCTAATCACAGTAGACCTATAATAGGCTCCACTTCTAATCACAGTACAGTATGGGCAATCCAAGGGCCCGGTTAACCAAGACTTATTAAATTATATTGAGCCATATAAATTAACATTAATGATCGTTAAAGACATGATGTAACTATATTGCGGTTCAGCTATATAAATTTTGTTTCGCTGTTTCAGTCTATCTTGAGCCAAATCCTCGGATAGGAAAGACCTTCAGTTTTCGTGAAAAAGAAGACTTGATGTATTTTGGAGTTGCAAATGTAATTGCAATTTGACTAAAATAAAATATGGCTTTAAATATGATTAAGTACCAAAGCTAACCCCATAAACCAACAAGATAGATGGATTAAAGCTTTAGTGATAACGACGATGAAGATGATGATGAAGATGATGAAGGGGGTAATAATTAAAAAAAAAAATGCCGTCACCAAAATATTAAAAAAAAATGCTAAGAGTTATATATTTAAATAAACCTACCTGGCTCTCCCTCTCTACAATCTACATCAAACTTGTCATATTCCCTCATATGAGCAAGACAACATCATCCACAGTTCAATGTTACCAACTCCAAATATCTTAAGAGCAAAGGGTCATAAAGCTGCAGAGAAGATAAAATTGGGTTTTATTTTATCAACATTATCATGAAAGTAGTGACCCTCCACCTCTAAAAAGCATATAGTCCCAACCCAACTCAAGTGCACATTAATCTCACACACCTCTCCCTCTTAGCCATTGAAAGACGACTTTGGTTTAAAAATACATCAAGGTCGTTATCCCACCTCCTTTGATCAATTATTGTCTAAGTAATTGGTAATTGGGATTGATCAAATAAATACATCACATCACATCAGCTGGACTACTCTCTTATCTTTTGGATAGTATTTGTTATTATGAAAACCCAAATGATATCTTACATTATGTTTAGTACTATTGTAAAATTGATGATGATGATAATGACAAAATGCTTTTCATTAAATTGTCTTATGTTGCCATGTTAAAATAACAAGTGACGTCCATCTCTCTCTGTGTGAGAGAGAGAGAGGGGTGGGGGGCAATTACTGACTGGACCCACCAATACATATAGATAATTCAGTGTAGGGTTGGGTTTGGGATTGGGTTTGGGTTTTCCGTTCTTACAATTTTGGCCCTACTCTTCTCACCTATGAAAATAGTCACACGACGCAGTGGACCTATGATGTATGGATACTTTAAAAGGGGCAACGTATCCTGTTGTATCCTGATGAGAGCCTAAATGGTATGAGGACTTTATTACACCTTGGGATGATATTATATCACCGCATTTGTGATAATTTCTTATTTGCAGGTATTATATAAGGAGTGAAATTCTGAACTAATCGGAGAAAAAAGGCACGAACCATAGTGAATTGGAGCATTTTGCCACTGGCCGTCCGGATGGCAGTCCCTACCCGCACTCCCACTTTCTGCCATCGGGGGTCCAAATGACAGACACCGGGAATCTCCGTTTCTCTCTGCGTTTTGAAAGAAAATTAGACAAAAGCTATAAGAGGAAGCCCGGAACTCGTTTTTAGGGCATTCAAGACCTGAGAGAAGGGAGGCACCGGAAGGAGCTTTAATGGAGATTTCGTCAAGGATTCTTCATCAATCTCTCTCCATGAGTAACTAACTCTCCATCCTAGGGATGCGATGAAGCCCTAGTCTCTTCTTCTTCTTCTTCTTCTTCTTCTTTTTTTTTTTTTTTTTTTTTTGTGATGTATAGGTTTTAGGGTTTTACATTGAATGCCTTGATTATATGATATGAATGCTATCCGTGTATTGGATTTATTTATTGAGGCAATATCTAGTTTTGGTATTTTATTCTTATATTTTTTAATACCAGTCATATAATGGTGCTTGAATGTGTGTGTAATTAGATTTAAGATAATCTATGCCATAGAGATAGGTCATGCCCAGAAACCTGCATGATTTATTTGATAACTCTGTAAAAGTTTGTAACCAAAACAAGTCTTTAAAACATTTATAATGAAATCCTAAGTCTGTATTTGTCATCTCACTAGACTAAGGTGAATTCGTACCTTAAAACCTTTCTTTAATTGGATTCAACCTTGTTTTTAATTCGTTAATTTAGGAATCAAAACCCAAAATCAATATTTCGTTCTCCCTTAAGATTAATATAGAAATCTCAAATACAATGCAACTCGATCCTTTTGTCCCAGTAGATACGACACCCGGCTAATATCTCTATTCTCACTAGTAGAAACCGTAACTAGGTATAATTTATATATTTACAAACCTCACTTTCAAGCGATCATATCCATACTTCACTTTTTATGTGTAAAATCCTTGCTCGTGTCTATAGCATATCCTAGCTGTATTTGAGCATTCTAGGTGGCAACTACATAAACCTCTGGTTCTTTGTGTTTTTATTTTAGTTTCTCCCACAAGTTGAAAAACTAATAATTCTAGTATCAATTGGTCTCTCATTCTCAAGTCTTTAGTTATGGTAGATGATTTGGATTAGGAAAATGGATTCATTGAGATGCTTCATCTTCACATGTGTATTGCGTTCACAGAGATGCATGTTGACAACAAGAATGAGAAAAGCAAACTACTTAAAAAGGAAAAGGAAAATAAGATTACCACAACACAAGTTCAGTACAGGAGACTGCTACAAACAGAGAGGATTTATCTACAATTCAATGGTCCACAGCTCTCTCTCTCTCTCTAAAAAAACTCAAGACAAATCCACAGAAAAGAGCTAAGGCCACCCTCAATAGACATTTGTGCCATTATTTTTTTCCCACACTTCCATCTTTTTCACCATCCACACATGGAACATGAGAAGTTGTGGGAAAAATCAGACACGTGGGTTGCTCCTGAAGGAGCCCAGGGCTTTGATGGCACCTGCTCTTAGGATGTACTGATGATAGGCGGCCGCGATGGCAGCTCCGATGAAGGGGCCCACCCAGAAGATCCACTGAAAAATGTACATGTAGACAACAATCAAATCATTGATCCATCTTGAGGCATTTTGTATGGTGTTGGCGTGTGACAAACCACAAAGCACAAGCCACTATCCCTGGTAAGTGTGTAATTGGGCTCATGTATAGATAGGCAGAATTTCTTAATGGGCTCATTTACCATCTCAAAGTTCCACCAACCCATTAAAAAAGCTGTACAATTGTCAATGTCAAGATGACTAGCAGAGAGTGACAAAAACACCAACATAAGCCATGAAACAACGTTCATTATACTAAATGTTTTATCATATTCTTACTTCGAGGGTCAACTCGTTTGAGTCGCATCAATTATTGGCGCAACCCAAGCCCAACCAAAATTATAGGCGCCTAAACCAAAACCCATTACCCAAATCAAGCCCAATTATATCCAACTCATCACCACTTATCGTTGTCATCATCATCATCAAAGTCTTGTCTTAAAGGCCTGTTTCTCCAAATTTCTTACCCGCATGTCAAGTTGACTCGGGTTAAATCAGGTTGGGTTGGGTTGGGTATCCAAATTTCTAGTTTCTATCAATCCAAAGTCAAATGACCCCAACCCGGATTCCACGTCTAGTCAAGTTGGGCCATATGGGCTTGGGTTTGGCCTGACCCCAAGAAACTGTTGCACCAGGATCATCCTAGTAGAGAAGGAAACACAAATACCTGATCATCCCAAGCTTTCTCTTTGTTGTAGATGACAGCAGCTCCAAGGCTTCTAGCAGGGTTAATACCCGTTCCAGTAATTGGAATTGTTGCAAGATGAACCATGAAAACAGCAAACCCAATGGGCAATGGTGCCAAAACCTTCATTTGAGAATTCCAAGTCAATTAGCACCACCAAACAAATTCATGGAAATTCAATTACTTAAAAAAAAAAAAAAAAAAAAGTCATGGGTTTTCTTCTCAATTTCCAAAAATCATAGTCAAGGTCAAGTGGAAATAAATTTTCCTTTGGGGCCACTGAAAACCACTTTATATTATATTCTTTTATGTACAATGAAAGGATGACAAGATAAGAAAATGATGTGTGCTTTTCTGGAAAACCAAAAGCAAGTAAAGATAAAAGGAAACAAACAGAATCAGTGGCGATGAAAAAAAAGCACTGGGTAGGGATGGAAAAGAATAAAGAAATGGCTACAAAGAAAAGTGGTGCCCAAAAAGATAAGAAGAGAATCCCAAATGCTAACTTACGCCATGTGGAGCAGGTATGCTGAAAAGGACTCTACTAGATGGCGCAAAATAGGATTCTCACATGGTGTGACGATAACGTGCGCCAAGAAAAAGAAGGGGGCCCTTTTGTTGCTTTCTCAGAGAAGGGCCAAACACATGTGGGTGGCTCCCTAAACGCAGCTAATGGGCCCCACATAAAACTGTAAAGAGGATGTGATTTTTCTTTTTTTATTTTTTCCGCTATCAAAATTTCTCCATCCTTTGGACTGAACTAAGCCCAACAGAAGCTCAGTCAAACTCTTCGCACCTAGGTAATAGCACAAGTGGACTCAATCTCTATTATTGAAGAGGGGGACGAGTTGAGGAGGAACCGGGCCCATACCAAAACCCCTGGCAGCTCCAGAAGGAGGAGGAAGGTGGTCCTCACGACTCAGCCAACCTTGGGTATAAGAGGGTGTGGTTTGTGAAATGGAAGAAATCCAGTGGTTGGATTCATAAAAGGCACTGGGCTAGGTGAAGAGGGAGTGCCTACTGTACACGGCACCAATGACCCACCTATGGTTGCAGGCACCAGATTTGTGCCCACAGGACAAAAATAGTAGCACCCAGCAGACAAACATGGGTGGGTTTTCACATGCTTCTGCAAAGTGTCAGTAGATTAGTTACTGTAAGATATACCATTTTCTGGGTTTGTACCATTGGATCTAAGGGCTGCAAGAGTACAGTAGAATCAGAGGGTGAATCATTCACTGGTGCGCACTTTAGCAAACCAAAGTTGAGATTATATGCTTATTGGGTGGATTTATTTAAGAAAGATACTTAGTAATATGTAGAACAATTTAAAGTAGGTAAGGATAAGTTATAAAGTTAGGCCTTTTCTAGTAGGGTTGGAATAGATAGTCCTAAAAATCTTTATTTTAAGTTGAGAAAGTTTAATGGTCATATGCCTTGCAAATTTATTGTGAGTAGGCTTGCATGTAGGTTTCATAGCTAATGCCTAGATGGTGGCAATTCATGGTGGGGAACTGCTTGTGATTGGGTTGATCATATGTCTAAAAGGAATGCCAAATTCATAGTTTGCCATCAACCTATATGCAAGCCTATAATGAATGAAAATTAGGCCCAAATAACTACATCATATATACAACAAGGCATACATTTGGGAATAGTTTGAACATTTGATGTAAAATTCCAATTAAAGGCTCAACCATACAAATAAAATTCTGTTCATAGAAACCAAAAGTGCAAAAAATCCACACAGATATGTCTTGCCAAAATTTTTGCATAGTTAATGATATCATATATCAAGATGTTTGTGCCTTACTTTATTTTAAATTATGTTTTAGAAAAACTTCACTAAATTAAGCATATTCAATACAGTATCACATAAATTTCTTCCTTAGAACTATGTTATATATATATAATTAAATTTAAAAAAAAAACTTCCAAAAAATTATGTACAGTTTTTTCACAAAGTACCCATATAATATTTAATCTATATAACTGTTGTATACTTTTATAGATTTCATTCAGATGTTAAGTATCACTGTATCAAGATTTAAATCATATCTTTGAAAATTTTGGCAAAAACCAAAGTCATATCTTTGAAAAATATGCAGAGTAGAAAGGACATGGTGGTGAAAAAATCAAGCAACGTGACAAACCAAGTCACAGTCGGGGTCTCACAGATGATCAGGCAAAGGACAATACAATAAAGTCTTGCAGAGAAAAGAGAAAGGGATGAGTGGTGTGTGTATCACATGCAAGCAGTAGGTGGGGTTGAAAGAAATACCGGGACATGGGAATCTCTGGCGCTCCTTTTGGGATCAGTGGCGGAGAAGACGGTGTAGACAAGAACGAAGGTGCCGATGATCTCAGCGCCCAAGCCAGTGCCCTTGTTGTAGCCCGAGGCTAATTCATTGGCGCCACCACCATACCTGACATAGTAGGCCTTTTGGAAGCCCTTGACCAGACCCACCCCACAGATGGCTCCAAGGCACTGAGCCACCATGTACATCACTGCCCTTATCAGAGACACCTTCCTAGCCAGGAATAGGCCGAACGTTACAGCCGGGTTTATGTGCCCACCTGCTCAAACATCCATACAAAAACACCCACCCAATCAGCTGTTGCTCCTCTCTTTTTTTTGTTCATTTTTGTAACAAGTGGAAGAAACCCAGATCTCAAACCCTGCTAAATCACAGCTTTCTTCGAGAGAAATAAGAAAAAAAAAAAAAAAAGAGTAGCACAAGATGGCAAAACAGTCACTCAGGTGCCAAAGTGAGCTGAACTGGCCTTTCTTCTCCTTTTTTTTTTTACTGCACTGAAGGAAAAAATACTTTTTTTTGTGGGTGTTGAGAGAGAGAGAGAGAGAGAGAGAGAGAGAGAGAGAGAAGCAGGATAGAATCTCATTCGCTACACTGCTGACGTGAATAGAGCAGGTCTGTATTTCTCTTCCAATGCTCCCTTCTAACAAACAAAAGAGACCCAAAAAAAAACGAAGAAAATAACAGAGACCCAGAACTCAAAACCTCCCAACTTTTGAAAAAAACAAGTGAAAAATACGATCTTCCAACTTTTTTTTTTTGTGGGTCTTCACAGAGGGAGAGCCGGAGAGGCACAAGATATATAGCATATCATTAGCTCATGTGCTAACGTGAACAAAGCTGATCTCTCCTCTTCCCTTGCTGGTTTTTTTCAACAAATCATATAGACCCAGATCTTTACCAACAAAACTGAAGTAGACCCAGAACTCAAAACCTCCAAATCTTAAAAAGAAGCAGAAGAAAGAAAGAAGGAGAAAAAGAACCTCAAAACACAATCTTTTGCTCTCTTCTTTGTTGGTGGGTATTGAGAGAGAGAGAGAGAGAGAAGAAGAAAGAAAGAAAGACCTGAGATTCCAGCAGTGCAGTAGACGAGGACGAAGATCATGCCACCAAAGGCCCAGGCAATGCCAAGGATTCCAACCCCACCGCAATCGATCTGATTCACATCTGTGTGCGTTTTTGGGTCCACCTGGCTCTTGTATCCGATCACAGTCGCCACTGTTATGTAGAGGAAGAGCAGCGTCGCTATGAACTCCGCTATCAGAGCCCTGTAGAACGACCACTTTGTCAGCTCGTCCATGTCTATCAACGGCGCCGGTGGTGGGTCCGTGTAGTCCTTGGTCGTGAATTCTCCCTGCTCTGCTACTTCAATATCTTTTCCCATCTCTTCACCTTCTTCTTCACAACACCACCAAAAAAACACAAACTCTGCTTTGAGAAAAGGAGAGGAGGTTGTGGTTTGGTCAGTATGGTCTGTTGGTTTGGGATAGAGAGAAGGAAGATAAGTGTAGGGGTATTTATGGCGTTTGTAGGTTGTGGAGAGGGCTTAATTTACTTATCTTTGCCGTCCAAAACCGACTAATTTACATCACCTCGCTTTCGTGGACCCTCCTCTGCCACCCTTCACACACACACACACACCTCTCTCTCTCTCTCTCTCTCTCTCGAAAAAGCACATTCGGATATGCTGTTTGTTTTATCTTTCTTCTGATTACAGTCTTTCGTTTTTTTACCAGCCACCTTACACTTTACAGTCCTGTCTTTGCCACTTTGAAATCTCTCCCTCTGTCAATCTCTATCTTTCTATCTCTTATATATATTTCTAAAAAACAAGCATTTTTGGATATGCTGCTTTTCTTTAACCTTCTTTCTCCTTTTAGTTTTTCTGTTTATACCAGTCAGGAGTACAGTCTGTAAGAAGTAACGGTAGGTAAAAAGATCTCAGCTGTCCATGGGGGAAAAAAAACACTCACCTGATCGTTGGCTCAATATTAATGTTGATGGGTCCAATAAGAAAAGTTGTGTAGTTATCTAAGTTAAGATTATTTTGTCTTTCAACCTTAGAAATAAATTTAGGATCCTACCATTTGCATGCATTTGAATAGATATGAAGTCATAGTGGGGGGCACCAAGAAAGAATTATTTAAGAGTTTAGGGGTAGAGGGTATAAGGTGGAGTATATATGAGACCTAGACTTTTTAAAGATTTGCGTTACTAATAAGGTGACGGTATATAATAATTCATTTCACATCTCTCCTTAATTCATTTTTCACGAAAGGTAAGATCATGTAAATATTACTTTTTGGAAATTCACTTTTACTTCTTCAATTTTAACCAATTTTAGAAGCACTAGCTCTAGTTGTCCGAGAAATTCAATTACATGAATGAAAAGGGCCCAAGGATAAATTTGAATCTAATGATCGTTATAGTCTTATTCCATCAATTTGGGTCCACAAGGAGATCCAAAACCAAGAGCTTGGGTCACCACCTCTTGCTCTCCCGGGCATGGCTTTGATTTACTCATTCATGGGCTAGATCTCTGCTCATTCCCTTATAAGGGAGACTTGCAGATGTTACCAAACTCATATGAACCTGAGCCTGAGCACATTTGCAAAATTTACTTTAAAGGAACATGCACATATTACTACCCTGCATGTCTTGGCCAGTTTTCATGCATTTGAACGACACTAGGCAATTGCATTTTCTTTTCATTAAATATTGTTAGCATCTGTAAAGGTAACATGGGGCCCACAGCAGATCACACGTGGATAGACAACCAAGTGACGGATCATATGCTCCTTGCTTATGAAATTAAATATTTAGATTTCCATGAGTATTGGGTTTCCAATTTTGTTTAGATCTTAGTTCTCTCTTTAAGATACTTTCCTAATTGACTAAGATTTGGTTTAAGTGTATTGTGGGGGAGAGAAGAGGAATTAAGGTTGAAAACAATGGAAACCACTTATCCTTAGTTGATCCAAACCATCCATCTTCTAGTTCTATGATCAGGGTGTCCATTCTAACTTGTAGGAAATCGTGTGGCCCGCATGCCACGGGTCCCACGTCAGATCAAGCAGGGCAAATGCAAACAGAGAATACAATCTCACTTAATGTAAAACTTAATCTGATCCCACTAATAAGACTCCCAATAGGATTGGCGGATATAGGTTTCTTGGCGAAAAAGTCTCTAATAAGTGTGACTCTTTTGAATTTGTCTATATAAGATAAGGGAGCCCTAAGGTTGGGATTATTCCATCTCAAAGGAAAGACAAGAGGCGAAGAAATCCGCGGAGCTTCCTAATCGCTAGAACGCACATAGATTTCCAGCCGCGTGTCGAAATATCCACATCCAAATCAATAATAGCTAGCCCTCTGATTGTGAGGAGTGAATTAATGGGGTGGGTGGGGAATTATCTCTAGCATAACAAGTGCTTGATCATACCTAATATGTGGTTTATCTCTGTGTTTTGTAGCGGCCGATTTATCCATGATCAAAGCTTCTACGACACCCAAGGCTTCCACACGTACACACACACAAACATACATAGCTACATAAATTGACAAAAAGCTCATCGGTCTGGCCCCTTTACTAAATGAGCCCTATGGAACCCAAGACTCTGTTTTCAGTTTGCTATAACCGGGGTTGACCTAGGCACAATCAAGCAGGTGCAAAACTGCACCGTGTTTCAAAATTTCAATAAAAATTGTGAATCAACGTACCCTTAGAATCCATATAAAAATTCTTTGTTTGTCTCCAAAATTAAACTATCTATTTAAGATCTACACCCCTCAAAAAAAAAATTTCCTGATCCGGCAGTTATAATCTACCTAGCCAAGTTAAGGCTTAGCCATACTTCATGCTCGTTCCCACCTCTAATGCTGGTCATTATTATATGAACAGTTATCTAGAATTTTGGTAGGACCATGAGGCTTGTAGGTATGCGAAGGAATAGTATCATGATAATCCATTGTTGGTGAAGGTTATCAAAATTCAAAGCTTCAAGATAATGAAGAGAAGGCAGTCAGCGTCAGGTCATTTTACTGTAGCTAGGATTTTAGGTATCTTGCAAATATGATGTTATTTAATGGGAAATCAACCTAATGGCCTTATCCCAAGGATAAGAAACTTTCAAGCTGAATAAAGTTACTTTGGTCTTCCATTTTTTTATTTTCAGTCCTTGTGGGGTAACTTGGTCATTTATGCTGTATTAACTTTACTTTACTTTCAACCCTATTATCCCTCCTTTATAATCAAATCAATCCTATCAGAACTTAGCAATTGGGAATTGAGAGTAATTGTCAGGACCATAATCTTCAACTTTATAGCATTTGTAAGTAAGTACCTATTCTATTAAACCAAAAAAGACCCCATTTTTTCAAAGGGAAAAGGGCACTATTGTATTACCTTAGTTTTTTTTTTTAGGTAATCCAGCCAAGAGGGTTGGGACCCAAGAGAGAGCCCCACACACACAAGAAAAGACAGCTAGCACAAGCTGGAAAAATGCCCATACAAGTGGGAAAGAAGCCCACACAAGCAAGAAGACATGGCGTACCTGGGGTTCAAAAACCTAAACAGCTAGGTGAGAACTGTCTGCATTTACCAGCGAGGTAAGTGATCATTCTCGTATTAGCTTAGTTTAGTTGCAATCTGTGGTCGCAAATATTAGTAGTGAGTGAATAATGTTGGAAAAATTACATTTTATATTCTAGGATTTTTATATTTTTTTTCCCTATTATGCATAGAGTGAGGAAATTATGTTAGTTCCCCCTTTGAATCTCATATCTAGAAAAAAAATTGTCAAAAGGACTAAAAATAGAAAAATAATTGTAATATGTTTAAACTTCTCATAAAATATAATTCTCAAAGGTTAAATTAGATTTTTCCTATTTTCATGATATTTTCAACTTGCACTATTTTTGTTAAGGAAAAACTGCATGTCATTAACATGCTATATTATATCCCAAAATTAAATCTCCCACAATAAAGACAAATGGAGTTGAGCATTAAAAATGGGAAAAAAAAATTCATCCTAAACTTGTTCTACAAAACTATAGAACAATGCTAAATTTGATGTATTAACAACCATGTTTTTAAAAATTTGACCGAACTAGTATTAGTTTCGCTTAATTTGCATGTTTCAGTTATTGCAGTGATGGTCGCCGATTTTATGAAATCAATCAATATCCCATTTTCCAAACCCCATAATTAATCTGTTTTTAAATGTTTAATTTTCTACTAAGCATGGAGGTATCAGGTGCATGGATTTATATGGTCACAACTTTTTCGAAAATCAATTAGTGAAAGCTATTTACAATTCAAATTTATATTAATTGGAGTTTTACCCACTTAGTTTTCCTCACCTTTTTTTTCTCCATGGAAACAAGACCTGTGGATTATGTTTTTGGTTTGGTGGTAGAGAAGACTCTCTATGATAAAACTTTATATATATTAAAGTAAAGGGGGAGGTGGGCTGTGAGGGGTGCCACCTCACTACCCAATTATTCTCCTTTTAGAAAAATACAAAAGAAAAAAAGGAGAGAGACTTTGCCTTTCAAGTGGGGCCTTCTCAATCCCTTCAAATCTCCTAAAATCTCTTCATCCCCTCTCATATTCCCTAAAGAATTTCTCATTTAGATTAACATCATATCATATAAAATCTCAAGTGTTGCTCTCCCTCCCTCTCTCTCAAATTTATAAATGACCCCTGATGTTTGAAGATAAAACACTTGCTTTTTTATATTTATAAAAAACTGCATTTATCAATCACGGGCCTATTTATGTACAGTAATCACCATGTACTCTTACTTTTGTGAAATGAATCTATGATAGAGATTTGGATAGGAGAGAGAAATATTATATATCCTCTTCTGATAATTTTATAAAAAGAAAATAAATTGGAAGAAACTCAAATGTAGAAAAATAAAATAGTATTTTTTCTGTTATTCTCTCTTCCCTTCACTTTCTTTATTAGTGAAACTTCATACCATGTTATGTGGATGTACCCAACATCCACCAATCCAAATAAAGAATAATTGCAATCAATCAACACCTTCTAAATTATGGGTCATATAATGGATGAGTAGCTACTCCTCATTCACTGGTACTTTTGATTTTTACTAATTAGGTTTGATCCCCAACTGCATCCCTAGGATGAAGAGAAATGAGCAGGTGTATCTCCACTGTAACTCTATAGTGGACTCATTTATTTCAATCCAAAAGATTATATATAACATTGGATACTATTTCATGTATACTATTTCTCTGTGCTAAAGAAAAATAAAGATTGGTGGGGATAAGCACGGGGCGTTGTTGTTAGAACTAATAGTATAAGGGTTCTAGCTTTTGGTCAGATCCGGATTTATTGAACCGTTGGATCGACTATGTACCGATTCGAATGGATTTTTTTTTTAGAAAATACAAAATTTCATTCTCATGAGGAAATAAAAATTTGCATAAATTAAAATCCTTTTGTTGCACAAACAAATTCAAATGGGTTGGCTTTGTTTTATTGGGCTTTGAAATTATCAATGTGTAACAAAAACTTAAATGCATTTCTTATTACTAATATTATATATATTAACAAAATCCGCTTTTCTATATCTTCTTTAGTAATTATTGCTGTTATTATTATTTTTATGTTGTTGTTCAATGGATTTTTTTAGCGTTATATTTGTAATAATTTATTGTTGATGTTGACCACTTGTATTTGCGATTAAAGATGTGTTGATTGTTTTTATATAAATATGTATGAATATATGCTTATATGTTTATAATTAACTTTAATATCTCATAAATTTAAAATGTAATATCTTACTTTTTGCCCCGGGCTAAGCACGGGGCGTTGTTGCTAGTTCTACTATTAGCAAATCTCTCTGTATCCAAATGCCTATGTTCGGGCCCCTCAGGATGAGGAGAAAAGTTTCTCTAGAGAGGTGTCATTTCGGGTCTGTTTGTACAGTTGGGGGTTTGTGTGAAAAACGGCGGGGACAGGGCATAGGATTTTTAGGCACCTTCCCCCGTAGCGTTTGGATGAAGGGAGAATTCCTTGTTCCAAGTTTTCAGGCACGTTTTTTAAGGCCGTTTTCCACGGCTAATTTTCCTACCTCCCTACAGTGACTTCAACTGCCGCAGAAGAGGAAATGCGGGCTCTCCACAAACAAACCCTTCAATTACTTGAATTTCTTCTATAAGAGAAAGCTATTGCTTCCTGAACTAGAATTTAGAAAACTTAAAAGAGAAAATGTTTTCTTTTGAGGGATGGTGAATGTAAGTCCATGGGGATCCGAACCCTAGAGGGGGGGTGAATAGGGTGAGCTCCAATTATGACCAATTTAAACAATTTTAACTTCTTTAAAACCAACTAGTCACAAGTGATGATTATCAAACAATATGCGGAAGCTAATATAAACAATCACCACAAAGCAAGCATCATCACACAAGGATTTATAGTGGTTCGGCCTCAATGCCTACATCCACTACCGGCTTGTGATCCAACACCCCACCGGATTTCCACTATTTATGCTTTTCAATAGGCTAAGCAATAACCTTTACAATATGCTTTCCAAGGCTAAGCAATAACATTTACATTGATGTTTTTCAAGGCTTAACATCAACCTATACACTATGCTTTTATAGGCTAAGCAATAACCTCTTCAACCACAAGGTTGGTTATCTCACTAAGATAGTGTCTTTAATACACTTGATGGAGATTCAATTAAGCTCATTACATTGCCTCTTAATTAGGCGGATATGGAAGTGAAAAACTAATACACACTCACACTATGAATGCAAAGATGAAAGTACATGAAGTGTGTGTGTGTGGTCCTCAATCATTTTGAAAATGAAAAGCTCATAAATGTATGCCTAAGGCTTTTGAAAGTTTTAGCTCATAAAACATTTATGATTGAGGAAGTAATGCAATCACATGTTAAAAGTAACAACTTGTTAATGATATCAAAGTTACACAAGTTGTATGAAATGGATTAGCTCTAAACATGTGATGCATAGGGATGTCAATCAAATCAACAATGAAGATCAAAACATAAAAATAGATTTGATTGAAATGAGGGGACAAATCATATGTAATTATAAATACAACTTGAAAATGATTTACCTATCAAACTGATGCAAGTTGTGAAACTTTAAAACAATAATACACATATGATTTGTAATGATGTTGGATCCAAAACATAAGATACATTTGAGAGAGATTTTCTTATGATTGAAAAACAACAACCAATGATTCAACAAAGTATATGAATCATGTTACATATTTCATTAACATGATCTACTTAGATTTACCAAAGATAAAGTACTACTTTGATGAATCAATGGTGATGTATCCAAAACAATAGATCTATTCAAAATATAACACATGCTAATGATACAACACATCATAGGTTAACATGTTACTAAGATTTACCAATGATAAAACAAAACATGAAAACATATGATTTGTAAAGAAGTTGAATCCAAAACATAAGTTAGTTTTGAAAGAGATGTTCTTATGATGGAAAACAACAACCAAAGATTCAACCAAGTATATGGATCATGTTACATATGATTTCAAAGATTTTCCCATTAACATGATCTACTTAGATTTACCAAAGTTAAGTACTACTTGGATTGAATCATATGGTGTTGTATCCAAAACAATAAATCAACTCAAAACATAACACATGTTAAGGACACAACACAAACATAGTTTAACATGCTAGAAATGATTTACCAAAAATAAAACAAAAGCATGAAAACATATGATTAAGGAAGGAAGAGCCTACTTGGTGGTTTAACTTCATTAATCCAAGCTTTAGCTTTCCTAATCATCCCTTTCATCCCTTGGTTCTTTTCCCTTTTGATATGCCTCAATACCTCTCAAGGAGGGGCTTAAAATTCCCAACTTTTGGCAAGGGAAAGAACTCATATTTATAGCAAAAAGTTGCCAACGGCTAGTCCTCGGTCGACCGGCACACAGGCCTCGGTCGACCGGGAACACACAACGGTCGGATTTCTGACCGTTGGTGCGCCAGGCAATTTTTTGCTGCAGTGTTCCCGGTCGACCGGGACCTCTGCGCCGGTCGACCGGCGACACTGCCGGGCCACCCCCTTTTTTGCAAAAAATTCAACTTTTCACATTTTAAAGGTATTTCTTTGGGGGACCTTTTGGCCACTAAATCAAGCTTGGAAAACATGTTTTAAAGATTCTAATGGATTTTAAAACAAGACATAAAAAGCCTAAAAAGATTCAAAACTTTTAAAACAAAGGCTTGCTTGATTTCTTGAAAACTCTTTTCTAAAACAAATGCATCCAAGTTTTAAAAACAAATCATGCATAAATCAATACTTTTATAAATCTTAAAAGCAATGCATGAATAAAACAAGATTTCAAGTTTGTTTAAAACAATGCAAGTGTGTGAATCAAATGATGATTGAATGATTATGCATCCATCAAATTGCAATCTACAAAATTCCTAACAATCTCCCCCTTTGCAATTTGATGGCAACACACTCACCACTGAATTTACACACTAAGTCTTTAGCTCCCCCTAAGCTGGACAAGGCTTGAAATCTTCTTGGATGCTCCTTCTCTTAGCTTGAGCTCTTGGGCTTCAATCTTCATTCTTCATGATGCTTGGTGCTTAAATATTCTTTAAGCTTTCTTTCTTTAGCCAAGCATCTTCTTTAGCTTCCAAGCTTTCTTTCTTCTATTAGCTCTCCCCCTTTGACCATGCCTCTTTCTCCTTTTGGCAAGGTATGTATTCTCTCCCCTTGTAGAAGATCATACACAACTCTCCCCTTAGGAAGCTTGGACATTCTCTTTACCCTTTTGAGAACTTGCATAATTTCTCCCCCTTTGCCATTAAATTGCAAAGGTACCTACACACATGAAACAAAGAAAATACCTTTAGTAGCACCTGTTAACAAATGAAATCGAAAATGAAATACATAACAGGCTATCATGTGTGGTAGTAGTCTCTAAGGGCTCAAAGGCAATCCTAGGGTCAATTTGATCAAAACTAATACTTCTTATGAAGGTTTACACTCCCCCTCAATCCATTCTCTCCTTTTGTCAAACTCTTGACAAAGATTTAACTATTAGGTACAAGAAGAAGATGGTTTAACCAAGTGAGGGTCAACTTCAAAGAAAGGATTAGATTCATTTAACTATAAAGCACATATGATCAAATTACCAAAAGAGAGCTAGGTCAAAAGAGAAAAGCAATCATGGATATCAATTGGACAAACAAAGAATACCAATTGAGATTTAGGATATGACTTAATAAATCAATCACTCTAAAATGGATTTAGAAATATAACTATTAGGGAAAATCCAAATTAGAGCTATCCATGAAGCAATGGGGTTTATTAATCATAGCATCAAATAATCTAACTATGGAAAGCATATGCTATGACAATCTTGAACTCATTTCATTCAATCAAAAAAAATGTGACTATTAAAGTGCAAGATGAGTGAAATGAAATTCAAACATGAAGCCAACCTCAACTAATAACCAACCAATATTATGAACACATAAACATGGTGGTCATGAGATATACCTATATGAGCAAAAGAGGTGGCAACATGAGCATTATGATGCTAATGGTGTGTGACATGGAACAATCATATTACTTATCAAGTTCAATCCAATGCACACAAGTTTTATCACATTCACAAGAAATCAAATCAATCAAACAATATACCAATTGAATCCAATTGAATTTGATAACATGATAAAGAGCAAGAATGTGACAAAATTCCATCAAGCATCATAAATGCATATTCATCACTTTTAAAGATATAACTATTGAGTATAGTGATGAACAAGATAAATTGCAATGCACAAGGATATGACTTTGAAATGCATGCAATTTATAAAGTGACTAAATCATATGAATTCAACATCTAAGTTATCCATCAAACACATAGAAATATGAGGAATGGATTTCAAAGAGTTTCATATGATCAAGATCACTAATATGAAGTTGAAACATGTATAAGAATGAAAACACTTAGAAAATATACATGAATCAACATCATAACCATCCAATAAAAATATGACTAGAAAGCATAGAGGATGGATTTGAGTTCTAGTATGGTTCAACAAATATAATAAATACCACAACCATACATAGAACAAATTGACATTTGCATAGAGTGGATCAATCAACACTCAAGATCTAACTCATACCATTCATCAAAAAAGAATATAACTAATTAAGCACAAGAAGGTATGAGGTTAAAAGGATCAATCTATCATGTAACATCTCCACTCTTAGCAAATGTACTAAGCTTACAATGCAATGGACAATAGATATGAGGTTTATACCAAATGAACTTAGCACATAAAATCACATATGTACATAAAAAGCTCAAATACAAGATTTTACTATAAAGCACATAAACACTCATTAATTTGCATTAATGAAACTATATACCAAAATAGGCACAAACATGCAAATCAATGAAACCATATCCAACCATGCAATGTAAGACAACAAAATCAATTTGCATAAAGAATGTCACTAAATGAGCAAAGATGCAAATTGTTTGTAAAAATTATTTCCTTTCAAATGATACAATCATAATTAGGCACAAGGAAATAAATTCAAGGAAAATGCTTCTAGAAATATAACTAATAAAGCTTAGAACATTTTCCAAAGTTGCAATCAAAGGATTTTGAAAACCATGAGATATAACTTTAAAAGTTCATGAAGACAACATCAAATGATCACAAAGAAACATTGCATTTTAAAAGATGTGACTATAAAGAAACAAAATGCAAATGTAACAAGACCAACAATAAGATATAACTAAAAAGACTAGGTTGGTCTAGTGGGATCAAGGCCTAAGGTTACTCAAATAGTCTACCTTTGAAAATTCACCTAAAGCCTTGAAAAGGTTGTCCATGAGAGAACACTTTGAGGACTCACCAACTCTAGAAGATATAACTTGGAAAAGTCTAAGAGTGGTGCAATGAGGCTAGGGAAAATTTCAATTTCAAACATAGTGGAAATCTTTAAAAAGATATGCAAAGAATCACAACACTAGGGTTCAAATCTAGCAAGGATCAACTCCGGGTTGTTAAGCCCTAAAATGGAGTAACCCTCTCTGATACCACTTGTAAGTCCATTGGGATCCGAACCCTAGAGGGGGGGTGAATAGGGTGAGCTCCAATTATGACCAATTTAAACAATTTTAACTTCTTTAAAACCAACTAGTCACAAGTGATGATTATCAAACAATATGCGGAAGCTAATATAAACAATCACCACAAAGCAAGCACCATCACACAAGGATTTATAGTGGTTCGGCCTCAATGCCTACATCCACTACCGGCTTGTGATCCAACACCCCACCGGATTTCCACTATTTATGCTTTTCAATAGGCTAAGCAATAACCTTTACAATATGCTTTCCAAGGCTAAGCAATAACCTTTACATTGATGTTTTTCAAGGCTTAACATCAACCTATACACTATGCTTTTATAGGCTAAGCAATAACCTCTTCAACCACAAGGTTGGTTATCTCACTAAGATAGTGTCTTTAATACACTTGATGGAGATTCAATTAAGCTCATTACATTGCCTCTTAATTAGGCGGATATGGAAGTGAAAAACTAATACACACTCACACTATGAATGCAAAGATGAAAGTACATGAAGTGTGTGTGTGTGGTCCTCAATCATTTTGAAAATGAAAAGCTCATAAATGTATGCCTAAGGCTTTTGAAAGTTTTAGCTCATAAAACATTTATGATTGAGGAAGTAATGCAATCACATGTTAAAAGTAACAACTTGTTAATGATATCAAAGTTACACAAGTTGTATGAAATGGATTAGCTCTAAACATGTGATGCATAGGGATGTCAATCAAATCAACAATGAAGATCAAAACATAAAAATAGATTTGATTGAAATGAGGGGACAAATCATATGTAATTATAAATACAACTTGAAAATGATTTACCTATCAAACTGATGCAAGTTGTGAAACTTTAAAACAATAATACACATATGATTTGTAATGATGTTGGATCCAAAACATAAGATACATTTGAGAGAGATTTTCTTATGATGGAAAAACAACAACCAATGATTCAACAAAGTATATGAATCATATTACATATTTCATTAACATGATCTACTTAGATTTACCAAAGATAAAGTACTACTTTGATGAATCAATGGTGATGTATCCAAAACAATAGATCTATTCAAAATATAACACATGCTAATGATACAACACATCATAGGTTAACATGTTACTAAGATTTACCAATGATAAAACAAAACATGAAAACATATGATTTGTAAAGAAGTTGAATCCAAAACATAAGTTAGTTTTGAAAGAGATGTTCTTATGATGGAAAACAACAACCAAAGATTCAACCAAGTATATGGATCATGTTACATATGATTTCAAAGATTTTCCCATTAACATGATCTACTTAGATTTACCAAAGTTAAGTACTACTTGGATTGAATCATATGGTGTTGTATCCAAAACAATAAATCAACTCAAAACATAACACATGTTAAGGACACAACACAAACATAGTTTAACATGCTAGAAATGATTTACCAAAAATAAAACAAAAGCATGAAAACATATGATTAAGGAAGGAAGAGCCTACTTGGTGGTTTAACTTCATTAATCCAAGCTTTAGCTTTCCTAATCATCCCTTTCATCCCTTGGTTCTTTTCCCTTTTGATATGCCTCAATACCTCTCAAGGAGGGGCTTAAAATTCCCAACTTTTGGCAAGGGAAAGAACTCATATTTATAGCAAAAAGTTGCCAACGGCTAGTCCTCGGTCGACCGGCACACAGGCCTCGGTCGACCGGGAACACACAACGGTCGGATTTCTGACCGTTGGTGCGCCAGGCAATTTTTTGCTGCAGTGTTCCCGGTCGACCGGGACCTCTGCGCCGGTCGACCGGCGACACTGCCGGGCCACCCCCTTTTTTGCAAAAAATTCAACTTTTCACATTTTAAAGGTATTTCTTTGGGGGACCTTTTGGCCACTAAATCAAGCTTGGAAAACATGTTTTAAAGATTCTAATGGATTTTAAAACAAGACATAAAAAGCCTAAAAAGATTCAAAACTTTTAAAACAAAGGCTTGCTTGATTTCTTGAAAACTCTTTTCTAAAACAAATGCATCCAAGTTTTAAAAACAAATCATGCATAAATCAATACTTTTATAAATCTTAAAAGCAATGCATGAATAAAACAAGATTTCAAGTTTGTTTAAAACAATGCAAGTGTGTGAATCAAATGATGATTGAATGATTATGCATCCATCAAATTGCAATCTACAAAATTCCTAACAATCTCCCCCTTTGCAATTTGATGGCAACACACTCACCACTGAATTTACACACTAAGTCTTTAGCTCCCCCTAAGCTGGACAAGGCTTGAAATCTTCTTGGATGCTCCTTCTCTTAGCTTGAGCTCTTGGGCTTCAATCTTCATTCTTCATGATGCTTGGTGCTTAAATATTCTTTAAGCTTTCTTTCTTTAGCCAAGCATCTTCTTTAGCTTCCAAGCTTTCTTTCTTCTATTAGCTCTCCCCCTTTGACCATGCCTCTTTCTCCTTTTGGCAAGGTATGTATTCTCTCCCCTTGTAGAAGATCATACACAACTCTCCCCTTAGGAAGCTTGGACATTCTCTTTACCCTTTTGAGAACTTGCATAATTTCTCCCCCTTTGCCATTAAATTGCAAAGGTACCTACACACATGAAACAAAGAAAATACCTTTAGTAGCACCTGTTAACAAATGAAATCGAAAATGAAATACATAACAGGCTATCATGTGTGGTAGTAGTCTCTAAGGGCTCAAAGGCAATCCTAGGGTCAATTTGATCAAAACTAATACTTCTTATGAAGGTTTACACTCCCCCTCAATCCATTCTCTCCTTTTGTCAAACTCTTGACAAAGATTTAACTATTAGGTACAAGAAGAAGATGGTTTAACCAAGTGAGGGTCAACTTCAAAGAAAGGATTAGATTCATTTAACTATAAAGCACATATGATCAAATTACCAAAAGAGAGCTAGGTCAAAAGAGAAAAGCAATCATGGATATCAATTGGACAAACAAAGAATACCAATTGAGATTTAGGATATGACTTAATAAATCAATCACTCTAAAATGGATTTAGAAATATAACTATTAGGGAAAATCCAAATTAGAGCTATCCATGAAGCAATGGGGTTTATTAATCATAGCATCAAATAATCTAACTATGGAAAGCATATGCTATGACAATCTTGAACTCATTTCATTCAATCAAAAAAAATGTGACTATTAAAGTGCAAGATGAGTGAAATGAAATTCAAACATGAAGCCAACCTCAACTAATAACCAACCAATATTATGAACACATAAACATGGTGGTCATGAGATATACCTATATGAGCAAAAGAGGTGGCAACATGAGCATTATGATGCTAATGGTGTGTGACATGGAACAATCATATTACTTATCAAGTTCAATCCAATGCACACAAGTTTTATCACATTCACAAGAAATCAAATCAATCAAACAATATACCAATTGAATCCAATTGAATTTGATAACATGATAAAGAGCAAGAATGTGACAAAATTCCATCAAGCATCATAAATGCATATTCATCACTTTTAAAGATATAACTATTGAGTATAGTGATGAACAAGATAAATTGCAATGCACAAGGATATGACTTTGAAATGCATGCAATTTATAAAGTGACTAAATCATATGAATTCAACATCTAAGTTATCCATCAAACACATAGAAATATGAGGAATGGATTTCAAAGAGTTTCATATGATCAAGATCACTAATATGAAGTTGAAACATGTATAAGAATGAAAACACTTAGAAAATATACATGAATCAACATCATAACCATCCAATAAAAATATGACTAGAAAGCATAGAGGATGGATTTGAGTTCTAGTATGGTTCAACAAATATAATAAATACCACAACCATACATAGAACAAATTGACATTTGCATAGAGTGGATCAATCAACACTCAAGATCTAACTCATACCATTCATCAAAAAAGAATATAACTAATTAAGCACAAGAAGGTATGAGGTTAAAAGGATCAATCTATCATGTAACATCTCCACTCTTAGCAAATGTACTAAGCTTACAATGCAATGGACAATAGATATGAGGTTTATACCAAATGAACTTAGCACATAAAATCACATATGTACATAAAAAGCTCAAATACAAGATTTTACTATAAAGCACATAAACACTCATTAATTTGCATTAATGAAACTATATACCAAAATAGGCACAAACATGCAAATCAATGAAACCATATCCAACCATGCAATGTAAGACAACAAAATCAATTTGCATAAAGAATGTCACTAAATGAGCAAAGATGCAAATTGTTTGTAAAAATTATTTCCTTTCAAATGATACAATCATAATTAGGCACAAGGAAATAAATTCAAGGAAAATGCTTCTAGAAATATAACTAATAAAGCTTAGAACATTTTCCAAAGTTGCAATCAAAGGATTTTGAAAACCATGAGATATAACTTTAAAAGTTCATGAAGACAACATCAAATGATCACAAAGAAACATTGCATTTTAAAAGATGTGACTATAAAGAAACAAAATGCAAATGTAACAAGACCAACAATAAGATATAACTAAAAAGACTAGGTTGGTCTAGTGGGATCAAGGCCTAAGGTTACTCAAATAGTCTACCTTTGAAAATTCACCTAAAGCCTTGAAAAGGTTGTCCATGAGAGAACACTTTGAGGACTCACCAACTCTAGAAGATATAACTTGGAAAAGTCTAAGAGTGGTGCAATGAGGCTAGGGAAAATTTCAATTTCAAACATAGTGGAAATCTTTAAAAAGATATGCAAAGAATCACAACACTAGGGTTCAAATCTAGCAAGGATCAACTCCGGGTTGTTAAGCCCTAAAATGGAGTAACCCTCTCTGATACCACTTGTAAGTCCATTGGGATCCGAACCCTAGAGGGGGGGTGAATAGGGTGAGCTCCAATTATGACCAATTTAAACAATTTTAACTTCTTTAAAACCAACTAGTCACAAGTGATGATTATCAAACAATATGCGGAAGCTAATATAAACAATCACCACAAAGCAAGCACCATCACACAAGGATTTATAGTGGTTCGGCCTCAATGCCTACATCCACTACCGGCTTGTGATCCAACACCCCACCGGATTTCCACTATTTATGCTTTTCAATAGGCTAAGCAATAACCTTTACAATATGCTTTCCAAGGCTAAGCAATAACCTTTACATTGATGTTTTTCAAGGCTTAACATCAACCTATACACTATGCTTTTATAGGCTAAGCAATAACCTCTTCAACCACAAGGTTGGTTATCTCACTAAGATAGTGTCTTTAATACACTTGATGGAGATTCAATTAAGCTCATTACATTGCCTCTTAATTAGGCGGATATGGAAGTGAAAAACTAATACACACTCACACTATGAATGCAAAGATGAAAGTACATGAAGTGTGTGTGTGTGGTCCTCAATCATTTTGAAAATGAAAAGCTCATAAATGTATGCCTAAGGCTTTTGAAAGTTTTAGCTCATAAAACATTTATGATTGAGGAAGTAATGCAATCACATGTTAAAAGTAACAACTTGTTAATGATATCAAAGTTACACAAGTTGTATGAAATGGATTAGCTCTAAACATGTGATGCATAGGGATGTCAATCAAATCAACAATGAAGATCAAAACATAAAAATAGATTTGATTGAAATGAGGGGACAAATCATATGTAATTATAAATACAACTTGAAAATGATTTACCTATCAAACTGATGCAAGTTGTGAAACTTTAAAACAATAATACACATATGATTTGTAATGATGTTGGATCCAAAACATAAGATACATTTGAGAGAGATTTTCTTATGATGGAAAAACAACAACCAATGATTCAACAAAGTATATGAATCATATTACATATTTCATTAACATGATCTACTTAGATTTACCAAAGATAAAGTACTACTTTGATGAATCAATGGTGATGTATCCAAAACAATAGATCTATTCAAAATATAACACATGCTAATGATACAACACATCATAGGTTAACATGTTACTAAGATTTACCAATGATAAAACAAAACATGAAAACATATGATTTGTAAAGAAGTTGAATCCAAAACATAAGTTAGTTTTGAAAGAGATGTTCTTATGATGGAAAACAACAACCAAAGATTCAACCAAGTATATGGATCATGTTACATATGATTTCAAAGATTTTCCCATTAACATGATCTACTTAGATTTACCAAAGTTAAGTACTACTTGGATTGAATCATATGGTGTTGTATCCAAAACAATAAATCAACTCAAAACATAACACATGTTAAGGACACAACACAAACATAGTTTAACATGCTAGAAATGATTTACCAAAAATAAAACAAAAGCATGAAAACATATG
This sequence comes from Cinnamomum chago, assembly GCA_038049695.1. Lineage (NCBI taxonomy): Eukaryota > Viridiplantae > Streptophyta > Magnoliopsida > Laurales > Lauraceae > Cinnamomum > Cinnamomum chago. Next base: position 78,565,057 of record CP142454.1, read on the forward strand.
ATTAAGGAAGGAAGAGCCTACTTGGTGGTTTAACTTCATTAATCCAAGCTTTAGCTTTCCTAATCATCCCTTTCATCCCTTGGTTCTTTTCCCTTTTGATATGCCTCAATACCTCTCAAGGAGGGGCTTAAAATTCCCAACTTTTGGCAAGGGAAAGAACTCATATTTATAGCAAAAAGTTGCCAACGGCTAGTCCTCGGTCGACCGGCACACAGGCCTCGGTCGACCGGGAACACACAACGGTCGGATTTCTGACCGTTGGTGCGCCAGGCAATTTTTTGCTGCAGTGTTCCCGGTCGACCGGGACCTCTGCGCCGGTCGACCGGCGACACTGCCGGGCCACCCCCTTTTTTGCAAAAAATTCAACTTTTCACATTTTAAAGGTATTTCTTTGGGGGACCTTTTGGCCACTAAATCAAGCTTGGAAAACATGTTTTAAAGATTCTAATGGATTTTAAAACAAGACATAAAAAGCCTAAAAAGATTCAAAACTTTTAAAACAAAGGCTTGCTTGATTTCTTGAAAACTCTTTTCTAAAACAAATGCATCCAAGTTTTAAAAACAAATCATGCATAAATCAATACTTTTATAAATCTTAAAAGCAATGCATGAATAAAACAAGATTTCAAGTTTGTTTAAAACAATGCAAGTGTGTGAATCAAATGATGATTGAATGATTATGCATCCATCAAATTGCAATCTACAAAATTCCTAACAATCTCCCCCTTTGCAATTTGATGGCAACACACTCACCACTGAATTTACACACTAAGTCTTTAGCTCCCCCTAAGCTGGACAAGGCTTGAAATCTTCTTGGATGCTCCTTCTCTTAGCTTGAGCTCTTGGGCTTCAATCTTCATTCTTCATGATGCTTGGTGCTTAAATATTCTTTAAGCTTTCTTTCTTTAGCCAAGCATCTTCTTTAGCTTCCAAGCTTTCTTTCTTCTATTAGCTCTCCCCCTTTGACCATGCCTCTTTCTCCTTTTGGCAAGGTATGTATTCTCTCCCCTTGTAGAAGATCATACACAACTCTCCCCTTAGGAAGCTTGGACATTCTCTTTACCCTTTTGAGAACTTGCATAATTTCTCCCCCTTTGCCATTAAATTGCAAAGGTACCTACACACATGAAACAAAGAAAATACCTTTAGTAGCACCTGTTAACAAATGAAATCGAAAATGAAATACATAACAGGCTATCATGTGTGGTAGTAGTCTCTAAGGGCTCAAAGGCAATCCTAGGGTCAATTTGATCAAAACTAATACTTCTTATGAAGGTTTACACTCCCCCTCAATCCATTCTCTCCTTTTGTCAAACTCTTGACAAAGATTTAACTATTAGGTACAAGAAGAAGATGGTTTAACCAAGTGAGGGTCAACTTCAAAGAAAGGATTAGATTCATTTAACTATAAAGCACATATGATCAAATTACCAAAAGAGAGCTAGGTCAAAAGAGAAAAGCAATCATGGATATCAATTGGACAAACAAAGAATACCAATTGAGATTTAGGATATGACTTAATAAATCAATCACTCTAAAATGGATTTAGAAATATAACTATTAGGGAAAATCCAAATTAGAGCTATCCATGAAGCAATGGGGTTTATTAATCATAGCATCAAATAATCTAACTATGGAAAGCATATGCTATGACAATCTTGAACTCATTTCATTCAATCAAAAAAAATGTGACTATTAAAGTGCAAGATGAGTGAAATGAAATTCAAACATGAAGCCAACCTCAACTAATAACCAACCAATATTATGAACACATAAACATGGTGGTCATGAGATATACCTATATGAGCAAAAGAGGTGGCAACATGAGCATTATGATGCTAATGGTGTGTGACATGGAACAATCATATTACTTATCAAGTTCAATCCAATGCACACAAGTTTTATCACATTCACAAGAAATCAAATCAATCAAACAATATACCAATTGAATCCAATTGAATTTGATAACATGATAAAGAGCAAGAATGTGACAAAATTCCATCAAGCATCATAAATGCATATTCATCACTTTTAAAGATATAACTATTGAGTATAGTGATGAACAAGATAAATTGCAATGCACAAGGATATGACTTTGAAATGCATGCAATTTATAAAGTGACTAAATCATATGAATTCAACATCTAAGTTATCCATCAAACACATAGAAATATGAGGAATGGATTTCAAAGAGTTTCATATGATCAAGATCACTAATATGAAGTTGAAACATGTATAAGAATGAAAACACTTAGAAAATATACATGAATCAACATCATAACCATCCAATAAAAATATGACTAGAAAGCATAGAGGATGGATTTGAGTTCTAGTATGGTTCAACAAATATAATAAATACCACAACCATACATAGAACAAATTGACATTTGCATAGAGTGGATCAATCAACACTCAAGATCTAACTCATACCATTCATCAAAAAAGAATATAACTAATTAAGCACAAGAAGGTATGAGGTTAAAAGGATCAATCTATCATGTAACATCTCCACTCTTAGCAAATGTACTAAGCTTACAATGCAATGGACAATAGATATGAGGTTTATACCAAATGAACTTAGCACATAAAATCACATATGTACATAAAAAGCTCAAATACAAGATTTTACTATAAAGCACATAAACACTCATTAATTTGCATTAATGAAACTATATACCAAAATAGGCACAAACATGCAAATCAATGAAACCATATCCAACCATGCAATGTAAGACAACAAAATCAATTTGCATAAAGAATGTCACTAAATGAGCAAAGATGCAAATTGTTTGTAAAAATTATTTCCTTTCAAATGATACAATCATAATTAGGCACAAGGAAATAAATTCAAGGAAAATGCTTCTAGAAATATAACTAATAAAGCTTAGAACATTTTCCAAAGTTGCAATCAAAGGATTTTGAAAACCATGAGATATAACTTTAAAAGTTCATGAAGACAACATCAAATGATCACAAAGAAACATTGCATTTTAAAAGATGTGACTATAAAGAAACAAAATGCAAATGTAACAAGACCAACAATAAGATATAACTAAAAAGACTAGGTTGGTCTAGTGGGATCAAGGCCTAAGGTTACTCAAATAGTCTACCTTTGAAAATTCACCTAAAGCCTTGAAAAGGTTGTCCATGAGAGAACACTTTGAGGACTCACCAACTCTAGAAGATATAACTTGGAAAAGTCTAAGAGTGGTGCAATGAGGCTAGGGAAAATTTCAATTTCAAACATAGTGGAAATCTTTAAAAAGATATGCAAAGAATCACAACACTAGGGTTCAAATCTAGCAAGGATCAACTCCGGGTTGTTAAGCCCTAAAATGGAGTAACCCTCTCTGATACCACTTGTAAGTCCATTGGGATCCGAACCCTAGAGGGGGGGTGAATAGGGTGAGCTCCAATTATGACCAATTTAAACAATTTTAACTTCTTTAAAACCAACTAGTCACAAGTGATGATTATCAAACAATATGCGGAAGCTAATATAAACAATCACCACAAAGCAAGCACCATCACACAAGGATTTATAGTGGTTCGGCCTCAATGCCTACATCCACTACCGGCTTGTGATCCAACACCCCACCGGATTTCCACTATTTATGCTTTTCAATAGGCTAAGCAATAACCTTTACAATATGCTTTCCAAGGCTAAGCAATAACCTTTACATTGATGTTTTTCAAGGCTTAACATCAACCTATACACTATGCTTTTATAGGCTAAGCAATAACCTCTTCAACCACAAGGTTGGTTATCTCACTAAGATAGTGTCTTTAATACACTTGATGGAGATTCAATTAAGCTCATTACATTGCCTCTTAATTAGGCGGATATGGAAGTGAAAAACTAATACACACTCACACTATGAATGCAAAGATGAAAGTACATGAAGTGTGTGTGTGTGGTCCTCAATCATTTTGAAAATGAAAAGCTCATAAATGTATGCCTAAGGCTTTTGAAAGTTTTAGCTCATAAAACATTTATGATTGAGGAAGTAATGCAATCACATGTTAAAAGTAACAACTTGTTAATGATATCAAAGTTACACAAGTTGTATGAAATGGATTAGCTCTAAACATGTGATGCATAGGGATGTCAATCAAATCAACAATGAAGATCAAAACATAAAAATAGATTTGATTGAAATGAGGGGACAAATCATATGTAATTATAAATACAACTTGAAAATGATTTACCTATCAAACTGATGCAAGTTGTGAAACTTTAAAACAATAATACACATATGATTTGTAATGATGTTGGATCCAAAACATAAGATACATTTGAGAGAGATTTTCTTATGATGGAAAAACAACAACCAATGATTCAACAAAGTATATGAATCATATTACATATTTCATTAACATGATCTACTTAGATTTACCAAAGATAAAGTACTACTTTGATGAATCAATGGTGATGTATCCAAAACAATAGATCTATTCAAAATATAACACATGCTAATGATACAACACATCATAGGTTAACATGTTACTAAGATTTACCAATGATAAAACAAAACATGAAAACATATGATTTGTAAAGAAGTTGAATCCAAAACATAAGTTAGTTTTGAAAGAGATGTTCTTATGATGGAAAACAACAACCAAAGATTCAACCAAGTATATGGATCATGTTACATATGATTTCAAAGATTTTCCCATTAACATGATCTACTTAGATTTACCAAAGTTAAGTACTACTTGGATTGAATCATATGGTGTTGTATCCAAAACAATAAATCAACTCAAAACATAACACATGTTAAGGACACAACACAAACATAGTTTAACATGCTAGAAATGATTTACCAAAAATAAAACAAAAGCATGAAAACATATGATTAAGGAAGGAAGAGCCTACTTGGTGGTTTAACTTCATTAATCCAAGCTTTAGCTTTCCTAATCATCCCTTTCATCCCTTGGTTCTTTTCCCTTTTGATATGCCTCAATACCTCTCAAGGAGGGGCTTAAAATTCCCAACTTTTGGCAAGGGAAAGAACTCATATTTATAGCAAAAAGTTGCCAACGGCTAGTCCTCGGTCGACCGGCACACAGGCCTCGGTCGACCGGGAACACACAACGGTCGGATTTCTGACCGTTGGTGCGCCAGGCAATTTTTTGCTGCAGTGTTCCCGGTCGACCGGGACCTCTGCGCCGGTCGACCGGCGACACTGCCGGGCCACCCCCTTTTTTGCAAAAAATTCAACTTTTCACATTTTAAAGGTATTTCTTTGGGGGACCTTTTGGCCACTAAATCAAGCTTGGAAAACATGTTTTAAAGATTCTAATGGATTTTAAAACAAGACATAAAAAGCCTAAAAAGATTCAAAACTTTTAAAACAAAGGCTTGCTTGATTTCTTGAAAACTCTTTTCTAAAACAAATGCATCCAAGTTTTAAAAACAAATCATGCATAAATCAATACTTTTATAAATCTTAAAAGCAATGCATGAATAAAACAAGATTTCAAGTTTGTTTAAAACAATGCAAGTGTGTGAATCAAATGATGATTGAATGATTATGCATCCATCAAATTGCAATCTACAAAATTCCTAACAATCTCCCCCTTTGCAATTTGATGGCAACACACTCACCACTGAATTTACACACTAAGTCTTTAGCTCCCCCTAAGCTGGACAAGGCTTGAAATCTTCTTGGATGCTCCTTCTCTTAGCTTGAGCTCTTGGGCTTCAATCTTCATTCTTCATGATGCTTGGTGCTTAAATATTCTTTAAGCTTTCTTTCTTTAGCCAAGCATCTTCTTTAGCTTCCAAGCTTTCTTTCTTCTATTAGCTCTCCCCCTTTGACCATGCCTCTTTCTCCTTTTGGCAAGGTATGTATTCTCTCCCCTTGTAGAAGATCATACACAACTCTCCCCTTAGGAAGCTTGGACATTCTCTTTACCCTTTTGAGAACTTGCATAATTTCTCCCCCTTTGCCATTAAATTGCAAAGGTACCTACACACATGAAACAAAGAAAATACCTTTAGTAGCACCTGTTAACAAATGAAATCGAAAATGAAATACATAACAGGCTATCATGTGTGGTAGTAGTCTCTAAGGGCTCAAAGGCAATCCTAGGGTCAATTTGATCAAAACTAATACTTCTTATGAAGGTTTACACTCCCCCTCAATCCATTCTCTCCTTTTGTCAAACTCTTGACAAAGATTTAACTATTAGGTACAAGAAGAAGATGGTTTAACCAAGTGAGGGTCAACTTCAAAGAAAGGATTAGATTCATTTAACTATAAAGCACATATGATCAAATTACCAAAAGAGAGCTAGGTCAAAAGAGAAAAGCAATCATGGATATCAATTGGACAAACAAAGAATACCAATTGAGATTTAGGATATGACTTAATAAATCAATCACTCTAAAATGGATTTAGAAATATAACTATTAGGGAAAATCCAAATTAGAGCTATCCATGAAGCAATGGGGTTTATTAATCATAGCATCAAATAATCTAACTATGGAAAGCATATGCTATGACAATCTTGAACTCATTTCATTCAATCAAAAAAAATGTGACTATTAAAGTGCAAGATGAGTGAAATGAAATTCAAACATGAAGCCAACCTCAACTAATAACCAACCAATATTATGAACACATAAACATGGTGGTCATGAGATATACCTATATGAGCAAAAGAGGTGGCAACATGAGCATTATGATGCTAATGGTGTGTGACATGGAACAATCATATTACTTATCAAGTTCAATCCAATGCACACAAGTTTTATCACATTCACAAGAAATCAAATCAATCAAACAATATACCAATTGAATCCAATTGAATTTGATAACATGATAAAGAGCAAGAATGTGACAAAATTCCATCAAGCATCATAAATGCATATTCATCACTTTTAAAGATATAACTATTGAGTATAGTGATGAACAAGATAAATTGCAATGCACAAGGATATGACTTTGAAATGCATGCAATTTATAAAGTGACTAAATCATATGAATTCAACATCTAAGTTATCCATCAAACACATAGAAATATGAGGAATGGATTTCAAAGAGTTTCATATGATCAAGATCACTAATATGAAGTTGAAACATGTATAAGAATGAAAACACTTAGAAAATATACATGAATCAACATCATAACCATCCAATAAAAATATGACTAGAAAGCATAGAGGATGGATTTGAGTTCTAGTATGGTTCAACAAATATAATAAATACCACAACCATACATAGAACAAATTGACATTTGCATAGAGTGGATCAATCAACACTCAAGATCTAACTCATACCATTCATCAAAAAAGAATATAACTAATTAAGCACAAGAAGGTATGAGGTTAAAAGGATCAATCTATCATGTAACATCTCCACTCTTAGCAAATGTACTAAGCTTACAATGCAATGGACAATAGATATGAGGTTTATACCAAATGAACTTAGCACATAAAATCACATATGTACATAAAAAGCTCAAATACAAGATTTTACTATAAAGCACATAAACACTCATTAATTTGCATTAATGAAACTATATACCAAAATAGGCACAAACATGCAAATCAATGAAACCATATCCAACCATGCAATGTAAGACAACAAAATCAATTTGCATAAAGAATGTCACTAAATGAGCAAAGATGCAAATTGTTTGTAAAAATTATTTCCTTTCAAATGATACAATCATAATTAGGCACAAGGAAATAAATTCAAGGAAAATGCTTCTAGAAATATAACTAATAAAGCTTAGAACATTTTCCAAAGTTGCAATCAAAGGATTTTGAAAACCATGAGATATAACTTTAAAAGTTCATGAAGACAACATCAAATGATCACAAAGAAACATTGCATTTTAAAAGATGTGACTATAAAGAAACAAAATGCAAATGTAACAAGACCAACAATAAGATATAACTAAAAAGACTAGGTTGGTCTAGTGGGATCAAGGCCTAAGGTTACTCAAATAGTCTACCTTTGAAAATTCACCTAAAGCCTTGAAAAGGTTGTCCATGAGAGAACACTTTGAGGACTCACCAACTCTAGAAGATATAACTTGGAAAAGTCTAAGAGTGGTGCAATGAGGCTAGGGAAAATTTCAATTTCAAACATAGTGGAAATCTTTAAAAAGATATGCAAAGAATCACAACACTAGGGTTCAAATCTAGCAAGGATCAACTCCGGGTTGTTAAGCCCTAAAATGGAGTAACCCTCTCTGATACCACTTGTAAGTCCATTGGGATCCGAACCCTAGAGGGGGGGTGAATAGGGTGAGCTCCAATTATGACCAATTTAAACAATTTTAACTTCTTTAAAACCAACTAGTCACAAGTGATGATTATCAAACAATATGCGGAAGCTAATATAAACAATCACCACAAAGCAAGCACCATCACACAAGGATTTATAGTGGTTCGGCCTCAATGCCTACATCCACTACCGGCTTGTGATCCAACACCCCACCGGATTTCCACTATTTATGCTTTTCAATAGGCTAAGCAATAACCTTTACAATATGCTTTCCAAGGCTAAGCAATAACCTTTACATTGATGTTTTTCAAGGCTTAACATCAACCTATACACTATGCTTTTATAGGCTAAGCAATAACCTCTTCAACCACAAGGTTGGTTATCTCACTAAGATAGTGTCTTTAATACACTTGATGGAGATTCAATTAAGCTCATTACATTGCCTCTTAATTAGGCGGATATGGAAGTGAAAAACTAATACACACTCACACTATGAATGCAAAGATGAAAGTACATGAAGTGTGTGTGTGTGGTCCTCAATCATTTTGAAAATGAAAAGCTCATAAATGTATGCCTAAGGCTTTTGAAAGTTTTAGCTCATAAAACATTTATGATTGAGGAAGTAATGCAATCACATGTTAAAAGTAACAACTTGTTAATGATATCAAAGTTACACAAGTTGTATGAAATGGATTAGCTCTAAACATGTGATGCATAGGGATGTCAATCAAATCAACAATGAAGATCAAAACATAAAAATAGATTTGATTGAAATGAGGGGACAAATCATATGTAATTATAAATACAACTTGAAAATGATTTACCTATCAAACTGATGCAAGTTGTGAAACTTTAAAACAATAATACACATATGATTTGTAATGATGTTGGATCCAAAACATAAGATACATTTGAGAGAGATTTTCTTATGATGGAAAAACAACAACCAATGATTCAACAAAGTATATGAATCATATTACATATTTCATTAACATGATCTACTTAGATTTACCAAAGATAAAGTACTACTTTGATGAATCAATGGTGATGTATCCAAAACAATAGATCTATTCAAAATATAACACATGCTAATGATACAACACATCATAGGTTAACATGTTACTAAGATTTACCAATGATAAAACAAAACATGAAAACATATGATTTGTAAAGAAGTTGAATCCAAAACATAAGTTAGTTTTGAAAGAGATGTTCTTATGATGGAAAACAACAACCAAAGATTCAACCAAGTATATGGATCATGTTACATATGATTTCAAAGATTTTCCCATTAACATGATCTACTTAGATTTACCAAAGTTAAGTACTACTTGGATTGAATCATATGGTGTTGTATCCAAAACAATAAATCAACTCAAAACATAACACATGTTAAGGACACAACACAAACATAGTTTAACATGCTAGAAATGATTTACCAAAAATAAAACAAAAGCATGAAAACATATGATTAAGGAAGGAAGAGCCTACTTGGTGGTTTAACTTCATTAATCCAAGCTTTAGCTTTCCTAATCATCCCTTTCATCCCTTGGTTCTTTTCCCTTTTGATATGCCTCAATACCTCTCAAGGAGGGGCTTAAAATTCCCAACTTTTGGCAAGGGAAAGAACTCATATTTATAGCAAAAAGTTGCCAACGGCTAGTCCTCGGTCGACCGGCACACAGGCCTCGGTCGACCGGGAACACACAACGGTCGGATTTCTGACCGTTGGTGCGCCAGGCAATTTTTTGCTGCAGTGTTCCCGGTCGACCGGGACCTCTGCGCCGGTCGACCGGCGACACTGCCGGGCCACCCCCTTTTTTGCAAAAAATTCAACTTTTCACATTTTAAAGGTATTTCTTTGGGGGACCTTTTGGCCACTAAATCAAGCTTGGAAAACATGTTTTAAAGATTCTAATGGATTTTAAAACAAGACATAAAAAGCCTAAAAAGATTCAAAACTTTTAAAACAAAGGCTTGCTTGATTTCTTGAAAACTCTTTTCTAAAACAAATGCATCCAAGTTTTAAAAACAAATCATGCATAAATCAATACTTTTATAAATCTTAAAAGCAATGCATGAATAAAACAAGATTTCAAGTTTGTTTAAAACAATGCAAGTGTGTGAATCAAATGATGATTGAATGATTATGCATCCATCAAATTGCAATCTACAAAATTCCTAACAATCTCCCCCTTTGCAATTTGATGGCAACACACTCACCACTGAATTTACACACTAAGTCTTTAGCTCCCCCTAAGCTGGACAAGGCTTGAAATCTTCTTGGATGCTCCTTCTCTTAGCTTGAGCTCTTGGGCTTCAATCTTCATTCTTCATGATGCTTGGTGCTTAAATATTCTTTAAGCTTTCTTTCTTTAGCCAAGCATCTTCTTTAGCTTCCAAGCTTTCTTTCTTCTATTAGCTCTCCCCCTTTGACCATGCCTCTTTCTCCTTTTGGCAAGGTATGTATTCTCTCCCCTTGTAGAAGATCATACACAACTCTCCCCTTAGGAAGCTTGGACATTCTCTTTACCCTTTTGAGAACTTGCATAATTTCTCCCCCTTTGCCATTAAATTGCAAAGGTACCTACACACATGAAACAAAGAAAATACCTTTAGTAGCACCTGTTAACAAATGAAATCGAAAATGAAATACATAACAGGCTATCATGTGTGGTAGTAGTCTCTAAGGGCTCAAAGGCAATCCTAGGGTCAATTTGATCAAAACTAATACTTCTTATGAAGGTTTACACTCCCCCTCAATCCATTCTCTCCTTTTGTCAAACTCTTGACAAAGATTTAACTATTAGGTACAAGAAGAAGATGGTTTAACCAAGTGAGGGTCAACTTCAAAGAAAGGATTAGATTCATTTAACTATAAAGCACATATGATCAAATTACCAAAAGAGAGCTAGGTCAAAAGAGAAAAGCAATCATGGATATCAATTGGACAAACAAAGAATACCAATTGAGATTTAGGATATGACTTAATAAATCAATCACTCTAAAATGGATTTAGAAATATAACTATTAGGGAAAATCCAAATTAGAGCTATCCATGAAGCAATGGGGTTTATTAATCATAGCATCAAATAATCTAACTATGGAAAGCATATGCTATGACAATCTTGAACTCATTTCATTCAATCAAAAAAAATGTGACTATTAAAGTGCAAGATGAGTGAAATGAAATTCAAACATGAAGCCAACCTCAACTAATAACCAACCAATATTATGAACACATAAACATGGTGGTCATGAGATATACCTATATGAGCAAAAGAGGTGGCAACATGAGCATTATGATGCTAATGGTGTGTGACATGGAACAATCATATTACTTATCAAGTTCAATCCAATGCACACAAGTTTTATCACATTCACAAGAAATCAAATCAATCAAACAATATACCAATTGAATCCAATTGAATTTGATAACATGATAAAGAGCAAGAATGTGACAAAATTCCATCAAGCATCATAAATGCATATTCATCACTTTTAAAGATATAACTATTGAGTATAGTGATGAACAAGATAAATTGCAATGCACAAGGATATGACTTTGAAATGCATGCAATTTATAAAGTGACTAAATCATATGAATTCAACATCTAAGTTATCCATCAAACACATAGAAATATGAGGAATGGATTTCAAAGAGTTTCATATGATCAAGATCACTAATATGAAGTTGAAACATGTATAAGAATGAAAACACTTAGAAAATATACATGAATCAACATCATAACCATCCAATAAAAATATGACTAGAAAGCATAGAGGATGGATTTGAGTTCTAGTATGGTTCAACAAATATAATAAATACCACAACCATACATAGAACAAATTGACATTTGCATAGAGTGGATCAATCAACACTCAAGATCTAACTCATACCATTCATCAAAAAAGAATATAACTAATTAAGCACAAGAAGGTATGAGGTTAAAAGGATCAATCTATCATGTAACATCTCCACTCTTAGCAAATGTACTAAGCTTACAATGCAATGGACAATAGATATGAGGTTTATACCAAATGAACTTAGCACATAAAATCACATATGTACATAAAAAGCTCAAATACAAGATTTTACTATAAAGCACATAAACACTCATTAATTTGCATTAATGAAACTATATACCAAAATAGGCACAAACATGCAAATCAATGAAACCATATCCAACCATGCAATGTAAGACAACAAAATCAATTTGCATAAAGAATGTCACTAAATGAGCAAAGATGCAAATTGTTTGTAAAAATTATTTCCTTTCAAATGATACAATCATAATTAGGCACAAGGAAATAAATTCAAGGAAAATGCTTCTAGAAATATAACTAATAAAGCTTAGAACATTTTCCAAAGTTGCAATCAAAGGATTTTGAAAACCATGAGATATAACTTTAAAAGTTCATGAAGACAACATCAAATGATCACAAAGAAACATTGCATTTTAAAAGATGTGACTATAAAGAAACAAAATGCAAATGTAACAAGACCAACAATAAGATATAACTAAAAAGACTAGGTTGGTCTAGTGGGATCAAGGCCTAAGGTTACTCAAATAGTCTACCTTTGAAAATTCACCTAAAGCCTTGAAAAGGTTGTCCATGAGAGAACACTTTGAGGACTCACCAACTCTAGAAGATATAACTTGGAAAAGTCTAAGAGTGGTGCAATGAGGCTAGGGAAAATTTCAATTTCAAACATAGTGGAAATCTTTAAAAAGATATGCAAAGAATCACAACACTAGGGTTCAAATCTAGCAAGGATCAACTCCGGGTTGTTAAGCCCTAAAATGGAGTAACCCTCTCTGATACCACTTGTAAGTCCATTGGGATCCGAACCCTAGAGGGGGGGTGAATAGGGTGAGCTCCAATTATGACCAATTTAAACAATTTTAACTTCTTTAAAACCAACTAGTCACAAGTGATGATTATCAAACAATATGCGGAAGCTAATATAAACAATCACCACAAAGCAAGCACCATCACACAAGGATTTATAGTGGTTCGGCCTCAATGCCTACATCCACTACCGGCTTGTGATCCAACACCCCACCGGATTTCCACTATTTATGCTTTTCAATAGGCTAAGCAATAACCTTTACAATATGCTTTCCAAGGCTAAGCAATAACCTTTACATTGATGTTTTTCAAGGCTTAACATCAACCTATACACTATGCTTTTATAGGCTAAGCAATAACCTCTTCAACCACAAGGTTGGTTATCTCACTAAGATAGTGTCTTTAATACACTTGATGGAGATTCAATTAAGCTCATTACATTGCCTCTTAATTAGGCGGATATGGAAGTGAAAAACTAATACACACTCACACTATGAATGCAAAGATGAAAGTACATGAAGTGTGTGTGTGTGGTCCTCAATCATTTTGAAAATGAAAAGCTCATAAATGTATGCCTAAGGCTTTTGAAAGTTTTAGCTCATAAAACATTTATGATTGAGGAAGTAATGCAATCACATGTTAAAAGTAACAACTTGTTAATGATATCAAAGTTACACAAGTTGTATGAAATGGATTAGCTCTAAACATGTGATGCATAGGGATGTCAATCAAATCAACAATGAAGATCAAAACATAAAAATAGATTTGATTGAAATGAGGGGACAAATCATATGTAATTATAAATACAACTTGAAAATGATTTACCTATCAAACTGATGCAAGTTGTGAAACTTTAAAACAATAATACACATATGATTTGTAATGATGTTGGATCCAAAACATAAGATACATTTGAGAGAGATTTTCTTATGATGGAAAAACAACAACCAATGATTCAACAAAGTATATGAATCATATTACATATTTCATTAACATGATCTACTTAGATTTACCAAAGATAAAGTACTACTTTGATGAATCAATGGTGATGTATCCAAAACAATAGATCTATTCAAAATATAACACATGCTAATGATACAACACATCATAGGTTAACATGTTACTAAGATTTACCAATGATAAAACAAAACATGAAAACATATGATTTGTAAAGAAGTTGAATCCAAAACATAAGTTAGTTTTGAAAGAGATGTTCTTATGATGGAAAACAACAACCAAAGATTCAACCAAGTATATGGATCATGTTACATATGATTTCAAAGATTTTCCCATTAACATGATCTACTTAGATTTACCAAAGTTAAGTACTACTTGGATTGAATCATATGGTGTTGTATCCAAAACAATAAATCAACTCAAAACATAACACATGTTAAGGACACAACACAAACATAGTTTAACATGCTAGAAATGATTTACCAAAAATAAAACAAAAGCATGAAAACATATGATTAAGGAAGGAAGAGCCTACTTGGTGGTTTAACTTCATTAATCCAAGCTTTAGCTTTCCTAATCATCCCTTTCATCCCTTGGTTCTTTTCCCTTTTGATATGCCTCAATACCTCTCAAGGAGGGGCTTAAAATTCCCAACTTTTGGCAAGGGAAAGAACTCATATTTATAGCAAAAAGTTGCCAACGGCTAGTCCTCGGTCGACCGGCACACAGGCCTCGGTCGACCGGGAACACACAACGGTCGGATTTCTGACCGTTGGTGCGCCAGGCAATTTTTTGCTGCAGTGTTCCCGGTCGACCGGGACCTCTGCGCCGGTCGACCGGCGACACTGCCGGGCCACCCCCTTTTTTGCAAAAAATTCAACTTTTCACATTTTAAAGGTATTTCTTTGGGGGACCTTTTGGCCACTAAATCAAGCTTGGAAAACATGTTTTAAAGATTCTAATGGATTTTAAAACAAGACATAAAAAGCCTAAAAAGATTCAAAACTTTTAAAACAAAGGCTTGCTTGATTTCTTGAAAACTCTTTTCTAAAACAAATGCATCCAAGTTTTAAAAACAAATCATGCATAAATCAATACTTTTATAAATCTTAAAAGCAATGCATGAATAAAACAAGATTTCAAGTTTGTTTAAAACAATGCAAGTGTGTGAATCAAATGATGATTGAATGATTATGCATCCATCAAATTGCAATCTACAAAATTCCTAACAATCTCCCCCTTTGCAATTTGATGGCAACACACTCACCACTGAATTTACACACTAAGTCTTTAGCTCCCCCTAAGCTGGACAAGGCTTGAAATCTTCTTGGATGCTCCTTCTCTTAGCTTGAGCTCTTGGGCTTCAATCTTCATTCTTCATGATGCTTGGTGCTTAAATATTCTTTAAGCTTTCTTTCTTTAGCCAAGCATCTTCTTTAGCTTCCAAGCTTTCTTTCTTCTATTAGCTCTCCCCCTTTGACCATGCCTCTTTCTCCTTTTGGCAAGGTATGTATTCTCTCCCCTTGTAGAAGATCATACACAACTCTCCCCTTAGGAAGCTTGGACATTCTCTTTACCCTTTTGAGAACTTGCATAATTTCTCCCCCTTTGCCATTAAATTGCAAAGGTACCTACACACATGAAACAAAGAAAATACCTTTAGTAGCACCTGTTAACAAATGAAATCGAAAATGAAATACATAACAGGCTATCATGTGTGGTAGTAGTCTCTAAGGGCTCAAAGGCAATCCTAGGGTCAATTTGATCAAAACTAATACTTCTTATGAAGGTTTACACTCCCCCTCAATCCATTCTCTCCTTTTGTCAAACTCTTGACAAAGATTTAACTATTAGGTACAAGAAGAAGATGGTTTAACCAAGTGAGGGTCAACTTCAAAGAAAGGATTAGATTCATTTAACTATAAAGCACATATGATCAAATTACCAAAAGAGAGCTAGGTCAAAAGAGAAAAGCAATCATGGATATCAATTGGACAAACAAAGAATACCAATTGAGATTTAGGATATGACTTAATAAATCAATCACTCTAAAATGGATTTAGAAATATAACTATTAGGGAAAATCCAAATTAGAGCTATCCATGAAGCAATGGGGTTTATTAATCATAGCATCAAATAATCTAACTATGGAAAGCATATGCTATGACAATCTTGAACTCATTTCATTCAATCAAAAAAAATGTGACTATTAAAGTGCAAGATGAGTGAAATGAAATTCAAACATGAAGCCAACCTCAACTAATAACCAACCAATATTATGAACACATAAACATGGTGGTCATGAGATATACCTATATGAGCAAAAGAGGTGGCAACATGAGCATTATGATGCTAATGGTGTGTGACATGGAACAATCATATTACTTATCAAGTTCAATCCAATGCACACAAGTTTTATCACATTCACAAGAAATCAAATCAATCAAACAATATACCAATTGAATCCAATTGAATTTGATAACATGATAAAGAGCAAGAATGTGACAAAATTCCATCAAGCATCATAAATGCATATTCATCACTTTTAAAGATATAACTATTGAGTATAGTGATGAACAAGATAAATTGCAATGCACAAGGATATGACTTTGAAATGCATGCAATTTATAAAGTGACTAAATCATATGAATTCAACATCTAAGTTATCCATCAAACACATAGAAATATGAGGAATGGATTTCAAAGAGTTTCATATGATCAAGATCACTAATATGAAGTTGAAACATGTATAAGAATGAAAACACTTAGAAAATATACATGAATCAACATCATAACCATCCAATAAAAATATGACTAGAAAGCATAGAGGATGGATTTGAGTTCTAGTATGGTTCAACAAATATAATAAATACCACAACCATACATAGAACAAATTGACATTTGCATAGAGTGGATCAATCAACACTCAAGATCTAACTCATACCATTCATCAAAAAAGAATATAACTAATTAAGCACAAGAAGGTATGAGGTTAAAAGGATCAATCTATCATGTAACATCTCCACTCTTAGCAAATGTACTAAGCTTACAATGCAATGGACAATAGATATGAGGTTTATACCAAATGAACTTAGCACATAAAATCACATATGTACATAAAAAGCTCAAATACAAGATTTTACTATAAAGCACATAAACACTCATTAATTTGCATTAATGAAACTATATACCAAAATAGGCACAAACATGCAAATCAATGAAACCATATCCAACCATGCAATGTAAGACAACAAAATCAATTTGCATAAAGAATGTCACTAAATGAGCAAAGATGCAAATTGTTTGTAAAAATTATTTCCTTTCAAATGATACAATCATAATTAGGCACAAGGAAATAAATTCAAGGAAAATGCTTCTAGAAATATAACTAATAAAGCTTAGAACATTTTCCAAAGTTGCAATCAAAGGATTTTGAAAACCATGAGATATAACTTTAAAAGTTCATGAAGACAACATCAAATGATCACAAAGAAACATTGCATTTTAAAAGATGTGACTATAAAGAAACAAAATGCAAATGTAACAAGACCAACAATAAGATATAACTAAAAAGACTAGGTTGGTCTAGTGGGATCAAGGCCTAAGGTTACTCAAATAGTCTACCTTTGAAAATTCACCTAAAGCCTTGAAAAGGTTGTCCATGAGAGAACACTTTGAGGACTCACCAACTCTAGAAGATATAACTTGGAAAAGTCTAAGAGTGGTGCAATGAGGCTAGGGAAAATTTCAATTTCAAACATAGTGGAAATCTTTAAAAAGATATGCAAAGAATCACAACACTAGGGTTCAAATCTAGCAAGGATCAACTCCGGGTTGTTAAGCCCTAAAATGGAGTAACCCTCTCTGATACCACTTGTAAGTCCATTGGGATCCGAACCCTAGAGGGGGGGTGAATAGGGTGAGCTCCAATTATGACCAATTTAAACAATTTTAACTTCTTTAAAACCAACTAGTCACAAGTGATGATTATCAAACAATATGCGGAAGCTAATATAAACAATCACCACAAAGCAAGCACCATCACACAAGGATTTATAGTGGTTCGGCCTCAATGCCTACATCCACTACCGGCTTGTGATCCAACACCCCACCGGATTTCCACTATTTATGCTTTTCAATAGGCTAAGCAATAACCTTTACAATATGCTTTCCAAGGCTAAGCAATAACCTTTACATTGATGTTTTTCAAGGCTTAACATCAACCTATACACTATGCTTTTATAGGCTAAGCAATAACCTCTTCAACCACAAGGTTGGTTATCTCACTAAGATAGTGTCTTTAATACACTTGATGGAGATTCAATTAAGCTCATTACATTGCCTCTTAATTAGGCGGATATGGAAGTGAAAAACTAATACACACTCACACTATGAATGCAAAGATGAAAGTACATGAAGTGTGTGTGTGTGGTCCTCAATCATTTTGAAAATGAAAAGCTCATAAATGTATGCCTAAGGCTTTTGAAAGTTTTAGCTCATAAAACATTTATGATTGAGGAAGTAATGCAATCACATGTTAAAAGTAACAACTTGTTAATGATATCAAAGTTACACAAGTTGTATGAAATGGATTAGCTCTAAACATGTGATGCATAGGGATGTCAATCAAATCAACAATGAAGATCAAAACATAAAAATAGATTTGATTGAAATGAGGGGACAAATCATATGTAATTATAAATACAACTTGAAAATGATTTACCTATCAAACTGATGCAAGTTGTGAAACTTTAAAACAATAATACACATATGATTTGTAATGATGTTGGATCCAAAACATAAGATACATTTGAGAGAGATTTTCTTATGATGGAAAAACAACAACCAATGATTCAACAAAGTATATGAATCATATTACATATTTCATTAACATGATCTACTTAGATTTACCAAAGATAAAGTACTACTTTGATGAATCAATGGTGATGTATCCAAAACAATAGATCTATTCAAAATATAACACATGCTAATGATACAACACATCATAGGTTAACATGTTACTAAGATTTACCAATGATAAAACAAAACATGAAAACATATGATTTGTAAAGAAGTTGAATCCAAAACATAAGTTAGTTTTGAAAGAGATGTTCTTATGATGGAAAACAACAACCAAAGATTCAACCAAGTATATGGATCATGTTACATATGATTTCAAAGATTTTCCCATTAACATGATCTACTTAGATTTACCAAAGTTAAGTACTACTTGGATTGAATCATATGGTGTTGTATCCAAAACAATAAATCAACTCAAAACATAACACATGTTAAGGACACAACACAAACATAGTTTAACATGCTAGAAATGATTTACCAAAAATAAAACAAAAGCATGAAAACATATGATTAAGGAAGGAAGAGCCTACTTGGTGGTTTAACTTCATTAATCCAAGCTTTAGCTTTCCTAATCATCCCTTTCATCCCTTGGTTCTTTTCCCTTTTGATATGCCTCAATACCTCTCAAGGAGGGGCTTAAAATTCCCAACTTTTGGCAAGGGAAAGAACTCATATTTATAGCAAAAAGTTGCCAACGGCTAGTCCTCGGTCGACCGGCACACAGGCCTCGGTCGACCGGGAACACACAACGGTCGGATTTCTGACCGTTGGTGCGCCAGGCAATTTTTTGCTGCAGTGTTCCCGGTCGACCGGGACCTCTGCGCCGGTCGACCGGCGACACTGCCGGGCCACCCCCTTTTTTGCAAAAAATTCAACTTTTCACATTTTAAAGGTATTTCTTTGGGGGACCTTTTGGCCACTAAATCAAGCTTGGAAAACATGTTTTAAAGATTCTAATGGATTTTAAAACAAGACATAAAAAGCCTAAAAAGATTCAAAACTTTTAAAACAAAGGCTTGCTTGATTTCTTGAAAACTCTTTTCTAAAACAAATGCATCCAAGTTTTAAAAACAAATCATGCATAAATCAATACTTTTATAAATCTTAAAAGCAATGCATGAATAAAACAAGATTTCAAGTTTGTTTAAAACAATGCAAGTGTGTGAATCAAATGATGATTGAATGATTATGCATCCATCAAATTGCAATCTACAAAATTCCTAACAATCTCCCCCTTTGCAATTTGATGGCAACACACTCACCACTGAATTTACACACTAAGTCTTTAGCTCCCCCTAAGCTGGACAAGGCTTGAAATCTTCTTGGATGCTCCTTCTCTTAGCTTGAGCTCTTGGGCTTCAATCTTCATTCTTCATGATGCTTGGTGCTTAAATATTCTTTAAGCTTTCTTTCTTTAGCCAAGCATCTTCTTTAGCTTCCAAGCTTTCTTTCTTCTATTAGCTCTCCCCCTTTGACCATGCCTCTTTCTCCTTTTGGCAAGGTATGTATTCTCTCCCCTTGTAGAAGATCATACACAACTCTCCCCTTAGGAAGCTTGGACATTCTCTTTACCCTTTTGAGAACTTGCATAATTTCTCCCCCTTTGCCATTAAATTGCAAAGGTACCTACACACATGAAACAAAGAAAATACCTTTAGTAGCACCTGTTAACAAATGAAATCGAAAATGAAATACATAACAGGCTATCATGTGTGGTAGTAGTCTCTAAGGGCTCAAAGGCAATCCTAGGGTCAATTTGATCAAAACTAATACTTCTTATGAAGGTTTACACTCCCCCTCAATCCATTCTCTCCTTTTGTCAAACTCTTGACAAAGATTTAACTATTAGGTACAAGAAGAAGATGGTTTAACCAAGTGAGGGTCAACTTCAAAGAAAGGATTAGATTCATTTAACTATAAAGCACATATGATCAAATTACCAAAAGAGAGCTAGGTCAAAAGAGAAAAGCAATCATGGATATCAATTGGACAAACAAAGAATACCAATTGAGATTTAGGATATGACTTAATAAATCAATCACTCTAAAATGGATTTAGAAATATAACTATTAGGGAAAATCCAAATTAGAGCTATCCATGAAGCAATGGGGTTTATTAATCATAGCATCAAATAATCTAACTATGGAAAGCATATGCTATGACAATCTTGAACTCATTTCATTCAATCAAAAAAAATGTGACTATTAAAGTGCAAGATGAGTGAAATGAAATTCAAACATGAAGCCAACCTCAACTAATAACCAACCAATATTATGAACACATAAACATGGTGGTCATGAGATATACCTATATGAGCAAAAGAGGTGGCAACATGAGCATTATGATGCTAATGGTGTGTGACATGGAACAATCATATTACTTATCAAGTTCAATCCAATGCACACAAGTTTTATCACATTCACAAGAAATCAAATCAATCAAACAATATACCAATTGAATCCAATTGAATTTGATAACATGATAAAGAGCAAGAATGTGACAAAATTCCATCAAGCATCATAAATGCATATTCATCACTTTTAAAGATATAACTATTGAGTATAGTGATGAACAAGATAAATTGCAATGCACAAGGATATGACTTTGAAATGCATGCAATTTATAAAGTGACTAAATCATATGAATTCAACATCTAAGTTATCCATCAAACACATAGAAATATGAGGAATGGATTTCAAAGAGTTTCATATGATCAAGATCACTAATATGAAGTTGAAACATGTATAAGAATGAAAACACTTAGAAAATATACATGAATCAACATCATAACCATCCAATAAAAATATGACTAGAAAGCATAGAGGATGGATTTGAGTTCTAGTATGGTTCAACAAATATAATAAATACCACAACCATACATAGAACAAATTGACATTTGCATAGAGTGGATCAATCAACACTCAAGATCTAACTCATACCATTCATCAAAAAAGAATATAACTAATTAAGCACAAGAAGGTATGAGGTTAAAAGGATCAATCTATCATGTAACATCTCCACTCTTAGCAAATGTACTAAGCTTACAATGCAATGGACAATAGATATGAGGTTTATACCAAATGAACTTAGCACATAAAATCACATATGTACATAAAAAGCTCAAATACAAGATTTTACTATAAAGCACATAAACACTCATTAATTTGCATTAATGAAACTATATACCAAAATAGGCACAAACATGCAAATCAATGAAACCATATCCAACCATGCAATGTAAGACAACAAAATCAATTTGCATAAAGAATGTCACTAAATGAGCAAAGATGCAAATTGTTTGTAAAAATTATTTCCTTTCAAATGATACAATCATAATTAGGCACAAGGAAATAAATTCAAGGAAAATGCTTCTAGAAATATAACTAATAAAGCTTAGAACATTTTCCAAAGTTGCAATCAAAGGATTTTGAAAACCATGAGATATAACTTTAAAAGTTCATGAAGACAACATCAAATGATCACAAAGAAACATTGCATTTTAAAAGATGTGACTATAAAGAAACAAAATGCAAATGTAACAAGACCAACAATAAGATATAACTAAAAAGACTAGGTTGGTCTAGTGGGATCAAGGCCTAAGGTTACTCAAATAGTCTACCTTTGAAAATTCACCTAAAGCCTTGAAAAGGTTGTCCATGAGAGAACACTTTGAGGACTCACCAACTCTAGAAGATATAACTTGGAAAAGTCTAAGAGTGGTGCAATGAGGCTAGGGAAAATTTCAATTTCAAACATAGTGGAAATCTTTAAAAAGATATGCAAAGAATCACAACACTAGGGTTCAAATCTAGCAAGGATCAACTCCGGGTTGTTAAGCCCTAAAATGGAGTAACCCTCTCTGATACCACTTGTAAGTCCATTGGGATCCGAACCCTAGAGGGGGGGTGAATAGGGTGAGCTCCAATTATGACCAATTTAAACAATTTTAACTTCTTTAAAACCAACTAGTCACAAGTGATGATTATCAAACAATATGCGGAAGCTAATATAAACAATCACCACAAAGCAAGCACCATCACACAAGGATTTATAGTGGTTCGGCCTCAATGCCTACATCCACTACCGGCTTGTGATCCAACACCCCACCGGATTTCCACTATTTATGCTTTTCAATAGGCTAAGCAATAACCTTTACAATATGCTTTCCAAGGCTAAGCAATAACCTTTACATTGATGTTTTTCAAGGCTTAACATCAACCTATACACTATGCTTTTATAGGCTAAGCAATAACCTCTTCAACCACAAGGTTGGTTATCTCACTAAGATAGTGTCTTTAATACACTTGATGGAGATTCAATTAAGCTCATTACATTGCCTCTTAATTAGGCGGATATGGAAGTGAAAAACTAATACACACTCACACTATGAATGCAAAGATGAAAGTACATGAAGTGTGTGTGTGTGGTCCTCAATCATTTTGAAAATGAAAAGCTCATAAATGTATGCCTAAGGCTTTTGAAAGTTTTAGCTCATAAAACATTTATGATTGAGGAAGTAATGCAATCACATGTTAAAAGTAACAACTTGTTAATGATATCAAAGTTACACAAGTTGTATGAAATGGATTAGCTCTAAACATGTGATGCATAGGGATGTCAATCAAATCAACAATGAAGATCAAAACATAAAAATAGATTTGATTGAAATGAGGGGACAAATCATATGTAATTATAAATACAACTTGAAAATGATTTACCTATCAAACTGATGCAAGTTGTGAAACTTTAAAACAATAATACACATATGATTTGTAATGATGTTGGATCCAAAACATAAGATACATTTGAGAGAGATTTTCTTATGATGGAAAAACAACAACCAATGATTCAACAAAGTATATGAATCATATTACATATTTCATTAACATGATCTACTTAGATTTACCAAAGATAAAGTACTACTTTGATGAATCAATGGTGATGTATCCAAAACAATAGATCTATTCAAAATATAACACATGCTAATGATACAACACATCATAGGTTAACATGTTACTAAGATTTACCAATGATAAAACAAAACATGAAAACATATGATTTGTAAAGAAGTTGAATCCAAAACATAAGTTAGTTTTGAAAGAGATGTTCTTATGATGGAAAACAACAACCAAAGATTCAACCAAGTATATGGATCATGTTACATATGATTTCAAAGATTTTCCCATTAACATGATCTACTTAGATTTACCAAAGTTAAGTACTACTTGGATTGAATCATATGGTGTTGTATCCAAAACAATAAATCAACTCAAAACATAACACATGTTAAGGACACAACACAAACATAGTTTAACATGCTAGAAATGATTTACCAAAAATAAAACAAAAGCATGAAAACATATGATTAAGGAAGGAAGAGCCTACTTGGTGGTTTAACTTCATTAATCCAAGCTTTAGCTTTCCTAATCATCCCTTTCATCCCTTGGTTCTTTTCCCTTTTGATATGCCTCAATACCTCTCAAGGAGGGGCTTAAAATTCCCAACTTTTGGCAAGGGAAAGAACTCATATTTATAGCAAAAAGTTGCCAACGGCTAGTCCTCGGTCGACCGGCACACAGGCCTCGGTCGACCGGGAACACACAACGGTCGGATTTCTGACCGTTGGTGCGCCAGGCAATTTTTTGCTGCAGTGTTCCCGGTCGACCGGGACCTCTGCGCCGGTCGACCGGCGACACTGCCGGGCCACCCCCTTTTTTGCAAAAAATTCAACTTTTCACATTTTAAAGGTATTTCTTTGGGGGACCTTTTGGCCACTAAATCAAGCTTGGAAAACATGTTTTAAAGATTCTAATGGATTTTAAAACAAGACATAAAAAGCCTAAAAAGATTCAAAACTTTTAAAACAAAGGCTTGCTTGATTTCTTGAAAACTCTTTTCTAAAACAAATGCATCCAAGTTTTAAAAACAAATCATGCATAAATCAATACTTTTATAAATCTTAAAAGCAATGCATGAATAAAACAAGATTTCAAGTTTGTTTAAAACAATGCAAGTGTGTGAATCAAATGATGATTGAATGATTATGCATCCATCAAATTGCAATCTACAAAATTCATAACAGTGAAAACATTCCCTTAGAAATTCCAATGCAAAGACAATAATCAGAATTATATTGCAGCTGATTTTAGGTTGAGAAAACAAGGGGTGATTAGAAATAGTAATGATTGGATCATCCATAAAAAAACAAATGTGTGCTACTAATATGACAAAGAAGATTGCACACATCTGCATAGCAGCAGATTCCACCACATCGTTGCTGACAGTTTTCTTAAGAAACAACTTTACCTTTCCTTTCTCTCCCAACGTAAAATTCATCATAAATCTAAGATAAAGATTCTTCACAGTGACGCAGACTTGTTTACATTCCTAATCTACAGTTTCACCACGTGCACAAAGATTACCAAACGGTTGTTGTTTGACACTTAGATCTTCTGTGTTTCAAGATTTTCACATGTCTGTTTCATTTTCAGATGTTGTAAGATTTTAGAGAAAATAAGTGGTTAAGATATCTCTGTACCTATTTAGGCCTTTGGGCTAAGATCAAGTGGTTAAAAATGGAGAATAGAAGGTGAATATCGAAATGATCATTGAATTGCATCTCTTTTAATGGAAATACAATCAAGGGAAGATTAAAAATAAATAGTGAGGCGTCATGAGTCATGGCCCAGCAAGATAAGTAAGTCCCACGAAGGGAAATGCCTCGTCTATATAGCTAATTTATATCCTTCACCCCTCACATTTCGTATAGTTCTTTTGGTTATGAATTCATATATATTCAATTCATTTACATTCTATGCAAGCAAATTAGTCTTAAACAGTTGAGAATTTCAATTTTCTTTTTTTATGCAGGAACTGGACCTATAATTAGACTGATTGAGTGTAAAAATACATGATTTAAAGTCTTAAAAGAAAATCACAGGGTCTTGATCATGTGTTCCTCAGGGTGACCAATCAGATGGTGGGGCCAACACCAACCTGTTGATTGACAAAATCCCATGGTGGGGTTGCTTTTTTTTATAACAGCCTGGATTTAAATGGTGGGCCTTGTTAATTTCCATACTTTCTCCAGATTCCAACATGGAAAGGACACATGGAATAGGCTCACAGATTTCTCTCCAATCTTGCCCCACAGCATCTGGATTCCATGATAGATCAGCCCTCTGTGCTACACAGGGTAGAGATGTTTCTAGAAATTCTTTACTATTGGATAGGAATTGGGGGAAGAGAGGAGAGATTGTTCATTGTCAGGTGAGATAAGATAAGAAATGAAAAGAATACTCCTGTCTGTGACAAGGAGAGGCATTTAATGAGATTAGAAAAAAAAATAGTGGTGTGGTCGTTCCAACAGGTCAAGTGTGTGGCCCACCACGAAGAACTTGGGAGAAATCTGATAGGTTTATTATCACATGACTTGGAAGACCTGTGACCCACACCCTCACCTACGCCACATATCCAGTAGCTCTCATGGGAAACTCAAAACAAAAGAATATTGTGAGGCTGTGAGCTGGGATGGCAAGGATTACTCACAATCCAATCCAGACTCCTAATTTAATTCTTCAATTCTGGATTTAGAGTATTGGTTTTTTTTTTTTCCTCTTTTTTTTTTTTTTTTGTACCCTAGTATAAAAGGGTTAGGACCCTAAGAAAGCCCGCACATGTGGAAATGAGAGCTCGCACTAATGCACACACAAAAAGAGTACGCCCATGCTCGTAAAAGAGGGCAGCATACTCAACGATCGAACATTGGCCAGCTAAATGAGCTGGGTGAGAGATAGAGCTTCGGAAAAACTAAATAACCCATGGTTTTTCTCTAGGCCTAAATAGCTCAAGTATCTCTCTTCCTACGACATCTCAGTGAACTCTGTGAAGGTCCCAAGGCTTCTACACGCGGTCGAAGATATGTGTGTTCCAGCAGTTGGAAGTCTCTATAAATCTCCTATGCCTAGATGTCCGTGTCATGTACGATTTAGGGCTTCCATCTCCCTTATATATGGACCATCTCAATAAGTCATGCTTACTAGAGAGTTGAGACTCCACTGCCAAAAAACCCATGTCCCCTAACAACACTATGAGTTCTCTATGCGCGGATAAGACCTGATCTACTAATCTCTTAAACAGATTAGTCTTATCATAATGAGAATCTTAATTTCTCTAGGTTTTACCATCTGCTTAATCCGTGGCAGGCATGTGGGTCACATAATTTCCTACACTTTAATAACATGATTAAGGTTTTTGTAAATTGTTGTGGAAAAAACACGTAGTTCTTGCCAAACATCTCCAAGACTCATGTCTCAATAATAAGAGTATAGGTTTTTGCAAGCCGCCTCAAGACTCATAAGCCATAACCCCACAACTTAAAACCTCTTGGGTAAGAATCAAGCTTTTCAAAGAATTAATCTCAAAAGGCCTTTTTAAATACAATCTCTGAAGTAAAAGAGCCTACAAATTTGTAGTAACATGAAATGAAAAATTATCTGAGTTGAAACTCGGGGGCCAATCAAACCTAGGATCATCTCATTTTCTCACGCAGGCTCATTTGAATTGAAGTCTGATATGAGTCCCAAGATTAAGACCCAAGCTTTTTAGGTAAAGAAGACCAAGACCCAACATGAGACTAGACTTGGACGTGAAACAAACGGCATTTCCGTATTATTTGGGTCTAGATATTGTGGAAGGACCCAACCAAGGTTTCACAGGTAGCAATCTTTATGGGTAAGGGTCGTGAAAAAAAATAAAAATTAGTCCGATCAAGTTATCCTAGCCTTTAGTCTAACGGTCTTAAAGTTAAATTGTCTTTTAACTATAGATATTTTTAGATTCACTTCAACAGTCGGTAAAGGCTGATGAGCATGGTGATAAATCACGGGGGAAAAGAGCTGTGAAAAAAGCTGCAATGATCAAACGTTGCCCCAAGTGGGCCCCATAGTTCAACCAAATAATTGGGTCACATTAAGACCCTAAGGAGAAAATCCTCAATCAAAATGACTAGTTTTTAGGTTTGCTAGGTGATCTGCCATCTGATTGAGTTTTCTTTAAAACTTCCTTTTTTGAGCAGGTGCCCTACTTCCTCATTGGTCTTCTTGATAGAAATCAAGGATTTGATGAGCTGTGCTCATGTTATGAAAAATTGAAAATGCACAACGTAAGTTACATTCATTGTTGAAAATGAAATTTACTGTTGACAATCTTCCAGGTCATGCAAATACTTATTTTATTTTGGACCCATATCTTAGAAACTTGATAACCCAATTAGCTTTTTAGATCACCAAGCCAAGTAACATGGTAAGTTTGGCAAAGTACAGGTCACAATATAGCCTAACCAATTTGACTTTCTTGACTCAGTGACATGACAAGCTTAGTCTATGCGACCAACAGAGGGTGAGAAATAATGAATCTTTAATCTATGGGTGGACGGTTATGGTTGAATTTAATATAAGTCTATTTTTCTCCCCATTTTGAGTCAGGTGTGGACCATGCTAAATCTTATGGTAGAATTTGAAGTGATTTATGGGTTTAAGCATTCACAATTAGTGATAGAACCAAAATCATGTCAAGATTTTACTTCTACAACTTGTGGGTTTTACCATTGAGGATCAGTATATATGTCAAGGTTTTGCTCCCACTATTTGTTTATTCTACCATTGACCGTCATTATACACGTCATAAGGTTTTGCTCCCATTATATCATGAGTTTATTATCCTTTACTAACATATGATAATCATGAGATTTTTCATTCGCGGATATATTATTCATGATTAATTTACACAACTTAGGCGCCACTTGGTCCATACTTACATGCTTTATAAAGCATTATGCACTTATTCACTTTATTAAGGGATCAAAAACCATATTTGTTGAAGGTAAAAAATTGGGGCAATTGGGCGGAGGTCCCTTAACATTTGATTTTATAGCCTTAGATCCACACTTCCTTGACATAGTGTGATAAGTCATTCTTCCAAATTTGAAGATCTAAAATGTCTAAATTGCCCTTTCTTTAAAAGCCCTTATCTATTTAAAGATAAATCATATCGCATGATTAGTGGGATATGCCATTAATAATGGCCATCTAATATTTAATTGGCCACGATTCATGAAAATACCATTAATGAGATTTTATAATAAATTAAACAAAAAACACAAATAAAATTCAAAAGACCCACATAAATTTCAAAATAATGCAACTAAATTTCAAAAAACGCACATAAATCTCAAAAGAATGCCAATAAATTTAAAAATACAAAAACAAATTTCAAAAGATTGAAATAAATTTTAAAAAATGTAAATAAATCTCAAAAGACATAAATAAAAGTCATATAACTTTTTTTTATGATACATAACTTTTATTTTGAACTAGTTATGATTTCGAACACAGATAAATTCATATAAACTAACATCAAAGTTTTTTTTTAAAAAGTACAGATCAAATTAATATAAATGTACAACAAGCTTAGATAAATTACTTTCAAATTCAGATAAATTGAAGTCACACTCAGATTAATTGACAACAAATGGAGATTAATTAACATAAAAGACAGATAAATTCATATAAATACAGAGATAACTTTAATTTAAAATCAGATAATTTCATGCCAAAATTAGATAACATATACAAAAACTCAGATAAATTAACAGCAAATTTATCTGAGTTTTATGAAAACTTATCTTAACTTCTGTCAAAACTAAAATAAATTTATCTGATTTTTGAACAACTTTTCTGAATTTCAAACAAATTTATCTGAGTCTAGACCAACACAAATTTATCCGAGCAGATAAATTAACAGCAAACTCAGAAAAACAACAAATTTATCTGAGTTTTCTAAAAACGTATCTTAACTTCTGGCAAAACTCAGACAAATTTATCTGAGTTTTGAACAACTTTTCTGAGTTATGAACAAATTTATCTGAGTCTGGACCAACACAAATTTATCCGAGTAAATGAATTAACAGCAAACTCAGAAAAACAACAAATTTATCTGAGTTATCTGAAAACCTATCTTAACTTCTGGCAAAACTCAAACAAATTTATCTGAGTTTTGAACAACTTTTTTGAAGTTGCGATCAAATGTATCTGAGTCTGGACCAACACAAATTTGCTGGCATACGGACTAAGGGGATGCTAGGCATCACAGGCAATCACGTGCAAAAGCTCAGCCGTCCTCTTCCCCTTTTCTATCTTCTTCTTGAAGCTTGGCTTGAATTAAGCCAACTTCTCTCCTATCTCTTTCCCTATCTGCCACTTGTCAAGATCATGGAAGAAAAGGCCATGTGCTTTTGATCATGCAAACCGAGACAAGAGAGATGCAATGGAACTCTACAACCCTAGAGATCAGTACTTAGAACTCTACAAAACAAAGAACCTAGACTACTTCTCTCTTATCCAACTCCGACGACTTTATGTGGCCCATCAAAGATCTCCTCTGCAACTCTTCTCATCTTCTCCGGAGAGTTTTTGCACAGATCGAAACCGAGAAGCACCAGTCGAACTAGTTTCTCTCCGATCGATCGAAGAAGACTTTAGGGTTTTACATAGCCCCAGACAGAGGGGGAGAATGAAAGATTTAAAATTTTGAAATTCAAATTTTTATGCCTAAAAGGCTAAAAGGGAAAATCAGTCATAAAAATGTCTGACGTGGCATATATAGGGACCTCTCGCCAAACTATGTACAGTTGTATGGATCATAGGTCTTAGAGGAAAAGTCATTGGACTGGATGCCTTACAAGACCAATATGAGGGATCTCTCGCTAATTTACCCTAAAAATTTTACCATAACTTCAATTCTTTCAGAAGTCATATAAATAACATTCCAAGGAGGGTCGAATTTCAATGATGGAGAAACAACTCCAGATTTTGAGGAAACGTCATGTGTGAGATAAAGGGCACTAATTTGGTGCTTATCACCAAACAAATCATTGAGGCTCTATGAGCAAACCATGTGGCGCCTATCATGCTCCCACATTGCAACAAGAGTGAACTTCATATGATTATTATAGTGGAGTTGGAATACAAATACATTTAAGAGGGGTGCAACGATTTGGTTAACCGTGTGTTTTGGAAAAACCATTAATCGAACCGTATTTTACAACTTCCAATTTTTAAAAATCGTAACCGTACCCTAAAAAACCATTAAAAAAGTGAACCGCGGTTAATCGTATTAGATGGTTCGTTTACAATTAATTGTCACTTAAAACACACACACACATATATATTTTTTTGTTAGAATGTAAAATACATATTCAAAAGTTAAAACCAAATATCTTAGATAATAAATTACATAATTCCAAAATACAAAAGTAGCATTAAAATGTTCACATATACAAATGAAATGATAAAGTGTATTTTTCTAACAAACACATCTTTGATCCTTCACTTTTCCCTTTTTCGTTTTTTGTTCAAACAACTAGGGCTCAAAAATTAAAAGAGGTTACTTAGATTATAAAATCACATAATACCCCTTTTCTTCTATTTTTTTCTTTTAAATTGGGGTTTAGCTGTTTGGTTAACCATATGTTTTGGGAAAACGGTTAACCGAATCGTATTTTATGGTTGGGTTTGGTGAATAACCGCAAGTCGATATTGAAAACCAAAATCGAACTGTGAAGCACGATTTTCCGGTTTTAATAACTGACACCGTGAAATACGGATATTAACCGTTGATTCGGTCGGTTAGATAGTTTTTCAGTTTTTTAGACCCCCTACATTTAAGTATAGTATGGTTTTCTTTAAAAAGTGCTTTTGCATAGATTGTAAAATGTTTTGGTGGAAGTTCTTTTTTTTTTAATTTAGTATATTTAATTTTGATTTTTATATGGTCAAGGTGTGTCTTGAAGTTTATTTTGTCAAAAGAAATTCTATTCTATTTTTAGAGTCAAATTTTAAATTACATATATTAAATACAATTTCTATGAACTTTTAGAATCAAGTTGTCCTTCCCCATAACATGGCGAGGGACTTAGGGAATGGATATACATGAACATCTCCCATTATATAATACACGATCATCTAATCAACTATTGTTATCCCATCTGTCGAAAAAGATAGGTCTCTTAAGATGAAAACAATAATCTCTATATCGTGAAATAAAAGTATTGTTTGGTTGGGAATTTCATTTCCTCCCATTCTTCCAAGATGCTTGACAACCAAATAAAATATACAAAAAGAAGCTTATCTTAAGAGCCCAAGAAATTTAAATATTCTAAAATCATCCTTGAAGGCACAATAGAATAATCCTTGATTTCATTTCCATGGTTCATGTACTGTGATAATGCTTTGAATCTTTAATCCCCCCAAGACCATTGCATTGGAAATGAGATTTGCCAGATTTGGGTCTTCCTGTGCAAGGCACGTGAAAACTATCAGTTTTTTACTTGAAACGGAAACAGAAGGGATTGTGATGAAGGACTTGTTTACAACTTCATGGGCTTATTGATAATATTAATCTAAACTGTGCACTTACAGCGGATTGGCTTGACAAGCTTACACTTAATTAGATAGGTTCTTTTCTTTTATCAATACACCTCACAGTGCAGACTATAGACTAAGCCATCCTCTATTGTTTTACCCAAAAAAAAAAAAGCATCATCTTTTTTTTTTTTTTTTGCTATCGGAGGGTTTCCAATCCTTTGGGCTGGACTAATCCCTCCGGGCCCAGAGGGAATCCGGATAAATACCAATGTGGCCCCAAGGTGGTAACACTAATGGACTCAACCTTCAATTTCTAAAGAAGGGGGAACCAGGGGTCGATACCAAAAAATCTGACTCCGGAAGAGGAAGAAACCGTGGTCCTGACCGTTAGGCCAACCCCTCACCATGACCAATTAAAAGGAGATGGAAGAAATTTGACTAGATTTGAATTCGATCACCTTTAGCTGAGGCTAAACTCATGCATTATTTGTAAAAGCATGATGCCATAACCACTTTCCTTGAATTAAATTGAATAATTGACATCATTTTGACTTCTTTTGGTAAAAGATTTTGAATTAAATTTAGAGATGAGAGGTCTAGTATGTGTAGGGTTCATGGTGTTTAGGGATCAGCATTGAAATCCTAGGCACCAAAATTAAGTAGGTTTAAAATATAAGACACCACCTATACCTGAACTTATCTTACAAGCCTTAATTTCTTCAATGTATGCGATTCAAAGCTGAGTTTTTGCTAATTTTTTTATAATTATGCATTAGGGGTTTTATATACTTAAGAAACAATCCTATACTAAATTTTGTTAGACTTAGATATCAACTAAATGTTATTTTGAGATTCTGCTTTATCAAAAGAAAACACTTCTGGTAAATATACAAATGTACAAATGATTAAATGGATTGATATCATGTGATTAAGATAGATCGATCAAAGTTGGTACATGTGTGCTCTACTTTGTTTAGATCCAAAATTTTCAAATAATTCACAAACCCACATTTACCCATGTAGATTTATTATTATTGTAATGGTCATTTTTTTTCTCTGGACAATTTTTCAAAAAAAAAAGAAATCATTAAGTCATGGGGGCAAGGAATTATATTTATAGGTTCACGGATGTAAACCCTAAACCTAAACTGAAATACAAATTCAAATATTATTTGGGTCCATTTACTTCACTTACACCCAAAGAGGTTTTTTTTTCTTTTCTTTCTAACGGAGGGTTCTCAACCCTTTGGACTGGACTAATCCCTCTGGGTCTAGGGAGAAGTCGGGTAAAACCCCTGTGGCTCCCAAGTGATAGTACTAATGGACTCAACCTTCGGTTTCTGAAGAGGAGGGGAAAGGGGATTGATACCAGGATACCAGGACCTCTAGCTCCGAAAGAGAGGAACCATGGTCCAGACCACTCGGCCAACCCTTAGGGTTGCCAAAGAGATTGTTTGCGGAAGAGAAAATGTGGGATTCTTTTTCCGTAAAAATGGATTTTGGGGAGAGGTTGGACTCCACTTTTCTCTTCTATGAGAAAATAATATTTAAAATCTCTCATTTTTCGCGAAGATATATGATGCACAAAACAAAGAAGCATATGCAAAATGAAAATTAAAGTTCTACTTCCTTAGAAACTCCCTTACATAAATGTGCCCTAAAACAACCATCGAGATAATTCATAAGAAGAGTACTTCAAATTTTTGAAGACCCATGTTGCCTCAACTTAAAAGTCTGAAAAAAGAACTATAAAATTGTGCTAGAGAGTATACCAACCTAGGGTTTTTATATTAGTATAAAGATTTTATCATATTTCATAAATTAACACTGAAAAGTGGGGATTGGGGATTGGGGATTGAATAAGCAGCAGAAGAAGAAGTTAAATTAGTCAAGTCCCATGTTTTCTAATACGCCAATCCTTCTGGTGATGGGCTTATCCATGTCTAATTAGAAGCACTGTCTTCCATAACTTAAATTCGACTCAACACATATCAATAATGGAGAGTAGACAAGTCAAAATGCATTTAATATGGAATTTGGTGACCTAATCTTTGCATAAACAAAAACTTGGGTCATTTTAATGAATGGCCAGGACATCACTAAGCATAGCAGACAATGCTAGTGGGGCCCACTTGAAAGCATCCTCGTGACGTACCTAACCTAAATGCGAAAAATGACATTCCTCAAATCAAGAAATATATACTTTTTATAATTGTTTAAAGAGACGGATCATATATTTGCATAATCAATTCAACAGTATACAAGGCTTATATGTGTATCAAACATGATCGGGTCCGCTAATTCATTAGCAATAGAGGCTGTCTAGGGTTTTAGATTGATCAAAAGTGAGCTCGGCGGGCCCTACGGGTAGGCCGTTCTTATATATATATTATCTAACAAATTTTTTCTTCTTCTTCTGTTCTTAATTCTTAATCTAAAACAAATTAAAGTTGTTTGAACAAACAGAATAAAAATCCTGTAGCTTGTGGCCCTGGTGAAACCATGCTGACCCACAAGAAGAACAAAGCCCCACCAAGAAGTCCACTAGCAGCCCGTCCTCTTCGGGATGCTGTCATGCCTGTGGGGCCCACCACCAAACCAATAATGCAAAATGATTAGTTTAGTGGGTCGTGTCAATCCAATTTCCTCACTTTCTTCTAACACTCATGCATCCCCATGGCTACTGTTTTGCCACGTGTCTGCTGCTCTTTGGCCTGTTCCTTAGAACTCTCAAATCTTCTATTCCGTCGGATGAATCTACACCACTCATCTGCTGGGCCATTCATCAGTAACTAGAAGTTGCACACATATATGTTGTTGGAATGATTAAATATTTAATGCTCTAATCAATCCAAGATGGCATATGTTACTCAAATCAAATTGAGTTTTTTTTTTTTTAGTAGTGCCCTTGAATGATGAATCATTCATTTATTTGAATGAGTTAAGATCAAGCAGAGGTGGAACCCTAATGGGTCCAAAGAAGATTTAAAGCATGTGAAAGTATTATTGCTGATGCCTAACTGGAGTTGTTGCTTTTATTTGAAAGCCAGAGAGACAAGTATTTAAAGAACTTGTCCATATACTGTCTTGGCTCGAACCCCATAGCACATTGTTTACCTTATTCTCATGGTAGCAGATATGTAGCCCTGCAATTCAAAGTCCAAAATAGTTGTTAATGACACCCACAAAATCTGGATAGTTCTGGCCCTGCTAGAAGAAAACATGTGAATCTCATTGAGAGAGAGAGAGAGTCTGGCCCTGCTAGAAGAGAGAGAGAGAGAGAGTCTGGCCCTGCTAGAAGAATCTCATTGAGAGAGAGAGGGGGGGGCGGGGGGGGCGGGGGGGACTTGGTTGGATTTTCAAAGCTGCATAAGATTAAAGCAATGGAACATGTGAACCAACTTAATTGTGTGGTCCATCTCATGTCAATCAATGGGGTATGCAAAGATTGGAAGATATCATTCAAACTAGGATGGACCCATATGGGTATGATATGAACACCTTAACATTTGAAAGTTTAACCCAGTCAATCGGGTTCACACCCATGAGAGAACACAGCCATGGGGGAAAGAAATTTGATCCCTTGGCTGATATGAGAGATTCAGAGATCAAATCCTATGTAATTAAGCAAGAAATGGGGTATGTTTAACTCTAGGACCCTCAATCAGATGTTGTGGTCATGTGGGACCCTAGACTTTAGCCCCACCCCTCCAATTTATATAGAGTGAGATGGGTCCCACTTATGGTTCTCTTCAGGACTTTCCTCCACTCAGAGAAGCCCCCCATCACATCACAAACCTACATAATAATCCTAACAGGAAGAATTTCAAAGGTGTCTCTTTTGAATTAAAATGGCTCCAGTCCATAAAAGCAACAGGTGCCGTAACAAAAAAATGGATTGGTGGACTTTGGTTTCTTGCGCATGCCAAGAATGATGATTAGGGTCGGCAGAAATGCTGGCCCAAATTTCTGCCCACCCAGACGCACTCATATTCAATGGAACAAGCAAGTATCTTTGCAATTGATTCAGCAGAGTACAAGGATCCTCCTGTCTGCCTATTCTATCTCTTCTTTTCAGACTTAGTAGGTATGATATGTGTGTAGGGTTGTAAACGGGTCGGTTTCGGCCTGGATCCATGGGTCTGGAACCGGAACCGTTAAGAAACAGGTGGAACCAGATTCGGATCCGAAACCGTTTCAGAATTGGTTTCTTGGCTCCAGAACCAGAAACATAACCATATATGGAACGGGTCTGGATCCGAGTCCGGATTTAGGTAGAGAATGATATTTTGAATCGGGTTCCCATTTACATCCCTACATGTGTGTGTGCTCTTTTCAGTCTTTCATTTGTGAGCCATACATCAGTCGGGTTGGTTGCGGATCTACTGTTGTAGGGGCTCAATCAAAACCAGGCCTCTTTTCAATCAGGTTGGAAACACCAAACTCCAACTCAAACCATAAGTAGAATGCTAAATTGGAAACTTAAATAATCAGCTCGGGTTGGAAGGTTATTAGCGCGTGCAGTGTGGGTCGGGTTGGGTTCGTGTCGGGTTCTCAGGTTGACAATGCCCATTAAGTTTCGACTGCCCTTACGTATCTAGTAAATTTATTGAACCCAATTTTGACCCAGAAATCACTGGTCCAGTTTCGAAACATTGACTTAAATCAGTTATGATTTCAGAAAATCTTCCACCTAGAATGGGGATCAGTACAATGGAAGGTGTGGATTGACAAGCATGTTTGTTTGTGATGAGGTGATGGTGGAGTTTATCATGGTTGTTTCAAGACTTTCTTTTTAACTCAGAAAAAGACCTGGCCAAAAATTGGTCCTAAACACAATTCATGCCAATTGGTTGTGAAGCCCACCCCAATTCATGCCAATTGGTGGGGTTGGATGGAGTCCAAAGGTTCCTCTCTGAGTGAGTAGTTAGTAGTTAGGTTCCCACTTAAACACAATTTGATTAGAGACACTCTTAAGGTAAACAGAAAATGGAGAGTAAAGGGACATTTTGTTTGCAACAATTTCTAACAGAATTCTGGGCTGTTGGGAATTTGTGGCAGCATATCGATCACTTCATTCCCAACAACCAAATTCTCAGCTATTTAACTTTTAAAATGCTCAGGTGTCATTGAACATTTGAAAATTAAGTTGGAGACATCTGGAATTCTTACATATCCTCAAAAAAAATGAAAAAAAAAGAAAAAGAGAGAATTCTCTGATATCACTTATTCTAGTTGACTCAAATTTGATTCGAGTCATTTTGAGATCTTGCACACAATCAATCCAGTAGTAGATACTCAGAATATGAACCGACCATAGAAAGAGGGGCCCCATCAGATAATAGAGCTTGGAGAAATGCAAAAGAAATCCACAGAATATTCTCCACAGGCTGAATACTGGAATATATTCAATGGAGAAAATCTACCAATTCAACTTGATATATTTGAATCTAACATTGTTAGATACCCCAACAGGGAGGAGAATTGGCAGAAATAAAACCCATTCTCAAAGAAGGAAATTCTCCAGATTTCAAATCTTATCAGGCATAAACTTTTTTTTTTTTTTCAGTGATCATGTACCTTTAGGTTCCAAGACTGCAAATGCATGGTTGGATTTATCAGGCAGTTGGGCTATAAAGAGCACTTTTGTCGAACTAAATTCGTGAATTTACTTGGAAAAAAGCAGCACTCAGCCTTACCCCACCTTTGCAGGAGGTTCTGGCCAACATCATTGATGCAGAATCAGGTGGAAGTCCAAGGAAAATTTCTTATCCTTAGAATGCATATATAAAATACTTATGTACAGGAAGAATTGCAATGCAATCCTGAGATTTTCTCTCGATTTTAAAGAAAAAAGGAAAGAATCTCGACTTTTCTTTCGCTATTAAAAACAAATGCAAATATTAAAACCAGAGAGAGAGAGAGAGAGAGTCCTTTCTTTGATGGCGGGAGAAATCTGTTTTCCAGCTAGCATCAAAATGTGCAGGTTCCAATAACAAATGACAGGATGATCTTGAAGACTGAGGAATTTAAGAATGCCATATCGACACTTGAAAGTTTAGTCGAAGGTAAAGTGACGGAACTCTGTTTTTCCCCTTCAGCACGTGCGCTTATTTTATCTTCATACTCAAGGGGCGCAAAGTTGCCTAATGTCTTCCTCCTTGGCGAAGGAACTTGGAATAATGTTTGCAGCGTAGGGATATAGATCTTTATAGGAATTCCTGATGGTCCCTTCCGCCACACCCGTAGCAAGCGAGATGTCTGCAGCAATGCATAAAGCCGAGAATTTTACTTAGTGGCAGAAGACAAACTAATACGAGCCATTCAAATTTAAAATCCTATGCAGACAGATGCCAAGGTTTTTGGAAGGACGGCAATTCCGAAAACAGTCACAACTAGAGGTTCTGCAATTTGTTACCTTTGAGCAGTTTCTTGTCGTCGGATAGTTGAGTTATCATGTAAATAACTGCTGCTGCAACTGATATGGGGCTCCTCCTGCAAATATAAGATATGAGCTTTTTTTTTTCTTTTTTGAGAAATATTAAAGTAAAACGGATTCAATTCACTGAAATCTTGGGTTTTCAGTCCTAGTATCTATGATTTGCAGTGTAATAGCATCTTGTTCGCCTCAAGCTTCAAGGATTGCCATCATCTCTTTCTTTTTCTGGATTTGATTGTTTAATTGTGCCCCAATCCAACAATGGGGGGCATCAAAAAAACAACTCCACGAGAATCAACAGACTGTTCACTTCCATTACAGGTCTAGTTGGTCTAGGTAAGACTGATCATTTCCATTGCCGCGCTCCATGCCATCATACATGATTCATGTAGACAAGACCGGTCATTTGCATGTCTGACTCCACAAGAATCAAAACAAACAATTCATTTACTTCACAGTTCTTATGGGTCTAGGTAAGACTGATCTTTGGCATGTCACATTTGATGACATCAAACAAGAAAGTAGGCATGACGGAATATTAGTGTCAGTGAACCTGATCAGGTCAATTAGCTTCTTCAATACCATCATACATGAATGAAGATAAAATGGATAATTCAGATAAGTTGACCTGATCAGGTGGTCTTCCTCTTCTTCTAACCTCTATCCAGACTGTTCCAATTGTGGACTGAATAAGGATGGTCCCTAGAATATGCTAATCAGATGATCCAACAATCTGATTTCATCCATTGAATTTCTAGCCACTGTAATTTAACAACCCCCTCTTCTGGCCACCAACTGGATGGCTGGGAATGCAGGTATGATTTTTGAGTTGCACACGGCAGAAAATCTGGACCATCTATGGCAGATGAGCTGTTATAAAGTTCTGATTAGTTGAAGCCCCCACCTAAAGCACTATAACATAGTAGAATCCACAAATGATTGGTCAATTATCTCTCCAAATATTCATAAAGTATAAATACCTGATATCGAGTTCTTCAGACTTCTGAACTGCTTCTTGGGCCGCTTTAACTGCTTGATTGGTCATGCCAAGATGGGAACAAAAACGCCTCTAGGCACAATATATAAATGATAATATAATAATCAAGTTGACAAGGTACAGAATCAAAATGCAAAGCGAGAACAGAAGATAGGATTGTAATCTAACATGTCAAATAAAATACCAAACCTTAGAAGGCAGCATTACTTCCAAAAGTTCAATTAACAAAACCATAAAGTTGTATATCAATTAAAAAAAATTAACTCACCAGAAAATCCCCAGCATGTATAGTTCCCATCTCCATTGGTTGACCCATCTCTCCCTCCAGCTGTTTCACGATGTACTCTTTTGCCCGGCCAATTTCCTTCTTTGTAGCTCCATTGGCAACAGAGCAAATTTCTAACTCAAAGACACATTCAAGAGAGCTTTTAGATATTGAAATATAAATCAGGATGCACTAAAATGTTAAGCTAGAACTGTACCCTTCACAGTTCGAGGTTTGTCCTCTTGCCGACAAGCTATGTATAGGCAAGCAGCCAAAATAGCATCCTGATTCCTTCCTCTTATGGACTTCTGATCTTCTACCTTCTTATATATCTCACTGGCTCGATCCTGAAAACCAAATTTGAGAACCATCGATTAGCAGCAACCAGAAGAATTAGATCCATACAATTATATAAAGATTATTCAGTTGGTTCATCAGTCAGTCACTTGCATCACCTTAGAAACATGTTTGCTATTTTAAGGAGAATATTTGCTTCTTCAGTGTATCACATTTGTATTTTTTAAACTGGTGCTGCCATTAAATAATATTAAGTTTAAAATTCCTGAAATGTCTCCCTTCCCCAACATCTCTACACAACACAGGTCGCCCCTGACCATTGTCTTTTCTTTTTTATGCTTCCAATTTTCTTTTTGATGTTGTATTGACCATCTTCTTTTCTTTTCTTCTTTATGCTTCCAAGTTTCCCCTTGACAAGTTGCCCCTCAAACTTGTATTTTCCCATTTTTAACCTATTTGTGCATCTCATCAATTCCTAGTCCAATCTCTAAGGTAGTTCTAAGATAACTATATCCTTAATGATTGGGCCAAACAAAGAATTTTCGACAATGTCTTCATCATTCAGATGCTAGGACATCAACATCATTAACCTTCAGTTGTGACTTTAACTGATATTATTTAATGACCAGTTACAATAACTATTCAATGAACTTTCTAAAATACTTCAAAATGAGTTCCCAGTATAAGACATCTCTTTTACAACCCTAATGGAGCCAGCATATTATGAGTGTACATCTGATCAACTGGTCCTAGATTTCTAACACAATCATACAGATGTCAGAAAATTTGTGGAAATGCTGCATGTGAAGGAAAAGAAACAATGATATATAGGATAACAAGAGCCTAGCTTAAATCCTAACATGATTTAAAAGGCCAAGATGATGGTGTTAAAGATTATAGTAGTTCATGTATAATGATTTGAATCATATACTGCCAAACAGTAAAGTTAGGTCTATTCTTGTTGCACCCATGAATAATTGACACATTGCCAAACAATATAGTTTAAATACATAATATAAGAATTGTAACTCCAATAAGGATGTGCAAAGAGATGCAACTCCTCTAAGAATTGAAGCTCAAGAGATACTGCAAAGAGCTTCCTTCCGGTCCTTGGCTCTATAATTAGTAAGGATGGAGAAATTTAGGAGGATGTCGAACATAGGATAAGAGCTATTGAAGTGGAGACTTGATTATGGAGGAACTTTGACGGGCACATACCAATAAGATCAAAGGGAAAATTTCACAAGACAACAATTACACCAATTATGACATATGGAGCAAAATGTTGGTCAATCAAGAAACAACAATGTGTACTAGAGATTAGAAATGAGCACATTCAGGAGCATTTAGGGGTTAGCATCAATAGATGATAAATTAAGATAAAATTCTTTGAAATGGTGTGGATATCTTCAACAACGACACTAGCAAGGAAAAGTGTTATATACAGGTTGATGGCCTCTCAAGGAAAAGGGGAAGCTAAACGGCAAAAGCTCAATCCACAATAAAAGAAATAGATCAACCTCCAAGGGGGTTGATTGAGCCCAAAGATGGATTCCGGCACTAGGGCACACTCACAATACAAGAAATGCCATAATTAAAGAGAAAACTCAGAACTCAAAGATTAATAAGCATAAATTGCAATGAGGTTGTCCATAAATATATATAGATAGATAGATAGATAGATATAGAGAGATGCTCCTATGAGAACATCTCTCACCTTACTATGAGAGAGAATGTTGGGCCCCTCACATCCATATCCAATGCTAACAACTTAAGGGCCCCCACCTTATCTCTCATAGTAAGGTGAGAGTTGCTCTCATAGGAGCATCCCCCCATGTGTGTGTGTGGGAGATGCTCCTATGAGAGATAGGGTGGGGGGCCTCACATTTAAGTTGTTGGCATTGGATACGGATGTGAGGGCCCCCACCATTACTCTCATAGTACTGTGAAAGTAACTCTCATAGGAGCATCTCCATATATATATATATATATATATATATATATATATAAAGAGAGGGAGAGAGTAGGATTGGTCCTCTTTGTTGCTTGGACACTAAGACTTCCCTAAACATGAATTTTAAATAAAATTTAACACATATAATAGCAATTCTAATAGGAATAAAAAATTGAAATAGGATAGAAGAGGAAACCACAGTAGCTCTCGGTCAAATTGGGCCTGTGGGCTGAGCCCAACGGACCGGATTGACCTATGAGTCAATGGGTTGGCTCAGTTGACTTGGGTCTAATCCTTACTGCATCATTGAAGAGAACATGGATGGGAATTGTAGGGATAGATTTAAAGAAGTACAACCCATCCGAGAATTTGGCCTAGGATTGATTGAACTGGAAAAACAGGATTCATGTAGCAGACCCCAACATAGTTGATACAAACTTTGATGATGATGATCATGATTTTGGAAACTAGTGATGCAGAGCGGGGTAACATATGCGGGGCGGGTAGAGATAGAGAGTGGAGGTGGTAGGTCAGGCTTCACGCCTGAAATCTTGGCCTCACACCAAACTCCAATCACAGGAGGGAAGCTTCTCCCAAAGCAGGAGGAAGAAGAAGAGAGCAAGAGCACTCAATATTTTATTTTATTTTCATTAATCAAATCTACTACCAAAGAAGCATTACAATACTTTCTAAACCTAGATCTAATATGGACCATCCAATCACATCGATGACCATGATTAAAACATCCACTTAATAACTTAAAACATAATTAAAAGTCTAAATAAAATAA
Organism: Cinnamomum chago; assembly: GCA_038049695.1. NCBI lineage: Eukaryota > Viridiplantae > Streptophyta > Magnoliopsida > Laurales > Lauraceae > Cinnamomum > Cinnamomum chago. The sequence continues at coordinate 78,608,134 of CP142454.1, forward strand.
AATTTATAACTGATAGGTGGGCTGGGCCCAAAGGTGGGTTGACCCATGGGGACTTTGGGTCTATCTTGCATCAACTAGAATCTATGTACACATTTTTATAACAAGCATTGACCCCAAGGCAGTGTCATCCATATGATCCACCAACCCAGCCTGCCAGATGAGAATTTGAGTTGGCCATTTTAATTTTTGGGTAGGACTTGAACCGATCAATAAACTGGTTGGGTTTGGTTGAGCGAGTACATGTTATCCACAATGCTTAACCTCACCCGACTGATAGCGTAGCCCGAAGGCCACAGTGAAGATCTACACCTCCGATGGTAAGATCGAGCCCTAAGACTCAAAACCCTAATATCACTTATTAGGGGAAATACCCCAAAGGGGAACTCACGAGAACTTCTCTAAACTTTTATTATCAATATAGCATAACTTACAATCAAGCATCCATCTCTATTTATAATAGAGGAATGGTCTAAATAAAGAAATTATCATTATTGATTCCTAAAATCACTCCCTAAAATCTCTCACTAAAATTTCTAAGTAAATCAAATCACTAAAATCTCAAATTACTAAAATTACTAAACTATTTAAAGAAAGTAAATCATTCTTGGTGGGGCCCATTAGTGGATCCTCTTCTTCTTGGATCTCACTGCATCAACTCTCCCCTTCTTGAAAAAACTCGACTCCAACGAGTTGAAAGGTTGATAACACAGGAGAGAATCCGGCCACAAGTTCAGAAAATGTCCACCTGGGTCGAAAATCAAACGCAGAAACTTTCGTCTTTTTTTTTTTTTATTTGCATGTGCATGACATAACTTGGAAGCTTGATTTGATCTGTTCCTCCATGTAGAAGTACGTTGGAAGTGTCTTTGCTGCTGATGTATGTGTGATCTGACCAGTGGACGCTTCAAGTGTTGCTTTTGTACCAACAGATCATGATCATTGAATATCCATCGTGGCTCCTCGAAAATGAAGTCAATGTGAGGAACATTAATAATTTGATCTTCTTGTGAAACGATTGGGTCAATTGATTTGAGTTCTGATGATGCAATTGGAATTTCTGGAAGTGGCATGACAATGAGATCTACCGGATGTTCAATCTTTTTACTAACCTGGGCAGAGTCTTCAATATTAGCTTGGCCTTGTACCTCCTCAACCCTTTGAAGCTCTTGAGTGGCACTACCTTGATCAATATTGCTTGTACCCACAAAATCAGTGTTGCTATGAACGTGCATTTCAATGTCATCTTTGGTGTGTGAAGTTAACTCTTTTGGTGCAATCATGACCACTTTTTCAAGTTTTTGCTCCTTTTGTGGCGCTTCTATTGAAGGTGCAGACGGCGACAGAGATGTTGATGTCAGTGGCATGAGTCTATTCCATCTTCCATTCCTGAAAAGGGTATATGTGTTTGCCTATGTACCATGATGCATTTTCCGATCAAAAAGCCATGGACGACCAAAAAGGATATGAGCAATATTCATATGGAATATGGATCACATCACTCCAAATCTGATCTTCATAGCCACCAGTCGTGAAAGATACCAAATATCTGAGAGTCACAGGAATGACATGACCATTAGACCATGCGACCTGGTAGGGCTTAGAAAGCTTCTTAGTAGGCAATTTAAGCTCGTTAATGACCTCCTGTGCGACAAAATTAATCGCACTACCATTGTCAATAACCACATTAACAGCTTTGTCAACAACTATCACCCGCGTGTGAAATTTCTTAACAACTTTCCATTCTTCTTCTTCCTTTTCATTTGTATGGAGTCGTCGGCGAATGACAATAGTGGGATTGTCTTATCCGGAAAAAAATCTTTCCACAATATGAGCTCTGTCAACATTGTTGCCTGCGAGACTTTCAAAGCATGCGCTCAACACGGATGGCTTCTAAATATGCATCTTGACTGGTTTTGCAATAAGTCATATTTTCCAAGATATCTGGTCTCAAGCCTTGGACATAACAAGCTAAATCATGTATCTCATCTTCCTCCAATTCACATATCTCATGCAACTCTCGAAAGTGGCGGGTGTATTCATCAACCGCCCAATTTTCTTGCATTAAGTTGAGAAATTCTTCAAAATAGAATTCATTTGCAAAATACCAATTGCCATATTAGCGCTCATACTGAATTCTTTGAATTTTTAATGGGGCTCCCAAAAAGTTTCAAATTGGCTTGAATCAATTATTCAAATATACTGCTTTGCAAATTTCTGCACTTTTTTTTTTGTTTCAATTGGGTTGGGCCTGGACTCAGATCAAGCCCAATTGCAAGTCTGTTGCGAGAAGCGCGTGGGAGAGAGAATTTTTTTTTTTTCTTTTTGCTTGGGCTCAGGTTGGGCCCAAATTTAGACCCAGAAGGTGCTAGAGGAGAACACGTGGAGAAGTCTTCCTTGCGTTGTCTTGGCTGTTGTGCATACAGATGGAATACAAAAAAAAACACACAAAGAAGGTCTTACTTGCTAAGATGAAAGGTAAAGACAGAGAAGGCCTCTGGCGATTTAGGTGAGTCTTCAGCGATGAGTAGCGTTGGGGGGGGAGGCTGCCATAGCAATCTTCCGGAGCTGGCGTCCTTGGATGACGACGATGATGACCCGACGATGGTGGGTTGCTGCAGCGATCTTCTAGAGCTTCTTCTTCCTCTTTCTTCTTCTCCTTGCTAATTTTTTTTTCTCTCTGCCGCTCTCTCTCTCTCCTCATGTATTTGTTCAATTTTTTTCATTGTTGCTCTCCCTCTCCTTCTACTCTCTCTTTGTTGTCTCCCCTCTTCTTTTTTTTTTTTTCTCTTGCTCTGTCTTCTTTTCTGCCCTTTCTTTTCCTTCCGGTTCTGCTCCCTATTTTATTTTATTTTATTTTTCTCTCTCTGGGTGGTGGTGGTGGTGATGGTTGGGATGAGGGGAAGGAGGGTTTGGGCTAGGGTGGGAAAAAGGTTTTCTGATAGGCTAGATTGGGATGAGATGAATGGGTGATGATGATGGTGATGAATGGGTGTAGGGAAATCTGATGGATGGATGTGGTGAGATTGCAGGGATGGGGTGTGAGTGGATGGTGGGTAGGTCAGCTGTGAGTGGATTTTTTTTTTTTTTTTTTTAAGGATTGGGAGGGAAAGGGGCTGGTGGTTTCGGTTGGGGTTGTGCAGGGCAGGGAGCAAGGGGTGTAGGGTAGATTTGGATTTTGGGTGTCTGGGATTGCATGAATGTGATGGGGATTTGGGTTCGGATTGGGGCTGTTAGGTTCTGTGATGGAGGGATGGGTTTCGGATGGTTGCAGGGGTGGGTTGAATAACAGTAGATGGTGGATGATAATGGCAAAGGTGATGATCGGTGGATGGACGGAAAATAGAAAATGAGAGGGTTGAACCTCTTACTTGCGTACTTCGAATCGGCGATCTCAACCGGCGATCTGAGATTGATCGTTGGCTCTGATACCAATTGATGGCGTAGCCCGGAGGCCACGGTGAAGATCTACACATCTGACGGTGAAATCAAGCCCTAAGACTCAAAACCCTAAGATCACTTAGGGGAAATACCCCAAAGCGGAACTCACGAGAACTTCTCTGAGCTTTTATAATCAATATAGCATAACTTACAATCAAGCATCCATCTCTATTTATAATAGAGGAATGGTCTAAATAAAGAAACTACCATTATTCAGTGATTCCTAAAATCACTCCCTAAAATCTCTCACTAAAATCTCTAAGTAAATCAAATCACTAAAATTACTAAACTATTTAAAGAAAGTAAATCATTCTTGGTGGGGCCCATTAGTGGGTCCTCTTCTTCTTGGATCTCATTGCATCACCGACACATTACCCTAATTCTTGAAGATCATTTGGCTGTGATAGGTGGATCACCACATTTTATGAAGATGAGGATTTCTCAAAAACTATGGAAATGAGGATCCCAAAAGATTCATTTTAGGGATGTAATACATGAGTTTGAGTCCACAAGCAATAGGAGAGCAGACTGCCTTAGCAAGAAATAGAGGAAGGGTGAGGAGACAAGTATGATGGGAGGATTTGGTGTTCGTCTTTGTGGACAAAATGCTAGAATCCACTACTGTGGTATGGCTGAGAATATTCTAGTCAGGTCGAAAGACAATCTACTGGACACATTCAGAGAGATTATCTCTTCTTAGGTCAGTAATGGTGATTTGGGGGAGAGACTGGGAAGTGTTGTTAAAAATAGTTTAAAGGGTGTGGCTTGTGTGTGAGATGGTATTAAAGTAAGAGGGAAATTATAATGAGTAACTCTCAGTAACTCTCCACGTAATTGTTCAAAAACCAAGCTTTACTTTATAAAAATAAATCGAAAGAATACCTTGATGGTGGCAACAAGGCCCAACCTGAAACATGAAGCAAATGGATCAATAACTTTTTCATTTCAAACAGTTAAGATTCATCCAGAATGAACAAAAGGACTATATGTAACATCTTAATGTGAATAATCAATATCTCAATATCAGCAAGCAAAAAAATGGTTAGGTAACTGTATATGTGAGAAATAAGTGTAGAAGATAACAGGCCTTTTAAGTTAGGCCCAGGCCCATCCAGGCCCATGTATAATCCCTCACGTGGGACATTGTTTAGATTATATCAGTTAGCCTTTTTCTCTCCCAGTATAGCTGATTTCTTTCCTCTTCTTTCCTTGTATAGATTAGGAGATATGCTTTGATTATTCTAATTTGTATACTTAGCATGTTTAGAGCCTTGATTAAGGCACAATCTAATTATAAATACAAACAGTCGATCCTCCATTGAGCTACGACCTTCTCCCACAGATTCTCTTCTTCTTCTCTCCTTCCTTCACAAAATATTACATGGTATCGGAGCCGTAATACCTTGGAGATCTCATCTATATCGCCAGAGCAAGGATCTGTGTCTTCTGGAAGCAATCTCTCATCTACATCCTCCTCTTATTGGCGTGCATCATCCTCTCTTCTTTACTGCTACAATTGCTGCTAAATAGTACCTGACGTGCCTCTAATCAACTATGGCCCACCTCTGATCAACTTTGGATCAACAAGCAGCCTCCACAGTTGGGATCACCAGTCCTTAAGAAGTATTCTAAGGATTTTTATGGATTTTCTTCTCACCATTTGAGGTAGGTTTCATCCCCTTCTTTCACTGTCGATTTTGATATTCCTGTATCAAATAGATTTCATCACATCCGTCCAGCTTTGTGGATCTGTATCCAATCCTCATCACCCTTGGACTAGAGGAAGTACTTTTGGACTCCTTCCAGAGATTGCAACCTGATTTGTGATTAGATCATTTTGTGGGGCCCATGCACAGCTCCTGCCTCCACAATCAAGGTCGCCTGGGTGCTTTATTTGCACTGTTTGTGCTGTTTGCTGCTGGATTGCTCATCAGACACCTCCTCTGCTGTTTTAGCAGACTTGTAGCAAGGTTCTTGCCGATTAAATCCAATTAAAACAGATTGCAGCAGATTTCCTTGTTGTTTTTAGCAGACTTCATCTTGTCTGCAATCAAAGTGATAACCTACTATTTCTTCACTGCGATCATAGTGGCCCACCTACGATTATCTTGAAATCCATAAGTTTCCTTCCAGCATTGGTCGTCCATCTCTCCTTGTTATTTTGGAGATTTTTTCAGCATTTTTCAGAGATCAGAGGTAGGCGATTTGATCCATCTTGTGATTATTCACTTTCTTTAAATAGTTTTCATCACAGCCGCACAAAATCCTTGATTCTGATTGGATCTGGATGAAACTTGAACTGCTGGAAAGGAAATTGGATACTGATCTCTAGCTACTAATTTGATCACCGATCAGATCCCTCTGTGGGCCCCATGCAAGGATCCCACCTCAATTTTTCAGGTCGTCTGGACTATTTTAGTGCAATTTTTGCACTCTGTGGCACTCTATGTGTTCTGTTTCTGCTTGGAAGCCTCTGCCACTTCTCTGATCTTTTCTACTCTTCTTGTTGTATGCTCTTATGACTGATTAAGGCTGATTAAATACTGTTCAGTGTTGGTTAGTGCTCTGTTAGTATAAATATTGCCGTATTCGCCTTTTTATAGCAGATCAGAGCACCTGGGAAGCACGGACACCTCTCCGGGGCCAGAGTGTCGGTGTCGGACACGGACACGCTCCGGACACGCTTGACACGTGTCGGACACGCAAAAAAGAGTGTCCAGTTTATTTTTTAATTTTTTATATTTCGGACACGCTGGGGACACGTTCGGACACGCTGGGGACACGTTCTGGACACGCTGGGGACACGTCCGGACACGTTGGGCCTCTTTTTAATTGAAAAAAAAATAGAATAAAAGGGCCATCCTTAAAAAAAGAAAAGCAAAGAGGGCTATTTGTAAAAGGAAATTGATGATGCTCCCTTTTTCTTTGTATGAATTTTATGGAACTACGGATATTTCATGTTTAATGATTATTAATTATGTTTCAATTTTGTATTGCTATTTGATAATTTGATTTGTTTGTTAGTTGATACAGTGGTACTTGATTTTTTATTTATTTGATTGCTAAATTGATTACAAAGTTAAAATGATAGTATCTTTTAGTATATTATTAGATATATTATTATTATTATTATTAACGTGTCCCCGACGTGTCCGTGTCCTACTTTTTTGAGAAATGCCGTGTCGGCGTGTCCGTGTCGTGTCGCGTCCGTGTCCCGTGTCCGTGTCCGTGCTTCTTAGCAGAGCACCTTCTTTTGGTTGGTTTGTGTGCTGCTCTCTTTCTCCTTCAGCGGTTTTGCTCTGTAGTGTCTTATCTACTACATTCTTGCAAATGGACAAGTACAACGTCATCCCTCAATCTATGGGCTTCTCTGGTGGTCGGTATCAACCTCATTCTCATATAGCATCTCCGGCCTTTCATTCTCCTGCATTTGTTTCTCCTTCTATCACCTCTTCCATATGGTTTTTAGATTCAGGAGCCTCAAATCACATGACATCTGTAGAACATACCTTTACAGATTCTCACCCTTACCTTGGAAACGAAAAAATTACCACTGCTAATGGTGATCAACTACTCATTTCTGGAGTTGGTACCATTACTTTATCTAGTGTCACTGGCCAGTTCATCACCCTTTCCAATGTCTACTTTGTTCCAAAATTATTAGCTAATTTACAATCTGTAGGACAACTTATTGATGAGGGCTATCTTGTTCATTTTTCTTCATCTGGTTGTGTCATACAGGGGCAACAAACTGGGAAGGTGATCACGACAGGGAGTAAGCATGGGCGCCTATATTTGCTGGACATGGGCAATCATTCCTTCTTTGCTTCTTCTAATGTCAATAAATTGTGGAATGTTTGGCATAAACGTCTTGGTCATGTGAACAATGCACATTTACTTTCCCTGTTTAAATTTGGTTGTCTGGATTCTACTATGGATAATAAAATGTTGTCTTCTTTATCTCAATCTAAGTGTGAAACTTGTTGCTTAAGTAAAAGTCATATTTTGCCTTTTCCTATTCATAATGCTCGTGCTTTGGCATCATTTGACATTATTCATTCAGATGTTTGGGGAATTGCTCCTACCCTGAATAGGACAGGATTTAAATACTATGTGACATTTATTGATGACCATTCTCGTCATACTTGGATTTACTTTATGTGCATGAAATCTGAAGTCTTCATTTTTCAAAAAATTTATAACATGGTCCAAACCCAATTTCAGAAAGCAATCAAAATTCTTAGATCAGATTCCGGTGGAGAATATATGTCTCATGAATTCTCTACCTTCCTTTCTGATAAAGGAATTCTTCACCAAAAATCTTATCCGCATACTCCTCAGCAAAATGAGATTGCGGAACGAAAGAACAGACATATTCTTGAAATTGTTCGTACTTTGTTGATTGCATCCTTAGTCCCTCCCAAATTTTGGTGCGATGCTGCACAGACTGCTGTGTATCTTATCAACCGTCTTCCTAGCACTGTACTAGGCAAGACTACTCCTTACGGAGTTCTCTTTGGTCAAAACCCTTCATACTCTCACTTACGTGTTTTTGGTTGCCTGTGTTTTGTTCATCTTCCTCCTAATGAGCGCACAAAGTTATCTCCACAGGCTGCTAAATGCGTCTTTTTGGGTTATAGTGATGAACACAAAGGTTTTTTGTGTTATGATCAAATGGAAAAACGCATACGCATCTCTCGTAATGTTATTTTCTTGGAACATATTCCCTTCTTTTCTTTACATTTGGATAGTCATCCTATTGATGTTTCTTATCTGCCACAATTCTCGGAGTCTGCTTCTCCATCACCTGACTAGGGGTGAAAGTGGGTCGGGCCGTCCTAGGACCGCCCGCGGACGGCCCGTTATAGGCTCGGCCCGAGCTCTGCTCATAAGACAAAAGAGCCGAGCTAGGGCCTAGTAGGAGGCCCGTTTGCTTAAACGGGCCGAGCTCGGGCTTGATGAAGCCGGGCTCGTAAGCCCTAAGGCCTACATATATTAATACATATATTATATATATACACTATACAGTATATAATACATATATGATATAACATAATCCATAAATCCTAAACCTAAGCAAAAGCCATAGGGCCTACATATATTAATCCATATTATATATATATGTGTACACTATACAGTATATAATACATATATGAATCTATGATACTAAATAATCCATAAATCCTAAACCTTAGTTTTAATCCAATATAAATAATCCCTAAACCCTAAACACTAAACCCTAAGCACTAAATAATCCATAAACCCTAAACCTAAGTACTAAACCTTAAACCCTAATTTTAATCCAATATAAATAATCCCTAAACAACTTTGAGGATGCATGTCTATTAATGGTCTGGAAGACATTTTTTTAAGTCTTGTAACTCTAGAACAACCTTTGCTTTGTTGTTATTATTATTTATTAACAAGGCTCTATTGTTGTTGTTATAGGTGATGCTGGTGATGCTGGAGACTTTATTTTATGATGCTGGCCGAATACTTTATTTTATTCTTTGATGCTATTGGAGTTTAATTTGATTTGTATTATTGTTGGAGTTTGATAATGCCCATCTACATTAACATTGAACTATTATGGAGTGTTGGAATTGGGCTCCCTTTGCTTTTATGGAGTCTTTCTTATTTTAGTTAATTTTCTTACTGCAATCCAAATTATGGGAATGGGAATATGGAATGAATGCATGCATTTGACCATTTTTTGTTCTGGTTTGCATATGTAAATTTCTTTGAATTCCTACATGATTTTCTTTTCCTGAAAATATTTTCTTTCAGCTAGTGCTATATCATTAGCCAGGCTCAAAAGGGCGGCCCTAGGGCCTCATAAATTAATAAGAGTCGAGCCCGAGCCAGGGTTTTTGAGGCCCTCTCGGGCTCGGACCGACCTAGGGCCTACTAAAAAATACTAGGGCCGAGCCTAGGGCCTGTCAAAGCCCGGCTCGGCCCGGCCCACTTTCATCCCTAATCACCTCTTCCCAAAATCTATGTCCGGCGGAACAAGGTCCCTCCTCTGGCAACTCCCTCTCCTGATCCTCTCCCAGCGCCGCCTACTGAATCTTCAGGTAATAATACTTCTTCTAATAGCACTCTTTCTCTATGATGCTCTAGTTGTCCTTCTGTTGCCCCTAACCGCTATGGATTTTCTGCTCTTCTTACTTCTTTGGATAGTACTCCTATACCCACCTCATATTCTCAGGCCTCAAAGATTGCTTACTAGCAGGATGCTATGACTGAGGAATTGGTTGCTCTTGAAGCAAATCAAACATGGGAATTGGTACCAGCCCCGGATGGAGCCTCTGTGATTGGCAACAAATGGATATACTCCGTCAAAGTACACTCTGATGGGAGTCTTGATCGCTACAAAGCTAGATTGGTTGCACAAGGTTATAAGCAGGAATATGGAATTGACTATGAGGAAACATTTGCACCGGTGGCGAAAATGATCACCGTTCATACTCTGTGTCACGGCAGCCCGCAATTGGCCTCTATGGCAAATGGATGTCAAGAATGCTTTTCTACACGGGTACTTGAGAGAGACTGTTTATTTAAAACCTCCTCCAGGCTATGCTTGTCCTCCAAAGCATGTGTGCAAATTGAGGAAAGCTCTTTATGGACTTAAACAAGCTCCTAGGGCTTGGTTCGATAAATTCCGGGCAGCAATCCTTCAGGCCGGATTTCGTAAGTCACTCTGATAGTTCCTTCTTTCTGCGATGGACATCGAAGGGCTACACATTCTTCTTAGTATATGTTGATGATATGATTATCAATGGCAATGATACTGCCGGCATTATGGATCTCAAACACCACCTTACTCGCCACTTCAAAATGAAGGATCTTGGTCCTCTCACCTACTTTCTGGGGCTTGAGTTTGTGCATAACAAATCAGGTATTAGGGTCCTTTAGCGCAAGTATGCGACAGATTTGATCACGTCGGCCAGACTTAATGATGCTCACACTTTTAATACGCCTCTGGAATTGAACAACCATGAAAATAGCGGTAGCGGTGGGCGTAGCGGCCCGCCGCCAAACCGCTACAAAGCGGGCGATACATAGCGTAGCGGTGTAGCGGTGCGATTTTAAAAAATCACCAAAAAAATCTGAAAAAATTCCAGAAAATTTAGAAAATTGTAAAATGAAAGAAAATGTGGTTCTTTTGCAAAAGTAAGTAAGAAAAGGGGGCGTAGCGGTGCCCTCAATATATGAGGTCTTGTATCACTGTATAAATAGAAAATAATAATAATGATTAGTTTTTTCACATGTATTCATGTTTCTTAGTCATGCTAACTTAAAAAGTAATGGAAAGCTCATAATAATAAAAAAAAAAAAAAAACTAGAACATGGAATAAAGGCATAAGAATTAAGAAGACTTAAGAGTTAGGTCATTACTCATTAGTCATTCATTACTCATTAGTGAACATTGAACAATCAAATATCAATACTTCAACATTCAAGGTTTGAATTCAATCAAGTGAATGAACTATGAAGTGATCAACAATCAACATTCAACACCAATTTAGAAATGACAGAAAAGTCAAAAATTAAAAGACCAGAAAAAAATCCGAAAGAAAAACATACCTAGGTGGAATGGAAGCTTGGGCCTTGGATCTTATAGTTGTTTCACTTGTTTTTGTTTGATTCCTTTAAATTTGATGTTACTCACTTACTTGTATAGTCTTGTAGTTGAAAGTTGAAACTTTGGAGTTTGGAGGCAAACACAGCAATGAAGAGGTCTTCTAAATGTGCTAGGGCCGGCTGGGTAGGGGGCTTTTATAGCCCACGCAACGTAGCGGCCGCTACACATGTAGCGGTGCGCTTTTTTGTAGCGGCCGCTATTTTCACCGTGGCGTGGCGGACTCGGCCGCTACGAAGATATTCGCATCCTTGTGAACAACAAACTCAGTTCCGATGATGGCACTCCCCTAGATGATCCATCTGTTTTCCGGCGGATAGTTGGTAGTTTGCTCTACTTAACTATGACTCGGCCGGATATTTCTCATGCAGTTCACACGGTTAGCCAGTTTGTTAGCAATCCCCACAAACCGCACCTTGCTGCTGCATTACGCATCCTCCGCTATGTTAAAGGAACTCTTCATCATGGTCTCTTTTTCCCTTCTGATACTTCTCTGCAATTATCAGCTTATGCGAATGCTGACTGGGCTGGTTATCCGGACTCTCGGAGGTCTACTACTGGCTGGTGTATGTTTCTTGGAAAATCTCTAATTTCATGGAAGTGCAAGAAGCAAACCACTGTCTCAAAGTCTTCTGCTCAGGCAGAATATCGGGCGATGTCCTCCGCTAGTGCTGAAATTATCTAGCTCTGCCGCCTTCTGTGTGAATTAGGTGTTCTTGATGGTAGTTCCACACCTCTCCATGGGGACAATACCAGTGCTACCAGAATTGCCAACAACCCAATCTTCCATGAAAGAACAAAGCACATAGAGATTGATTGTCACTTCATTCGTCAACATATCGTTATTGGGAAGATAACTCTGCCTCATGTTTCTTCTTTTAACCAGTTGGCGGATATCTTCACCAAAGCACTTCCCAAACAGCGTCATCATGATCTAACTCGCAAATTGATGTTTTCCATCTTACCACATCAATTTGAGGGGGAGTGTAGAAGATAACAGGACTTTAAATTAGGCCCAGGCCCATTCAGGCCCATGTATAATCCCTCACGTGGGATATTGTTTAGATTGTATCAGTTAGCTTTTTTCTCTCCCGGTATAGCTGATTTCTTTCCTCTTTCCTTGTATAGATTAGAAGTTATGCTTTGATTATTCTAATTTGTATACTTAGCATGTTTAGAGCCTTGATTAAGGCACAATCTAATTATAAATACAAACAGTCGATCCTCCATTGAGGTACGACCTTCTCCCACAGATTCTCTTCTTCTTCTCTCCTTCCTTCACAAAATATTACAATAAGTACTTAATAGAGAAGGAAACAACAAACCTGTCCGACATGGTTGCAATGGTTTTGAAGGCTTGGATGAGAGACCGATCAGGATTGGAACCACGGTTTTGCCATCGGCCCAATGAAGAGGAGAGGAAGTCACCCTGTACACCATTGGGTTTGGAGATAATAGTAGAGAGGCCCCCATCTGCTAGAAGGGGGTTGGTGGGACCACCAACACGAACAGGATCATTATCACCAGACTCATTGGCGAAAGTTCTCCACTCAGAAGTTTCATCGATGGAGTGGGCCTCCAAGACCAAGCCACACTCAAAACACACTGTATCCCCAGCTGAGTGGTCAAAGACCACTTCCGTGGTTTTCTTACAATCTGGGCAATATGTATCGGCCATGAATTAGAGAATCAACAAATTTTAGCAATATTTTAGCTCCTTTCCCCTTTTCCTCCAGGCAATCAAATTTCAACTTGTTTGTTGTTTATCTCTGTCTGCCCTTCGCATGTATAGAAGGACCTGTTGATGAATAATGCAAAGAAAAATTTGGAAAAATAAGGAAATGATGACCAACAGGAGAAACACAATCCAGAAATATTATTAATTAATTGTATGAAAAATAGAACCTAGCAAATAGAGGGTAAAAAGAGTTAGACAAAATAAAACAGTTGCCCAATATGAGAGAGAGAGAGAGAGAGAAGACTAAACACAAATGATTGTTTTTCAAAAATGAACAAATGCTATGTAATATATGGTACTGTCTTCTTTTTTTCTTTGAATGGTAGCATACTATACAGATACCAAGTTAAATATATTAACAATTTCAGTCTTCTAGCGCAAGATGGGATGAAAGACCAAATCTCCAATTAGAAAACCTCAAGTCAAGCAAACCAAGCAAAGCGGTAGATGAGTAACTATGGTGCACGTGCATGCTGCGTGACCCCTTGCAGTAGGGTTTTTTTTTTTTTTTTTCTTTCTACATAAGGGAATAACCGAATTTAAAGGTCAATGTCCTAATGATACAAAATTGGGTGTTCAACATGTAACCCAATAGCCCCATCACTTTCATTGCTTCAGGGTAACAGGAATCAATTCTCAGAAGGAAAACTGAAAATTCAGACATTGGCAATGGGGCGGAAACAGAAGACAGCATGGTGTGGCTTCAAATGGTCATTTTGGGATTACAGGAACTCTTTGTACAGGGTCTGTCACTTAATGGTTTGAAAAAAAAAAATTGAGAAGTTTTTGTAATTGTTAAATAGTTAAAGTTAGGACTCTTGCTGTAGTAGTAGTAGATTAGATGTGTGTAGGTTCTTTAGGGTGTTCTTTTTCTTTGTGGTTCTGTTTGTCTGATGTTTAGTATGACCTCTTTGTTCTTGTTAATATATTTTACCTTTTCAAAAACCCATCACTATTTTCCATTAATATTTAGGGGCAGCCTTGGTCAATCAACTCAAAGGCTTCGACTATGGGAGGAGCCTATCATATTATTGCTTCATCCAATCAACCTTCCACAGTAGCCCTAGTGTAAGTTACCTCTCCCTTGAATGAATCATTAATTCGCTACCAGGACATCCTCTAGAATCTGGCTTCCACTGGCTTCCATGCACAAAGCTCCCTTCAAATGGCCCAATAAATTCCATCACTACTCTTTTTTATCCTATTACCTAATGCTTTAGAGACAAGTTTGATTAGGCTTATTGCCAAAACTTTGATAATTGCAATACTCATTAAACTTTGGATTGAAGCAATGAACGTAGTCGTAAAGTTCATAGTTCATACCCCTATAAGAATACCTTCATGAGATTGGATTTGATATTTGGCCAACAATCTTGAGAGAAGGCTATGGTAAAGACATCAGGCCCCAGAATCCATCTCCTTCTCGCCAAAAACCATCCCTTGGACTTTTTTCTTTTGTGAAGAGACACTCAAGAGATAATCTTGCCTCTTAACCAAACTTGACAGTTGGAAGCATTGCTTTCAGTTTAGCAGTCCAACTACATGTCCCTCGATTTTATTTCCAGATGAATAAATATTAGACTACCAGATGAATAAATATTAGACTAATTTGGCTATGAAGGTTGATGGCGCACCAAGGGAAAGGGGTGGGCTGAAGAGGATGTGGATGGAATTAGTAAAAACAGATATGAAGAAGTACAACTTATCTAAGGATGTGTCTCAGGATAGATCAGAGTGGAAAAACAGAATTCATATAGCCATTTGAACAAGGCCTTGATGATGATGATGAGTAACTATTAGACTTCAAAAGATAATTGGCTAGATACAACTAGTCTTACAAAACATATACACAGCTAGAGACAGCCAAAAATAAGAACCAAACCAGAAACTGGAATAACTAAGATCAATGTATCAGCAACCTTATTCACTCCAAAAATCCACAAGTGAAAGCCCCCACACCAAGTGAAAGACTGTCTATAGTCCCCCTGCTTCTCAAAATCATCCATGATCCCATTCACCACTCTCAGAACATGGAAGACATAATTCAATAAGAAATACTCATTCTCCAACAGGCAAAAAAAAAAAAAAAAAAACCCAATGGAACAGTTCTTCATGGAGACACTAGACTCTAGAATCACTCTCATTTTCTTCAATTTCTTAGGGTATTATTTACCAATGGATTAATATTTTCAGAATGAAGGATAATCATTCATTACACTAGGCCTTCTGGGATGATGCAGTGATTAGAAATCTCAACAACATGGAATTCAGCCATTACTTCAAATTCCCCATCCCAATATCTTATGCAATCTACACTCATAGCAATTGGGGGTAATAAAATTGAAAAAGAAAGAACACCCATCTCTGAAAAAACCCAATTTTCTTGGAAAACAAGTCAGAAAAAACGACACCCACCCAAAATTTCCCTGATTTCCAGCAGCCCCAAAACCACAAGAACAGAAACAACCATCACTTTGAGTTTTCATAACATTGATAGAAATTCTCAATCCACGAGCAACGCTTTGAAGAGATCAATTGAAATACCATGTTCCTATTTTCGCTGAAAACCCATCATCTCTGCTATATCTATAACTATACATATATAGAAATCGAGAGAGAGATAAAGAAAACGAAATCATAGCAGAAGAACGAGGAGCAAACCTAAGTAGGCATTTCGAATGAGATTTTGCGAGAGTTGTCGGTGCTTCGGTTCTTTTGAAGGTTCGATCGATTGAAATCGCCGTAGAAAATGCAAGGGATTTTGGAAGTCAGAGAGAGTATGGAAGAAAGCATGTCGTTTGTGATGTTGAAGGGTTAGGACTTGGGATAGAGTTTAAATCAAGCGGACATGTTAAATCCAAACAGTGGGAAAGTTGGCCAAATTTCACTTGGCCTCTCTCACTTTACCTAAATTTCACTTTTGGTTGGTATACTTCTTTTAGGATTTATTTCAATCGAATTATTCATATAGATATTTTTAAGTGATTTAGGGCTCATTTGATAACACGTGAGAAATCCATAGATTCAAGGATTTTACATCTGTATTGATTAGTTTCAATGTGTATATGGGTGACTAGAATTTTTTTGTAATGATGGGTCAATAGGGTTGTAAACGGGTCAATTCCGGTCTAGGTCCCCGGAACCATTAAGGGGAAGGTGGAACCGGATTCGGTCCCCGAAACCGTTTCTGAACCGGTTTCTTGACTCTGGAACTAGAACCATATATGGGACGGGTCTGAATTCGGGTCCAGGTTTAAGTAGAGAATGATATTTAAAAAAACATGGTTTTTTGGAGAGATTTTTGAAAATTGAGGTAATATGTCGAGTCGATAGGTCCGAACCAAGGTGAAACCGAAACCAGACTCATTTACTTATCGGGGCCTAAAGAAGGACCCATACTTAGTTTTTAATAGGTCGGAACCTCCAGGTAATTAGAGAATCGGATAACCATTTACATCCCAATGGGTCAAGCTTGAAATCCTCAAAGATTTTTATGACCAAAATCTTTGGAGATTTATAATTTTCAAACATGGGGTTTCAACAATTTTTTGAGATACTAGTGAGAAATCTTTGAGGATTTGATTGCCAAATATAAACTTAGTTGTCACAGAAAAGTAGAAAAGTTTATGTAAATGTATGATTCAATTAATTTTATGGGTGGTTGGCTAGCTATGCGTCATCGCTTTCTTTAATATTAATGATCATTTAAGTATGTGTGAAAATGATACATAAGTAAGGTCATTTTCATTTTGACACCTAACACTAACTTAGTGTTTGACTCCTGTTTACATCTCCCACTTGCAGAAGGGTGTCAGCATAGTGATTGCATTGGGCAATGCAGTTGGTCATGAGATCAAATTCCATCAAATGCTTCTTCTTCTGTTTTTTTGGGTGATGAACTCCATATTTGTAATCCAAACGGTTCAAGTTGTTTATTTAACAAATAAACGCCAAGGCCTTTAAGTTTATTATCTTGAATCTTCAGAGATTTTGAGCATTTTGTGAAAATCGTTCAAAAATTCACAATATGTGAATCAAATTTTTAGCACTTCTTTGGGCTCTCAATTCCTAATTGAACCATTCAAAATTCACATATTAATGAAACTATCAAGACATTTAGTTTCATATCTTAAACCTTCATGGATTTTAAAAAATCGAGGAAAATGTCCAAAAAGTAAATCCAAAAATTATTGGATATACTCATTTACTCACGTGGAAATAATGATTTTTGACAAACATTATAATGTATTTCACATGTTTAATTTTTACAAATGTAAAACTCAGTTTCCTATTCCACGCCTAAAAGGAAAACAAGACCTTAAAAGGATTTTGCTTCATTTTCAGAAATTAATAAAAATATAATTTTTGGGAATAAAAATGATGGCTAAACAATTAGGTTCCATTTGGAAAATCTATTTGTTGCATCTTACTGTCTTAAAACTGCTTCATTTTTAGAATGTTTGGTAGCCCATATTTCTATGTCTATTTCAAATGGCATATAGAAATATTACATCTATTTCAAGTCTGCAAGAAAAGGGGAAGATTTGAAACAGACATTGAGGTCTAAAGTGAAAAGAGGGGCGGTTGAACAATGTTTTGGGCGTCTATATGGGGCAATCGGTTTTTCCTTTTTTTAAAGTTCCGTGATGGTAAGTCATGGTCCGAACCGTTGGAATTGTTCAGCAGGTCAAACACGGCAAGGGCCCAAATTTCAGTCGTTGGATGATCTCCAATATTGAGATATTTGCAAAAAAGTATGATTAATTTGATATTAGTTTTTTGACTTTGTGGGTCTCAAATACAAGATTAGAACCGTTAGATCCATTTGGAAGGCTAAAAGCTGCTAAGAGATCAAATTTCAAAGCTTGATTCCTCATGAATCTCAAGGAATTTGTAAAAAAAACTGTCAACCATTGATGTACCATGAGTTCAATGCAGGATTTTGAATTGGTCCATATGCAGTCCGGATTTTCTCCTTTTTTTTAACTTCTAAGAAAATAAATCACAATCCGAACAGTTGAAATTGTTCAGAAGGCCAAACAAAAGTATGAGCCCAAATTTCAGCCGTTGGATGATGTTCGATATCGATATACTTACAAAAAGACTTGACTAATTTGATATTATTTTTTTGACTTTGTGGGCCCCAAACACAAGATTAAAACCGTTAAGACCTCTTTGGAATGCTAAAAGGTGGTATAGGGTCAAATTTCAAAACTTAATTCTCATGGATTTCAAACAAATTACTAAAAAACTTTCAACAATTGATTTAAAAAAGTTTATTTCAATCAGTTTTTGTGTGTTACCAAACACAACTATTCCTAACACATCTAGTTCAAACATGGTCATTTGAAATAGATCTGTTTCAAATACATAAGATTTGCCAAACAAGCCCTGACTTTTATAATATGACAACTTTGCCTTTATGACCTTTAAGTTATAATAAATTTTCTTTTTTTGATTGAGAGTAAGATTTATCAAATGGTCTATTTGTAAAAATGATCTAATTAAAACACTTCTATTTTAAACTAATCTCTAAATAAACTCTATTTCAATTACATCATACTAGTTAAATAAACCTTTAAATCAGACATTTTGTCTACTCTATGAATGTTGGCAATATGACATGGATGTTTAATATTAGCTTTTTTCTATTTAGATTGAAAATAACATTATAGATATTGAACCAAATCAAGTCTGAGGTGCTTTCAAATTTCCCCCGCTCCATTTATAACTATTTTATATATTTTTCACATATTATCATATTAGGATGTAATACTATATATAATGTGTGATGCCAATGGATAGAGGAGAATGCGTAAAATTAATATAAAGATTGTGAGTTCAAAACTTCCTGCCTGGGATAGAAGATTATATATTAGCCTGTCATGAGGCGAGCTCGATATCACAAATAATAAATCTCACATGCATCAGTGTGGATGAATTTAACGTAACCAACACTAAACTTAGAATTTTATTTTTAAGCAGTCAAGATTTAAGAAATGGGTCTAGTGATTTTATATTACTAGTTGTGATAAATAGGGTTCAATACTCTTACCACATATAACATCTACTTCAACCACAGAAGGATAGCATCTCATGGTCCACTTCTATGGATTTATATCGATTATCTCTATCATAGTCCTACGTTTCAAGGATCTTAAGGAGAATGAGGGTTGCGTTGCCAATCCCGCATCTCACCCGGCCGCATAGGCATCCTTGGGGATGCCACTCTTTCCAGGGTTGGGAGGGTTTTGTATGTCTAAATTATCAACCCAGTCCCATTATACTATATTGATATGCCAATCCTGCATCTCACCCGACTACATTGGGGATGCCACTCTTTGAGGGGGGGTGGGGGGGCGGGGGGCGGCCTGTTTCGTATGTCTAAAATATCTGGGGGGGGGGGTGGGGTGGGGTGGGGTGGGGTGGGGGTTGGTTTCGTATGTCTAAAATATCAACCCAGTCCCATTATACTATATTGAGATGCCAATCCTGCATCTCACCCGACTGCATAGGCATCCTTGGGGATGCCACTCTTTCTGGGGTGGGGGTTCGTATGTCTACAATATCAACCCAGTCCCATTATACTATATTGAGAGGGGTGTTTCGTATGTCTAAAATATCGACCCCATCCCATTATAGTATATTAAAGCCAAGTCTTTTAAAGCCAATTTTGACTATAAACATTGATTTTGACTGGGAGTTATATATCTTTCCAATAACTAACCCACATTATCCATGTTGGAAGTAGGTGGGCCTCGTGGATAGGTTTCAAAAACTTTTGACCCACTTGACACAGGGATCAAGTATCCATAAGGCTACAAAATTCAATCCAAGATCCAAGAACCTCAAACTCATAATCAAGATCAGTAAACACTATCTCTAGGATAGTAAATAGCATCACCATGCAACCAAAATAAATCCACAACATACAAGGAAGTAGATTATACATTTGGAGTTCGGTAGTGCTCTACTAGAGAAGAAGACAATTATCTTGAACAAGAACTCTTCTTGTAGCGAATTAAGGATCTTCAAGACTTGTTGTCTTCCACGATATGACCCGTTTCATATCTCTTTTCTCAAGAAGAATTGTGAAATCTCCAAGAGAACTAACAAGAAGCTCTAAGGTAGCTAGTAGAAGAATAGAAAGGAGGGAGTGAAACTCTTGCACTATTGGGCGTGAATCCCAAGGTGGACGTCCAAGGGGTGTAGTTACCCTATTTATAATCCATGCAACCTCCTCTTACTAATTAAAATAGAAGTCTTACTTCCATTAAGATTTAGTAACTTTCTACTTTCTAATAATCACTTCCACAACAATTAGTAACTTACTATTACAACTATTAAAAGTCTCACCTCAAATAGAATAGTCACTTTCTAATTCCTTTTTTTTTTTTAGAGTTCAACTAGAATTAGTAACTATCCAATAACTTAGGCTAGCGTGGGGACCACTAGGGATTCCATAGAAAGCTGATTCCAACTGGGACACCTCGACCCCATATCTCATGTGCAATCCCGCAATACCATGAATTACCTGGGCCCAAGATTAGTCGGGCCCAGGTGGTATCTTAGTTGTTTCGTTACTATGGAATTAGTAGTAGTACTTATTAAGGAAATTGGAAATTTGAAAGTGTCCCACGTTTTGGGAATGGAATTGTATAACAACTCTAATAGAGGAAATAAGAGAAAGATTGGAATTAGGAAGTTTATGCAACTCTCCAAGTAGGGCCCCTGTTGTGTACTTATTTTATTAATTAGGAATGCCTCACGTGATTGGTGATTGGAAAAGGAAAAGAGTTGTGAAACAACTCTAGATGGAAGTATGAGAGGAGGACTAGAACTCAAATTCCTTTTAGTGTATATATATATATATACAACCATCGGCCAGTAGAGAACTCAAACAATTTTCTTTCTTCTTATTTGGAGAGCAATTTTGAGAGAGAGAACTTGATCTCTGGAATCCAAGGGAAGAAGAAGGTCACTGACAGATGTCCTATTCGCGCCCGCACATTGCAAAAGCAACAATTGCGTACCAAAGGTGAGTGAATCTTCTTAATTACTCTCTAATAGTGCTTTAGACGATTGATAATGTTGAATTGGATACATAGCAGTATGTAAACCTGTTGATTTGAATGAAATCTATTTGGAATGGAAAAGGGAGTATGTTATATGGTTGCTGGAATGATACAAGTGATAATGGAATGCAATTCCAGGGAAATCCATCAAATATGCATGGATTTGTGGAACCCAGGGGCATGTCGTTAATAGACTGAATACTATTTTGGGGATTGTGGGACCACCTGGCCCACTTGATCAAGGATCTGGTCCATGGATCCTGAAAGGGACCCATGGGCGACCCTAGTAGTGATGGACCTAAGAGAGATGGGCCTCCTGTGGGCCACCATCCACATGATTTTAGCAGCAGAGGCGTGATTTTGGTGGAAACAGGGCAAGTGGTCGTCATCTGTTGTGGGACCCATCTGGCCACTGGACAGGAGATCAGATCCAGTTATCTGTTGTGGGACCCATGGGCGACCAAGGTGGAGTGGGACATTTTGGATTAAGATCAATGGGACCCACTGATCAAGGAATTCAAATATAGCCAGGCATGACTGTGTACAGAAAATAGTAAATCTCGTTTTTGACTTGTGGACCTCAGAATATGATCTGATGATGGATCAAATCCAATGGGTTGATAGTTTAGCAGTGGGCGACCATAACCTAGGAGGCTGATCTTGGATTATTTAAGTGGGACCCACTGGATGTTATATGGGTGTGCCTTCAGGCGTGGACAAACCAGTATCTGGTTCTGTTCATGGACGTGTGACAAGTATAATTGGGTTTGGCCCAGGATTGGTAGGTGATGATCATATAAAATTTATATACAGATAACTTAAGATTAGATGATCAATTAATTGTGATTAAGTGACTCTGATCAATTTAGCGGTGATTAATTAGATGCATTATGATTACTTAATGTTATATTATGTTTTATGGTGTGGACCAACCATACTCCAACAATACCAATTATGAATTGGAGTGGGGCAATAAACAGTGAACTTAGTAAGGGTTGGGTCCACACTGTTGATTATGTAAATGAGGAAAATTGTTAATAATATTGAGTTGTGGTTGTTATGAGATGGTGAGGTCCCAGACGTGGGATGTTGGACTTAGTGTCCGAGCCGTATAACGGTTGATCCTTAGTGGACGTGTTTGATGAGACAGGGTCATAGTGACCGGTATACATGTATACGATGGGCCTTTGAGGCGTGGTAATGTGCATGGGCATGGATATATATATATATGGATGTATTTTTTATGGCATTTAATATATTGATTCAAGTATGTTAATCATGTGATATTATGTTTTATGCTGCTTATGTAATTAAGAACATTCATTCACCAGTAATACTAATGTTGTGTTGCCTCCTTCACGTAATCTTACTGCGGGTGGGACAAATCAGGATGGCGTTCAGCATGTAAACTTTGGCATGCGTGGCTAGAGGTGAAAATCTGGGCGGGCGGCCCAAGCCCAGCACGGGCCCGACACGAAAAAACCGTGCATGGGCCGTGCTTGGGCACGTTAACTTGGTCAACGGGCCGACCCGGCCCGGCCCGGCAGTCCCACTGGGTCATGCTGGGCCAAGGCTGACAGGCCCAAGGCATGGCCCGACATGGCACGATTAAAAAAACCGTGCCGTGCTGGGCCATTGCCCCAGGCCCGCAGGCGGCCCAGCACGGCACGAGGCACGGCCCGGCCTACCCCCAACGGCTCTTTTTTTTTTTAAATCCCCCCCACAACAATTTATTTGATGTATTTTTTCAAAACATCATTAGTGTTATTCTACTTGTTATGTCTCTGAATTTCTTAATTTTAATGAAATTGGTCCAAGACCAAGAGTGAAGAGTCTAAGTCTCTAAGACTTAAAGAACTTAAAAAAATTAAAAAAAAAAAAAGGGGAGGGGGGTATGTGGGCCGCCCACGGGTTGCACGGCCCAGGCCCGACTTGGGCCTGGCCCAGCACGACATGACCAGAGCCGTGCCCTAGGCCGTGCTGGGCTGACCCCAAAGGCCTTGGGCTAGGCACGGCACGGCCCGCATAATTATCATGGGCCGTGCCGAGATTTTCACCTCTATGCGTAGCTGAAGGGAGAGAACGAGAAATATTTAAATAATTGTTAGAAGGATTAGCTTTTGTTTAACAATTTATTTAATGTTTAGTACCTTATTAATTTGAGTCAGAACATAGGGATTTGGATTATCCAGAGATTATTGATATTATTTGACTTTTATAAATTAATTAGAATTATAGTTTGATTTAAATGCCAAATCTCTTATGTGAGTTATTTGATAAATGAATGGTAAACATTGCCAAGTTATCACGATCCGGATATCCAACAGGGCCCCGGAATTTGGGTCGTGACAAATTCGGGCCCACAGTTAATTGTAAATAACTCTATTAAATAAATGCAATTGCACTCCAGTCTTAGGAATAAATTACAGCGAAGACCCTAAACTTCCCTATTACCACAAATAGACCCCTCCATCTATATTCATGGATCAATTGGACATGTCCACCAACTTAGATCCATATCTTATTATCCTTAAAACTCAATTAATCACATTGATCATCAGTACCATCCAATTAACTATTAACTGAGATGGGTGCGCACTTACTAATGATCAATCCATTAATTGGCACAAGGGGATAATGAAGATAGATTCCATCTTGACCATTGAATGTTCCCAAAGTCTCACTACCACGAACCCAAGATACCGAAGTGTTGACCTATAGTTGGCCTCACTCATTGGTGACTCAAAGCAAATGAATAGACAGAAATTTCAGTTCATTAATGTCTTAGTATTAAGAACCTATTGCTAGGGAATTATGAAAGCAGAACTTAAAGCAAAGACAGTTTTTCTTAAGGTGCTTCTCATGGTACTTCAATACATCCAATGTACCAACACCATGATCTAAAATCTTACATTCTGATGATTAATACAAATCATATTATTGCATAGTGATCAAAGTGTTGCAACCTTGTCAGATGAGATATCTAATGTCACGTCCCCCGAACCCGACTAGAGAATAAACCGGATCCGAGGAGTGAAATTTAGGGCTAATTAAAAATTTTACCCTTTAGGCCCAAGGATCGTAAGTCCGCTATGAGGATATTGCATTTCAAACCTCAAGTAATATAACACTGCGGAATTCATACAATTTGAGGCATAATAAATTTCAAAGCAATGAATAACAAATCTCATTAATAGTTAAAGTTGCACAAAGAAATAATAAAACTAATCAAGAAATTAAAGTATTAACAAAGGCCATCCCAATAACCAAGGCCTTTAAAACACTAAAGAAGTCAATAGTGTGAAAGGTTCAATGAGAGATAATAAATGAAGAAATAAAATCTAAGGAAGTCCCGATGAATCGCACTCGTGCCGGGAATGATGACGTTACTCTACGTCATCGGCACGCCACTCTCGCTCCTCCTCTGCTGGTTGGAGATCCTCTGGGATCTCCTCACCGACCTGCTCCTCGTAGTAGTACTCACCTGAGGAGTCTGCACACCAAGGAACAGAGTCAACGACATGTTGAGCAATAAATAAGCAAGATATAAATAATCATGACATGCATCAAGTATAAAGTATTGACAGGCATAATAATCAAGAGAATACAAGGAATCGAATCTAGGCATAAAGCATGAGTAAATAACCAGAAACAATAACAGGAAATCCTAACATATTAACAATAACCATTGTCCAAACAATGCAATGCAAGAATCAAGAGGGAGACCCCGAGGATGTCCAAGCCACCTCCCGGGGTACCAGTAACAATCCTACCCGGACTACTGATACCAAAGTCCAGCTCCAGGGGGATCCAAGCTCCCGGTCCTGGGAATAGTAGCACGGTCCAAGCCCGCTCCCAACTATTCAACGCCATGGACACCATCCAAGCCGACTACCCACCCCGATGTCCGAGTAACCGGCCCATTAATAATACCTCAAACTGCAGATGGCTATGATATGCAAATAATAATAAAGTGGTGTTGACACGAGATTAGACCAAGACAAGTAAGTCTGGCTAGCTCAATATACAAGACATGTTCATAGGGATTATCTCATTCAAGTCAATACAAGACAAATCCAATCACGTGATAATCCCTTCAATCTAGCCAGTCACGTTTATCAATTACATAACACGGGGTCCTAAGGTACACTCTAAGTCAGGTCCAAGTCCTAATTCTACAAGGGATTGTGTTTCATAATTAGTTAAGTGTTTTATGCCAAGAGCGAGAGTACAAGAAATTATAACAACAGATACGATTAAATTAGTCAAAGAGGAATTAAGATCCAAACCTAGGCAAGTGGTGTCATCCATGTATCCTACATGTTCTAACGGAGTACGTGTGGAATTGGATCAACGATGCTTCTAAGGAAATCCCTTGGTGTACAATCATGTTAAGAATCCATTAATTCAGTTCCATACGCATTCGGCTACCCCATGTTTAATACACGAATACCTAGACACCTAATCGAAGCACATCAAGCCACGTGTTACAATTTAATCCCCATTAAAGGTCAACTGATAGTAGATTCATGGTTTCCAACATCTAAGGCCCAAACCTAAGTTACTAGTCTCATTTCCAATAAAATATAGGCTGGGTCAATAATCTGAGTATTTACATCACTTTTCGACTTCCGATCGTGATGAAACCAGCACCATTGGATTCTACATCTCAAGGGCTTTCCAACGGTATATAATATGTAAAAATCCGACGGACGAATTAAAAGTTCCAAGTGTTCTAAGTCTTTTTCCAAAGTTGTCAAAAATTACGAAATTGCCATCCGATCGATCGATCTAAGATTCGTCTCAATTAACTGAAACCAATTTCAATCCGATTGATCTGCTTGCAGGCCCGATCGATCGACACTGTAGCATGAACCCGAAATATGAGTTTTTCGCTTCTTTTTCCTGCAGAAAACGAGCCTCCATGCTCCCCAATCATTTCAATCATCATTCTCATCCATTCTTTCAAATTAAAAACATCAAAATGGGTACCAATTTAACAATTAATCAAATCCATACCACAAATCTAACCTAACATATAATCCAAAATCACTATCATAATCAGGCTTGGTTTTAGGGAAATCTAACAACGAAATCATTACAATTAATGGAGAAAACTTACATACATGATTAAATATAAAATACATATCTACTTGCCTCAACCAAGAAGATGATTAGAAATTGGAAAAGCTTGAGGAGAAGCTCTACTACTGCGGAAACCACAATTTACCCCGACCAAACGCAATCTAACAAGCAAAGGAGAAGAAAAGAGAGGAAAAGATTAAGATCTAACCTAAATCTAAACCAAAGAGAATTGATTGAAAAGATGAAAGAGATGGAAATCTTACTAAACTGATGTCAATGGAAAGAGGAGATCGCGAGGAAGAAGATGAGCGGCTCGGATCGCGGAAGTGATCTCTCAGGGAAGGAGTTCTGGAGCCTTGGAAAATGAGGAAGAAGAAGAATGGCTGCGGTAGTTTTCTGGTTCGTTGCAGAGAAAGAAAATATATTAGGGTTAATCTCTTGTTTAAGAAGAAAGGGAGGGGAAAAAGACTAAGATGCCCTTAAGTGGGTCCAGAGAAGAAATGAATTATTAGAAGGGTTTCTGGTCGTCGGATCGCAACGAGCCAGAAGACAAAATTGATCAGCACGACGATACCTTCCCAACAAACCCAAAATAACGGCGATAGAAATTTTTCAGAAAAACACTCAATTTTCCCTAATTTGCAAACTACCCCCGGCTAGGATCAAACGAACTCGAAATCAAACGAAACTTCGCAGACACTATTCTAACACTAAAAGAACCTCACTCAAGGCCTAAACCCACTTAAATATCTAACAATACAATTAATTATAATAATAATAAAATAAATGGGTCAATGGGCCTGCTATTGGGCCAAATTGACCCAGTAAGGTCGCGGACCTTACATCTAATCTTATCATCGGTTGTGAAGATATTTAAGTATAAGATTTGTGACACGTGTCTCACGTATGTGGATCTCATCCATACACATATATTACATCTAGTATACTTGTGGACTCCGGTTCATCTCATGAACCAACATTTAATTTGTATTGGTTATATGCAAACAAGTAATAAAACACCATTCCATCTCATGAAAGGAAAGCATGATTTATATTGATAAATAAATAAATGAATCAATTTATTACATCATATGACAGATTGAGACTATACAATCTAACAATCCCCCACTTCTACATGCAACCACTCTACTTCTTCCTACTTTTTAAATACTTTCTTTCCATCCCAAATCTCATATATATAATTACTCGACATATACTCATCTTCCCTTTCCACTCAACTTCTCTCACTCCATTAATTTCTACACCACAGACTCTTGGATACTATCATAATCCTATTTTCTATTATTTTCTATCGGTAAGTATTTGAGATGATTATATGTGAATTAACTTTCATTTTAATTGATTTTTTTTTGTAAGTATGACGTGCTTAGCACGGGCTAGTGTGCTAGTTATACTTAATCTGGGCAGATTTTTAAGGCAAGTTTGTATGCATGGTTTTCCACAGAAAAGTGTGGAAAGCAGTAACAGTTTTTCGCACTTCAATAAATATCATATTTGGTGTGGCCGCTTTCACTTTTCCACAAGAAAAAGTGGGAAAATGACCAAATTTTCCACTGGGAACACGGCCATAGGACATGGGCTAAACTCAGACCTAATTTTTTGGCTAGAGAGTTAAATGGGCGTGCCTTGTATTTTGTCTCATTAAAAGACCCAAACCAATAGATTTAACACACATGTATTTTGCAAATATAACTTAAACCAGGTATCACTTTTAGGTCTACTGGCTGGATTCTGGCCCTGGGTATTAACCCTGAAAACCAGACATACTGGGTTTGAATAAGCTCCATCCCAGGCCAACCTACTGAAAGAGACTATATGGTATTTTCCCAAACAAGGATTACTGAAAGATGTGCCTCGCCACACAACTTGGTTGCAAATGAACAAATCATAGTTATATTATAGCCATCTGATTTAACCCAACTGCCCATTCGCCAGCTGCAAATGTAACATATAGACAAAAACCCATGTATCAATCAACTAATCTGATGAATTAACTTCTTAATGTTTCATCAATCCAGTCATTCAAACACAATATATCTTAGAAAGAAAATGTAGAGTATGATGTTTGAAAAGGTATTTATAACACAAAGTCAGGCTTTACACCCATTCCTTGATTGAGAATCAAGGAAGTAGAGTCTACATAATCATGTAGAAAGTCAAAGTTTTCTTTGAAAAATTCAAAAGAGTTAAATATCATTCTCCCATTATTTCCATAAGCCTAAAATAGATGTAATAGAAATCTTATTCGTAAAGTAGATGTAATAGAAATCCCCCTTTTCAGGATGGTGACTTGTCATTTGGATTGAACCCAAAAGCATCCTCCCTAGAAGCATGGTCCTCTGCACTTCTCCATCGGTAAGAACATGGTTATACCTCCTTTAGCTTGGTCAACACTAGTTTTATGTAGGGAAAAAGACTATCAGTTGGTTAATCAAAAGTTTTGGCCTTCTTTGCCATCTGGTCATCCACTTCTTTTTGCTAAATTCATTGTTCCCTTTATTTAGAAGCTTAACACTTGGGTTTTTCAAGGAAGCCCCATTTGTCAGGAAGTAGAATTGCCTTTAGTACCATCCAAGATTATAAAATGGGAAGATTTCAAAAAAGGACTTAAAGTTTTTAGCTTATTTCAAAAAATAACATGAGTTTCAAAACTTTTCAAATTAGTCCCTAAGTTTTTCAGGAAGTTCTCAATTAAGGACATAGACATCCATCCATTTAAAGCTATTTACTGGCAACTCTTTTCACAATCTTTTTAAAATACCCAAATTATTCCCTTCGTTGAAATAAAACTCTCATTCACTTCCTCTATATTCTCCTCATTTTCTTCACCGGTAATCCCACAGCGATCAAGGATAACCAGTGTTCCCGCGGCGATCAACTGTAAGTAGTGGCTGTCGAAACCATGTCATGGCTTTTAAAAAAAGATGAATTTTGGTATTTTCAAAATATTGAAGAAAACAGTCTCAGAAAAATATCTTTAAATGGTCAAATGCCCTTAATTGAAAATTTACTGAAAAACTTAGGGACTAGTTTGAAAAGTTTTGAAACTTGTTGATCGTGAGCTCCAAGTAGGGGTGTAACGGTTCGGTTAACCGGTCATGTTGGGAAAACCGTTAACCGAACCGTAATCGCGGTTTTCTATCTTTCAAAACCGTAACCGTAACCGTATCCACAAAAACCGTGGAAAACCGAACCGTGGTTAACCGTTTTAGACGGTTCGGTTACGGTTAATAACCGTGGAAAAAAAGTATTAATTTATTCACTGTCAAGCAGCAAAAAGTAACAACAAATATATTTGAATTGATAAGCAAAGTCAATTACAATGACTTGTTCAGTGAAAACCATATATTTCCTGTTGGACTCAAGCTGGACTATTCTATAACGTCTCTTCTTCTGCACTTACTAACAGTAACAGTAAAAACCATATATGGTTCTCACTGTTAGACCTCTACTTAGATCAATAACAGTAACAGCTACTAACTAGGACCCAGAGAAAATCTAACATGTCAGTTCTGAGCTCTAAAAACTTGCTTCCAAATCTTTTTTGGCCTCATCTTCCACCTAGACTAGTACCTTGCACTAGCAACACTTCAGCCCATTAAAACCTGGAACCCTGAAATGCTAATCTGAAATGAAATTCCAAAAGAAGAAAGAAAGAACAGTTTTAACAGTCATGACAATTAATTAGGATATCATTTTGAGATGAAAAATTAAAAAGACATGTTTGAGATGGGTCTAAAACAGGCATCACCTTACCTAGGATAAGGACTGCGCCAACCCAGCCCCCTGTGCTCCACCTTTCACCAAGGAGGAACCATGCAAAAACAACACCCCAGATAGGTTCCAACCCATAAATTATTGCAGTTTTTGTTGTTGATATATCACACATTGCAGCCATCTGCACACCCACCAAATCTCCATCAGAAGTCAACATGCATAATAATTTTGTCAAAATCAAGTGTATCAACACTTTAAAGAACAAGAATTTCACCTATTGAGAGTATACCATGCTTGGTCCTTGAGTTTTCATAATTTGGGACCACATCTAGTAATCCACACAGTTCACAGTTGATCAGAGGAGCCGCTGGATAAACCATTGCACAAGAAGGCCCAAATAAGATATTATTAACCATGCAATATCCGGCCTTTTTTCCAATGGAAGTAGACTACTGCTGTATTTCTTTCTTATCAAACATCCCAATTGGGAGATTCTTGGCACGATATATTCAAAGTATGAGCCACCCAATCATTCAAATAAAAGAAAATTCAGGAATGAGAAGGTGACTTGACAAGTAGTTGGGCAATAATTTTTTTCAAATTTGCTTTTGTGGAGAACTTCTCCAAATCCTCTAAACATAAGAAATTGTGCAGCTTGCATATGAAAGGCATACCATTGAACAACTATCTCAAGTAGATCAATATCAGACCCAAAGTAAATTCATCACCATCAAGGCTGAAATACACCCAAATACTTTTAAATAAACCAATATAAGAAGACCACATTCGATCACTTTTTGGAATTTTCAAATAGCCCTGGTGTGGTTGGGAGGGGATACGAGTTTTTGTAAATAGCATAAGAAAAACTTAGCAAGGCTTGGTAGGCTTTTAGAATAAAAAGAAAGAGAAGAAACTCTTGATGGTTAAGTAGGGCATTTAATCAATCCAATGTTAGAAAAACAAAAGCAAGAGGGAGATGATAAGAGAAAGTATGGACAAAAACAAGTAAAAGGTAGTGAATATCCTCCAAGCTACTACAGATGCACTCGTTCAACTTGTCAGCTGAAAAAAAAGGTTGGCAAATAACAGGGTGTTCATAATGTTAATTGATATCCAAACAGACCAAACCAACTGAAAGTGAATACTTATAAGTACATAACAAATATATAATGTTTATCATTGTTGATGCCCCAAATATCTGGAATCTTGGAAGCACATGCGTCTGCCTTCGATTCAACAAAGCTTCAATTCAAACCCCATCAAAATCAAATTCTGACAAAAAAAAAAAAAACATTATTAATCATTTGATCTAATTTAAACTCACAACAAATTTAAAATAACATGAAATCTCAAGAGAATTAAGGAATGTTTTACCTAACTCCTCGAAGGCTTGAAATTCCTCTATGACATCTTCCAAATCAGCTGCTACATTTGAACCTCGAAACCAATCTTGGGCACAAATCAGGCCTTCTACTGTTTTGGGAGATAGAGAACTACGATATGGATCTAACACACGTCCTCCCGTACTAAAGGCAAATTCCGAAGCAACAGTAGAGACAGGAATAGCTAGAATATCTCGTGCAACTTGAGAAAGAACTGGATACCTTGAAGAATTTACTTTCCACCAACCCAAAATATCAAAATTAGAAGTGGCTTGAGCTTTTTCACGAGGAAAATCCAAGTATTGTTTAACTTCATTTTTGTCCACATCAGTTTCTACTTCTGCCATATGCTTTTCATATTCCTCCAGCTCATCATTTTCATTAAAAATGGGTTGGTCAACTTCCAATTCAAAATTTTGACTCGAAGATGAAGCATTAGAGCACTCAAGTTGTTGGTACTCCATATACAAAGTATTAAGTGTATCCATTATCTTTTCAGTAAGCTCAACCACCTTGGAAGATTCAAGTTTGAAATAAAATCCATAACACCATGTCACATATGCCAACTTGTAACGTGGATCCAACACAATAGCAATCAACAACATCATATTCATTTTCTCAATTGGTTCCCAATACTTCTGAAATTCCAATTTCATTTTGACAGCCATAGTTTTCAAACAAGGATCAAAACCAGACATCAAGGCATTCAATTTGTTCTCAATGGAAACAACTACAGGAAAATACAAATGAGAAGTCACATATGAAGTACCAGACAACTTAGTTGTAGCATCATAGAATTTCTACAAAATAGTGGTCAAGAGCCTACAGTCTTCCCAATCCTCGAAAGTAGGAGGTCCACCTACATCATCAAGTTCCTTCTTAAATTTATCATCATCATCAATCATTCGATCAAATGCCTTTTCAAATTTAGCTGCAGTTTCCAACATCAGAAATGTAGAATTCCACCTAGTTGTAACATCCAAACACAACATCCTGTTACAATCTATTCCCTCCTTCTCCACACAAGACTTAAACATCTGTGCCCTTTGTGGAGAGCTCCTAGCATATTTCACAGCAGCCCTAATTCGATTTATGGCACCATCCAACTCATTCAATCCATCTTTCACAATCAAATTCAACACATGTGCACAACATCTCATTTGAAAATATTGACCGCTTAAAATGAAACTGTCATTTCTCTTAAAGAACTTTCTCTTCAACTAAGTAATAGCAGTGTCATTTGATGTAGCGTTGTCAACAGTTAATGTGCAAAGTTTCTGAATTCCCCAATCAACTAAACATTCATCAATCCTTCGACCTATTGCCTCACCTTTGTGACTAGAAATCACACAAAAGTTCAATATTTTTTTGTGAAAGTTCCAGTCTTTATCTATGAAATGAGACGTAACGCACATATAAGAAAGGTTCTGATTTGATGTCCATGCATCAGTAGTAAGACATATCCTTTGTTTACTTTTCGAAAACATACTCTTCAATTTTTTTCTCTCCGCCACATACAAAGCCATACAATCATTAGCAATCGTAACACGTGAAATAGGTTTGAATTGGGGTTGCATCATGCTACAAAAGTGCCTAAACCCCTCATTCTCTACAAATTTGAAAGGCAATTCATCTGAGATGATCATTCTTGCAAGTTCCTCTCTACAAACATCCTGACTAAATTTCCAAAGTGCAATAGGATTCACATTTTCAGCTCCACTTCCAAATCTCATTACTGAAGTAATTTTCTTTTGTCTTTGACTATTTGCATTTATATTTTCTAGAAACTTAAGACAGATTTTCAAATGATTCCTCATTGCACTAGTTCCATTAGCACTCAACCACTTAACCTGAGCATCACAATAGCTACAATGGAGTGTATACTGAATCTTGGGGTCATAATTTTCAGGTCTAGGAAAATGCTGCCAAATATCTGATTCTTTGTTATTTTTTCTTTTGAGAGAGGAAACCTGACTCTGACAGTGACTAACAGGCTGAGGAGGTAAGATTACAGATTTTGATCTCTGTTAATTTTTTCTTTTTTTATCAGGAGCATGTCTTTGCATGCTACAATCAGATTCTGGAGTTAGAGAAAAGGAATAAGAAAGTAACCCATGTCATTAGATCCCCTGATCTATCTGCGATCTATGCAAGCTCAGCGGATGCTGTTGATGGTGGTGCCTCGGCCATTTCTATAAGTAGCAAGAGAAGAAGGCTAGCCTTGTTCCAATTTGGATGCCACTGCTGTAGGACATTTTTAAACTCACCTTGTTTTTCTTTTGGTGTCAAAACACTACAACGAATGCTTAGATGCTAGTGTTCATTGCAACTCAAGACCCTTCATAGGAGTGGGGGCAACATTCATGATTCAAAGGTTATCTACCATCTACAGGCCCTTAGGCAATAGGAATGAGATCACTAAACAAGGCATAGACTTTGGTTGTGCTAAATAGATTGAAAAAGGCTAAGTCTACAGGGTTCCAAAGCCTCGCCTTGGAGGTGGATTTTTTGGATTTGACAAGGTTTTGACTTGAAAAAAAAAAAGCTTTCTTGATTACCTCTGTAATCAATCGGTATAAATCAGAGGACCCCCCTTTCCAAACAACTCAACTCCAACCCATTTAACGATGAGAGAGAGACACCCCCCTCAACTCCAACCCATTTAACCATGAGACAGAGAGACAGACCCCCTTTAACTCCAACCCATGACCATAAGAGAGAAAGTATATTCTCTAGACCAGTTGACCTGCACATGCTTGTATGGTACCCTGGGATCAGATTTGATCAGACAGATCAAATTCTGTTTGGGCCACAGGATAGTTTTGGGATCGGTAGAATAAGGTGGTTCCAGATCAAGAGAGAAAAGGTCTCAGTAAAGAAATCCTGATCACCCTCTGACGTTTCACAACAAAGCAACTCCTAAAAAGGGCAAAATGACCTGAATCTAATCAAGAAGTAACAAACAAGATGAGAATCTAATCAAACATCAATTTCTAAACCACTCAGACAACAAATGGCATTGATTGCCAAAGTAGACGCCAATCATCAGAAACAACAAACTTTAGCATTGATTTGGAGAAGAGCACTCCAGGATGGGAGTGAGAGAGAACAGTATTCCCCCTCAAATTATAGTAATGTCCCAAACAGCAGAATGGACAACATCCCTTAATGCAAAATTATTTAAACTGATTACAATTTAAAGTGCATATAAAATCATCCTTAATGACAATACTGATCTAATGAAACACAAGTGATAGCAATACCCGGAACATGAATTACCCAAAATTTGAATACCTGTGATATGAGAACTGGCCGAATCAAAATCCCTGATACAGGGGCAGAATGAGGGCCATAAACATAAACCCCATCTCCCTCCCCTTCCTCACAGTCTGCATCCCAGAACCCAACATTCCCATGCTTATCTCCCACAACAATCATTGTCCTCTCCTCAAAAGGAAAGAAACCAACGTCGAAGATCCGGTTGGGGACAAGCCGGGCAACATTATCCGGCTTCAAAACTAGCGAACCCAGATTGAAACAATCACCATCCTCATTCCCTCTTCTTTTATCGTTAAAGCCCAAAGACGCGGTATTTGGATTTGTTTGAATGTTAGGATCTGAGATCTCGACAGCATCTTGCCGTCGAACCAACATGGCAAGAAAATTAAAAAAAAAAAATCGAACCCACTACTATGCAAACACATCCCCATGCACTCAAAATAAAAAACCCCAAATGCATTCACCTTGTTTTTTTTTTTTTGGTGTCAAAACACTACAACGAATGCATCAAAAAGTGGATAAAGCCTAAAAATCACTGGGATTGTACCTGTGACAGGGGAGGCTTCGCGTGAGGTAGAGGAGGAAGGTGAAGATGGTGGAGCTGCGTGCGTGTGTCCGGCAGAAAGATGGAGATGGAGGTCTGTCTGATGGAGGAAGATGAAGATGGTAGTGCGTGAGATGGGTTGCAAGGAGAGGCGAGATGGGTTGCGCGATGAACGGAAGAGGAGATGGAGAGGGTGGAGAGATTCGATGGAGAAGGTGAAAGGGAGAACCGAAGAAATGGGAGATGAGAGACCGAAAGGGGCTGGGCGGCTGGCTACTGCCTAGGGTTTGGACGTTTGGTTTGTTCCTTATATGATAAGAAGTTTCATTCAGCCCCCTTTTTTATTTTATTTGTAAACGGTACGGTTAACCGTATACGATTAACCAAACCGTATTATACGGTTCGGTTCGGTTAATAACCGTGAATTATTACGGAAAACTGTAACCGAACTGAACCGTGCGGTTTTTGGATTTCATTAACCGTAACCGTAACCGAACCGTGAAATTCGGTTATTAACCGCGGTTCGGTTCGGATCGGTTCGGTTAGACGATTTTTCGGTTTTTTTTTTACACCCCTAGCTCCAAGTATAGAGCCGCGATGTAGTAATAAACTGGTGAGACCAAGTCGATCCACAGGGAGCAATGTAAATTAAGGTTCCTTCTCAACTTGTACCTGTCCTAAATTAAAAATCTAAATATAGCCTAACAAATTAGAAAATTACAACCATCATTCTTATTTTCCAAAAATTAAATTAATTACAATCCAATGATAAGAAAACTTTCTAAATCTAAAAATCCTAAACTAAAAACTAAAATTGCTACAAAAGAACACACAAGTTAGAACAACAAGACTACAAGGTACTAAAAATAAAACTAAGAAACTAAATTAGAAACAAAAGAAACCTAAGTTAGAAAGTTAGTAATGCAATGTATGCCATGAGATGCTGAAAATTTCTAAGTCTGAAAAATTAGTATGCAGGGCTATTTTTATGCATGATTTTCTCCTAATCTAATGCAACCTAAACCTGAGTTTAATGATTGAAATTTAAACTACAACGATGCATGAATCAAATAAAAAAACAGGAAGTGAAAATCGATTTAAAATGAATAAAATATGAATGCATAAACATGACCTAAAAAACAATTGTGCAGAAATTTTGCACACAGGTGGGTCCGACCAGCCATGTTTGAGTCACTGGTTCACCATCTTTCCAAAATTATTTTTTCTTGAAATTATGGGGTTTGAAAATACACTGATCAAACTTTAATTTCCCCAAGTTTCATAAAAAAATAATGTGTTTTGATCAGGTTTCTAATCGTAAACTTTTCATATAAAATCTGTCCTGAAATTCCTCTATCAATGTGCTGAATTGTGCACTTTATATTGGGATCCGAATTTCCAAAAATTATTTGGCCGAGATTATTGGCTTAAACCTCTGATTTTTCTTGCTTATGCAATTTAAAACTCCAATTCCAGCAACTTAAACATGTCTAAACTCTACCAATATGAATATGCATGCAATGTTAATTAGTTCCAACCATAAACTATGCACAAGATAAACATAAAATTGAATTGATCATAAAAATAAAGACAATAAACAAAAGTTTAAGAATTTAAATGTGTGGTGAAAACAAGAAAAGTAAATGTGTGGTTTTAACATAAACTTAAATGTGTGGAAAAACATAAATTTAAATGTGTGGAAGTGTATTCTCCTCTTTCAAAATTCTTTTCTAAGCAGGGTCATAATTTGAATCATGCTCTTAGGGCCTTTGGGTCGTCAATCCAAACACCAACAAGAAAAGAAACATAAAACAAGCACCAATCACCCAAGGACAAGAAAGAAAAATTGAAAGAGTAAGAAACAATTTTACTAATATGCAAAGTCTTACATGAGATAAAAAAAAAAAAAAAACAATGACAATTACATACTAGGATGAGAAGCTTCTTCTAGTTGAAAAACCCAAGGGCGTAGTGTGATTTTAGGTCAAATCTCCTTGAGGACTTCAATGGAGAGAAAGAGAGAGGAAGAAGATGGAGTGTATAGTAATTCTAGAGAGAGTTGGTCTATCTTCCCATGAGAGGAGAGAGATGCTTATGACTTCAATTTATAGATTTTTGTTCTCTTTCTTTCCTTCTTTGCTCCAAGTTTGTAGCATGCAATCTTCTTTGTATGGCGAGTCCCTTCCTTGGCCAACAATTCTTCAAAGAAATAGCAAGGTGAGTGAGAGATTTTTGGTGCTATCCATGTGCAAAAATTGAAATCCCGAGTATAAATTATAGCACCAACTTCCAAAGGCCATATCTTCCTTGTTTTAGCTCCGATTGACACAATCTTGAGTTCTAAAGATATCTACTCGAAAAGGTCTTTCCAACGGTGTATGGATTGTACCAATTCGACAGTTGGATTAAGAGTTATGGCCAGTTTAATATTGTTGCTTCTGAAAAATCCAAAAATACTTGTGCACATATGGAATGATAGTTGTGCAATGGGGTGTGTAGGACCTATGTGGACGTCCAAAGGGATCTTGGGATATTTCTTTCATTGTTTCTTGACTCCCCTTCCATCTTTGGTTTGCTTCCAAACTTCTTTGATTGATTAGTCAACTCTTTTAACACACTTTCTTTTCTTGAATTTCTTTCTTGATTTTTGAGTTTTCAAACTCAGTAAGAATTAGATCTTACCAAATCTGAAGTTTCCTTTCTTGATCTTGAAATTACAAATCTAGTTTTACATTGTTGACTTTTCAAACTCTCCAAAAATACCAAAATATGTGGGTCCACCAAGAAAGATGTCCTACCTTTGATCTCTCTCAAATTTCACCAATGTGGGTCTCATTCTTGATTTCTCCTACACAAATTAAAATAAATTGATTCAAGAATAATTCTATATAAGGAATTTAAATGGACGATGCATGGGACCCTACTTGATGTACCCAAAATAATCGACTTTCTAAAAATAAATCTCCAAAAATGGCAGGTTTCATGAATTTATGCAAAAAGAGTGATTTTTTAGCAAATTATGCATGAATGCACTACAATGGACCCTAAATGCATAAAAACATGATTTGACACAAAATAAAGCTCTTTAATATCAATAAGCCCTTAAAATGCTCCAAAATGTGTATGAAAATATGTGCTTTTCAAGACTCATCACTTGTATCGTTTTTCAAATAAGGTAAAAACTTTAGGCTTTATTTGAAATTTTCTCTTATAAAATTCTCATCTTTGCTGATGGTGAGGATTCTAGAGTTTCTATTTGGAATTGGTACTCATCTAGTTGCAACCAAAATGATCTCGTTTGTTCTAGGACTGTCATACCAGATTCCACCATAGCAGTTGGTGGAGTTGCTCAAGAGGAGTATCAATTAAGATAAAAGCGGTTGGTGGCATTGCCCGAGTAGAGTACCTACTAGGTAGGGGTGGACCCAGGATTTCATCTTGCGGGAGAGGGGGAACTTAAAATAAAAAAAAATTAACAAATCAAGATAGCTAATATTCTTTTATATTTTTTTTTCTTAACATATCTCTAACTAAATTTGTTTTGGGTTTTTGGTGATGTGCATGAGGCATTTTTGGGAGCTTTATCTAATTCAACTTCTGAAGCCTTTTCATTATAAGAACACAAAAACTTTAATATCTCCAAAAAAATTCCACGATTGATTAAACTCTGACTTTCATCTTGTCCCTTAAAAGCACAAGCTTGAAATTCAAGCCAACAAACTTTATCAATCGAGGCCTTAAGGCGTAACCGATTGTTTGCAATTTGTTTAGAAGTGAACTTGTCAAGCACTTTTTTTTATGTGTTGAGATTGGTTCATCAAGTCCTCACATGATCTCTTGGCATCTTTATGAAAAGTATTAGGACCTTTTCCCATATGATTTAACAAAGCCCAATTTCTTCCATCCCTAACTTTCTTTTAATTCCAAAATCCGTCAATGGTGAATGCAATTTGTCCAGCATGTCCGATTGGCTTATGAAGGAGATAATATAAAAGACAAAAAGTTGCATCTTTCTTTGAAGAATATTCCAACCACGAAGGAAATAAATTAAACCAAGACTCTTGAAAGGATGAGCCATTGATCCAGATTTCGGATACTTTGAGAGCTTCGGTTGGTATAAACCAACCTTTATGTACTTTTGTCAAATTTCATCGCGTTGACTAACATCATACTCCCATATCTAGCGATGCAATCCTAGAACACACTCCAAAGAACCAATATCATCATCATTATTGATTTCAGTTCTTTGAAGTTTTGTAGGATGATTTTCAGCAATCGGAGTTTCCACGATAGATGTGGGCGATGGCCCATCATCATCTAAGTTTGTAGGATTTTTTCTCTTGAAAAATCCATCAATTGTAGATGACTTTCCCATCTACAAATCAAATAAAAATCATATTTATTATAGATTTCATATTCCGATTTGGTCTTCTTCTTTTTTTTTGACTTTGTGCAAACAATTAAGGGGGGGCCACTTGTTATAAAATTAATATATAAACTAATTAAAGCATATTATATATAGGGGCTAGTGATTTTAGAGGGCCCCCTCGGGCCTACACCTAGGTCCGCCCCTGCTACTAGGATGAAGAAATGGGAGAGGGAAGAAGATAGGTGAAGAGCCAAGAAGAAGGGGAGAGTGGAAAGAGAAATGGTCGGAGGAGGCTTGGGAGATTTATTTTGAAAAGGGCATAAGGGCATTTTGGTATTTTTTCTAAAAAAGAAAAAAGAAGAGAAAGGTTGTAGGTGCAAGTGATTTTCGCCCGATGTCCTTGATTGAAATCCTGTTGAAAAACTTAAGCCCCAATTTGAAATGTGAAGTTTTTTCCTTTCTTTTTTGTCCTGAAGTTTTTTTCTTCATGCTCACCCCAATTTCTCTCTACAATCACCCACCCCAGCTCAGACACCACCGCCCCCTCCAGTAGCACCGCCAGAGGGGCAAAGGGAGAGGGAGAGGGAGAGGGAGAGGAAGAGGAAGAGCTTTTCTTTATGTATGAAAATTTTTAAGGCATAGCTTAAAACTAACATGAATCATGAATGATGGTCCAAAGGTGCAACCAACTTGCATCTACAAAGACAAGGTTGGCAAACGGGCCGGTTTAGTAAAATCAGATCAAGTTGACCAGGGGTGTCTATAGATAGAACTAGGCATGTAAATCTGGGTGGGCCGCCCAAGCCCGGCCCGAAAAAACCATGCCTAGGTCGTTGACTTAGTCATCGAGCTGGCACGGCCTGGCCCGAGAGCAAAACATGGGCCATGCTAGGCCAGGGCTGC
This sequence comes from Cinnamomum chago, assembly GCA_038049695.1. Taxonomy (NCBI): domain Eukaryota; kingdom Viridiplantae; phylum Streptophyta; class Magnoliopsida; order Laurales; family Lauraceae; genus Cinnamomum; species Cinnamomum chago. The sequence goes on from CP142454.1 coordinate 78,648,327, forward strand.
CAGGCCCAAGGCACGGCACGAATTTTGCGGCCCCAAGCTCGCGGGCGGCCCGGCCCAGCCCCAGGCACAGCTTGAGGAGGCCCAACGGTCATATTTTTTGAACACCCCCCCCCCCTCTCAAAAAAGGGTCAAAAATCTATTTTTTTATATTTTAAACACCCCCCCCCCCCCCCAACCAATAACTATAAACATCAAATGGGGGGGGGGGGGGGGGGGGGTATTAGTGTCTTTTGATCACTTTTTACCATTATACCCCCCAACTGCTATAAAACGGTCATACGATGGGGTATTTTAAGTCATTTTATCACTTAAGAATTCTATAAATAGCCCTCATTTCTCTACACTCATCTACTCTCTCATTTCTCACACTCCCTCCTAAGGTTCTAAGGCTCTAAACTCTCTTAAGTTTCATTCTAAAGTCTAAGCTCTCTACAAAATTTTCTAAGAAGTGAATAGTGAGAGTGACTTCTCTAAAGTGGAAGATTCAACTAAGAAAGACTTCTCCATTAGCTCTCCCTCCCTCATAAAGGTATTTATTATTTTTAATTTTGAGTTTTATTTAGTAATAATATACTGATATACATAGTAATATTATATATTAAGTCTCATCTTCTTCCCTTTCTTATATAAATTATCACAAAAAACACATTATACATAATTATTTATTTAATTTTTTTTAAAGTCTTCTATTTAGAAAAATGGTTGGACCATCACAACCTTTCAACCCTGACTTCTCTCTAAATGAGGAAGATCTTGGATTTATTCATTTAGATCAAATTCAGGGCATAGAAGTAATTAGTCATAATCCCTAAGAACCCGAACCCACTGGTGGTGAAAAGCATGCATGTTCGGTTTCTACAACTAAAAAAAGAGAAAAACGAGATTGACTTCTCCTGTATGATCTTATTTGTCAAAGTTAATGTCTCAAATCCCAAAGGATGAATAGATGAAAAGGCACAATGTAAATATTGCAAAAATCTCATTGGTGCCAAATCATCAAACGGCGCCGGCCACCTTAATAGACACATAAGTAAGTGTGTGGGGTAAGAGGTGGAATCATCCAAACACAACTTTCTCAAACAGATTCATCTGGTGGTTTAGGAGTTTTCAACTATAACCCTAATAATTCTAGATATCAACTTATTAAGTTTATAATACTTCGCCAATTACCATTTTTACTTGTCGAAGACCGATCCTTTGAAAGATTTTTGAGGTCTACCTTTGTTCCTTCATGACAGAAAATATCTAGAGTTACTGCTAGAAATAATGCAATAAAAACTCTTTTGAAAAAAAAGAAAGTTTAAAACAGGTTTTTCAAAATATACCTGGAAAAGTGGCTTTAACTTCAGATTTATGGACATCTAAACAAAATTTTGGGTACATTGCAATTACATCACATTATATTGATAGTGATTGAGTGATGCAGAAAAGAATGATTTCATTTTCTTTATTAGAGTTCCCACACAGTACTAGTGCTAGGATAGGGTCCACCATCCTTGAAAAACTTAAAGAATATAAAATTGAAAATAAAATAATTTCTATAACTTTAGATAATGCAAGCACTAATAATGTCGCAGCAGATTTACTAAAACCTGCGATTCAACTTGATTTAAATGGAGATTTATTTCACAATAGATGTGGATGTCACATCATAAATCTTATCATACAAGTAGGGGTAAAATCTATTAGAGATAATTTAGAGAGCATTAAATGGATTGTAGGATAATTTTTTTGTTCTCCCTCACGAAAACAATGGTAGAGGGACATGTGTAAATTTAGGTTTAAGACCAAAAAAAATATCACAAGAGGCAAAGCATAGATGGAATTTTACCTATAAAATGTTAAAACAAGCATATGCCTAAAAATGGCACTAAATCAATATTGTCGACTTTAATTAATACATGAAATATTTTTATAAGTGATGATAGATGAACCATTCTTAAGATCATAAGAGATTTTTTTGAAGTTTTTCATGATGCAGCATTGTTATTTTCCAGGGTATATTATCCCACATCAAATCAAGCTTTAACCCATTTTTATGAAATAAGTCTTACTTTTAAAAAGTATAGAGATTTTCAAGTTTTTCAACTTATGTGTGCACAAATGGAGGCAAAGTTTTCATAATATTGGATAATAGCTCATGTAACATTTTGTATAGCTGCTGCAATAGACCCTAGATTGAAATTAAAAGGTGTAGAAACCCTTCTTGATGAAATAAAATCTAACATGAATACAACTAATATAAATGACATGTCTACAGTTAAGACATAATTAGAAACACTTTATTTGGATTATGCTACCCGATTAGGTAGATCCATAGCACCCACGATCCCAACAAGCCCACCTCAAGTACAAAAAGGGAAAAAGAAGGTCATTTAGAGTATTGTGAGAAAATCTCGCGGAAGTAACTCATCTTTTTCTGGATGATCCTCTTACAACCTTAATGAATTAACAATGTACCTGGAGATCAATCTTGTTCCAATCTCGGATGATGAAGAAGATGTTTTTGATCTTTTAGCATGATGGAAATCATTCGAAACTAAGTTTCTTGTGCTTTTCACTATGGCCCGTGATATGCTAACAATACCAGCGTCTACAGTTGCATCAGAGCAGGCATTTAGCACAAGTGGGCGCCTTATTTACCCAGAAGGATTATGCTTACAGAAAAATCGTTGAGACCTGCGTGTGCTAATGGGATTGGTATCAAGCAGATGATAGGGAACAACACATCGATGATGATTTCGAGATAGAAGACAAGCTATCGACGTTACATATATCATAGTATATATATTTTTTAGAATGTATAATAGGCTTTCAACTTGGAATTTATTTTTTAGAATGTATCATAGGTTTTTAAAGGTGTAATTTATTTTTTAAAATGTACCATAAGTTTTCCAAGTTCAAACTTATAATTTTTTTGAACTTTTGTAACTTAAATTTCAAGGATATACAATTTATTTAATGTATTTCTTCAAAACATCATTAGCGTTATTCTACTTATTTATTTCTCTTAATTTCTTCATTTTAATGAAATTGATATGAGCGTCTAAGTCCAAGTTTGCGACTTTGTGTCTGTCCAATTTTTAAAAATAATTAAAAAAAAATTTAAAAATTTAAAAAAAAAAAGGGAAGGGGGGTCTGTGGGCCACCCACGAGTCGGGCCTGGGCCGTGCTGGGCTGACCCCCAAAGGGTTGGGCACGGCACGGCAAGGCCCGCATATCAATCATGGGTCGTGCCGGCCTAGCCCAGGCACAACTGGGCCGTGATGTGCCCAGATTTTCATGTCTATATAGAACCCTAACTTGTATCCAACCCTTGGTTTTTTTTTTTCTTAACGAATAAGTCACATAACTCCAACCTGCAACCAATGCTGGTCAACCCAACCAAGCTGATATAACTTGCATCTAATGTAGGCCAACTTGTTTAACCCAATGCAACCTCTATGAATAAGCTTAATTAGGCCAAACCGAAATCATTTCAAACAACAAGACTACATTTAAGTGTGGTTACAATTATAGTTGTTAATTTCATTTCAGGTCCTATTTCGGTCAGGCGTTCAAAATAAAATATTTCAGTCGATTTGGAATTTCGGTGTAACATTTCAAAATTATGTTTGGGGTAAATAAATAAAACCAAAATATACATATATGATAGGAAAATAAAGATAAAAAATATATAAATATAACCTTTAAGATTGAAGCTAGGACAAAACCACCACAACATTTCGGTCATTTCATAAATTTTGGCCAATTTAAGAAGAAATCCATCTTTTCGGACGAAACTAACTGAAAGTCAAACCGAGAAGTTACAACATGCTTTTTTTTTTAGTCATTTTGGCCGAAACGAAACGAAATTAATAAATTAATAACTATGGTTGCAAGCCAAACACAAGCTTGGGTCATTCCATATAAAATGAACTACTTTGTGTGTTAGAATATCAAATCACCAAATCAATTCAATGAGTTTAGGTACACAGGCCGACCTTAACCAAGCCTGATTAAATGGATTATGCTGGTTATGTGAGTTTTAAGAATGGATCCTAACTTGACTCATTTAACTACAAGCAAGATTTCCCCCCACCCATGACCACCCATATCTGTTGTGGGTCGAGTCAAATTTTGCCACCCACTACAAAGATGAGGAAAAATCAACATTTTCTAATGTCGTGGGAAAGAAAGTTCCATTCCTTTACCCCTCCAAAGCTAATTTCACAAGTCCTCTTATGGTAACCCTTCCTAAAACAAAACTCACACTCACACTCACTTTCTCACTTCCATCAAAATATTCTCCCCCTCAAAAGTCACCCCAATCTCTCTCTCTCCGTACAGGTGAATTAAGTGCACTTGTTTGGAGATGCCCATGACTAATTAAAGAGGAAGTTTAGGTGCCATTAAATAAACCATTAAACTTTGCAGTATGTTGTGCCATTTAGTGCATTGCCAGCTATCAGAGGATAAGATAAGATTGATATAGATCGGATAAGCCTGGTGGGATCATTTCCAACACTCTTTTCTTGTTTAATCGTTGGTAGGTTAACCATATTTAGGGAAACCCCAACCATTCGCTTGCGGGCTCAACCCCCCAAGACTTAAAACTCATAAAAAAAAAATTGAAAAATTATCGTATCGAGAAAATGTTATTATATTTTCCAGTTTGGGATTTTTTGGGGTTATATTGTAAAATGTTGTGAAAATAAATTAATTTTTAAATACTTTGATATTGAATAAATACAAAATAAGTACAATTTTTTTGTGTGTAGTTTTCCCTGTTTTCCTCATTTTTTTTAATCTTCTCAGGTTTCTCTCTCCATATTTTCATCTTGATTATATTCTGAAAGTACTGTTACAGATGTACTTGCTTTGAACAGAGAGAAGGCTCATGTCATCTACCTACTTCTATTAAACATTATTTTTCTTGCTATAGTGACCAAGAGAAACTATTATTGGGTTAGTTAACCCTAATCATCATAGTTGGCCGAACCACAATGCTCTTGGATGCAAATTACAATATTTTCTTGCATAGGGAGAAATACTTTCTTGATTTGCTTCAATAGTGAACCATACCCTTTTTCTTTTCTTTTCTTTTTTTTTGATAAGCACATTGCATTTCAATAACAAGAATTTTGGAGGTTTTTAATGGCAAACTCTAAAGGGCCCTTTGTTTACATGAAATTTAACATATAAGGATTTATGGTGAGATAAGTTCAAGCAAAATAATTATTAAAGAGGTAAAATGTGAAGGACATAAACAAATGTAAATGGGACCTTGACTTTGGTAGGGTTTGAATTATTAGGGTGATGGTGGGTTATTCGTTGTCCATCTCATGTTGGTTCATTTTCAAGTAAAATAGAGATCATTTTGTTTCCATGTATGGATATTCACCCTTGTTTATTTAGTTTTAACAACTTTTAAAAATGCATGTCTTGGAGTTTCAATGAATTCAATTACATGAAATAAAAACTGCAAATCTTTATTTTTCTTAATTGCTTTAAGAGTGTTTAAATGCATAGAAAATAACAAAATAATGTATATAAATTGTAAAAATAGACTTTCAACACATTTCTTGTTCTAAATAAAATTAATTAACCAATGAAATGAATAAGGATACATTTGAAGAAGTGCGTCCTATTTATGCATATTTGACCCATGGTAAATTGAATGGCTAAACAAAATTAGAACAATGCTTTGATGATGAAGATTAAACTAATAAGTCCGCACAAAAGCATAACATGTTGCAAAACAACACAAAACATAACATGTTGCAAAACCCTCTAAATCCATCCAAGTTTTATAAACATGACTAGAACCAAAACACAGCAAGAGTATTCCTGAAATATCTATTCAATTTAAAACACAAATTTTAAATTTTGTGTTTTGTTTTTATTAGGCATACCCTTTCATTGATATGCTGAAATGGACGCCACATGAAACAGGGAGGCAACCATTGCTTCATGTTGGGGCCCCTCCCTATAATCAAACATCTTGATAAGGACAATAATTCAGAATATAATTGTCCAGAAAAAAAAAATCAGTTGGGGTATGATTGGTTATTGTAACTCAGTTATTAGATGGTAATTAGAAAAAGATAATGCTTGGGGCATTGGTACACTTGTTGCAATTGATTGAAACATGTAAAGCAGTGCCAGAGTACATTGTTTATTCCCACAAGAAGGTAGCTTTTGATTGGAAATGGCTCAGATGGTTATCCAAATTTACATGCAATGCATGTAACTAATGGAATTTATTAATGGTACTTAGGGTGCATTATTAGAATTTGGAATATATTAATAGTTTATTAAGGTTTTGATTAGAAAACAAACAAAGGAAGTAGAGGGGACGATCTTATCAAAGGCTTTTGGAGGATAGTCCATGTCAATGTAAACAAGTCTTACAGAAGTTAATTTGGATTGATAGATTGTGGTTGAAGCTTGAATTTTATGATTCCAAGATAAAGAAAGTGATATCTTAGATCTACTTTAGCATTTGGCTTGACTTCCACATGCTCTCTTCTTTTCCACAAATCAAATGGCAAATACAATAGAGGTGGCAACAGGTCTATTTGATGAGCTTCAGTCTCAGGTCAATTTGTGTAAGCAATGTGTATATACTCAACCCAAATTCTACTTCTTATCAATATATATTTAGGTGAAAGTTAAAAAGATCAACCTGAATCTAGCAAAAGGAAAATAAAAAGGTCAATCTAAAACCTTGAATTACCAGGTCATACTTGATTGTTTAGCTGGTCAATGTAGGAATATATAGTTAAGCTAGATCAGGTCGGCTTTGGGTTAGTGGGCTGAGAGTACAAACTCAATCAAGTTTAGACCATTTTATAGTTTAAAGATATTAACTCAAAACCAATGTTGTGAACAAGGGGTTGCTCAGTTAGTTGGTAACCCGCTTCTTACCTCAGCTAGTATCAAGGGATAGATATTTTTTTACCCACAGGGATGGAGAATCTTACCACGAGAGTAGATATTATCTCCGTGGACAAAGTATTATCTCTAGGTTCGGAGTTTCTTACCATGGGAGTCCATATTATCTCCTAGAGATGGAGTCTAATATGAGGCCCAACACATTGGCTGGGTTAAAAAAAAAAAAAATCAACAAAAATGCCTGTTACCTGATCAGGTTTGACACTCTAGATTGGTTTGATTGCAATGGTTGGTGTTGGAGGGGCCAAATTTGGGTCTGTCCTGAGTCCTGACACATGATAGATGTGGATATGTGTAAATGACTTGTCTCAAAAGAGTACACATCACGCTGCAAATGCATTGTGTATCTACGAGCAGTCATAACCTTATCTAAATAATTTGTAAATGAATCACATGATGCCCTTATCAATGCAAATAAAAGATAGCTGATAAACCCAAGCCATGATGGGATCTTAAGTCCATCCAAATATGAATTGATCACCCAATGAAACAAAATTTACTTAAGTTGGTAGCTCAGTTGGTTAGGCACCTCCCTTCCACATAAACAATAAGAGATCAATCCCTAACTATATTATTGATGGCGAGAGACTTGAGAATTAGTGCGTACAGATTAGGTTTGTGAGTATTTATCTTAAGAAAAACTATGGGGAAAAATAACCACTAAATCATCTTTACAATGTGACGGATGATTTAACCCCAAATGGTAGATCAGTTGACCTAAGACCACAATTTACACATAAAAATTATAGGCTATTTAGATAAGCAGAAGTGTCCGGGCACACTTCAGTAGGAGAAGCTTTTTGTGAAACATAGATTAACAAAAGAGAACACGTAGAGTGAAATGTGCCACGTCCAAAGACAAGTAGCCTTTTTTGCATCATGTGACACATTGAACTCATGAGACAACTGGGAGTCAGTGCCCTTCATCTGAACCTTTTAATATTTGCTCATTTGCAGTCCGGGATCCACTTAGATGCCCGCTTAGACTAGAGTAGACGTAGCGATCTTTTTATGGATAATGGTAATGATAAAAAATTAATCTCATCAATTCATCCTAACTTTTGATTTAATACTCCTTAAATTTATCGGTTTTTTTGGGAATAAATTCAATTCAACTGTGGGTAAAGATTTGCTGAAAGTGGAATTGGGGTCCCAGTGGAATCATAAGAGATGAGAGGGTGAAAGGGCCTACACTCATGAAAGGTGGACCCATAAAACTGGACACTGCAGGTAGGAGTATGACAACTCATGTTGATTTGGTGGACCCCATTTTGGCATAATGCGGATGAGAATTTGCGAGGAAATGAAGAGAAGATGTTGAAATAAAGAAGGGAGAGAGAGAGAGAGATTAAATTGTTTGGTGACGTGGCGAAAGAAAACGAGAAGCTCAAGATCCGAGTGGAGGCCCCGCTTCACGTGCCTTCATGCGTCTCTGAAGAACGTCAAGTATTGGCGTGACACGTGGCAATACGTGAAGGAAGTGGCACGTGTCGCGATCTGCGCACCTCAAAGGGACCACCTTGCTGCTTTCTAGAACGAGGCGAAGGCTCACGTCGCGACAAAACTGTGAGGTCAGGGTAAGTTTTTCGTAGCCTTGTACAACATCAAGTTACCAAAATACCCTTTTCATTTCATGGCTCTCTCTCCCTTATTTCTTTTTACCTTATTTTTAACACTGGGCAGTTGCACACCGAATCCTAGGGTTTCTCTCTTTGTATTTTTTTCTCTCTCAAGAAATACTTTAAGCATAGTTTAAAATCTTGCTATAAGTAGCCGTATCGATTAATCCCAAAAATCAATAATGCTGTATTAGTATTGGTCGCGGTTCGCGGTCTATCGCAGTCGTCATAGTTTGAATTTATTTTTATCCCAAAGAAAATTGAAGAACTTTTTAAAAAATCTAAAATATTGTAAAATGCTGAAAAGCAATGTTTGTTTTCATTAGTAATAACTATAAATCAAAATATTGACTCCCTTAAGCCATAACATCTGATATTTCTCTATAATCTAAAATTTTATAAATTTTATTTATAATTGAATATATTTACATGTATATAGTTGAAATATCACAAATTCTATGAAATGCAATTATAATTGTGACTTATGAGCTATCTATTAGCGTTAAATTCAAGAAAACTTTTACTCATTATTCAATAAAAATCACTCCAAATAAATTTTTGTAACTATTTTACAAATATCTATAAGATTTCAAGAAAAATCTCAATTAGTAGATCTATCCTCAAAATGTGTAGATAAAAGAGAATGAAATGTATTCACAACTAAAAGAGCATGCAGTCCTCATTTCTAATTTATTTCTAAATATCTTAAAAAATATAAAAAATGATACTGACTTTGGTAAAGCTGTATATGATTTCCCCTAATGAAATTCGTGAGAAAATAAAACTTTTTGATGGCTTAAAAGTGAAATAGGTATTGGGGAAGAACAAGGGTAGCATCTAATATATCAGTCAAGACCAATATTTTGAAATATCAGCAAATAAATTTCGATAATTTGGAGACATTTTGCCGATATAAGGCCACGACCAATACACATGCAAATATCGGAACAGTATTGGCCGATAATTTGAACAATGATTTTAAGGGTTTGTTTGAAAAGTCTAATACTATAAATAAGAGCTTATTTTATTAAGGTCTAAAGTAAAATCCTAAATTTTAACTTGTAATTTACAATTTAATTTGCTTGGCAAAATTATAAAAAAAAAAATCTTATTTCATGAGGTAATCAGGGCTCACTTTTAGGAATTATGGTAATTGGAGCATGTCTTTTCAAAATTACAATGTATAACTCTTCATTTGGTCACTTTGAAAGTTTATGAGATTGTCTTCATTCAAATTACACATAAATTTTGCATTGTCCACCTTTATCTACTCTAGTTAAAAAGCTCTAAGAAAAAGGTACACCCATCTTATTTTTTTTAGAGGCAACACACTTATTTATAAATAAGTTCCAAAATAAGAAAAAATTAATTAGAGATTTATCAAATGCTCTATTATATAAATAAGCTCTAAATTACAAAATAATAGCTTATTTTTAGAGTCACCAAATGAGCCTTACTTGTAATTATCTTCATTAGATAAATACAATTCATAAATATATTCTAAATGATGACAGGGCATTTCAACTTCTCATGTTTTGCAAAAATTTCATATGAGATCTCATGGTAGGGGTGCTCATGGGCCGAGCTTGGATATGTAAGTATGGCCTGATTAATAATTGGGTCGAGCTTGGATTAAGTGATGGAAAGCTCATAGCTCGGCTCAGTCCGGCTTGTGTAAGAAATGCATGTAATTTAATTTAATTAGTGCTATAATGCCAACAAAAGTGATGAAAAGCCCGGTTCAGCTCTGCCTAATTAATTAAATGGGCGGACTTGAACCTAGCTTTTATGGCCTGTATTAGGTTTGGGCCAAGCCTAGACTAGTGTTTCTAAAGTTGGACCAAGCCTTGATATGCCTTAGCCCAGCCCATGAACATCCGTATCTGATGGGTTTCTCTTTTAATTAAATGATCTCATGCTAGGATATAAAAGTAGGCTCGTGAGCATTTGTACTACTCTCATGGGTTTCTTTTTTCCTCTTTTTGTACATATCCCATGAAAAAACATTACCCTCACCTACTAACTTGACTCACACCTAACCCACATAACCCAACTTTTAATGTGCAGGCCGGTCATGGAAAAGAAAAACTCGACCTTTATTAAATGGGTCAGAGTACCTTCAACGTTGTCACCCACAATAGGTGGAACCTTTTTAAAAATCGGGTTAAGAGTTGATCCCTATAATTTAATCCATTTCGAGGATTTGATGGTTTTATATTTTGGTAATATTTCGAAAAAGATTTTCTACGGAAGTCCGAAATTCAAATTTGGTGCAAAAAAAAATTTCTCAGTAAATTAGCACTAATGTTGTTTGGTGCGGCTTCAGATTCCTCACCGAAAACTAATATTTACTGTTTGCTGCAACAATGTCTACAATCTAACTTTTTATAAATTCAGTTGGCCTAAAACCACAGTTTGCACCCTAAGGTTGTAGGTTCGAAACTGTAATAAAACACTGAGGGGAGTTTACTCGGCTTCCCAATAGACCCGAAAAGATTATTCCAGTCCAGAGGATGGGGAACCCTCCCATAAGCAATATACATATATATATATATATATATGGGAAAGTTTCAAGTGCATCTATGCCTCATCATAGGGTGAGAGACACTTCCCATTTTTGCACATGAAGACAAGGATGTGTACCTCACCCTAAGTTCTTGAAAAGTAACTTTTGTATTTGAAAATGTCCAATTATGGAAGTGTCCCTCACCCTATGGTGAAGGATGAATGCACTTGAAACCTCTCCTCTATATATATATATATATATATATATAATCCATCTTATCCCAATAGTAAAAAAAATTGATGAAATCCCTAGCACAATATTAGCAAAAGGTAAGGGTAGTTATGTCATTTCATCCAAATGTCTCTCTCCAAACCTTATCCAAATGCCCCCTCTATAAGAACAGGACAGAAGAGAGAGCCCCTAGCAAACCTCCAAAACAAAAAAAAGAAAAACCACGCGCATCTTCATACTTCACACGCATCTCCTCCTTCAATGGCCGCTCGAAATCGCCTCTCCAAGCCCACCTACCGCTTTTTCTCAGAAAACCCAGTAATCTCCGACTCCCAAACTATGGAATTCGACGAGTCCGACGTCTGGAATTCCCCTCCCCTCCCTCTCGAACCCAAAAAACCAATACCCAGTTCAAGGATTTTGAAGAAATCGTCGAAAAGAGCCGATTCGGGCGATCGGGCTGCGTCCTCGCTGCCTGTGAATATACCTGATTGGTCGAAGATTCTGAGAGAGGATTACAGGGATTCGAGAAGGGGGGGAATCGATGGAGATTCTGATGATGATGAGGAGGAGGAATCTGATGGGAGGATTCCTCCTCATGAGTTTCTGGCGAGGCAGTTGGCGAGGACGAGGATTGCTTCTTTCTCAGTTCATGAAGGGGTTGGAAGGACTCTAAAAGGGAGGGATCTGAGCAGGGTGAGGAATGCTATTTGGGAGAAAACTGGGTTTGAAGATTAGAGATTAGAGATGATGACCCAAACAGAGGAAAAGGAAAAGGAAAAAGGAAATGGGAAATTGTTTTCACTGTTTTTTTCCCCTTTTCCATAGAGAGATGATAGAAGAAGGTCCCTTTTTTTTCTTTTTCTTTTTGTTTCTTCAACATTTTTTTTTTTTTTTTTGTTCAATGTTGTTTGGGTTTGATGATAGGTGATGGGGGGATTCATGGGTGTTTATTATTCTAACTTTGCCATTCAAATCTGAATGTGGGTTATTTATATATGTTCTGGTTCTTTCAATGCCTCTGTTTTAGTGACCATGGATGGGTTCTTTCTATTCTAACTGATGATCTGAAATTTTACAATGACTCTACCGTTGATGGGCATTGATGGTTTATGTTGCAGAAAGAAATGTCAGTATCTGTAGTCTGTACTCTTCTTCATCATCCCTATGAACTTGAAAACTTAAAAGACTTGGAGACAAAAATGGAATGGAATGGTGGTCCTAGGAAAAGGCAAAAGGATTGTAGCAAACTTCCAGTCTGAGTAATAAGAGTTTGACATTTTATACAGTTGAAGAGTAGTAAAAAGTCAGTGGTAGGAATCATTGAATCATGAAGTTTAGATTATAGCATTCTTATCCATCCTACAATCAAAGGTTTACCTTCAGAATTCAAGGCCATGATAGAGAAGAAAAACTGGGTCTGATGTCTAGTTGCAGTCAGGGCTTAATATGATTGCTTTTTTTTTTTTATAATTCTCCATTACAGCCCTCCTTATTTGCTCCATTTTCTGTTTTCTTATAAGGTCTAATTTATGAAATGCATGGCTGCTTTTACAAGTACCAACAGTGACATTAGTCTCATTTGATACTAATTCATGATCCATAATTAATGTATATCACAATAAAGTTACAGAACTTTGAGGAAGGACTTAAAATTAAGGATAAGGGACATAATTCAATTGGATAGGATTCCACCCACCCCATCTGGTGGCAGCTATAACTGATGCATTCAGGTGGGCCCCACATGAATATTTTAAAAAGCAAGCCTATGACATGAGATGCATTTTATAATACAACCTTTAGTTACTAATTACTGATATGAGGGAATAAAAGATTAACACAATTATATATAAAAATAAAGAGGACTATGCTTGTTGTTTTTACCTATGACATTTCGTTTTCTATTAGTCAATTTCTTTGTCAGCATTGCATGGGTTCTTCCTATTAATCTTTTTCTTATTGTATTAATTATTATTTATTGAATGTTTGAAAAATAATCTAATCCACATCATTCAATTAATTTTGAGCATACCTAAACTACCCTTAACTTACATTGTCCAATTGCATATCAGAGGTCAATAAACCATTCTGTGAATTATTGTGTAAAGAGTCTTAAGTAGGCGTTTGTATATTGCCGCGGAGAAAATTAAGAATTTAATACATTTCATAGACTACTTCAGCCACAAAGGTTTTAGCCCAAGCCCCCAACAGATGGCAATTTACTGTCTCTAATTCAAAAATTAAAACTTAGTGAAATTATATTCTCATTATCTTTATATCAGTTGTGGCTTCGAAACTGTACTACTACACTGGGGCCACAGGAAAATTTTACCCTGCTTTTTCTCCTGAGCCTATAGGGATTATTCTGGCACAAAGGACTAGAAACCGTATGTTATAAAAAAAATCATCTTTATATCTGATTATGTAATTTTTTTTAATCTATAACACTTTAAACTGAAAACAATTAAAGAAGAAGCTATGCAATTTCTATTTTGATATTTTTCTAGTCTTATGCTTAGAAGAAAGACCAAAACAAGATTCAAATGTAAAGCAATGCAGATATGTATCAGCTGACAGAGAGACCTCTTGACTTTGAATGAGAAAATCGTTTTTACCCAAGTTCATCTCTCCCCTCAACATTCAGCCACCTCTGCAAAGGTATGGTGCATTTACTCCAAGGCAAGGACTCAATATTAAGGAGCAAATTTGTTGGGTTTTTCCTTGTTTGGGGTAACATTTTTTTGTGTTTGAAATAGAGTTTAATTGATTTCCTCAATAGAGAGCATTTCAATTTTATCAAAGGATGCAAGATTCGTCTCTTTTGTGGAAATAAAAGTTTTAAAAGCACATAATTATTTCATTACGCAAACAAGTCAACAATGAATTTTCTCACTCTATTTTTGAGGGGCATGCTATTTTTTATGGGCATGCACATTTAGTCTCATGAGCTCAACAAAACATTGTTAAAGAGATGAAAGATGAAAAGTGAAAAATATAAGATACTAGTGATATTGATGAGACCTTGACTTTTTTAAGATCTGACTTACTGAAGTCATCCTTAGGTATTTATTTGTTATTTTTTATTTTTCACTTTTTATTGAAAGGGTCAATTTTTATATGGTCCTTGTATCTTCATTTTTTAACCATATCTGTGTATTTAAGTCCTTTTATGCAAACAAACACCTTAAAAAGGACATTATATAACACATTAAAAGGGGTCATTATATATCTTCATTGTGGGATTTCACTATTGTACAAATGCTGAGAACTTTGACAAATTCCTAGCCACAGAAACTAACCAAATGGATCGTACTAAGTCCGGACCACTGAAGTCAATGAGAAGTGGACAAGTGATATAAATAGTGGGCCCCACTCCATGACTTCTTTTTAGCTGATGTTGTTACGTGGGCTTAGGATTTGCAGAGGCGTACCAAAGGTTGAGATAAATAGTGGGCCCCACTCCATGACTTATTGTACACAGGGTGGTTTGTTTGACCCTCTGAACCTTTCCTTACAAATCACTCGCTTTCTTTTATTCAAGCAACTGTTATTTTGAAGGGAACCCTGGAGACCACTCATCATCCTTATAAAATTTCAGTGTGGCCCACCAGAGAGACAAAATCTTAGAGCTTTATTTTTTTTTAATGATGTGTGGCCCAAAAGTTACTGGTTACTCGTAAAACATATGATTAAATTTTTTATTTTTTTAATTAAAAAAATTATAATAACATATGTGTTTAATTGAATGGGGAGCTTAAATCCAATTAGTGTGAGATTTTAACCTAGATGGGATACAATATGGGCCAGATTAGTTTGAGCAGTTTAGATTTTTGAGGTGACTCTTGTTGCACATTCACATGGTAAAATTCTCTCTGAACTGGTCCTAAAATGGCAGTTTAGGAGGTCATTTGTTCCACCCTAAAAAGGCTCATTTATATGCGTAAATGATGCACATAGATAAGGAGATTCTGAGGGTTCACTTATTAGTACCACATGCAAAAGGTCATACATAATCATGTTTGTTTGTAGTTATTTACGTATGTGATGAGTGTTAAATATTGCATATTTTACCCCTAATTAGTACAAATTTTATTAGCATCTCATATACATATCATTTGTTTTACACGGAAATTTTATCTTTTTATCACATTAACGGATTATCGGATTATCATGCATAAATCTGATTATTTATAGCGCATTTTTTATGTAATTTCTCTTGTGTACCTTACAACTACCCCAATCTTCCGGCTAGTGTTCCAAGGCATCAAGAAGAGATTTCAATAAAGAAGTTACATTAAGAAATTTTAGAAAGAGTTGAAGAATTCCAAAATAAGAGGAAAAGACTTTAAGGATAAAAGAAGTCATTTTTTAACACAATGAATTGGTTGGTGTGTTGATTAAAGCTTTGGTTGGTATGAAATAGGTTATAGATTTAAATCCTAACAATTGTATATTATTTTTTTACATATAAAATATTCCATCCATCTCACCTTTCCACCAATCAAAGCTTGTTATGACTCCAAATTGAAGGACCACAAAAAGCACATATGCTTTGATGGCTTTTGGAACCTCTCCACCAATCAAAGCTGGCCATAACTCAAAATTGAAGGACCACAAAAGGTACATATGCTATAAAATTAAAGCAATCCATGTGAAATCAAACAAGCTAATCAAAAGCCTTTCAAGTTGCAATCAATCAAATAGAAGCAATCCTTGTGAAATGAAATAAGTCACTCAAATGTTTTCAATGTTTTTATAAATTAGAATGTTTTTGTAGAGAGAACAAAAAATTCTTTTGGCAAGTTAGTATTTTAGCAATTTTATTTTACATTTTCTATATTTTTAGGTTGTAATTAGGAGCTTAGGTGTATCTAATCTAGAGAGAGTGTGTGTAATTGAAGATCATTAATGAAGACTTGAAGCTTTTTTAATGTTTAGTGGCTAAAACTCTTGAATTAGGCTCTCATTTTGAAGCTAAGTAATGTGATTAGTTCAATTACATGCATATTTTAGTTTAAATTTCCTACTTATGCATTGATTGATTAGTAGATTTTAGATTTAATTGTGTTAATCTCTCTCATTTCTCATGTTTTATCTCTATACTTATGCTTTGATGATCTCAATTGATACTTTGTAGTTGGATTAAGTTCTCTCACATAGCATGTTCTAGAGCCCTTATCTTTGATCTTTTTTAATTTGATTTTGATGATTTATTATTACGGTAGTTAGATGATAATCTAAGATTTTGACCTTTTATTTTTCTTTACTTTAATCTTCATTGTTATATCTTCCAATCCAATTAGGCCAGAGATTGCTGATTGGATTGTAGATTTTGGAGTTCAATTAGAACATACATTGATTTGATTAATTACATACTTAGTGGATTTTGGATTGCCTAATATCTTATTTTTATTGTTATTGATTTTAATCTTTATTTGATTTGTTATTTGCACTTCTAGATTGTTAGATCTACATTTCACATCACTTGTTTTAAAATCTTACACATTTCACATTACATCTTCACTTTAAATCTTCCATTTCCACCACCATTCATCCACTGGTTTAGTATAGCTTGTTAGATTAGCTTAGATCTAATTAATTTCAAATCTTAGATTGTTAATTAATTATTTACATTGCATGGTTTGATAGTTTTAATTGCTCACTTCAATTGTCTTTATTTGCTATATCTTAGTTCAATTCTACTTTAATTGGATTAATTGCTTCTTCTATCCTCTCTTTGTGGGATCGATAATCCGGACTCTTGAGTCCTTTACTACTTGACGACACTGCAGTCTTGCGGTTAAGCGTTGCACATCTAAGTATCAATCAGTATGCAATTGATAAATAAGACGTAAAAATAGCATGTGAATAAAGTCATTTTTAGAATCTCATTTTCATATGAGGTTGTAAATATCTTTTTGGGGGTTTTACACAAAAAAAAAAAAAAATAAGTGGCCGCTGCACCAAATAGGGAACTTTAACCAGTAGTGCACCAAACAGGGAATTCGTACAGAAAAAGTAACTTTTTTCACCTTTTTTTTTTTTTTTTTTGGTGGTCGCATTCAACCTTCATTTTATGTGTTGATGGTTAACTGCGGCCTTTGCTATAACAAGTGAGGGTCGCATTCGACCCTGAGTAGGCATAACCTCTTCATCTTCTTCCTTCTTCCTCGAATGTTCGAATTTTCAATTAAAAGAAGAGATGATTGGAAGATCTAGCCTAGTAAATTGTCAATCGACCCTAAAAATATTGTTGGTGGGTTGGTCAATTTAAGAAAGGTTTGGTCCCTAATAAATGTTGTCAATTGGTTGTGCATCATGTGAATTGTTGGTGCCCTGTTCTCTTCCTCATCTCTTGCTTTCTTGTTGGTAGCATTTTTTATTTTTTAGGCCATTGGTATCTTCTTGTATGGGCATGATTTTTCTGGCCCAAAGCACAAATGAGCGTGGATCTTAACTTTTGAATTGCTCCTCCAATCCATTCTTCCATTTTAGCAAAATCTGTTTCACGTGATGTTACACAAAATCATAGCATGCTAGAAATTTGAATTTGAAGCTGCAAGAGCTTTTTTCTGAAATGATCCTCTATGAGAAACTTACCAAAAAAAAAACTTTACTTGCCAGATCTTTCAGTCTTCACTTCCTTTAATCGAAAACTCAAATACTCGAGGAAGATGAAGAGGTTATGCCTGCTCAGGGTCGAATGCGACCCTCACTTGTTATAGCGAGGGTCGCCAATACAGAAAATTAAGGTCGAATGCGACCACACAAAAAAAATGTGAAAAAAAGTTACTTTTTCTATATGGATTCCATGTTTGGTACACTACTGACTAAAGTGCCATGTTTAGTGCAGTTGCCACTTAAAGCTTTTTTTTTTTTTTTAATAAAATCCTTTATTTTTTAATATATATATGTTGGGAAGGGATGGTGCAGGTTGCAATAGGGTTTCTGTTCGAATAGGCTGCAGGAA
Source organism: Cinnamomum chago (assembly GCA_038049695.1). NCBI lineage: Eukaryota > Viridiplantae > Streptophyta > Magnoliopsida > Laurales > Lauraceae > Cinnamomum > Cinnamomum chago. Next base: position 78,666,589 of record CP142454.1, read on the forward strand.
CCCCTTACAATCTTTTTGTATTTTCCACTTTTGTGGGTCCTAAATTGATATCTAAGTCCTTTTTGGGTCTAGCATCCCTAACGCATTAATTTCATAGCTTTAAACTTCACAGATTTTGAGAATTTTGTAAAAAACTTTCAAAAAGTCTCAGCCTTAGATCTAATTTTCTGCACTTATTGGGGCTGCAATCTATGATTTGATCCGTTCAATATTTTACTTATATCTTAAGATTTTGAGAACATTTCCGGATGTTGGACACACTCATTTATCCATGAAAAATGGTGGTTTAGATTAACACGGTAATGTGTTTTACATGTTTAAACATTTGCATATTTAATATTTGTATATGTAAAACCCATTTCTCTACCCCACGCGTAAATGGCAAACGAGCCCTTATAATGCTCAAAATCAAATTTAAATTATTGGGCAAGCCATTTCTAGATTTTTTTTTCCTCTTTTTTGTGTTGTTGCTTACTTCCATGATTGTGATTTATTTGTAGAGAAATTATCCTTTGATGGTCATCAATATGCATGGCACAACATTGAAGAGCAGCAGGTGGGGTAAGGCCAGCCCTGCCTAAGCCAGAGCCCATATAGCTATCAGCAAGTCAATGGAGTGTCTTTGGGATGAGTTTTGACTTGCAGTGGATCCAGCCCTAATCTCGTAATAGCCCCACTTCTTATTGATTTAAGTCACTTCATATCACAATGGAGTTTTACTCGGCTTTCCCTCATGGGCATGTAGGAATTATTCTGCTCCAAAGGGTTGATAACTTGCGTTATAAAAAAAAAAGTCACTTCATATCACATACCCCATAATGAATGTATGTAGCATCTTAAATTTTACTTTAACCAGAGTAATATTCTTGATTGGATTGAGTAATATGTAAAAAATGGGAATTATTAATCCAAGTTTTCCTACTTTACACAGATGAATTCAATGGTGTATATCGCTCTGAATATAGTAAAAATTAGTCAAGTGACTATTTGGGTGGCATGAATGCCTTGGAATAAAGAAGGTGTGGGCCTTTTGTGTGAAAATAATTCACCTGCATAGGAGTCTCCATGCTAAGATCAATATGTGATCACCTCACATTTTCAATTTCCATCTAAAAAGCAGAGTCCAGTGTATATTATCATTTCTCATTTTTCATTTTCATGTAAGCAGCATAACATGAATCCAATAAAGCAAGAAGGCTACGCTTAAAAACTCACAATTAGGATTTTAAGATGATTTGCCCTGTTAAGCTTCTAAACCATGTAAAGAAAAGGGTTTCTAAATCTTGATTTTTGAAGGCTAGATTGAAGTCATACTACATTATGTGGTTGATAGTAGGGTTGTAAATGGGTTGGTTTCGGTCCATGTCTATGGTGGACTCAGAATCGGAACCGTTAAGGAGAAAGTGGAACCGGATCAGGACCCGAAACTAGTAAATTGGCTTCGAAACCGGAACTAGAACCATATATGGGACATGTATGGATCTGGGTCCGAGTCTAGGTAGATAATGATATTTAAAAATAAAATAAAAATACATAGTTTTTAGGAGAAATTTTCGAAAATTGAGGTAATATGTCGGGTCTCAGGTCCACGGGTCCGAACTAAGGTGGAACCGGACCTGGACCCGGACCCATTTACTTATTAAGGCCTAAATAAGGACTCAGACCCGGTTTTTAACGGGTCGAAACTTCTGGATAATCGGATAATTATGGACCCATTTACATCCCAAGCTGATAGTTCTACAGAGTGATTCAAAAGAGGAAAAAAAAAAAAATGTTAGGGTGTAATGAGCGTGAGTCAGAGCCAACTGCCAAGCCAGCTCTGTTGGAGTTACTTTACTTTATGAGTTTTTCTTAGGGGTGGTGATGGGTCTGGCTGGGTCCAATTCACCACCATGAGTAGCATACTTAGGCTCAACTTGAACCCTCACCTGTCTAGTAGTCCGGCTGAAAATGTCAACTAAAATTATAATAACAATTTGGATTTGGGTTGGGTTGGATGGCCATAGTGCAGTCAACTTACCTTAGACAAATTTTGGATTGAGGTAGAGGGTTGAATAGCTAAAAATGAAGCAAACCCAAATGTAAGTATGTAACCTATTTATCCACAAGAAATGTACAACCTTAACTCCTAAAATAAGTCCTGTTGCTAGGTTGGGCTAAAAATTGCGAGAACTAGTTTCATACTATGCTTTTGGTGATGCTTATGAGCATACTGGCAAAAGCCAACCCGGCCTGCCAATCCAGCCCAACTTGTATATGACCCGCTCACCTGACCGGCATAATATACGGGTCGGTTGCGGGTCAAGCTATCTTAATTCGCATTGAAATGAGTCAGGTTAAGATTGACTCTATTAACCCGCATAACCCGCACAATCCATTTGTCTTTTCTTGCATCTAACGCTTATACTCAATACTTACTTTTATGAAATGTATCTTTTTATTTTTATGAAAAATTTATTTTATTTCTATTAATTTTGTTATTTTATTTTTATAATCACTATTTTAAAAAATGTATAGTATACTCATTGTATAAATAATTTCTTCTCTTTCTTTTTTCTCAAGTAGACCCTTTGTTATTTAAGAATATTTTTGTGTGCTCTTCTATCTTAGGAGGATTATGAATGTGAAGAAAATACAATTGTTATGACATAAATGAAATAAGATAATCAAGTAATAGCTGAGTTTGTGCTAAGTTTTTACATTATTTTTATCTTACGTTGGCACAAGCTAGAGAGAACGGTGAATTATGGCACATAACACAGGCATAGGCCTAAATTCTCAACCAACATCAGTTGAGCCTAACTCTGGTTTAAAATCCTATACGAAGTAAATTAATATTAGACTTATCATAACTGAAATTGAGCTCGTCCATATTACCTATCATGATAGGTTTTAAATTGCATCAATAGGAATTAGAAAGTTAAGAATTGTTCTTTTAGATCTTATATCATTTTCATAAATCAACTTATCGGTTTAGGTTTAATTTAAATTTATTTTGGGTATGGTTAATGCCTTAGAAGACGGTTAATAAATTTAAATTTGAGTGCAAGTTATGCCAGTAAATCCGACCCGCAATAACCCACAACGGCTATGCGTATTAATGTGGGTTGGGTCGGATTAACCCGCAGTGGGTTTGGATTAGAAGTTTCTAACCCGTTTAATAAATGGGTTGGCTACAAATTAGAAGCATCTATATAACCAATTTAGCCCAACCTGACCCGTTTGCCACCTCTACCTTTTATGCAATTCTTCAACTAAAAAGATTACAAAGACACTTCTTTCTTTCCTAAAATCTACAAATATCTCCAATCAAATCTTCGTTCTTGTGGTGCCACATCTCAACCTCTTGGCACCACCAAGATTATATTTCTCAGCTGATAAAAGATTCTATAACTTGAATTGGTGTTTTTCTTTTAGATAAGAGATTCATTAAAGCAACGAAACACAAACAGAAAAAATAAAATAAAATAAAGAAGCCAAACACTCACCAAAAAGGGATTCAAACGCTCTTCTAGTTCAAAATGATGTGTCCGTCTTACATTTAATTATAATTAACCCTAGTTTAGTCATGATTTAAATTCTATATAAGAATCTTCATTAAACTGTGCTTACCCTTGGGACCATTTCCCGACTCAAGTTTTCATCCACTTAAGTGAGAAAATATAAAGGGGTTAAATCTCTCTATTTTCAGCTCTAGTTTTTGAGTCTCTTTGGCATTGTTATTGAAGAGAGGATTCTCTATTTAGGGGCACGGAAATTGAGCCTATTAGCGCAATCATATGTCCTATATGCCCTAGAAGAATGATTGTTGCCTTAATGGCCAATAATGAAAGGCCTTCAAAGGATCTTCATACAGTTCTCAGGATTTCAGTTTGAGGAGCCCTAGAGGCACATCTCAAGTGCTCTGAGTGCATCTCATAGAGATGTGGATGGAAAAGCAGGCTTTGAGTTTGCTATTTGGTTTGACCGTTCTTGGGTTCATGTAGGATCAATCAATGGATCAAAGGTTTCCTCTTCAAAAGAAGCTGAGGCAAGGGCTATATATTTTACGCAATGAAGGAGGCTAGGTCACGGGGATTTCGTAAGATCCATCTTTTGTCAGACACCCTCAAGGTGATTAGAGCCATCAATGGGTTGATAGATTGGGCTTTTCAACCTATTTTGCAGGACATCAATGAGTTCAAGTCCTAGTTTGAAGACATCTTTTTTTTGTTCCATATTCTCAGAAGGCTAAATCAATTTGCTCGTGAACTTGCCAAGAACTTATATAGACAAGGGATTTGTGTGGGACTTAAGGGATTGATCTCATGTGTAGTTTTTTAATAGGCTTGTAAACGGACCATGGACTCGGAGTCAGAACCGTTAAGGAGAAGGTAGATCCGGATCCGGACCCAAAACCGTTTCGGAACCGGTTTCTTGGCTTCGGAATCGGAACCATATATGGGATGGGGCTAGATCCGGGTCCCAATCTAGGTAGATAATGATATTAAAAAACATAATATGGTTTTTAAGAGAGATTTTCGAGAATTGAGGTAATATGTCCGGCCTGGGATCCACAGGTCCGAACCAAGGTGAACCTAGACCCATTTACTTATCAGGGCTTAAATAAGGACCCAGACCTGAATTTTAACGGGTCGTAACCTCCGGGTATTTCGAGAATTGGGAACCCATTTACATCCCTATTTTTGAAGCTATTATTGGTTTTATTTTATTTTCTTTCCTATCTAATGAAATTGTTTTTTTACAAAAAAAAAAATGAGGAGAGAGATTCATTAATGATATATTAAAACAATAAAATGAGAGAGAGAGAGAGATATTCATTAATGACATATGAACACAATAAAGAGAGAGAGAGAGCACTCCAATCCTTAGTGCCCGGAACCTCCTCTCAGCCTTCTTGATCCCGCTCTAAAAACGCGGATCGGCGCTTTCAGAGTGAAGTCGTCTTTGGAGCGCGGTTCAATCATTTTCGAATCGCGTTTCAACTGAAAATGGAGCGAACTGTGCAAAATTTCAATTTTTTGTGCATTTTCTTTTTCTGTAAGCTTGATATTTATCTTATGAACAAAGAAAATTCTTTTGACTTATTAATTATTGTCTATTTTATGTGATCAAATTGTAAAGTTAATTCTTTTTTCTATTTTTTATGCTTGAATATATTGATAAGATATATTTGTGCTCATTAGTTAATTGTTTATAAGCCCACAAGCACTATGTTGTATAAGCGCTCCGGAGGCGCTCTAGATATATAGTTATTTTAAAACTTTGCGTTTTAGGGCTCTCGCTCCCACTTCACACTCTGGGCACTTAGCTTTAACCCCTTAGAATAGATTCCTTGTCTGGCAGTAAGGTTTATATTTTCAGTCCTTTATTGAACTCGTTATCTTAATAGAATAGCTTCATTAATCTTGCTTGTTTGGTTAAGCATTTACTCATGCATGTGAGGTTAGATATAACTAGTAATGAATGTTTCATTTACATCAAGTTGTTTTAATGGAGGGCATCTTTTGTCATTTCACCTTTTTTACATGGGTACGTAAAGGTTGGATGGACAATCATTTGAATTCCTTTTAACTACTCGTCAATAGGATGTGTTTGGACAACTTGGACTAAAATACATGTATGTGACTTGCATAAGATGATGGAGCATTGAATCCACTAGTGCTATCACCTAGAAGATAAAGGAGTATTTACCCGACTTCCTTTGAGTCCGGAGGGATTAGTCCCGTCCCCAGGGTTGGAAACCCTCCGATAACAAAGTAAAAAAAAGGAAAAAAAACCTTGCATGAGATGATGGAGCATTGTTTATAGTGGTATTATATATTAATCCTCAATTAATATGAGAGTAGGCTACTTTTTGGCAGCAGGAAAAAACCGTGGCTAGAGGCTTCTTTTCTTCTTTTTTTTGCTAAAAATTACTTTTTTCGTACTATTTTCATGTTAAATTCCTTAAATTTGGTCCCCTAAAACTGAAAGAAGAGTTTACTCTATTACCTGAATGACTGGAGGAAAAAAAAACAATTGAGGTATCTCATATATGCCCTAATTTTATGACTAGATTTGACAATGAGCTCAGGTCTGGGTCCATTAGAGTTCAGACCTAATAACATGAAACCTAAGTTTTTTTTTTTTCACAACCCTTTGGACTGGATTAATCCTTCTGGACCCAGAGGGAAGTCGGGTAAACTCCCCTATAACCCCAGTATGGTAGTGCAGTTTCGCACCTATAACCTCCGGGTGCAAACCGTAGTCCTAAGCTGAGCTCCCCTTGAAGTTAAAACCTAAACTTAAATAAAGTTGTAGTCTTGTAGATGGAGCAGTGGATGATCCTAATCCATTCAAATTTGGGCCTTCTATATTTGAGGACTGTAATTGGTTTTATTAATTGGGTTTGATAGTTTCGTTTCATGTCCAACTGGTTAAACCATGGGCTCACACACGTGTTCAGCCCATTCTTAATCAGTCTTTCAACATCAACAAAACCTTTTAGAATGCTGCTCCTACATCTTTTTCTAACAAGACTATTGGCATAATTTTTGGGCCTATTAGCCATATGTAAAAAGACTTCTAGAGTTACCCATATGCAAAAAATCTAGCTTTGCTGGTTGCTCCATTTAATGGCATTAAATGGACAATTATCATATAAAGAATGAAGTTTTTAGTTTAATCATCTGATTCACGGCTTTAAATCAGGCAATGAAAATACTCATTAAACTTATTTTACTTTTGTCATCAATATAACAAACTTTGTTGTCCACCTCATTGTATAAAGTTGTAGATAGCTAAAACACTAGAGGATCCTATTCCTTCCAACCAAATTTTGCCTCATGTTTTGGTTCTGTTAATTGGGTTTGAGTTGGATACTCATTCAGGTTCACAGGGGGGGCGGGGGGGGCCACACTTGGGGGCGGTTACTCCATTGGACTTGGGTTCAATTTCAAAATTCACATGTAAATTTTGGGCCCACCCCCAAACTCCCACATGAAAATTTTAGATTTGTCATCAAAAACTAATTATCCATGTAGATTTGTCCACTCAAACAAAAATCCTAAGTCCGCCGCTGGGTTCACGCACTTTGTAAAGATCTTATCGATTCTGGTTCCATATCCGGTTGGGTACCTCATTGAGTGTCTCTAGCCCATTCTTAATCACTCTTTTTATTAAATTAATAACCTTTACATATTATTATAATCCATATGAGAAATCAAAACATATGAAATAAAAAAATAATATCCTATGTTGTTGACCACAACCGTCAATTAACTAAGAAAAAAATATAAAAAGAAAGAGTGATGTTACATGTGCTTGGGTCCAACTTTATTGGGACCTACCTACATGCATCACATCAATGTTTAACTCAAGAATTATAGTTTAGCATGTAGTTTAGGCCCAATATTAGATTAGGGAAATGGATTCCCTGTTTTATTGGACCATGGAAGCTATGTTTGGAGGAGTCGAGGGTCGCTAGTACGTGTGGGAGTAGAGTAAAAAGAAAAGCAAGTGCTCTTTACTTCGCCTCCACGCATGGACCCCTCAAACCGGGGATCCGGATCCTTAGATTAGATGTGTCTTACAACAAATGGCTGTTTCCCTTAATTTAAATATCCCCAAGATCTACCATCACAAATCTCCCAGAACAGAATCTAATCATCCACATGATTCAACGGTCAGCAATGCATCCATCAAATGTCAATCCAAAGAGACTGTCGGATCATTGAAGTGGGCCCCACATGTGAAAAAACAACAAATGGCTGTTTCCCTTAATTTAAATATCCCTAAGATCTACCATCACAAATCTCCCAGAACAGGATCTAATCATCCACATGATTCAACGGTCAGCAATGCATCCATCAAATGTCAATCCGAAGAGACCGTCCGATCATTGAAGTGGGCCCCACAAGTGAAAAAACAAAAAGGAGGCGCCACCCGAGCGAAGCGTTACGGCCCATCTGCCGTTACAAAAAGGTGGGGGCGCCGCTGCAAAGAATAAACACGCCCCCCCATTTCCGTCCAACTCCTTCTCAGATCTTCTTCTTCTTCTTCTTCTTTCCTAAAACCCTTAAAACCCTAAATCATCCGATCTCGCCGGAAAACCATTCTCCCGAGAATATTCCGACCAGATCCCTATCCAGAAACCACTCGAAATCTCCAATCTCTCCCCGCGATTCCGTCCGTCGGATCGGAAAGGCTGGATCGTTCTCTCGGAAGCGGTTTTCCGTTGATCTAGAAGGGTTTTGCAGAGGAGGAAGAGATCGGAGATGTACAAGAACCAGCTGCAGGAGCTGGCGCAGAGGAGCTGCTTCAACTTGCCGTCTTATACGTGCGTAAGAGAAGGACCGGATCATGCGCCGAGGTTCAAGGCGACCGTTAACTTTAACGGCGAGTTCTTCGAGAGCCCGAGCTTCTGCACGACTCTCAGGCAGGCCGAGCACTCCGCGGCGGAGGTCGCTCTCAATTCGCTCTCGACGAGAGGGCCTTCGCTTTCGCTAGCAGCTAAGATCCTGGTATGAGATGCTCGATCGGGAATCTTTGATTTTGGTTTCTCGGAGTCGGTAGTTTCTCATTTTCCGTTAGGGTTCCGTTATGACGTCGCTTTCCCCCCCTCTTTCTGCTCTGTTTCTCTCTTATTTCTTGCCGTGCTTTGGTTTTCGATTGTGTTTTGTGCTCGAGAGCGGCGGAAATGGAGGAGAAATTCTAACTTGCGCCGATCGGTGGAGGAGAAATGGCGATCGAGGGGCTGCTCTGGTTCTTGCATGTGCCGCCATTGCTATCGTGCGCCGGCTGACAATCGGTCCCCACTGTCTGGGTTTGTTTCGCGGGCTTGTTGAACCTTGGTCTGCTGCGCACACTGTCTAACCTGCGCCGGAGGGTTGAGAGGGTATGGTTTGCTGAGAGATTTCTAGGTCTTTGTGGAGCTGTCGCACTAATTTGCGCTTTCCGGCTTAGATCCGCTAATGTGCGCTGCGAGTGACCTGGGCACCTTGCTTCTTGTTATTGTTGCTGATCGCTTGCCTCCCAGACCTGATTGCAGGTGTTTTTGTAGAATGATAAGAATGCCCCTGGTCTTGTTAGGTGTTTTAGTGACAAGGGAGATTTGGAAGGTTCGAGGAAGCATCAAATTACATTTACATTTCTTAGTTTGCTCGTTGTTAGATTAAGGAGGGCAGATTAGATGGGGGTGATATTATGAGAGGGACAATTAGGCATTAATTAATTGCTTTCAATGGCCTTATTTAGTGGTTTAGTCAAGGATTACGTGAGTAATTTGAGAAGTATAGTAGAACCCTTTTCTTTTTGTTAGATGACATGACTTGAAACAGCAGTATTTGGCTGCAACACGCACCTTCAGTGGTGCTATAGGTAGTGTCTCTAGCTAAAGCTTACTTGGCGTTGGTTGTATCACCAAATTTATACATCAAAGATCACTCGATAAGGAAAGTTCTAAAATCCCACTGCAAATATCCTTTCAAAAAGCGCACTCCGCACTGCTTGTGGAGGTAATGCAGTCTGCAAGTGCAGCCACTTCTCTATCAAAGGATCACTTTTCACTGTCAATAGTGTTTGTGCATTGTACTTTTGCACTTGGCCCTTTGAATGCTTTCTGATTCTAACATGTCTTCCCCCACTGCTTCATTTTAGTATCTTACTCTTCTTCCCTGTCCTAGTTTCTTGAACTAGTAGTAGCCCTTGAACACCTAGCATCGACTTTGTTTTTATCCATTCAATTTTAAAATAAATTGCTTGTTTTGTCCCCCTCTTTTGCAACTACCGTAGAATTCCTGTTATGTAGGGGCTAGCAATAGGTCAGGCAAGTCCGTCAAGCCTTTAAGTCTGAATGGCTTTGAGCCAAGTTGGGTAGGTTTTTTTGGATTTTGTGGGCCAAGGTTGGACTTAAAAATAAAGCTGTATGCAGCCATAGCCTTTTTTAAGCCTGATGCATTATAGTTTTGCAAGATATGCTCATATTTGATATCTATGGTCAATTTTCTTCCTTTTACGAAAAAACACAGAGAGGCAGTGCCAAGATTGAGTGGTTCAGCTATCCAAGAAGGGAATTGATTTTTTGCCTTAAATCTGCAAGGAGATTATACAGGAGGAAGGGGGCATTTTGTACTCTTAGAGCTTTGTAGATCTGATAATTGGTGGGCTGTTGTGAGAGTTAGAGACCTTAGAGCTTGGATTTGAGGAATAGGAGCTTGGATCTTGAAGATCAAGCAAAGGAGACCCTCATTTGGACCATTAGATGAAGACATCCCTTACAGCAATGATCTTCAGCAAGAAGATTAAGGTTTCATTATAAGCGGTCATGTTAAAAGCTGAACAAAAAGTTTATGAGATCGCTGAAATTATGGTCTTCTCTCTTCCCAAGGAGGAAGATATTCGGGCAAAAGGCCAGGTGGTTAAGTTATGGTGACAATGAGTCAGAAGGAGGTGGGGATGAGATTATATGTTACAAATATGATTACAGTTTGAGTATCAGATGGGCTGTCCTGGTTAGTGCCGATTATAATTTGTCTCAATGACTAACTACAGTGACAGTATAGACTATGGTGGTGCAATACCATTAATTGAGAATGTAATCACGAAGATCACATGAATGAACATATGCTGAAGTTTGTAAATGTTATGATTTAAGATCTTTGTTCAAGGGTCTTTGAATGATTATTTGGATCAGAAAGTATCCAAAAGAAACCAAAAGGTAAAGGGGTTCAAGGGTCTAGTTTTATTAAGTGCAATCATGCTGCAGATATAAATGAAGAGGGAGTGTTGGTTGTATAATGCAAGCAATGATGCATAGATATGGATGCGGATACAAACACAGATATGAGGCTTGGGAATATGACTTTGCACTTTTGTGAATTTAGGATGCGGATTCAAAATACAGCTGTCTTAATTGTTTTTTCCTTATGAACATTTTGAAATTAATGAAATTATCATTGTTTACCTTCCTTTCAAACATTTTTTTAATGTTGAAAATAAAGAAAACTAAAAGAACTCTACGATATAATGGACTTGGAAAGTAGGATATCCTAAACTTGTACCCAAAAAGTATTGGTGCAGTGTTGAATACTGATACGAGTGTTGTATTGATCGGACACAAACACATTGGCATGCATGGGTATCTGGTTATCATAGAATGTAAGTCATTAATGATTTGTGCTAGCTTTAGGTAGTTGTTTCAGAAAGGAAGAGGAGGAGGAGGAGGGGAGGGGGAGGGCTTTTGTTTGGGTTTTTAGGGTTTAAATAATCAGTTCTTCTTCTTTAGTGTGATTTGGGTGGTTTTTCTCTTTGGGGTTCATTTTGTTTCTTTTGTGTGTTTGTGCAATGAGAGGCTTCTGCACCACGGATTTCTGTTTATGAGGGAGAGAGGATCCTACATTCCTACTCCGCCCGGGAATCGAGATTCTCTGTATTGGGGAAAATCAATTCAATTTTTTATTTCCTTTTCTGCATGGGAAAACAGTTGCACCAAATGATCAAAGAATGAGCTGCGCCAAAAATCAGAACAGTTTTCCTCTACTACAGAATCCTTGCATTGCACAAATGTACCCAGGGAGATGTAAGAGAAAGTTTGAATGGTTCTTTCTCCTCCCCCCCCCCCCAAAAAAAAAAAAAAAAAACATTTCTTATCCCCAAGGGACAAGAAACATCCATGTAATTGCAGTCTTTGAATGAATTCCAATTTCATTTTTCCCCATCATGACAACATGAGAAATGAATGAATTTGATCCGCTTGCAATGCACTTCATGTCAATGGGAGAAACTTGAATTTTGATTCCATCTTTGCATTTGTGGTTTTCTATTAGAGCACAAAGATCCAAAGATTGTAAACTAAACATTTTGATTTATGTTTTCTTATGTTCACAGATCAGGATGTTTTCTTAATTATATACCTTCTTTTATCATTCTTTATAGTTTACATACATAGACCCCAATCTTGGTTGACTGGTAATTGTCTCAAATTACGTTAGCTATCAAATTATGTTTCCATATTAGAATGTTGGCTGGAGTGGCTGAATTGATTGATAGGTGTGGCTACACAACCATTTGATCAAATAATCTAAGTTCCTACAACAGTAGTGCATTGTTTTCCATGTAATAAATTCTCTACAACTGCAGCCTGCCTTACAAAAATGTTAATGATTAAAATTTTATGTGTCTCCTATGTGTTTATGGGATGTGTTTTTGGGTGGAAATGGATTGGGACAGGTTCACCTCCACAGTTAATGGACTAACAAGTAGGGATCCAACCTGAACTCAACCTGTTAATCAGTCAGGTTGACAATGTCTATCCAAGTCCTGAGTTCACAAGTTAGGTTGCCAGGTTGAGTAGTTCATTAATAAAAGTTACCATTTGTAAAAAAAAAAAAAAAAAAAAGTCTTCTTCTCAAATCCAGTATCTAGCGGGTAGGCTTTGGACCTGGCCAAGAATCGCCACCCTCAGTTCTACAGTGAATGTCAGTCCAATGAGAATAAATGTTTGGGCCGTGGGGTGCCTGCCAATTCACAACAGTGGAGTTTCTTCGAATGACTTCCATTCATGATTGGAAAGTCCTATATAAATTTGTGGAGCATAAACTATGAAAAAATTGCCAGTATTCAATTGAATTTAAAAAAAAAAAATTCCCCAAAGAAACGATCTAAATTTTTTTCTGTTGTGGAATTAAGCTTCTACAATGTCATAGGCCACATCAGAGGGAATAAGACGCGTGCCTGGGTCCATTCAGTGGATCTGTTCCCTTTATAAGTATAGATGGTTAGCCCGTCTCTTTTTCGTATTTTGAGCTTTGTTTAATGATTTTCTATTTTTTTTTATTATTCTACCAATATAAAAAAAAACTTTACAATATATGATTCAGTTCATTCTGGCATCTATCATGACTGATAATCTTATTTCAGTTTTCAAAACATTGCTTTTGTTTGATATATTTATTTTGTATGCGTGTGTACTTATCAGTTGTTTTAAAATAGTTTGCAAATCGATCAACCTTTTCTTTTATATAAGAGAATGCAGAAACAATTTCATTGTAACCAATATAGGCATGCACATACAAATGTGTAACTATGTAAATTAATATAGGGACAATTACTGTACGGCAACCTCTAAACCCAACATTTGCCCGAGAACTGTTGGAAAAGTTATTATTACCACACAACTGTTCATACACAAAAGGACGTTGTGAAAGTAGCGATTTTACCCTTTACCATACGATATCCTATTGCTGTAGGATGTCCCAAGTTGCGATATCCTTTGGCGGTAGGATATCGCAAAATTACCCATTCGCGCCCAAATCTAAAGCACATTTTCACCACGAATTCAGAACTCTGTTTTGTCTTCCTCGTTTATCATTTCGTTGTGGATTTATGAGAGCTCTTACTATACCATTTTCTATAGTGTTTTCCTTCAATGTTTGGTCTTGTTACTGGATGTGCATCTAGATGTGAACGCAGTGTTAGAAATCGACATGAGTGCATTTAAATGCTCGGCCTCGGCCTCAAAAAAAGCCCCAATCAAGAAAACAATATTAGATCAAGAAAAAAGAAAAAAAAAAAAAGGCATCGCGGGGGGAGTCGAATTGCGTTTCTGGGCAGGGCCGATGGGGTGTCGAGGCGGTGGAAGAAGGGCCACTTGGAGGGGCTGGTGCCAGAGGTGATCTTCTCCTTCTCGACCTTGAATTTTTCGCTCTAAAACCCTAAGCCATTGAAGATCAAAGAAGTTGTAGAGATTGAAGGAGGAGAATGGTGTGGAAGGATGTATTCATACCATATCCAAAGCAAGATGCTGAGATGAAAATGAAGGAAAGCTCATAAAACAATCAAAGACGATGAACTTAGTGAAAAAGGATTTTTTACCACATTCGCTTTTCTCCAGCTCTATTTTACTTTGGTAGAAAGGAAGATGGTGAAAGTTTTCTCGAGATATCCTATGGCTGTAGGATATCTCATAGTGAGATCTCATAGTGAGATATCCTACAGCCATAGGATATCACACAAGAATAAGGGTAAAATCGCCACTTTCACTGCATCCTTTTGAGTACGAACAGCTCTACGGAAATTAGGTTTTTGCCAACAATTCTAAGATAATTGTTGGGTTTAAGGCATGCCGTCCGGTCATTATCCCATTAATATATTGCATGCATTCCTTCTTGTAATATTTATATAAAGTATAGACTAGACATTTTCAGGAATGTCTAGGCCACATCTGGCCTATGAGGCCCACCTAGAAGAATGACATTCATGGCACGAAGGTTTTGAAAGGTATCCCATTGACCTACCTTTGAGAGGTACACTCTTGAGGGTTTCAAAGTTGTCTAAATTCTAGTTACTTTAAAGTTGGATGGGTGGCCAATACACTCATGTTTGAGTGGTTTTGGTACCTTGGTATCGCACACTTGCCCAGGGATTGATCCCTGATTTTCCATTTTAACGTATCATTCCGGACTAGTGGCCCAACATATCAAAAAATAGAAGTTGGATGGGTGCAAAATTTGCTTGCATTTCAGCTGTGTCAAGATTGCTGTGAATGATAATTCACTTGGGATAGTGAGTGTGAGAGGTTTAGATTGATCTTAGGGTGGGTCAGGTGGGCCAGGCCATTTGATGCTTAGGAAAGGCCTATCTGTCCCTGGAAATTCCACAATGTAGACATATTCATACAGATGCTAATGCATACATAGAGATTATCTGTAATGTTGTATACATTTTTATCGATGCACTTTTGTTTGTATGCAGTTTTAAGTTAATTGTTTCCTGAGTCTACAATATATTTAGTGATGTCCTATAATACACTCTTCTGTATGCAAAAAGAGGCTTCTCTCACAATAAATTTATTTTGGCAGGATGAGACAGGAGTCTACAAAAATCTGTTGCAAGAGGTCGCACAGAGAGTTGGAGCAGCACTTCCAGTATACACAACCTACCGCTCTGGCCTTGGACATCTACCTGTCTTCACATGTGAAGTAGAGCTTGCTGAATTCAAATTCACAGGAGAACCTGCCAAGAACAAGAAGCAAGCAGAGAAGAATGCAGCAATGGCTGCATGGTTATCTCTAAAACAATGTAAGCCTCTTTTATGGGAAAATGTAGTTTATACAATTATACTTCAACTATATCGGGTTGGGTTCTCAAGAGACAACCATGTGAGAGAACTTTTTGAGGCCCACCTAGGGCCATGCCAATTATGATGGGGAGCTATGAGATGGAGATCTCAATGAGACCCAGCGGTCTGCAAAATATCAACCTTAATGGGTCATCTAACCCCTTCATCCATGGCCATTTTGTTAAGATTTCAATCAGAAAAAGGGAAAGAGGAGGGCCGGCCTTACACAAATGTAAAAGAAGGGATTATGCAAAATGCCTCTCATGAGAGAGCCTTAACCTTTCCCATGCATATAATTGTTACAAGAGGGAATCACAATATTATTTTCTATTTATACAGCGATACAGGACCTCATATATTGAGGGCACCGCTACGCCCCATTTTCTTACTTACTTTTGCAAAAGTAACACATTCTCTTTCATTTTACAATTTTCTGAATTTTTTTCATATTTTTTGGGCAATTCGCTATTTTCGTCCTTGTTCACAGCTTCACGCACACACCCATGTCCCTTTGATTATGCACCCTCTGTCATAGCATTTTCCAAAAATTGAGGAAGGGTGCATGTGTCTATATTAGGAAGGTATATTTTAGATTTCATGTGAAAGTAGTGCTCGAAATAGTTGCACTTTTACTAATAGGAGAGTTTTCTTTGCTGGTTTTACAAGCAAAATAATGTTGTCTATCTAAAAAGTGAAAATAAAAATTTGAAAAAGTTGCAGCTGTACCAAGTACTCATCTGGCTACTTTTAAATTCTCAATGTACAGTTATTTGTGCTGATATTGATACTAATACTACAATATCACACATACCCATTATTAAAGTTTCGGCTGTGTATCCTACTATATTAATCTTAAAAGATTTTCTACTTTCCCAATTCCTTGCCATTTTCCATGGTACTAAATTACCAATGGGATACTCATCCATAGATCCCCAAGATGTGAGAGACCCTACTCTTCGGTATCCATTTTAGTGTCCACATCTTTATCTGTGGCATTACAGCTGACTGGTCTGGTCTAGTCCAGTACTTTTGAGCTATATGATTGTGAATGTCCATGATTATCATGTGCCGAACGAACATGGTTCATCCATTTTGCCCTTTCTAATACTTAGTTTGACAATCAAACTTTTGCTTATCTGATCTCAGCTGAATGTTTTGTCTTGCCAGTCGCTCAGCAATCAGCAACCTCATCATCAGAAAAGGACACCACTGATGAGCAAGAACATGTCACTGTAGCAAGGGCTCTACAGAAGTACCGTCTGGAAGAAAAGATTGCGGCGGCAACTACAAACACATCCCATGTGCTTCCATTGCCCAAAAGATTCTCAATCCAATATCAAAAGCTATCCACCACTAAACCTCTTGCGGCAACTGGATCGAAAATCCTTCCATTAATCCGTCACCAAACAACTCCAAGGAACAGGTCCACAACTGCAACAATGACGGCAGGAGTTACGAATGGGAGGTCCCCATCATCATCATCTTTACTCCCTGCAACAACCACCATGATGGGGGTTGTAAATGACAGGTCGTCATCATCATCGTTACTCCATGCAACGACAACAGAAGTTACAAGTGGCAACTTCCCATTATCATCATCCTTACTCCCTGCAACAACGTCGGCAACAGGAGTTTCAAATGGCAGATCCCCATTATCATCATCCGTACTCCCTGCAGCAGCAGCAACAACAACGTCAGGAGTTACAAATGGAAAGTCCCCACCATCTTCATCCATACTCCCTGCAACCACAACAGCAGCAAAGGTCACAAATGGCAGGTCCCTGTTTTCACCATCCTTGCTCCCAGATAACCTTGTGTCCATTCTGAAGCAGTTGGATGACCAAGGATCCTGTTTACGGAAGTTCCCAGCTGCTGGAGCAGCACCATATGTTCCTGTCCGCAACTTCAGGGCACCATGCCATGGGATGGCGCCACCTGTGACTATAAGGACAGCAGTGCCTGTGTACTCTACACCACCCCCACCTAGCGGACCAGCTCATGTAACTGCACCAGCAGTTCATGTTAGGCCTGTGGTGCCAGTTTTTGCGTCTCCACCACCAGTGGTTCGGGTTGATGGACCACCGATTTTCATGGGCCCACTTAACAACCCATTAATTCGGACAGGGGGGCCACCAGTCATTCCTTGTCCGCCCCCGCTAAACAAGCCATCAGTTCCGACGGAGGATACTGGCGAGGCAACCACAATTGATCTGCAGGAATCTACAGCGGTACAGAACATAAAACAGCTGAAAATCTGATATCAGGAGGGCTCATATCCCCGAGCAACTCATTTCCCCCGGTTGATTCTCTTTTCCCTTTCATGCATTTTGGATTGTTCTTTGTTTTCTAGTTTCTTTTTCAAGTATTGTACATTGTCTTGAGCCAGTTACAACCAGAGCAATATGACGCCCTCGGAAAATCCATAGCAAGTTGGACCGGTGTCTGAGGAAAATTCAGCTTTAAGAACATTCAAAACTTGCGACCCTTTCATGGGGCTCACCTTGATGCCTGCCAATGATGATGGAACTAGGGTTGGACTAGGCATATGCTCTTTAATATGGATTTGAAGGTAACCAAAAGGTTTTACAGTTTTTTTTTTAAATATCAGTTGTCTTATTTTGTGGTCACAGCGGATCGTTGTTTTAAGGGTGCATCATCCAACTCTAACAGTAATTGGCATGCATCAAGGTGTGCCCTAGAGGAGGGGGGCCCTTTGAAGTTTTTAAACTTGGGAGAGTAGTTTAGTACTTTTCTCCTTGAATGTGTAATGTGTATGTATATCTTCTTCAATATGGCTAGGACAAGGGTGGGTGTTGTTTGGATGTGGTAACATTTTTCTGCACATTGTCAGTGAATGACTTGATCCACCAAGATGGTCCAAGTTTCTGGTTTAATAATTCAAGAGAGAAATTGCAGGAGTAGAACAGCAGTATTGGAGGTTCAGCTATAGTCATGGACAGCCTGTATGTATGTCAATGGAGCCTTAGGGATCAATTCTCATACTTGGGAGGTTATTTCTCCTGTTAGCAGAAACCTCTTAGGGCCCACTTAGATATGTGCTAGCCTCAAAGCTTATTGGTCTTTTAAGCATGCATTTTCTTTGGAGATCCAATCCAGTGGTGGGGAAAGTTGGAGGTTCTCAGAGTGTCAAAGGGCTTAAGACTGATCAGATGGACTCAACTGAGTGTACAGTTTGCTTTTTAGGAGACAGTTTCTTTTTACTTTTAACCGTCTAAGTGATTGTCATATACAATTACTTGATCATAGATAGAGAAAGCTAGAGGCTTTGATCTTAATGTTAACTAAAATGGACACCGGCCTTCAAGTCGGGAAATTGCAGGACAACAGCATGGGTCCACCTGATTTTTGGGATGGGCTCAGTCCTGGATATTTATGGTCGGACCTAAATGCTTAAATGGCTGAACCAGTATGACCCAACTTTTAAAAAACCGTCAATAGGATTGCAAATATAATGGGTCAAAGCTTGTTTTCAGCTACTTAGGTCTTAGTTATCAACCAAATTTACAGTCCCGTAGTGAATGCATGTAACTTGATTTTGTCCGTAAATATCTTACATGTATAAATCCTGGGTGTAAATGACTCTTTCTAGTGAGATTCTCACATCTCATACGTAAAAAATGTGTAGTATTCATTATAACATCCCTTTGGTGCCTAACCTGTGTAGAGTACATGTCTATCTCCCACGTGTGCAGGCTTCGCATAATTTTTTTGCCCTTTCTTATCTAAGCATTCCAATGGGCCATTTGTTGGCATGGAATTGGATATGTGGAAATTCATTATCAGGGCCTATTGTTTGCATTGAATTAGATGCATGGAAATTCATTGTCAAATGGCCCCTTTGTTTGCATGGAATTGAAATAGGTAAGGGGTCCCTTGTTTGCACTCATTTGTAAAAGTAAATGATTCACATGTGTAACCATTACAAATGGTATGTTTGTATAACTAATTTAAGCATTTGGTGCATAAATCGAGTGTTAAAATCAGCCCTTTTACACACCATCACAACTCTATAGGTGCCACCAAATACAACAAGGCCCGGTACAGTGCATTTCAAATTGTTTTTTTTTTTTTTTTTATTCCTCTCATGGGGCCATAGTAAACCTTTATTTATTTATTTTTTTCTCATTTCGATAGGCCCCCACCCCAATTCACGATTTCAACCGTTCTTTATAATATGGCAAAAGATATCCAAGAAGTCAAATTTCTTATCTTGGTTTATGGGTTTTGTAGAAAAGATTTTCTAGATTGTGGACTTCAATTCATGATCCAAACTGTTAATCTTCTTTCAAAAAGTCTAAACACCCCGACTCCCAGACCCCGACTGGGAGCCCGGGGTCCGTTGGATCCATGTATAATTTGCATATTTAACAGATTCACGTGTTATTTTAAAAAATGATACCTAAGAATTTATTTTAAAATGGGAATGTTTATTTGAATGGAATTGGTATATATAGGAATCCATTGTCAAATAGGCTCATTTGTTTTCATGGAATTGGAATAAATAGGAAGTAGACTCAAATGGCCTGTTTGTTCTTTGTTTGCAATGGAACAGGAATACATTTCATTGACGGTTATTTGCTTGGGATTGAAATACATTGGAAGTAAATTACACCTGCCCTCTTCGTTCGCATGGATTCGCTAGGAATACGTAGGAATTTATTTTCAAATGAGTTTGTTTTGTTTATATTGAATTAGAATCATAGCAAGTAACTCATTCAAATAGGCCTACGTAGGAATTCATTATCAAATTGGCATTTTAGCTTGCATGAAGTTGAATATATACGAAGATGAAAAACATCCATATTTATTTTAATTGATTACAAAACATAATTTCTTACATTTTTTTGGTATAATATGACACAATGAAAGAAGTTCGGGTTCTACCTCAGCCTACCTTTTTTTTTTTTTAATTTTTGCTAGGGAGGATAACTGGTCAGGAGTGATACTTCTAACTTGAAGGCCCAAGAATCGATTCCTTGGTAGGGGTGTAAAGTGGGTTGGGTCTTCAAATTGGCCCATGCCATGCCGGCTCGTGAAGATTCATGGGTCTAACCATGCTACGTCAACTGGGGTCGGGGTAGCACAACCGACGGCATGGAATAGCCGTGCCGTGCTTTATTTATTTTTATATAAATTGAAATAGACTTTATGGACTATGAAATAAGGTCGAAACTATTAAAATAAATGCACAAACATTTATGTTAATTTAAAATAAAATTTTAATTATTTTTAGCTATATATTTTATTAGGAGATGCTCCCATGAGAGCATCTCTTTCCTTATTATGAGAGATAAGGTGAGGGCCCTCACATTTAAGTTGTTGCATTGAATATGGATGTGAAGGTCCCCACCCTATCTCTCATTTAAGGTGAGAGATATCTCTTATAAGAGCATTTCCCTATTTTATTTATATAAAAAAATTAAAAATTTCTATATAATTGTCATGTCGTGCCGTGCTGGGCCATGCTATGTCGTGCCTCGGCCTAGACTCTGGCCCGGCCCGGCACGGCATGGCTAAGGACTTGGGTCATTTCATGCCATGGCCTAGGGCTCCTTGGCCCAACACGGCCCATCCTTTGGGTCATGCTGTGCTAAGCCGACCCAGCCCGGTTAACATGACCAACAAGCTGGGCATGACCTATAAATAGTTTTTTTTTTTTATGTCGGGCCGTGTTGTGCTAGGTCACCCAGTTTACACCCCTATCCCTTGGTAGGTGTGATGCAGAGGTGCTAACATCACTTAACCATGATTGTGTATGTGTAGTTAAAACAAACGTTTCAAAATCAAGTTACATGTAAAATGTGCTCATTAGAAACATTGAAAAATGTATAGCATAAGCAAAACTTACATACGTAAATTCGATTCACACATCCCATGTGTAGGAGACAAACAACCCCTTCAAAAAGGGCCACCTTATAGATTATTAATAACTAATGCATGCATGTAAGTGTGTCTTTGTGTGCTTTCGGGAGCATTTATTGGTGAAAAATTAATAAATCAATAAACACAATTGAGGTGGTTTGGACATGTCCAATGCAAGCCAATAACACCACCATTGAGAAAAAGTTTTTCTATACATATTGATGAGCCACCAAGAGAAAGGTGGGGATGGATGAAGAGGATGAAAGTAGTAAGGATAGATAGCCTATCCAAGGATTTGGCCAAGATTGATCTAAATGGAGAACCAGAATTCATATGGTTGTAGATAGCCTATCCAAGGATTTGGCCAAGATTGATTGGTCAGAATGGAGAACCAGAATTCATATGGTTGACCCCAACATTGTTGGGATAAGACTTTGATGATGATGATGACAGCACATTATAATTTTATCTACATTAATTGACAAAGGACTGGGTAGGGCTGGGTCTTTTTCAAAATTACGCCCTAGCCTTCCCGTGGGTTTCAGGACAAGGGCAAAATTGCAGGCCTTGGCAGGCCGGGGAGTGCTGAGCCCCTAGTCAGAGGGTGACCAAACCACAGTTCACAGTGACCTATAACTTGGGTAAATTAAAACAGACGCCAACATTTTTCAGCTACAAATACCTAATACCTAACAGCAATCCACAAACAAAAGAGCATCTGACAGGCAACACCAACTGCAATTCACAGCATTTTGCACTGGACAAATGGCATCTTTTAATTCATGCAATTCGAGCCCATGGAAATTTACAGAGCTCAGTCAAACAGATCAGACCTGCATTTCAATTGGCAAAGGCAGCTTCCATCGCCTGTAAGATATAAGCACTATCAAACTTGAAATTTCTGAAGCTCTTACCAGGGCCAGCATCAGTGAGATGAGATTCAGATCCAGGTCTGTTTGATGGGTTCTCATTCCCCGTTGAACCTCCTGAACCATTCTTTGCCTTCCATACACATGCCCCTAATCAAAATAGTAAAAGAAAATAAAACAAATGTCACTCAGGAAACACAAAATGGATTTTCCAAGATTCTTCATCGGAGAAATTTTGGTCAAAATTCCAAAACACCTTATAATCTGGTTATAAGAATTAATGTGCTATATCTCTGAGGGTTAACCAAATACTGTGAATTGAACCAGAGCCAACATATTGGAACTCAAAGCAGAATTCAAATTTCGGAATTTTGGATTGTACAAGAAATGTACTGTTACATTGATATTTGATTGACAAAGGTCCAAAAACCCATTGACGGGTTTCGAATTTGGTTGTCACATGGTTCACAAAGACTTTTCAAGTGACTGGCCTAAATTCCAGTATCTTTTTGGTCTTCAGTGAAATCAGAAAGCCAATTCAGTTCATCTAATAAGCAGAACTCGGTGTTAATCAAAGACCGAGTTTCCAAAATAAATAAATAATAATAATAATAAACATAAGGACAAAACCAATATTCTGTCTACCAGCTTGGTGTGAACTGGCAACAACACATTGTGGAAAGGAGAGAAATAGAGGTGAAGAAAGACCTTTGGAAGAGATTTCTGATTTTTGTGATGTTGAGGGTTGGTTTTTGGAAATCCAAGCTTTAAGAGGCCTGCATGACAATAGTATCATTTTCACCGACCCAAACGTGTGTCATAAATGATGCAAGCAATAAAATATTCAGCACCAAAGAGGTAAGGCATTGGATACTCACGCCAAGAAGGGGGCAACCATGTAAAGCTTCAGGCCATTGGCTGCACGGGAGACAACATCACTGCCTTCAGCCTGGAGTTCATCAATCCGGTGCCATGAAATTTCCTGTCAGCAACAAACATCCTTTTTAAAGCAATGAACGTCCAGTGACTCAAATTTTTCCCCTTAAGTCATTCACTCACTCATCATCAACATCACAAACATCACTACCATTGAAGCCTTATCCCATTCACTCAGTGGGCAACTAGGCATTTGGGCGTGTCAACTGGATCCCAGTCATATACTAGTTGGCTTGGTTGGGTAGAACTCAATTTGGATGCATTGGGTTAAAACCTATG
Source organism: Cinnamomum chago (assembly GCA_038049695.1). NCBI lineage: Eukaryota > Viridiplantae > Streptophyta > Magnoliopsida > Laurales > Lauraceae > Cinnamomum > Cinnamomum chago. The sequence continues at coordinate 78,689,656 of CP142454.1, forward strand.
ATGCCCGGATATGGATATGGATACGGACACTGAAATGGAAATTGAGGATACGACTCCTCACTTTTGAAAATCTAGGACACAGGTATGGATCTTGGCATCCTAATTTTTTCTCTAGACCACCTTTGAATCAATGAAATTATCTATGTTTTTGTCCCTTTCTAGCATTTTTTTTTAGGGGGTAAAAGTATTAAAAGAACTATATGAAATAAAGGATTTCATCGTAGGATATGTTAAACTTGTTCCCTAGAAGCATCGGTGCATTATCAGGTACCAATACAAGTGTCGAATCGGTCCAATACGGATAGTTGGGCTTGTAAAAGTATCCGGGTATCATAGGTTAAAACCCCATCAACCCACCTGGTCAGCTCACAAGTTGGCTTGGTCACCTTGGTATGACTGAGTTGCCCTAGTCAAACCAAAATTAAAATTAAAAATACTATTTTTTTGAATGGTAATTAAAAAAATTAATTAATTCATAAGGATGTTGGAAGCTCAAAATACTTAAATGAGAACTAAAAAATAGAAATTAAAATACATTCGATATTGATCCAAATGCCGAGCCTCTAGCACAGTTGGAAAGGCACTCATTGGCAGTATCGCAAGGTTGTAGGCTTTGAGTTGCGTACTTTACTTATGTAGATTTTATTTTAAAAAATTCTACTTTTTAGATTTATATACATTTTCGTATACTATAATGATTAATATGGATTTCTGCTAAAAACAATTGAGAATTTACTCTATTGATCTGCCTCACCTGATTGGCTTGCCAGCTTTCATGGTTAACTCTTAACTCCGAGTAAAAAAAGAAACTATGACTAAGATTAACTTGTTTCTTATACAACAAGGGATGATGGTTTGGAGAAGCCCATAACAAGGTTTTTCTTTTTCTTCTTTTCCATTAAATAACAGCTAGATAAGGAATACATACACTGATCTCCTTTTTAGTTAGTGGTGCAAAGACAGTATCTTCCTTCACACCAGTAATTATGTAGAGCCGCACCCGCTGTTGACCAATTACAACTTCAATGTGATCATCCATTTGCAGAAGTTTTGAAACATCAAAACCAGTTTCCTCCAAGACCTAACCCCAACAACAAAATACCCAATTAGCTCAAACAATATGGAAAGACATAAAAAAATATAAAAAGAATTCAACGACAAATAGCTTGGCTCTTGGTTTTGGTTGAGGCAATTGTCCCAACTTAAAGTAAGTGAATCTTCTTGCATTTGCAAACTGTGAAAAAATAAATAAATAAATAAACCGCCTTAAAGAATCGATAAGCTTAAAAGTGCCAGCCTCTGTTCAAATGTTCAACACCCCCTTCATCACCAGTAAATTCTTTTGACAAGTTCAAGCAGCTTGGCATGCCATTTTTCTAAAAGACCACAAGGCCCTTGAACTACTCGAAAAAGGCAAGACTCGAAAGTTCTTTTTGGGAAAAAAAAAAAAAGGACCTACTATTAGAACACATGTATTATACAGGGAGGGGCCCACTCAAATCAAAATCGAGTGACTCGAAGCCTCGAATAAGTAAAATGGTGGGAGCACCCCAGCACCCAAATGACCCAAACAGGTGGGGCTCACCAAAATGGTGAAAAGACCCACACAGGATTTTTCAATAGGACTACCTTTTCAGAATAAATAAGGGAAGTTTGGACTCACACACCAGAACTTTTTTTAAATCCCATCCAAAAAGGGTTTGACTGCTGGTCAAATAAAAAACTTAAATGATTAAATTTCAGCAACCAATATAATTATTGAGAAAATATCTCACTAATTTTCTTTACGACACTAGAAATAATTCTGGTATCGAGAGGTAGAGGCTTCCCCAACCTCTCCTCCATCTAAACATGCTACATTAGCATGAGAAGCAATAACAACCAGAAAAGGCAATGGTAAAGGCAGTTATTAAAGAACTTACTTCTCGTACGGCACAAGTATGGTCTTCCTCATCTTTATTCTTTTTGCCACGAGGGAAACTCCAGCTTGCTCCCTTCCAACCTTTTACTAGTAAACACTGAAAATCCATTAACATAAATTAATAACAAGTTGAAGCTTGACAATACTCAGGAGAAGGAAAGAAAAAACGTAAAAGACCTGCTATCACAGTACCTACCTACTTCAATACCATTAAGCAACTTCCCAATGCCATCATAGTGATTTCAGCATGATTAAGAAACGTACCAATGCATGTTCTAGCTTAATTTATAGTTTATGCATAGGAAAATGCCTTTTGATGGAAGCATCTCTCAAACTGTGCATCATTGCCATCATTGTCATTGTTATCATCATCCCATTTATTTAGGTTTGGATTCAGGGAACTCTATCTGACCTATCCTTGTTTAGAGCTAAATTCTGTCGCTCAATCTAACATGTCACTTCCACCACTTCATTCTTCTAGGCCCTAGCTCCTAGTGATTGTAGTGCTACTGCTGCTTCCAATCTCTTTTTGTACAAACCTAAAACATGTATAAATATGTTTTTTTTAATGCTGAAATGCATTAAAACTGTACAACAGAATTATACCGAAAAGCAAAGGGCCGAGAAAAAGGCCCCAAAACAGAGACACCACTCAAAAACGAAGAAGGGGAGCAAAACGCCAACAGAAAGAGGCCAAAAAGCTCCTGGCTATAGCTAAATGCGGCCAAAAAAGCACTGGCCAAGCTAAATATTACAAAAATATCCATATTATTGTATTATTATTATCATTATTAATATCATAAAGGCCTAAGTGATGCAACCCTTCATTCATGTCCAATTGGCCAGAACTCTTGAGGCCAAAGAAACCCTCTCATTGGGCCAATGGAGCCAAAAAAAAAAAAAAAACATGTGACAAGTCCAACCCACTCATTGGGCCTAAGCAGCACACTCGTTGATATTTCCTACTGTCTCTAAGTCCGGTCTATTTTCAGATCTTGAGCCTTGGTTCGGTCCTAATATTTTCCAGGTCAGAATAAATTGGGACTCAAGTCCAACCCAACCAGTTTACAGCCTACTGCACTTCACAATACTCATCTCATCCACTTGGACCGTCCTCATTTTCAACATTCAAATCTTACAACAACGTAACTTTGACCATTGTCAGTGTCCCTTCAATTGAAGGGTCACTAGATGATCGCACAATACCCCACGAGCTTGTCTCCACTTTGGCCACCCTCTACTAATCATATTTGCAATATCCTCCTTTGTCCCTCTATTTTGTTCCAAATATCGAGATCTATCACATCGGAAAACAAAGTAGTTTTAACTTTCAGGAAGGAGGTTTTTTTTTTTTTTTTTGCTAAATAATCCTTCATTCCTTTACACTAACAAATCCACTAATTTCGACACCATATATTCCACTTTATTTTGCTAATATTTAAAAAAGTTGACTCAAAAGTCAAAACTCTCTCCAATCTTATACCTTATTCTCTTTTAAGAAAAACTAAATGATAGGGCTCTAATGACCCTTTTTAGTGGAAGACCTCTAATTTGAGTTCTAATGTAAATACTGGAGGAACCCAGGTTTTTTTTTTTTTTTTTTTTTTTTTTTTTTTAAGAAGAAGAAGAAGAAGAGGTGGTACCAATACTTGAACCTTTGACCTCTTATAGTTATATGTACTCTTAATCATGCAACCAGTGAGACAGAAGGAAGATTGGCGGAACCCAATTGCAAACTCTATTATTATTACTTCCCAAAAGAAAAAAGAAAAAAAATCCTACTAATGGGACCAGATTTATAATTCAACCGAAGGCAGTCTCTTGTGTTCCGAAGACGCATTTTAGGATTCTGTCTGGAAGGGCCTAGCGGATTTTTCCTCACCTACAATATGCTGATGATACATTCCACATCCAAAGAAGCTACTCTTTTAACCTATGATGTTCAGATATGGATATGAGGATGGGAGATATGACTGCACTTTAGGAAATTCATATTTTACATCAAGGTTTTTATACAAGGTACTAATTTTTTTCTTAACATTTGTAAGTTAAAAGAATTATCAATGTTCACATTCCTTTCTAAAAATTTTTATGGTGAAAAGTAACAGAACTGATAGAACTTTTTTTTTTTTTTTTTTATCGGTTCTAATAGAACCATATGAAACAATGGAGCCAATATAGTAGGTATGTGTAAGCACCAGTGCAGTATCAAGTACCAGTATGAGCATCATATTGGTCTGTCATGGGTACCCTAGGCATGTACAAGTATCCAGGTATCCAGATAACCTTCCTTCATTTAATTCTAACGACCGGCTTGGTTTGAGATAGGAACATGGGAAAGTAGACATCTGCTTGTCGCAAGGAGGTTGTTTGCCATGTAAACTAGAATCACATTGAGCTAGGTTATATTTATGGAAGCTAAAAAATATTTTAAGTACTCAAGCTATCTTCATGCACTTATGATTTATATGCATGCACATACGTAAATGCAACTGACTACAAAATATGCTCCACATAAAAGAATTATAAGTAAATTAGCTGAAAAGTAAATCTGCACCTTCTTAAGAGAGCATGGGTCAAAATCTTTCATAATTCCAAACATGAGTTTTAAGGATTTAAACTAAACCATAAGCAAAAATCAAAGGATGAGATGGATTCTGGGTTTTCTGCTTGCTAACAAACGACTTACCCGTTCAAAAGATTCATCCAGAATGATAGCTCCAGTTACAGGAACTCGAACCTTATAGGAAGTGAAGTCCTTGTATATGTCATCAATATGTGCAATATAAGGTCTCAGTGCAGCACAGCTATTAAACACTATGACGAATTAAAGAAACTTTCACCAATAAAAATAAGAGGCTGCAAACATTCACTTGAAGAATTTACATATGCCACACGACTATGTTACTGTAAAAAGAAAACCCTTGAACTGCCCAATGAAAGATAATAATATGATTTACTCCATGAAAGATGAAATATGATTTAAGTATGCCATGGCATCTTTTCTTAGGTAATAGGAATGCACTGAAGAGGAAGTGGATGGAATAGAATCTCAAACAAAAATTCTATGATGCCCAAATGCTGCATGGATATTGCAAGAACACCCCATGGACACTACAGGGACATGAAGTTAACAATAAATATTAAGTATTGGAAAGGATATGATACAGGTATATCACCTTGCAAACTTATGTATGATTGTAAATATGTTCCATGGTAAATGCACTGCAACCCTATGTCCAACTGTAAGATGATTTCTTCCTTCCTAATCTCTACTAGACTACTAGCACAATAACCCGTGCTAAGCATGGGCATGTTCACCAACAATTGCAAAATATATTTTATGATCTTTTTAAAAAATCTAGGTCACGCAAAATCATCCTCAAACACTTACGGACAGTGATTTGGTTTGGATAGAGCATAAAAATCTAAAAAGAGAATAAAAGAGAAAATTATGAGAGTATCTCTTTTTTCAATCCAAAAGTGTAGTAGCAAGAAAAGAGGAGAATTAGATTTGGAATGGATATGAAGTTGTTGTAGAGAGTGCAAAGTGGGAAGAAGACTTGAGTGGTTACAGTACAATTACATGTTGAAAGTGGGAGGAGAAAGTGAGTTAGCTGTGTAGAATATGGGTGATAACTTCCGGTCAAAATCAGCAGTTGCAGTCAAAATTAACTTCAAAACGCTTAGTTTTAATATATTAAAATTGATGTTGATTGCCCAAGACTAAATCCATGCATAAAATGCATCAAAAATTAATTCAGAGTAAAAAATGTGTGAAAATCCGCCTTTACTGTTTCTTGTCCTGTGAACAGTAGAACCTGAAAGCTATTTTCTAGGAACTGGCAGTCCTAAAAAGCAGATTCTGTGAAAATTAACAAAATCATTGAGTCCTAGGCTGTTGTTAAGCTGGTTAGGGACCTGTGAAGTGTGCATGGGTGCATGAGTTTTGAGTCCTTTGTAAAGCAAAAATAATAACTAGCACAATTGTTTTGCTTCAGAAGTCGCAAATTATTAAACACAAAAAACAAAAAACAACAACAATTGGATTTCAGGGAAATGTGATTTTTTTTTTTTTTTGTTGAAAATAGAGGCGGACCTACCATTATATGGTCGCCCCAGGTCCAATTACAAATTCCTCTTCAAGAGTAATTGGGCCTTGGCCCACGCCCCACATCAAGTTAAAGGACTCGCCCCAGGTCAAAAGGGAAGAACGAAAAAAAAAAACCCAGAGTCTCTTTGCTGTTTCGACCTTCCCTCTTCACTCTTCGCCGGTTCGCCTAGTCTACAGATCGACCTCCCTTCTTCCTTCGAGGCTTCAACGGTTCAGGTAACTCTCCCTCTCCCTCTCTCTGTAGCTTCTCTCCCCCTCTCTCTCTCTGGCTAGGGTTTGTGTGGTTTCCTCTCTTCCTCCTTTGCACATTAGGGTTTATGTTTTAGTTTTTCTTTTTTCATTTGAAGTGATGATCTCAGTGCCCTCTTTTCTATTAAAAATGAAAAAAAGGTGATTGAGAATCAAAGAATGTATCAGGAGGTGCTAACTTATTTTTTTTTAGATTTCTTGATCAATTTCAGATACATTTTTTGGGATCTTTTGAGCAGTCGAGTTTCAGCAGTATATTATAATCAAGACTGTTAAATCTAGTGGATTGAACTCTGATTCAAATGATTTCAGCTTCATTTGATGACTAAATCCATAGTGTTTGAATTTCTATGAATTCATTTGTGTTCAGACATTATTTTAGGAGGAATTGTTCCCCATCTTCTCACAATATTTTGGTCGCCTGGACCTATTTCCGGTTCTGTTCTTGAACTTAAAGTGAAACAGTTAACAGGAACTACTTTGTTGTACTAGTTGTCATCCTTGGAATCATATTTTGTGATGGCTGACAAATCTGAGGTTCAGCCGGTCAAGTTTAATGGGAAAAATTATTTCTCATGGGAATTCCAGTTTCAATTGTTTGTTGAGGGAAGAGAACTTTGGGGCCACATTGATGGTACAGTTCATAAACCATCTGATAAAGATAAATCTGGAAAATGGGAAACTAATGATGCCAAGATTATGAGCTGGATAACTAGCTTTGTGGATCAAAAGATTGTTATCAATCTTCATCCTTATAAGACAGCAAATATCTATAACCAAGATAATAAAGCTAGCAAATATCAGCTAGAATGTGCCATAGCTGTATATAAACAGGGCAACAAATCTCGTCTCAGGGTAATGACTATAGGGCCCAACCCGCTTATTAATTGGATGGAATATCTGTAACAAATCCCAAATTCTTGGGTCAGGTTAGGGTCAAGCTGGCTGGATGAGTACTTTGAACCCACGGTCACTGATAAGGATGCTGGATGCAATGAAAGGAATTAGGAGGACTATTTATGAACTTCTCCCCTATGGCAGGACCCTTTTTACAAATAAAACATATGATCATTAAAACTATGGAATATGTAAATTAAATTTTATTTTAAAGATTTTGAATGATCAAGAATTGTCTATATTTTATATGTCCTTGTTTTGAATAGATCTAGAATTGTCGTGAGCAAGTCTTATCTAATTGTCTTGATCTATGTTTAAGCTTTAACTACTTATTTCTTTTTCCTTTTTTTCATTTTGGAAACTTTATTCTTGACCTGTAATATGATGTTTATGATTATGTTGATAATGTTTATCTATAAATTATAAATACAGGTGCTCTCATTTGGAATCATATGATTAAGGAACTGTTTGGAGCATAAGGAAATAATAACGAGGTACTAATTTTTACATGATAATGTGTATTATTTCTCTAGAGTTTCTTTATCATCTGAATTTTTTGGAGGTTGTGAACCCTTTCTTTTTTGGGGATGATTGTTTTGCCCTCATTTTTTGGGAGACTTTTTTGTTTTCAATATACTTCTCTTATACTGTAAATTTTGGAGAAATGAATAGTCCTCATTTCAAACAAGAAATATATAAAGTTGATGTAGTTAAATATTTTGCGTCTATTTACATGGAATACATTTTTTTCTTTTGTTACTGTTGATGTGAAAAAATTCTAGCTAGTTTAGCCCCACCTAAACGAAAATCCTGGGTCCGCCTCTGGTTGAAAAGGAGGAAAATGTGATACTGTCAGGTAAAATGACTATGAGGTCTCATTTTGGCTTAAAAACCCAGTCTCATGTGTATAATCCACTACTAAATCTGATGAAACTGACAAAGGGGCTCCAATATTTGCAATGTTCTTTCCAATGACTTGCTGACTGCATAGAAACAATATTTTGGAGCTGAATGCTTATTATGTTAAATACAAACACCCAGCAGGATATGGACTTAGTACACCTAAAGATAGAAACAACAACAAAGAATATCAAAGGGATAAGAGAAAAAGGATACTTAAAGATGTGAATTCCCTGAGAGAGAGCGACTTCAGCAACGGGTTTTGCTCCATAGAATTGTCTTCATAGAACCAATGGGCTTGCTCCACAAGAAATAGAATTCTCTCAAATGACTGTAGGTCTTCTTGCGGAACATTCAAAACAAACCGACTGCGCATATGCACATTTCTAAGAGTTAACTCAAGAAATTGATGTAAAAACAATGTCATTATGAGAACTGATATTAAATCAATTAAGTGATCAAAGAAACATAAGCCTGTGATGGACCACTGATTAAACAAAGATTCACTGAGACTCAAGGCACTTCTTACATTACTGTTTTTCAAACTGTATATATCAAAATTACTAAGACAATTACAAGAGCCACATGAGTGATGCTGTAAGCCGGTAACAGTCCATCTCATTTTAACGACAAAGAGAAGTCAAAATGTTCCAATGGAAAAAAAAATGTTACAATGGTGACTCTGACATAGATATAATGAAGCTGACAAAGTTCACTTGCAAGAGTAGAAGTCTATCAGAAGATTATTTACTTAATGATCTAATCAAACTATAAAAATGGCTGCCTCGCCTTTTCTTTTTCCTTTTTTCAGTAAAAATAACTTTCTTATTCAAGAAAAAGTACTATACAAAATTAGATATCAACAAACATAAACAGTATAAGAGAAACACATCGTTCATTATGTAAAAACAAGATAAACTCCTAGACCACAAACACAATGTCGCATGAGTGGCTGCCTCATAAACATCACTTCCATATCCACCCTTTGAGTAGCTTATGCATCCACTTAGGGTGTGTTGGCTCAACTTCCTAAAAGTGCTTTTGAAAAGCCCAAAAGCTTGTTTGGTTGTAAGAATTTTAAAAGGGCTTTTGAAGAAGCAAAGTCAAATTTAGCTTTCTCAGAAAGCAAACCTTCTACAGATCAAGACCATCATTTATATTGGTATTCGGGTATATTTTACTCCAATTCAAGTTAGTCCAATTATTAGATAGATCAATTGTTAGATGTAATTAAAATATGCAAATCAAAGGGAGAAAAATGATAGTGTTTACATGCAATAATTCTAATAATAGGCCAAACTTTGATAGGAGTATAATTTCTCCAAGAGAAATATTAATTTCAAGTGATTTAGATTTCGTAGATGAGCCCTACGAATAGATTTATATGACTGAACATGGAGAACCAAATGACGAAGGTCCCTCATATCTCATTTTTCTATGAGATGATGATAGCGCCATAGCAGTGGTACCACATAATACATGCCTTGGCACATATAGGATTCACACCTATCTATAAGGGTTTTATGTAAGGCCATTTCATCAATCTAGAGAAAGCCTACGACATTGTACCTATATATTTGTTTTGTTGGGTTTTAATCTTTTAAGTAAAAGGAGTATCCCGAGAAGTTATATTGGTATCATTAAAGGCATGCATGAAGGAGCGATAATGAATGTGAAAACTACATATCCAGAGATTAGTGAGTTTCCAGTGACCATGGACTTGTATCAGGGATCAGCTTTTAGGTTGTTATCTCTTTGTACTGACTATGCTCTATGGATGAGTTAACTGCTCATATTCAAGAGGGGACACCTACGTATTGTTGGGAAATCTCACATCCCACATCGCCTAAGTAATGGGTTTGTTAGTCATTCATATACTTCTTTGGGCCTTCGACTTATTAGCTTAAGCTTTTGGGTTGGCACATGGTTTCTTACATGGTATCAGAGCGGGTTCCGATCTCGTCGTTCTTGTGTCCACGGGCCTTTCTGTCGTTCTTGTGTAACCCACATGGCAGGCCCGTCCATGAAATCTGTTGTGCCTACACGTGGGAAGTCCCACATCCCACATCGCCTAAGTAATGGGTTTGACAGTCCTTCATATACCTGTTTAGGCCTTCCACCTATTAGCTTAAGCTTTTAGGTTGGCACATGGTTTCTTACAAGTATATGCTATTTGCAAATTGTTGGTGGATGAATCGAAAGAAAGCATGAATGCGAAACTTTATAGATAACGGGAGCTTTAAAATCCAAGGGCTTTAAATAAGTTTTACAAAGACGGAATATATGAATTGCAACTTCAATGGAGATGTGCAGAGAGATGTAACTCTTGTGAGATTAAAGCTCAAAAGATACCACAAAGAGAGTCCTTCCGATTCCTAGGCCTTATAATTAGTAAGGCTGAGGAGATTGAGGAGGATGTCAAACATAAGATATGAGTTGGATGGTTAAAGTGGAAACTTGCTTTTAAAGTGCTTTGTGTTCAGCGAATAATTAAAGAGAAAATTTTACAAGACTCCGGTCTTTTTTTTTTTAATGGTTACTTTCATTAAGAAAAGCAAGAAACCTATTACTTTCATTAAGAAAATTTTACAAGACTCTGGTTAGACCAACCATAGTTAGCTAGTTCATAGTTCAAATAGTTCGCATTCAAATTCACAATTTGATGCTCATCTCGATTTGAAAACTCAATGAGGTGGGTTCATTTAGTTTGTTTCCCGATTCGATTAATTCGCAATTCGAATTCGACAAGTTCGATATAATAGTTCAAACATATAATTTAATGAAATTTGTTATGACTTGCATATTCGTAGGTCCAGCTCACATCCTTTTTTATGACAAATCTCTTTTAAAAATGGTATTAATGTGTACAATATGCTAGACTTAAACCTGCTAAAATCTCATGCCATCGAAATAATAGTAACTGAAATTTAATTTCACTAGGAGTGAGGCCTGCTATTTGATCAATCATGTTTGACACATAATTAGGTTCATAAAATTTGTGATTATTATTCGAATGTGATTGGTCCAGTAGAGGCATCCATATTGATTGGATTTATTTTTGGACCTATCTGAGAAATGTGATTATAGTACCTTTCACTGTTTGATTGAGAAATATGAGCTCCTCTTAACTAATTTTAAAAAAATTTAGAATTATTTAGCACATGATATGCAGTCATCATCACAATCAAGAGTTTAAAACCGAGTGGTGCTCACCAAATTTGACAAGTAGGCCTCATAATCATAGGCATGTGAGTAAGGGGATTAATTTGACGATAGGTGGGCCTCAATTGGAAAGAAAAGAACAGTAACTATATGTATAGAGTAGTTAAGACATCAATTAAAAAGTTGTTCCCTTCTGATGACATTTCCCAGCCTGAAGGATCTACTGATTTAAGTAAAATACAATATATCCTGCTTGGCTACTAGAGATTTTACTCAGGCTGAAACCATGATTCCATCAGCAGGACTGATCTTAAAAATCTAAACTGTTGAAGACATCACCCTTGGTTCCGAGAAAAATTTACATCAATTCAGTTAAGCCCTCCTTCAAGCTTGTCACATCTAAAATAATATGATTTTACTTATTTGCATTGTTAATTTTAGTAATTTATGAATCTGACTGCCGAATTGGCTCATGTTGTGGTAAAAAAATTTCCAACGTCAATGAATGCTGAGATATTAATTTTCAATGGTGTAGATTGGAAATCCAGTCCCCAACTCATGAATTTTATATGTATAACATAGACTACGATATTAGGTCATCATTGAGGATTAGACTGCAGCATATATATTATAATAATCTATCATACATATGACAGCTAAGAGAGAGGAGGGAAAGGTCGAAAGGAGAACTACTCCCTTTTTTTCCAACTGTATAGCTAAGAGAGAGAAACAGAGGGGGTGAGAAATGAGAAGCTTCTCTTCTATGATTTTCTTTTTTGAGCAGTGAAAGAACACCTTCACCTTTGAGATTGCAGCAGTTGGTGCGATTGAACATGGAGATGTAACTGATACTAAAATCAATAGGTAAGCCTTTAGCTTTTCCATTTTCCCCTCTAGTTAGCATTTGATTTTTCAGTTTTCGTCTACAGAGAACTGTCTCAAATCGGGCATTTTCTTTTTCACAAACTGTCTCAAATTATGGTGAATTGCAAACAATTCGCAGTTTGCAACTCGAGGCCTGAACCACCAAATCAGGTAACTATGAGACCAATTATGACATGTAGAGCAGAATGTTGGCCAACTAAGAAACAACCCGTGCCAAAAATGCACAAGCAGAGATGAGAATGTTCAAACGGATGTGTCGTAAAACTAGCAAGGATGGAATCGGAAATGAGACTCATTTGAGATGATTTGAATGTATTCGACTCAGGCCAACTACAGTGCCAATATGGAAATAAAAAAATCTGTGCAAGATGCAAGATGACAGCCTCTCTAAGAAAAAGGTTGGGGAAAGTCAACATCGATAGAGGTAGGAAAGTTAGATTTGAAGAAGCGTGACCTATCTAAGTATTTGGCCCAGGATAGACCGGAATGGCGAAACAACAAAACCAATAACCTGACAAAGAGCTTCCAGTATGAAATCAATCAGGGCGCACCCAAATCACCAGCAGGAGATGGGGACTCTGGGTGAACAAACTGTAACCCATCCTACCAACTGTTTGTTACACATGGTAAACAGGAGCTTCCAGTATGAAATCAATCAGGGCGCACCCAAATCACCAGCAGGAGATGGGGACTCTGGGTGAACAAACTGTAACCCATCCTACCAACTGTTTGTTACACATGGTAAACAGGAACACTGTTTGAACATGGTTTTCACAATCCCATATTAATATCTGATACAGTAGTAATTTTAATCTCAAACTCATCAAACAGAATGGCAGAAATCATCCAGCCTCACTTCCCACCTCTTTCAGAACTTCCAAATCCATCCACCTCAAGCACTCCAACCAAAATCCAAATAACCCCAATTGCTGTAATCACTTCATCAATCCACTAAAACTATGATTTACACTGATCCCTAAGAATCAGCTCCATCCTCAACAATGTTCCCTCAAAAAAATCATAAAAATAACATCAAAAAATCAAAAAGATCATGAAATCCAACAGAAAGAAAGCATCAAACACAGAGAAATTCAACAAAAACAAATCCACTAGGAAAATCACAACATGGGCAGAAAGATGAGAGAAAAAACAACAGGAACCGAAATGAATCGGGATGAAGAACGAGAGAGAGAAATCGCGAAATACAAGAGACCTGCAGAGATCGTCGAGGAGTTCTTGAGGGGGGAGAATGTTCCGCATCGGAGAGCTTGAAGATCGATGCAGGCCTGTCATGGCTGATGAAACATCGAGAGATGGAAAACCCTAGAATTTCTCAGCGTCTTTGAAACCCTAGCTTCGGTTACTTGGATCTTAAACTCTTGTTTGTGTTCTTTTCCATGGAAAAGCAACAACGAGAAACTGCAACGGGGGAAAGCAATTTTTTGGGGGAAATTTCAAATATATCCTTGGGTTTTTGCCTTATTTCAACTTAGGGCATAAGTTTTTCAATAAATTTATAATTAAGGACAACTGACCATTTAAAGGTATTTTCCATTTACTTTTTTCTTCAATTTTTTAAAACACCCAAATTTTCGTACATTGAAATAAAAGTCTCCTTCACTTCTGTCACTTTCTCTTTCATTTGATGCACCAATATCCTTATAGTGATTGACAGTAACCAACATCCCCACAACAATTGGAAGCATGCACAGGCTATTAGAAGTATCTCATGACTTTAAATAAAAGAATGATTTTGGTATTTTAAAAAAATTGAGATAGAAAGGTCACCAAAAATATCTTAAATTGGTCATATGTCCTCGTTTGAAAACTTTACGGAAAGCTTGCACTAATTTTAAAAGTTTTGAAACTTATGCCCTTTTTTATACCGAAGTAAAAGCTTAATATCTTATTTGAGATCTTTACGGAAAGCTTGCACTAATTTTAAAAGTTTTGAAACTTATGCCCCTTTTTTATACTGAGGTAAAAGCTTAATATCTTATTTGAGATTTTTCTTTTTTCCTTCACCTCGCCAAATAGCTTAGAGAATGGAAACTACATTATTTTATTTATAAGTAGGCTCCTCGATACCAAAGCTAGAGGAGTAGCCCACAAATGATCAAGGGGTCGAGACTGTCAAATGTTATGATTATTAATGATTCCTTAGTCAGCAAGGGCTTGTAAAAGCACCAAATTTTTATTTCCTAAAGAAGCAGAAGGGAGAGCAATCTCTCACAATAAAGCATGCTTGTTATTTCAGAATTTATGTTTTGTTGGATGCCATGATGTAGTTAATGCCATAAAAGGAAGAGAATAATGGTCATTGGTCTTATTATTTTTTATAACTTAAGAGTCCTCGATGATTTTTGATAAATTTGATACTAATGAATTTCTAGAACTTTCATTGGGGCTGCTCATTTTATAGCTAAGATAGAGAGCTGTTGTCTAGGTATGTTTAGTGGGAAGACAATTTCCTCACTGGTTGATTGATTGTGGGAATATTACTAATGACAGAGGCGTACATTGCACGTAGTTGTTACTTAAATGATAATATTAGTCACAATTTGTAATGATCCAACGGTTGAGACTTGATCTCGTAGTCATTTTTGTCCTTTTTCAAAGAATAGACAGTTCAAATCATGGTTTTTGGGCCCACAAAATTTTTTAAAAAAATGTAAAAAAAAGAAGAAGAAGAAAGAATTGGCAATCTAGGGACATAAGAACAGTCAATTGTATTGATGTAATCTAACGTTTTTAAAGTTTTTTTCCGAGATTTCTCAAAATTCATGATGACTTAAGAATTTGAGATTTAACCCTTTATCCCTTTTTAGCCTTTTTAAAGAAGCTGAGTGGTTTGGATCATGAAAGATGGAGCCCACAAATTCAAAAAAAAATGCATATATAATGATCTTGGGTTTTTCACAAATTTCTTATAATCCGTGATAAACTGACAATTGAAATTTGGTCTCCTAGCCATTTTTGTCCTTCTTTATACGACCTATCATGATTTTCAAGCCCAAAAAAGTCAAAAAATGCGAAGGAAAAAAAAAAAAACCTGAACTAGTAGTTTAGGGAAATGAAAACAGTAAATTACATTGATGTAATCCAATGTTTCAAAGGTTTTTCAAGTTTTCTCAAAATCCATGATAACTTGAGAAGTGAAATTTGACACCTTTGGCCATTTTGGCAATTTAAAAAGTGTGAACGAATTGGATGATGAAAAAGGATCCACAAATTCAAAAAATACATTTCTACTAGTCTGGATTTTTCACAAGTTTCTCACAATCTATGATGATCCGATGGCTGAAATTTGGTCTCATATTCATTATTTTTTTTCATTCTTCAGAGGATGAATGGCTTAGATTGTGATTTTCGATCCCATAAAATAATTAAAAAAAAAAGACTGCAAAAATGAAGATGTAATGATATAGATTTTTTCACGAGTTTCTCACGACCCGTGATGATCCACGAGCTGAAGTTTGGTCCCTTGGCCATTTTTGTATTTTCTTTAGAGGATGAACAGTTCATATAACGGTTTTGGGCCAATAGATTAAAAAAACACACTGCTAAAAATGAAGATATAATTATTTGGAGTTTGTCATTAATTTCTAACAATCCCTGATGATCCACTATGGCTGAAATTTGGTTTGTATTTCTTAAGAGGATGAGCAGTTTAGATCATGAATTTTTTGGCTCACAAAAAAATTGACTGCTAAAAATGAAGATATAATGATTAGGAGTTTGTCATAAATTTCTCACAATCTGTGTTGATCTAATGGATGAAATTTGGTCCCCCTAGCTGTATTTGGCTTTGTTTTGAGGATAAACAGTTCATATTGTGACTTTTACGCCAAAAAAAAAAAAGGGACTGCCTAAATTGAAAAAGGACAAAAAAGAAAAAGTGTTTTCGGATTAAACATTGGGTGAAATTATTTGCTTTAGTATATGGGTATAAAGATTATGATTCTTTTTAACAAAAAAAAATATATAAAAATATAATAAGTTAGACAAATAGTGCAAGACCCATCAACAGGATGACATATAAAGAGTGATGATCATTTTAAACATGGGAAGTATTTTAAATGAGAACTATTATATGAAAACTTTTTTTGCTGGTCAACTAGCAATCCATCCAATCCTAGCAACTAATAGAAAACCCCCTGATAGTCACTAATTCCAAAGATTGACACACATCTAAATGGACTAAACCGTTGAAACGAGTGTTGAATAATTTTTTTAATATGAAGCCATTAAACTTGTAGGTCACGGATGAAGGTGTTATAGGTATGGGTTTGGGGTCAAACTTGATACTAGTGGTGGTCTCACATAAATCTTTCCATCCCCCCGGTCCCATCTCCCAAATAGGGCAATACAAAAAAGTTCTCATATAATAGGTGAGAACTAGTTCTCACTTGAATAATTCCCTTTAAACATTTACCAAAATTTATCGTCTAGCTTAAAGTAATGATTAATTGTCTTTCTTATCTTTTTAAGAATGTCAAATGTAAGTTTTCTCCCATAAACAAAGATAAATAGAAATAAAGGTTTCTTTCCAGTCTATTTACATCTCTGTATTAAAATCTTAAAATTTGATGGTACACGGAGTTTTATCAAAGGAGTATTAAAGATGTGAAGAGTGAAACGTCTAAAAACAAAAACCTCCTTTATTCTTTTAGAATTTCATTAGCTAAGATGATTATTTTTTATTTTTTTGGTAAAAAATCTACTAAGATGATTGATATATAATCCTAAATCAGTTCAAGCCCAGCTGATCATTCAACTAGTGGCCTAATTTCCATGTGTCCTTTTGTGTCAAAAGTGCAATCAAACTACGCTTATAGACATGTCAACTAAACATAAATATATCTTACCTAGCTGTCTAGGGTTTGAACCCAGGGTAGGCCGCCGCCTTTTTACACTTCTTTCCGCTTGTGCCGGCTGTCTTTCCGTATATGTGCGGTCTCTCTCCTGGGTCCCACCCCGCTTGGTGGGTTACCAAAACTAAAAGGTATAAACTCAAAAATTAGACCTGAATCCAACTTACATACGGACCTAAATCACATCATTCTAGACTGAGGTTTAGCTGGGCCTGATTCATCCCAACAAATGCCATTCTTAAAGGGGGTCTGGCCCACTGAGGTTTTGTCATTTTGGTGCATGAACTACCTGAGATGTCAAGGTTTTAATAGAAAGAGAGAATGTTTGGAGCATTTGCCTTTATGATTGACCATTGTATAACTCACTATTATGTAGCGTTGTCGATGGGTCGGGTCGAGCCCAACTATTCAGTTGCTGGCCTATTTCTCATGACAGGATCTGGCCCACTGACCTGAAAGTTAAACTGGGCACTGGTTGAACTAGGCTTACAATCAGGGCATTTTTTTGATAACGCAAGGTTCCCAACCCTTGGGCCAAAATAATTCCTACGGATCCAGGAGAGAAAGCCGGATAAAATTTCCTTGTGGCCCCAATGTGGTAGTGCAGTTTCGAACCAGCAACCTCCGGGTGCACACCATGGTCCTAAGCTAACTGAGTTATTTCTCGGGGTTTACAATCAGGGCATTAGCTATATATTGGGATATACTCGAAAAATAGACCAAAGCAAAAACCTGTGTACCTATAAAATCATTCCAATCCACGCTGAAGTGTAGTTGGGCCTGGGGGCTCATTCTATGCCCAAACTGCAGTTTGGTGCATGTCTAACAATTGACGTTTAAGGCTTTAAAACTCGGCCTGACCTTTGAAACCCATTGGCATGGGTATGGATTTGGGTTGTGTGTGTATATTAATATATACGGCCTTAGACAGCACCCCTTGGAGAAAAGCACCTCTCTTAGTTGGGCCTACTATCATGCATGATCATCATCGAGGTCCATTGGATGGAAAGATCTATATGAGACCTACCTATATGCGAAATATTGATTCCATAAGATCATTCTATCCTTTTGATATATGACCCTAAAATTTGATGGCTTCGACGCATCATGTTATTATGATTTTAGTCCAATGACGAGGGAAAGTTGTATGAGTGTCAAATATGCCCTAATTAATACAAATAAATGTTATTAATACAAACAAACATGCCCTAATTAAGGTATTTACTTTGATTATTAATGAATCGATTGGTGGTTGATCAATGACAAATTCGGAATACTACTGATTCTTGGGGGTAAATAGTTGTTAATTAGTTAGATTTCTCAAAGTAGACCCAATATACAAAACAAAGAAGGGCAGAAAAACTACTTAAAAAGAAAAATGTATTGATATGAAACAAAAATTATAAATAGATCACGTACAAAATATATTATGACGCCGACATCGACTATAGAGAGGAAAGTGAAAGAGGTTGAATGTGGAGCTTACACCCTTACCTTGTATAAGGCCTTTTTATTGGTTAAGGCCCATCAGAAGCAAAACCGTGAGGCCCGTGGGTGAAAGCGGACAATAATATGCATGTGTGTAAGACCCAGCGTATGAGTCTTTGACATTGTAAACTGTACCTTAAAATCAACTCTCTCTCTCTTTCTTTTTTTCTTATATATATATTGGAGGTAGTAGTCTTGATGCACTATTATAGGTTGAATGATATACTTATTTTAAGAAAAAATAAAAATGTTGAATGATATACTTATTTTAAGAAAAAAAAATAAAAAATAAAGAGAAGTTAAAATCGATTTTGGAATTAGATTCCAGTCCTCTAGGTCTACTCGATTTCAAAACCGGATCCAGGTTTTTCTATCAGAATCGGGTCTGAAACCAACAAAACAAGTTTCGAGTCAAAACCAAATCTAGAGCCGGAACCGTTATTTAGAAACCGGTCCAGGTACAGGTCCAAGTCCCGTATGATTCCGACCTGGAATCATCCCGTTCCCAATCCTACCTCGGTAACCAGGGTTTAAACCCTCTGTATGCCCCCTCTTCTTGCGTGCGCAGGCTTTCTTTTCACGTGTGCAGGCCATTTTTCCACTTAAGTTGACTACCTTTCCGGATATGCGGACTCTCTTGCTTGCCCGTTTAATACAACCCCTGCACTTTTTGTATAATCTTTCACAATCTTGAACCTAAAGAGTTAACAATTAAAGTAGCATTCTCATTCCTTGACTTCAAAGTTTGCCTGGCTTTCCCCTGCTTAGTGGCCCCACAAATTGGAGAGTCCTGCCTCATTCCATGTATGTATGCATACATGTCATTTGTCATCTAGAATTTTGTAGAGGCGGGCCACACATGGTTTGACTTGGTTTAAAAAGGTAGATATGGTTTGAACCCCTCTTCCCATCACTAGTCTAATCTTGAATCTTGACACAAACAAAGATAAGATCTCAAATTGCAAACTTTCTACTTTGTGATGCAAAAACAGTCGTAAAGCTACGCCAATGCTGATCCAAAACAGTTTATCCTAGAAGCAAGAGTAAAAAACAATGGTTTTAAATGAAGCAAATTATCAACAAACCCATGCAACTACTAGTGTCTGGTATAAAGAGAAAAAACACTGACGTAAAAAGGAAGAACACTTCCAAGATAAAGAAAAAGCATAACCAAATGAAGAGAAAGTGAAAATTCTATTAAAAATAATAAGAGATTTTATCAAAAAAATCCCTTTAGATTTATTGTAGATCAAAAGGAATTTAAAAGTTATGAACTGACGGTAGTAGTTTTAGAGACCTTCTTTGGTCTAGCATTTTTTTCTGTTGTTGTTTATATAAATGGGGATATCTTGCTTGGCGAAACAAAAATAAAAAAATAAAAATTTAAAAGCATGTACGTATGCGTGGAGTTTAATTCTTATGAATTCTTAGTAAAATGAGCCGGAACGAAGAAATATTGTCGAGATAAACTTTAGTTTTTCTAGGTTTGATTACTAAGGTAATGACTAGGTCAGTCTTTCCATCAATTGGTGGATTGTTTTTCTACAGAAAAAAATTGATGGATTGTTTGATAGTCATTTGTGGATCTTGTCTTTGTTTTTTTGGCATTAGCCATTCTAACCAAAATGCAAATTTTAGAATTCCTATAAATTTAATTCCATGCAAAGAAATGAATTGGGGAGAGGGGGGATTAAGAATTTTATGAGTAAAAAAAAAAAAAAAAGAGTATGGGAAAACCAAGCCATGTAAAAGACAAATTCGTAATTTCAAAAATAAATCATATAAAAGATTGGATTTTATAAATGTAATGAGTAAAGAAAAGAAAATATATTACCTATCCGTAATTAAAATTAAAATAGATATATTCTATAAACTATTTGAAAGCCATTGACAATACCCAACTGGGTGTTGGTTCGTTAACATGAGGTATAGGTTTGCTCCCCACATTTGTGTGTTTGACACCCTTACTTAGTGTAAGTGTGTTGCGGGGTCATGTGTGAAATCAGGAGATTAGTCCTGTTGCGTTAAATACCATCAAGTACCCTTGTAAAAAAAAAAGAAGAAAAAGTAAAATAAAAATACAAAAGAAAGCCAATGACAATAGTAACCTAAAGATAAAATGAAGAAACAAAAAATAATAATAATCAGCATCATGTAGTGATACCATACTGCAAAAACAAGATTAGCTCAAGAGTCTAAAGTCAAAATTAAAAGGCCTAAAATCCAGTATATATAATATTGGAAACTCTGATTTCATGTGACCTTACTTCAAATTAAATTATCTAAAGGGAATGAAATGTATCAAGATGACATGTGGCTTACCATTTTTTTATACTGGCCCAAATTTCACACAAATCAGAAGCAAACCATCATTTAATTGATCTATGTACCTCTTTCTTATTTCTTTCATTTTCTGCCTTGCTCCTCCCACATGGATACAAGGCACAATGGACTTTGAATGATTCCATCCAAATATGATTTTGTATATGCATCGAGTCATGGCCTTTTGAAATAATGTTAGATGTTCTCTGCCTAACCCAAAAAAGTGGACCAACAAAGTGGGCCCACAACACTTTTTTTGTTCAATGAGCAATTGGGCATATGTGCTATAAAAATCCAAACATTGGTTTATAAGAATTGATGGGGCCACAAGAGGCCACAATGAATCCCCAACTTCCGACAGGTAATTACTGGCATACTGCCAAAGCTGAGAGGGTGGTGTTCCTCTTGCCCATCAAGGGATGGGGCCCAAATGCTGATGGTTGGGTAGTTTTATGGTCCATCTTATGGGTCCTGATGAGCTCCATGAAGAAATTAATTAGGTTTGATTAAACATCTTTAGTCTAGTAGTTCATCATTAGAATTTGGATTGCGGATTATTGCTTCTAAGGATGAAGATTTTCTACTAGTTTGCGTGCTGCTTTCTTCAAATGTTAGAGGGCTTAATGGATAAGTCATCTGCTAAAGGCTTAATGGATAAGCCATCTGCTAAAACTCGGGTATGATAAAATATTATCAAATATATATATAGAAGAATGTTCATATGCATACATCCCTCACCCTATGGTGAGGGATGCTTCCATAAATGGGGGGTTTCAAGTACACCCTATGTACTTGAAATCCCCCTTTTGTACTTGAAACCCCCCATTTATGGAAGCATCCCTCACCCTATGGTGAGGGATGAATCCACTTGAACATTCCTCATATATATATATATATATATATATTTTTGGATAACGCAAGGTGTCTCAGCCCTTTGAGCCAAAATATTCCCTATGGACCAGGAGAGAAAGCCGGTAAAATTCCTCTGTGGTCTCAGCGTGGTAATACAGTTTCGAACCCACAACTTCTGGATGCAAACTATGGTCTTATACCAACTAAGCTACCACTAGGCCAATCACAAAATTGAAAGTCGGAATAGATGATCTAATGAACTTATTGCTCTGCTGAGTAAGCACTAGGAACTTGCCTTTGTCCTACTTAAAAGAAGGTACTACAAATCCTGGGGCCCATTTTGTAGAACATGCCTATCAGTGGAGTAAAGAGTGGGTATAGGGGTGGGTAGATGGAAAGGCCACCTTATAAATAATTGTACGCAAGAATTCAGCCGTGTGATATTATCCTAGCATTTGGGGTAGTTCAGTTGGCGTAGGACCACCGTTTGCACCCAGAGGTTATGGATTCGAAGCTGTACTATGACACTGGGGCTACATGAGAGTTTACCCGGCTTCTCTCTGGGCCCGAAAGGATTAATCCAGTCCAAAAGGTTGTGAACCTTCCAATAGTAAAAAAATAAAAAAATAAAATAAAAAGTTTAAAATTTAAAGTTTAGTCACGTCCCAATTACAAACTTTTTCTGAGATTTAATCTAACCATGAGTGAAGGTTGAATGAGCTAAAATTAGATATAATATCAAATCAAGATATGAAAAAGTTGATCAAAGGTGAGTCCAAAGTGAGCCTCACATGCAGTTCCCTTCTGGGAGAAAAAAAAATCTCCTTTGTACCAAAAACCTCCCTGCAGTCTGCAGACAAATAGGATCACTTATAATTTTTATTCCAACTGTCCATTTCAATCATACATGTGTCCTACTGTCCTTGTTGAGGCTTAGTAAATAAAAATCTTTGAAAATCGCTTTCAGCCCAGAAGGAATAATAATGAAACCTTGGGAGTGATTTTAGAACTGTCACTCTGCTTTAATAATGCCCATTAAATGAACAGCACAGATCATCTGAACAGGGATCCATATGTTTTCCACCCAGCATGAATATTTAATGAGGCTGAGTCCATGTCGAGAGGTTCATATTCAAATGAAAACAATGTTACACCATCTGGGATCTATCAGTTGAAACCACAGACAGTTGAGGAATAGAAGTTTGGATGCTTTCAATTCATGGTATAAAAAGGAAAGTGAAGTTATTGACATTATCCCATGCCAACTATTAAGGTTGAGAAGCCATTGTCGCTCAACTTTATTAAGAAAACAAGAATGCCTCTGATTGCCTGGATGAAATTGGGAGTAACTTTCAGTAGTGAAAAAAAAATACCATGTGCAATGTTAGAATTTGATAGCACCATATATGGAGTAATAATCATGAGCTAAGGGAGTGAAAGGGCTAGCCTGTGGGGGCTTTCTTGGATGGATGACAATTAGAGAAGGTGGGGAAACCATCCTCATAGAAGATGAGCCTACAAATGACAGGCCCACTTGGCACAGTAACCCTCGATTCTAGAGCCTTATCATTATAGATGTCTATTCCAACAGTGGGTTTGTAATTATAATATATTAAAATTAAGGTTTTTAAAATTAATTTTGACTGTAACCATTGATTTTGACCAAAAGTTATTTTTCATATTGTACGACTAACTCACTCTCTCCTCCCACTTTCAACGTGTAATTAATTGTGTTGTAATCACTTAAATATTCTTTACACTTTTCCCCCTCTACAACAACTTCATTTTCATCCCGAATGCAAGTCTTCTCTTTTGTTCCTACTTCACTTCTTGTAGCCCATTTTTACTCCACGGACTCTTGGATTGACAAAAGATTCATTCTCGTAATCTTCTCTTTTTTAAAATTTTATGCTAAATCAAATTGTTATTAGTAAGTGTTTGAGGATGATTTTGTACGATCTAAACATTTTAACGGATCATAGAATATATTTTGGTTGTGTTGGTGAACGTGTTTGTGCTTAGTACGGGTTATTATACTAGTATAACTTATTGGATCTACATCTTTTGATGCTTTGACCTAGAGAAATTTGAGTTAGAGGATGATAATTGGTAACTCCATAGTGGGGCAAACCTTTTGAATTCCAAACTATTCAAAATAAAAACTCTCTATGTATATGAAGTATCCTCACAATTTGGGTCAACCTGTATTTGTTCCACTATTAGATTGACTATTTTTTTTAATCAAATATGATAATGAATATGCATAAGATTGTGTTAATCAAACTTTTCATCAAAGAGTCAATCCAATTGTGGTACATACTTGGATTCAAGTAAAATTGGAGTTTTAACCCGGAGGGGGCGGGGGGGGAGGGGGCAATTGCCCCTCCTCGATCTCCCTCCTCGATTTCCTTAAAACAAATGAGTAAAATTTGGAGGCCTTTTGGTTTTTCACAATTTTGCCCTTTTGAGATAATTTTGTCTTTAAAACTAGTTGGATTTTAGCTTGTTGGCTATTCTTTAGATTGAAAAATTAGTTGGTCCCACTATAATTACATTTAAAAATATGATGTGCTCAATCTTATGGTGGTATTAACTTCTATTATAATAAAATTTGGAAAAATCCAGTCACGAAGAGGACATTTATTCTAAGTAGCATGGATAGTTGACTACTTACTTTTTGATAGCATTGTTTAATGGTCCATTAAATGATCACACGTAATCAATTAACATATTTTTATTATTTAATTAGTTATGTATAAACTGATTTACACTTGATCAATCCAAAATAGGCCTTAGTTTGATTAGAGTGAGATAGAACTCTCACTCTTGAACCAAGGAGCGAGGGATTATTTTGAGCAATTTGTATTCATTATGATAGCTCTATTATTTTTATATTTTAATTATCCTCAAAGTTTTGAATAATTATGTTTTTAAAATATTGAGGTATTTTCAAATATATGTTTTTTTAAGATTTAAGTATAAAACTTTGCAAAAAAGGAAAATATCTTTTTAAATGATAAGTTAAAAACAACAAATCTAAAAAATATTATCAATTGCCTATATAAAAAAATTCTTATTCTGCCCATTGTTAGTCAACTATTGTTTGCCTCTCCTAAAAGAAAATCCTGATTACGCCATTAATTTTTACCAAAGGAAAAAGTAAAATTTGAGCATGCCACATATAACCCCCCGACGGAGTTTATTTTTAACAGCGCAAATTTAAATCCTCATGGAATCCGGATTCAGCTTATTTTGTTAATGTCAGCCCCACAAGTCCACATTGTAGTCTATAATCCCTCTGTGTATTATGCAATAATTAGTTGGTTGTGGGCTTAACTTGACACAAACAAAGACCTGCCTACCAGTTACATTCATTTATCAACAAGGTAGAAAAAACAGTCAAAATTCTCGGCTTTGCTCCCCTTCAATGCCTATTAATGGCTGCAATTACAGACTGGTATGTTGTGTATTTTTCATGAGCAGAGTAAGTGGCCCCCCAAGTGCATGTGTAGTAATGCTAATGTCAGTCAATGGACAACACCCACAGGTCTATTCGAATCGTAATTTAAAATTTTAATCGGGTAGGGAAGGCTATAATATCCCATGATTGAGCCCTTTATAGGAGAATAATAATGGCAGATCACTCATGTTTGACTGTCTGTTCATCACTTCATTTATTTCACAGAAGCATGTTGTACTATTTGAAATCTAAATCTAGCTAACATAGGAATGATTAAATAAATTGTTATGTGGGTGGTATTCCACATCAACTTTGTTAGCCCTTGACATGGGCAGTCCCCACCCCAGTGAGCACATTAGAAGGTATGTCTTGATCTTGGCCAAGTTCAAGTTTTCTATTTCTTTATCTTAACAACCTTATCTAATATCTACCACATGGAGCTAGAGGCTAGGGCATAATAGCAATCAATGGTAGGGATGAAATTGTCTCAGCCTAAAAGTTTTGGGCATGGGCCTAAGATTTAGATCTCTGTTTCTTCTTTTTTTCATGCCCAAGGTTTTGAATACTCAAATGCCATGGGCGTTGCCCCTCTATGTGGGTCTAAGTAGTTGAGGCCTCTATTTGGATCTTGGTCTCTTGGTGTGAGCCTATAGCTAATAGCCATGTCTAATCCATCCATCCAAGTATATATTATGAAGGAATGTGTTTATCGTTTGTAATTGTTTCTATGAATGAGCTATGCAAGATATTTGAATTTAAGTTTTATAAGCAAGCTCCTCGAGTGTGTTTTAACTCTGGAGTTTTTATGGGATCCAGAGCTTGATTTAAAACGCGTTATGTTGTGTTAACATAGAGTTTAACTTATAAGCCCAGGGTCATAACTTAGATATTTATGATGTGGGACTTGCGGAGATTCTTCGTTGGAAGCTAGTGGTTGATATGCTACATCCCATTATTAAGTATAGGGAAGTAAATGGGTCTCCAATCTTCAATTATCCAAATGTTCCGACTCGTTAAAAATTGAGTTTGGGTCATTATTTAGGCCACGATAAGTAAACAAGTCCGGATCTTGGTCTTTTTTTTTTAACCTGACTTAAATGGGTTTGGATCCGGTTCCACCTTTGTTCTGACATGTGGATACAAGACCTGACATGTTAACTTAGTTTTTGAGAATATCTCCTAAAATATAGGTCTTTTCTCGTATCATTCTCTATCAAGATCCGGATTCGTCCCATATACAATTTTTATTTTGATTCCGGATCTACCATGAATCAGTATCGGAGCCGCCCGTTTACATCCCTCATTAAGGGTGCAACTGGACCGAATTCTCACACCAAGAGAAGTATTGAGTTTGAGGGTTGCAAAGTTGTCAACAGTCTAATCATCAAATAATGCCCCATTTTGCCCATAATCTTCACAATCAATTGGAGGCCTTACAAAATTTAGATGAGGATAAATTCAATGACAATTCATGAGGCGTGGTGTGTGAATGGCTTAAATTGATCAGGGTCATTATGAGGCAGGGCACTGTCCTCCAGAACTCTTCCCTGACTATGTGTACGTTGAAAAGGATTTTACATCCCATGCCATTGTTGGATCTAGGTACAATATGCACCAACTTGGAGCTGCCTCACAGTCACTGCAGAGGTGGCAATGGGTCACAGTAGAGGTTGGGTTGAACTCTTTGAGTAACAAGTACTATTTGCCTAACCAAAACTACATTTATTTTTATTTTTTAGGAAATGTCAACCAAAAACAATTCAGAAGAGTCAATTGGCCAATTTAAAAACCCAACTTAGATTTATGTGAAGTTGGCAAGCTGAGTATACTATTAATCAGATTGAAACTTTTAGCTCTAGCCTTGAATTATCAAGTGAGACTTGGGTTGGATTTGTATGTCAAATCAAGTATTCCTACTGCTAGATTTGGGTTGGATTGGTAAGTCAAAAACTTAATTGAATCCGGATTCTCTCTTTCAACCAAGCATGAAAATACTGTTTCGGCCCATCTCCGGATGTTTTGCCATGATATTTAATCTAAAAAATGGAAACTACTGAATTATCAAGTTAGATTTGGGTTGGATTGATAAGTCAAACTATGGTAATTGAGTTCGGATTCCCGGTTTCAACGAAACATGAAAATACTGCTTCGACGTATCCCCGGACACCTTACCTTTTGCCATGATATTGAATCTAACAATGGAAACTACTGAATTCTAGAGATTAGAACTTAAAAGAATCAAATGAGAGTAGAATCAAAGCATATTCAACAAGAGCAAGATCAATCAATTGGTGAGCAGAGACAGTGGAGCATTGTTTCTGCACAAAGACAAGCACAGTTAAGATGCTGCTCCATGGGACCATGCTTATCTCCTGATGTCACAGTCCACATGGTGGGGGTTGTGGGGTCTCCTCTCCACCGAAATAACACCACCTTGAAAGCGACCCCCACATCTACAACCTGCCCATTTACGCAACAATCCTTTTGGTGCTGACCCTGACCAGACAAGGTCTGGCCCACAGTAGGAGTATTGACTCTTGATTGAACCTAGGGCCCCATGGGAGGCACCTAAGCTCATGCATTATTTCTTCCTTAGGAAGAAAAAACAAAATATACATGACTAAAGAAGATGATGATAGAGACACACCACCCACATATGATCAATGAAAAAAGCTGTAAAAGGAGAGGGGACAAAGTGGAAGGAGAAGGAAGTTGAGACACATTTACTAAAGAAAAAGAAGTTAGAATGGAGAAATATACCCTCCCAATCCATTGACTTTGTTAGATCTCATCATAGACCATTCATTATTAAATTAAATGAAAGAGAGGGGTGTATGAGGATTTATGTCCGAGGTGCTTACATGCAATAATACCGACAACATTACATGGGGTGAAAAAGCCTTTCTCCAATTCTAGAAAGTCAAGTTATTAATTTTTCTTTGTTTCGCATTAGCTTGAGCTTGGTTGGTGGTTGGTGGAAAGTAGAGATGAAAATGGAACAGATTCGGGTCAGGATTTTACCCAAGACAAATGCCATAATTGGTAATATATATTGATAGATACCACCGGATTCATATCAACCTCACATTTAAGACCCGAATATAAAGGAATTCATGTTCAAATGAGCTCCATGTAAAATTATTGAAGAGGAGGTGAAGGAGATAAATCTCCCCAAGTAGGATTCGAACCTATGACCAGTCAGTTAACAGTCAACCAGTCTACCACTGAGCTATTGAGGGATAATTGGAGATTCAATCTCATAGAGTTCAACTCCCGCTCTCAACCCATGACCAATATGGGCTCAAAGCTTCATTCGTAACTCCCGGAACTTCTTCGTAGTGGCTCTGTTCCATGCCTCATTTCATAGGGAACCTCAAAGTGGCTCTATTTCATTATATTCCATCCATATCCCAATATTCCATCCAAGTAACAATGTAGATGAGACATTGACTTTTCTATGTTTGAATTAATAGGGTGTTGACCGGGTATTTATTTCTCAGCTTCCCTTTAATACATTTTTTTATTAAAGTGACATATCATTTTATTGTCATTTTTTGGATGTTCGCCCTTCATTTTTAACTACTTAAAAAAAAAAACACAAAGGTATTATAATTCCTACGATTTCGATCAATTGCATAAAATAAATAGGTCCTTAGGAGATAGAACCCGTGTCCATACTTTAATTTAAATCAAAGGCAGAAACCCAAACTTAGGACTGAATAAATGGGTTGGGCCTAGTCTAGAGGGTGAGGTTAAATTGGTGAGCCACCCCGACTTGCTCGTATTAGGGGAGGCTTTAGTAGGTTTTTTTTTTGGGAGGTGGGGGAGTATGGATTTATAGATTGTAAGTCATGGATTTATAAATAATAAGTCAAGGTGAATTTGGAATGGTTCGGTTATTGTGCTTGGTTATTTTGATGCAAGATTCTTATAAGAGTAGTACTGGTGTATATTGTTGGGAATATGACTTCTTTTTTCCACTTTTGACAAATACTCATGCACCCATGCATACTCACTCCTTGGGTCCTTAATCAGTGGAGCTACGACTGGGGATTAATTCCGAGTTATTTTTTTGAATAGGAAGATGACTTATGATCGAGCTATCAATGAATTAACATAAGCAACCCTCTTAGCTCAATAGTTATAAATGATTTAAAAATCTAGTATACCATAATCATTGCCGAGTCTACTTGCTTCATCCCATTTATGTCCATGAAATCAATTGATAATTGAAATTTTTATAATTCTAGTTTATTTGATTTATCCTTTTCATTCGTTGGGCGGTGACGCTTTAATGTCCATATCATCTTCATTGAAAGTCTCAATTTTTTTGCTTTTCATTTTCCTTATTACTATTTTTTTAAAAAGAAAAACTTAATAAAAAATCGAAATATAACTTAAGATTAAAAGAAATTGAAAAGGTTACAAAAGAAAAGTTGAAAGAAGATCTAAACATGGAAAATGAAAACGGATTTCTTACAATTTAGTTTGATTGGAGGCATCTCAATTGAGAACTACACATACAGCTACGTGATGCTTTGAACATTCATGTCAACTTAAAAAAGTTACTTTTTTTTTTAACATTTTTAAAGTCGATTGAATTAGACATTCATATACCTTTACTAAATAGTATAAGCCACTCATGTGTCTATTACAAATTTAAGTCAAATAGGCATATAAAGTAGTCTTACAATGTCATAGTCAATTTATTGCCAAGTGGTACCATTTACCCAAAATTATGTGCAGAAAATGAGACCCTCACAACTTTGAACCTCACCACGAGAGATTCAACTAGCGAGAAGTGATGCTTCTAGGGTAGATATTAGTAGGTCTATTTGGGTACTTCACATATAGAGTGGCGTGGAGTAAAGTTTCGTTATGATGATATTTTGCTAGCTTTAATTGTTTGGTAGAAAAGAGTGGCAGACAACTAAAGATTTTCAATTTCATTATTCTGTATTGTCTATTTATTCTATTCTTAGCTCTAGTTGATTTATATCATGAGAAAAAGCTAGAGTCTTGCGTGATTTTGTTATTGGTGGGGTTTTCGATCTTTTCCCTCTTTTGGGTGTTGTGGGGTCTTTGGGTTTGTTGGGAATGTGCCTTTTTTTTTTGGATGCCAATGACCATTCTCGATAATATTACACTAGCAAAACATGCCCGCGCTATGTAATTTATAATCTTAAAAAGAATATAATTTTTAAATAATATTTAGTTTAGATTATATTGAGACTGTAAAAATTGCAATCAAAATTAAAATATATAAGAAGACACGATGTAGCAGTCTACTTCATATCTTTGACAATCATCGTGTGGGGCCGGATTAGGTAGATCTTACTGTAGATGAAAAGATAGCTTTGAATTTGAAGAAACTCTTTAATCTCATGGCCATAATTGATATTTTAAAATTTTAAATTCACTTAAAGAAGGTTAACAAAAGTGGACTCTCAATGTAAATCTTAATTGGAGTTCTAATTTTGCAATTTAAAATTGAAATGGATATCCAAATTCTCAATCAATTGCAAAATTAGACTCCAATTTCAAACTTGTAGACTTGAGAGTTTGGGTTTAAGGTGGATACGTAGGAGAGTTCTTGAGAGTTTAGGTTTGAGGTGAATAAACTTGAGAGTTTGGGTTTGAGTTGGATAAGTCACTTGAATTGATTTAATTGATAGAGCTTATCTCTTGAAATTAATTTGAGATTAGAGTCCAATTTTGCAATTGATTGCAAAATCGGACTCCAATTTCGAAATCAAATCCTACGCCTATAATATATAATAATGGGGTGCAAGAGACTTCCCGATCTATGTAATGTCTTAGTTGTATTCGTTGATTTGAAGTGTGGTTTTTGAGGTAAGGATGGATGGGTGTGAGTTTTGTTAGAAAATATGGTTGGTAAATGGGAGATGGAGCTGGTAAATTCTCGATGTGGGTTTTTGTGCATTTGATCATTTGGTAACTACTTTGAATGCTAGTAATTCAAAGCTTAACTCATGCATTTCATTCTAAATATACCTACTACTACATTTGCTCACAAAAAATATATATCCAACAACCATCAAGCACTACTTTAAATGTTAGCCCTTGGTTAAAAAGTCACTATTAATCTTGCCCACCAATTTTCTTTACAATAACTAAAGCAAGAATCGAATCTATTGAATTTTTCTAATCACTACAAGAAATTTAGGTTGTTGCAACGAAATCTGATGACGAATTTTTTTTTTGTCTTAAAAGAACAACCAAAGGGGACGAAATATAAATTTTGTCGTCTGTTTTCATTTTTTTCAAAAGTATAGGAGACGAAAACAAAATTTCGTCTACAAAAATATGGCGCCAACTTGTTTTGTGTTGGCGCCAATTATTTTAGCTCATTAGAGACGAAAATTGTTGTCACAAAATATAATTTTTTTTTGCGACGAATGTAATTCGTCACCAATAAGGATTAGTTATGGAAGACGAATATATTTCATAACCAAAATAAGGCGCCAATTTCATTTGCTTTGGCGCGGATTATTTTAGCTCATTGGAGACGAACATTTTTGTCACAAAATATAATTTATTTTTGTGACGAACTTAATTCGTCACTAATAAGGATAAGTTATGGAAGACGAAAATATTTCGTCACTAGAATAAGGTGCCAATTTCATTTGCGGGCGCGAATTATTTTAGCTCATTGGAGACGAAAATTTTTGTCACAAAATATAATTTGTTTTTGCGACGAACGTAATTCGTCACCAATAAGGATAAGTTATAGACAACGAACATATTTCGTCACCAAAATAAGACGCCAATTTCATTTGCTTTGGCGCGAATTATTTTAGCTCATTGGAGACGAAAATTTTTGTTACAAAATATAATTTGTTTTTGTGACGAACATAATTCGTCACTATTAAGGATAAGTTATAGAAGACGAAAATATTTGGTCGCCAAAATAAGGCGCCAATTTCATTTGCGGTGACACCAATTTCGTTCACACTTGAGCCTATTCCTCTCTTACAAGTATTGCTTTGGAAAAGCCTTTAAAATGACTAAAATGGGCCCACCAAGGCCCTAACGTCCATCCCCCCCCACCCCAATCCAACGCCCCTTTTCCAAAACTCATTTCCCCCTTTGTCCCTCCATCTATCCTGGTCTCTTTTTTTCAAAACCCTTTTCCAGAAGAGGAAAGAAGAACCCTTTTCCCCATTTTCCAAAACCCTTTTCCAACATCTCCCACCCATCGTCTCAAGCAGCAGCCCCATGGCCCATTGGCCCCCATCAATAATCATCACCCTCCATCAACACACGCAGTGCAAACCCATTCCTGATCAGTGATCCCTCTCATCTCTACTTCTCTCAATCTCTCTCGCCTAGAATTCCTAGACCAGCCACCATCACCAATCACCATCATCTGTGCCCATCATCCTCCATCCAGGAGTCTGCCACTGCCAGGTACACCTACCTCTCTCAGTCTCTGCTACTGTGAGAACTTGGTCCGGGCGGTACCCTTAACCACGGGGCGTAGCATGTCAACCACGGGCTTCAAACGGTGAGTCTTCGTTAGCCCGCATCAGAAATATCCAAGTCCTGACCTTGGGCTTATAAGTCAAACCCTCTATTAACTTAGCATGAGGCTTTTTAAAATCATACGTCCCCGGAAATCCTGAGAATTCCGAAGTTAAGCCTGTTCGGGCGGGAGCAGTATTAGGATGGGTGACCTCCTACGAAGTCCGCGCGCGTGCACGTGGGCCAAAGCGGACAATTTCATGCTGAGTTGGGCGGGGCTGTGACAGTTGGTATCAGAGCCGAGGACGACTCTATTTCTAGTGGGGGAGAATGTGAGATCTTGGTCCGGGCGGAACCCTTAACAACTGGGCGTAGCGTGTTAATCACGGGCTTCAAACGGCGAGTCTACAATCGCCCGCATCGGAAATATCTAAGTCCTGAGGCTTTTTAAAATCGTGTGGCCCCGGAAATCGTAAGAACTCAGAAGTTAAGTGTGCTCGAGCGGGAGCAGTACTAGGACGGGTGACCTCCTGGGAAGTCCTCGCACGTACACGTGGGCCAAAGCGGACAATTTCATGCTAAGTTGGGCGGGGGCTGTGATAGTTGGTATCAGAGCCGAGGACGACTCTATTTCTAGTGGGGGAGAATGTGAGATCTTGGTCCGGGCGGTACTCTTAATCTCAGGGCGTAGCGTGTCAACCACCGGCTTCAAACGATGAGTCTCCGTTAGCCCGCATCGGAAATATCCAAGTCTTGATCATGGCTTATAAGTCAAACCCCGTATTAACTTAGCATGAAGTCTTCTAAAATCGTGTGGCTCTAAAAATCGTAAGAACTCCGAAGTTAAGCGTGCTTGGGGGGGGGGGGGGAGCAGTGTTAGGATGGGTGACTTCTTGGGAAGTCCTTGAGTTGGGCGGGGTAAATGCGACAAAAATTTTTCGTCTCTATTTCTTATATTTATGACAAAATATTTGTCTCTAATTTCTTCCTTTAATGACAAAATATTTTGTCACTAATTACTTACAAGTATGTTTCCAACATAGTGTATTGGAGACGAAAAAAAATTATTTGTTTCCAACAGAGTGTATTGGAGACAAAAAAAAATCGTCACAAATTTATCTTTTTCAATGACGAATTTTTTTTCCGTCTCCAATACCTTTTAGCGACAAGGCTTTGGCAACAAAACGGGTGACGAAAATTTTTCGTCTCAATTAGTTTTGGTGACGAAATATGTACATTTTTGGACAAATTTGTGTCGTCTTTAAACCCCAAATTTCTTGTAGTGAATTGTGCTTAGAATGAAGCATGCAGCGACTTAAGATAATTGAGTTTCTATAAATTGTTCTCACATACTATCGACTATGAGAGTGCTTGCATTATATAATGAAAGAGATCATTTACAGAGTGGTTTCATAATAGATGAGTTACAGAGGATAAGAACTGGCATGCAAATAGTTAGGATAAGATAAGGTTTGGTAGTGGCTGAGATTTCATCTTGACCCATTCTCCTTAAGTACACCCTCTCAAGCAAGATTGGACAACATGAACAATGAGCTTGTCACGCAAAACAAAGAAATGTGTAGAGCTAAGTGGCTTGGTAAATATATCAACTAGCTGGTCCATAGTGGAGAGATAACAAACAACAAGTCTTTGTTTAGCAATAACATCCCGGACAAAATGCACATCAAGTTCGACATGTTTGGTTCGACTATGAAAGACTTGAATTGTAGATAGATAAATAGCCCCGACATTGTCACACCAAACAATAGCTGGAGTGCGAAAAGGAAAACTAAGTTCATTCAACAGAGATTGCAACCACAACAATTCATATGATGTTATAGCCACACCACTGTACTTGGCCTCTGTGCTGGACCGAGCCACATTTGCTTGTTTCTTAAAACTCCAACTAATCAGATTAGGATCAAGGAAAACGCAATACCCACTTGTGGATTTTCAATCATCCAGGTACCCTGCCCAATTAGCATCAGTGAAACCATGAAGAAGCATACAATTTATGGGTTACAAAAGAAGGCCACAGCTAATAGTGTGCTTTAGATAACGCAAAATACGTTTCACAGCGGTCCAATGTTCCTCACTGGGTGATTGCATGAACTAAGATACCTTGTTGACAGAATAAACAAGACCTGGACGAGTGATAGTAAGATATTGTAAGGCTCCCACTGTGCTCCGACACAAGTAAGGATTGGAAAAATGTTTAGAACCAGATAACCTACTTAGACGGCTACTAGCAACACTACGTGTGGTTACTGGTTTCGCACCGTCCATTTTAGTTTTAAAAAGCAGATCACAAATATACTTGCTTTGAGACAACAACAAACCTGTACGATCTGGAACAATTTCAATGCCAAGAAAGAAGTGAAGAGCCCCAAGATCCTTAATAGCAAACTCAGAACCCAACATTTGAAGAAGCCCATTTACTTGATGCATATCACTACCAGCGATAATAATATCATCAACATAGATCAAGATAAAAATAGTGGAGTGCCCTATCCTTTTAAAAAATAATGATGTATCGGAATGAGAATTGAGAAATCCAATAGTGAAAAAGAAAAGAACTCAGACGATGATACCACGCTCGATGGGCTTGCTTAGGACTATAGATGTAAGGTCCGCGACCTTACTGGGTCAATTAGGCCCAATAGTAGGCTCGTTGACCCGTTTATTTTATTATTATTATAATTCATTGTATTGTTAGATATTTAAGTGGCCTTGAGCGAGTTTCTTTTAGTGTTAGAATAGTGTCTGCGAAGTTTCGTTTGATTTCGAGTTCGTTTGATCCTAACAAGGGGGTAGTTTGCAAATTAGGGAAAATTGAGTGTTTTTTTAAAAAAAATCCTATCACCGTGATTTTGGGTTCGTGGAAAAGGTCTCGTCGCGCTGATCATTTTTGTCTCTTGGCTCGTCGCGATCCGATGATCAGAAACCCTTCAAATAGTTCATTCTTTCACCAGACCCACTTAAGGGCAAATTAGTCTTTTTCCCTTCCCTCTTTTCTTAATCAGGAATTAGCCCTAATCTCTTATTCATCTCTGCAACGAATAAGAGTTACAGCAGCCCTCCTTCTCCCTCTTCATCTTCTCAAGTCCAGATCTCCCTCCGGGAGAGATTACCTCCGCGATCCGGACCGCACATCTTCTTCCTTTCGATCTTCTCTCTCCATTGATACTAGTCGGTAAGTCTTTTCCCATCATCAACTTTTCCATTCGTTTTCTCATTTGTTTAGAATAGGTTGGATCATGATCTTTTTCCTTTCTTTCTTCTTCTCAGTGTTTTAGATTACTTTTGAGCGGGGTAGATTGTGGTCTTCGTGGTA
This sequence comes from Cinnamomum chago, assembly GCA_038049695.1. NCBI lineage: Eukaryota > Viridiplantae > Streptophyta > Magnoliopsida > Laurales > Lauraceae > Cinnamomum > Cinnamomum chago. The sequence goes on from CP142454.1 coordinate 78,725,599, forward strand.
GAAAGTTTCTCCTCAAGCTTTTCTAATTTCTAATCATCTTCTTGGTTGAGGCAAGTAGATATGCATTTTATATTTAATCATGTGTGTACTATTTTCTTTTGATTGCAATGATATTCTTGTTAGATTACCCAAATTCCAAGCTTATTGTTGGTATTGCATTGTGATTGACATGTTAGGTTAGATTTGTGGTTTGGATTGGATTAATTGTTAACTGGTAGCTTTGGAGGTTTTTAATTTGTTAGAATGGATGAGAATTGTAATGATTGTGGAGCATGGAGGCTCGTTTTCTGCAGGAAAAAGAAATGAAAAACTCAATTTCGGGCTCAGGCTATAGTGCCGATCGATCGGGCCTTCAAGCCGATCAATCGGTCAAAGATTCGTCTCAGTTGATCGGATGGCAGTTTCGTAATTTTTGTCAACTTTGGAAAAATACTTAAAACACTTATAACTTTTAATCCGTCCGTCAGATTTCTATATATTATATATCGATGGAAAGCCCTTGAGATCTAGAATCCAATGGTTCTGATTTCATCACGATCGGAGGTCAGAAAGTAATGTAAAAATTCAGATTATTGACCCAGCCTATATTTTATTGGAAATGAGACTAGTAACTTAGGTTTGGGCCTTAGATGTTGGAAACCATGAACCTACTATCAGTTGACCATTAATGGAGATTAAATCGTAGCACGTGGCTTGGTATGCTTCGATTAGGTGTTTAGGTATTCGTATATTAAACATGGGGTAACCGAATGCGTATGGAACTGAATTAATGGATGCTTAACATGATTGTACACCAAGGGATTTCCCCAAAAGCATCATTGATCCAATTCCACACGTACTCCGTTAGAACATGTAGGATACATGGATGACACCACTTGCCTAGGTTTGGATTGTAACTCCTCCTTGACTTATTTAATTGTATCCGTTGTTATAATTCCTTGTACACTCACTCTCGGCATAATACACCTAATTAATTATGAAACATAATCTCTTGTAGAATTAGGACTTGGACTTGACTTAGAGTGTACCTTAGGACCATGTGTTATGTAATTGATAAACATGACTGGTTAGACTGAAGGGATTATCACGTAATTGAATTTGTCTTGTATTGACTTGAATGAGATAATCCCGACATGTCTTGTATATTGAGCTATCCAGACTTGCATATCTTGGTCTATTCTCGTGTCAACACCACTTTATTATTATTTACATGTCATGGCCAGCTGTAGTTTGGGGTTTTTATTGATGGGCCGGTTACTCGGATATCGGGGTGGGCAGTCGTCTTTGGATGGCATCCATGGCGTTGAATAGTTGGGAGCGGGCTTGGACCGTGCTACTATTCCTGGGACCGGGAGCTTGGATCCCTCTGGAGCCGGACTTTGGTATCAGTAGTCCGGATAGGATTGTTACTGGTACCCCGTGAGGTGGCTTGGACATCCACGGAGTCTCCCTCTTGTGCATTGCATTGTTTAGACAGTGGTTATTATTAGTATATTAGGATTTCATGTTATTGTTTCTAGATTCGATTCCTTGTATTCTCTTGATTATTATGCATGTCATTACTCTTATACTTGATGCATGTCATGATTATTTATATCTTGCTTATCTATTGCTCAACATATCGTTGACTCTATTCCTTGGTGTGCAAACTCCTCAGGTGAGTACTACTACGATGAGCAAACAGGTGAGGAGATCCTCAGCTGAGGAGGAACAAGAGTGGGGTGCCGATGACGTAGAGTAGCGTCATCATTCCCGGCACAAGAGCGATTCATCGGAACTTCCCTAGATTTTATTCCTTCATTTATTATCTCTCGTTGAACTTTTGCACTATTGACTTCACTATTGTTTTAAATGGCCTTGATTAGTGGGATGACCATTGAATAAATTAATTTCCTTGTTTAAGTTTAATTTTATTCTTTGTTCAACATTAATATATATTGAGATTCATTATTCCTTGTTGATATCCAAATATGCCTAGAATTGTATGAGTTCCGTAAATTCTTATTTTATTTGAGGCTTGAAATATTATATCCTTACAGCGGACTTACAATCCTTGGGCCTAAAGGACAAAAATTTTAATTAGTCCTAAATTTCACTCCTCGGATCCGGTTTATTCTCTAATCGGGTTCGGGGGACGTGACAATAGAAAGCCTTGCGTAACTTGCATACATGATTGGGAAACCGGCTATTCGTAAATCCAGAGGGTTGCACCATACACACATCTTCATTGAGAAACCCATGTAAAAATGCATTTTGTACATCAAGTTGTCGTAAAGGCCATTTAAATGTAAGAGCAAGACTTAGTACAAGACGAATAATAGTGGGCTTAACAACTGGACTGAAGGTTTCTTTAAAGTCGATGCCTGGCTGCTGGTGAAAACCCTTAGCTACCAATCGAGCCTTATACTGATTAATAGATCCGTCGACATTTCGTTTGATACGATACACCCATTTACAACCGACGAGGTTCATGTGTGAACTGTGTGGAACAAGTGACCATGTTCCATTTCGAATGAGAGCATTAAATTCGTCGTCCATGGCAGCCCACCATTGGGGGTCTTTACTAGCTTGTGTAAAGCTTGTTGGCTCAACATCAGTCATAGCACATTGGGCAACCAAACCTCGAGGCAATGGGTACCTGGTAGTAACATAACTTGAATACTCTTTTGGGCGCCTGGTATGATCCTTGTTTCTAATAACCATGTGATGAGGTGAAAGTTGGGTAGAGGTGGATGAACTTGGTGAAGAGTCAGGTGTCGTAGCAACAGAAGATGGGGGCAGTTGGCTAGTCTCATCAAGAGATTGTGATGGAGGAATAGATAATAGTAAATAAGAGGCAACAACAGTAGAATGTAAGACCCCATCAGTTGTAGGCATGGATGGAGTTGAAAAGGTAGAAACAGTCAAAGGTGGAGACGTCGATGTGGTTAATGGTGATGACACAACAGGCTGAGAAAATGGGAAAATACATTCATTAAACACAACATCTCTTGAAATGTATAGACGCCCTGAGGATACATGAAGGCATTTGTAGCCTTTGTAAACATCATAGTAGCCAAGAAAAACACAACGAATGGACCTAGGTTGGAGTTTGTTTTTATTATAGGGCTTGAGATTTGGAAAATAGGCACACCCAAACATGCGTAAAAGAGAATAATCTAAGTTTTGAAAAAAAGTTTTTCATATGGGGAAGCATTTGATAAGAGAGGTGTGGGCATACAATTGATTAAATAAGCTGCAGTGGTAAATGCATCTACCCAATAGGACAATGGAATAAAGGTACGAGCTAAAAGAGTAAGCCCGGTTGTTACACAAACACGCCCTAAGAAGATAATGCAGAAGGTGAAGAAGATGAAGTCTCTTCACTTTGATCACTCCAACGCTTCAGCCTTGTGCTTGATGGAGATGAAATGAAAGAAATAAGAAGAAAAATGAAGAACCTAGGGTTGTTGGAGCTGAAGAATGAGATGAATGAACTCATCTCATTCATATATAAGCCCATTTTACGTTTAAGTCCAACATTCCCATTCATTTACAATTCGAGTCAATGTAGGTCCTTTTGATCCAATATTCGTTGAATGACCTCAAGTCTTTTATGAGAGTTTACGTACTCGTCGAGATACACGTGTCGGTATCCAGAGTTTCCATATTTGACAAAATACGTATAAAATCATATTTACGAAAAAGTCCTTAATTCTCTTAGTTTGAGTCCAAAACTCATTCAATTCATTTAATCTCTTTCTTTATCATTTCATTAAGCCCAAATCATTCATTTTAGGTTAATTCCACTTCATTTAGCCACAAGCCATCATTAGCTTAATTAAATACAACTAATTTGCTTAAATCTCAATTAATCAGAGTTAATCGTGATTAACTCGGGATGGGGCCTAATACCAAGTTAGCTATAGGAAAATCAACAAGAACAGATGATTCCTCGAGATGAGCCTCCTATGACAGAAGAAATCCAATTAATTCATCAAGAGAAATAGGTTCAATATGAGTAGTCATTGAGGTGATAAAAGCCTCATATTCTGAGCTTAGGCCGCTAAGTAATTAAGCTAAACATGAGATCGGAATCAGAAACTGATTGAGCAACAACAACCAGATTATCAGCAATTGACTTCTTCTTTTGCACATATTCTGACATAGAAAGGGGTCATTTCTTAACAGCATGCATCTGATACTTTAGAGTCATGATCTTGGCTCAAGACTGAGCTGAATATGTCATCTCAAGAGACTGTCAAACATCTTTGGTCATGGATAGACCGACCACCTGAGCAAGCATAGGCACGGTGAGAGAGAAGATGAACCAGCTTGTTGGAGCTGAAGAATGGGATGAATGAACTCATCTCATTCATATATAAGCCCATTTTGCGTTTAAGTCCAACATTCCCATTCATTTACAATTTGAGTCAATGTAGGTCCTTTTTATCCAATATTTGTTGAATGACCTCAAGTCTTTTATGAGAGTTTACGTACTCGTCGAGATACACGTGTCGGTATCCAGAGTTTTCATATTTGACAAAATACGTATAAAATCATATTTACGAAAAAGTCCTTAATTCTCTTAATTTGAGTCCAAAACTCATTCAATTCATTTAATCTCTTTCTTTATCATTTCATTAAGCCCAAATCATTCATTTTAGGTTAATTCCACTTCATTTAGCCACAAGCCATCATTAGCTTAATTAAATACAACTAATTTGCTTAAATCTCAATTAATCAGAGTTAATCGTGATTAACTCGGGATGGGGCCTAATACCAAGTTAGCTATAGGAAAATCAGCAAAAACAGATGATTCCTCGAGATGAGCCTCCTATGACAGAAGAAATCCAATTAATTCATCAAGAGAAATAGGTTCAATACGAGTCGTCATTGAGGTGATAAAAGCCTCATATTCTGAGCTTAGGCCGCTAAGTAATTAAGCTAAACATGTGATCGGAATCAGAAACTGATTGAGCAACAACAACCAGATTATCAACAATTGACTTCTTCTTTTGCACATATTCTGACATAGAAAGGGGTCATTTCTTAACAGCATGCATCTGATACTTTAGAGTCATGATCTTGGCTCAAGATTGAGCTGAATATGTCATCTCAAGAGACTGTCAAACATCTTTGGTCATGGATAGACCGACCACCTGAGCAAGCATAGGCACGGTGAGAGAGAAGATGAACCAGCTTGTTGGAGCTGAAGAATGGGATGAATGAACTCATCTCATTCATATATAAGCCCATTTTGCGTTTAAGTCCAACATTCCCATTCATTTACAATTCGAGTCAATGTAGGTCCTTTTTATCCAATATTTGTTGAATGACCTCAAGTCTTTTATGAGAGTTTACGTACTCGTCGAGATACACGTGTCGGTATCCAGAGTTTCCATATTTGACAAAATACGTATAAAATCATATTTACGAAAAAGTCCTTAATTCTCTTAGTTTGAGTCCAAAACTCATTCAATTCATTTAATCTCTTTCTTTATCATTTCATTAAGCCCAAATCATTCATTTTAGGTTAATTCCACTTCATTTAGCCACAAGCCATCATTAGCTTAATTAAATACAACTAATTTGCTTAAATCTCAATTAATCAGAGTTAATCGTGATTAACTCGGGATGAGGGCCTAATACCAAGTTAGCTATAGGAAAATCAGCAAGAAGAGATGATTCCTCGAGATGAGCCTCCTGTGTGAGGTCCCACCCTTGGTGGGCCCTCTAAGGGCTATTTTATAGACTAATTAACTTTAATTTATGCTAATTATTGGTTAATTATGTTAATCTTTGTTAATCTTTGTTAATCTTTGCTAATCTTCGCTAATTATTGCTAATTATGGCTAATCATTGTTAATTACTAATTGTTTGGGCTAATTAGGGGCTAATTAGATTGACTAGTTAGATTTTCCTAAGTTTATGGTTAGACTAGGTTAATTGGGTGTTGTGTTAGTCCTAAGCTTAGTTAGTAGAGTCTAATTAATTAAGTGATTAAGTGGGTTTAGTTGTGCTAAAGGGTGCCCCCTCTTTCTAGAAACTTCCTAACCAAAAGACAAGCCTACCCTCAAACCCTAACCCTAATCCCACTAAACCCTAAGGGTACTATGGTCATTAACACCCCTCTTCTAATCCTATAAAACCTCTCTTAACTCTTGCAAACCCAAAACCCTAAACCTAAGCTAGCCCCCTTCCCAAGAAAACCTCCAGCCCCCTTCCCAAGTAAACTCCCAACTGCCTTCACTCCCATTGCAACTCTCTTCTCCATTTCCCTCCTTCCCAGTCACTATTGCTGAGACTCTGCCGGACTGGATCTGTGGCTGAGACTCATCTCTGGAAACTACTGCTACCATCTCTTTCTTCTTCTTCCTCCCCATTTCATTTCCTCCAAGCTGCTGGGCTGTGCTGCAGCTACTTCTACTCTGCTGGAAATCCATCTTGAAGCTCTGCTGCATCTCTCCTTCTTCTTCATTATCTCTACTGGGCTGAACCTCTGCTGGAACCAACATTCAGCTGGGATTTTCAAATTCGGAGCCACTGTTTCATCTCCTTCCTTTCATATTTCATCACCTGAGCTACTGAGTTCTGCTGGAGGATTTTTTTTGGAGCTGCTGCAACACTACTACAGCAGCTGGGTCACCTTCTTCTTCACTCCTCTGTTATTTCTCTCTTCTCTCTCAAACCAACTCTCACTACAAGAGGCAAGTGCTCATACTCTTAATTTAGTATATATATGTGTTGTTTACTGATTCCTATAGCTTCAATTCATGTATGTGTTTTATTTAGTTTTAGAAATCCTGAGCTCTGTTTTATGAATTAGAATGGATTTGGGCATTGATGAGAATTGGTAATTTTCAATTGTGTTTAAATAAATGGAAATAGGCTGGAATTTTGGATGGAATGAGATGGAAAGGTGATGAAGGCAGCCGTAGCAGTGGCTCTGTAATAGCCACTGCTACAGTTGCAAATTCCTGCAACAGAGATGGTTTGTCGTGTGATATGGGCTTGTGCATTGTGATCAGTGGGCCCAGGTGGACCACCTAGGGAGATCCGGACCCCACATCATGTGGGGCCACCTTGGACGACCAGGGTGATGGAGGCTGATCGTGGGCCCTTGATCAGTGGGGCCCACGATCGTGACTCTTTCCAGGCAGAGGCGAGCTCGTTTTCTGTTTTTACAGAACGCTTTCTGTAAGGTTCTGTTGCTGTTGCAGAACTTGTAAGTGCTAGTGAGGAGAGGGATGAGTGGGGTCCATGGGGCAAGTGGGGAATGAGTGAGGTGATGGTTGCCATGTGGCATGGGAGGAGAAAGTAAAGGGGCATTTTGTGAGACGTGTCATCAGGTAAGGAGTTGGAATGGGTAGTGCTGTCCACATGGGTTTGGACTTGGGTTCTGTACATGGGTTTGGACTTGGGTTCTGTTGCGGGTTTGGGCTTTGGGCCAGTGGGGGGCCCACTAATCTATAGCCACTAGGTTCTTTGCTAATTTATTTAAGCCTTAGTTTTAACACTTTTTATTAGCACCTTTAATTTTCATAAATTAGAATTTAGATCCTTTAATTTTTTTGGGCCCAGCGGGGCCCACTATTTTCCATAACTCATTAGTTTATTAATAAAACAAAACTTTTAGTTCCTAATGTGTACGATGGGACTCATTGATTTTTAGAAATTAGGAGAGTGGGACCTAACCTTAGGAAACCCTATTAAAATAAATTAGCATGTTACTTACCCTTAAATTAATATTTCCAGACCCCTTTAGTCATTAAATTAATTTAATTAATTTGGATCCCTTTAGTGTGACACTTTTATAAATATCATTAGTTTTTATAAATTGATTAAGCCCTGGGTATTTACAAACCGAATTCGAATAGTTTGTGCATAACTTGGATATTTCTGTCAGACCCAGACCTCAGTGCAAAAGTTGAGATTTGGCCTGGAGTCTGTTAACTCAGGTACACCTGTGTACCAGATCGACCGGCTGGCCACCTGGTCAATCGGGTACACTGGAAATTCTAGAATCCAAACCAAGTCCTAACTTGATTCCCAGTGGAGCAGATCGACCCGACCCTTGCCAGGTCGACCTGCCACACTGTGAACTCTAGGGTGTGAGTTTAGCATTGTTTTATAATTAATCGATTGTGGGACCCCATTAACCATCCAAATGAACTTCCATCAATGTGCCAAGCACGAGTCAATGGCGTGGCTCGACCTTGACTCGTGGGGACCACTGTTTAGAGTTTTGGTTGATAATCTAAGATGATTCGACCTCTAAAAGTTGTCAACGATGCCATTAACTAACTAAGCACCAAATACATTATTTTACGGCATTAATGACATCGTTTAGAGATCGAATTACCGGAGATAGACCCGAACCTAAAGTGGCCCATTTACCTAGGATTGGACCGTTGCTTTTCCCGTTGATTCTCTGATTGAAGTTTATACTTCACTGTGATTTTACTCTGTCATTCTTAGATCTTTAGATAGTTGTTTACTGTTAATTAAACATAATTGGAAGACCTGAACCTAGGGTATCTAGAGGTGACCCGATGGTGTGATTTCGGAGATCATTGACCCGTGTCTGTGTCTAGGCGGGCCCTTAATGGGCCTAAGAGTGGAGATGTGAACCATTTAGCTTGAAGAGGTAGTTTCTATTGGACTGTTAAGCTGTTATGGATTGTAATGGAACTGTTTGTCAGTATAAGTGGATTAGTTGCCTCGTTTGGACGGTTTTAGACCAGGCCATGTACTGATGGGCCTTGGTTTGGATCCAACGAGTGGGCCTGGACCTTGAATGAGATCCAGAGACTGTATTGAGATGTGTAGACCTCTTAGAGATATTGTTAGGACCTTGTTCACGCAAGGCAAAGCCTAGACAGACACAGACCTTAGAGTTATTCTCGAGTCGGCATGAACATTCACTCGGTTGATTTAAGCTCAGCCTGTGGACTGATCATCCTCGGTAGGAGCTAGTTGAGTGTTGAGGAGCCATCATGATGAGCTGTGTGGTTAAGACGGCAAGGTGTCATACCGTGCCGATCTGGAGTGATGAGATGATGAGTTGATGAGTGATATTCGGGATTAGTTATTCCCTGGTGAGATTCCCCACCGCGACTGTGTTCAGTATGGGAGGGCCGCGACATAATATCCCGCGGTATTCCAGCTCGTGTGAATGTGCCACCTTGTTTGTAGTAGTTTAGATGTTTTCTATTTATACTGATTCCTTATGATTTAAATGCACAACTGCCTAGTTCTTTTCCCTTGCTATTCATTTAACTTATGTACCCGTCTTTAATTCCTTTGATATATATATGCTATGTTAGTAGTATGCTGTATCTTGCCAGATCGTTTAGATCTGACCCATTCTATGGTGCTTAGGCCTTGACCCAGAGATTCCCGACGACGCATTAGCCCTCGTGGAGGCACCCGTAGCCGGAGAGTACGCTTGGGGCCCGGCCGACACGGACGTCGAGCCGGAGGGCGAGGAGTACATTCCAGGGTTCTGAGAGTTTATGTTATTTTGGGTTTTGAGTGACATTTGTAGTGAGAAGGGTAGAATGAAAAATGTATAACTTTAAATTTACATTGAATCATTTTAATTAGACCACTGTTCTGCTTTCCTTTAATATACATGATACCTATTGCTTCCGCTCTACTTAAATGTTATGATTCCGCAAGTTTTAACCATTGAATATTATTCGGTTCAAAAAGTTTTAAATTGGACCTCACTGCGGCCTACGATCTTGGAAGTTCTCGGATTTCCCGGGAAGTAGCGCGCCAATTTCGGGTGATCGAACGAGTATATCGGTATCCGGAATTGGGGCGTTACATCCTGTGACAGAAGAAATCCAATTAATTCATCAAGAGAAATAGGTTCAATACGAGTAGTCATTGAGGTGATAAAAGCCTCATATTCTGAGCTTAGGCCGCTAAGTAATTAAGCTAAACATGAGATCGGAATCAGAAACTGATTGAGCAACAACAACCAGATTATCAGCAATTGACTTCTTCTTTTGCACATATTCTGACATAGAAAGGGGTCATTTCTTAACAGCATGCATCTGATACTTTAGAGTCATGATCTTGGCTCAAGATTGAGCTGAATATGTCATCTCAAGAGACTGTCAAACATCTTTGGTCATGGATAGACCGACCACCTGAGCAAGCATAGGCACGGTGAGAGAGAAGATGAACCAGCTTGTTGGAGCTGAAGAATGGGATGAATGAACTCATCTCATTCATATATAAGCCCATTTTGCGTTTAAGTCCAACATTCCCATTCATTTACAATTTGAGTCAATGTAGGTCCTTTTTATCCAATATTTGTTGAATGACCTCAAGTCTTTTATGAGAGTTTACGTACTCGTCGAGATACACGTGTCGGTATCCAGAGTTTCCATATTTGACAAAATACGTATAAAATCATATTTACGAAAAAGTCCTTAATTCTCTTAATTTGAGTCCAAAACTCATTCAATTCATTTAATCTCTTTCTTTATCATTTCATTAAGCCCAAATCATTCATTTTAGGTTAATTCCACTTCATTTAGCCACAAGCCATCATTAGCTTAATTAAATACAACTAATTTGCTTAAATCTCAATTAATCAGAGTTAATCGTGATTAACTCGGGACGAGGGCCTAATACCAAGTTAGCTATAGGAAAATCAGCAAGAGGAGATGATTCCTCGAGATGAGCCTCCTGTGACAGAAGAAATCCAATTAATTCATCAAGAGAAATAGGTTCAATACGAGTAGTCATTGAGGTGATAAAAGCCTCATATTCTGAGCTTAGGCCGCTAAGTAAGCTAAACATGAGATCGGAATCAGAAACTGATTGAGCAACAACAACTAGATTATCAGCAATTGACTTCTTCTTTTGCACATATTCTGATATAGAAAGGGGTCATTTCTTAACAACTTGCATCTGATACTTTAGAGTCATGATCTTGGCTCTCGACTAAGCCGAATATGTCATCTCAAGAGACTGCCAAACATCTTTGGTCATGGACAGACCAACCACCTGAGCAAGCACAGGCACGGTGAGAGAGAAGATGAACCAGCTTAGTAATGTCTGGTCTTGGGTTTACCACTTGAAAAAATCTGGGCTCACTACATCAGTGAGATTTCCATTTTTATCCATAACAAATTGTGGAGGGCAGGTGTAGCCATCAACATAACCCATGGCATTTTGAAGCCTTAGTATGGGTAAGAATTGAGAACGCCAGAGCAGGAAATTATTTCTGTTAAGTTTGACAAGAAGCACATGAGAGATATTTGGGGCAAATGTGGGAAAAAGTGAAGGTTTAGGATCTTAGATTCGATAGTGGTGTGGCTATGCTTGCCATTTTATTAAACGGATGTTCTTACTGTGCTCTGATACCAACTTAAGATAATTGAGTTTCTGTAAATTGTTCTCACATACTACCGACTGTGAGAGTACTTGCATTATATAATGAAAGAGATCATTTATAGAATGGTTTCATAACAGATTAGTTATAGAGGATAAGAACTGGAATACAAATAGTTAGGATAAGATAATGTTTGGTAGTGGTTGAGATTTCATCTTGACCAATGCTCCTTAATACAGAGGATGTATGTTGGTTTCTTTGGATCATGTAGTGCGTATGCACATCATAATGAATCTAATGATTTTTTTTCCAAACTAAGATCGGTGTCAACGTCGTCGCACAACTGTTTATGAAGTCTTGCTGAATGTTAGAATGAGCGACGACGTCGTCACTCTGCAAAATCTTGAAACACTTGGTCCCATAGAAATAAGCGACGATGACGTCGCTCCGCAGATTCTTGAAACACTTGGTGCCATTGAAATGGGCTACGATGTCGACACTTCATTGAAAAACGGCAAAAAAAAAAAAAAAAGAGAGAGAGAAAAGTTTGGCGGAAAGATTGATTTTGTTTCATAAAAACTATTGGGGCCTTTTTTTTGTTAGTGGCCATCTAAGGTAATTTTTCAGGTAAATTTCTCTTTTATCTTTTAGTGGAGAATGGAGGTTGTTTTTTCACTCTTTTTTAAAAAGAATGAGGGAATTTTGAAAATATGTTTGTGACTCTTTTTTTGAAAATTAGAAGCTTTATTCCACTCCACTCTACTAGTGAAATTCCCAAATAGACTAAAAGAGCTTGTTTGGCTAATTCACTTATAGAGTAAAGTGAAGTGAATGATTACATTAAGTGATAAGCAAAAAAGAGATGTCAGATTAAAAAATACTAAATTTATGATAAAAGGCATTTTTATTTTACCAAAAGAAGTAAAAACAAATATACCTTAATATGCTACTACCGCTTTTTATTATTTAACACATTTTGATTTAACCCACTCTTTTTTTTATACTCTCTTGATTTTACCTTTAATATCCATCCTCCGTGAAAAAGCGTCACATGATCTAAAATTTTTTTGGGGCCGAATTTTAAAATAAATTTTTTATACCAAATTTTGCTTTGGCCAATAATTTTTTTTTTTTTCAAACGGCACAAAATTAACAATTATTTTAGCAGCATTGAGAATGCTTGATTGCCCTAATGGTCATATCAACCCTGATCAATTCTGGTGTGGCCCACCTCAAATAGTCAGACTCAGACTACTGCAAAAGAACACTATATTCCCGAGCAATACGGTACTTGCCCTCTCTCCTATAAGACGCGTGGCATTGACGTTTCTCTAATTTTGTGTGGACCCCCAGCTCTTGACCTCCCTTCTTCTTTCTCCACTGTTTTTTTCTCGGCATGTGATGACATGTCCACAGTGTCCAAAAGTCAAGCCCACATAAGATTTCAGTCGTTTCACATCCCCCATTTCGATATCCGGGACTCACACATCATTTAATGCAAAAGCAGAGGACATTTCTGTAAAACCGATCCCTATAAATGTCCCCCCCTTGGAATTCTCGATCTTCGTGCTTACAAGTCCTTTTCCACTTTCCAGCTGAAAATCAACACCTTATTCTGTTCTAAAACCCCTTTAAAAAGTCCCTCTCTCTTGATTTCAATCTTGATTTCGATCACGATCACGATCTCGATCTTTCGACATGGTTAGGGTTTCGTTATCTTCATCAAATCGTCGCCACTTTCGTTTTTTCGGAAGATTTCTGATGCGGCTGAGACAGGATCTCTTCATCGAGAAAGACATTCATTGGAAGCATTTTTCTAGGGTTTTCCTGAGTTTGTAGTGATCTTTCTACGAGGGACTTGGATTTCTGGAGCTGGTTTGGAAATCGGAGCTTGAGATGAGAAGTTTCGGTTTGAAATAGAGGCTTTTAGTGCTGTTTCGTGCTGAATCAAGCTTGAAACGTGGAGATTCGAAGGGATTCTGTTCTTTTCTACGGATCCCAGCTTGGATCGTGAAGATTCTGCCCTAAATCGAGGAATTTGTTGAATTCTCGTGTTTGGAAAGCTTGTTCGTGGAGGTTGCAAGCTGAATAAGAAGATTTCCAAGCTTTTTGAGTGTTTTCCTCGTGCAAAATGAGGATTCTGATTCAGTTCGAGGTGAAAACCGAGATCTTACTTTAAAAATTGAAGAGAAACTGGTCTATAAACGCCAAAATCGAAATATTTTACCTGAGGTTTGAAAAGAAATCCGTATTTTTATCTCGGTGAATTCCATATCTCTGAAAAGCAACTGTAGTCAAATCATTACGTACAACTTCTGCGTTCTTGGCATTAGAATCAGAGGTTTCACGGAAAACGATCGTCTACAGCAGCTTGGATTTGTTTCTGGCTGCTTTTTGGGCCGAAGAGATGGCTATGGCAATTGTACCACGTCGGGAGAGTGGAAGCAGCAGCAGTGGGGGAATGAACAAGCATCTGGATCCTGGGAAGTATGTCCGTTACACGGCCGAGCAGGTGGAGGCTCTGGAGCGAGTGTACGCGGAGTGCCCTAAGCCAAGTTCTTTGCGGAGGCAGCAGCTGATTCGCGAGTGCCCACTTCTCTCGAACATCGAGCCCAAGCAGATCAAAGTCTGGTTTCAAAACCGCAGGCAAGGATTTGTGGGAATGGGACTCCGCCTATTTATCATCCATGTCTTTTGAAAATTTTGTTAGGGATCTCTGCTTGGTAATGGGAAACACTCAAAGGCCTGTTTGTTTGGAGGAATTTCATGTGTTGGACTTGGGAATTTCTGACATTGCTGTCAGTTGATATGGAGGACTCAGAATCTCGTCTATTGTTTGGTTGCTGGTGGAATTCTATGTCACTTTTGGCCTTTGTTCTTCAAAGTTGAGCTTTCTAAATGCTGGGTTGTACTTTGAGACTTCTGAGAATTCCTACAGGGAGAATTACAAATTCTCGAGATGCTGTCCCCAATTAGCATTGACGAAGCTGGAATTTCAGTGGCCAAAAGTGACATTTTGGAAGGCCAGTTCCACAAATCGAGAGGGAATTCCAAATGCGACTCAGCAACTGACATTGATCAATACATTGAATTCCGGTTATCAAATCCTCCAAACAAGCGTCCCCTTGTGACTTTTCTCCAGAAGGTTGCTTTACCACTCGTGAAATTGGGTTGTGTCCCACAAATTGGTTGGATGACACAGCCATGAAAAGACCCAGAAACGTTTTACCTTTTTCTAGAAAAAATGGTGATTTGGGTGTTTTCTCCAGCGCAAGTGTTTCCTGGAGAGATTTCTCTCTCTTGTCTGGGTTTCTTAAGTTGTTGGCGTCCCCTTGCCTGTGTCCAATTTTACATTTTTACATGGATAGGAGTAGGTGCTTTGTTTTGGTATCTGAAATTTGCTGGTTCTTTTGCCTTAATGACTTTTTTTTCCTGTCTTACTGACCAGATTTCTCGTTTGTGAAGGTGAACATGGCTTGCAACTGCTACAGGCAGTTCAAGCGCTGGTGGTTGTTTTAATCATAGTAATTATCTGCTGGTTGTGTAAGAGAAGTACTGTGGTTTATGCTTCTACAGGTGCCGTGAAAAGCAGAGGAAAGAGTCTTCTCGCCTTCAGACTGTAAACAGGAAATTAACTGCAATGAATAAGTTGTTGATGGAGGAAAATGATCGCCTCCAGAAACAGGTCTCGCAGCTGGTGTATGAGAACGGCTACATGCGGCAGCAACTGCAAAATGTAAGTTCTCTTGTTACTGCCTTTTATTACTAATCAAGTTAATAAATCTGTTCATCGTATCCTTTCAATTCACCATTGCTTGCATACACCCTGACCTATGATCTGAACGTTCATATGTTTGATGCGAGAACAGTTAAGGGTTTGATTTACGGATAGATTGTTTTAGTGATCAATCACACTTTTCAATCTATTATCACTGTTGTCATTTAATGTCCTTGGATTATCTGAAAACCCTCCCAGAACCTCGTGCATGTCTTCGTCGCCATTTCCATCTGTGGGAGTAAAATGAGGTCTCAAACAATCCTTAAGATCACATTGTGATGATGAAAAGTGTCAAGATTAAATAGTGGCAAAATTTGGATTTGGCTTCTCTTCATACGGATGAAATGTACTGTTTATCACATTGTGATGGTGCCATTGTATAGTTAGGTTGTTGAAATTCTTTTGAGGCTGTTTTGGTTTTCTGTGCGCTTGGTGTTCTAATTTACGGTCCTTTTCTTACAGGCATCTCTTCCCACTACAGAGACAGCCGGCGAATCTCCAGTCACCACTCCTCAGCATGCCTTGGGCTTAAAGGATGTTAATAACCCTGCAGGGTAATCTTCACCACCAATATCAATAAACCCTTAAGTGTCTTTTCTCTCTACGGACCGAGCCATTGTTACTTTTAAGAGCTTTGATTGTTTTATGTTTTCAACAGACTCCTGTCAATTGCGGAGGAGACATTAGCAGAGTTCCTTTCAAAGGCTACAGGAACTGCTGTCGATTGGGTCCAGATGCCTGGGATGAAGGTGTTTAGTTGTCACCCCTATTTTCTTCTACAGTTTAATTATTTAGTTTGCAACTGCATATATCAATTTACTGAGGCTGACTAGTGATTGTAAAATTTTGTTTTGGTAAATTAGTGATTGTAAATTTGACGAGCTGCTCAAGTTAGTTCCTATTTTCTTAAAATTTTAATCCAATATACATTTTTATTATTCTGTTCTCTGGCCAGCCTGGTCCGGATTCGATGGGGATTGTTGCCATTTCAAACCATTGCGGTGGAGTGGCAGCACGAGCATGCGGTCTTGTGAGTTTAGAACCTACAAAGGTGAGATTTGATTTGACAGTTACATGAATTTGTTTCCTCTTTTTCTGAAGGACTTGACGATGACCTCTTTGAAAATGTTGAATTGACCAGAATGCATACATAAAGCATAACGCACTCACCTTTCTACAACTCTTGTGTTTTTCCATGTGTTTTTTACCATGGGTTGATTCAGCATTTAAGGAAAACTTCTGCAGTTTCTATTTTTTTCGGTGATTTCCATCAATTTGTTTAGAAGTTTGAAGTCGTGAATTTCTTCTTGGTTAAATTCTTGTTCTGGCCAAGCATCGGCAATTCAACTCTGGTTCCTTGACAGATTGCAGAGATCCTTAAAGATCGTCCATCTTGGTTCCGAGATTGCCGCGGTGTTGAAGTAATTACAATGTTTCCAGCTGGAAATGGGGGCACGATTGAATTGATATACATGCAGGTCTGTGAGTAAGTTGGAGTTTTGGCTCTTATTAAGTTTTAGCTTGACATACTGATAGGACCATTGTCAAAATCATCACTTTTTTGACCTCTTGTTGACTTAGCATCCTGTCATTGCAGTTGTATGCCCCTACTACATTAACTCCTGCACGTGACTTCTGGACTTTGAGGTATACCACAAGTTTAGAAGATGGAAGTATTGTGGTATGTCATGTGTTCTTTATTCTGCAGTTGCTACGTGCTGTTCATTATTAATAACAAATTTTGCTAAATAGAGTCAATTGAGAGTTATTAAAGACTGACGTCATTTACTTGCCAGTAATTCTACCAAAAAATAGAAAATGAAAGAAAATGAAAAATATTGCCAGCAAAAGGCAACCAGACCTCTTTGATTTTGGGCTCTAGTTCAACAACCGCATTGGCTTCGACTGTTGATGCTGGTCATTAAACAAGAGTTACAAGAGTATGATTCCCTTCGGTTTTGTTATTTTAAGGTTTGTGAGAGATCGTTGTGTGGTTCTGGTGCCGGGCCAAGTGGTTCCATTGCTTCTCAATCTGTAAGAGCCAAGATGTTGCCTAGTGGTTATTTGATTCGGCCATGTGATGGTGGTGGGTCAATCATCCACATAGTTGACCATCTGAATCTTGAGGTTCGCTTTGTAATCTTGTCTGCCTTGTTAAACCCTTTTTTTTTCTTTTTCTATAACTTACTTTGTATTATTATTTCAGGCATGGAGTGTACCTGAGGTGCTTCGACCACTTTATGAGTCATCGAAGGTTGTTGCACAGAGAATGACAACTGTGGTAGGTAAACAATGTGGATGTTCATTATGGTTTCTATGAAGATTTTTCTGTCTTCTTCCAGAGGAAGAAACTTTACCAGGTTTTTATATGTAATATTATTTCTATTACAACATACTCTATGGCATGGATCTTTTCCTTTCTTTCTTTCTTTCCCCTTTTTTTTTTTTCTGTCGAAATGTTGTTGCTATTTTTTTTTGGGTTTAATCTTGACCCTGAATGAAACACTGAGACTTATCCAATGAAATTAAATTTCTGTTTGTTGATGTTTTGACATTTGAAGCAACACTGGGAATAATTAATCGTATTTGGTGTAGGCACTGCGCCACATTAGACAAATAGCTCAAGAAATGAGTGGTGAGGTGGTTTATGGAGTGGGCAGACAGCCTGCTGTTTTGAGAACTTTCAGCCAAAGGTTGAGCAGGTAAGAAGTTCTTTGACTCTTCTGGATTTTCTCTATTGTACTCATATGGATGTGTGTATATTACATTACGTGTACACAATTTCATTTTTCTTCTTTTGTAGGGGTTTCAATGATGCCATCAGCGGCTTCAATGATGATGGATGGTCAGTGTTGGGTTGTGATGGTGTTGAAGATGTAATAGTTGCAGTCAACTCAACCAAGAATTTGGGAACCCATGTCAGTCCTGCCAATGCTCTTCCAGTGCCTAGTAGCATCCTCTGTGCAAAAGCCTCCATGTTACTCCAGGTAAATTGCCAGCTTCTAACTATATTTACAGTTCATTTGCTTTCACTTTCTAGTCACCATTACATCTCTTAAATGTTAAATCTCATTTGTAATATTTGTTTTTTGACGATAAATCCCCTAAAGCACCAAAGTAGGTTCTTATGATTTGCCACGTCAGGGAACACGAGATATAATCTTGCCAATTAGTTGGCAGTGCAGCCTGGTTGATTGGCTCTGACCACACCTTGATTTCTGAGTCCGAACTCAGATTTTGTAAAAATCTTGTTGAATCTGTACTTTTATGATTCCTTGTCACCATGCTTAGGAAGTGTGTTTTACCTTTTTTCAGTAGTTCGTTGTTTTGCCTATTTACAAATTACATTTTTACAGAAGATGGAACTTTTTCTTTTTCTTTTTTTGGCAAATAGCAGATGAACTTGCTCATCATCTAGGAACCATTGTCATGACTCATGAATAACATTCTCAGGTTAATAAAGGTGGAGTCAATCAGGAGAGATTTTCAAAATTTTGGGTATTCTCATGGGTTATTAAGAAGAAAATACACAACACAATTAGTTTAAAATAGAAAATAGAAAATGATTAAAATGTATATTTGATAAAGAAAATATATCAATTTAAAAAACATAGAGAAAGTAGATATCATGAAACCTCATTTTCTTGCTTTTCTAATTTATCATGCTACTTCTATTGTGGTATATGTTTTCAAGATACTGGCAATACCTTTGTGGCTATGCTCAGAATTGTCCAGAGTTGGCTTAGTTTGGCAAGTCTGCACGGACTTGGCTAAGTTACAATAGGAAATCGTTTTATAAGTTGGGTGCCAAGTTTCTAAATATTGATAAGATGCGTATTTACAGATAATTTCAATTGTATATTTTTTGTTTCGGTTGTTTCAATAATTGCTGAAATATGGCATGCCTTCGTTTCAGAATGTTCCTCCTGCACTGCTGGTTCAGTTCTTGAGGGAGCATCGCTCTGAATGGGCTGATTACAATGTTGATTCATACTCTGCTGCATCGTTGAAAGCTGGCTCATATGCCTTTCTTGGTTTAAGACCTACAAGGTTCTCTGGGAGTCAAATCATCATGCCACTTGCCCACACAGTGGAAAAGGAAGAGGTATGTTCTATTCTTAATTATTTCATGCATCATTTATGTTCACCTGATCTGAAAATGTACTCGGGTCGGTGCTGTAGATGGCAATGAAATTCCAAATACGTGTATGTTTGCACATCATCATCACCATCTTCATCATCTTAGCTTTATCCCATATATTTGTGGCAATATTAACACTTATACATCACACTATTTGGTAAAATCACTTAACTAGTGGAGTGAGGTGAAGGGTCATTTCAAGAGACAATAAAAGTAAAGGGGTCAAATAAAAAAGTACAATGTTTCAAAAAACACCTCTATTTTTTACCAAAAAAAAAAGTCGAAAAGTTACTTTTCCATGCCAATGAATGACAAAAAAGGCCATCTTTTTTTTTTAAAGTCAAAAGGCTACATTCTCTTTTCACTAAATGACAAAAAGTCGTCGCTTTTTTATTTGACCCCACTTTTTATCTTGTCTCTTAATTTGACCCATCACCTTAATTCATTTTACTCGTGAAGTTACCAAACAGGCATTTTAGGATTTTCACTGGACAAAATGATTGCATGTTAATGATGCTAGAGCATCCACTCATCAAATTATTGTTCTATATTTTCTAAAAACCATTTTTGGAAAAGTATTTGAGTCCCACAATGGATATAACCAGCAATCCAAACCTGTAATTGTGTTTTTGTGAAATTGCTTGAGTCCACATCTAGTGTGACTGGATGTTCGGAACGAGGAGAGTAGCATAAATACTCTTCACCTATTTGCCTTCTTCAAGTCTTCTCTTTGCAAGGACTTCTCCTAGTCTTGCCTTGTGCAAGGTAGGGAGAGTTTCTTAGTAATAAAAATATTTGTATTAATATAAATATTAGAAAGAAAGAAAAAAAATGAAAAAGAGGAGTACGAAAGGGTGTGCATTCTTATATCATCAGCAAGCTCTCAGGGTCCAACATTTATAAGATCAAAGTGGCTTTAATTGAGCATAGTTAGGAATCCCTATCTAGGTCCACATACTATAAATGCAAACCGTTCACAAAACTAACTCCATTCAAATTTGTGAAAACTTAAACCCGTGAATTGTTATATGCCTCCCAAGTAGGGGTGTTCATGGGTCGGGCTGAAACAACAGGCCCGAGCCCTGCCCACCTAGAATAGGTTAAGCCTGAGCGCGAGTATATTATATCTTAGAAAGAAAATGGGAGATGTTTATTGACCCAATTTGTAGCTCACATGGTTAGGATGTTTGTTTGTGTGGTGAGAGAGTGTTCAACTCCTCCCTTACACAAAAAAAAAACTTTTTTTTATTCAACAATGCCTCTCAATCAAGTCGGGCCAGGCTCCAGGCTTTCTATCACTTAATTTGAGCCCGGCACATATATTAAACAGGCCCAGAGTTTATATCCAGGCCCAACCCAAGCACTAAAAGCTAAGGGCCGGGCTGGGCCCAATCCATGAGCACCCCTACCCGCTACTTAGTCTAGTTCCAACTGATGTTCGCCATTGGATGGATAAACCAAACCAAACCAAACCAAGCATTTTCCCACTAAATGGGGTCTCGGCTATATGGATTTGACGACGTCAATCAAATCTGTTTAGGGCCATGTCCTCCATTAGATCCATGTAGGCAAGGTCATGTTTAATAGTTTCTTTCCAACTTCTCTTGGGTCTCCCTCTCCCTCTCTTACTCCGAGTAATCTCCATGCTTTCACACATTTTAACAGGTGCCTCCGTTGGGCGCCTTCTAACATGGCCGAACCATCTCAGTCAATTTTCTCTCATTTTATCTTTAATCGGTGCTATTCCTTCTTTGCCTCTAATCTCCTCATTCCTAATCCTATCTCTCTTTGTGATCCCGCACATCCAATACTGCAACTTCCATCTTCTTAACATGATTATGCTTTACTGCCCAATACTCTGATCCATATAACAACGCTGCATGTACCGCCACCTTATAATACTTTCCTTTAACCTTGAGGGGGACTTTCCAATCACACAAGACCCCCGAAGTACTCCTCCATTTGGTCCACCCGGCCTGAATCCTGTGACTTACATCAGTATCAATCTCTCCATCCTGTTGCACCATAGATCTAAGGTACCTAAAGTTTTATTTCTCTACAATATTTTGTGTGCCCAAACTTACTTCTAAGTTACCAAGTGTCCTACTTTGACTAAACTTGCATTCCATATATTCCGTCTTACATCGACTTAGCTTAAACCCTTTTGCCTCTAGCGTTTTCCGCCACAATTCTAGCTTAGCATTCACTCCTTCTCTCGTCTCATCCACTAAAACAATGTCATTTACAAATAGCATACACCACGGTACCTCATCCTGAATATGTTTTGTAATCTCATTTATAACTAGGGTAAACAAGTACGGGCTTAACGCTGTGAGCCTTGGTGTAGACCAATCGTGATAGGAAATTCTTTAGTCTCTCCGCCAGTCGTTCTTATAGATGTCACGACTCTATCATACATATCCTTTATCGCCTCAATATATGCGATACACTCTTTTCTTTTCCAGTACTCTCTATAGAATCTCCCTAGGAAGCCGGTCATAGGCCTTCTCCAAGTCAATGAACACGATATGTAAATCTCTCTGACCTTCTCTATATTGTTCCATTAACCTTCTCAGGAGAAAGATAGCCTCTATGGTTGATCTCCCAGGCATGAAACCAAATTGATTCTTTGAAACGTTTGTTGTTATTCTTAGTCTTCTCTCAATAACTCTCTCATAATTTCATCGTATGGCTCATCAATTTAATCCCGCGGTAGTTCGCACAGTTTTGAATATCTCCTTTGTTCTTGTATATGGGTATAAGAATACTTTTCCTCCATGCATCATGCATCTTCTTGTTCTTTAGCACTACATTAAAAAGCTTTGTCAACAAACTTATGTCATCCTCCCCTAAGCGCCTTCAGACCTCAATAGGGATACCATCTGGCCCAACCGCTTTTCTATTCTTCATCCTTTTCAATACTTCTTTAACTTCTTCCCTACTGATTCTCCTATAGAACATATGATTCAATTCTTCCCTAGAAATGGTAAGCTCTTCCAATTGTATGTCACTACTACTGCTTTCGTTAAATAACTTGTAGAAGTAGCTCTTCCAATGCTCCTTTATCTCCTTTTCCTTTACTAATACCTTTTCATCCTCATCCTTAATGCATTTAACTTGGTTTAAGTCCTTGGTCCGCCTATCTCTGGCTTTGGCAAGCTTGAATCTCTCTTTCGCCTTCCTTAGTGTCAAGTCGCCTATATAGCTCCTCAAATGCCTTTACCTTGGCCTCACTAACTGCCCTTTTGGTTTCTCTTTTTGCTTCTTTATACCTCTCCAAGTTCGCTTCATTTCGATCATTTTGCCAAGTTTTAAAGCACTTTCTTTTAACTCTTATTTCGTCTTGAACAGCCTCGCTCCACCACCATGCCTCTTTCTGTGCCGAAGCACCCCTTTTGGAACCTAAGACTTTTTTCCCTACCCTCCTAATACACTCTGCTACTTTATCCCACATATTATTTGCACTCTCATTGACCGCCCAAACGTCTTCCTCTAGTACTCTTTCTCTTTATATTAGTTGCTTATCACCTTTCAAGTTCCACCATTTAGTCCTTGAGCATCTATACAACTTTTTTCTAGTCCACCTTTGTAGCTGCACATCTATGATCAACAACCTATGTTGGGAAGTCAAGCTCTCCCTCGGTATAACCTTGCAATCTTTACAAGCTAAGCGGTCTCTTATCCTAGTTGAGAAGAAGTCAATCTGTGTCCTTGAGGAGCCACTCTTATAAGTCACCAAATGCTCCTCTCTTCCTAAAAAAGGTGTTAGTTACCATGAGATCATAAGCCACTGAAAACTCCAAAATATCATTCCCTTCTTCATTTCTATTACCGTATCCATGTCCCCCGTGTACTCCTATATATCCATCTACGTTGCGTCCTACATAACCGTTCAAATCTCCTCCTATGAAGACCATCTCGCCTTGGGGTTATCTCTAGTAGCATTCCTTCCAAGTCTTCCCAAAACTTCTCCTTATGTCCATCTCCTAAGCCCTCCTGGGGGGCATAAGCACTAATTACGTTCACTATCTCTTATCCTAACACTAACTTAATTGCAATAATCCTATCTCCGCAGCGCTTTACACTAACTATATCTTCCTTTAAGTCCTTGCTTACCATTATGCCGACCCCATTCCTCGATCTATTAAGTTTCGTATACCATAACTTATACCCAGTCCTCTCAATCTCTTTTGCTTTTTGTCCCACCCACCTTGTCTCTTGTAAGCAAGCAATTGCGATTCGTCTCCTTTCCATTGTATCCACCACTTTCATAAGTTTCACAGTTAGGCTCACAATGTTCCAAGTACCTAATCTCAGCCTTCTATTTTGGACTAGCTTTCTTACCCCCCACACTCGTCCAAAGTGTGAGGACCCTTGTCTATTTAGCACTGCACCCGGGCGCCGATGCAGTGGTCCTTGCTCACTTATCACTGTACTTGGACCATACAGCGCGTTGCTAAGTAAAGTAGGGGACGTCCCCACGAAATTTCATTAGGTCTCAAATCCATAAAGAAATCCGACTGAGTATTGTGTTGGTTGTCAGCTACCTAACGCACAACCCTCCTCCTTTGTCCGGACTTGGGACCGGCTATGTCAAGGATACCCCAACATAGGCGGAGTTAAAATCTATGATGTACGGATACTTCAAAATGGACAATGTATCGTGTCGTATCGTATCCGATACTTCACTTTTTATGTGTAAAATCCGTGTCCCCGCCATGTCTATAGCGTGTCCTTGCCGTGTCCATGCCGTATCCATGCATCATAGGTTAAAATTCTCTAATGTCCATTGAACTTTGAAACAATGAATTTGAGCTTTTTTTTTCAATGGGGCCACCTATTTGATGTATGCAACCATTCGTTAACATACCTATGCGGATTGGTATATAACCCCTTGCTCCAGATTGAATCGAAATTTGCTGTTGAATTTAATTAAAAGTCACATTTATTTAATATCTATAAAAGCATTAAAATTTGAGATTAACCCAATGGTGAATGTCTATTGGTTTGGTGGATCTTTGTCCACTCCTTATTCACACCAATACCTTCCCATTGCTAGGGGTGCTCATGGACCAGGCCGACCCGAGCACGGCCCGGGCCCAGCCTGCTTTGGGCCAGGTTTGGACCTTTGGTTATAGTATTAGGGTAGGGGCTTGGTTTTTAAATTTAAGCCCATTTAATTTATGGGCCGGGCTTGGATTCAGTTGTAGAGAGCCCAAATCCCGGCCCGGCCCAAATATAATAATGGTGTTAGCGAAAATAGTGATGTAGGGATTCGAAAACTAGAAAGTTGGCAAACAAATGCGTGACTGAACCAATAAAGCTACCCAGTTTTTAAATTATAAACATAACACAGGCTGGGCTTGGGTCAGCTAGTTAATGCCCGATTCGGGCTTGGTCCTATAGTTTAGAAGCCGGGTCGGGCTGGGCCTGGATGTTCCTTAGCCCAGACCGGCCCGGCCCATGAACACCCCTACCCATTGCTCACCTTGTGGTCACCATATATCCAGTTGGGCCCCACTAGATCTTCTGAATCAAATGGAGCATTTGCTAGAGCCTAGAGTGGCCCACTTGGGAGAAGGGTGTGGATGGAGAAGTTTATGCCTGTGTAGGGGCGCACCAAACCTTTGATCTAATAAACAAACAAACACAAAATAAATAAATAAATCAACGGCCAAAACAAAAAATAGTGAGGAAACACATGCGCACACATATATCTTTATTTGCATGTCATATACAAAAATATTCAGATGAGAACCATCCACATAATTTTTCATGCGGTCCACCCTATCTTTTGGGCCACCTGGCCTACCTAAGATCAAGTTACCCCATCACGTACTAACCCCTCATAAATTTACAGTTTTGCATGAGCCCAAATTCGACACACATTCAACTGTTGCTCATCATTGGCTGGAAAAAAAAATTGTGCCTTTAAAGGGATTAGGATGGTCCAATGGCGTTGATATTTTGCACAACCCTAGGTCTCAATGAGATCTCTCCATCCCTCTTCCCCCATGGTTATCTCTCTCTCTCTCTCTCTCTCTCTCTCTCTCTCCACACACAGTTTATTTTTGATTTTTGGTGAGGGAGGATGTAAGCCAATCATGAGGGGATGATCTTGTGATGGGAAAGGTCTCAGTGGATATGGTTTTGTGCAAAAAACCATTTTAATGAGGTCATTGAAACCATTGATTTGGGGACCTTTAATGTTCCTTTTTATAAAATTCAATTGAACGGTGATGTATAATTCAAATTAGTGTCTAATTAGGGTGGCATTTCAATAGGGGTTAGTGAGGGTGAGGAGGTTGGATTTGTGATATGTGGGTCCCACATGGTGCTACCTCTCAACAGACGGAAACTGTGTGTTTGTTTCTCTTTATGCAACCATTTAATTGGGTCCTCCAACCATATAAGGTGGGGGTGGGGGGTGGGAAGGTCTATGCATGGATTATGAGTGCCCCAAATCTAATTATTAAAGATATGGATTTGAGGCCCAAAGATCAATGGAGAAAACATGTGAAAAATTGGTGCATCAATCGATTGGTTAGTGACAGTTTGATGAATGTCAAATTAATGAGTGCCAATTCATGGGGGATTAGTGAGTGTGAGGGTGGTGGATTGATAATATGTTGCTCCATGTAGGCCTTACAAACTGTTTCCTCCTAGAATTTTTGTGAGGAGGGTTCTCATAGTAAAATTTTCTTGTACATACACACACATGCACGCGCATTTCAAAGAAAAACTAAAGCCATATACCACCTTAAGAACATCTGTGACCATGTTGGCATGCAATTTGGGTGGCTAAAATATTTAGATGTGCCTGCCCTTGTTAGTTATACAAGTATCTGACTTTTTTAAAACTTAAAAAAATTTGAGAGTATCATTCTCTCTAATTGAGGGTCCAACAAATAAGAAAAAATTACAAAACATATAATGACCATATGAGAAATCAGTTATCAAAATAAAAGATCCATGTCCAATCATGTGGTCATGTCTGTTTCAGTAAGTTTTGATGTGGCTGGCAAGAAATATGGAAACTACTGCTAGCTCGAGAGAAGCTATGGAACCATGTTGTCATCACTTAAATGTTTATATCACTGATGGCAACCCATGAACACACTTGTCCTTTTTAGAACCAACAATCACTTATTTGTCCTTTCTGCTTACTGTTTTGTTCTTTCTGTATATTTATGACTTCCATTACTAAAAAACAAAACATACACTGCATCCTAATCACCATCAAAGACTTATCCCTTCTATCTGGGATCAGTGCTTGATATTACAATTTACAAATATAGTTCACCATCAGTTGTTTAATTCCACTAAAGATATTTCCTGGAAGAGAATTCCCTGGGGGACTTTTAAGTAAAAAGTACCATCAGTCTGGGTTCAGCACTTCATTCACTTAAACTCGGTGAACAAATTATTCACCATCAATTAGTACAATCAGGGCCACTATATTTTTCTTTGAAGGTTTCCTGAAACCGCTTTTTATCTATTTTAACTACATTTGTAAACAGTTCTGATATTTAGGATAAAAATGCTTCACTTTTCAAGAATTCACATTTATAATCAAGTTGCTTTTCTCTCTCTCTCTCTATATATATATATTATATGTATGTATATCCATAATTTGATGCTTACTTTTTTCTGGTTGTTGGAAAATTCTTCTAGTTTCTTGAAGTAGTAAGACTCGAAGGACATGCTTTCACTCAAGAAGAAGCTGTTCTGTCTAGAGATATTCATCTCTTACAGGTATTTTCTAAATGCTTCCCCCCCACGACCACATTAAACTTTTGATTATTTCTTTTTTTTTTATAAAGAAAAAAAATTCTGTGTTTCAACATGTACTAAATAATTTGAGAATTTTTTTTACTGATAAGCTCAACTGTTGAAAGCTTCCTCTGCAAAAGCTTATTGTCCACAATATTACAAACTAAATAAAGTTATAGAAAAAATACCACGGGGAAACCCACATCATAAAAATATAAAAAATAAAAAGAAGCTTACTTATGGAAAGAAAAAAATGTTAGAATTAGTTTGTAGCGTTGTCTCACTCATATCTTTTAGTTATTTATTTATTTGAAAGATAACGGGGGCATTTGGTGATTCATATAATTTAGTAATTGAAAAAGAAAATGATAGATGTTTAAGGCCTTTTCTTATTTCAATGAAAGATATTTAAGCCTACAAGCATGAGCTTACGAATTTTTATCCTAAGCTTGAGCTTAAGAGAGCCTTGCTCTATAGACATATATATATATATATATATTCTAGAACATTGAAAGAATATTTGAAAGGCTCATTTTCTAAACTGCTTCCTCCAATAAGTTCATTTTTTTATTGGAAAGTTGTTTCATACAAAGACTCGTCTGAAGTAACTGGACTGCGACCAATTTATTACTTCCAATTTGTCGCCAACGTGCTTCTAATTCATCTTTTGACACTAGAATTACATACCTATTATAACCTGGAATTCATGGCCAATTTATTCCATTTTTCATATTTTGGATAAGTGGCACTGTTGTATGTGTTTGTGTGCACGCGCGTGTGTACAACACAGCTGACTTCCGAATCCAACCCAACAAATTTTCTGACCCGTTTCCTTGTTTTATTACTGAAATAGAGTGCATTTGAAAATGGAATTAGACAACTTGGCAGTTCATCGGAACTGGTTGTAGTGGTCTTTATTTGTATTTATAGTTGATATCACTGATTTTGGGAGTCAGATTAATCTTACATGGCTACTCTAAAAATCTGTGATATCTCACTTAATATAGCAAACTGTTTCAGGTCATTTGTTTTGATGGTGAATTGCATCACAGTTCTCTCCTTAATTACCCAGGCTATTTCGGTTAGTTATATAAAAGCTCTGCTAGCTTGTAGAGCACACCAGAAATACAGAAATAGATACATACTCGTGCACACGGAATCATCTCTCTTTGGAGGCGTTTGTGCAATAAGCTTTTGTGCGGAAGCTGAGTGGAAAGGAAACAGTGTTTCTGCACAGAAATATAAACAAGTGTTTGGTGTAGACTCATTCGGCAAAGAAAATGCCAAAAAGGCATAGATTTTCTCCGCCACGAAGAATCTTGTGTTCCCACCTAATGGATAGAATTTACATTGCTGCTGAAGCGGAAACCCCATTTTTGCTTTCGTGGCGCCTTCACAAACACCTCCTTTAGGCTATGCATTCCACCACGTGTAGTCTTATTTGTTTGCCCAACTTATGCTCATCTGTTATAAAACATTGGCATATACTGTAATGGCAGTGAGTATCCTACTTTGCAACAGATGTATCTGTTTGGAGGCCCTTGATGCAGTATGTCACTGTAAGTGTAAGGCTGATGTAGGCCTGTATCCACACTTAAAGGTTGACACTGACAAAAGCCTCTGGCACAATGGAAGGAGCTCACTATTGCAACCTTGAGGATGTCGGTTCAAGTCAGGTTACCGATCAAAAAAGAAAAAATTATATCAGTTTTGGGCTTGGTCAAATCTATGATACTGATATTTTATATCGTGGAGATCCTTTCCTCTTTTTATTGAGCAAAGCGGAGAATCCATAATTTTAAGCCAATTCTTATGCAGAAGTGAGCCGTGCTTATGCACTTAACCATGATTTACAAGCCATCAAATTTTAGGATTTTTTTGGTGTGTTGTGTTTTATGTTTATTTGGATGGTTGCCCCTTAGATTATTGGAATATTTTGATAATAATGTTCTAATTTTGGGTGGTTCATTTGCAGCTTTGTAGTGGTGTTGATGAGAATGCTGTGGGTGCTTTTTCTGAGCTTGTTTTTGCTCCAATTGACGAATCATTTCCAGATGAGGCTCCATTGCTACCATCTGGTTTCCGGGTCATACCATTGGATTCAAAAACTGTAAGTTCTTTTTCACTGTTCGGGTTTGGGGTGGGGGGGGCGGGTTGCGTTGGGCTGTTCGAAACTGCATTTAATGTATTTTCATAATCTTAAATATACAATTGATTTACCCCTTTTTCTTCCTTCTACAATGACACGAACTCACACATTCACACACCCTTGTTCCTAACCAGCTGAGTTGCAGACATGGACATTGCTTTCCTTATTTAGATAAAGATGTAATAGCCTTTTGTCTTGGATTTGTATGCATATATCTAATTTAACAGATGTTACATCATAAAAGATACTATAGAATAGCGTACTTTGGAAAAAAGAAAAAAATGATACTATATTATGCTCAAGGTCTATACAAGTTATATCCTCTAGATGAAACTTTGAATTGAGAACATTACTTATGCACTCCCCCTCAAACTGGGGAAGAAATCATGGATGTGACAATTCTCTTTCTAATTGTCCTCTACCCAGAGCCTTGGAAAAGATCTGTATGCTGGTGCCTTTTATATGGATAGGGAAATACCCTTATTGGTAAGAAGAAGATGAAAGAAGGAAAAAAATTGAAGAGAAACTTCAATTCGCATCTTTCATTGTACCCTCCATTTGACATTTTTGTGCTTTTGCTTGATTATCACAAGATTATACTCTTGTCTTTTAAATCTACAACATAAAGAAGTAGGATCTAATTTATAAGGAGTTCAGAATATCATAAAAGATATTATACGACACAGTGCTCCTGTGGTAAAGTTAATATATTACTGTTTTGCAAACATGAGAGAAACTTTTTGGTTCTAGATCATCTTTTTGTGGAGACGGCCATTATAGAGGTTAAATGTCTTTCACCAGTTCATAAAAGTTTCTGTTCTTTACCTTCAAATGGTTTGCCTCTTCACAAAAAATCACAGGATTTACGAACCAAAAGGTTTCTCTTCCAATTTTCTTCCGCAGTGCCTAAATTAATAGTTTAGAGTTTAGATACTGAGTCTTTGTAGTTTCAATGGGAGGAGAAGAAACAATTTTGACAAACAGCCATCTTACCAGAGGGGGAAAATTGTTATTTTGAAAAGCGAAAAGGGCCCGTGCCAATTTGAAAACAAATTTAAAAGGCCCAGCCATCATTGTGGTTTGCTGTCATCTTCATTGAAGCCTTGTTTCATCAATCAGGGATAGTCTTCGTGAGTTCTAGTTCTCCACTTTCCCCTCTTGTCGGCAAATTATTATTGCATCCCAAATCCTAATCATAAATCGCACTACTACATACTAGCCTTTTATACCAAAACATTGAGGCAATAGTAGAGGCAGCAGAAATACTTTTCAATACTCCCCCTTGGTTGGAACCCTTTTTTTTCAACACTTCCCTCTCAAGTGGAACCCAGTTGGCGCACTTTTGGTGTCATGCACTTTTGTTTAGCATCGAGCCATTCCTCTTGGGAATCAATCTTGTGACCGGTTGGCTTTGATACCATATTAGATTCCCTCCGCTAACCATTCATGCCAAAACCTCGAGTCGTTAGCAGAGGCAGTGGAAATACTTTTCAATGCTACATTCCAAATCTATATTGGCATGCTTCTCTAGTGTCTTGCACTTGCAACACTCAGTTCTTGGCACAAGGGTGTTTCTGGTAATCAAAGCATGTGCACAGACCTAAGATGACAATCTGCCGTTTTCTCTTATGATTGTTTGAGCCTCAGCCGTAGACTCTATTCGTGTGAAAAATCAGTGGAGTAGAACTTTGAACTGTGTTTTCTCGGTCAACAAGTAAAGCAGCACATGGAACGAAGGAGGATAGCCAACGAGCTAAACTCCAAGCCAAAAGGCTTAGGGTAGGATGTCTAGGTCTCACACCAAATACAAGAGAGAATCACACGTTTGAGAAAACTCAATTTCATTCAAATTTCTGTATATCCCAAGAGAAGGGATTACATCCTTTATATAATAGAGTGTCAACACAATTTTAGTAATCAAGCTATAAAATTTAAGAAACTCCCTAATTTTGCTAAATCATATCAATTATTAGAAATCTAATAAATCTACTAAATTTAGCAAATCATCTAGAAGATCTAAAACTAGAAATTGTCGTGGGAGAATCTTGGATTCTATCATGGCTGGGCCTTGTGGGCTTTGGGCCTTCTGGAATAAACTTTCAAACGTGGTCCAGTGGTCTGGCCTGCATCAGCTCTCTCCGGCTTGGAGAAACTCGACTCTAGCGAGTTGTCAGCTTGGCACCTCTTGTACAAATCCGGATTGAGTCTCTGAAAGTCCGTGGCCGTTTTCCATGTAGCTTCAGAAAATGGTTTACTTTTCCACTTGACCAAAAACTTGTGATATCCGCCGGTCTTTGTTAAAACCAGTTGGTCATAATAGACATCTTCAATTTCTTTATTAACATGCTCTGAATCTCACATTTTTGAAGCTGAGCATTGAGCTTTTACACATCATAAACTACTCAAGTAGTTCTTGTTTAGGCATTCAGAATTTTACTAGGATAAGTTGATAACATAATTTTCTCCTCATGATATTAGTTCTTTTATATTGTGAAACGCAGGATGGCTTGAGTGCCAATCGGACCTTGGATTTGGCATCAAGTCTTGAAGCTGGCTCTGCTTCAAATTGGGTGAGCGGAGATGCATGTCCTAATGATTGTAGCTTGCGCTCTGTTCTAACTATTGCTTTCCAGTTCCCTTTTGAAGTCCACCTCCAGGACACCATTGTGACCATGGCTCGACAATATGTGCGCAGCGTAATTTCGTCTGTGCAGCGGATTGCAATGGTCATAGCTCCTTCTCGCCTTGGGTCACATGTGGGGCCAAAGCTTCCTCTCGGCTCACCTGAAGCTCTTACACTTGCTCGTTGGATCTGCCATAGCTATAGGCGAGTTCTCCCAAAGTTATCATACTTTGTTTCAGTGTGACATTCTGCATTCAATTTTTCATTTTCTAGCAAGAGTAATTGATCATTTACTTGGAGCCTATCTGTTGACTTGAAGTTCTTTAATTCAATCAGTAATTTCTAAGCTTTGCAATAATTCTTCATTTTCACTTTTTCATGATAAAGTAGGTTTTGTGTTGGCTCAAGTGAGTTGACTTTGTTTGACTGGGGTTTGAGTGATGTACTGCAAACATCAACTGCTCATACAACCAAAAGTATGTCATTTACTAGCCTATTTAAAGTGGAAATTGAATGACTTATTTCTGACTGCCCTAATTTGAACATTTATTCTATGGTGGATTCTTTTGAATATATATATATATATATATATATTAGTTTTGAGAGTTATGCTCATATAATTGATATCTGGGTAGTGTGTTGTGGATTCTTCATGCAGGTATAAAGTAAATATAGACAACTAGGTAGCATTGAATGTCAAAATACATGGTACTGCCAATCAGGGAAGAAAGATATTTGAGACATACTATCCATCACTACCTTACTCTCTGTTTATCCCATGTTATCTCTATCTCTTTCTTGAAAATAAAATAAAATAAATAAAAAAAGCACATGTGCTATGATATATTTGTATCATATCCATTTTGGTAACTTTACTTTTAAAATGAAGTGAGGTGAATGGTCAAATTAAGAAACAAAAAAAGAAGGGTCAAATCAAAAGGTGATGGCTTTTTGTCATTTAGTGAAATGATAATGTAACTCTTTGACTCTTTTTTTAAAAAAAGGTGTTTTGTTTGACATTTAGTGGCATGGAAAAGTAACTTTTTTGAAAAAAAGTAGAGGTACTTTTTGAAATATGGTACTTCCTGATTTGACTCCTTTTGTTTTATCGTCCCTTGAAATGACCAGTCACCCTACTTCACTAGTGAAGTGAATTTACCAAACGGTACAACTTATATTTTGCTTCCTTCATTTAGGCGCCACTGATATGGCCATCCTGATTTCTTCATTACAGTATAACCTTGTTTTACTCTTTGAATCTCTTTATAATCTTTTCTTTATTTTCTTCTCTCTTTCTGCAGTTATCATTTAGGGGTAGAGTTGTTGAGGTCCGATGACCAGACCACTGAATCTGTATTGAAACTGCTATGGCATCATCCAGATGCAATCTTGTGCTGCTCTTTGAAGGTATGATTTAAGTCTGCAGAAAAGTCAAAACTTAAAAAAATGATCGAGTTTCTTGCACCTGTCAGATACTCTCATCGAGGGGGCCTTGCTGAATGCTATGGGAAAAATTGAAGATGCTCTTGATTTGATGTTTTTAATTTGTCTGCAGCCACTACCAGTCTTCACCTTTGCAAACCAGGCAGGCCTAGACATGTTGGAGACGACATTTTTGGCTCTACAGGACATAGCGCTGGATAAGATATTTGATGAGTCTGGTCAGAAAATGTTGTGCTCAGAGTTTGCCAAGATAATGCAACAGGTGATGCAAATCTCCTTTCACAATTTTTTTTTTCCTTTATTGTTATAATACATGAGCAAAAAGGCTAATATTGAAAATGCCAATCATATTCATGGGAACTGTCTAAGCTGGGAGTTCTTTTCTGGGTGTAGTTGCATTTTGCATTCGAACATGTCAACAGGATTAGATAAAATAATACTTAATTAGTTCTTTTTCTAACCTTTCTCAGGGTTACACATATCTACCTGTTGGGGTCTGCTTGTCTACCATGGGTCGTCATGTGTCATATGATCAAGCGATTGCTTGGAAGGTGATGGGTGAGGATAACAATGTACATTGCGTTGCCTTTGCTTTCATCAACTGGTCCTTTGTCTAAATTTCACAAATCAAAAGTTGAAAGGGAAAAGGGGTGAAATCTGTAAGTTAAACTGGGTATTTATTCAGTTTTGTAATTAAAATCCATTATCTTCTTTGCATTTTAATTTACTTCCCATGTCCTAGGATAGAATTTGCCTTTCAAAGCCTCTAGCTGGCTAAGTGAGCCAAGTGCATATTGCGTCCGTCATATTACCGCTATTTTTGTTGTGTCAAATGTCATGAATAGAAAGGTAGGTAGATTGAGTTGACGCAAAGAATCCCAGTTTGCAAGCAAACAAATGCATCGTGGGGGTTGCAAGTGGTGCAATGGAGCTCAATTTCAACTCAACTTGCTATTTAAGATCTTTCCCAGCTCCTGTGCTGTGTGGATTGAGGAATTAGTGTGTGAAGTTTTGAGTGCTACAGCCTACAGTTCCATTTGTACAATTATAAGTGAGGTTGTATATTATACAGGATAATACATTGTTCTTTTTTAGTTGACAAAGAATGGAGTTCAGGTAGTAGAGGCACAAGTCGCATTGACAAGAGAAGGATGGAGGATTAAAATTCTTAAGTTGAGGCCAGTTGACAGATGATTGCTTTGACAAAATGTTCATATTAATATGGTTTGGCCATTTGAGCCAATTCTAGGCCATTCTGATGTTGACCTCTGCCGGATAGATTTCCTCTCGTGCTTATGAGTTATGATAACTGAGCTTCACTCCACAGCTAGCCCACCACTTCTTTCTTGATAGGCCACTAGATGTATTTTTATCCCTGGCTGTCTATGATAATTGAAGCACGAGAGGAAATCTATCCCTGGCCATTTGGATCTTCCACACAAAATTCAATTATCATAGTGGCCATTTGGATTCAAATCTATCCAAATGGCCAGGGATTCAATGTGGGAATAGTGCATCAGCCAGGGATATATTGCATGAGTTATGATAAAAATACGAGATAGACAGCCAAGCCAATCAATAATTCAATTATCATAGTGGCCATTTGGATCTTCCACACAAAAATCATATCCCTGGCTGTCTATGAACATCAGATGAGTGATGGTGGGTCCTATAACGTCACTCATTTGGGTGCATGGTTTTTAGCTAAAGTAAATAGATGTTAGTCTTGCCTTAGGGCCTATTTGGCAAATCTTATATGTTTGAAATAGATCTGGCTCAAATAGATCTGTGAGAAATAGATCTGTGAGATATAGACTCTTTTCAAATAGATTGTTTGGTAACACATGCAATATATCTAACTTAAATGGATCTATGTGAAAAAATATGTTTGGTAAATTTTCAAATAAGAGCTTATTACAGGAGCATTTTTTGTCTTTTAAAAAAAGGGTAATTTATAATAGAAATTCAACTTGATATCCATTATAAATGATTTCTTATCTAATTGAGGCAATGTAAAACTCATAAAAGTGAGTTCTAACTTTCATTGAGACACAAAATTTGGCTCCATTCCATGAATATTTATGGCCCAATTTCCTATTCAAGACCATTCTTAGACCTTCTTTAACATGAAAATATATATTGGGGTATCTACCTTCTATAACATGCAAATATTTATTGGGGTATGGATACATGATGCTTCAGGAAAAGAAGTTCATGGTCTTTTGTATCTTTGCTGTTATAAGCAATTTAATAAAGAAAAATGACACATTAAAGACTGAGGGATAGAGTTCCTAAAATGCACATTGTGTGCAAATGCATCACTATTTATCAGTGAAGAAAAAAAAAAAAAAAAACCATAACACATTTAGAATATTTGGAAGGCGAAGAGTACATTCTATCCTTGGTTATTTGGGGGACAATTTAACATCATCTTTCACAATAGGAGAACTAAGAAGATACCACAGTAGGAGGATCTTGATTTAAAAGTGGATAATTTAAATCACTCAACACAGTAGGAGGATCTTCCACAAAAACATGGAAAGGACAATCTCATATTGATCATATACTTGGCCTTCATGCAACCATATGCAACTAATTTGTAACATAACCAACAAGGGCAACTATTAGAGCATAAGAATATAGCAACTGGGTATGAGGGATATAAAACACAAGATGAAAAGTTCATGGGCTTGTTTTCGGGCCTAGAAAAATTGGAGCTAACCATTACACTAAGCCCCCTGGAATTCTTTATGATGTGTTGCACTACTAAGCCCCTTCTGATGATTGAAGTTTGGTTTCAAAGGTTGGAACATATGGGTTTCAAATCATGGGCCTGAATGCAGACACTCAAGAACACAAGTATTGATGTTGTGCATGTACAAAGACCACAACACTACTCCTTAAATTGATAGTCCTTATTTATGGTTGGAACAAGAACAAGAACAAGAGGG
This sequence comes from Cinnamomum chago, assembly GCA_038049695.1. Classification (NCBI taxonomy): domain Eukaryota; kingdom Viridiplantae; phylum Streptophyta; class Magnoliopsida; order Laurales; family Lauraceae; genus Cinnamomum; species Cinnamomum chago. The sequence continues at coordinate 78,761,792 of CP142454.1, forward strand.
GCCCTTTTCCTAGTGGCTAGCCTCCCAAGTCCACATCATCAGCACTGATCCCATGTGGCAATGCCCAATCAAAATGAGACAAAACAAAGCAAGCACTGGCCACTTCAGAGGAAAGCAAAGCACACTGCAAGAACAAGAAAATCCCAACAGGGAAGCTGCAAGAACAGAGAGTGCTGCCTTCAACTTCACTACTACAACCCAACTACTCCAGCAGCTACAAGACCTCTGAATTGGAGCTTCCCACCCACACAGAAGATCCAAGAAGCCCAAAGCAACATAACAAACCATTCCCAACTGCCCAAAGAATATTTTTTTTTTCCCACCAATCCTCATAAAATGAGATTTTTACTTAGAGAAAGGAAAAGCAAAAAGAGATGAAACAGGCTGTGATAAAAAAACATTCATCAATAGAGACAAGAGTGGAGATAAGAGTGTCCACTTTCACAATTAAAGCACAAATTAATTAGAGCGGAGTATCCACTATCCTATATAGAATTCGAAAAAGTGAAAAAACTATACATTCATCAATAGAGACTAGAAAGAGACCATCTCTGATGTCAAAACGATTCAAATTTAAGAATAAAAACACTATCAATGGAAGTTAATCACACTTTTATACTGATGATGCACTATTCCCACACTGAAAGCCAACCCAAACAAGCAGAAGGTCTGAGCAAGGAAGCACTGCTACAGGGCACTATACCAAGGAGGGAACACAAGAAAACTGCAAAAAAATCTCCAATATTATATTAGACCAATGGACTGAGAACTTTTGCTGAAAGTTCATTGTAACTACTAATAACTCTCCAAAGAGTCTAACTAAAATCCCAACTACCAAGCACAATATTTGTTGCTTACAGTCTTTACCAAAAAAGGAAAAAAAAGGAAATAAGAATAAAAACACAGAACATCATGATTGAAAGAGGGCATCTGCCATTGCATCTCTAACTTCTGACATCTCCATCTGATCTGCAATATCTACAGTTGTATCGGTGTCGATGGTACCATTGTCATCATCGTTACTCACATCTAAAGATATATTTTCATTCTCATACTGTTGAAAGAGTGCGTCTGCAATAGCTTCTTTTTTTATAAAGTTGTGCACAGTCATTGCAGCAACTACTATACTCCTTTGTACAGAGAATGGGTAGGGAGACATCCTTTTCAAAATCGGAAAACGCGCCTTCAATACTCCAAAAGAATGCTTTATTACATTTCTTAATGATGAATGAACATAATTGAACTGCTCCTTTCTATCACGAGGATGACTGCCACCCCGAAAATCTGATAGCCAATACCGAACATTACGGTATGGAGCAAGAAAGCCACGCATATTCGTAAACCCAGCATCAACAATGTAATATTTACCTGAAAATAGAAAAAATTAATATCATGATTCTTACATGATATTTGATTCATAATTTACTAATCATAGGTACCTGGAGGTGCATGTGGAAAATTCATTTGTGGTTTATAAATAGTATCCAATAAGATGCGTGAATCATGTGCTGTGCCTTCCCACCCAGCAATAACGAAAGTAAATTGCATATCAAATGAGCAAGCTGCTAAAACATTTTATTGGCATTCTCCTTTTCTTCCCCTATAAGGCACCTGGTTCTCAATGGGAATCACAGCATTTACAAGTGTACCATCTATTGCCCCAATACAATCCTTCAAAAAAAGACAAAAGATTTAAAAAAGTAAAGTTAATTTCATTGGGGAAAATACTTGCAAATATGATTAAGAGTGAGATTATACCTTGAAATATGGATGAAATCGAGGGTTATGCAAAATCTCCTTTGGTGTTTGGTCGTATGAAGGGGGCTTTATAATGCCCATCGAGAGGTGAATCATTGCCACTAAAACTGCATGAAAGTGACGATGGATAGTTTCACCTGAGTGTTGAAATCTATCTTGCAGGATCCTATTCCTATGATTTTGCCCAATTGTCATTAAAAATATAGCCACTTGCTCCTCTAATGAAACATATCGGCTGTCTTCAAGTAGACTCTTTCGTCGTAATACCATACACAATCGTAAGAAAACATGTTTCTCCATACGCAATAGCTCCAAACATACTGTTCTATTACCCTCCAAAATGCCTTGAACAAATACATGACTTGATAGAATTGAGGTCCTACATGGCTCCTTAGATATGTACATCCCTCGCTTCTTTAGAAGTAAAAAAGTGAGAAATGCTATCAATCTTCGCCTCCTTGGCGTCATAGTTTCCTGCATTTATTCCATCCCACAATAAAGAATAAAAAACAACCAAATTTCATAATTTTATTCCATCCCACAAAAAAAAATCATAAGTTCCTAGAGTAAGGTCCTAGATTAATTCCACCCACAATAAAAAAAAATAAACGTAAGTTACTACATTCATTCCATCCCACACTAAAAAGAATAAAATCATGAGTTCATTCATTCATTTCATCCCATAATTGCACCAAATATATATAAACCTCTTGCATCCATTTGGTATCTTACAATAAGAAAGAAAGCCAAGTTTATATATTCATTCCATCCCACATCAAAACAATTGGTGGGGTTCTTACATTGATTCTATACTCCTCAAAAAAGATACTGTTCCAAAAGTCAAGAGTCATAAGTTTTTACATTCTGTATATATATTCAAAAGTGACGAGTCATAAGTTCTTACATTTGGTATATTCAAAAGTGACGAGTCAGAAGTTCTTACATTCAATGTATTCAAAAGCGATGAGTCTTAAGTTCTTACATCCAAAAGTGATTCCATACTCCTCCAAAAATCCCACTATATTCAAATAAAACTTATCAAGGCCCATGTTTCAGTATCATATTCAGCCAATAGATGCGAGCATCATCACTCTCAAACGACATGAATATATTTCTATTGTCTTTATCCTTAAATGCCCTTGTACCAAAAAAATACAATTCTGAGGTCTCTTTGATATTTGGTATCAGTTTTAAAGTAACAATACATTCCTGCATTGTAGGACCTTGCTTCATCTCTTCCATTTTCCTCTCTTTATCTTTTTCTTTCATCTCTTCTTCTTTCCTCTGTTTCTCTTTTCTCTCTTCTTCCTTCCTTTCTTCATCTTTCCTCTCTTTCTCTTTCATCTCTTCTTCTTTCCTTTCTTTCTCTTCTCTCTCTTCTTCCTTCCTTTCTTCATCTTTCCTCTCTTTCTCTTTCATCTCTTCTTCTTTCCTCTCTTTCTCTTTCCTCTCTTCTTCATTCTTCTCTCCTTCAAGTATAATGGCTATGCGCTCAAGACTCTCATCAAACTTACTAATCTTAGCATTCTTCCTGCTTCGTGAAGGACCAGGTCGTTTACTCCTCACATTTGACATTAGCATTATTTCTTCCATTTCGACATCCTCATAAGTCTCATGTTCAACAACATTTTGAGTATTGCCTATATCGGGTAATTGAGAGGCCATTTGCATACTCAAGTCTTTTGGAAAAGAACCTGAAGACGGTGTCCAAGCATCTTCTCCCCTAGCTTGGGTTCCACTAAAGAGAGTGGTCATTTCATTGAGAAATGACAAAGACTTAGTCCTAAATATCTTTGCATCAGGGTATCCCTACATCAAATGATATAAATTTAGTTAATTAATATAAAAGAGGATTTTACATACTATAAATTCTATAAAATGTAAAAATATATTACCTTTAGATATTCATCCCATCTCTCAGGTTCCATTGTAACTGTCTGAGTTGCTTCGTTATAACGTACACCAGTTTGCCCACATAAGGTTGTCCAAGCATTGTACTGTTTTCTCATTAGATCCCATTGATTCTTTAATTGCTTTTGTCCATACAATAGCCCGGTTTTCACCTTAAAACCCTCGATAATCTTTATCCATGATTGTGCTTTAAAATTTGACCTTGGTCTTCCACCTTGCAATACTTCTTCAATACATAGATCCAAGAAAATCTTCTTCATATTTTCTGACCAAACAGCCCTACTGGTCTCAGCTTTTTCCTTACCCTTATGAGATGGAGCCATTATTTCGGTCATCTAAACATCCCTAAAAATTTTTGTGTTTATTAGTCATATGATTTTACAAATACTTCACACTAGTCAAACATTCAGAGGTTGGTTTCAAAGGTTGGAACATATGGGTTTCAAATCATGAAAGTGAAAGCAGACAGTCAAGAAGCCAAGTATTGATGTTCTGCATGTACAAAGACCACAACACCACTGTTGTGCAATTAAGCACTGCTACAGGGCACTATACCAAGGAGGGAACACAATTTGTCCAACTGTTCATATCAGTGGTACAAAAACCTTTGTTTCTACAGTTGGTATAGTCTTTTTGTTGTTGCTTTTTGGTTGTCTGCTTTTCCTCTTTTAATTGATATTTCAGTAGATCTTACAGTAGGTCTTAATGGCCAATTAATTCATATTTCAGTAGATCTTACAGTAGATATTAAAGGTGTTTGGCCTGTATCTCTAGGACACTTTGAACATTAACAAACCAAGCTGTCACCTTCTCATGACAACAAAGGTTAGGTGGAATGTTACTTATAAGCAAAAGGTACTATTAACAATTTAGGTCCTGAATCTTAAATCTTAAATCTTAAACTGTAAATCCTAAAATATTTATATTGATTCGATGATGTTTGAATAAATAAAACCCACTTGTGGCTATACACGAACTACCAGGCCCTGTTCCTTAGCAAAAATACATATGAGTTGGAGATAGGGATTAGACCCTTACATTCATTCCAAGGTACTGAGCTACTAGAGTGGTGGATCAATACTAATTTTCCATCTTCACTTGATTCGATTTTCATTAATAGTTAAAGTCATTGATGGTCATTTTTAAGGTATTCACTTTAGGTCATTCATTTTTAACCACTTATACAAATAGGATTTTAGCTATCTAGCTTCACAAAAAAGATAAGCCCTCAATGGATTTAGGGCCCTCAATGATTTTAGGGTCCTTTTTAGGTAGTTTGAAGATTGATCTATTGCTAAAATAAAATTAAATAATATTACAAAGGTAGCACATTACCCACCGCCAGAGTACTCCTTTAGCTAAAGAATCCATTTCTTTATTCCATTTGCCATTGGTAAAGACATGGCTACTGCCATTGGTTCCACAGTCCATCAAGAACCAAAGAAAAAAAAGGGGGGACTTGGGCAGACCACTTGGTACAAGACGTGGGTATTTACAAATTGCCCTGTCCCTGTTGCCCCAAATTTAGATTCATTCAGATAATACTCTGACTTTTATGTTCACAAATAAATAAAACCCACCTTTAGCAGTGAATTTTCAACATTCGAGTCATCAACTTGCAGACAGTTTTAAACTGGGATGTAGCAAAAGCTATGTCCTCTAAAATCCAATCATTCCTTCAAGGACAAATAAGAGATGAAGCCAACCTTGGGTGGATGGATGCATCAAACATGTGGGTAGAGTACTGTAGAGTGTGACTGCAAGTATACCCATATTTCAACACAGGTGCATTTAGAAACGACATCAAACTTCCTTTTCAGTGCCACGTCTCATGAAAAGCTAAAACCCTCACTGTATCATCTGTTTATCCTCTGCATCAGAGCACCACTCTATTTTCGTGGAGAAGGGGAAAGAAAGAAATATATCTCAAGTTTTTGCAATATATGATTCACATGATAGTTTTTAGAACACATTCAAAAAGCTCATGATCAAACCAAAATGCACAAAGAACAAGCACTGTTCCTTCAAGGCATCTCCATAAACAAAATAATTTCATTTGTAATTTGGAATCAAAACCCTAGATGAGGGAAGCTTGTGAAAAATGTGTTTGAATTCGTACATGGAAAGAGAGACAAGTGTTTGAAGATGATGAAACCTCAAGAGCTTTTCAAAAACCTTTGAATCCTTTCTTCTATTGTGTGGGGAAGAAGATCCAAGGAAGAGAAGGCTTTTTTTCCTTGTTCACTGGAAGAGGAGAGCTACCAGGCACTGTTCGTTTGACAAGTTAAGAAAAGGAAGTTGAGAAAATGACCCTTACACATGGGTAAACTTGTCATTATAAAAAAAATATGATGGCAAACTTGTCCAAAAACGGACATGGGTTGTCTTTCCGCTTCAAACAACTCCATCCATTCCAATTATCCCATTTTATCAACATATTTGAAACAGACATGTTTTAGCTTAAAGTGGATTCAAGTAGTCCCCCAAATTAACTTTCCAAACGAGCTTAATGTGGTTTGAAAAAGTTTTAAGTTAAATAGAGGCAGTGAATAGAGTTGCCAAACTGAACCTTAGTTTCCATTGAATTTGATTTTAGTATGCCTTGCAACACTTAAAACTGGATTTCCACAGTCGTCGCTTGCTCGGAAGCCTTTCATTTTGCTTCAAATGAAGAAATGAATGAATGAACCAATTAAATGATTGAATTGTTTGTTGGCTAATTTGGTTTTAAAATTAGTTTAATTTTCTTAGATTGGTATGTCAACATAGAATTGGTAATATATTGTAGGTTTCTGTCACGACCTGAGCCCAAGATCAGAGTAATTAGGATTAACCTCGGGTCGCGAATCTAATCATACTTACTCCCGTAAACCCCGAATTAACCAAAGTTAAAGACGAAGTCCGCAAGGAATCTTACATACGTACATCTCAGTGTACATCTTGCGAAAATATATGTATATGTACATTGACAATTATTAAAAACTGAACAAGTTCTTTACATAAGCTGAAGTCAATATATATATATATATAAATATAATTCACTTCCTATCGAAGTCAACCACTGCATATTCAAATACAATGCAGGCGACATCTAATTATCATGCAAAACAAATATACAAAAGTATCTATCAAAACATTTCCCAAAATATCCCTTTCATTGGCACTCCGATTCACGTCCATTCGATTAAACCTCCTCGAGGTATCGGATGGGCCTCCTCTGCTGGCGTAAGTCTCGGCATGACCAGCACGGGCAACTGAGCCCGTAATGTTCATCAATAACACCGTGAACACAACGGTTCAACAATATATATACAATTCTATGATAGTTCATGCTACCATATACAATAACCTGTCAATTTAACAATTCTAGACAATTTCATTCAATACAGTAACTATTCACGAGAGTCAAGTAATATCAATTACTAAATTGGCAACTACAATAATATTTGTTTCAACTCAGTTCAATTCTTCCTAAAGGAAGCAGTCGTTCATTTCATGTTCATTCATTTGTATTCCATTCATTGATTTCATTGAATATATATTAAATGGCTTATGAATTCAGTGACTTTTCAGTCTATGTCTTTTAGATGACTTATCAAGTAGGACTCTTCAGTCCATATATATGTGTGAGATCTACCAGTGTCTTGATCAGAAATCAATGGCATCGTCACGGAGCTCCGGAACACCCCAGTCCATCTGCTGCAGCAAGATTATTCATTACTTCATTATTAGATTTAGTAAATGTTAATTATTTAGTGTTACATTTAGTAACTATTCATTATTCATTACATTAATCAGTTCAACTCGATAACGAGTTTGAGAAACTATTATGAAGTGTCCAGACTCGAGAAATCTACTCAATCTATTATTTTATCTAGATTTCTAAACCAAACAAATAGGTGAAGCGCTCGTTATCCAACGTACGTGTTATTCTTGATGAACATCACTTTATTTAGTAATTTGTACATTCAGATAACCTTAGCTAACACCTATGAAGGTTTAGATATCACTAATACTAGCCTCAACAATTAGGCTTTCAATTCAGAAAATTCAGAATTCAATCTGCAATTTTTCTCAATTTCGATTACTTTGGCGGTTACCACTTCGGTCATTGTGAGCTCGGTCATGTGAGCTCGGCCATTATTTTGGTCACCTTTCCAGAGCTTCAGAAACTTTGAAGCAATTTCTGGAAACTGAACTCCTTGAGTTCCTACAAGTTCTATAACATCATAAATCATTAGATGAGAAAAACATCTATTGAAGGTTGACTGACAAAAACATCTATTGAAGATAAATTTGATAAGAAGTTCTTTGTTAGCTTGATTTGAAATGGAAACTTCTCAACTTGAATCCCTCTTTTCAAGCATATCTCCATGAAAACATTCAAGGTATAAGTCTTATGAGTTAACTGAGTTAGAAACCATTCCTAAGCACTCAATAGAACTTGAAAGTTCAATAAGGATTTAAACACTCACTTACAGCCTGTGTGAAGAGAAATCTTGAGCTTTCTCTCAAGCTTTAACTCCAAGGAAACCAAGCTAGAAGATGAAGAAGATGAAGTAGATGGAGTAGCTCTAATCTCTACTAAAATCACTTGAAAACCTTGACACTTGATGGAGGAAATGGAAGAAGAAGAAGAAAAGAAGTCTAGGGTTTGCTAGAGCTGGGAATGAGATGAATGAACTCATCTCATCTCTATGTAAGCCCCACTTTGCATTTTAGTCCACCATCTCTTCTTATCTACAACTTAAGTTAAATGAATGGTCATTTGATCCAATACTCGTCGAACAAGTTCGAGTTTTTTATGGAAGTTAATGTACTCGTCGAGATACACGTGTTGGTATCAAGAATTTTTGCATTCGAGAAAATACGCAAAGATTTGTATTCACGAAAAAATCCTTAGTTTTCCTTGTTTAAGTTTAAAACCCATCCAATTCATTTAATCTCTTTCATTATCATTTCATTAGGCCCAAATCATTCATTTTAGGCTAATTCAATTTCATTTGGCCATAAACCATAATTAGCTTAATTAAACATAGTTAATTGGCTTTATTTTCAATCAATTAGAGTTAATCTCGATTAATTCAAGACGGGATCTAACAGTTTCTTATCTGAATAGCTTAAAGCAGACTGCTAAAGAAAGTCAGGGTTTGCCTGTAGAAAGCGTCCAGAGTTTGAATGTGTATGACCAAGATGGTATCGCATAGGGCTTTGCCATATATGAATTTACTCAAATCATGGAAACTCGAGTTCGAGCTTAAAAATTTAATGGTTCTTTGAGTGCATATCGTTGGAAATTTTTACTAAAAACATACTTTATGTATTTGTCTTTGACTGATTCATTTTTAGTATATTTTGTCTTTTCATCTAACTGAGATTTTATATGAGTAAATGGTTGCATTATTAATTCTTAGGCATGTGAGTGTCCTTTATTCTATAAAGTAGACAAATTGGTGTGTAGAGTTTTACTTACACACGGAAAACTTATTTGTCGGTTTTTATGGAATATAAGAAGTTGTTCACAATCTAGATAGATTTGGACACACCATCGGTACGATTGTAGCATGATGTTTCAGCAGGCTTGTCTTGGCTGCGGGAAACGGTATAGTTTCAACTCATTATGTTAGTACACTATGTGTGTATTGAACATGACCGTGTTTTTTAGTTTATTGTCTTTATACTGACTATATAAGATAATGAACATCCAAATAGTTATTATGAGTACTCGTACTCTTAATCCCGATATAAATAATAGACACATACATTTAGTGTCTGACATTTTGATTTTCGAAAGAGAGATCTTTTATAGGTCAATAATCTTAGTGAATTGGATGACTACACTACGTGTATGGTGGATATTAGTTTATTGACGGAATCCACGTACCGTAATAGGGATTGATGATATCCCCTTGATGAAGCTTTTAAGTCTTGATTATGTCAAACCCTGCAGGTGGACTTTGTATCCGACATATCAAATAAGTTAAGTGTAAGGTCTCAAGGAATTATAAAGATATCGATTAAATATAGATGTCAGTAATTATTTAATCGATAGATATCTGAAATCTTAACGTAGGGAGATTAATAAGCATTTAATAACAAGAAGCTCGAAATATTATTTTGAGAATAAGGACTGGAGTGCAATTACAATTCTTTAGTGGATTGAATTGTAATTTATGGAACTAGGATTCTAATTTGGATCGAATTAGGGTTTTCTATTTCCATAAGGAGCCTATCCTTATTTCATTCTTAAGGTCCCTATTGTAGCCTATAAATATGAGTTATTGCTCTCTAGGTTAACATATAAGAATAACAAGAGAGAAATCTCGGTTTTAGAGAGCAGAGGAGAATTCGCAGAAGAGGCCCACTCCCTGGTGCGAGTTCTAACATATAGGAATACAGTAGAAGATTTTGAGGTTTTCAGGTTGCTGTAAGATCGAGATCAAATTAGAGAGATCTCGCACGTATGATTTCATCATATTAATTCAAACTTATTTCTGCAGTGATCTGTACGCAATATCTAGAGATCCTGCTTTCTACTCGTTCTAACACATATTTTATTGTTACTCGTTCTAAAGATGCATGTGTGGATCAATATCAAAGGAAGGGTGAGTGCCATTTAAGGGTTAGATTTTTCATGTGTGCTGGAGGATTTCTTTTTTGTCACATGTGGTCTGGTCTCCACCGGTGGAGTATTCAGGATTTTCATTAAAGGGTGCGCATCCAAACAGGCAATTTGGTTTTGGGGGTAGACATATGATGGTTTTAGAAGTGGAATGAGGTTCAACAAGTGCAACTACCCCCACATAGATGTTGCGGGCTCTCCTCTCCACCCCACAGAATTTACTGTTATAATAATTGTTATGAGAAACTGAATGTAAGAGTTAACGGCAGTGTTGGAAGTTACACGGAAGTAGTGTTCGGGTAAGATGTACCTCTCTCACATATTGCGTGAGAAATGAAATTCTTAAGCATTGTGGTTGGAGAGATGGGTCTTATTGTGGATATGATTTTTGGCACAATTCATTTTAATCAAATGCTCACAACCATTAATTTAAGGGCCTTAAAAGTTCGACAGTTTCTTAACTAGCATTTTTTCTTCCAATTCATGTCAAATTAGGGTGAAGACCAATTTATTGGATTAATAAGTACGAGGAGCTTGGATTTATCACTGGGTTTCCCATGAGGGGGTAAAATATCTTCCTCGTGCTCCATATTGAAATGGCTATACATTCGATCTTACTGGCACCAATTTTGTGAAGGTTGGTTGATCATGTCGATGGGTGATGGGCTAAAAATTACCGGAATCCGATTCTCATAACCCCTTGTTTTCAAATGAGTCCAAATGTTTCATGGGTGCAGTAATTTAGTAAATTCTATCCAATGATGAATGGTAGTTGAATCAATCACCCCTTTCAAACACGAAGGGAACGATCTTTCTGACAAGTGTCTTTGCATAGATATATGCTGAGCTGGAGCAGTATGCATTCAAAACAGAGTGGCTGAGTAGGGCAAAGCAGAAACAAAAGCACAAGCAAAAGCATATGTTAAAACAAGAGTCCCACATCGGAAAGAAACGAAAGTGGATGCATTGAAGAGAAGAAATAAAAGAGGGACGTGTGGATAAGGAAAACTTACCTAAAAATTTGCAGTGGGCTTTGGCCTAGGGGGCCTCCTTTCAAGGGTCTCCCACCAATTCGTCAAATCTAAGCTGTTGTTTCACATCTTATTAATCGTTTTATAAGATTGATCATGGAGATAACCAATTAGTTGAGTACCATTTAAGTGATTAAAAGTTCATTATGTGAAAGTTGGAACCAATTTTGACTAACTCTGTCGAGTGATTCTTTCTGGAAATATCCAGTGGCTGCACTCAAAACGATCCTAGAGCTAAGCTGCTTACATCTGGGCCTCACTTTATTTGAGTCAACCTTAATGCATGGATTAGAAAATCTAATCCTTTGGATTTGGGATCAATTTGTTTGGAATGGGGAAAAAGGGCATCCTGCTCTTGTAATCATTTACTAAAACATTAAAAAGAACCCCATCCCTTAAAAAAAAAAAAAGGTAAATGATTCTTTAGAAAAACTAACTTCAAGAGAGTTTTGGAGTATTTTGATTCAAGGTCATTTTAGAATTAAAATGAATCTAGGGAGTTCTAGAGAAAAAAAATTCAATAATATAATGCTGATGATGATGAGAGAAAATCTAAGAAAAAACCTAAAACTTTTGGCCCATTTTCAGATAAACACATGAATATTTGAGTACTTCAAAAAAGTATAAAACTTTTCCATAATTCTTTCAATCAAAGATGTGTCCATAATTTTTTTTAAGAAATGACAAAAATATCCTTCCCTTATGATAGGTTTTTATTTTTTCTCAACCGGTTTTCTTTCTAAAACTGATCATTTTGATTTTAATGATCATAATAATTTAATGAGTTTTTTAATCATTACAAATCCCAGTCCGGATCCCTTATTTCGTAGAAACAAGAAGATGTTGTTTCGTCCAATCAAAATTAACAACTGTGTAAAATCTCTTCCTTAATTTTTTTTTTCATTCCAAGGAAGCAATTGAGAGGGTGCATTAGCTGGCGTGAGATTTTACACGGTTGACTAATTTTGATTGGACGAAATAGTATTAAGATAATGTTTCTACAAAATTGGGGATTCAGGCTCCCCTTTTTTAGCCATCCATGCGTAAAGTTAGTTGATCCGGGCCCTACTAGGTCATTTGGGTTGGACTTGATTATTTATCTTTGATTTATTTATTTTAAGAAATTTTTGGAAAATGACGCAAGGGTATTTTTGTTGTTTCTCAAAAACTTATTATGGAGAGGACTTGACTGAAAGTATTGTTGAAAATTTTTCTTTTTTTAAAAAAATATTCAAATTTTCATGTACTTTTTTTAAAATGATTCAAAAGTTTTATATCTTTTTTTAAAAAACGATAATAATAATAATAATATTCACAAAAATAGCTTTTTTGGCTGAAAGTAGTGACTGGCTGAGAGAAGAGTAAGACTAGGATAGAAAAAAAGGCCATGAAAGAAGGATAGAAGAAGCCGGCGGCATAATATCTTTCTCAGAGATGCAGACGGTTCCCATGGGGATATCTTCAACTACTCCATCCCTTACTCATCATCCACTTTCCAACAGATTCTTCTCCTTACCACCTACACTTTCATCTCATACTGGTCTTTACAATCACTCATCCAAATCAGGTCTCTCTCTCTCTCTCTCTCTCTCTCTCTCTCTCTCTCTCTCTCTCTCTCTCTCTCTCTCTCTCTCTCTCTCTCTCTCTCTCTCTCTCTCTCACACACACACACACACACAGGCTAGTTGGCTCTCTCTGTCTCTCACACACACACACTGGTTAGTTGGCTATCTAGCAAACTTCATCAATATTGGAACCATTGGAGTTTGGAACTTAGACACTTGATTTGTAAAAATTAAATAACTGTGTTTTCCTCTTGATATATGTATTCTTTCTACCATCTCAATGAGGTCCAGATACTGAAGAATCAAGTTTTCCTTTAAGGCCTTTTTGTTTGCATTGGAAATCACAGGAATCGAGTTCCTATGTATTACAAGTAAATATTCTTAAATTTGGCTAAAACCTAAGGAATAAAGGGTGAAGTTCCATGAATAGCAATCAGATAATGAACATTTTAATGAAAAATGAGTTAAGGGGATGTGGGAAATGAATACCCAGCCATCACCCTATAATTATTTTATTTGTTTTACTACTCAGGTTATTTTAGAAGGCTTCTGTTTCTCTTATTTTCCTTTGTTTTATCTTAATCTGGCATGGGTATCTGTTTTTAAACCATATGCCCAAGAAATAGATGAACTCCATTTTCTGATTTCTAACAAATTCATTGATATCTGGAATCGCGTAAACTAGACACACACACACACACACAAAAAAAGAAGGGCATTTTCGAATAAAAGGTTGATTATTTGATTGCCATTTATGGATCTTCGACTTTATTTCTAAAATTTTAGTTATTTTCAGGAATATTTTACTTGTAATGTTTAGGAATTAAGTTCCAATGATTTCCAATGCAAATAAACAAAGCCCTTAATGTACTCTCATTATAGGGATACAGAAAGCCAGTCAAGCAGCTGAATTGTTTCCAACTCTCAGCCCTGAAGTTGTTGTTCGGGAGGCGCGATTAGAGGACTCTTGGGCGGTGGCTGAGACTCACTGTAGCACATTCTTCCCAAATTATTCCTTCCCTTTAGATTTGATGCTGAGGATTAATAGGGTGGTGTCTCTCATTTCTGGGTTCTCTGTTCCAAAAGGTTGCATGAAGACATGCCTGGTTGCAGTTGTTGGCAGCTCCATTTTGGACTTTTTCTTTGGAAATGAAAATTTCAAAGCTGGTAGTTCTGAAGGAGAGTTCTGCTTCAATAAGGGATCTGTTGCTGGAATATTGACTGTGGATACAGTGGCTGATTTCCTCCCAAGAAAAGGACCACTTGGGAAGAGAAGGTGAGCTAAGACTTCAAATGTCTGTTTAAAAGACCAAGCTTTTAGATGGGGGGAAACACACTTATTATCAAGAGTGAGGCAACTGATAATTGCACTCTTGTTCTCTACTTCTTAATTGAAAAGGTAGTGTGGCATTCAAGATTTCATGGACGGAAGCCTGCCACGTGGGCTACACAAGAACAACGGGATCAAACCATATACCAACCTAAAAGCTTAAGCTAATAGATGGAAGGCCCAAACAGTTATATAAAGCCCTGTCCAACTTAGGACTTGGGCGATGTGGGAGCATTTGTACACGTGTATAATTCGCATTAAAAAAAATTGAGTATTACTTTGTATCTTTTGAAAGATACTTTGTATGGGATTGCATTCACACAAAAAAAATGTATTTATATGTATAATATTTTATTATACATTAACTGACTAGCTATAGTCTAGTTCTGTGACTTGATTTTTACTTGTTTAGTTAGAGGGCATTATTTTTGTACAGGTAATGGAACAATTAAATGTTTATAACTACAATTTTTAGGATAAATGTCATTTTTAAGTTCTTCTAGTATTGGACATCAAACTAGCTGCACTACTGTGATATGACAAATGATGATCATCTGATTTCCTGTTGTGTGTTCTGCTTCCTGTACTCTTTATCTTTCTAAACAATACACATTGAATGTTTTGATATCTGAGGTGAGGCACTGAATCTTCTCAGGACTGGAATTGCCTACATATCAAATCTTGCAGTTGGAAGGAGGCATAGGAGGAAGGGGATTGCGAGGCGGCTAATGGTCAAGGCAGAGTCCCTAGCCAAAAGTTGGGGTTGTCATGCCATTGCATTGCATTGCGAAGCCAACAACCAAGCTGCAATGCAACTATATTTGGGACAGGGCTTCAGGTGCATCAAGGTCCCTGAAGGTGCAAAGTGGCCTCGACCAAGAACCTCCCCAGACATCCAATTTCACTTCCTGATGAAGCTCCTAACTACCAACCACCCCACCACCATTTAATTCAGAAAAAAAAAAAAAACAAATGAAACAAGTAGGTTTGGGGTTACAAACAGGTATCCAGGCTTCTGTTTGTTGTATCCTTTTGGACTACCTTGCATATAAATGTATTCATGTATAGAAAGGTTTGGAAGGTGTGAAAAGAAGAATGTTTCTGGGGCATGTACCATGTCTAGACTATAATTAATTGCCTGAATGATAGCAAGGAGAATTTTCTCCCAACTTATCTGGCCTGAATTATTTTGATCTTGATCTGAGGCTCTCACTAGAACCTGTCATGATTCATTAATACCTTCTGTTTTTTGGTGGATCATTAATACTGCTAGTGAGTAGTAATACAGTCCATCTGAACTTGCAAACATATGTAGCTTGGAGTGGTTTTTGTTGTGCAATAGGCTTTCATGCCGAACATGTAAGTAAATCCATTAAGAGCCATGTAATATTAAAAAGGGAAATATTCAAGTGAGAACTAGTTCTCACCTATTACATAAGAAGTGTTTTATGGAACTCAACTAGTAATCCATCCAAACCTAGCAACTAATAGAGAACCCCCTGATAGTCACTAATCCCAATGATTGATACACATCCAAATGGACTGAACCGTTAAATCGAGGAATGAATTTTTTTTTAATATGAAGTCATTAAACTTGTGGGCCACAGATAAAGGGATTAGGGGCATGAGTTTGAAGTCAAACTTGATACTTGGGGTGGTCTCACATAGATCTTTCCATTCCCCCTGGTCCCATCCCCAAATGGGGCCCATAATTGGACCCCACAAAAAAATTATCACATAATATGTGAGAATAGTTCCCACTTGAATATTACCCTCTTAAACATGTACTTAGATGAGTAGACCCCTTTTTTTTTCCCATTAATGAGAAGAAGTTATTTCTGGCCAGATGTAGCATATTGCATCTGGGTCCTTCCCATAGCTCAACTGGATGGTGTTTTGGCCCCAGTGGGATCCTCAAAAGATGGAGATCATGTTTGAATATCACAAAACCCCAATTTGCATCTAATTTCTATGAAGTTGCGACTGAAAGATGACAGTCCATTATCCTCTAATATTCTGTAATCATTCAACTCTTAAAAGTCCACATGCATGATGGTTCAGGACCTCTTAATTCCTTAAAAACAATTCAAACGAGGATTAGCACATCTTAACCTTCATTAAACTCAAATTAGTTTTGGACAATGGGATTTCAAAGCAAGCTCAGGCATTAAAAAAAAAAGGCTAACAAGGTGATTTCATCAAATTGTGGTGTACCTTGCTTGAATGAAGTTTACTGCATGAACCATTGGTAGCAGGAGTAGGATATCAATGGTTTGGATCAGTGAACAATGAGCCCCACTAGTATGATCTAAAAATTCAGTTTCTAGATATCAATGAGTTCAGTTTTGTAAATCTTCTTCCAATAAACCAGGTTTTAGAGAGGCCCACACAAAAGCATCATTTGTATGGGCTAATGGAGGCATATGGCCATTATAGTTCAGATTTTCCGCAGTTAGCATACTGAAGTCACTACATAGCACTCAATGCATCAACTGCTTTAACGATCTGCATCAGCAGATATCAGTCATGTTCTGGAAAGAACATGGAGCATCAAATCCATGTGATAATGGGAAAAATGGCCATGCTTTATAGAATATAATACAACAAAACTGCTCTCTCAGTCCTCTGAATCTCAAAGGTATTGAAACATCCCATTGACAGATTTACTTGAAATCTAGAGATGGGTAGCCACTAACAAATTGAGAAATTTTTGGAAGCTGGGTCTTCCTTGAAAAGACTGTACCAAAGCTCAGAACCAGGATTCGACAAACTTGTCCAGCGCCAACGTATCCAAGGCTGGAAACTCTTTAACAGCAGCCTGCACAGCAAGCCCAAGCTTCACAGCATCCTTATTGCTTGGTGCCTGCAATGGTTGCAATTATTAATTCAATGCAGGTATGACAACTACGCCAACATTGTAGCAAAGTAAAACATGTTTGTGCTTACCTCAATATTGAGGGGCAGGACAGGGTCATGAAGTGACAATCTCAAAAGGAACCAGCCACCATAGCCAGAGACTCGAATCTGTTTACATGTGTAACAGTGTGGAAAAATGCACTGTCAGTGTTGGTTCAGAACTTGCATACTGAAAACATCCTCTTGAAAAATGTTGCTACTGAGTAGTGGCTCTCGCTTCCATGGCATAAGTCTCAATCAGATATTGACATCCATACCAATAAATTAGAACCAGCAATCATGCAAAAATGAAGGCACGTACGGCCTACATCCATATCAGTCACAAAAGTGTAATTTCATTAGTGAAGGCCAACTGTATTTGAGAAGAGGAGATGATCTCATGAGGAATAGGCCTAAACTGCAAGCAAGGATGAAAATAGCGGTAGCGGCAGGCCGCTGCCAAAACGCTACGAATTGGAAAAATCGTCAAAAAAATATGAAAAAATTCTAAAAAATCTAGAATAGTGGAAAATGAGAGAAAATATATTTATTTTTTTGTAAAAGTAACTAAGGTAAGGGGGCGTAACGGTCCCCTCACTCTATGAGGTCCTATATCGCTGTATAAATAGAAAATAATAGTAATGATCATTTTTTTCACATGTGTTCATGTTGCTTAGTTATGCTAATTTAGAAACTAATGAAAGGCTTATAAAAGAAAAAACTATGTCATGAAGTCAAGACTTAAGAGTACCTAGAGAAAAAAATACATCTACCAAAGGGGGTGTCTAATAGGATGTACTTAGAGAAGAATCATTGAGAAGAACTATCTGTATCAACTGTAATTCGGCGAGATCATGTGCTTTTTTGTGTTCTTTTAAACATAAAAGGGTAGAAGAGTTGTGTAGAAATGTTATTTGGAGAGAAGAAGAAAAGAAATAAGTCTTATTATGCATTTAAAAAAAAATTGGATAGTAGGAATTTTTCTTACCCCGTAGCGGACGTAGCGGCCGCTACGGGTGCGACGGCCGATAAATCGGCCGTAGCATAGTGGTGGCGGCCGCTACGGCCGCTACGTATTTTCATCCATGACTGCAATAACTTTAACTAAATTTTATGGTTCCAAACTTCAAATCCTTGTACCATTGAGAACAATACCTTAAATCTCCAATTTTCTATGTAAATCATATGCCTTACAGAGTAGATTCATGATGATAGGAGCACAACCCAACTGCACGATAATGGTTGAGTCATTGGCCCACACAAGTTAAACCTTATGGATCATGCATGTGAGGCAAATTGCAAGTAAGTTAGGAAAGTGAATAAAGTGATGAGGCTTGACTTGTCAGTCTAATCATCCATTGAGTTGGTGTGGTGATAGGATTGGATTTCTTTCCCAATTAAGTAGTAGGATTTCCTTTGCTAATTATGTGGAGATCTTTCCTTGATGTAAGGGAGATCTTTTTAATTATCTTTCTATCCATGTAAAGCCAACTATGCCTATTTAGTAAGAGAAGAATAATGAGAAAGGTATCAGAATTTATCCCTAAAATTTGTGCTTGCACAAGGAGGCTGTCTAACCTCGAATTGGATCATCTCTCTCTCTTTTCTCTTTAGGTTCCTATCAATTGGTATCAGAGCACAGTTCCTGGCATGACAAACAAGACCAGAACCGAAGTGCTATCTACAAAGGTTGACAAGCTCGATGAAGAAATGAGACAGTGCTGGAACATTGCAGGATATCAAGGTGACATTGGCAGCGATGGACACCAAGTATGACCACATACTCTCGCTCCTTCCAAGCAAGGCAAAACCAGAGGGATCTTGCAATGGCAATGGCCCAGATCACAAAGGGCAGCTTCAACCTCGCATTGAAAGATTGGACTTTCCAAAGTTCTCCGGCGGGGAACCAACCTCATGGATCTATAGGGCAAATCAATTTTTCCAATATCAAAATACTGCAGAAGACCAAAAAGTTCTCTTTAGATGGAAAAGTAGTACAATGGTTTCAGTGGTATGAGAAGACCCAAAACGAGTTAACATGGGTGATGTTACAAAAGGCCATTTGTGTACGTTTTGGGTCAACTGAGTATGAGAACTTTGATGAGGCACTCTCTCAAATTTGACAAACAGGCACCGTGAGAGAATATCAAGCTCAATTTGAATGCTTGGCAAATCAGGTTATGGGATGGTCCGAGAAGGCATTAGTTGGTTGCTTCATTGGGGAACTCAAGGATGAAATTGCAGCAAAGATAAAGATGTTCAAACCCGCAAACATTTCCCCGGCGAATGGGCTTGCTCGAATGCAAGAAGAAAAGTTGCATCGCATATGCGGAATGGAACAACCACCACCTCAACTGCCACAACTTCCACCAACAGGGCCCACAGTGCAACGTGTTACACCACCTGTTCGACGGCTCACTTGGCCTAAGATGCAATCTCGGAGAGAGAAAGGCCTTTGTTATAATTGTGATGAAAAGTTTGGGCTTGGTCACAAATGCAAAAATCAACAATTATTTATTCTCAAGGCTACAGAAGAAACGGAGGATCCCTTACTCATGCAACAACGTTTTTATAACTTTGACCTTAAGGGCAAGGTCAATTTTGAAGGAGGGTGGAATGATAGGAGCCCAACCCAACCATGCGATAATGGTTGAGTCATTGGCCCACACAAGTTAAACCTTGTGGGTCATGCATGTGAGGCAAATTGCAAGTAAGTTAGGAAAGTGATTAAAGTGATGAGGTTTGACTTGTCAGTCTAATCATCCATTGAGTTAATGTGTTGATAGGATTGGATTTCTTTCCCAGTTAAGTAGTAGGATTTCTTTTGCTAATTATGTGGTGATCTTTCCTTGATGTAAGGGGGATCTTTTTAATTATCTTTCTATCCATGTAAAGCCAACTATGGCTATTTAGTAAGAGAAGAATAATGAGAAAGGTATCAAAATTTATCCCTAAAATTTGTGCTTGCACAAGGAGGCTGTCCAACCTCGAATTGGATCATCTATCTCTCTTTTCTCTTTAGGTTCCTATCACATGATGATAAAACTTGTCCATGGTTTTATGCACGCTTCCCATAATATGAATGAACATTTTACATGGATAAGAATATCTATGACAACATGTCCAAGATATCCAAAGTGATAATATCAAGAAACATAATCAGTCAACTTTTACAGAACCATATTCAGTTATGAATATAATAAATATATAAGATATGTCAACACTAAATTTTAAAATGTAACTTGCGAAGTGTGTCTCTTGGTGCTTTCCAAAGTCACTGGAGGGTCTTTTTTGAGGGGTGGAGGTCGTCTCCTATCTTTGATTGTGGGGAGACTTTGTGGAAGTCTATTCCTTCTGCGATTCTATGGTTGGTGCGGAAAGAAAGGAATGATAGGGTCTTCACGGGAACTTCAATGGGTGTGGGGGATGTGTCGCATTTGGCGCTTGTGCGAATAACTGAGTGGGTTTCTTGTTTGGATGAGTTTGACGGTTTAAGGATGGATGGGGTTTGGTCGAGTTGGAAAGCCTCCCTTTTTGGTGGTGCTCCAAATTTGAGGAAGGAGGTGTCTTGGGGTCCGCCTATCATAGGAGTGTTGAAGTTCAATGTTGATAGGGTGGCTAGAGATAAACCAGGCCAGCAGGAATTGGCAGGGTGCTCCATAATAGAGACGGTGTGTTGGCTATGTCGTCCAAAAGTATGGGATGCATGGAGTCTAATGAAGTGGAGGTGGTGGCTATCTTAGAAGCCCTTCGGAGTTTTTTCCCCTCTTTTCATTCCAAGCCTGCAGTGGAGAGTTACTCTTCAAATGCCATTTCTTGGGTGTCTTTTAAAGTCTCACCCCCTTGGAGGTTGCAGTTTTATTTTAATGAGATCAAAACACTGTCTTCTTGGGTTATTGTCGAGTTCCATCATGTTGGGCGGTCAGCTAATAGTTTCGCTTATTCTTTGGCAAAGCAAGGGGTAGACACGGCCATTCCTCTTGTTGGTTTTCCTTTGTAACTTTGCTTCTTTTTGTATGTTTCTTCTTGGGAGGGTATATCTCTCTCATACCTTCTCCCTCCCCATCCTTTGGGATTGGGCTGTTGCTTTTTTGTATCTTTCGTTATCTTAATGAATTTTTTTGTTACCAATAAAAAATAATTTAAAAAATGTAATATTTGAGAAAAAAATTCCCTGAAAATGAAAGCGTAAGGAGGAAATTTAAGCAGGACAAGCACTTGTTAAATATGATTCGAGAGATGGTAAAACTCCAATCTTTAGAAGATCCTCTACTAAAACCAAGAATATAACACTTACGCCTTCATAGTTAACAGGCGCTTTCTGCAACTTTGGATCTGAACTTGTCACATCATCCAAGTGTTTCAGCACTGCCTCTCCATAGTCTCGGAAAGATCTATAAGCAGCAACAATATTAAAGAATAGGACAGTAACAAAGTTTTCATATGAGTAACATGATGCAGCAATACAAAGTTTGGAAAGTTTCACACACTTTTGGGAAAGCATTGAAGGAAAGATTCTTGAGGCTTAGGATTATGGATTAAACTTTAACAATTTTCTATTCACAAACCAAAATAAATATATAAAAAATAAAATCAATCTAGAGTCAGAACATACCCTCCACTAATATCCGAATGATTTTGATCTATCTTAAGTCTTAGTTCCACAGCAACAGCTGGTTCTTCCAGGCCTTCTACCATATCAGTGAGAACTTTGCTACCTGTGCCCATTCCTGATGCTCTGGCAGAAGCAAGTTTGTTTAAGAGTTTGACCTGCAAGAAAAATAAAAAATACAATTAAACAAAAACAAAAGTAACAAACACAAATACAATACACACATACAAAAGGATATCGAAGAAATATGTACCATGAGGTAAGCTCCATCATCAAGCCAGTGATTCTCCTTTAGAGCTCCATGGCCACTGGTTTCAATAGCTAGATGTGACTCTTCACCGGCTGAGTTCTGTGAGCATTGTTTTCTCTTAATTAGATGGATTTTTCATTTGGAGGTAGCGCTCATCAAAGATCTACCACAGAGTGAAACAATAGGAATGGCCAAATATTTGATTGACTGACAGAAAGAATAACACTATGCTGGCAGAGCAAGCACAATCATTCAACATTTGAATTGGATGATTCATCTTTCATTTAGAGAGAGAGAGAATCATGGATGATGGCTCTACAAAAATAAAAATATAAAAATATCTATATAAAAAAAACCCCATCTTACATTGCTAAATGCTAACCATTAATTTAAGGGCCTTGAGCTTGAAGTCTTTTTTTTAATTTATGTTTTCCTTTTTTCCAAGGAATACAGTACCGATCGGGGTCAATCTGCCAGTTCATTATTTCGGATTAAGGGTTTTTTTACCCTGGATCCATTCCAGTAGGAGAAAAAATGAAAAACCCATGGAAAAGGAATTGACGAGTGTGAGTTATAATGAAAATGTTCTAAATGCAGGGCAGTGGGCGGCTGTGCACCAACTCATTTTGTTCTCCAGCAAAAATGAATCCATGAGTTTGGTTCCTATTTTCCAAGAAGAGAAGATTATTCAGATAACTAACTGATGATTTAAAACCTTAATAGTTTCCTTTTCGTACAAAGAAAAACAGTAAAAAGATATCATAGCAGAATTACTTTTCTAACACAAAACTGGTTACATTGTTGCTCATTTAGAATACACGTTTGGATGAATTCATGAATAAGTACCCACCCATGGGTTTAATCATTGGCATCTGAGATGATAACTACATTTGCCAGCCACGTGATGGAAAAATACAATTATATACAGCTGAGTAACACCCAACAATATATATATATATTTAAATGGAATTGACATACAATATTCCATCCAAAAGGATCCATTGTGGAAAAATAAAAAAAAAAGAGCTTCTGCTAAATAGTTAAGATTCATAGCAACTGTCATGAAGAAACCCAGAAGTTAACGCCACTTAAATTACTGAACTGATTCTGTGGCGAGTTAAATCGTACCAAGCGAATTGCTTCATCGATGACGTTTTTGTAGCCTCTTTTAAATCGATGATGTTTTCCTCCTTTGGGAATTAAAGAAAAACAACAAATAACATCAAGGAATGAGAAATGTGTACAGATTAAAGAAAAAGGAAAATGTGATATGATATATGAATATACGATCCAAGTACCCAACTCACCAAGCTTCTTTTCAATAAATGTAGTCAGTCCATCGGAAGTAACACTATCTGTGACAATAGTTGTTCCAGGATGCTATTTGTAATGAAGTGCATGCATGGCCACATACATAAAGAAAGCTTAATTAGTTATTAGAAAGGTCAAATTCCAAACTCGGAATGAAAAGAAAACTTACTTCCTCAAGAACAATAGCAGACATTAAAGCAATCAGTCGATTGCGGTTGAATTCACGACCACTCGAATCTACAGCAGCAGATCTAAAAAGGAAAGGTAATTCAGAAGCAGCAAAACATGAATGCTAGATGAATAACATGTATAAGAAAACTACTCCAGATTTTACCTGTCAACATCTGTATCAAAAATGATGCCTAAATCAGCCTTATTTTCATGCACTGCCTGTGTTATAGCTTTCATTGCAGCTTTATCTTCTGGGTTGGGAATATGGTTTGGAAACAAACCTAATGCATAAAAGAATTATTTTATAATCATTTTTATAACATGCCGAATTGTGGAATTTCTTCAAATATTTGTAGCTAGAATTACCATCTGGCTCCAAGAACTGACTTCCTGTAGTAATTGCTCCGAGTGGTTCAAGCACTCTTCCCTGCAAAATCCATGGAATACACAAACATACCAATTCAGAAGTTTCTCAAGTTTAATGCCTTGAGAAAACTAAGATGAAGAAAACCGTGCACACATTTTTAATTAAATCCCATGCATTATTCATCCATCCAACTATTGAGCCTTTTTAATTTGTGTGCTTTTAATCAATAATTAAACAGACCCATTTGCTTATAAGATAGTAAAATAATATGGATAAACTAATTTCTAACAAGGTTGCAGTATCAATTCAAATTCCCAAAGGGTCACTCAAGTTGCTGGGTTTGAATTTACAGATAGTTATTCTCCAGGGTGAAGGAGGTATTTCTTGGGGTTCTGGATTGATTAGTCTTCTAATGAAGAAAACTGACAACTGTTATTCTCATGAAAACACTAGCATCCTATGTGGATCCTTACAGTTCCCAAATGTACTAATGGGTTGAACAAGGACAGGCTCATATGAGAAGAAGGGAACTCTGAGACCCAAATGTGACTGAGCAATTACTTAAAGAAATGAAAAAAAAAAAAAAATGAAATGATTAGAAGGAACCCATGCAGAGGTGATATTAATGCCACTGATCAAAATCACTCATGCAGAACACTGGAAGGAAAGCCATAAACATTTCCCACCTGTTCCCATATTGGTGAGTTGTGGAGACTGATGAGTTGTAAACTTATTTACTTTAGGGAGAGAAATCTCTATTACTCATAAGCAGAAATGCACTTTCAGGTATTTCATGTATATAGGCAGGCAAAAGACATCCCACTTGTAGCTTTTATCCCTTAGATGATGACAGATGAGGGTTTGGAATCATCATAATCAGATAAAGGTACAGAAATCTCATGCGTAGATGCATGCACATGAAGACACTGAATGCATACATGTATCTCAAGAATTCTTGCATCAGATAACAGGAGAGAAGCATGCAAATTACTGGGATACGAATGGTTTTGTAAGATCCAGTTGAAAAGTTACAACAAAAACTTTGATATTAAGTCAGAAGTTCACAAAACTAGCATATCCTCTAACCAGAAAATTCAAATATAAAGTGACGACTGACGAAACTCACCGTGAAGAATCCACCCGCTCCATTCCCTGCATCAACTACTATATGGAATCCTTCCAGTGGCTTCTCTGCAAGTTAATAGTGAATCAGTGTGAGCAGATCAACTTGACATCACTTAAAGAGTTCATTTCAAAATAAAATAATATTAACATCTACAAGTTGAATAAGCAGAAGGAAAGCCATCCATGTCCTATTGAG
This sequence comes from Cinnamomum chago, assembly GCA_038049695.1. Classification (NCBI taxonomy): domain Eukaryota; kingdom Viridiplantae; phylum Streptophyta; class Magnoliopsida; order Laurales; family Lauraceae; genus Cinnamomum; species Cinnamomum chago. The sequence continues at coordinate 78,786,936 of CP142454.1, forward strand.
CCAATAAGCCACGTTAGGGACTAGTGCAAGACAAAGATCAGATCTCAAAACTTGTAATGGCTAATCTTGGTTCAGAAATTTTATGACAACAGGTGTTCTATAGCTATGCACCATATAATAAGTAATAGAAGCAACATACACAAGCATTGAGTACCTATATTCCCAGCAGCTTTGCGGACCGCCTTTACAAGACCCGATGTATAAACAGCCATGTAGTCCACCCTTCTTACTGCAGTGGAAGCTGCTTGTTCTGATTTCTTTAGACTTTCAACCTTGTAATTGTCATATATATTTGCAGCACGCTCCAAGATGTCCTTAATGTCTGCTTTCCCCAGTCCTCCAGCATTTGTGAAGAATTTAAATCCATTGCGATTGAAAGGAAGATGGCTGGCTGTTGGAAAAAAAAAAAAAAATCAGAGAAGAAGAAATCAACTGCATAATTTCAAGGCAAAAAATGATAGAAATAAAAAGAGCAAAGATTGTAAGTGTTCTTTGACTGGGGCTATTTCCTTAAGAATGAGTTTTGAAAAAAGTATAATAAAAAATCTGGCCATTACAATAAACAATAATAAAATGAATTGTGGACAGTAACCATTAAAGTGAAGACAGGAGTATTGATTCCTACATCTCAACTATTATATTGCTTGCACAACTGTTCATGCCATGCCAAGTTACCAACACTAGTAGCAAATACAAGATCTTCAAGTCTTCTATTTTTCTTAGATTTCACAAAAAGGTGAAAACTTTCTTCACAACCTTTCATAGCCACTAGATCTGGGTCCTTGTATTTGATATGTTTTAGCAATGACTTCATAATCTTAAGGCTCAGGTATTGTTACCACTTACGAGATATTAGATTAATTTTTTCACAAAATCAAAATAATGTCACGCGTTTACAGACCTGTTATCATTATAGATCCATCTACCGGGCAGAAGAACTCCTCATCTTCTGTAAGTGTGCTGTTAAACATCGCTGGTGTAGATGCCAATCTGCAAGCATTCAGTACTCCATCAGAAATCGGAACGGCTCAGTAAAGCAGTCCATTAGATTCCACATCAGTCAAAAGAGAAAGCATATTTCCCAGACTTAGAGCATATATTATTTTTGTCTAAAAGCTAGACATCTCACCGTGTATGAAAGCAAATGCAAAGGATCATCCAATATGTTCCAGATGCTTTTGAGTTGAAAAAAAAAATAGAAAAAGTAGAGAAGTCTTTTTTTTTTTTTTTTTTAAAAGGTCCATGCACTGTGTAATTTTATCTAATTTGAAGTATTCAGAAAGACTATTGTATGTGTTAGATTTTTATAGATATGCATTATGTTTATTTTAAAGATAGTAATAAACAAGTCTGTATTGTGCTATCAAAAAAACATGGTGTAAGACATCTGACCAATCAAACATCAGGAAACTCAAACTTCTTTGAAAAAGAAAGAAAAAGAGGCTTAGAAGAAGTTCAGTTATGTGTGGGGCATCCGTATTCAAAAATCAAGTTACAGGTTCAAAGTAGCTGCAGGATGAGAAAAGCTACCTCAAGCAATGTTCCAAAGCTATGAATGATGGATAACCTATGATGCTCACACTTCAAAATAGGCAATGCACCCACATCGTATGATACAATATATATATATATATATATTTTATATTAGTGCAAATTCTGTGCTCCTGCCATAATCAAGTTGTCTTACAATACCCATGCCGTTCATACACATGCTATATCTGAGCATCATAGTGGATAACTAAGAAAGCATATTATACCCACCCATACTGAATAACATCCAACCCAGCACTAGCAATTCCACGAGAAACTGCATCCTGAAAGTCAATCATCACCCTCCCATTAGTCATCAACTAAACGCAAGCTTATTATAAAGTTAGTGAGAACAAGTGAATTTTACTCGTAGTTCATGTATGATAATTTATGATTCTGAAGGTACAAAATATCATCATCATCATTACTATGTGGTGGCAGTGGGGTGCATGAGTGGGTGGTGGATTGAAGCGAAGAGGAGGCGCAAAGAAATTCTACATCTAATGGTGTGTCTATTCTAGAATGGCCAAAAATTGCATTTCTTTATTTTATTTTATTTGATGTTTATGAAAGTCCATTTCTTCAGTTCAACGAATCCTTTACACATGCAAGTTGTGTGTGTGTACTGCAAAGATTTTCTTTTCTAACTGTATATGCACACATGCACTATGTTGCTTCATATTAGCCACCAAACAACAAAGGTTAAATCAAATAAATAAGATAGTGCAGTACTTCTTTGTGAACTTAAGACAAACATGCCCACCAAATTGTCACCAACTTCCAATATTGGTAGCATATAAATTATAGAGGCAAAAGTACCTGTAGCTTCTGTGCAGAAATCCGGGAATCATGGCCAATGGAGACTCTCAGGCGATGTGATACATCTGCTTTCCTTTTGTCAACTAACCATGCTGCGAAGGCAGCCGCTATTGCTTCGGCAACTAGTTCGGTGAGATTGACAGGTTCCCCTTCAACACCATCAATGGCAACACCTCGAATATCACTGCAGAGATGTACATTAATCTCACAACATCCATGATATGCAAGCTATATAGAAAGAAGAAAATAAGCGGGCACAACTCTAGGACTTTCACTCAACAAGAAAATAAAATGACAGAACTAGCATACCCAACCATAGCTCATAAATAACATTGGAGCCTTTACTAAATTAAATAACCTTTGAAGTACCATGGTAGGTAATGAACGACAGGGGGCGCATGCCATCTTAACATGACACCAACAGAAATTGTTGAGACTCTCATTATAAACTATCCAAAATGTCATCCCCTTTTATCAGTCACATTTACAATTTCCATAGAAAGGTTAAAGATGCTACATTTGTTCCTTTTTTTTTTTATCATTTCACTTGTGATAACTACACACATCTGCACCACTCCATAGACTTCTTTAAAATGTTTAGAGTAGAACAATCTTCTTTCATCACCTCGTATGCCACATTGATTTTTTTTATTGTCACTTGAACCTAGTATATTCCCTTCCACCACAAACAAGAGGTTTCCGTGTTCCAAGTATGTGTGTGTGTATTCTTGCACTTTCGGTGTGCCTTGTTGGGGCCCACCTGGGGCCCTAGCGCCCCACAAATCATGAGACGGGGGGATGGAAAGATCCACTCATGATGGACCCAGATATCAAAAATGGGGTAAATCTCATGCCTTAGCCCCTTGATCCATGGTCTACAAGTTTAATGACTTCATATTAAAGAAAAGAATTGACCCTCTATCCAAGAGTCCAATCCATTCGGTGAGTGCAAACCTCAAAGTCTGGAGGCTATCAAGAGGGGTCTTGTGTCTGTGAAGTGTGAACGATTTGGAAGGATCATAAGGTGGGCCCTACTAGAAGTTCTCACCATAAGGATGCACGGTAAGGATGTACAAGAATATTTTGTGGGTGTGTCCCTTCACCCATGCTCGTGCAATGAAATTAGTTGTGTGCGCTGGGCTCTTAGACGGCTGGATTTACGCCCTTTTTAAAATGCCCGCTACCCATCCATTTCAAAATGTCCGCTACTCATGTAAAAGGTGATAATGTTTTGTATTCTCATAACCATTGAAAAAGCCCTAACCCTGCGACACATCACACATCTTGAGTTATTTGGTGGGCCCGACTTCGAGATGCTGATAAGTCAGGTCAGTTCCAACCCACTTGTAGTTGGATCCAACCCTGTTTGAAGCCACGCAGAGGTGTGCTGACATCATCACTACATCACCAGAATCAGTCAACGACAGATTGGACCAGATCAGCGGTTGAAACTTCTTTTTGCGATATCGGAGCCCAGTCGGATTTTATATCCGTTTTCTTCGCTGTGTTCGTGGAGAACAAATCTACGCATCAGGTCAGCCAATTTTCTTTAATTACAATAAAAAAAATGGCTCAAAAGAAGAAGGCTAAAGTGGAATCTTCATCTACATCTGTGGAAGAATTGGTTGAAAACATTGAGGAATTATCTAGAACTATTGATAATAACTATCAATCAACTCGAAGAAACTCTAATAAGGATGGATACTAGAATAACAAATTTGGAAAATAATTGGCATGGGGATGTTAACCAAGATTATGGAGGAAATATTCAGAATTCACGAGATCAACCGGCAGTCAATGTTGATCGAGACTTAGGAATTAAACTCGTGATTCCTTAATATAATGGGAAATTGAATTCAGATGAATTTATGGATTGGTTAGTGTGTCTAGAAAATATTTTTGCACACAAACCAATGATTGAGGGCCATAAAGTCACTTTGGTAGCAACTCAATTTCATAATTATGTTGCAATTTGGTGGGCCGCCGAGTTGCAAAAGAAAAGGATGAACCAAAACATAGATCCTGTTGAAACAAGGATTGAGACAAAAAAAAAAAAATTGAAGCAAATGTCCATTCCCATCAATTATGCAAGAGATCTACGTTCAAGCTTTCGAGACTTGAAACAAGGATCCGGGACAGTTGTTGAGTATTCTGAAGAATTTATGACAATACAAGCTCGTTGCGGCTTAAATGAAGATGATGATGTGTTGGTTGACCGATATTTTCATGGGTTGCGAATTAACGTACAACATATCCTAGAATTTAAGAATTTCGATAATGTTGATGAGAGCATCCAACATACAATCAAGGCCGAAGACATTGCAAATTATCAAGCTCGAAAATTTAGTGTCTAAATGGCCGGCACAAAAGGCCACATAAAAGCCAAATTATAATCCAAGTACGTGTTCCACAAAAAAGTTCACATGTTTTCATTGTAAGCAAAAAGGGCATTGATCATTTGAATGTCCAAAACAAATTAACTTAATGGAAGGTGCATTCGATGAACCGGACACACAAGATGATCCTAAAGACAAAGAAATAAAGGAAGTGGAAGAATTAGAAGCCAAAAAGGATGGCGAAGCTCTTTTGGTCCTCCAGGAGTCTACACCCACTGTTGAGATGAAATGATTGCAGAAAAATATTTTTCACTCAATGGATTAAGTACATGAGCACAAATGTATGGTTATGATTCATCGCAGACGTTGTGAAAACATCATCTCTCAAACTCTTTTTGATCGCTTGAAGCTGAAGGTTTATAAGCACAGTCATCCCTACTTTGTCAAATGGCTAATGACAGGTGAGGTGATGAAGTGCAAGTGCGACATACATGCCAAGTTACTTTTGCCATAGGTGAAGATTATAAAGATACAGTTTGGTGTGGTGTACTACCAATGGATAGTGGTGATATTTTGTTGGGTCGCCCATAGATGTATGACAAAAATGTCACTCATGATATGTGCAACAAACACATACACATTCATGCATGGTGGAAAGCAAGTCACACTCCATCCAATAAAACCAGAACCGCCTAATAAGAAATCAAGAGCCAATGCCACTAGGAAAGTGCTTCATGTACACCATGTCTATAGAGGCAATATGTCAAAAACCCGAGTTTGAGGACTCCTCTTTCAACCTGGGGGGAATGATGCAAAACGGGCCCACACGTGGTCCCACCTAAGATAGTTTAGGAATATTTTATTTTTTAGTAGGTTTCTAATTTTACTAAAAGAGATGTAATTAGGGCAGTTTCCATTATAGGATTAGATTTTCTTAGGCCCTAAGTTTGCTTATCTATTTATATTGCATTGCAGAAATCTTTTTCTCAGACTTTGATTATTAGAATAGAATTATCATGGGTTTTTCCCTTGGAGAGGTGTGTCCTCATGTTGAAGTCTCTACAGAGACGTATTGAAGTGTCTTTGGACACGTGCTTCGACACTCCACGCAAACCCTAACCCTATGGCCTGCATTACTCTGCCATGCCCATTTCTCTTTCTTGCTCCATCTCTCCATTTCATTTTCATCTCTCTCTTTTAATCCAAATGTCGAGCAAGAATCTCACCAAGTATATAAATAGACTGGTTCTTTTTCTTTTTTTTTTCTTTTTCTTTTTTTTTTTTTTTGACGGGGGAGGGGGGAAGAATATTATTTGGTTTGGTGGCCGTGTCAAATCAGTCAGTTTTTCTGAGATTATAATGTATCGTTATTGTTTGAATATCAATTGAGAGTGAGTTTATCAAGATTTGGGGTTGATAGCCGATGTTCCATATTTATGGGTTATTTAGATGACCAAACAAAGAATTGCCTTCATAGTTGACTGATGAATCAATCCCATGAACTAAAGATAAGAAAATCATGACACATGTAACACATATAGTCCATGAAGAACTGCAAAAATAGCAGCCACATACAGCAGGTTGATACAAATGTAGAAGACAGCATCGATGATCACATCCTGGTGTTTGGAGCAGTGGCGGAGCCAGGATTTTCTTTCAGAGGGAGCAAGCGATAGCCAGTGATGACAAAGAAAAGAAAATTTGACAATGGCCCTGAATTTTATTGGAGTGAAATTTCTCAAAAAGGGCATTTCTTCCATGGCTTGCTAACGATTTCAAGGTCATTTGCAGTTAAGACACAAGGAAAAAAAATAAAATAAAATGCAAACCTACATAAGATCATCACCAAAATTTCAAGAGACCACTTAGTGGGCCCAACCATGAAAAGTCTAAATCAATGACAATTCCTCATCAGAATTCACTCGATCAAATAGCCCCTTGTGAGTGATAACTTTTAAAATACTTGAATAAAATATTACAAAAAATTAATATTTTGTATAGATATATCTGGCCTTGGGCCCAAGTTGTTTTAAAGTTAAGATTTTCATAGAAAAAGGGTGTTTTTATGAGGTTTTGATTTTTCTTAAGTGTGGAGTGTTTTCATTTTATTTATTTATTTATTTTTTCATCTTTCTTAATGGCCTAGTAACCCTAAATGATAGGAATTCAGCTTATTCCTATTTTTCTTAGCTGGACCCCACTCAAGACCGTCACAAAATTCTATTCGGGAGCCCAAGAGGATCCCATCTATAGGATATCCCCACACTTACTCCACTAGAGTTGTTCCATTATAAAATTGAGCCACATAAATTATGTTAATAGTCATATGCTTAATCTTTAGGTGAGACTAGCTCCTAAAAACTTGGAAAGCCCCATTAGAGGATGTTCATTTAGAACAATTCCGATTTGCAACAGAGTTTTCATTAGATGGGGCTCCACTTTGGAGTTCCTTTCTCTTGATTCACGTTTGATGAGGGACAAATCCATAAAATTCAAGGAGAGAATTAAGGAATAGATATGTTGAGTTTATCTTTTGGAGAGAAGAAAATGATGAAAATGCCCCTAATCTTTGATAATTTTTCCCTCTCTTATGAATAAAAACAAAAAATGAGGAGGGGCAAAAGTAGAAATATACATAGCCTAAATTTTTATCCTATTGTATGAAAGGAAAGGAGAGAGATTTGCCCCTCCTCGACCCCCCCTCCCTCCGCCACTGGTCTGGAGCACTCTGACACGAGTGAGGCCCACTTTTGATATATTTCAATCAACACTGTTTGCTTCAGGACTTCTAAGCATAACAGAAACAATTAGTTTCAGTAACAGAAAAATGTTGTCTACTTCTTTCTCTTTTTCTTAACTCAGCACAAAGTATCTTCCTCTTTCCATCTCTGTTTCTTACTCTCTTCATCACTCTCTTTCTCCCACCTCTCAATCCAATTTCTCTCTGTTTCTCAACTGGCCTCAGTGGAAATCTCCAAACTCCTCACATTTGATGTCTGCAATCGGTTTGGTTGGTCTCTCTTTTATCTCAATCCAAGCATTTACATTTATATTTTCAAGAGAAAGTACAGAAATGTCAAAGAAGATGTTCTTTGTCGAATCAAAATCTGATCAACTCGTTTCTTACAGATAAAAAAAATATTATCAACTTTAGTATAAAATGTGATGAGAGAGAGAGAGAGGTTGTTCGACTGTGTCCTTAGGACTGAGTTGCGGAGAGAGAATGAGAGATTGGGTTGAGATGGAGAGAAAGAGAGATAAGATCATGAGGACGAAGAAAGGCATTTTATGTTAGAGACATGACAGAGAGGAATTAAAAGTGTATAGAATCCGAGGAGATAGGTTCGGCGATTCTTTTGGAAATAACTTTAAATCTTAGTTGTTAAGCATCTTTTAACGGAAGAGATACATCATCGCATGTAATATGTTTCAGCGCACCATTGTGAGAGAAGATCTACCTATACATATATAGCAAATGATCCTGTACATATGGTATGTACCGTCTTAATGGGGTCTGCCTTATGACCCATTTCAATGGACCCCACACACATGACCCCTCTGATAGTCTCCAATCCCATGGATTTGCACGGTTTCAAATGGACTGGGTCGTTGGATCGAAGGTCAATTTTTATTATAAAGTTGTTAAACTTGTAGGCCATAGATGAAGGGGTTAGAGGCATTAGATTGACTTCAAATTTGATATCTAGTACCACTTGGATCTTTCGATCCCCCTGTCCCATGATCTATGGGAAACTAAATGGGCCCCGGAAATTTTTATGTACCGTGAGTGGGTATGGTATATCGGCAATATCTCCTATGAGACGGTTGCCATAAGCAACGCGCGGGACAGCAATCTAGGGCCCACCTTAGAGATCAATAAAGCGGTGGATGGGGAATTGAAAGTCTATGCACGGACAAGGCCTAGACCAAAAGTAAGCTTGATTGGATTTCAAATGGTCATGAATCATGATATTAAAGCTTCAAAATCAATGGTGGAAAAGAGATCTAACAGTTTAAAGTGAAATCCAACTGTAAGATTCTAGTTCGGATGAGCATCAAACTAGGTCCAGTGCCAATCATGGAGGAGGTAGTGGGTGTTAGGAGGGAAATGGGATTGCATGTGAGGCTCACATGGGTTGTCAGTTGTCACTCATTTTAGTCCCTTCAGCGATGTCACTCATGGGATCAATTTTCTATGTATATGCGCACAAAATTACAAAAGAATTTTCAAGCACAATCAAGTGGTCCCTAAGCATGAAACGGGTTGTTAGTCGTCACCCATTTTAGTCCCTTCAGCGATTCAAAATCGCGGTTCGCGGTCGTCGCGGTCCGTCACGGAGCGAATTTTTATTTGACCCCAAAAAAGATAAGAAAAAGTATCCACAAAATCCATAATATTATAAAATGATAGAAAACAACGTTTATTTCCATTAGTGAACACTTTAAAGCAAAATAACGGTCCCCTCAAGTTATAACATTCTATATCATGGTTGTATCGCTGTATTTACTGAAATAAGCTGAAATATCATAAATTTTACATAATGCAACCATAATTTTGGACAAACTAATAGTGTTAAACATTTAAAGCCTATGATCTAGCAATAATACTAATAGAGTTAGTGCATGTGCAGTACTCAACTCAATAACTCAATCATCAAGGTGCTCTCACCTTCAAGTTTCAAGTTTAAAGTAACATTTACCACATCAAAATGAATTAACTTGCTAACCTAAAGCAGTGGAGTTTGGACAATGGTAACTTACCTTGGCTTGATTTTTAGGACAATAAAAGTATTTAACTCAATAAAAGACTTAGATAGATGTATTTTATACAAACTTTCAAACAAAAAAAAATCAGATTTAAATAAATAAATTCAAAAAAAAAAAAACCAAAAGTGCTAAAATCTACAATACGGTGCTCCAAAACTCTAGATCTAACAAGCCTCAAGCATTTCTAAGCTATTTTGAGGTCCAATCTTGGAAAAAACTCAAAAGTCACAAAAATCTTGCCAAATAATATCTCTTGACTTCCTTGTTCTTTCCGGGGGGGAAATCCCCCAAATTCTTGAGAAAGTCTTGAATTTTGGAGCTTGGAGAGGTCACACATAGTGAGACAAAGGCTTAGGCTCGGTTTGGAGAAGAAAGGAATGAAAAAGGAGTGAAAACACAACTTAAAAAAAAAAAAATCTGTCGGCCGTTTTAATGGTATAGGCCGATATTTTGAAAATAACGGCCATAACAGTCATTATTTTGGCGATATTTTGCCCATAACGCTAACGTTAGCGTTATGAGCAAAATACTGTCGCGGTCATGGCCGTTATCGTTACATAACGGCCGTTATTTTGAACCATGGTCACTCATGGGATCAATTTTTTGTGTATATGCGCACAAATTACAAAAGAATTTTCAAGCACAATCAAGTAATCCCTAAGCATGAAATGGTGTGGCCCACCTGGTGCACCCTATGATCAATTTAAACCCCTCAACACTCCAAACCATTTCTCGTTTCATGCTCAGCACCTGAGATGCCTAGTAGATGCTTACCACTTTGGATAAATTGTTCATGAATTATAACACCTTCAACAAAGAATGGCGTGACCTTAGCAAATGATGACACTAACCCAAGGAAAAAGGGTAGGCCGAAGAGGATATTGATGAAAGTAGTAAGGACAGATCTGAAGAAGTGCAACCTATATGAAGATATGGCTCAAGATAGATCAAGATGGAGAACATAATTCATATAGCCGATCCCAACATAATTGGGACAAGGCCTTGATGGTGATGACGATGGTGAAAAGTTAAAATCCATTGCCAGCATAGTCTCATCTTGTGCAGGACATAAGATTCTTAATCTTATCCAACCAAAAATGCAATTGAGGCAAGATTCAGTACCTTCCATTTTGAAGCTTACGAAAATCAACTTTTTGAAAAGACGGGACTGAACCGGTAAATGCAGCAGCTGCAAGTGTCCATATAAAACAAAACAAGTTAATTCAGGAAGGTTATGGTTGCATTTCCCCCTTTTTTCATGGGTAACAAACATAGTCATCATTAACTCTGGCATCAATGTTACAAAAACACACATCACTGCTACAAAAAACTTGTTTGCATAAATGCAGAACAGACTAGTTAAACTGTTAACATATATCAGTGAAAAAAATAAGAGAGTATAATGCTTATCAATTTATACAAGACACAACGTGTAATGCAGACAGGCCACGCAGATGCAATGAAACATTTCTAGGGTAACAAAACCGTAGTCACACATGAGGTCGACCTGGTTAGTGAGAGACTAGAACAGACCATTGCATTGGACACTTGCTCGGTTTGGAGAAACTCTCTGGTATTTTGCTAACGTATGCAATTGCATGTCTGACAATCTAGCCCAGGCCAACTCCCTCCTTTGCAGGGGAAGCATGTTGTGGATATTAGGGGCAAAATAGGCCCTGGAATAATGATTGTCCAATTGCCTATTCCGTTGGCAACACTGTGCCAGAAATACATTTTGAGCGATCTTCCCTGACATTGCTGCATGAAAATTCGGAAATCTATCAGATTTATATAATGGGGTCATGTTAACAGAAAATATAACATGAATTCTGTGAGCGATATTAATGATTAGTCCTCAAAAGTGTTTAAACCTTTTAGTTCATGGACATTCAATGGAAATATAAGTGATCAATCTCAAAAAGATAACAGAAAGTAATTTATGCACCTAATAAGTGCACATATCACAGATCCAATCATTCAAACTAATACGTACTCTTCAATTTGGTTATCCCCAACATTGTTCACATATATTTTGAAATGCTTTATTTGATTGCCATGGGATTAACATTTATTCAGTAACAGCATTCGACCAAACCGCCCAACAGAACTATTATATGACAACGGGAAGTACCCACCCATGTCAAACGTAACAAATACTCTAGCATGCAAAATGCATTTGAAACTGAATGCACTACCAGAGTTTATGTTCTAGTTATGTAAGAACATGATTGAAGATATGCAATGATATTCGCCAATTAAACATAATTTTAAACCAGCTACAAGCTCCAAGTGTTTCTTTTAAGTGACAGGCAGATTCTCAACTCCACTAAAGCAAACTTTTAAGGTCGATGGCACTTGCAATGAAGTTCTGAAAATTCCCAACACAGAGACAGAATGCGTACTTGGTGTATTATATTTGCAACTCTAACTGTTGAACCTAGGCCAGGGACCGCGATAGTTCAATAATGGATTCCCACTTCCCACTGCTAAGTCAAGGCCATTTAGATTAATCCCATATGGCAATTGCTTCAGTAACTGACGGTGAAACTAGAAATTTGACCCCTCAACATTTGGTGTAACAATGAAAACAGAGGCACAGCGTAAAATTCAACAGATGAAAAAAAAAAAAAAAAAAAAAAAAAAGGGACACTCCTGCATGATATTCAGGGAACCATTCAAACTAACCCCAACAGAATCCAGTCCTAATTCAAAGCAAACCAAACAGGTAATGAAGTTCTAGCATTCACAAATCCAAAACTTAACATTCAATCAGACCACATCTTCTTCCTCGCCCAAATTAAAATCTAAACTATGGTGAAAATTCTACATCCATCAACTCAACACTAGATCAATGGATTCTATTCATTTCCAAAGAACTTTAATTACCCAAAATCTCAACAAGTAAAAAAAAAACCCAATACTACCAGCTTGAAGAGGAAGAGTAAATACACAAAGTCTATGGTTTCCAGCATGGGTGGATCATGAAATCAAAAGGAAATCAAGAAAATAACATAGTAGAAAGAAGAATTCATAAATCAAATAAGAAGAATAATCATTCAATCAAATGAGATGAGATTGGAAAAAAAAAAAAAAAAAGATGAATAGAAGACAGAATTGGAATCAAACCTGACATTGAAAGAGAACACCAGAAAAATTTAAAAACCAGAAGTTTGTGAGATTAGGAATGAGCGGAGAAACTGATGAAGGAAAGCAGACGAGAGTATTTTTTATATCTCTATTCTCTGGGCCCACAATGGCCTTTTTTTTATTTCATTTAATTCTTGTTCACGTGCGTGTAAGCACGTGCGCACCTAATCAGGCTGAAATGGGCCCAAATGTGGATTGGGCCATCTTGGGTTGGGTCTCTTTGTGTCATGCCTGGTTTTAGTTGATCGTAGTGCTTCTAAATGCTTCCCATTTTTCTTTGCACACCCTCTTTCTCTCTATACCCACCACTAAACCTTCCTCTCCTTGCTCTCTTCTCTTTCACGGTATGCTTTATTTCCCTCTCCATCTCTCTTTTGTGTTTTGCTGTGGTTTTTTATATTTTTTTTATTGGAGGCATTTTATGGTGGTTGGGTTGGCCTCGAAATGAGTTGAAGGGGTCAAAGAGAGGCCTTCATTGTCCCTCCCTCTCCCTCGAACCTTTTTTTTTTTCGTTTGTTCAGCTCTAAGTGACCAAATATAATTAAACTATTATGTCCTGTGTGTCCGACTAGTCTAAATTTGTTCGGCAACTCAGGGACAAATAAATTGCGATGCAACTGCTTGAAAGTGACGGAAAAAAACCTCCCTAGACGCACATTCTTGCTATTAAAATGATCACAAACCACAATTTGCTTGTTCATGCCTCAAAAATGATAAATGAGTTAGTATGAGAGATGAGTGAGAAGAAGAGTGGGGGATGAATAGTGAGAGTGAGTGAGATAAAGAGCGAGGGGATTGTACAAGGGAGAACTCTTTTTTTTAGAATCAGAGGGAGAGTTGAGAGTTGGTGGGTGTAGAAATAAATTGGGGAGAGAGTCGAGTGTTTGTTAATTCTCCTTTTAGGTAATTTACCACAAGGGTATATCGGTAATAAAATAAAACTTAAAATGATGGGTGTGCAAAACAAAATGTGGGGTGCACTTAGAAGCTCTCCATTTGAAACTCTGAAGTCTTCGGTTCTGAATAAAGCAGGATCTGGATCCATGCATATAGAATCTAGAACATTTGTCCTTGTATGTTCTAACTTGAGAATCTAAATACAAGATGCTTACATTTATTCTTCATATATTAAACTTTTTTAATATATATTTTAAAATTTTAAATAGTTTGAGTTGTATTCATTTTTGATATTATACTTAGTTTTAATCATTTATCATTTAATTGTCCGACTTGTATATTAAAAAAAAAAAATTCAAAGGCCTTTGATCCAATTAATTAATGCACTCTTCATCTTATTTCGGATCCAAATCCAAAACCGTATTCATTATTTTTTAAGCTTTTGTTAGATCTGGATACAATACATAAGCTCTACGAGGATCCAAAGTTTCTTTCTTTCTTTTTGGTAGGAACGAGGATCCAAAGTTGGAACTGGATTCGGATATTCAAACGGGAAATTTCTAAATGCACCAACATCTTTTGCTGAGCCTACCCACATTTTCAAAAATACCCAAACTACCCTTCTCTCCTCTCTCTCTCTTTCCTTCTCTATTCCATGCTCCAGCCACCTCCGCTCAACCTCGCCACCGCCGATCCCTCTCCCTACTCTGAATAGAGTAGGTCAGAGTAGGGGTCAGCAGCAGGGTCCGACATAGGTTGCCGGAGCATGGAGAGGGAGAGGAGTATTTTCATCGTGTTTAATTTTATTTTATTTTATCTTGTGGGTGTATATTAAGAAAAACCGGGGTTGTGTTCACAACACTCTATTCAGATGGTTTGCATCCGTACGTGTCTGTGACCGACAGGCTGGACCATAGTGATGGCAACTCCGACCCGACCTTTTTCATGTGTTCATTTTAAATGGATGACTTGTGGCATTCTTTTGGAGAACTCGAGGGCCACAACATGAAAGTGAGCTGTGGTGATTAATTTTCTATAAAAAAAATTAGCTCATCTGTACAAAATTGTAAGCTATCTAATGCAAGGGCTTTCAAATTTGGTGAAGCCAATCTCTGGCAAAAGATAGTTGGTACTGATGAGTTTTTTTTTTTTTTTTTCCCAATTCTATTAACGAAAGAAAGTAAGGAAAACCAATACTTCTTTTAAATTAATTTTGTGGCTAATAAAAAATGAAGGATTAAAAAAAAAATTACTTCTTTTTTTTACCTCTCATCCCTGGTCCCATATTGTGAAGGTACTCCAATGAATGGCACCTGGTGCAGATATGCTGTACTCCAATGGCTCTACGGTATGGTATCTTGCACATCTAAATTTTATCTAATAAATGATCGCCTTTGTGAACTCAACCGTTTAAAATGAATGTCAACCCTCCTAATGACACAAATCTCATTTCAACAGGGATGGATCTCAGCATGTGATGGAATTGTGACAGGCTGTATGAAGACGAGTCCCTTTCTCCATTTGTGGATATTATATGTGAATTTACAAGCCTCCGATAATCTATCACGGGTCCCATGTAATGATAATATGAACTGTTCAAAATGGATGTCGACCCCTCCGTTGATAGACACTAAAATTTAATTTCAATAGACGTGGATTCAAGTATTCAACTGTTGACCGAGCGCATTATAGAAATGTGAATGGGTGGTGATGAATGGGAGTTTGGTTCTCTGTTTGCAACTATTATATTAATTTTTCAGGAATCTATCATGCGTCCCACATAGGGATGGCAATGGGGCGGGTCGGGGCCGGAATTGGGTTGCCCTGTTCCCGCCCCACACCTTCTTGTCCCCGTCCCGCCCCGCAATTCGGGGTATGTTATATACCTCGTCCCCGCCCCGACATGCCCAGCGGGGCCCTGTCCTGATGTGGTGTAACCACAAACATAATAAATTAAATTTTAAATTGACTATAAAGAAAAAGGTAAATTCATTTATTTTACATGGTAAAAAGCACATGAATGATTCATCTATGTTGTCTCCATGCCTTACTATTTCTAATCATATATGTTATTATAAGCTTAAAGTAAGATCTATCATTTTATTATATTCGTTTTATTTAATATGATTTATCATGTCACAATTTAACATTATATATGATTAAAGTCAAATAAGCTTAGATAGATTTTTTTTAACAACTTTAATTTCATTAAATTTGAATTAGAGGGAATGAGATCATATTATATGCTTTTATAATGTCTAGGGTTCAATCAATTACATGTTTAACTTTAAAAAAAGTCTTCAATCAATCTACTTAACCCTTAATATCAACATAAAATCAATATATACATTTACATATAAATATGTTTATTTATTATAAAAGAAATCTAAAATATATATATTAGAGGATTATTAATTTCGGGGCGAGTTACAACGAGGGGCATTGGGCCGGACAACGGGGCGGGATAAGAAACAGACCCATCCCCGCCCCGCCCCGCCCCGGATTAGGAGTATGTTTTTTTGCCCCGTCCCCGCCCCGTTTTAAACCCGTACGGGGCGGGGCGGGTTAAAAATGTCATCCCTAATCCCACATAATTATAATCCAAACTGTTCAGAATGAATTTCAACAACTCGAATGACATATATTAAAATTTCATTTCAATAGACGTGGAACCCCTGCTTTTTGATTGAGCTATAATGATGGAACTATGATTAGACGATGGATGTTTAGTTTGTAGCTGTGATTGCCTACAGTATTCATCTATTTTTTATTTAATGAATGCTTAATTTATAATTGATGGTCTTCATTGTTTCAATATGCAAATATTTATATGAAAGTGCAAAAAAGAAAAAGATTGATTTAATGATCAAAATGGCAGTCGATTGTTCTATTTCTCTCCTTAATTTTGATTTTATCTATAGTTTATATTAATTGATCCAAATAGGAGTGCTCATGGATTGGGCTAGCCCGAGCCCAAACCACGACCAACCTGCTTTGGGTTGGGCTTTAGCCTTAGGTTGTGCTATACCGGTCAAACTCGGACTTAAAATTTATGTACATTTAAGATATACGAACATGCCTTGGACTCTTCGGTAGAAAGCTCGAAGCCAGACCTGACCCAAAAAATATACATAATTTATTAAAAACAAAAACCTTTATTAATGTGATCGAGACTTGAACACATGAACTTTCTCCAACTCTAATTCCATTCATCGATTCAATTGAAAGACCTTTCTTTCTCAGTAATGAGCATATCCATCAACATGTATGGGGCTTATTGTATAAATTATTTTATTTATCCACTAGATTATTATATATGAAGCACGGACGAACTGATTTTATAGTTGATGATACTCTCAATTTTATTAATTTTAATTTTAGTTTTGAAATTATTTGCTTAATTCTACACTAGCACAACAAGCCGTGCTTAACGCTGTCATGCCTACCAATAATGTTTGTACAAAATAAATAAGAAATATAAATAGAGATTAATTTAAATTAAATTTTCACATATTCACAAATTAAAAAATTATATAATAATATATAAGTAAATGATAACTTCAAAATAAATATAAGTAATAATTTATCATATATTAAAACTGAATTATTAAGTTTCAACTACAATGAAACATAGGCATGAAAAAACAAAAGAAAGAAAATAGTAACAACATTATTAATAGGTACCGACATTCTAAAAATATAATTAGTTTTATGAATATATCGTAAATAAGATCTAACTTGAGTCAATGTTTCAAAAAAGTTATAGGGCCGCTGCCTCATTTAACTACTTTAACATTGTTTTAACAAATCTACTACTATTATAAAAGAGAGCAAGATGCACAACTTTTTACATTTTTTTCACCACACACTTGCCCAATCAAATGCAAGATGTGGGTCCCACTTAAGATAATAATAATAAGATTATAAAAGAGAAGAACTTGTGTGAGCCCCAGTTAGATAATAATAATATAATCTATATATTATTATTACCCTTCTAAAAGAGAAGAACTTGGGCCCCACTTATATAATAATAATAATAAGATTATAAAAGAGAAGAACTTGTGTGGGCCCCACCTATATAATAATAATATAATCTATACATTATTATTATTATTACTATTTCTCTATCTCTATATATGTCTATATCTATATGTATATCTATCTATACATCTATACCCTTATATAAAAGAGAGTAAAGTATAATACTTTTCACTACACACCTGCCCAATAAAATGCAAGATGTAGGCCTACTTAGTATTCTCTATCTCTCTATCTCTATCTTTCTATCTATTTATCCATCTATCTATCTATATCTACTCTTATAAAAGAGAACAAAATGATAATGCTTTTCACTACACACCATGGCCCACTTATAATTTTCACTAAAGTATAGTACTTTTTCACCACACACCTCTCCAATAAAATGCAAGATGTGGGCCCCACTTAGTATGATTATTTTTCACTGCAAACCTGCCAATAAAATGCAAGATGTGGGCCCCACTTAGTATTATTATAGATATATATATAGATATTCCCAATAAACTGCACGATGTGGGCCCCTCTTAGTATTATTATTTTTCACTATACACCTGCCCAACAAAATGTAAGAAAGGGAATCAAGTGTATTTTACTTACTACCTTTTTGGTGTTCAATACTTATAATTTTGTGAGTACTTTTAAATACTTCGCCATCGGCTTAAAAATCAGTAAAAATATAGAATACACCACATGTTAATATTGTGGGTATAAAATATAGAATATTGTGGGTATAAAATATAGCACCTTATATCAAGTAAAAAGAAGATGCTGACTTTTGGAGAGGCACTGCCTCTTTTTACCTAATAGTGATCCGTCTTATAAAATAAAACAACGCACATGTTAAATACTAATATTGATCAACATGTGCTATGCAAATCTTACTCGTCAGAGTTCATATAATTATTCCACCATTGTTGATTCATGTCGCTTGAGGACAAGCCGGATTACTTCATTATTCTTAACAATCTATGTGAGATGTTATTATTCATTGTAAGTTAAAACTAAAACCACCATCTCAGTTTTTTTTATTTTGATGTCCTTAGGTAGGTTATAATTATTTTTTTTCCCTTGATAGAATCTGATTTTGTAGTGAACATATAATGTTCATGGTAATTGGTTAAAACTGTAAGCTCATCTGGTTCTTAGTTTCTATTTTTATTTTTTATAAAACTGCAAGTTATCAATTTGACTATGCTTTTGACTGGACTCCAACTTTAGCAGGTCAAGTCTACCAAGAAACTGATAAGTCGACCTGATAGATTAAATAAAGTAAATTTAAATTTCTTAATACACATTCATGATAAAATATCTAGAAATATGTGATTTATATCCTCAAAAAGTTATATAAATTTCATATTGATGGTCTTTTGAGATCTCATTTTTCTCACTATATCATCGTTTTATTATTTTCAAATGTATATGAAAAAAGTATTGTCAGCTGCATTTGGACATTGCACGGGCCTTGCAATTTACAATCACTCATTTTCTGTTGAAAGTTGATTTTTAAATGTATTTAAGCTTCTACTAAATTTTTTAAAAGCTTTATTTTTTAAAAATTTTCTTAGTAAAACTGTATGTTCGGTGCACGTGCATTGCATGTGTAGGGCTCCACTAGTTTTATGTAAAAGTGTTACATATGCATGGTATAATGTTGGTGAGGTATTTATATGGTAATAAGTCATGAGTTTGAATCTCTCATGAGTTATACATTTTTTATTACTAAGGCACTATTAAAAAAGTCAAAATTGAAGGAATCTAGTCAGAATTGAATTGAGAGAATGCTCAGCTTTAATATAATAATAGAATTATATGAGGTTGGATTCGGATTTTTCTGCTAGATGAGAGTCAAACACATAACTTTCAGAATGTTAGGCAATAACTTTTGCTATCCATGCTATTATAAGAGTTGGTCCAACAGTAAGAGTGGGCTTAGATGCTCTTTTTAAAGTTGTCTTATTTCCCTTTTCCCTTTGCAAACTCTACAGTGAGCCCTGCACATTTTAAATCTTAACTGCTCAAAATCTTACTCTAAAGTGAGTTTGCCCGATGAGAATATTTAGTGTTTTTATTTAGTTTTATAAAACACATGAAAATTCATATGTTTCACATACGAGGGCTTACCACAGTATAAAAAAGGTGTTTTAAAATACCTATTTTTGCAATCTCAATCGAAAAAAAAAATACAAAAAATTTCTTATATCAAATGAGTTTCATCTCATGGGGGTCAACCTAATTACATATTTAAATCCAATTTTTACTTTGACTCATGCTTAATTTCAGCATGATATTAATATTGTCTTCCACATGTATTTTTCTTTTTTTCTCTTTTATAATAACGGCCCTCATCCATTCAATCTGTTTTAAATCTTTTCTATCCATTTATTCTTTAGTAACAGTGGCTTGTGGTTTTAAACATCTTCCATTTAAATATATTTATTTAATATATTAATATGGTCGATTTTAGTATTTCTTAAGCATTTTAACTATTATAATTTCAGCTATTTAGTTCAGTTGGCCTAGGACCACAGTTTGCACCCGGAGGTTTAGGATTCGAAATCACGCTACCACACTAGCGCCACAGGGGATTTACCCGACTTTTTATGGGCCCGTAGGGATTATTCTGGCCCAAAGGGCTAGGACACACTCCGTTATATTTTTTTTTGTAGTTGTGTAAATCTATTGTTCCTTTTTTTTTCGATCCATCGTGAATAGAATTTGATATCTAGAATTTTAAGAAGAGGATTTTGCAAAAAAAAAAAAAAAAAAACACTTTAGGTGACCAGTGGGCCAAAAAGATTATTTCAACCGACATTGCACCAAATCAGTAATTTTGCCTGAAAATGTATTTTTTTAGCACTTTCAACTAGCATCCCTAGCGACCTTAGTTTTATGACGCTAAGGGTCCGAGAGACCCTGCGGTGTTCACAAATTTGAACAAAAGAGGCGTTTTCCTTGTGTTTCGTTGTCAACACGTCTATTTGCATATATCAGGTTCGTCTGCACCCATTTCTCCCTCGAACAACTATGGTCCCCTCCAACATCCGCTTCGGCTGCTACTCTTGCTCCTCACCCTCCTACCAATTGTGGTCCCCTCCCACATCCTCTTTGTCGAAGGT
Organism: Cinnamomum chago; assembly: GCA_038049695.1. NCBI lineage: Eukaryota > Viridiplantae > Streptophyta > Magnoliopsida > Laurales > Lauraceae > Cinnamomum > Cinnamomum chago. The sequence goes on from CP142454.1 coordinate 78,807,586, forward strand.
ATGATGCTCCCCTTTGGCCTTTTCTTATTCGTCTGGGTTGGATTGTCGTCTAGGTTGGGCTCCATAGGTCATTCCCACCTCTTGAAGACCATTAAAGCCACATGCATTTGTTTGGTGGAGAACATTAAAGTGCATATGATACTCCGTTTGGGGCAGAGCAATGGAAATGTGAAGTTTGTACTTTGCCTTAAAACATGATTTTCTACTTTTGATAAACCCTTTTCATAATTCCTAGTTGCATGTGACCATTTTTGCATGCATCTCATTGTCTTTTTCCCCGCAGCATTCCATCATAAAAAAATAGACAAATAGAGATTTGAAATCAAAGTGTTTATATTTTCATTTTCCTTTCCAATATAAATTCTTTTGTCATGATAAGAAGAATAAATGTTGTATTTTTATCATGGCCATTGATAAAAAAACTCATTAGGCCCTTTCAAGGGAAATGACAAATCAGATTGCTGACAACCGTGTGATAGATCTAAGATTTTGAAGGTGACTGATATTTGTAGATCTTAAACCCAGCAGCTAATGACTTGAACCAAATGTTTCAAGCCAAGATAAAGATTGGCGTGCAAACATCTTTGATAGGTTTTTTTATGTTTTTATTTTTCACTAACATTGATGTGAGAATAATATGGACCAAAAGAAATGTCAGCATACATTGGAATTTTGGATTTTAGAAAAACTGGTAGATAACATAAAGAAAATTATTTGAAATGAGTTATGTGATTAGAAAGAACGTAGTGATTCATATATGATAAAAGAAATTCCTTTGATTACCACTTGGGGTTGTTGTAAAAAAAAAAGCAAGATTAATCTAATCAATGTTATCAGAAATAATTGTTCCACTGCCAACGAATAGCCTTACTTACCAGTCAACTTCCAAATGGACTTGTGGTATTGAACAAACGTTCCTCTTGCAAATTGGATATGTTCAGTGAAGCATGTTTGTTATTACTAATTTAACCAACTAATATGAAATGTTTTAATGTTGCAGTATTCCTTTGGATGTTGATGTCCTAATAATATTACATTATGATGGTGATTTTCAATTTGATCTTAAACGTTCTCAATATATTAGTGGAAGACAGAAGATAAGGCATCTCTGGAAAACCATAACATATAGTGAGCTGGTGAACGTTGCACTCGAAGCATCAAATTGGGAAGCAAGTGTGGAAGCCTTATGTATAAAGCACCTTCTTCACAACGGAAGTTTTTTTTTCATTGATAGACATTGATGATGACACTGATGTAAAGGGAATGTTCAGAGGTTCGGGGACTTATCCAAGAAACAATATATTGCTGTTCGTTGCAAGAAGGGAAAGAGATACATATGCTACCAAAGAAACCCCAGAAACCAGGTTCGTACGTAGTGAAATTTATTTCTAATCCATAATTATGTTTATATAAATCCAAAGTTAATTTATCCATGTGTTTTTTATGCAGGAACCATAAGAGGCAAAGAAATAAACATCAACGGGAAGCCTTGATCAATGAAATTAGGTTAACCAAAGCAAAAGAGTTGGTGATCGGGGCATACACGAAAGAATTTTCCACTATCGACTTGAATGAGGATAGAGATTTCAATTTTCCATCAGGGCCGAATGGTATGATATGAGAGGAGGAACCAATCATTCGGGCTTTGGACAATGATGCAAGTATGGATCGTTCTAAGGATGTTCATTACTCTACAAGTATACCCTCCATTTCAAGACACATGGAAGAACATAGTTCAAACAAGGAACAGTTTGACGATAGTGAAGCTTTTAGAAGATGCATTGCAAAGTTTGCAATTTACAGCAACTTCACGTTGGAGCATGTGCGCACCAACATGACGCAAGTAATTGCGCGCTGCAAAGATGCAAATTGTCCTTGGAGAATACATGTGTCCATGGTTGAATCGGGACCACATTTCAACATGCAGAAGTATATAACAATTCATTCTTGCTTGAAGCCTATGATGGGGACAGCTGATCTACAGCCATATGCGAGGCTTATAGCAGATTTCATTAAAGAGAGAGTACGGTGCAATAATGATATAAGACCAAAAGAGATAATCAGTGAATATCAAATGGAGGTTGGTACCCTAATCAGCTACAGGAAGGCACACATGGCTAATGAAGTTGCTCTGTGCAAGGTTCAAGGGTCGTACGAAGAGTCATTTCATATTCTACCATTGTATTGTAATGAGCTTAAAAGGACAAACTCAGGCACAGTGACCAACATCAACATCACATCTTATGAGTGTTTTAGACGTTTCTTCTGGGCCTTTGGTCCCTGCATTCAAGCTTTTCAGAACTCTCTGCGACCATTGATAGCAGTTGATTGGTCACATCTTCGTGGCAAATATCCTGAAGTTCCACTAGTAGCTGTGACACATGATGCAAATCATCAGCTATTTCCAATTGCTTTCGCCTTTGCCGAATCAGAGCGTCGTGACAGCTGGAAGTGGTTCCTTACAAACTTGTATATGTCATTGGGTGAACTGAATAACTTCACAATTATTTCAGACAATCAGAAGGGCCTAATCCCCGCACTTCAAGCCATAATTCCTAGTGCACATCACCGTTTCCGTTGTCATCATATAGTGAAAAATATTAAGGTAGCCTTTAATGATGTTGGTATTTTGAGAAAATTTTGGAAAGCTGCGCTGGCTTATAGACCTTATGATTATGATGTGCACATGAATGACATATTGTTGGTTGATCAGTGTGCTTATAATTACATCGACGCAATCGGGCATCAAAATTGGGCGACGGCTTTTGCATATGGACACCGTTACGAATGCTAACTAACAATGCCGCGAAGTGCACAAATAGCCTTCTTAAGGACACAAGAGTTCTACCAATTACAAAGCAAGTTGAAGAAATACGTGCAAAACTAATGGAATTTTTTGAAAGACGGCATGCGCAAACGCAGAAGATTACGTCGTGTCTGACTTCTTATGCAGAGAAGTATTTGAGCAACAAAATGGAAGAATCTCGCAGACTGCACGTTTGTGTCACATGTTTGGTAGAGTTTCAGGTGCAATCAAGTGAGTACGTCAATGTCGTCAATCTCGAGTGTAGATCATGTTCGTGCTGCAGATGGGAAGTAGTGAGAATCTCATGCTCACATGCTATTGCTGCAATGAAAGTTCAGAATATTGATCCATATGATTATTGTGAGCATTGTTATCATACGCCCATGTATCAAATGACCTACAGTGAAGTTTTACATGCAACCCGTGATAGAAAGCAGTGGGAGTCGTGCTCTTGCAAACGTGTTTTTCCCCCATTAGCAAGTAAGCAGCTGGGTCGGCCAAAGAAAAATAGGGTCCAAGTGGAAGACCGTAACCGTGTCAAAAGGGTTGTAACATGTTCCAACTGTAAAGAGAGGGGACACACAATCGGGTGACCTATCGTAATTCTCCCGATATTCATTAAAGGAACCGGTTTTTTTTTTTTTTATGACGTCTTATTTCATATGTAATTTTGTAAGGACCCAATCCCAAGGTTTTTAATGTGATTATTGTTACTATTGTTGTTGTTGTTGTTTTTGCTATTTAATTTTGATCATAGATTGGATCATGCTTGGACCCCACCCATTCATTGAATTAAATTAGTGCTTTGCATGATTTCATCATATTTTGTGTGGGACCCAACATTGATGATGGAGATTGTCACGTCCCCCGAACCCAATTAGAGAATAAATCGGATCCGGGGAGTGAAATTTAGGACTAATTAAAAATTTTATCCTTTAGACCCAAGGATCGTAAGTCCGCTGTGAGGATATCAAGTTTCAAGCCTCGTGTATAATAAGAATTGTGGAATTCATACAATTCTAGGCATTTGGAATATCAACAATGGATAATAACTTCAATTAATAAATTAAAGTTGCACAAAAGAATAAATAAAACTAAACGAAGAAGTAATTTATTACAATGGTCAACCCAATAATTAAGGTCATTTAAAACAATAACTGATGTCAAAAATGTGAAAGGTCTAACGAAAGATAATAAAGAATAAAAGAATCTAATGAAGTCCCAATGAATCTTTTTCGTGCCAGATATGATGACGCTACTCTATGTCATCGGCATGCCACTCTCGTTCCTCCTCAGCCGATTGGAGATCCTCTGGGATCTCTTCACCTGCCTGCTCCTCGTAGTAGTAATAGTCACCTAAGGTGTCTGCACACCAAGGAACAGAGTCAACGACATGTTGAGCAATAGATAAGCAAAGTATAAATGTCATGGCATGCATCAAATATAGAATAAGGACAAGTGTAATATCATGTGAATACAAGGAAAGCGAAACTATGCATAAAGTATGAATAATAATCATGTGAGACAATGACAGAAATCCTAACATCATCTAACAATAACCATTATCCAAACAATGCAATGCAAGAAACAAAAGGGAGACTCCGAGGATGTCCAAGCCATCTCCCGGGGTACCAGTAACAATCCAGACCAGACTATTGATACCAAAGTTCGGCTCCAGTGGGATCCTAGCTCCCGGTCCTGGGAATAGCAACACGGTCCTAGTCCGCTCCCAACTATTCAAGCCATGGACGCCATCCAATGCCGATTGCCCACCCCGATGCCTGAGTAACCGGCCCATCAAATAAAAACCCCAAATTGTAGATGGTTATGACATGCAAATAATAATAAAGTGGTGTTGACACGAGAATAGACCAAGACAAGCAAGCCTGACTATATCAATGTACAAGACATGTTCATAGGGATTATCTCATTCAAAACAATACAAGACAAGTCAAACACTTGATAACCCCTTTTCTACTAGCCAGTCATGTTTATCAAATGCATAACACAAGGTTCCTACGATATACTCTAAGTCAGGTCCATATCCTAGTCCTACAAGAATTTATGTTTTATAATTAGTTAAGTGTTTTATACCAAAAAAGAGTGTACAAGGAATTATAACAACGGATACAATTCATAAGTCAAGGAAGAATTACAATCCAAACTTAGGCAAGTGGTGTCATCCATGTACTCTACATGTCTTAGCGAAGTACGAGTGGAAATTGAATCAACGATGCTTCTAGGGAAATTCCTTGGTGTACAATCATGTTAAACATCTATCGAAACAATTCAATACTCATTCGGTTAAACCATGTGTAATACACAAATACCTAGAGATCACAATCGAAGCACACCGAGCCTCGTGCTACAATTTAACCCCCATTAATGATCAAGTGATAGTAGGTTCATAGTTTCCAACATCTATGGCCCAAACCTAAGTTGCAGGTCCCATTTCCAATAAAACATAGGCTAGATCAATAATCTAAGTATTTACATCACTTCCCAACCTCCGATCATTATGAAAATAGAACCATTGGATTTTACATCTCAAGGGCTTTCCAACGGTATATAATAAGTAGAAATCCAACGAGCGGATTAAAAGTTATAAGTGTTCGAAGTTTCCAAATGCTGTCAGAAAATTACCATCCGATCGATCCAATCGATTGGACTGTAATCCGTCTCAGTTAAAAAGTCACCCGATCGATCAGTTTTTAGGTCCGATTGATCGATCTGAGATCCGTCTCAGTTAACTGAGACCAATTTCTGTCCGATCGATCGGTCTGCAGTCCGATCGATCGTCACTGTACAACCAGAACCCCGAAAATGGGTTTTTTCTCCTTTTTCCTCCAACCAATCCATGGCTAATCTACAAAAAATGTGCCTCCATGCTCCCATTTCTCACATTCATCACTCAACATCCATAATAACAATTTAAACATTAAAGTTTATCAATTATAAATTAATTCAAACTCAAATCCCAAAACCTAACCTAACATGTTAATCCCAATATAATATCAACAATAAGCTTGGAATTTGGGTAATCTAAAAAGGATATCATTGCAATCAATAGAAAACAATACAGACAATGATCAATTATAAATTACATATCTACTTGCCTCAACCAAGAAGAAGATTAGAAGTTGGGGAACTCGAGGAGAAACCTTCTACCGCAGAAATCACAATCTAACTCAACTAAACATAATCTAGAACACTGAGAAGAAGAAAGAAGGGAAAAAGATCAATATTCAACCTAATCTAAACAAAAGAGAAGACGAATGGAAAAGTTGATGATGGGAAAAGACTTACCAACTAGTATCAATGGAAAGAGGAGATCGAGAGGAAGGAGATGTGCGGCTCGGATCTTCGAGATGATCTCCTCCGGAGGGAGATTTGGGCTTGAGAAAATGAAAAGGAAGAAGACAGGCTGTTGTAGCTCTCCTTCGTTGCAGAGATGAATAAGAGATTTGGGTTAATCCTTGTTTAAGAAAAGGGGGAAGGGAAAAAGATTGGTTTGCCTTTAAATGGGTCCGGTGAAGGAATGAACCATTTGAAGGGTTTCTGATCGTCGGATCGCGACAAGCCAGGAGACAAAAATGATTAGCGTGCCAAGACTTTCCAATCAACCCAAAAATCACGATGTTTGGAATTTCCGGAAAAACACTCAATTTTTCCTAAATTGCAAATTACCCCCTGCTAGGGTCAAACGCACTCGAAGTCGCATGAAACTTCGCAGACACCAATCTAACACTAGAAGGAACTCGCTCATGATCTAAACTCACTTAAATATCTAAAATACAAATAATTATAATAATAACAAAATAAACGGGTCAACAGGCCTACTATTAGGCCCAACTGACCCAGTTTGGTCCTGGACTTTACAGAGATTAAATCTTAGTATACTTGGTTTCATTAAGGGAATTAGACCCAATCAAATGGGAATCCCATGTTGTGGATATTGTCAGTTGGAGCACTCTCTCCACCTTCACGATCCATCTCTTCCTTACTTAGAGGGATCTTACTTGCACAACCCATTTTTCCCACACCACCTTTGAATCTTTTTTCTTCTCTTATGAGTCTCTCTTCCAGATAAGGTTCTCTTCTCTATCAGGTACAATTCCTTTTTGTCCTTAAACTTTTTCTGTTACTATTATAGTGTTTATTCTCTATGCTTGCTTTTTTCATATCGTGGTGTTACTTGGTTTTATTTATTTCTTAGTTGATGTTAGATTCTGTTTACACCATTAGCATTCACCACCGTCCCTACATCAGCCGGTTTCACCATCTGTTCCACACCTCCATTCCATCTCTTCTGCCACCCACTTCATAAGCCAGGGACCCAAATTCTCCTTATCACCATCAATAAAGCTTGTGAAGTTGCAGACCGCACCCTTTCTACCTAGGCTCATCTACAAAGCCTCAAGGCCCAGCCTCCATCATTATCCTCTATTCCTTATCCATCTTGATCAAATCTGGACTCATTTTATCATCACCATCACCGTTTCTCATTCAAACTAAGCCCCACTTTTTTTATTTGATCATCTAACAAAACAGGTCACCATTACCTTAGCCAAGTCATACCCACTTGAACAAATAAGTTCCCCATGACCCATCTGAAATAAAATTGTGTAATTCCCATCTTCGTTCTCTTCACTTGTCAATCTGGACCCACTTCAAGTTTCACCTATTTTCCATCCAACGCCACTACTATGCCCACTTTTAGGTCAGACCATTCTTCCAAACAATTATAGCAAACCCATTCCATAAACCTAGTGTGCTACTTTTCATTCCAATCAACCAAATATTCATACCGAACTCGCCTCTCTTCACTCTTTGTGTAGAACCCACCTGCTCAACCATTTCATACTTCTCAATTCCTGCAAACAACCATTCTCATCACCAATGAATCATCCCTCCATCTCATAAACAAACCCAGGGAATTTGAACCCATGATGATTATCATTTTTCATCCAAGCTGAGCTTCATTTCTGCCATCCCTCTAAACAAACAGAGCATTAATAAAAAAAATTGTAGCCATTGCACCACACATGACCCACCCCAAACCACCCATTTTCACCTCCATTTCTACTTTTTAGAACTAAAAATCAACCTCCTGCAACTCTATGCACATCACCTAATCCAAACCCATCTAGCCAAGATTTCTCTCCATCTCTGTTTCTTATCATCTCTCCCTCATCATTCAGCCATGTCATATCCACTAGGATGGACCAGTCTCTCATAATCCAGGTCCAACCCACTCCGACTTGCACACCCAGTAGTTCTACCCATCAGTTAAAGCCTTAAACTAGAAACATATAATTCAACCCAAAACTCATATTGTCAGACATATGGAAGTGGACCTGTACCCAACCCACCCTAATGAACTCAACATGCTTTTCTTTTCCTCACCCTTTCTCTCTACCAAATGAACATCAATGGCCACCTTGCAATAAACCCAGGCCATCTTAACCTTTGATCTCACCTATGATCCTGATTACATATTGTTATATCCTCATAAATTAGTCCAACTCAATTGAGGTATGAGGCCCATTATACTTGGACCATTTGACACGCATGATGAACTCAATTTAAATTGTGAGGTTCACTTGCATTATCTAAATGAGTTGTGCCCAATTTTAAATTGTCTCTACCCATACCTTAATTCATTTGTACCTTGGTTCACTCAACATGTGGTCCTGGTCCAAAGGAGATAGTGTCAAACTGAGTATTACTCTGGCCCACTATCCCTGGTTCACCTGGTATATAGGGTTTGCTCATGATAAGTAGGCCCAAGTTCTTGACCCAATACTTTGGGCGCACTCATTATCCTAACACACAACCCATTGTTCCAAACCCAATGCTCTTGGCTCATAAGCATGCATAAACCCCATACAGGGTCCACTTACATTACTTAGTAACCCAAACCCAAAGCCAATATGTATTTGCTCATCACACATGACCCATACTCAAGCCTAACCCAAGTCAAACAATTAGTGCATGCATCCAGTCTTCAAACCCATTGCTAATTCAATTGTGACCCGCCAATAACAGGGACCCAAACCGAGTCACTAGGGCATTCAAGTCAGGCCAGGTTAAATTCATCATCTACCGCTGATCGAGGCAAGTAACCTTACTATGGTCCTTTAGTAGTTAGAGTTTTCTAACCCTTGCTTTCCAATATGTTAAACTAATATGCAATCCTTCTGTTTCATGCGGGGCCCGGTCCTGGCATCTTAGCTTATTAAGGGCCATTGATTTTATTATTATAATTGCACCTTTATGAACTAATTTGTGTACTCATCAATGATCAAAATTGTAATTATTGAACTTGTTCCATGTTTATTTGATGCTACCATAAGATATAGAAATTTTGATATGAATCCTTGCTAGAAATATTTATTTCATCGTTGGACTTCAAAATTATTACACAATTACAATTATGTTGTAAAATTGCTCCAAATCATATTTTGCTTAGAAACCTGAATCCTGAGTTTTATAGTTCACCCTTAAATGTAAACCTTGATCTCTAAGGCATCATCCAACATATTGGACAACGCGGTGTGGGGTCACCCAAACGCGGACTTAGCCTTCTTTATGGGTTTGACATTGGGGCTTGGGAATCCCTTTGTGCGTGATAACTAGACTGCAGCTAGTCCCTTATGGCTTTGGGCCCTTATATGTGTGATCATATTGTACCTGATCAAGGCTTAATTCTGACGGGTACTTTTGTGTATTGTGACCGTGAATATGCCTTTATTTAGATTAGATCATGTGATATATAATTTCTGCCAATATTCATGAATCCTTAAAAAAATCATTTTTGCACCATTGTTCAAATGATCTTGTTAATATTTCCTAGCATTTCAATTTTATTGGAATACCCTTGAATTAACTGTATTTATTCATCATACACAAATTGCTATCATTTGATTGAATAATCGTTTGCTATAGCTCTATAGTTTGTTTACTTGTGGACCTTTTTGCTTATGTGTGTATTATTCTCATTTCTTTTCAGATGTTGAGGTTGCCCCTGATAATGAAGAATCTTAGCTTGATGGGACGAGTGAAGGTTGAGAAGCGAATCACTATTTAGCAATTTAGATTTCATTTTCATTGTAGTGACTTAGATGGACCATGTTATATTTCTTTGGATATCATAAGACTATTGAGCTTTATCATCATTGCTCAACTTTATTAATAGTAGTATGTTCATTTAATGAATTAATTTAAATTAGTTGATTTAGATTTTCCACATTATGCTTATTAAGAGGATTGACCCCTCATGTTCAATATGGGATCGTCGTATTCTGAAAATCTGAAGATCCTAAGGATTTCAAAATTCGGGGTGTGACGGATTTGATGGGTTTTGTTTATGCATATTCACAACAAATGTCATCACATTTAATGATATTTTGTTTCAATTGTTTTTTTATGGCTTCTTCTTTATTATGCATACGAATAACAATATAATCAGAAGAAATTTAATGACATGTCAATGATATTTTGGATTTTTCCAGATGTAATGATCTATCTGGCTTCTTCTTGGTTGTTAATGAATAATTTCACTCATTGCGTTTTATTTTTTCCCTTGAATTAATCCAATTCAAGTTGAATTTCCCTCTGCATATAGTTATGTTGGAATGAACCTTATTTGCCCATAAAAACTAATTCTGCTATACACTTTGTTTTAATATGTAAGGGTCGCCAAAGACTCTTATTTATAACTAATATAGGTCACTAGGGACGCTAGTAAAAAAACAGATGCGGATCAATGGGTCCCTAGCGACCATTATCTATAACTAATATAGGTCGTAAGGGATATAGGGAAGGAAACAGATGATGTTCAATGGGTCCCTAGCGACCCTGATCTATAACTAATATAGGTTGCTAGGGACGCTGAGAAGGAAACCGATGCTGATCAATGGGTCCCTAGCGACCATTATCTATAACTAATATAAGTCGTAAGGGATGCATGGAAGGAAACGGATGCTATTCAATGGGTTCCTAGCGACCCTTATCTATAACTAATATAGGTCATAAGGGACGCATGGAAGGAAACAGATGTTGTTCAATGGGTCCTTAGCGACCCTTATCTATAACTAATATAGGTCACTAGGGACGATGGGAATGAAATAGATGTTGTTCAATAGGTCCCTAGCGACTCTGACTTACAACTAATATAGGTCGCTAGGGACTCTGGAAAGGAAATCTGGGCTGCTTTATGAGTCGTTAAGGATGCTGGGAAGCTTTTCTGTTTTTAAATCACGATGAATTAACAACAACTATTTTTAATTTACAATTATGGCCTCATTACATCAAACATCAACTTCAACTTCAACAAATAAATCTCAGCCCAAGCAACAATTTCATTACATCATTTTCATAGAAAATAACAAGTTCATTACATCATACATCAACTTTAACTTCAAAAAAAAAAAAAAATTTACTTCCAAATAAATTCCATCCAAACAACACATTCTTTACATCATTTTCATAAAAAAGAATACCAGTTCATTACATCAATTTCACCGAAACAATTTCATACGTCCTTGGCATATAATACAACAGAAGTTTATATAGCTAGGAGGTTAGGGAGTTGAAGCCTGTCAGCCTTCATAAGCCAGCTTCTCTTGAATATCTCAATCAAAATCTTATGTCGGTAGTAGGGAATGTCAGCCTATGTGAACCTTATCGGACGATGGTGTTTGCAGTGCTCTGCGTATCCAATAGCAAAGAAACCAGAGTCCATCACATTCTATTGATAGGGGATATAGGTCTTTGTGACGTTCGTCCACACCCATGGCTCACTCCATCCGTAATCTCCAAATCGCTGCGTCAACCATAATCTCTGTTTACAAATTAAGTATGAAAAAAAGTCAATAAATAATAACATGCGAAAGGGCAATTCATGAATAACAAGAAACTAATGGGTTTTATACTCACAAAACTATCACAAATATTCCGATGATAATGGTCACTGTTCGAGCTATTGTATAATTCCCAGCAATTTTCGTCCGTGTAACCTACAAGAAGAGTGAAATGATTGTGCGCGTATAAGATGTAAACGAGGGTCTTACACTCTTTTGCATCCTAAACTCTGGATCCATCTAGGCCAAACGTTGCATCATCTTCGGTCTTCTGCTTCCCTTGCCACCAACTCTATAAAGGAAAATGATAGAGGTACTGTATGCTATGACAGTTATTGGGAAAATTTCAAAAAAAATAAGCCACCCAAATAAAACCCATTCATTTCAAACTATGGTCTCCATTTTTCCACAGTCCAGCGTACATATCACAGTCCACAATCCACATCACAGTCCAATTCATCAACTTCACAACAATCCACATCACAGTGCAATTCCTCCACTTCACAACATTTTTCCACAGTCCAATTTCTCTAATTCACAACAACCCAACCATCACACCTCTCCATCCTCATCATAGTCCACATCCTCATCTCTCTATTGCCACCCATCACATATCGATATGTCATCTTTGTTAAAATCACCTGCAACTCAACTCATGTCTCCACTTCCACCCATCACATACTAGCACCTAATCTTCCTCAACATCTCATGTCATGTCTACACAAAAAATAATAATCAACTGACAACAGTCCACCTCTTTGGCCTACAAACCAAATAAACACCACCATTTGTACGAACCAGCCAGCCTCTATGCCATCCACTTCAACCCCCAGCCCTAGCCAGCAACTTGCAAAACACAATACCTAGTGACTAAACCCATCTGCTACAAAGGAACCCTCCCATTCAACCCACTGCATAAGCCATTCAGCCCACTGAAAGACTTGTATATTTCAACCTGTAACTATGTCACTTATACATATGTTTGGATAAGCCAAATATGCATCTTTGCAGCTGCTCCTATTACAATCGAAGTAATAATAAATGACGTTCATGTCTAGCAGCGTGTCTTTCTCCAATAATGCATATAGTGTGTCGCTCTTGACCATCGAGCATATAACATCAAGTTCCGTCTTCCTATAATCCAAATTAGAATATCATTAAGGTACTTATGGAATTGTAGTACTTGTCTATAACTGTTAAAGTGTGTATATCTACCTTTAATTGTAGTACTTGTAGAAACCATCTAGTATCTCCTTGTTCAGCTCCGAGAGGACATATTCAGACCGAGTTATGAAAGGCTGAAATCCCATTAACTTGTCTGGAACTTTTCGCGTCCTTGGTAAATGTTTAAGCCTCCACACAAGCGACTCAATGGTTGCAGGCGAACGGGCAACCACAATGGTACGCTGCTGGACCGATGGTGGAGTTGTGAACACTTCAGGACAAGGCGAAGTGGAAAACAGATCCTCGGTTGTACATTGCTGACATCTTCATCAAGTGGGGTAACGTAAACAAACTCATCATGCAACTTCGGTTCTTCAACATGGTTCTTGGGGGGTGATACATTCAAAGGAGAATCATCAATGTTCAGTGGCTGTGGCTGTGGCATTCATCCTCGCCTTTTCTTCTTCACCGGACTCTTCGAAGCAAGCTTCTTGGGTACGGCATGCCTGGGCGTGAGGACCTATGTAACACAACAAGTAGTTACATAAAGACTTTTATAAAACTTCAGTTAGTTCGGTTCTTGACACGCTAACTAACAACTATGAGACTAATGTTTTATATTAATGAACGTGGCCACTCAACACTTCCCATTTCTTTCATCATAGATAAGAGGTAAGGTTTGAATGGATCTTTCTTCTCAAGTTCGGTTATGATCTGTTCAAACAATGATAATTCAAACAAGATAGGAATGGGAAGGCTTGAGTTTCAAAAAGATAGAAATGGTAGAAAAAGAAGCTGTTGGATCCGTTCAAACAATGATAATTCTAGGCTTAATCAAATCTAGATAAAAGCAATGAGTATGACACAGATTTGATCAAATCAAGGCTTTTTCTTTGTTTAGTGTGCGTACCAACTGCTTTTCCTCATCTGATTGGGAATTGTTGCATGTCTTCGTGTATTGATCGAATGTAGCCTCAACAACGGATTTGAATTTTCTCATCTTGCCACGCAATGAAGTGATAAATCTATCCATTGATGATGTCGGGTTCTTATCCATTGCTCGACCATACGACCGCTCAATATTATCAAAGAATTCAAATACCTAATACAAACACGTAACACTTGTCATTTAAAAAACAGGTCCAAATATTAAACTTTGAAACTCAAAAATAAATGTCCTACTCACTCTTTTTTGAGTGACAATGGGCTCATGTTCCCCAGTTTCTTCTGGTATTGCTGCCTTGGGTGCATCATCTTGCCTTGGTCGGCCTATGTGCATTTTAGTATTTAAAGAATACCACGCCATATATTCATCGGTGTGCTCCACTTTGGATGACTTCTTCTCATGCAATACACTGTTACACCTCTTCTCTCATCGCTCTATCTTTGCTGAGTGTACAATATTGTAATTTGTCACGACTTTTTCTATGCGCTCTGCCCTTAGTAACGCCGCTACGAAGGTGGAGGAACAACCTGCCTTAAGACCGAACTGTTTCATGACCCAACCGGTGTTGTGCCTCTCTAGCACCCAAAAGAATATTAGAGGTGCGGAACATGTGAATGGGTACTCGTTTTAGGAACGCCTTGCCAAGCCTCTTATATGGCTGCCAGTCAAACTGTGGAAACGCGATATAGAATGTATTAGTTAGAGTATAAAAGCGGTGCATAAAAATCTCCAAAATAGAACAAACTGATAATTAACTTGATCACCTGCTCAGTTGTAAGGTTGTTGAGTTGTTTGCGTACGACTCTCAGCCTTGTAACATGGTGGATTCCTTCTAGCCTGTTGTACCATGTGAATGTTAAGGGGAAATGAATGTCATTATTTGGCCATGCCCAAGGCTTTATCGATCGACCGATTGCCATCCTCGAGTAGGCTCATATCTGTAAAATTGTTAAAAACATATTGTTGTTAGTGCGTACCAACTTTGTAAGAGACTAATGCATTCAATAAAACACTATGATTAATGCAAACCTGGAGCAGCTGGAGAGGGCCTGACAAACTCTTGAATGTATGTTTGAACGCATAACTCTCGTCTGTTGGGTCAATACCAACCAATTTGCCAACCAACATCGATTTTCTTTAGCCCAACCCACCTCGCTCCCTTGTTCAACTTTCTGTATAGGTTGGTCAGACAAGCGAGGGCCCATGCATAGGGTTTGAAATCCCTAAATAATTCAAGTGCATATGTGGGCACCCTAAAAGAAGAAACGTTTGAATTGATTTGTCCCGAAACCAAGAAAAATAGATAGGCTCTAGTACTGTAAACTTCCTACTCTGCACTAAGTTTCTTCTTCTTATTATTTCCTCTATCATCTTGGATCCGGAACTGTTGCTCCAACCATGTGTACTAAATGGATATTCCATTGAAATCTACACCCATCTGGGGTCGAAGGCCTAGCAATTCTTCACAAACATCTACGACATTTGCATTAGGGAATGTTGTATCGGTGATAGCTGGTCCATTGATCGGTAGTCCACATATATATGTAACATCTTCTAGTGTCATTGTCGCCTCGTCAATGGGAAGGTGAAATGCGTTTGTTTCCGAGCGCCATTGCTCCACCAAATCGGTAATTAATATGTGATCTATTTTAATCCACCTCATCTATGCAAGGCGGTATAGTCCGGACAAACGAACATATTCTAGCTGCTTCTTGCTTAGATGCCATGTCTTGTAATCAGGGTTAGTTGGAATGCATCTATAAATACCAAGCTCATGTCAAAATGTAGAAGAGAGCACGTCAAAAACCATGCATTGATATTCAATTGAAAATGGTAGATGATTTAGCAACGTACAATCCCATTATGTATGGTTGAACTAATATGCGTTCCCTGCTCATCAAATGTGGCATTTTCGTTTGCATTGTTGCTCTCTGCTTCAGACATCTGCTAGTTACAATCAGAAGCAATAATATTAACCCATAACAATATTACCTCAATCATTCCAACAATCCTCGTAAAGGTGTTTTGTTTCTCTTGAAAGATCAATTAGTCCAACAAACAAGATTGCTTGTTTTTCCCTTCCATTATTTGCAGGTAATTATTGTTATACTTTTTAGGACAGAATTTAGGTGCATTTCTTATTGAAAACTAGCCAACGATTTTACACAATGTAATATAATTACAAATCTTTGACTATGGATGAGAATTGAGTTGGCAGAATATGGTCTGTGCAGGAGGGATATGGCCAAATCCTGAGATTGTGAAATCTCTTGCATATTGGTCTAATATACCCAACAATTGCAAACAAAGATGCCTAAATTATTTAATTGAAAAGAGAGGGACAGACTGTTTGAGAAAAAAAAAATACAAAAAGAGGAAAAGTCAACAAAGCACTTAAAAACTACTTTAGGCATTATATTATACTACAAGAACACAATCATCATAAACTTTTCCACACGGTAAGGCATCTCCCTGTTCACAGTTTTTGCTTTATTGGTGAGTAACCTACCTGTGTAGTATGTGTAAATGCCCTCTGAGTGTATAACTCACATTAGTCATGTTATCAGTCAATGTCCTCAATCTATAGAAGTGACCGAAAAAAAGTCTCTAGTGCATTCTATACATGACCCAGATTATAATTTCAAGAAGTGATCGAAAAGAAACCAAATTACACTTCATCTAAAAGTGAATTTTTTTTAAAAACCTGACCATAGAACATTGGATATGAGAAAAAAATAGAATGAGTTACTCTTTTGGGAAAGGACATGTAAAGCATACTTGAATCATCATAAAAAAACAGTAGTTAAATAAAAAAAGATATAAATACACCTCATTGATTAACTAGCAAGGTCAAAGATAAGCAGAAATGGGAGAACAATCAAAGTCAAAAGCAAGAGCTTACAACCAGACAATCAAGCCAAGCCCTTCTATTTTCTTACTATACATCCTGCCACGAAAAAAATGTTGCAAAGATTGTAATTCTTTAATCTATAGGCTAATTCCGTTCAATAATGTATAATATACAACATGTTTCTTCATCATGAGAGCTTGTTCTGTTTTATAGTATTTTTTCTTGCTTCTACAGAAGTCTATATAATATTTTCATATGTTCCTAGTGTCTCCAAGTAATGATTCCATTCGATAATGTATAATATACAACATGTAAATATAATATGCATTTTCTCAAAGCATAATATACCCGTTAAAAATATGTGTTGACCACAAGGTCACTAATAATTTGGATTGTTTTTGTCAATTCATAAACATGAAAAGGCCAAGAGAATAGTTTTCCATTTTTCCTTTTGTTCGAAACCCATTGAATATCATTATTAATGATAGCTGAAACATTTAATGATAAATGCACAGCTTTGTTACTGCCTAGGTTCTCAAAAATAAATCTTATTTTGGACTACACATGTGATTCCTAATTTACATGAGCATTTGTCTTTGACAACCAGATCATGCATTTGTATTTAGCAACTGATTCAGAATCGGAAACAATATAAACCAGATCATGCATTTGTATTTAGCAAGCGATTCAGAACTGGAAACAATATAAACCATATCACGTATTTGCCTTTGGCAAGCGATTAAGAACCGGAAATAATAGAAAGCAGATCATGCATTTGTCTCAGCCCGTTGTCTTCCAGAAAAGGGCAAATGCCATTTTTCTTACTATGATGGGTAATGTTAAACAAGGAAGACAAAGACTCTTTTAGAAAGCAATTTTAGAGTGGAGAGTAGATGTCTCCCACGAGGAAACATTAACCAAACCAAAAGGCATGAAGACGCAATAAGAGTTTGTCCTAGATGATAGTCTAGTCAGAAATGGCCAAAAGGGAGCATCATACCTTTGACAAACCTTCGACAGAGAGGATGTGGGAGGAGACCATAGTTGGTAGGAGGGCAAGGAGTAGGCCAGCAGCCGAAGTGGATGTTGGAGGGAACCACAGTTGTTCGAGAGAGAAATGGGCGCAGACGAACCTGTATATGCAAATATACTTGTTGGCAGCAAAACACGAGGAAAACGCTGTAAGTCCATGGGGATCCGAACCCTAGAGAGGGGGTGAATAGGGTGAGCTCATTTTATGACCAATTTTAACAAATTTAACTTCTTTAAAACAAACTAGTCACATGTGATGATTTATCATACAATATGCGGAAGCTAATATAAACAATCACCACAAAGCAAGCACCATTACACAAGGATTTATAGTGGTTCGGCCTCAATGCCTACATCCACTACCGGCTTGTGATCCAACACCCCACCGGATTTCCACTATTTATGCTTTTCAATAGGCTAAGCAATAACCTTTACAATATGCTTTCCAAGGCTAAGCAATAACCTTACAATGATGTTTTTCAAGGCTTAACATCAACCTATACATTATGCTTTTATAGGCTAAGCAATAACCTCTTCAACCATAGGTTGGTTATCTCACTAATTTAGTGTCTTTAATACACTTGATGGAGATACAAATTTAGCTCATTACAATGCCTCTTAAATAGGCGGATATGGAAGTATATAACAACTACACACTCACACTATGGATGCAAAGATGAAAACATATGAAGTGTGTGTGTGTGGTCCTCAATCATTTTGAAAATGAAAGTTCATAAATGTATGCCTAAGGCTTTTGAAAGTTTTAGCTCATAAAACATTTATGATTGAGGAAGTAATGCAATCACATGTTAAAAGTAACAACTTGTTAATGATATCAAAGTTACACAAGTTGTATGAAATGGATTAGCTCTAAACATGTGATGCATAGGGATGTCAATCAAATCATCAATGAAGCTCAAAACATAAAAATAGATTTGATTGAAATTAGGGGACAAATCATATGTAATTATAAATACAACTTGAAAATGATTTACCTATCAAAGTGATGCAAGTTGTGAAACTTTAAAACAATAATACACATATGATTTGTAATGATGTTGAATCCAAAACATAAGATACATTTGAAAGAGATTTTCTTATGATGGAAAAACAACACCCAAAGATTCAACAAAGTATATGAATCATGTTACATATTTCATTAACATGATCTACTTAGATTTTCCAAAGTTAAGTACTACTTTGATGAATCAATGGTGATGTATCCAAAACAATAGATCTATTCAAAATATAGAATATGCTAAGGATACAACAAATCATAGATTAACATGTTACTAAGATTTACCAATGATAAAGCAAAACATGAAAACATATGATTTGTAAAGAGGTTGAGTCCAAAACATAAGATAGTTTTGAAAGTGATTTTCTCATGAAGGAAAAACAACAACCAAAGATTCAACCAAGTATATGGATCATGTTACATATGATTTCAAAGGTTTTTCATTAACATGATCTACTTTGATTTACCAATTCAAGTACTACTTGGATTGAATCATATGATGTTGTATCCAAAACAATAAATCAACTCAAAACATAAAATATGTTAAGGACACAACACAAACATAGTTTAACATGCTAGAAATGATTTACCAAAAATAAAACAAAAGCATGCAAACATATGATTAAGAAAGGAAGAGCCTACTTGGTGGTTTAACTTCATTAATCCAAGCTTTAGCTTTCCTAATCTTCCCCTTCATCCCTTGGTTCTCTTCCCTTTTGATATGCCTCAAATCCTCTCAAGGAGGGGTTAAAAATTCCCAACTTTTGGCAAGGGAAAGAACTCATATTTATAGGGAAAAGTGGCCAACGGCTAGTTCTCGGTCGACCGAGAAACAGGCCTCGGTCGACCGAGAACACACAACGGTCATATTTCTGACCGTTGGTGCTCCCAGGCAATTTTTGCCTGCAGTTGTCTCGGTCGACCGAGACCTGCCTCTCGGTCGACCGACGACACTGCCGGGACAACCCCCCTTTTGACAAAAAATCCAACTTTTGTCATTTCAAAGTTATTTCTTTGGGGGACCTTTTGGCCACTAAATCAAGCTTGGAAAACATGTTTTAAAGATTCTAATGGTTTTTAAAACATGACATAAAAAGCCTAAAAAGATTCAAAACTTTTAAAACAAAGGCTTGCTTGATTTCTTGAAAACTCTTTTCAAATGAAATTGCATACACAAATGATTCTTTTTGAGATGAAAGTATGCAAAGCTCAAACATAAATTCACAAGATGATTTTCCAATTATAATGCACAAGGAATTCGGTTTTCAAAAGAGTTTTGGGTTCTAAAACTAATGCATCCAAGTTTAGAACCAAAACATGCATAAAACAAAAACTTTTCCAAATCTAAAAACCAATGCATGTATAAAACAAAATTTCAAGACATTTTAAATCAATGCATGTGTGAAATATCAAATGACGCTAAAGTGCAAAAGCATCCATCAAATTGCAATTACAAAATCCCTAACAAACGCCTCTTTTGTTTTAATTTGTGCCTACCGCAGGGTCCCTAGGGACCCTTAGCGTCATAAAACTAGGGTCGTTATGGACGTTAGTTGAAAGTGCTAAAAAAATACATTTTTAGGCGAAATGACTGATCTGGTGCAAGGTCAGTTAAAATGTTCTTTTAGGCCACTGGTCACCTAAAGTGTATTTTTTTTATTTTTTTTTGTAAAATCCTCTTTTAAGAATGATCCTAATTATATTTCTATTAATTTTGATTTTTTTCTTTAAGCTAGATATTTGATATCACAACATATCAATTTCTAAAACATTTGATATCTTCTAAAACATTTGAAATCGGGAGATACTCCTATAAGAGATATTTCTTACATTAAATGAGAGATTAGTTAGGGGCCCTTACATCCATATCCAATACCAACAACTTAAATTTGAGGGCCCCACCCCCACCCCTGTCTCTTTATCTCTTATATAAAATGAGAGATTTCTCCTATAAGAGCTCCTATAGGAGCACCTGCCTTTGATATCTCCCATATTTATAAAATACACAGGGATAATTACTGTATGGACAGTTATAAACGTGACAATAGCCCCAAAACAATCCAAAAATACATATTTACCGCATAGCTGTTCGATTCGTAAGATATCGTAACTTGCGATATCCTACATGCAGGATATCCCACAATCACTTGAACAGTCCGTGTATTTATTTTTTCCCATTACCGTGGGACCATCAAACCACCATCCAAACCGTTGGATAGCTGTAAGAACTAGTATCACACCAAATTTGAACAGTTGACCTATCACGGTTATCAAGAAACTTGAAAAAAATGTGGCTTATAATTTACAAAACAACGTGACTTTCTTGTAAATTTCTCGATAACCGTGATAGATCAATGGTTCAAATTTGGTGCGATATTAGTTTTTACACTCATACAGTTATCCAATGGTTTGGATGGTGGTTTGGTGGTCCCACAGTCAAAGGGAAAAAAAAGACAGTTCAAGTTTTCCCACTTCTGATTGTGGGATATCATACATTCCGAGTACATCGCAGCCTAAAACTTTGGGCCAACAGGAGTTTCAAAAGGGGGAATTCTATTTGCACCCACTCAAAATGTTGAGTATCCCCACGTATTGAGCTCACCCACTGCAAAAACATAAAGTCCCCTTTTCTACTGAGCCCACCCACCAAAGATTACAACATTGCCCTCCTTCTTCCTTCTCTTTCTTCTTCTTCCTTTTTTGTTCTTCCTCATTTCCTTCCCTGCAAGAAGAACGACGTCATTTCCGAGCTATGGTGAGTGAAGCGTTTGAAGGCAGATCATCTTCTCTTATTCGTGAGCAAAGACAGATCATCTTCATCTCCCCCAAGTACCTCTTCATCTTCAACTTCTTCCATTTTTTGTTTTCTTCATTGTTAATCTTTTTTTAGGGTAAAAAATAAACATGTAATGCAAATGGATTGAGTGCGTGCAAATGGAATGGAGTGTGTAGTTGCAATTGTGATTGAATGGAAGGGATGTGAGAGGGGAGAAGGAAAATTAGTGATGGTTGAGATGCAAAATGAAAAATATGATTCACGTCTTGCACGGAAACGCAGATCCGTGCACATTTGAAATGCAGATCCGTGCACATCAAATGTGCATGGAAACACAGATTTGTGCACATTGATTGTGCACGGAGAGTAAAATCCGTGCGTTGTGCATATACATGGTGATTCAAATCCGTGCATTGTGCATATGCATGGAACTTCAAATCCGTGCAGATTGCATTCACACCGAGTTTCACATCCGTGCATGTGGAATGACGGGTTAAAACCACGCAGTTTCGGATATGCACTGCTAATGAAATCCGTGCACTATGTTTACTTATTTATTGCTAATCCAAATGATGTATATTTCAGCATGCCGCCAAGACGAGTTCGTCGTGGTAGTTCTTCGACCTCAGGGCGTGATGACGCTTTTAGTAGTTTATCGACCACGCGGGGTCAGAGTGGTATTGCGAGCTCATCCACCACAGATTGTCATAGGCCTACGGTGTCAAAGCGGAGACTCAAGGCTCGACAAGATCCAAGTCCGGATCCAATAGAGGAGTCAGAGGAGGATGTGGCCGCTCAGGAGGCTACAAATGATGATATTACTGATGAGGATGTACATCTGCTCATTCCAGAGGAGAGGGCGGACGAGGATCGTCACGCAGGTCCTATTCCAGGTAGTCTAGAGGATCTCTCTGTCCTTATTAGCTTTAGGACACACATAGTTATGTCGATATGGAGAGGGGAGGTATGACATTCATTCTGACAGTGTTAATGGTTCATTTTTCTTATTGGAATCGTTAGAATCTAATTTTAATATATTTTCTTACATTGTGCAGGATCGCGATGCTCTTAAGTGTATATGTCATTGGCCTAAGTTGAGATCATGGTATCTACCGCAGCCGGATGAAGATAATCATGTTCCTGGATTTCATGCGATTATAGAGGAGTTCGGCTTGGCGCCACTAACTATGCACTTATCTTACCGCAATATTGACCGTGCTTTGGTGTCGGTATATGTAGAGAGATGGCAGTTCGAGGCTAACACTTTCCATGTTTTTTATTATAATTACTAAGCCATGTTTTTTTCCGACATCTCGTGTCCATTGGATAAGAGCATCTCGGCTTCTGAATATAGTGTCGGTGGTGAAGACGTTAGTAAAGTCCAATGAGCACTCACTGACACCTGTAGAATCAACATCCTGGAAAAAAAATCAGTGCTAAATGACCCTGCTAAAACGCCCAAATGTTCGGCCAACATAAGATGAGCCATGTTGTATTGCATGGAAATACGGAGCTGTGTAATACACTCATGCATGGAAATCTAAAGCCGTGCAATACATTATGCACGGAAATCCAAAACCGTGCAATGCATTTATGCACAAAAATCTAGAGCCGTACAATACACGCATGCACGGAAATCCGAAGCCATGCAATACACTTATGCACGGAAATACAGAGCCGTGCAATACACTTATGCATGGAAATACAGAGCCGTACAATATACTTATGCGCGGCTCTGCAAATTTGTGCAGGACGCAAATGAATTTTTTTTTTTGAAAGCATGTGTCAAAAAAACAATACCTTCTCTTTATATATGGTCATTTGCTTGTCCATATTATTCTCTAAAACACGATGTGGTGCCTCGGAATGGAGATGTGATAGCTTATATAAAGAAATGGAGAGATGGATTGGGAGATGAATACTTCCAAAGTGGGACCTTTATAATGATGAGAAGGAGTAGAAGAAGAAGTATATGCTGTTAAAGGGAAATAAGTACAGAAGAAGTAAAGATGAAAGCCTAAAGAGAGGAGGAAGATGAAGTGAATAAGAAGGAAAAATGGACTCAGGAAGAAGCGGAGGGCTTGAAGAGAAGAGGAACATGAAGGCAAGTGTAATTAGGAATAAGAAAATTCACGAATGGATATTCTTGGAATTAAAAATAAAAAATAAAATGTGGGTTCGCTCCGTAAAGTGGGTGGTGCAAATAGAAATTCTCTTTCAAAAAACAGTAAAAAGAGAGGATGAGATTTCATGCTGCGTCTTTGCCGCGAAAACAATGAAATCGTTGCTCTCTTCCCGCCAGCTTCTCCAGCTAGGGTTGGGTTAGGTTAGGGCTTCGTATAGAAAAAAGAGAGACTGGAAGATGATTGAATTTGAGGTGTTGTTGAAAGAGACGACACGATCGTCGATCAGAAGAAGCTGATGGCTGCACAGACCGGAACGAGAGAGAGAGAGAGAGAGAGAGAGAGAGAGAGAGAGAGAGAGAGAGAGAGAGAGAGAGAGAGAGAGAGAGAGCAGACAAGATCCTAATCCACAACTTGCATTGCATGCAACCGATGGAGCTCTTCTATAACTACTAGGTCTTGTATCCCTTTTTCTTTCCCATCTGATGTTGTTGTTGTTGTTTTTTCTTGTTTGATTGGTATCTTGTCATTTGATTGTGAAACCCATGATTTCGAATTCTGTTTCTGTTTGTGGTGGGTTGATTTAGGGCTTGTTTGTGTGCACGGCCTAATTGCAAACATACTTTCTGCAGAAAATCCTTTGGGATCTCTTCTGCTGTCCCACCTCTTCGTCCATGCATTTCGGATTCTTCTTTGGTGTCTTTACACAAACAAGCCCTTAGTGGGGGTTCCTCTGTTTGGATCTTTGGAATTAGTTGAAACCTTTTGGGATTTTTAGGGTGCACATTTGGGTAGGAATCCTAGTTACAATTAGAGTTCTTTACACTGTTTCTAAAGACAAAATAGAGCTCTTTCTAGTTGGTTACTTGATTAGCAAAATGTTAACTGGAAAATGAGATGGGTCAAGCCTAAAAAAGTGAATCAGGTTGATCCCGACCGAACTCGGGTTCTGATTCGGATTGAACCTAGCTTGATACGCCTACAAGAGATATCGCATTGCAGTCCCAGCATTCTAACAGTCTAATATAGCATGTATGTGACAAGTTAGATAACGGTAGTTTGGTCAAGAACATCAATGGGTATTTTCTCTGAAGAAAGCAGTCAATGACAGAGATTCATAGCACTTCAAATGCAACACAGGCAGTCAAAGAAATATGTGTTGCACTTTGCAGTCCTCACATGGCAGTCCAGAATATGTTGTTGGGGTTGTACTCGGTCTCTTGGTCAACTGGGTACTCTGAGACTATCTATTGTTTTGCAGGGAACGGTCAGTACAAGTATCTATTATCCAGCCACAAAAATACTTAAGAAGTCTTTGAAGAAAATAGAGGCCCATGGTTACATAGAACTTCACCACTAGCACTCGATGCCTTTTTTATTCTGTACAAAATTTCAGTGGAGAAGATAACCCTTGTGTATTAAGCTAATGCAATGAATTAAAAATCAACTTTCATTTCTAAATCTAAATAACTTACTGCACCCCATCATACACAAGGACAAACGCCACTTATGACCGTGAAAGTGTAATGCCAGGCACCAATGCAAGGAATAAGGGCGTGGAGCAGCAGGAAACCCCAAACCACCAAATCAAGGTAAGAAAGCATTCCAAACCACTCTAGCCATGGAACAGTTAAGGAGGAAATGGTTCCCCCTTTTTGCATCCTATAGGAACATGAGTCAACCATTGGCAAGTCAATTGCACATGGGAAAACTATTTTTCCAAAGCATATGCTGCTTCATTTGCACTTGTGTAGACATGTGAAAAGGAATTTTGGATTGTAGATCTGCTTATTTAGTTGACCCCAGTTGATGTGACATGGCTTTGTCGATGAGACATGAAAAGAAAAGTAATCTCGACAAGCTCATATCACTTTTCTTTCTAGTAATAAATGCTAGTTGCCATGTTTCTTTTCTCTTTTTCCTTGACCACAACATTTCCAGTTCCTATTCAATTATTAGATGACCAGGAACCTAATCTTAAAAATCATTAGCACCTCTCACTGTTGGATTTTAGTTTCAGTAGATTCTTCAAATCCTCTTGAACTTCAAGCATCCATACTTTAAATCCTATTGAACTTCAAGCATCCATACTTAGTTGGCCTTCAATTTTCCGTGATTTTTTTTCTATTGCATTTCTTCTCAATAAAGCTGCCTCCAAGGCAGGAATTTAAAAATTGGCCAAGTCCGAGTCAACTCAGATGATGCTAGATAGACCCAATGACCTCACATGCGATAATAATGTGTTTCTTATTTTAGTTGATTTAGTTTCCTTATTTGATCAATGAGTTGTAATTAGGATTAGATTTCTTATTTCCTAAGTTGATTTTATTTACTTTCCTAGTTTGATTAGGTTTCTTAGCCACCAAGTTTTATCTTCTTATTTATATGCATTGTAAGTGATGGACTTCTTAGACTTTTGATTAATAGAATTTGTGTCTAGAGGTGCGTCCTCACGTTATTGTTTATTTAGAGACTTCTTATTGTGTCTGTGGACGTGCCCTTCGGTACTTCCACGCAAGTCGGGTCGGGCTCGGCAGAGTTCCCATTGGAACTCCATTTTCTTCTTCTCCTTCTCCTCAACAAACCCTCTCTCAAACCCTTTTTCCTTTTCTTCTCAACAAACCCTCTCTCAAACCCTTACCCAAGTAGTCCTCTCTCAAACCCGTTCTCAAGCCCTCTTCCAAACCTTAACCTAACAAATTTTCTCTCAAACCCTGTTTCAAACCTCTATCTATCTCCTTATTAACACTCAACTATACAGACAAAGCAGAAAGAAAAGCACACGCGACTCAGCTGAGTCGAATTTGACTCAGACTCCGTTCAAGCCGAGTTCAAGTCCGGCTTTTAATCCCTGCCCTAATCCTTAAATATATTGGCTAGCTTGATCCCATAAAATTCTTCCCCTTGATGATTTCCCAAATGCTTATCTTGCATCAACAAACTCCACAATAACTTCCTTTATCCTTCCCTTATTTTGAAAAGGTCCTACCTCCCATGAAGCTTTTATCCTTGAATGTTCTATTTTTTCTTTCATTCCAGATTGACCATAATGTTGCCAATGGTCCATCTTCCATTGCATCCTTCTCTTCTATTGTATAAGTACGGCCTCTCATGAAGCAATTAAACTATCTAATGTTCCTAATTTCATCTGACTATAGCGAAGACTTCATTCACAACTTTTTTCCAAATTCACAAAATGCAAACAATTGATCTGTTGGCCCATTCTCCTCATACATTGTACACGTAGACCTGCAATAGGAGGCAATATTCATGTGTAATGTAAGTTATTCTTTGTAAGAATCCTCCCGACGACTGTTTTCCAATAGAAAATTTTCACCTTTGGTGGAAGTATCTAGACCATGCTAGAGAGCAGATAGACCAGGGAACACTATGAGGGGAACAAATCATGTAAGAAAGACTTAGCCTAAGACTTTCCTGAGCAACCTACTCAAATGGAGTCCGGATCCCCTATTTCATCCAATCCACATTCTCCAGCTGTATAAAATCTCTTCTTTGATTTTTTCATTCCAAGGAAGCAATTGAGAGGTGATGCAGTAAGGAAGCCCAAAAGAGTCCTTGGCCCCCCACATGATGGGCCCAGCCATCCGACCCAGTCCTTTGGGTAGGTCGGGTCCATCATGTGTGCCCAGTGGCACTTTTGGGCTTCCGTACTGCATCAAGAGGGTGCATTAGCTGGCATGAAGTTTTATACAACTAGCGCCTGTGGATTTGATGAAACAGTATCTCCTTGTTTCATTGAAATAGGGGATCTAGACTCACTCAAATGTCTTCCCAAAAACAAAATCTTGACCCCCTCCCCAACTAACAACCTAATTGATGAAAACCAGTTGTATGTGGCCCAATTCGATCAAATCAAGGATTTGATGCTTACATGGCTGGGTGCGACCAAATCAGGACATCGAGGTCCCTGAACTAATATTCAGGCTCATAATAAGGACCTTTGCAACAGTTCATAGGATTATTGGAGCCAACAATAGGCCCAAACAACATGTTATCAAAGCCACATCTGCAAATATATACTGTGCCCCCCAGCTTGGTACACAGGGCCTGGCCCAATAGTACTAATTAATGAATAAGGGCTCATAGTCCGATACAACCATCGAATGTGGAAGCTCTTGCATTTTTTATTTTTTTAAAGGTATGAGAATAGACAGGATTTGCTGATTTTATTTTGTATGGATGGATGTATAGTTTAAATTGCCTTTACAGGTTCTGGTAACAACTGCTATAAAATCATAAAGGAGCAGCCTACACTTCACTTTTGCCGGCTTTTCTTTATCTTTTCTCCATAACAGTCTGTTTCTTGGATGTTTACAAGCTTATAAGCAGTCAGGAGAGTGGTTTCCTCTTGACTGTAGGTGGATTGCATGTGATTTGTGCTTGACTCTTCTAGCTCTATTGCTGTGTTTGCTATTTTTTTTGGTGGTTTTTGGATCATCTAGGTGTGGCCAATCTTTGTGTTAACCCCTCCTTCAAGTGTAGACTGATTCAATTAGGCTGGAGTTACCTTAGTTTGGTATCAAAGCAATCAAAGATAAGTTTTTCTATTGGTCTTTTATTCGTCTGCTTTCTTGACCTCTTTGCTGCCACATAGGTAATGTCATGCCCTGAGATTTGAGGCCCTTGGGACCCTCGGATTTCGTGATACAACAATCCCACTTCAAACATGTGGGGGAAAAAGATTAATAAAGCTTTTCCATAAAAATAATAACTTAAATATTACTCAATGCCACTAAGAGTAACTCCATCAACAATTATAAATGAAAATCACATTTAAATCAATATCTTACAGCTGATCCAATGGAACTAAATCATTTACTAAGTCAATTATGACTTAAAGGCTACTAAATACAAATATGACTTAAAGGCTACTAAATACAAAGGTGATGTGATGCGCTGCCCATGACCACGCCCGTCCCCGCAAGCAATCTATGATTCCTTAGGTTCTGGATTGACCTCAAAATTTGGAGCCGAATTGGCAAAAAAAAAAAAAAAAAAAAAAGAGTAAAATTCCACAAGGAAATGAACTATGAAACTGTAGCAAATGATTTTTTTTCTTTAGTCAATAGTGATAAAAAATTTAGGCTACGGTTCTTGAGTATGGATATATTAACAACAATTTCAAAGTCATGTGAATCTAATAAGACAATAAGTGAGGTAATCCGAATAACAAAAAACAAACTAATTTACAAATTGAACAATGGTGTGGCAAATTACCCTGAGCTAAGATAAGACATCTTTTCAGTAAACAAAATTTATAAAGTGTGCTTGCCCCCCTTTCTCAAATAACTAAGCACAAAGCAATATCAAAAGGGAGCTAGTTGCAGTCTAGTGATATCGCACAAAGGGGTTCCCATTCCCCAATGTCATACCCGAAAGGGGCTAAAATCTGCATGTGAGCTTTTCCATGTTGCGTTGCCCATCCATCACAAGATGTCTTAAAGGTTAAAGGTTTATGCTTCCAAAAGTTCAATAATTCTAAGTTTTTGATTTACAAAATAGTGTAAGGTTGGAAATAAAAATTACGAATGAAAATCAAGTTTTATCTAAATTCCAAAATCCAACCTCTAAATCCAATTTGTACACAACTCATGGGACATGTTTTTCAACAATGTTTCACTCCAGAATTTATGAATTCATTGGGAAAATATTAAGTCTACACGGGCATGATTTCGGTTTAAATTCGTTAATTGAATGGGAAACTCCTTAATTCTCAGATCTAGACCAATAAATGATTAATCAGATATCCTTAGGAATTCTAAGATTAGGGGTGCACATGGGTGGTTTGGGTCGTTTTAGAGGGGAAACCATCAACCAAACCGAACCCATCGGTTTTCTATTTTCCCAAACCAAACCGAACCGAACTGCTCATGTGCTCAAACTGAACCAAACGGAAAGGAACAAGTTCGGTTTGGTTACGGTTTTTTTTTTTTTTTTTTTTTTCACAAAAAAAAAATGGTAGTTCAATTGGTGAGAGACGTTGGACTTCAAAAAACGGAGTGAGCGTTTGAGTCTTCTTTAAGTAATTTTTCATATTCCTTTATATATTTAATAAAACTATATATATTTATATAAGAGGGTATTCAAGTGAGGGATTCCCTCACCATGTGTGGTGAGAGACTCCCTTTTTGGGAAGGTTTCAAGTACAAAAGGGTGTACTCCCTTCAAGTACAAAAGCCCTTTTATACTTGAAACCTCCCCAAAAAGGGGAGTCCCTCACCACACATGGTGAGGGAATCCCTCACTTGAATATTTCCCTTTATATAATTAGTTCGGTTGGTTTTCAGTTTGAAGCTCAAACCGAATCGAACCGAATGGTTTGAAGAAAATCCGAACCGTGACAGATCCGATCTACTACAAAACTGATCTGAACCACCTGGTTCGGATTGGTCCGGATCAGTTTAGCGGTTTAGTAGTTTTTTTTTGTGCACCCCTATCTAAGAATGCTAGGATCAGACACTTTTATCGTGCATCCAAGTACATATTAGAAGGAAAATGCAACTAAATTCTACGTTTAGCTTGCTGGAGGTAAGAATATAAAAAAACTCAAAGTAATAGGGAATAATCGTAAGGTTACTTGCCTCTTTTGACGATCCGATCTTTAAATCAACGGTGGATGATCAACCTGGCTCAGCTCGATCAATGTTGTGGGTCTTGGTGCTCAATAACATTAAATGGTAAGTGATGGGTTCCCAAGTGATGGGCCTAGGGTTGAGAAAGTATATTGATGGGTCTGATTGATTGAGCTTAGGTAATGTGGGTCGGAATAGTAATGGGTCAATATATGGGTTCTAGGTCAGTTGGGTACAAGTCGGGCCTTACCAAGTCACATGTTTAGGAGTTGAGGTGTTTGAAATAGCGAAAATGGTGTGGGCCATTATGATATACTAAGTTGAATGAGCGCCGGGCAAGTCAGGCTTGGATATGGGTTGAACCTTGCTACCGGGTTAAGTGGGGTTTAGGTAGATGTGCGAGGTGTGTTAGAGGCAGTGCTTGAATGGGTTTGGGGATGATTGGGTGGCTGTGTGGTTGATGAGCAGATTGCATGGAACCTATCTTATTTGCCTCATAAAATTCGAGTTTGAATTCCACAATCCTCCAAGTTGGACCCCATCTCAGCTTTAACTCATAATTTAAATTAGAGCCTAATCTTCTCGTAGAACAAAATATTTTGAAATTCAATTTCCTCTTATTCAACCTAAATCATCATGATAAAATAAATTTTTTTAATGGTATGATAAAATAATTTTCAAATTCAATTGAAAATAAAATCTCTAATACAATGGGTGGGGTCCACTCTAGAGCAAATCTACAGTCAAAACTAATCTATTTAGAAATTTAGAAATCGGGTCTTTACATCCTCCCCACCTTAGGAAATTTGGTCCTCCAAATTCTGCTCATCTGATGCCTGCTGCGGAAATAGGTGGGGATACTTTTCTTTGATTGTGTCCTTGGGCTCCCAAGTTGCTTCTTCCAAATTGTGGTAACTCCATAGTAATTTAACCATGGGAATGGTTCTCTGTTTTAGCACTTTCTCTGCTCGATCTAAAATTTGAACCGGTTTCTCAATAAAAGACCAATGCTCATGAATTTGAAGTGGCTCAAAGTCTATCACATTAGATGGATTTGAATGATCCTTCTTAAGGATGGAGACATTGAGCACATTATTTATATTTGCAAATTGGGGTGGCAATGCGGGATAGTAGGCGACTTCTCCAATCCTTTCAAGTATCTCAAAAAGTCTGACATACCGTGGACTCAGTTTCTCTTTCTTTCCGAATCTCATGACTCGGAAATTTCTAGAAAAACATGGTCGCCTACTTGGAATTCCAATTTTGTTCTCCCATTATCCGCATGCTCTTTTGCCTATCTTGTGCAGCTCGGAGTCTCTCTTGGATGATCTTAACCTTTGTCATTTCATTAACTTGATCTGGATCATACAGTCTTCGTTCACAAACTTCATCCTAACGGATTGGAGATATGTAATTTCTATCGTATAATGTCGCCTGCTGGTAACTATTGTTGCATGCAAATTCAATCAGACGTAGATGCTTATCCCAATCAACCTTAAATTCTAGCACACATGCTCTTAGTGGTTTTCTCAGATTAGCCATCTATATGAGGGTGGAATGCTATACTAAAATTTAACTTGGTTCTCAAAGCTTCCTGTACACCCTTCCACTATCTTGTTTCAAATAGAGTATTGTTTCATATAGAGATACTCGCTATACCTTAAGATAGCGGAAGGGTGTGTAGGAAGCTTTGGGGATCAAGTTAAATTTTAGTATAGCATCCACCCTTCAACAGATGGTTAATTTAAGAGAACCAATCAGATTTTAGAAGACATGCTTAGATCCTGTGTGCTAGAATTTAAGGGTGATTGGGATAAGCATCTACCTCTGACTGAATTTGCATACAACAATAGTTACTAAGCAAGCATCAAGATGGCTCCATTCGAGGCATTGTATAGTAGAAATTGCAAATCTCCAATCTGTTGGGTTGAAGTTGGTGAACGAAGATTGTATGATCCGGATCAAGTTAATGAAATGACAAAGAGGGTTGAGATCATCCAAGAGAGAGACTCCGAGTTGCATAAGACATGCAGAAGAGCTGTGGATTTATGATATCCAGATACTTGTACAAGCCCAATGTATCAATATCGGACCGATATGACACTTGTATTGGTACTTGATACGGGAACAAGTTTAACATATCATACTTATAAAGTCCTTTATTTCATATAGTTCTTTTAATATTTTTACTTCTCACTATAAAAAATGTTAGAAAGGGACAAAAGCAATGATAATTTTATTGATTCAAAAGTGATATAAAGAAAAAATTAGGACACCCATATCCATATCCGTGTCCTAAATTTTCAAAAGTGAGGAGTCGTATCCCCGTATCAGTGTCCGTATCCATAACCGTATATGGGTATCATAGATGTGGAGAGAAGAGACTTGAAATTCCAGGTAGGCAACCACTTTTTTCTAAAAGTTTTCCCCACCATGGTATCATGACCCTTTGATATACATTGTTCTGTCGTTCACCAATAGCTCGAGCTTTTGGTGTTTTTGGTTATTAACATACTATTAGAGCCGGGGGTCGCGTTCTCGAATCCATGGGACGTGTTTCTTACGTTGGTCATTTGGTGTGTTTCTGCCCACGTGCGGAACCCCACACATGGGGGGTGGGGGCTATCAGCATCCTTTGATATACATTGTTTTGTTGTTCACTAACAGCTTGAGCCTTTGGTGTTTTTGGTCCTTAACACATGGTTCAAAATAGTGGCCGCTTTGCATTATCAGCCGCAACAGTTAAGGCCACTACTCTATTTTGAAAATTGCGGTGCTACGGTCTAAAACTTAGTATAGCCAAGTAGTTTTAATTTACAACACTGTTTTTCTGATTTCTTCTACTCAATAGCCTTTTCTAATGTTGTCTCTATGCTTATATCATTCCAAATCACTTAAAAAACACAAGATTGGCTCTACACAAGATTCAAATTTTTTTACCACTTAAAAAATCCATACTGCCAAGTCACAACATATTGCCTGCTATGTAGCGTCTTGGCCACTGACCATTACGTCTGCTGCAACCGCTATATTGATCTTTGTCTCCCACTAAAGGAGTCATGAGATTTGGAAAGAAAGGGAAATTGAGTCCATGGCATGTTGGACTTTTTGAGATGCTTGAAAGGATAGGAGAAGTCGCTTACCGTCTCGCATTGCCACCCCAATTTGCAAGTGTAAATAATATGTTCCATATCACCATGCTAAAGAAGGATCATTTAGATCTGTCTCATGTGATAGACTTTGAGCCACTTCAGATTCACGAGGATTGGTCTTTTATTGAGAAACCGGTTCAAATGTTAGATTGAGCTGAGAAAGTACTAAACAGAGAACCATTCCCATGGTAAAAGTTCTATGGATGTACTATAATTAGGAGGAAGCAACTTCGGAGCCCGAGGACTTGGGAGAAGATTAGGCTTTAGTTTAAAATTTGAGTTAAAGATGAGATGGGGTCCAACTTGGAGGATTGTGGAATTCAAATTCGAATTTTGTGAGGCAGATAAGCTAGGTTCCATGCAATTTGCTCATCAACCTATTGAACAAACCAACTGTGCCCACCTCCACAAATACACCCACCATTACTTGAACCTATAACCAAAACTTATAACTGCTTGGCACTGCACACAACCACCTAATCAACCCCCAACCCATTCGAGTGCTGCCTTTTAATCCACCTAGCACATCTACCTAAACCCCACTTAACCTGGTAGCAAGGTTTGACCCATATCTGACCTTGACTTGCGTGGTGCTCATTCTACTTAGTATATCACAGTGGCCCACACCATTTTTGGTATACCCAAACACCTTAGCTCCTAACCGTCAACTGTGTGACTCAGTAAGGCCCGACTTGTACCCAACTGACCCAGAACCCGTATATTGACCCATTACTATTCTGACCCACGTTGCTGTATCAATCAGACCGATCAATATACTTTATCAACCCTATGCCCATCACTTAGGACCCATCACTCACCATTTAATGTTATTGAACATAAAGACCCATTGTGTTGATCGAGCCGGGCCATGTTTGATCATACCGGATCTAAAGCTCGGATCATCAAAAGAGGCAAGTAACCTTCCTATGATTTCCTAGTATTTTGAATTTTCTATATCCTTGCCTCTAGAATGCTAGACGTAGAATTTTGTTGTATTTTCTTTCTAATCTTTACTTGGATGCGCGATGAAAGGGTCCATTCCTATTTAAAAAAAGAAGAAGAAAGGGTCCGATCCTAGCTTCTTAGAATTCATAAGGATATTTGATTACTCATTGATCAGTGTAGATCTGAGAATTGATGAGTTTCCCCATTCGATTAATGACTTTAAACCAAAATCATGCTTGTGTAGACTTGATATTTCCACATGAGATCATAAATTATGAAGTAAACCATTATTGAAAAACATGTCCAATAAGTTGTTTAAAAAATTGGATTTAAAGGTAGGATTTTGGAATTTAGATAAAACTTGATTTTGATTTTGATTTGTATTTCTAACCTTCCCCTATTTTGTAAATTAGAAATTTAGAATTATTGAACTTTTAGAAGCATAAATCTTTGACCTCTAAGGCATCATCTAACGTATGGGCAATGCAACATGGAGACGCTCACACAGATTTTGGTCCCCTTCATGTATGACAGCAGGGGAGGGAACTGGGAACCCCTTTGTGCGCTATTAGTAGACTGCAATTGATATTGCTTTGATTTGAGTTACCGGTAATGCTAGCCCCGTGCTAGTTAGGGGGGAGGGGTGTCAACGCATAATTCTGGAAGGCACACCTTGTAAATTTTGATTACCAAAGAGATGTCTTATCTTAAGCTCAGGGTAATTTGCCATACCATTGCTCAATTTGTAAATTCGTTTGTTCTTTGTTATTCAGATTACCTCAATTATTGTCTTAGTTTCACATGACTTTGAAATTTTATTTAACATCACCGTACTCAAGAACCATTGCCTAAAATTACTATCACTGAAGGCAAAAAAAAAAAAAAACCGTTTGCTACGGTTTCATAGTTCATTTACTTGTGAAGTTTTACTCATGTGTTCGTTTTGCAAATTTTGCTCCAGATTTTGAGGTCGATCCGAAACTTGAGGAATAATAGAATGCTTACGGGGACGGGTGTGGTCATGAGTAGCCTTTATAAATATTTTCTTTAGTGAATGATTTAGTTTCATTGGATCAGTTGTAAGGCATTGATTTAAATGTGATTTTCATTTATGATTGTTGTGGGAGTTACTCTTACTGGCATTGAGTAATATTTAGGTTATTTTTAGGGAAAAGTTTTATTAATCTTTTGCCCCAACATGCTTGAAGTAGGAGTGTCACGAAGTCTGAGGGTCCCAAGGGCCTTGGATCTTGGGGCGTGGCATTTAAGCTAGGATCGAGGAAGAAAGAAAGATGGGTAGGAATATGATGCTCAGATACCTCAAAATAGGCAATGTATAATGTCCTTGCCATATCCATGGCGTTTCCTTCTCGTATTTGGGCTTCATATTAGGGATATGCCTGTTAGAGATACATGAACAAAGCAAGAAGCATACAAGAGAAATCTCAGTTGCAAGAGAATTGCATATGATTGTATTGACGATGGTTACATATATAACACTGTAGCCTAAATTAGTGGATCTGATTAAGATCTGATTACAAGATTACAAGCATAGTTAAGGAAACTAATATCTATCTAATATCTAGTGACAACTCATACAATGTTGACTTGTGGGCTGACCCAATACATGGGTTGTGGGCTGACCCATTGGTCAAGCTGACCTGCTTCTTTACACCCCCCTCAAGCTTTGGACGGGAGAAAGTGACCATCAGGAGCTTGGGAACTAGCTCCGAAAAACGAGAGGTGAAGTGGCTTTTGGTGAAAAAATCAGCTATTTGGGCAGCTGAGGAAATTTGGAAGAGCTTTATAGTACCACTCCGAACATGTTGACGAATGAAATGACAGTCAACTTCAAGATGTTTGGACTGTTCATGAAAGACATCATTTGTTGCTAGCTTCCGTGCACTTTCACTGTCCGTAAAGAGGGGTAGATTTAGGAACTAGAACTCCTTAATCACGAAGTAACCAGCGAAGCCAAATAATTTCAGTGGGTGTGAGATATAGCACGATATTCAGCTTCAGTGGACGACCGTGAGACAACTTCCTGTTTCTTGCTCTTCCAAGAGACGAGAGATGAGCCAAGAAAGATGGAGAAGCCTGTGGTAGAGCGCCGATCATTGACTTCTTCTGCCCAGTCGGAATCAAAATAGCCATGCAGAGTAAGATTTTGATTGGAGGAAAGGAGGGCACGGTTGGAACTTCCTTGTAAGTATCTCAGTATGCGCAGCACAGCAGCCCAGTAACTATGAGTGGGTCGTGCAACAAATTGGCTTACCACATGTACCGCATAGGCAATATCTGGTCTGGTAATGGTCAGATAAACCAAGCTGCCGACCACTTCACGATAACGAGTTGGATCAGAAAGTAGATCTCCATCAGTAGTTCGAAGCTTCAGATTATGTTCAATTGGAGTAGAGATAGGTTTAAGATCTGTGAGTCCAGCTCGTTGGAGAATTTCATTGCAGTATTTTGTTTGTGACAAAAGATATCCTGTGGGAGAGTAGGCAACCTCAATGCCCAGAAAGTACCGCAGATGACCCAAATCTTTCATCTCAAATTGTCGATGAAGAAAACGCTTCAAGGATAGAATACCAGAAGCATCATTGCCAGTGATAATTATATCATCGACATAGAGTAACAGGAAAACACCGCCAGATCGCGAATAACGAGTGAAGAGAGCGGAGTCATGAGCACTCTTAGAAATACCAATGCTGATAATGCATGTGCTAAACCGTTCAAACCAAGCACGAGGGGCTTGTTTGAGTCCATATAAAGCACGTTTGAGACGACACATAATGAGGAGGTCTCACGACGCCCGGAGGAGGATGCATATAGATTTCTTCTTGAAGGAATCCATTCAAAAAGGCATTCTTGACATCAAGCTGATAGAGTGGCCAATGTCTAATAGCGGTAACAGAGATAAAAGTACGGATTGTTGTCATCTTAGCAACCGGAGCAAAGGTCTCATAATCTACCCCATATTCTTGTGTGTAGCCTTTGGCAACCAAGCGAGCCTTGTAACGATCAACAGATCCATCAGATTTGGTCTTGATCTTAAATATCCATTTGCAGCCGATAGCCCGTTTCCCGGAGGGAAGAGGAACAAGATCCTATGTTCAAGTTTTTTCCAGAGCTGTAAGTTCTTCTGCAATGGCAGACCTCCAGTTCGGATGAGCAATGGCCTCCTTATAGGATTGTGGTTTTGCTAAGGTATGAATTGCTGCAAGGAACGACTTATATGATGGAGAAAAATGATCAGTACAAACAAAGCCAAATCGAGAGGGAGGGATTCTGGTGCGCACTGGATACCTTCGAGTTTGAGGAGGATCTTGCACATTTGGAGCAGAGGAGATAGGCTCGGGGTCAGGAGTAGGAGGTGGTGCTGCCGAGTACGAATGAGCAGACGGAGTTTTGGGCCGACGATGATAGACCTGCAGGAGTGGAGGAGAAGGTGTATCGGAGGGAAACAGGTCTGGAAAGGGATCAAGAGGGTACACCGTAAGTTCCTCAGGAGAAGGGGATGAAGTAGGTAATGTGTAGAAAGGTATATGTTCCAAGAAGGCGACATTATGCGAGACCCGTAACTTATTGGTTTTAGGGTCATAGCATCGATAACCTTTTTGTTCGATGCCATACCCTAATAATACACAGATAGTGGATTTAGGGGAAAGTTTGGTTCTCTCATTGTCATGCAATAGAACAAAATAGGTGCAACCAAATACCTTTAGATGGGACAAGGCAGGTTTACAAGAGAACAATTTTTCATATGGAGATGTGCCAGATAATACAGAGGATGGTGTTCTGTTAATCAGATAGATTGCAGTCAGGACTGCTACCCCCTAGAATTGTAGAGGAACATGTGAGGAGTGGATTTAGGGGAAAGTTTGGTTCTCTCATTGTCATGCAATAGAACAAAATAGGTGCAACCAAATACCTTTAGATGGGACAAGGCAGGTTTACAAGAGAACAATTTTTCATATGGAGATGTGCCAGATAATACAGAGGATGGTGTTCTGTTAATCAGATAGATTGCAGTCAGGACTGCTACCCCCTAGAATTGTAGAGGAACATGTGAGGAATAAATTAAGGATCTAGCAGTCTCTAGGATGTCTGTGTTTTCGTTCTGCTACTCCATTCTGTTGTGGTGTGGCAGGACAAGATAATTGAGCTAGAGTCCCTTGACTGGTCAGGTAAAAATGAAATTTGTGGGACATGTATTCGCCCCCTGAATCAGACCTGAATATTTTAATCCTCGTGTCGAATTGAGTGGAAACCATAGTGGAGAAAGCAGTGTAGATAGTATATAACTCAGAACGATTTTTCATCAAATACAACCATGTATATCTGGTGAAACTAATATCTATCTAATATCTAGTGACAACTCATACAATGTTGACTTGTGGGCTGACCCAATACATGGGTTGTGGGCTGACCCATTGGTCAAGCTGACCTGCTGCTGACCTGCTTCTTTTCAATGCCAATGGTGGCATTAGGGAGACATTTGCAAATCATTGCCTAACAGATTTGTATCTATCCATGAGAAGAGATCTGTCAAGTAAAAGTGGTGTTGATTCGTCTCATCGGTGTTCTGTGAAGTGTGAACTTGTTTCATTGATGAGGTTTTTTAGTAACTGGGGAGCT
Organism: Cinnamomum chago; assembly: GCA_038049695.1. Taxonomy (NCBI): domain Eukaryota; kingdom Viridiplantae; phylum Streptophyta; class Magnoliopsida; order Laurales; family Lauraceae; genus Cinnamomum; species Cinnamomum chago. The sequence continues at coordinate 78,846,497 of CP142454.1, forward strand.
TTTTTAGTAAACATTGTTGCATTCGTATTAATTATGAACTAGGATTTAATAAAGGAGTAGATAGTGTATCTGTCCAAACAAAGTTTTCATCTTAATCTGATGAGCCTCTTTGGTAGGTCCATCAAGTTAGTGATGATGAAATTCAGAATTTTATTTGCAAAATGGCTAATGGGCCATATGTTGCGGGTTCAGATATGAATTATGATGCTCTGTTTAGCTGTGACATTGCTGATAGTATTCATTAAGAAAGTATTTAACATGAGATGATTAACATTGGAAAAACAATTGGAATCGTGTTGGAAGCAAAGATGATAACATGATCACATCCTCCGCTGCTCCCTCGATAAAGATTTGGGTTGTAGAGAAGCTCAATCAACCATGATTTACTTATAGATCTAAAGGAGAAACGGGTGTTGTGCTGGTCCTGTCCTTCTAAAGTGTTTATATGCCATGGGTTTCTTGTTGGTTTTCATAATGGGTGTGCATGTTGTAGATTTCCTATCCTTGTGAGTGTTTATAAGCTAGAGGTCCCCTGTTGGTGGGATTGATGGCCAGATTGTGCTTACATATCAAAAAAAGGATAAAATGATGGCCATATTTTTGGTTGGTCTACTTGTAATCAAGTTGTGACATTGCAATAAATTACAAGTTACCATTAAAAAGAAGCTTCATGTGCAACATGGTTATCACTTCTAAGCATGACTTCAACCACTAGAGGCGTAAGACTAAAAGGAGACTGCCACATGACTAACCCGGTGATTTTTTGCGCAATCTCAAGAAACCCTCCAATCTTCATGCTTTTATTCAAACAATCAGAACCCTAGGTTACGGGGGTAGGGTTGTCCATGTTGGGATCTCCCATCATCATTATCCTCATTGGCGGAAAACTTAACCTTGTGTTTTCTTTTTTTTTCTCTCTTCCATTTGATTTAGCTTCCACTTTCTTTCTTGCTACATATTTGTCATTCCATTGAAGTTTTGCACCACACTTGAGCAATGATGCATCCATTCTTTGCTTGCTGTGGACTGCTTAAATTTCCCTTGAATTTTGTCAAAGCTGAAGATCTATCATCAATGTCTCTTGAGAAGGAATGTTTGGGTCCTATCTGCGTATTGTTCCCATGAGAGCTCACAGTTGATTACCAACAAAACACCACCTTTCCCCGATGTTGTCATCAACATCCACTGCTGATGGTTGTGAGGCCCCATTCTTATCAATTCCTTTCCTCCATTGTCAACATTAATCCTTTGCCATATAACATCATGTTGAATATCAGGAGTTCATTTGGCAACTCTTAAAATACCACACATAAAGAATCACCTGGAATGCTGTCACGGCCCCGCCCAAGTCAGAATGATATTGTCCGCTTTGGCCCACGTACGCGCGAAGACTTCCCGGGCGGTCACCCATCTTGGTACTGCTCCTGCCTGAGCATGCTTAACTCCGGAGTTCTTATGGGATCCGGGGCTACACGGCTTTAAAACACGTTATGTTGAGTTAACACGGGGTTTGACTTATAAGCCCAGGGGTTAGGACTTGGATATTTCTGATGTGGGACATGCGGAGACTCTTCATTGGAAGCCCATGGTTGCATGTTACGCCCCATAGTTAAGGGTGCCACTGATGAGAGCCTAAAAGATACATTTTAGGCCCCTTAATGAGGACTTGGTTATACCTTAGAAAGAGATTAATTAAACTAATTATGTTATTTTATTGTTTGTAGGCCCTACAAATGCAAGGAGAGAAATTCATAGCTAAAATGGAAGAAATCACAAAGCATGACAAAGAAGGAGTTGCAAGTAAGAAAGATTGCCAAATATGGGAGGAGACTCAAATAAGAAAGCAAAGCAAGAGTCCAAACATTCCTTGGATATCCAACATGGGTCCCACTCACCCCATATAGCATGCCAACATGGAAGGTCTTCTAATTGCACTATGATCCTCGGAATTCTCAGGGGCAGCAACTTGAAATGGTCATAACTTTCAACTCGAGTGTCGGATTCGTGAAATCTACGTACCGTTGGAAAGCTCTTTTCGAGTAGATATCCGTGGAGTCCAAGATTGTGTAAATCGGAGCTATATTGAGGGAGATATGACCTCGCGAAGTTCGCTGTGATGACCAGTGGGCCCGGACCCGACGGGAATCCGACTCCTACACGAATTGAAGACCTTTTTCACCCCAAAACTTATATATAGGAGCCCTAACTCGTTTTTGGGGATATTGACATCTTGGGAGAAGGTTTGAAGAAGGTGTTGGAGCTTTTGGGGAGCGTAGCCATGGCGATTTCATCGGAGATTCTTCGTCAATCGTCTTCCATGCGTAACTAACTCCTTATCTTTGGGTTGCGATGAAGCCCTAACCTTTTGTTTATGGTGATGTATAGGTTTAGGGTTTATTTTAAACGCTTTTGATTATATGACAAGATGCTAATTCATTGAATGGATTTTATGAATGCAATATTTCTTTCTTTGGTATTTTAATCTTGTAGATTTGAATACTAAGTCATATAATGATGCTTGAATGAATGTGCTTGTTAGATTTAGGATAATCTATGCCATAGAGATAGGTTATGCCCTGATTTACATCCGCATCCTTTATTTATTGACTCTGAAGGTTTGTAACCAAGACGAGTTTCTGTAGCGTTGACAATAAAACCCTAAGCCTATACTTGCCATTGTGCGAGGTTAGAGTGGATTCGTACCCTTAGATCTTTTCTCTAATTGAATCAACCCTATCTTTTACTTTGTTAATTTAGAAATCTTTAATTTGTTAATCAAAACCAATCAGCCCATTACTTCGTTTTCCAATAGAATTAGTTTAGGAATTTAGGAAACAGCGCAACTTAGCCTTTTTGTCCCAGTGGATACGATACTCCCAGACCGAGTTCTCACAAATGCTCTGTCCCTTTGGGCTGTACTTTTATTCATTTTTCTTATTTTTTGTTGGCTTCTCACTAGTCGAGCCTTCCTTCCACATTAGCAATGTCTTCTTTGACCTGTGCTGTTGTGCGCAATACTTTTTGCCATACTTCTTTATGGCTTAATTGGTCTGACCTAGGCAAACCATGATACTGTCCATTGCCTAATAACAGGTTAGCGTCCATTGACCATGTGGGTATTAGCTTGCACATTGTAGCGTGCTTCCCATTCATAAAGTTGTGGTTGTCTACGAAGGATATTCTTGACATCTATTGAGATTTTAAATTTACACCATATGCATCTTCATACTCGCTGATCTAGATGGTCACTAACCCTTGCTCTGTCCTTGATAATAGATGTGCTTTCACATGTGCAACCCATAGGAATCTGGATGTGTTCCATACAGCATTGTAGCCTTGTCTGCCAGTTATTGAGAAGCTACCTTCATGCTAGTTTGCCATCGTTTGATCAGATTGTGGTGGTGTTAGTTCCCTATTCAGATTCGTACTCTTCCATCTAAATTTCTTCCCAAATTTTCTCTACAAAGTGCAAACTCACTATCATTGTTATCACAGTGGTTTTTCTTTCTTCTTTTTTTTTTTAATTTTTTTTTTTTAATTTAAGATACTGGGCAAGTAACAACAAAACAGAAGAACCTTAGGGATTAGCAAATTGCCAAATTCCCATGACTCTTCGAAAGGCTATGTTGTTGTATAGCATTTGATGCCAGAGGGACTCATGTGGGGCCTAGGAGAAGCATTTCATGAGTGACATTTATCCAAGCTGGTGTGACACATCAACAAAGAAAGTACAAGGTGTCTTGTCTTACCAGCAAGGTTTTGGACTACTACACCCAGTAATGATCAAGCGCTCGCGTAATATGTAGCTCTGCTGTCAAACTAATTTTAATGATCCTTTCTGGGAAAATTACTCTCACACTTGAGACTATATTCCCTTTTGTAGACCTCATTAGTTCAGCATATGGTCTAATGCAATTGGAAATGTTTTTACTTGATTTAACCCTTTTATGAATCCTTCTGTCAAAGCTTGCTTCTTTTCCACAATCTAGATTTATATATTAATTTAACTTGTTTGCAGCTGTAACTATTCCAATTCTCCATGAACTCGCGATCTATCTGTAAATATTCTTTTCCTGCCTGTGTGAACCTCATTTACTAATTTATTACATGTTGGGTTAAGACTAATCATCCATAATAGTTTTGTTTGCTATGAATCTCATCAGTTGTCTGTGTTCATGGTTCGGTTTTCTAAAAATCACAGGTACCAGATGCTTTGAATTGCAGGTCTGTTCTGGGCATGTAAACGTTTGCAGAGTATGTAGCATGGAATTATCAGTGGCAGATGGCAATTTTCTTTCATTGTCATTCCAACGTCAAATAGAGTATGTAGCATGGAATTGTCAGTGGCAGATCTTTTTGTAAAATAGTATCAACCAGTAATAGTTCCCTTTGATAAAGTATCATCATAGATCATGAATTGGAATTGGAGTTGAGTACTGTAAACATGTAATGATTTTTTTAGTTGATCATCTATCAGATAAACAGGCTGGATTAGATCCTGGCAGTCCAAGAACCTTTGCATCCTTGTCCTTCTGAGAAGTACTGTATTATGATCTGTCTAATGTGATTACCATCATGATGTAAAGCAATCACCTTAGCTATGCAGATGGAGGCCATATGGGGTGAGGCCCATTTACAGACCCATCTTCAAACACCTTTTTTTTTGGATTGTACACTTGTTACTCTCCATTGATTGGCACTAGACCTAATATGACACTCTTTATTCCACTGTTTGATTTACGGTCAAATAATACTGTATAGTTAACCACTGTTGATCGTTGGGATCAACTGAATCAGAAGTTGGAAAATAAAATTGCCTAATTTGTGTTGCCTTATCTATGTTGAGCTCTCTAGATGGCTTTTCTCCCCATGTTGGCATGCATTCAAGTGATGCCCACTGCATCACTTGTCCTGATGTGCCAATGAGAGTTGGCAAGGGCCTTAAAAGTAAGGGGACACAGGTTTGAGCTCTACTAGGAACAGGAATTTACATTCCAGCTGCATTCTCAAAGGTAGGTTAAAATTAGGTAGTTTACTTTCTAGTTATCCAGTAAGAACAGGGCCTAGGTATCTGGCCCATTAAAGGCTGATGGAAGAAAAAAGAGTGTCCATCACTTGGGCTGTGGTTCACAATTAGAGCTGATCTAGTTGCCCTGTTGATCGCCCAGTCATACTGATACTCCTGAGACTAAACATGAAGGGGGGGAAAGTTGTCTGGGTTTCTCAGTTGGATGCATGGATTCTACCATAAATTCCATTGAAATGAGAATCTTTCTTGATGAATCTTGTGCTGTAAAATGTTTGCAGTTCGATGGCCTATTTTGATTCTCAGAATTTGGTTACACTGTACCCAGATAACCTGTAGTTCTATGTCACATGTTATTTCTAGTTGCAGTCGATTTATTTCCAACCCAGGTTTGCCTTACATTGATCCAATAGGGTCCTAAGGGAACATAATTTGGTCTTATGAAAAAGAGATTATGGGCCTGTTTGGATACGCAAAAAATAGAATAGAGTGGAGTCAAATGGGCTCTAACCGTCTAAAATTCCAACTCTACCCTATTTGGATGAGCTTGGCTTGATAGATGAAGTAATGTTGTGAGCCACATGTACTCAATTTTACTTTAACTCTAAAAACTTTCATTTCCTTGAGTAAAAGTAGATGATATTCCAAACATTAACTTCAAAATAAGCATCCAAATGGAGTGAAGTGAAGTACTCTACTTTAACTTAAACCTATTTCTCTTCACTCCACTCCACATGTGAAATCTACTTCATTTTACTCCACTCCTCATTTATCCAAACAGGCCCTCAGAGATAAGTAAAATCAAACTAGCAGGTATGGCCCAACCCAAGCTAGGCCTGGGCCTGTCCTATGGACCACAATGGGGGACAGTGATAGCATTCAGGACAATGTTATGGGCCTCTTTAGAGTAATATCTGTAAGGGCTTGGACATAAAATAAAAATAAAAAAGAGTTGTTAGATCAAACCCTGGTCATGATGGGATGCAGTGCCCAGACCATCATTATCTGGCAACTTCCACAGATCCACTCAAACCAGATGATCCTAACAGTTTTGATCTAGTCAGAAATGGACATAAAACAAGCAGCAAAGATCCATATATCCCAAACCAAAGGATTGAAGACCCAAAACCCATTTATGACAATGGAGTGAACCTTACAATTTAGTCTATTAAAGGCTCCTGCACAACAAATGGGCATCAATTTCTCTTTCTGTGTGGGCCAAATGTGCCTTATCCAAGGAAAGAAAGATTCGGCAAAACTACCAGATCAGCTTATATAAGCTTTTACCAAATGGTTGGCAGAACAAACTCCCTGTACAGGAAAGACTTATCAGCTATTGCATATGTTATTTATTTGGAAGTAAGGTGAAAATGGAATTGAGGACAAAGCTATAAAAAGACAGGACTGACGACAAGAATACCTTGTGCCAGTCATTTTTGTAGTTGAACAAACAGAAAAATGGAATCATGGCAGAGCATCTGTTTGTCCTTTTTGGATAGGGAAAGGTCAGTACTGGTCTAGTTGGTGGTGGGGCAGACTTGGGACTACTGAAATGAATGTTTCTAAGACCCCAAGTAAAGTAAATATTTTTAGTAACCTATATTGCCGACTTCCCCTTCCTGTCATGTCAGTCTAGGCCCCTAGGCCATGCTAAAGTGTTCAATTCATTTCAAAATTTAAGCTATTGGGGTCAATCCTTTGTTGAAGGGTGAGATTTATACCCTTAAATGAGGGTGTTAGGCTACTTCCATGGTCCTTTGGTCTAGCATATTTTCATACAAGCATGATGGAATGTGGGAATATTCTTTAGCCTACAGTGTTTGGCAGATCTGCACAAATCCTAATTTCAAAGACACACTTCTGATTTTTTTAGACAATAACATATCAACCTCCATAAGTCCTAACATGTATTTTCATATTTTCAGTGACACCCATCTGTTTTTCCTTGACATTTACAAAGAAATCTTTGCATGATGGACTGATTTTTCTTATGACTGAAATGAACAAGGGTGGATTTGCAAACTTCCCTAGTCACGTTCATTATCATTATCAACAACAACCATTATAATGTGGTGATTCATGAGAATGATAGGCTACTTCCCATTGGTTAGAATTTGACATGAAAAGAGATCCTTTTAAAATGTACCCACCCTTTTGTATATGTGCCCACAATGGATAATTAAAAACCCTTCAAAAAGTTTTTTTTTATAAGATAGGGTTCCTAACTCTTTGGACCAAAATAATTCCTACGGGCTTAAGAGAAAAAGCCGAGTATAAAACCATAAATTGAAGTTTGGCCAACCCCCATAACAATAGCACATCATACACATGCATCCCAATGTATGCAGGTGGGGTACTATAATATATATAAAAGCAAAGACCCAGTTCTCAATAACAATCACCTAATATCAGAATGGCAATCTAAAGTGGATCTCTTCATTTTTAATGGTGTCACATGTTCCAAATTGATGAAATAAGTTAGTTGTGTAGTGGATCACTGTAATGGGTTTCAAATAATACATTGGAAGGGGTCGGTTGTCAGGTCGACCTTATGGCAGTTGATTATTTTATTTGTCACGGACTACCATCTATTTGTCTATCTTTTGATCTTGTATAATATATTAGACTTGATATGATCATATGATGAGATATCAGAAGGTATACATTGTTTATATCTTGCAGAAATCCAAGCTCCTTTCCAAGAGGCCAAGAGGCTTTTACTGCCAAAGAGTCTATATATATATATATTTTTTTTCTCTACTGGTCCAGTTGTGCTGTCATCTTGATTCTGCAGTGGCAGTGGAGTAGGACATTCTGATAGAGAGGATAGGATGGCTCAGGCCCAAATATTTTATGGGGCATTCTTGAAATCCGAACAACCCAAAATTAATATCTTTTAATTTATGGGTGACCAAATTTCACCATCATTTTTGCTAAACAAATGGGCAATTATATCATATGTTTTTTTATTTTTGTTTTTATGGGGTGTCAGGACTCTTTGAGAACCGACTATTCTTCCTGAAAACTACAACCTTTGGTTTGTGAGTCGTGATCTCGCTGCTCTATGTTAAACATAGAATTTGACAAGGCATCTGGATTGTTAGAGAACCGACCATTTTCCTAGACATATGAAGTCTCTGGTCCCCCATGCATTGGATAAGTCTGACTTTTAGCTTGCAAGTAGCCCCAGGGAGAGAGTACGAGTTTAAAACCACAACTTCTTATTTTTAAGTCGTGGTAGTCCTATGCGCTACCCTATGTTAAATATAAAATCTGACTTTTTCTTTATTTTATTCTTATTAATAAAGTCTTTGATGGTGAAATAAATTAGCTCAATGACAACACATGTGGGTTGTGTGGAGATTAATTTTTTGAGAGCGATTTGATTTGATTTGATAGGCAGGCTCTATTAATGAATTTAGTGGGCCTGAACTAATGGGTGGTCAAGATTTTACCTTGACTCATTCTTCTACTGTTGTAAAAGCCAACACTCTCCCACATCAGCTCCCCCTTGTGGGTCCCACCCTGCAAGACAGGTTCAGAGACTTTATTAGGCACTGTAGTCCATCTCCCTACACAAAAAATAAATAAATAAAGCTATTTTGAACCCATTTTGAACCATTCTACACTAGAATATTCTGATCTGATTGTGAACCCATTTTGAACCATGCTTGTTGTGAAACTCTGATCTTATTGAAATAAAGCTAGTTTGAGTAGATCTGTTTCAAATAGAATTGTTCTTATTAGAGTTTTTATTTTATTTTATATTTGATAATCTGATTAGAGTATTTTTCATATAAATCATTTGATTAGATACATAGTACATCTCTAATTTAGTTGAAAAGCAAACCGATAATATAGTAGAAGCAACTCAGGCAAACTTGTTATATGACAAAAGTTATACGTCCAAACTTATTAAAATAGCAAAAGAGAAAAAAAAAACAAAATTTATCTCATTACTTTAGATTTTGAAGTAGGATGTACTTGCTTCACTTTCATTTATTTTTAATGCTCATTGTTGGTTTTTAAAAACCTAGGCAAAAGTGTTGAGTAGACCCTAATTATTGACTTGTCAAAAGGCACCTTAGTGATTAAAGGCTCCACTTAACCTTTTTATTATTATTTTCAATTAAGTAGAGATTTAACATTTGTGGCCCTATTAATTGCTGATAGGGACAGTTAGGAATTGATCCAGGGCTGTTTTGCCTTGATAATTAGAGAATTGTGCAGTGTGCGTGTAATATTCAATAGAGAAAAAAAGATTAAAAAAAAGAAGAGAAAAGATAAATAAAAAGAAAAGAAACCGCTTAAATACAGGTTGAATTTGGATTGAGTAACCCTAAGGAATAGCGCAGCTGGCTAGGACTACAGCTCAGGAATTAAATGTTGCAGTTTCGAATCCGCACACTCTCCCTAAGGCCACTTGCCAAAGCAGAAGCCTGACTTACCTAGAGCGCACGGAGGAGGAAGTAACTGCTTAGGAGAATAGTCGGTTCTTAAAGAGGCCGAACATCCTCGTCAGCCAAAAACTGAGCTTGGACATCCCGGCCCGGCCCGGCCCACTCCCACCATTGAGAAAATAACTTCTCTTGAGAAAGACAACTTGAGAAATTGCAGAGAAATTAGCTGTTAAGCACGATGGTTCACGTGACACAGGCACCCCGTAGGAGGGTTGGGTACCAAACCCTAGTTCAAGCACCATGAATTTCAGTGTATATTAAACAATAACTAAAAACATTCACACAATTTAAGAGAACATTAAACAAATTAAACAAAAAATTAAAAAAAAATACCCACAGACCCTGAACCCATGGTCTCATGCAAGACAAGGCCATTGAAATTCAGATTATTCAATTGAAATGAGAACCCTATAATAAACACTACACACCATTCCATCCCCATTTTCCTAACCAACATATGCTTGTGTTGCAAGCATGATAAGAAACCAATAAATATTGGGATTAATAAATAAATCACTTTCGAAAAAAAAAAAAAACCAAAATTATAGTAAAAGAGAATCTGGATCCTTTGAGCCCAATCCAACCCTAGAATTCATTGATAGGGCGTACTTTTAAAACTTAGAACCATCCTTTTACATTTTGCTTTTCAAGTGCATTTTTTGAGTACCCCAGCCAAATGGGTTGGGGCCTAAGAGAGAGTCGGAAAACAGCTTGCACAATCAAGTATTGTTCCTAGGATTCGACCTCTGGGCATTCAGATAAGAACTGAACCTCCTTGCTAATTGGGTAAAGAGTTGTTCTTTTTTAAAGTGCATTTGTTAGCTGAAATTTAAGCAACTTTTGCTGAGGCAACACTATAAAATCGTCAAATATTGCCCCATCAACAGATTTTACGAATCCCTACCATGCATCAAATAAGAATATGAAGAATTTAAAATGTCAAAAGTGACATTTTAAAAGACCGACTTACGAAATCTCAAAGGACCTTCTAACATTATTGTAAGAAAATCTTTCGAAAAAATGTCCCTTGGTCAAATAGTTAGACTTACTTTTAAATTGATCAAGAACAAAATCTAATGGAGAAATAGTCCCATCAAGTATAAATATCACGGGAATACTCTCACATTTTGGGAGTATCTCCGATAAAAAATCGAAAAATATGTGTGAGTTCGAGCTTCTAATATTAAAAACAACGAATGGGTAGGACCCACTTCAAACTTGATTGTTTTGGTGCAGGGATAACGAATGGTGGGAGGATTGAAATGGGTCCCACATGGGGGGATGGGGGCCAAAAGTGGAGTGTATCCCATGAGTACGTAGAAGGAAGTGGAAGTGGAACACAAGTCCTCGTGGGGCGTTTGCTGACCTTAGATGTTGAATGGGAAGGAATAAAACCAAAGCATGCAGAGTCATTGGAGAGAGAGAAGACACATTGGCCCACGTGAGGTGGGCCACACATCAATCAATCCTCACGTGTGGTGTGGGGGACACTTGAACGGCTGCGAGTGTTGCGCCTTTTGGAAGGCCGGGCCAGAACTCGTTGACTACAAAAACCCAAAAAAACACAAACCACGATACGTTTTTAGTTTATTTCTAATCTAATCTTAAGTCTTGCTACTAGTCTTACGAGGAGGAATTTTAGGGCCCAGTGGTGTCACCATTTGGTCAGGTTGGGTCGGGTTGGTTGACTCTTTTTTAAGGTTTGAAGGTGATGGGTGTAATGTATGTGTATCTTCAACCAGACCAACTTAAGTTGACCCATTTATTTATTTATGAGTCACAAATAATAAATCCTCCCAAAGGTTCACCCTACTTAATCTTACTCAATGAGTATCTTTTAATTCCGAAGGGTAGGGTTAACTTAGTTGACTTAAGACCACAGTTTGCACCCGAAGGTTGTGAGTTCGAAAATGCACTATCACACTTGGACCATAGGGGAGTTTACCCAACTTCCTTCTGGGTCAGGAGGGATTAGTCCAGCCCAAAGGGTTGGACACCCTTCGATAGCAAAAAAAAAAAACCTCATTCTCACACTTTTTTTTTCTTTGTTTAGAAATGGCCCCACTAATGATCCATCTTTATCTTCTCACACACACCCACACCCACACCCACACCCACACCCACACCCACACCCAATTTAACTATCAAATATTGTTTTAACTTCTTTTTCACAAATGGGATTTCCCATTATTAACTATTGAATCTAATTAAAACCCTTAAATTCAGGGGTTAGATTTTGCATTCCTTTTGGATCCTAAGCATCAAAGTGGTTAATGGGGGCGTTTTAGTTAGAAAACATCTGGTAGTGAAAGTTTCAAATCTAAACTGAAGAAGTTGTGATCAGTTTGGAACTCGCGAGTTATGTTTTTTTGGAAAATTTCAAGTGAGACTATATTGTATTTCCTTTATGAAATTTTAAATTATACGGAGTCATATGAATGCCAACTGTGGCTGTGAATGAGAATATATCTTAAATTGTCTAAAAAGTGCACAATTTATTCTTTTACATCAAACTATTCAAGAAACATGGAGAGTATCTTTAACTAATACTATCATATGAATTGTAGCTTGATTTTGAAAAAAAGTTATCCAACATGATACAACCTAGACCATCTTATTCGGTGAAAGTTTGACTCTTGAACTTGAGACCAAATCATGTTTCGGTCATTTTCGTATTCTAAGTTGAGAAAATTCATACTTTTGGAGCAAATTCTTGTCATATTAAAGGCATTCAAATTTGAAAAATAGAGAAGGGGAGGACCAGTGTAGACCTCAAAGGAAATGAAGGGAAAGTCATATTCAGAGGCAGCATTACAATCCCAATTGCTGCATAGAGCTTATCGCAGCTCGAAAAATTAGTCTCAAACTCGTGATAAAAATAAGTGAAGGACAATTTTGTCCACACTTGCGAGCTCGAAACATTACTCGTGAATTCATGAAACAACAACCTAGGGCATTTGGTCCCAGAAAAAGGGGGCAAAATAGGAGTGATTGATTTGACAATACATGCATATGAGGACTGATTTCTAGATATAAGAATAATTGAGGTCTTTTTTTCCATAAAAATCTAAAATATAATAGGAAGGTTACTATTTTAATAATATTAATTTTATAATTACTTTTGATTTGATGGGTTAGTAATATCTAATGAGAATGATTTTTTGTGCCAATGGAAAGCAAAACTACCCTAGAAAAGGCTTTTTCTTGTAATTTTTTGGGTTTTTTAAAAACATATTAAAAAAGGACTCTGCAAAGTGTGCAGTTAGGGTTATCAATGAGTGGGCTCTATGTTTAGGAGATCTGCAAGTTTGAATTAGGCTGTCAAACTTGAATTCTCCAGCTAAGCCCCCTCTGTTTTTACCAATGGACCACAATCTATAAGCTGGTCCAACCAACAACAGCAAAAACAAAAACAGCATTGATTAGAACTGAGACTGTGCCATCTATTGCAGCAACTGCATAGTAGAAACAAGACAAGATTAAATACAGTCAGTCAAATGTTTGGGGATAGGATCAGAAACTCCAGGCAGTGGGGCAGCTTCTTTTTCCAAACTTCTTATAGAAAGTGTGGTCCACCCTACCAGTGATGTAGGGTCATCACAAGACACCCAATTTCTCATCTCAAATCATCTCATCTCATTTTGATTGCCCCCAAAATTTCTGTGTTTTGGGGGGGTGTTGATGTGAGGGTTTTAAAAAGGCTAATTAAGATCCAAGGCACCAATAGGTGAAACATTAGCATCAGTAGCTGGATAGATGACGTCATCTCTACTCGGGTGTTGTTGCTTTGACCCGTTTGCCGCAGTAAAACCCGCCAGCCTTCTCGCCGTACTGGTTGGTCTGTGACGTCAGCCTCCCCAACCCCAATGTTTTCTCACCAATTTCTCCCAAAATAATTTCTCGCGATATTTTGAGAATGTCCCTAGCAATTGTAGAAAATTTTTAGCTCCCCTCCTTGCTCCAAAGTCCACCTTTGTTTGTGTAAAAGGTGGGATATCAAAGTTGCAAAATATTGGGTTTGGTCTTAATATAATCAAAAGTTAAAAATGTTGTACATGTTTTTTTTTTTTTCTTTTTCTTATAAGGTAAGGTCCAGCCCTTTGGGCCAAATAATCCATACGGGCCCAGGAAAGAAAGCCGGATAAAATTTCCTTGTGGCCCCAGTGTGATAATGCAGTTTCAAACCCACAATCTCCGGATGTAAACTGTGGTCTTAAATCAATTGAGCTACCCATTAGGGTTATCATACATGAAAAAAATGTTGTATATGTTTGACGTTATGATTTAAGAGTTAATGGAGTGGCATAAAGTATGGAGACCAATTGTTTGAAACCACGTCAGATTTACCCGAGCAATTGTTTGAACAACCTCATATTTACCTTATGTGTGTTTGTGTAAGTTTAGTGGGCCCCACTTGAAGGAAGGAAAGGACAAACAATAAGCTTTCATGTAGGGATTTCACTTTCTTTTAGCATATTTACTGTATAAGTGATTTTGAAAGAATTCACTCAAACCAAATATAAGTAGTATTGATGTGGTGCCTTCTATTTAAGTTGAATGAAACCGCTTTCTTTAAAGTGGGTAATGGAACATAAGAAGTACAGAATCCATTTGAATATAGAGAAAAGGTACAGAAAATTGTATGCAAGTGCAAGTGAACATTGTGGGTAGTTTTCTTGACTGCCAAATCAAATCAAGTCCATAGTGCCTTTTTTTTTTCTCTTTCTGTTTTTTTCCGATAAGAAGGATACCCATCAACCCCCCTTCACTTGATCAGTGGTAAACCCACGGATACATAGAACCACCTACTAACCCTCTATATCGGATAAGACATAAAGGGATTCGAACGCAGAACCTCCAAGTTAAAATTAGACTTCCTAACCACACGAATATATCAAGTGTGGGTTGATAAATCAAGTCCATAGTTCAAACACTTCTTTCTATATGTAAGGAGTTATATTTTTTATTATACAAATTTTTTTATTTTTTTTTGTGAAAATGTATCTAATGCCAGTTAAGTGAGTGGAAAACAACCACTTCATCTATCACTTGAAACAAAATCTTAATATTTTTGCTAATTTCAAATCAGGGAAAGAGAAAAACAGGTGTTTTATTGTTTGTTTGTTTCTTTGGGTTTGGGGTGGCAGGATCATGTGTGCTGCATTTGTAACATTAGACAAACATCCCTTGAGGCCCATTTGTTCCATGCAATTGAATTCCTAAGAAATTCTATGACTAGCGTTGCTAAAAGTCATTAAAAATGAATGAATAAAGGTGAATATAAAAAATTCGTAATCAAATAACTTCCCTTTTGATAGAAAATGAGTAAGGAAAAGTCAATGTCTCATCTACATCTCCACCCTAATATATTCTCACCCTTCACCTCTTTAATAATCGGTTCTTTGAGCCCCCATTTGACCACGAAATTGCAGAAAAACACCTTGCGGAAGGGGAAAAAAAAATACTTTTCAAGTCTTTTCGGGAATATTTTCAAACGTCAACGATATTTCAAACTTACATATAACCTCTGATTATCTAAATTCAATTAATTTCATAATATTTTCCCAATAATATCCCGAGAAAAGTCCGAAAATTAAAAATATCCCTACAACTGGAGAAAATAATTCGCGAAGAACTATGAGAGTCAACCAACAGCATCACCACTTATATGGAAGTTCATAAACACTTGGAAACAAACTGAAGCTTAATTAGAGCTAAAACTTCAAAATAACAAAATTACAGTGAAAGAGGATAAGAGCTCATTAACCAAACTACTTTGCAATAAACAGGAAATGTAACTTGCACATATTTTCCTGGGTGCATCCTAAAAAGTGTATTGGATTACAGCTCATACATAGCCTATGCATTGATCTGATCATCATGTCCAAAAGGTCTTTCAGTTCTCCCAAGAATACATAAAATGATATAACATACCAATGCAGATAATGGACAGTAACCATACCCTACTTCCAGTGCTTACCCACAAGCAAACACATGGCTATGTGCAATAAAATCGGGGCATTGCATCAGATACCAATGCATACTGGTAGAATTTGCCTGAAAAAAGAGAGGCTGTAATCATGCATTTTGCTGAATGAACTTGATAAATATCGGGATCTGACCGTTTAGAATCTTTGCAGTTGACTTACAAGATACTCGGAGGAAAAAAAAAGGGATATAACAGTTCCTTGAACAACAATATAAAGTTGGTCTTGAACAGAAGGATTTGCTCATTCAACTGTACATTTAACAAGTGAAGGAGTACTTTCTACCTTCCTATGTTGTCGCTGCCCGAATCCGTCAGAATCATCAGCCTTCGCGCTGTTTTCATGAACTCGCTGCAACAAGAGAAAATCACTTAATACATGGTTCAAAATGTCAATGCACTTTAAAAAATCAGAACGAAGGGTAAGATTATTTATTTATTTTTTGAATGGTAAGGGTAAGAAATTGGAATGCAAAGATGTTTCTAGTAGGCAGAAGTCATCAACTGCCACCAGCAACTTAGCATTATCTCATCAATCTAGAGTTGGGTTAAAGAGATCTAATTCTGTAAAGTGCATGAAAATGAAGTATTTGTGTAACTGATTTTATGGTATATTAGGACATTTCTAAAGCTTGATCAGAATATTTCAGTACATATATATATATATATATATATATATTAACAACGTAAAGAAAAATCTTTACCTAAATGGTTCGTCTCCAGTGTGCTTAACTGCACCAGCTGCGTCACGGTAAAGCACGTGGCTCAGCATCTCAGATCTTTCAATGCCAAACATGTTGGTCAGCCTTCTGTATAGTTCTTCGTATGAGCCGAGAACTGACAGATCAAGAGTTCGACCTACATCCTCCGACTCCATGAACACCTTACAGTGCCCAGTTTCCAAACCAAGCTCACTTGTTAGACGATCCTTATACCATGGAAATCCTTCACATGATGGGTTTTCTGGCAGCCCATCAGATGAGAAATTTGTCACCTTATCTTGATTTCCATCAGAGGAACTATTTCCAGTACGCACAGGGGAGACCGTATCACCAGAACAACTTAAAGATATTTGCTGCTCAGTGAGTATTGGTTTCCCAAAGAGCATTAGCTGGGGTGTCTTTCCATCATCAAGTTTCTTTGCAACTTGTGAAGAATTTCCTATAGTCAGCAAACAAGAGACATTATCATGAATATTTGGGGTGCTGATGATAAGGCCGGAGGAGATTCTGGAGGTTGGGGCAGAATGTTCAAGCCGCTGAAAACTGGTGGGTGGAAACAGACCCGTCTGCAGTTTGTTAAAGTGGAGATCTGATAAAGATATACCAAATTGAGCATGCCTGGCTCCCTGTATGCCTGCAGGAGTGTTGTCTGATAGACAACACAATGGGCTGCTGGACCTGAGGGGGTTGCCGGAAAAAGTGGGTGTTGGAAACTGATTGTCAAAAGGAAACTCAGGGTGCTGAAGAAGCCGCAACTTTTTCCTTGGTGGTGAGAAGGGTGAAAGATGGATGGTTGGCATGTTTGACACCAATTCAACCAACCATGGGCTGACGCGTTTAACATTCTGCAGTAAATCTGGTTCATCCCATGTCACCTGAAATATGCATTTTGCATTCAAAAGATAAGAGCTGGAAATGCTAAAAAAAAATGACTAAGATCTCAAGTTATGAACAGCAGATAAATGGACCGCTTAGTCCTGTAATCTAATGTGCCAATGAACAACAAAAAAACTGCAGTGGACCATGAAACCAAATATTTGCCCAAGATTTCTCACAGGCAACCATAGCCTACTTGAATGAGGATATCACTCTTTTCTTCTCTGCAGCAATCCAAAAAAAAAAATGAAAAGAAAAAGGAAAAGGAAAAAAGGAAAAGAAAAGAAAGAATGCTTGCTAAAAATCACCTGCAAGATTCTCAGACAATTGTATAAAATTTTATGAGATGGAGATCACAGGAGCTTTGCATGCACTCAATTGTTTGAGATGACCTATGGTATTACAACCGTATGATACATTGACGTTCATTTTCTCCCTCTTTCTTTCTTTCCTTCTTTTCCTTTTTGCTGGTGGGAGTATTTATGATTCATAATCTATACCTTAATCAATTCAATGTTATTTATGCACTCCATACATAACAACAATAAATGAAAAATGAAAGTACATAAAATTATAAAGTTCACATTACACCATCCTCATGATTAATAAAGCCTTATCCCATCCAAATCTGGTGTGCTGTAAAGTTCACATAACATCACTCTGGTTAAGCTTTCTATTTTCTGTCACTTGCAAATTGCAGGTTCTGAATTTATCGCTATAGTTATGAAGGTTGGGAAACAAAAAATGACCAAAACGCTAGAATCACCAGATTCCAGAGGGAAGCAGCCCTGCATGTAACAATCTGAAGGTTGAACAACTGAAGTAATAAATGCTCAATCACTCAAAAACATTCATTGGTCCTGATCTTAACAAAGGTTAGTATTAGGTTCAAGATTTTTGAGCAGTACTGGAGTGTTCAGTTGCTCATAGAATGATTTAGTTTGGAATGGAACCTCCAGGCAGCAGTTTCTGTTGAATCAAGTCCAACTGGTTCGGTTTGGGTTTTAGAACATCACTAAAGATCCATAGGTGTAACATAAGATCCACACAAGTACGCAGACATCATCCTTATTAACTAGAAATTAGTAATGTATATAGGTTAGCATGTTGATTGGATATCATGTAACTTGAGATGCCAACAGAGTTGTATCAAAACACAAACTTTATGGAGACCGTATAGCTGACTACAAAATTAATCCATTGACAAGAAACTTGAGAGCCAATACGAGGCTGATTAGTGTGAAGACAAATACAGTAATTCCAATGAGTAACTAAACACTCTTTGGTTAATCTGAGGCCATTTGGGTTAACACATCCCAACTACTCTTTTTTTTTTTCCCCTCCAATGAGTAACCTAAAATTCTTTGGTTAATCTGAGGCTTTTGGGGTTAACACATTCCAACTACTCAAATTTGTTTTTTATTTTTTGGTAAAAAAAAACAGGAAAGAAAATTTCAAAATTACCATAAAAATCTGCTTAGCTAGCAAATAAAATAGTCACCCTGCCCGCAATGGCATACAGATAACAACATATTTTGTAAGAGACTAACAGAAACAGTGGGATGGAGAAATGGGTACCTGAAGAAGCCTCCATGGCGAATTAGGCCATCGAGCAGGATCAGCAACCTGGACAGAGGATATGGTACCCATAAACCAGCTAATCCGCGAAGAATCCTCAGTCTCAAAAGCCATCTTAAACCTCATTCCTGAACACCATTGGATCCTCATTGCTACTCTGACAGCGGCGGCCTTTACACAAAACTCTGGAGTGCTTGCACGCGGATAGTAGACAACCTCAAAAGGCTGACCATTCGCAGCAAGAGCCGCGGCCTCAATGACAGAGTCTGGTTTCACTCTGCCCCTTCCCCTCAAACCTCCTCCAGAAGAATTCGACATCCCCCCATTAGCATTTCTCATCAGCCTTTCATCTTCCTTCAAGAAAACAGAGAATCCACCGAATGGTGAGACGCAATTCCCAGCAGATGAATTCCATCCAGATGGAGACTCAGGCCCTCCGCCGACCCCTCTCTTCGCTCGCCGGATTCCAACACAGAGATCCCCATTTTCCGTTCTCAAGAACACTATTGAATCACCAGCAATAAGCTTTTTCTGGTTCACGAAAGTGCTCCACCCCGTTGTAAGCAAATGCCGGCGTGGAGTCCCTCTGTAAATATGCCGGAATTTCCAAATCTCACCATGAACATCCTTGGCCAGTATAGTCTGGACAGGGGGGTCAGCTGAATAGTCTAAGCGGGGGAAGATAGTCTCTGCACAGTAGCGAGGGACAGAGAAGCCCCCACCATTGTTGGCATCAGATTGTGTCAATGTCTTTGCAAAGGATGCAGGCTTGTCTGCAACCTCTGCACCATTGCCACTAAGACCCCCATCATCCTCTATATAATCAGCTTCCCCGCTCCTCACAGGAACTAATTGAATTTTTGCATAGACCTCGTCGGTCTCCGGATCAGCCAAGAATTTCACAGCGGCAACTCTGCAGAGGATCAGCGCCGGAATCCTGGGACAATTCCCAAAATCAACATTCCCATTGGCATGCTCAGCCTGGCCCTGTGGGAAGTAGTACACCTTGGAGTTCACAGGGGGCATCTGAACCATTCCCCCAGCACATGCATGCCAGAGCTGAGAATCCAAGCATTTCTCAGTCTCCTTCATCAATTCTTTTGATGAATCTCCAAACATGATCATCTCAAAAACAACACAACAACAGAAACCCACAAAGCAAAAAAGTCCCAATTCCTTTCTTTCTAGCAAGTATTTCTCAAACGCTGAAAATTAAATATTAACAAAACCTGAAAAACCATATATGAACAAAACCCAGATAAGAAAACAGAAGAGAGAAATCCAAACAGCTAAGGCAGAAAAGATTTTGTGGATGTAACCCAACTTGATAGAGAGAAACCCAGAAGAGCAGAAATCTCTAACCTTTCTCTGAGCAGCTTCATTTCTCTGTCTCCATTTTCTTCAAAGTAAAAACCCCATTTCCAATATAGCTGTGTTCTCTTAGAAAATGCTACAACCACACAAAGATTACCAGCTTCAGGGGAAAAAAAAGAGAGAAAGGAAGGAGGAGAGAAAAGAAAGAAATCATCAAACAAACCCATCACAAAAGAATTAAAAAGCTCTTACCTTTTCCTCTCAAAAACTACTCTTTCCTTCCTCCTATGTGAAATATTTTCATCTTCAAGAGAAAGCACAATCTACCCCACAAGGAAGGCTAGAGAAGCACCACATTTCTTAGCGTTTTCTACAACCTTGCTTCAAGAATGCCCAAAAATGCCCAAAACAACCACATCTGGTATGATACTCTCCACCAACTTCAGCTATGATCCTCTTCACCAATCAAGAAAAATAACAAAAAGGGCTCATTTTACACATTTTCCACATCCTCATTCCACTTCCAACACTCTCCTCGTTTTTCATACTTTCCATCTCCCATTTTCCCAAACAACAACTCTTACAAAACAAAGCCAAAAATCACCTCTTTTTCAAAATCCGATTTTTCTTGCAGTATCTCCAACACAGACATACAAGAGGAAAGATTTCATAAACTTCTGCAAAATCGAATCGGCCTTTTTTTTTTTGGAGAAGCGCTTCTTCAATTCCGACCACCGATAGAAGAGTCCCTAATTCGACAAGAGATGCAGTACAGTCTCCAGCTGAAGAACTTCACAAACGGACGAAAAACCGCAGAGATCGCTTCGACCCATTTCAGATTCTTCATCAAAACCGCTCATGAGACATCAAATCTGGCGCAGAAAAGCCTCAATTGGAAGTTTCGTTAAGAACCCAGAATGAATTCTATAACGAGAATCTCGGATTTCAGCAAAGACTCGTCTTTTCTTCCATGGCTTTTTGTATAGAAGATTTTACATGAACAAGAACAAGTAGAGAGAGGTGAGAGATGTTGTTGTATATAGATCTGGTAACTCTGTTTTCTCTAGAATAGAAGAAGCTGATAGAGTTTGGAGAATAAAAGAGAAGAAGAGAAGGAGAAGAGAAGAGGAGATGAAGAGATTATGAGAAGGAGATGGTGGAGGAGAAGAAGATAAAGTGAGAGGACACACAAATATTCCTGAAATGCGCCAAGCATTCTCAAGAGACTTGCTAGTGCTGTCCTAAAGCGGGTTTTGGTTGTTTCCTGTTTTGACGTTTGTAAGTTGTAAATGGGGGATCTTTTAGCATCTTTTGAAAATATACATTGAATAAAAATGGGGACTTGGGTTGGGTCACATAATGGCCACATTTGATCCAAGACCCAGATTTTTTTTTTTTTTTTTTCTTGGGGGTAATGGAGGGTTTACAACCTTTGATTGGGCTAATCCCTTCGGGGCCGAGAAAGAAGCTGGATAAAACTCATGTGGCTCCTAGATGGTAACATTAATAGACTCAATCTTCAGTTCATGGTTTTGGGGTTGGGGGGGGGATCGATACAAATACCTTTAGTTCCGGAAGAAAAAGGACCCGACTCGGCCAAACACTTGGAGAAAAATCTAAGACCTAGACCTGGATTATATCAATGGGAAAGAAAGGAAAAGAAATGGCCCCAAGAATTGACTTTTAGGGCACGTTTGGTAAATTAAGAGGAATCCTCTATGTAGAGGTTTTCTTTTATAAGTTATAGAAACAAACTATCCATGAAGAAGATTCATGGGGATAATCCAACTTTGGTAAATAGAGTCTTTCAACCATCTTTGCTATGTGTCATGTGACCGTAATAGGTTTTTTTTGCAAATTTCTCATACTCCATGAAAAATCAAGGCTTGCAGTTTCACCCTATAACCGCTTAAGGCATTTTGAAGAATCTGAACGATTTGGATCGTGAAGTGGGGGCCCAGAATAATAGAAAACTGATATTTGGGCCTCAGGCCGTGTTTGGGCTTCTGGAAATGATGCACAGTTCAAATCATGATTCTAGGGCCCAAAGGAAGGAAAGAATTGAAAATTTTGAATTGCAAAATCATCTCAGTTTTTGCATTGTGGCAGCTCAATGGTCTAGAATTTTTAGTTATTTTCTCATTATCCATGCTCAATCATGCTGTGGAACTTGACCTCACAGTTATTTTTGGCCTTCTTGAGAGAATTAGCAGTTCAAATTTTGCAAAGGGGACCGGCAGAAGTCCAGAAATCATGATCTAATAGTCTAGATTTTTTTTTTTTCTAAAAATGTCTCAGAAACTATGAAGAATCAACTGCTGGTACTTGATCATAAAGCCGTTTAGGGAACTTTAAATCTGATTAGCAATACAGATTTTGATTGTGGGAATGTGAACTCAAAAACGCGCCAAAAATATCGGAAGGGTGGAATCCTCTCCACACCAAATAGGTTGAGGAAGGTGCGGGACCTATCGTCTCCCTTTCCGCGACAATTCAGCATTACACAAACGCATCTTTAGCTGGGTCTGGAGTCTTGACCATGAGTTCGGATCCTTGTCGCAACTGTTGCATTGAATTGTGTAATACTTTTTTGGAACTTCATTGTAAGACCAATGTATAGATAATTTGGATCATTCAAGATGAATTTCATCTCCTCTAATGAATATATCTTCAAGTGTTAGTTCAAAAGGAGTGGATCTCACCGTCAGATTGAGCACTTGATGGAAACATGGCTGGGCGCTAACGTGGTGTTAACTGATATACTTCATGATACTCAATCGGCCACTGGGACACGATCCTTTTTGAGTTGAAATTTGAGGATTATTAGTGGAGAGAATTGAATATATATTCATCCTAAACAATCCAGAGTATCCCTATGTGGGCCCCAAAATAGAGTTCTAGGAAAGTATTACACAGTTTCACCATGGAATAGTTGTGACAAAGGACCTTGACAACTTGACAATGAGGGGTTTGATATAGAGCCCTGCTAGGTGGACAAACTCACGGGGACCGAACTGTGGCCCCGGTCCCCATGAGTAGGGCTGCACAACCGGAAATCCGGTCGGGTTTCTGGACCGGATTTCCGGTCCAGCTTAAATGAGAGGACCGGACCGGACCACTTATAAGTGGTCCGGTCCGGTCCAAAACGGTCCGGACCGGACCACTTAAGTGGTCCGGACCGGTTTCAATAGTTTTTTTTTTTTTTCTAAGTTCTTATTTTATTTTTTCATTTTCAGCCCATTATGCAAGTGAAAGAAGAAAAATATGACTTAGAAATTCTTATTTTATTTTATATTTTCATTTTCACTATGGTATTTGACTTAGAAATTTTATATACTTAAAGTTTTATATTAAAAGAATTAAAAAATATATATTTATTATTAATCTGGTCTGGTCCGGTCCAGACCGGTTTTTAAAAGGTCCGGACCGGACCGGATATAACCGGTTTTTCAAATCCGGTCCGGTTTTGCGGTCCGGTTCTGTGCAGCCCTACCCATGAGAACCACAGGATCCCAGTCAGCACTGGGATCCTGTGGTTCTCATGGGGACCGGGCCACAGTTCGGTCCCCTTGAGTTTGTCCAAGTGGACTTTCACTTTGATATATGAAGCCAAAGCTGTTTGAGATTGATATTTGGCTTCTCTTTCTTGGTGAGTAGGTTTGCTTCCACATTGCAGGGATTTCTCATGGGCATAATGGAACTATACGGAAGCAAGGGGTGGCCATGACCCCTCAAAAATTCTAAAAACCCCAAATTGGTTTAAACCCCTATTTGTTATATGAAATTTTAGTAATACCTTACATTGGCCCCCTAATATCTTCTTTTGGCCTTCCCGGGAAAATTTCTTGGTTCTAATAGTATATATTTAACAGTATTTATGCTAGGTTTTGGTAGAAATGATTTGTTGATGCCATACAAGTACTTTTTACTAGTCGGCATACCTTTTTCAACATGCATTTTTTGAGTGTCTAGACATTAATTCCTCACTAGCATAATAACCCGTGCTCAGCACAGGTATGACCAGCATTTATGCATTATAAAAGATAGCCATAAATCATAAAAAGAAAATAAATGAATAAAAGATTACCATGATGGGACAAGAAGGAATGAAAAGAACATAAGAAGAAAGGGAATGATGAGTTTTGGATAGAAAGGGAGATGTAGAAGTTTCAAAAGTGGATAAGTGGGATCATAGTGGTGGTTTCAAAGGTAGTTTGTATGAGATAACTGTAGTGAAAACTGAAAAGATTCAAAATCGTAACTGACGGTCAAAATTCAATCCAAAAAAACTCTTAGCTTAATATATTATAATAGGACTCAAACTCGCGACTGTTCACTCTCATTTTATATTAATTTTTTTTCCTATCAAAATTGTGAAAGGTTGGTAGATACAACATAAATAGTTCTTAATTACTGCCTAAAATAGAAGAAGAAGTGCTTGTGACGTGTTGAGTCCAGTTTGATAAATAGAAGAAGAAGTGCTTGTGACGTGTTGAGTCCAGTTTGATACTTCTTCATTCCACACTATCATTCACATGGAAGAGATTAGGGATTTTCAAAAGTAAGACTTTGCTTTTAATGACACAAACCCAACTAGGGTCGATGTCTGTAAATTTGTTCCTGTCCAATCATGTCAAAATCACTACAAAATCACCCCAAGTCACATGTCACCAGTCAAACCCAACCCATTGCCAGCCCTGTGGGTGCGACCTAAGCCTGGCTCACACTGGCTGGATTTGGGCTGTGTTTCTAGTCCCATAGACTCTAGGTAGGTCTATCTCTCTGGCCAAATAATTAATCGTCCGGGCTAGTCCCATGTAGCTTGAGGAAGGCCCAGGCTGGCCTGACATACTTATCACAAAGGACTGTAAATATTACACCAATGGGCTAAGCCTCTGGGCCTGGCTAGAGTCTGAGTATGAGGCTTGATAGGTAAAGAGGCAGGTAATCCCAAGGCTTAGCTCAGTTAATCTCGGACCACCGTTTGTACCCGAAGGTCGTAGGTTCAAAACTGCACTACCACACTAGGGATATTGTGGAGTTTACCCGGCTTCCCTCTGGACCCAAAGGGATTAGTCCAGCTCAAAGGATTGGAAACCCTTTGATGAGGAAAAAAAAAAAAAGACAAGACAAGAGTAAACAGGCAGGTCTTGCAGGTGGGCTTTTGGTGAAGATTTCAGTATTACAATGATAGAAGTTATAGTCAAATAATCTACCAACTATTTTGGTCCAAGAAGCGGAGGGAGAAGAAGAAGAAAAACTGTTGGCTGCTGCCATAAAACATGTGTGTGTATGTCCATAACTTTGCCTTCTTTCTTTCACTCTTCATTACAAATTGGAATTCTTGGATGATTTCCTGTAAGCTATCTTCTAGTATCTTATATTTTTCTTTGTTACCATAAGTATGCTGGAGAATATAAGATACTTTGCAAAAAGCAATATAAAAAATAAAGGCAGCAATTTTCAACTTGTTTTGATCTTCCATGCTGAAAATGTTGCGAAAAGTTGAGATATTTCACATTGGCATATGATCAACATTCCAAGGTATTGCAGAGTAGTTATGAATCTTTGGGTATATTAATATTGGGGTCATTAGTTTGGTAGATTGGAAAATAAACTAAAACCACTTGTTTGAAATCCTACGCGCTTAATCATGATTAAATTTTTGAATAAATGAGTCACCCACACGGTATTTGGCAACCGTAGATGGAAAAAACTAGGAGATCATTATAAACGCACAAATCGGAAAAAGCCGCCCCACTAAGAAGGAAAGTTGTCCAGTTAGATTGGGCACCTCGTTTCTCACCTAATTGTTCAGGGTTTGATTTTTGGGTTTTTTTTTTTTTCTACAGGTGCAAGCTTCTTTCCCATTGACTGAGACTTCTCTTTCATTCTTCTTTTCTATTGAGGGGGGTCACCCATGGGTCCCATGCCCCTTGACTGGGTGCACAAAAAAGAAAGAAAAAAAAAAAAACACTTCTCCACCAAGGAATATATTGGTGTGAAATGGCTTATTTATTGTTAACATCCTCCAAATTTGTTGCGATCCGATGTAGTTCTATGATTTGAACATTAAGTAGATGCATGTTTCTATTTCGACCATCCATGTCATAATCTTACTAATTGATGGGATTGTGGTCAGTGGACACTTAGTGCTTATTTGTTCGTATTGAAATACATAAGAATTCATTGTCAAATGTGCTCTACTAAAGGCATATTACAGAGGTGGAGTGTGAATGATATGAGACATGGGGTGAAGGATGTAGGACAACAATGTAGATGGGACCTTGAGTTTTCTAGGATTTGAATTATTTTAGTTCTCAACCTCACTGCATAGGATTTGAATTATTTCAATTCTCAACCTCGCTTCATAGGATTTGAATTATTTCAGTTCTCAACCTCGCTTCACTTTCCATAAAAAGGGTTGGTTTTTTAATGATCATTTTTCTATACTCGCATTTTTCTATATTCTCATTTTTTAAGCATCCATATTTGTTTTTTTATAAATACAGAGGAATTGAATGTATAAGAACTCCTGCATTAGTGGTTAAAAATGAAGAATCAAAGATAATATCAAGAAATGATCATCAAATAATCACCCTTGTAATTGAATCAAGGAAAGATAGGATATGAATACCGTTCATTACCCTAACTAGTAATTCAATACGTAGGAAAGTCAAGGTCCCATCTACATTTCCACCTTATATCTTTCACTTCTCACCTCATATCCTTCATCCCTCTCCACTTTAAACATTGATCATTTTTCATGGTGGAGCAAGCAAGCCCTACTAACATGTCATGTGACCTATTTTTGCCTAACAAGGCTGACGTGCTGGGATCACAGGCTCACAGCAAATGATCCAAACTAGTGGAGAATTAATTTCACCCTAAATAGTTCGTGACTACTCTTGAGTTCGGAAAAAGAAAGAAATGAGTTTTGTATCAGACAGACAATTGTTAAATGAGAGAGATATGAACAAATCAAAGCCATCTATAGAAAATGAGCATAAATGGCTTTATAACATTCAACTGTAACACGCAATACATGCAATAGAAGCTTTGGTTTTCCTAAGGGCCTATTTGTTTGCATAAATACATACGACTTGAATGCATAAAACTTCATGATGAGATGAGCTCCTGTAGGATTAGTAAAGAGGCGAGGGGTGAAGGATATGAGGTTTGAAATGAATGATATAATATGGAGATATAGATGAGACCATGACTTTCTCATGCATTGAATTACCATGGTCATGACTGGGTATTTGTTTCTCGCCTTCCCTTTATTTAATTTTATTAAAGAGAAAGTTATTTGACGTTCACTTTTAGATATTCAGGTTTGGCCGTTCATTTTTAACCACTTATATAAATCCAATCTAAGTTATTCAATTACATGAAACAAATATGTCCCAAATGTTCTCTTTACTTTGGTTAGTTGCCACATGTATTAATCCTTCATAAAGGTAACTTCACATTTTCTCTATAATATAGTGATTATTACTCGAAGGATATGCATTATAAATCATAACATGATTTACACGGAATTGAATCCCTAATAAATCATACAAGAATTAAAGAGGCAATGGATAATGAATATAAAGTGATCGAAGATGTCGATGTACTGCCGGGACTCTTTGGATCTTATATTTTTAAAATTCCTATTGCTTTGCTAGAGACGTTGACCTTTTCCCTTTAAAAAATAACATTCTAACAGTTTTGAAACAATAATCTCTTGTTTTATTAAAAAAGTTAACCCTCTAACAGTTTTGAAACACTATTCTACTTTTTCTTTTTTTTAGATCAATGTTCTATTATCTAGAAGATCAATCTCTATTTGATGATACTTTATGTAACCTAAGATGATGTTGCAAAAGCTAGAGGATTCTAATCATATGTCATGGTGAATCCATTCCAACCCCATTCTCTGCGTAAATAATTCATAGTTGTAACTTTATTGGTTAGGGACTTAGGTAATGCACAGTATGAGAGAGAGAGAGAGAGAGAGAGAGAGAGAGGAGTTTTCTAATTTTCATTACTACATCTAAAACTGAAACCACGGAAAATCACTATATTCATTCATTGTACCATTATAGCCCTTTACAAAATTTTACTATTACCTAAAATTTGGTAAAGGCAAATGAGTTGGTAATGAACTTGATTTCAGCCAACACAAACAAAGTACATGTTTGATGTTTCGTGGGTTTCTCTTCTTGGATGAAAATATGAACTTCATATGTTCTTTACATCCATTTTCAATGTTTTTGATAATTTAGAAATTTTTGTGATGATTATTATAAAACTCAACTTTTAGAGGGACTCAGAGTAAAGTTGTTTAACTGAGGTGATTGTGTGATTGAATCTCAACACATTACCAAGGATTAAACATCAAGCAACTATTGATTGATTAAATGACATTGAAATGTAAATCACTGAGACTATTTTTGAGAGTACAAGTTCGAAAGTGTTTGTAGTGAAACTCAGATCAATTGTATTAAATGTAAACTAGCAAGTGATCTTGTATAAAATAACTCTGCTGTAAAAATTTGGCAAAATGTGTTAGTGAATTAGAAATCCTTTGGAGTTTTTATTTTACACATTTTTCTGTTTCAAAACAATTTCATGTTTCATTCTAAAAGGAAAACTGAGGTTTTAGCCTAAAAAACAAACAAACACACAGAAGACTAGTGGAGAAAATTTGCTGAAAAATCTCACTTTAAAAAACTAGAATTGAAAAAATTTGTAGAATGAAAGAAAGGTAAATTTACTCCACCTCATGAAAATATTCTGGTGAAAATGATAGTGTAGCCCATAATTTGTCTTTTATCAAGGAGGTGCCTTACCAACTTGTTAGGTGAGCTATAAACCTGGATCTAATCTTAGTTTTCAAAGGTTGCAAAATCCAATCTTCCGACAAGAAAGAAGCCACATTTGGGGTGGTGAAATCTCATTTTAATTGGAGATGAACTACTGCCTGCTACTACTTTTTTGCCTCAAATTTCATGATATTACGAGAGTGATGCATGTCAAAGAAGCTGATAAACCCATCCCATGGTGTCTTGGCTTTTATGTGCCATCTGGAGATCTTTTTTCGAATGATAGAGTCTAAGAAATTGCAGTCGTAGATGTATTTTCTTTTCACAAAATACCATATTTCGTGTTTCGTAAAAACTGAATTTACTTGGTTATTGCAAAAATGTATGATATAAAAAATTTTAAGTCTCATTATATCATGGAACTATCCCATCATATCATGGGATATGTCGCAAGAGAGTTTTTAAAAAAAAAAATGACCAGAGTCAAGTGACTCTAATGACATTATCTGAATTTCGATCACGAAATTAGGAAAAATCAAGTCTAAGGAGGACTAGTATGTCACCCACCCACCTTCCTTTTTTTCTTGTTTCTTGAATTATAATCACGTGTTTTACATGTGATCAAAGAGACGGTGAGCTTAACATGAACCAGAAAAGTTTGGCCACACTCTTAACAACAAGGGATGACAACTATAAGCGATTTGAATTTCAGTTTATCATGGATTTATTTCTACAAAAAAAAAAAAAAAAAAAACTCATGGATTTATAACATATATACAAATAAATGGACAAAAAATGATAAAATCACAGGATCCTCTAAGGCTAGCCCACCATCAGAGTTTTTCTTCTCCCTTGCCTTTTTTATGTATAGAAAAAGTATAATTTTATTTCAGGCCGGTTTGGTAATTTTACTTGTCAAGTAAAGTTAAGCATCAAATCAAAAGCACTTTAATTTAAAACTCCCTCCATCTTTTTTGAAAAAAGTCAAAAAACAACTACCTTTATTCACTAAAAGAAAAAAAAAACTCCATTTCCCCATACAAAAAGTAAAAAATATTCCATCCCAAATAATTAAAAATAAAATACTATCATAACCCACTTATATTTTATTCTCTCTCTTTATTTCACTTCACTTCACTTTATTTTAAAAGTAAAATTACCAAACAGGGTATTGTATCTCTATAATAGTACAATAGCTCTATTTTGTAGTTATCTTTATTGTGGGTTTTGTATGTATTTATTTGTACAATATTCTTCTGCAATTTTGATCCACTCAAAGTTTTTTTTTTAAAGGATAAACTAAATTAAACAAACATGAACAATACATCAGCTAAGATATCCGGACACTCAATCCAGAAAGATATCAGTCCAAATAGCCTCATTGCACTGCAATCAAACTTTGGTACCCATGAGCAGACTCATTCAAAACTCTAGGGATAGATGATCCAGCCCAAGCCCTCCATTTATGCTAATGAGTTGAAAGTTTATTTTCCTGCAATTGGTTGTGGTAAAGAACAAAAACAGTTTAACTCACTAGTAATTTATGCATGAACTTTGATTTACATAAACCAAATTACAGATGGTTTATAAAGAACCAAATGGGCACCTAGGGTCAGTGAATATTCAAAAGTGCAAACTTTCAATCTTTCCATGAGTTAAGAAATTGGCATTGTGTAGGATTTTGTCATGGTATTCAGAGTGATTTGATTAATAGAAGACTATCTCAACCTAGATGGACTTTTTCTACCAAAATCTTGGGCCTCGTTTTTAGATCCTTGGTTAACAATAACTAATTTAATTGTGGCAAATAAAAAATATGACCTCCAGTTAATTGAGATTTTATTTTTGGCTATTGGAGGGTTCCTAACCCTTTGAGCTTGACTAATCCATCCAAGCCCATAGAGAAGTCGGGTAAATTTCCTTGTAGCCTTAATGTGGTAGTGCAGTTTCGAGCCTAAAGCCTCCAAGGGCAAACCGTGATCCAATGTCAATTGAGCTACCCCTTGGGGTTAGTTAATTCAGATTATTAACTATACGAATCCTTGTTCATATGGAAGCCTTATAACTTTTATTTTTGACCATACGAAGGCCTCGAAGTCACACATTCTCACACATTTAGTTCTGCCCTTGACTGTTTGTAATGTTTTCTAACGCAGTATTTGGCAGGTCTTTTTTTTTTTTTTTCCTTTCTTTTTGGAAAATCTACTCTCTTTTTTTCCTTTAATGAAAAGAGGTGAATGTGTTTGGATCCCTGTTTAAAGGTGCAGTCCATCTTCTTTATATTTGTGTTGTCTTTCATTTATTTTCTGGCATTTCCTCTTTCTCTGTAGCGCATAAATATATATATATATATACACACACACACACACAAAAGGAATGACATTAAGGGCCGGTTTGTTTTTCTAAAAGTGGTTAAAATTCTAAAATAACAAAGGTGAACGTCCAAAGGGGGGATGGGATCGGAGTGAATACCCAACCATCACCCTAATAATTCAAATCCTTAGAAAATCAAGGTCTCATCTAGATTTTTCCATTATATCATAAGCTCCTCCCTTATTTAATAATTTTTAATATTCTTGCATCGAATCCCATCCAAATAAATAGGCCCTTAGGGAAATAAAGTTTTCCAAACCTTATTTTTTAAATATATTTTTATTTAGTCATGAACATCCAAATGGACAAGGTTGAACTAGGGACGTTGCACCGGGGTTGATCCCGTTCCCCCTTCCCCACAGTTTTAGAAAACCCAAATGTAATTGAAAATCTTATACTCATTTTAACAGATGGCTCCTCTAAGAAATTATTTTTACATAGTGGCCCACACATATGAATGAAGAAAAAAAGACATGGATTTACTCCCCGCATCGTGTGTTTGATGCCCCTCCAAATTCACACAGCGCACACATGTTATAGGGTTGTGTATATGCTTAGGAATTAATCCTATAAGATCAAAATACAACATGGATGCCTTCGTTAGCAAAGAAAGAAAAAATTGAAGAAACAAATTCACACGACAACCCTATTACGGATGAGATAAGACTTTAATGATGATGATGATGATAGTAGCCCTAGAAGGAAATGTTCACTCCAAATAGGGCTAATAAATTCTATAACTTTTATTTCGAGTCATGGTTTTAGAATTAATTTGGTTTTACATTTGGGTGATAATTGTTCCTTTTTTTTTTTTCTTCTTAATGAAAACACACCATCGAGAAAACACCAAATTCTCGTTTCACATATTCTCACGAGAAGTTGAATCTACATCGGTGAAATGAATGTAATCGTTTCGTTTGTAATGGACGCGGAAATGTTAGTCGGCGATGAATTCGGTCGAGTCCAAAACGACAGTCCAAGTCCAACACCACAACTGACAAACCGTCGCCTTCGCTTCATTAAATCGCTTCCACAGCCTGCCAAATTTTTTTAAAACAAAGTAAGACCCACACAAAGACAGCCATAAAAATCAATCCAACCATTTTTGTTTTTTTTTTTCTCCTCTGTGTCTCCATCACACGACAACAATATTCAATTTCAGCCGTACGATTCGACTCACTTGATGTCAATGGAACCCTAATTAAATTTACTTTGCTAATCATCCTTACCAAACTTTTAAATTCTCCGTTCACGACAAATCCTGTCGTATTAACCTTGAGGGATAGATCAATTGACCTAAGACCACAGTTTGTACCTAAAGGTTGTAGGATCGAAATTATACTACCACATTAGGGTACATGAGAGTTTACTTGGCTTTCTTCTGGACCCAAAGTGATTAGTTCAACGTAAAGAGTTGGGAACCCTCCGATAGCAAAAAAACTCACATTTTTCTTCCCAACATCAAAATGTCATGATTCACAAAATTCAAACTCACAAGTGATTAGATCTGATACCATTCCAAGTTTCTTTAGCTAACCATTTCTATCAAGATCTAGATGCATTAGTAGAGGTAGCATAAATTTGGACAAAGACCTTTTGTAAGCCTTATCGGTAATTTGATTAAGTAGGATCTAATGACTTAGGGATGACAATGGGTTGGATTAAAATAGGTGCCTTGCTCTAATAAGGCTCCTAGCCTCCTAGTAGCGGGTTTGATAGTGAGTCTACTAGCTATGGTGGAATATGAATTTTTTAGATTTTGTCCAAAGTTGAATTTAAGCCAGATTCAGGTTTTGGGCGCACTTGACCCATCGACTCAGTTATATATTTTCTATGTTACTTGTGCAAAATTACTGTAACATAATTAATGGTAGATTGTCTGCTTAAGCGTATTAGGTCACCAGTTTAAGCCTATATGTGATAGTGAAAACACAAAAACACACACACACGCTATCAGTGTCTCAAATGGGCCGGGTTTGGTATTAGGTAAAAATAAAATCAGGGCAAGATATATCAGTCGGATCAGATTTGGGTCATCCTAAACTCGAACCCGACTTGACCCATAGCCATCCCTACACTGGCAATGGATCAGGTGTATGGTTTTATATTTTCTCATCCATCAACCAATCTCCATCACATTTAAGATCAGATTTCTTAGTCTTGATCTACCTGGTCCTTGAAATGAGACAGAGTTTAACTTTTATTAATAATTTAGTCTATGTCATGGTCCAGTCACATTTTTACCCATTTTTTTTTAATCAAAGTGGATATGTATATGTTATGTAAATGTACTGTAATATATAATATTTTGTCATCTATGCAAATATTATATATATATATATATATATATATATATATATTGTTTGCTATCGGAGGGTTTCCAATCCTAACAAATAATATTCTTAGGTTTGAATTGGGCCCTAAGTTGGGCTCAGGTCCTTTGGAATTGGAGTCGGATCTTATACATTAGACCCATGTTT
The DNA here is from genome assembly GCA_038049695.1 of Cinnamomum chago. Classification (NCBI taxonomy): domain Eukaryota; kingdom Viridiplantae; phylum Streptophyta; class Magnoliopsida; order Laurales; family Lauraceae; genus Cinnamomum; species Cinnamomum chago. Next base: position 78,880,122 of record CP142454.1, read on the forward strand.
AAGTCTGAATGTTACACCCACGTTTGAGTCTGAATACAATAAAGTTTGATTTGGAGATATGTTCCATTGTGCCAAATCCTTACACTGGCCCACCCTTGAAAATCTTTATTTTCAGCATTTCAGGTGCAGTTCTTAAGGCAGAACATGCAAAGATTATTATTCAAAGACACCCCAGACAAAATCATAAGCAAATACTCAAATCAAAACTTTTTATGGAGTCTAAAAATTAGTTACATGTTTTCATTAATTAGCTAATCTTTGTGAACTATTGCAAGAATATATTATAAAATTAAAGGAATGTTAAAAGAATGTGGAATGAATTATGTAAAAGTCAGTTTTGCATATATAGCAATGCTTATTTATTTTAGTTTTTTGGTCTCATCTTGTTTGCATAATGATTTCTCATTAAAGAAAATACGAATCATGGGAAGATGGTAAATGAATACGAGCCATAACTTTAGTAAATCAAATCCTATAAAAATCGGTTCTCATCTGCATCTCAACCTTAAACTTTATACCTTCAACCTTTAACTCTGTAATAATCCTCTATTGGAATTCATTTTCATTTGTATGAAGATAAATAGACCCCTAAGACATGTTCTAAATGTTGAGAATTCCTTGGTCGCATAGAAAAGCTTCTGATTTTCTCTACTTATTTCTTCTCCTAAGATTTATTTTTTTTAAAAGAGAAAATATTAAATAACTTTCTTAAGTCAATAGAAAACCATTTCATATAGGTAGTCAAACATCCTTTTTTTTGTAGGATTGCAAAAGATTAATTTGCGATACACAATAAATCTTAGTGTAGGGAGTTTAGCTATTAGAAATTCACAGCGGAATGAACTCTTTGCAATCCATATTAAAGAGGTGAAGATATAAAGTGGAAATGTTAATAGTTATCGTTAGGGTTTAAACCATTGTTTTTTCAATTTGAGTTATTTTTAATAACCTATTTATCAAAACTTTTGTAACTTTAGGTGCAGCCGTGGTACATTTGTCTTGTACCCCACTGCGGCTTTGTTTCTTTCTTCGTCTCTCTCTCTCTTATCTTTCAATTCCTTTTTAACTAAATCTTTGTTACCATCTTGTAAAAATAAAAGGACATTTTTTTTTGAGAAATCAATTGCATGAACGCAATTGTAAAATTTTCATCTTTCATTGTTTATGCCGTGTAGTCAAAGCAGCACCTTCCCTACCTTCATGAGAGTTGGTGGAGTGGCATCAAGCCTTGTGTTACGAAACCACTCCAAATTTACAGAGTACGTTATTTGTATGGATTTAGCGGGTGCCACATGTGGACTTAAATCCGTTTGTATGGGTTTAGCGGGTCCCACATCATAAAAAAGGAAAATAGAAAAAAAAAAAGAACTTTGGGCCACCAGACCATCCTCCCATAATAATATCCTTGAGATGGCCCCATGGACATGGCAAGGGTCACTCACTGTCACATTGTCACTGCTCTTTTTTTCTAGTCGGATTCAACGGGTAGTTGGATCCACATGACATGCCCGTGACCTTTTTCTGACCTTATTATAGATTCGTCACACACGACACCCGACACGACACGACACGACGCAAGAAAAAAAAGGTCGTCGTCGGACGAGTCACACGAACTAAACGAAACTGCAGTTAATTATCCCCCACTCAGACATTTAACCCTAGTTGAGTTTTCGTGTCGTCGTCGCGGGCGCTCTCTCTCTCTCTCTATTAATTCCCGAGCACGACATAAACCTGACAGCAAATGCAGCCGTACACGTCTTCGAATGGTGACGTGCCACGAATCGTAAGCGTCCACCTGTCGAAATACCAATGGAGATGAAGTCATGGTGGCGTCCTCTTCTTTATCTTGTCGATTGCGCCGATGGGACGTGACGTTGATAGGTGGGGCCCACCGCATCGCTGCCTCCCAGAATCTATGTCGCGGAATTTTATTTTTTTTCAGTTATTAATGTTTGCTAGTGAACATAGACACTTGGCCCCACCCCTCTTGTGACTTGAGTTTAGGAGGGTAAATTTAAATCAGGGCTACATGTGGTAAATTCAAACTAACTCAAAATCAGAGCCACGAATTTATTTCATTTGAGCTGAACTTTACTTTAATTAGAGATTTTTTCACCATCAAATTAATTATTAAACTTTAAAGAATGTGTCTAAAATAATAATGAAAAATGTCTTAATCCTGATTTTGTTTATTTGATCAATTCTCGAAGGTAGGGATAACTTTGATCGAAGTAAAATTCAGTAAGTTTTAAGGCTTTGAGTTCGAAGAATTTCAGGATGTGTTTGTGTAATATGTTTTTTTTATATTATATATATATATATTATGGGTGTGGAATGAAAAGAATTGGGAGTATGGCCCTTTCTTCTGCTGGGCATGGCAAATTGAGGATTTTTGAACTTTAGTATGTTACTACGCTTAATACATTTTCATCTCTCCACATAACTTTACATTGGAGCTAGTGAGAGACCTAAGAGTTTCGTTTGAGGGGAGTAGGGCTTTATTTCTGATGTGCTATTTAGCTCAGATCGCATTTTAGACCTTTTTCGAGGTCCATGAGGGTGAGTGCCCCCAATACCCAATACCCAATACTTGGGTGTGCCACTTTATTGGAACTCTTCTATAAAAAAAACTCTAGTTGCATGAAGTAAATGCCCTCTCAATATAAGTGTTTTCTTTGAATCTTACCTTAGTAAAAGTTGGTCCAATGATAAGATTGATTGTTTGATAAAAAAAGACATGATAATAGACAATGCTTAAGATTGTATTAATCTTTTCTTTATCAAACGGTTAATTCTTAGCAGAATTAACTTCTATAAAGATAAAATTTAGAGATACCACATGCTCAAGAAAGTCCTTTATTTTAAAAGTGTTCTAATTTTCAATAGGTGGGCCTCAGTATAGAGTTCCATTCCTTTAAGTCAAATTTTTATCTTCCAAAAAGAAATAAAATGGGACTTCTCAAAGTCAAAGCATTATAGGATCCTTACTCAAATTTGTCCGGAGTTAATAAAACACTAGCCCAATAATCCGTGCTCAGTATCTCCCTGCAAAATAAATAATCACATATTAACAAAATTTACCTCTTTTCATAAGACAAGTTGGATAAAATAGAAACAGAGAAATTGGAGCAAAAATAGTATAGTTATATAGGAACTATAAACTGAATAGGTAATTCTATGAGTAGTTACATAACTGTCGGTCAAAATTATAACCAACGGTCAAAATTGAAACCAAAATTTTCTAACTTAACATATTATAATTAATTTTAAATTGAGAAGAATGGACCCTACTATGAAGTTCTACTGTCCCTCAAGATTTCTCCAATTCACAGCATGAGAGCATCCTTGCACAAATTTGGCCAGAGTTAAATAAAGTTAGGACTCTGACTTTAAGCCGGCAAGTGTTTATGCATGGTGTCTATAAATTAATATAATATATAGCAGGGGACTTTGAATGTTTTCTTGAGAATTTGGAATCCCTTTCCCTTGGAACCATTTGGATTGCCACTATTTACATAGTCTAAACTATTTAGATGTGAATTTTGGTGTTTGTCATTATCAAGTACAGACTGTACAGCTAACCAAAACTGAATTTCAAGGATGAAAATGAGAATTCAAGAAATGTACAATTTGTTCATTGAAAAAAAGTTGTAAATGGCTGTTCTTTGTTGTCATCATTACCAGGATCATCCACAAAATTGACGGCATGATCATGAGCAGGGATGAATAATTTAGATTTGGCAAAAGTTTTATAATTTAGGTTAATGGGGGAGTCCAGAGCATAATCATGGTGTATTTTGATCCACAACTATAATTTATAGGATGGATCCATCCTAAGATTTGGATTTGATACAGACGCGTAATGGATACGCGTCTTCATGTGTTCTTGCGTTCATTTATGCAAGTGATGCTTAATTGGTGTGTAAAATGGACTTACATCTAAATGAGTTTCACAACTCTTCTTGTGAAAGTCGCTAGTACAACTAACTCGTACACGGCTTTGCATTTTCATGGGCCCCATCAACCACCCTTATTTTTTTTCATTTCTATGGGCTCCATGTTCTAATCCTAGCCATTCAATTTGTTTATTGGACGGATATACCCTATAACCTTGAAGATAGTTAATCTTAAATCTTCATAGATTTTTAGTAATTTGAGAAAAAAACATTTCTCTAGAGATCTAATTTTTTGCACTTTTGTGGGCCCCCAACTTATTATCTAAATCATTCAATATTCTTGTATTAAAGAAAAGCATCAAATATGTTTTTATGGATTTTGAGAAATTTGTAAAAGAAAAAATCCAAAACGACTAATTTCCAAAAACATCTAAAACTATTAGACCTATCCATTTACTCGTGTGAAAATGTTGCTTTTAACAAACATGATAATGTATTTCACATGCTTAATATTTACTTATGTAAGATCCTTTTTTTCTCAATTTTAAAAACCCAACAACCCCTAAAAGATCATAGATCCAAATCTCATTTTGGATTTGAGACGAGTGAAACTAAAATGATTATACTCTAGTGACATTTGTTATCTCTAAAAATAGGGTCGATTTCACTTAAAAATGACCCAAACACATGTTTGAGTGTTTTTCCCAGCCATAAAAAGAATTGTTTGAGTGCTTTTCACGGTTTGGAAAAAGTCTATTCTCCCTTTGATCGAATTGACATTAAGATCATTTTCCTATTTTACAAAAAAATAATCAAAGGGAAAGAAATCAAATCAAAGATAATTTTTCTGTGGTTTTTTCCTGACAAGTTTGTGCACATTACTTTTAGTTCCGGATAGGTTTGCCTGTCCTCGCTATGTAACATGTTTACCCATATGACTTTTATTATATGACAAAGCTTAGTTTTTGAATGGAATTAGACATGCTACACGTCTCACCAAACTATCCATTTGTAAAAAAATGTTAATTAAACAACCCTATTTCAACTAAATCGAATTGAATAAACTTTATTTGAAAAAGAAAAGAGTTTACAAACGAGGCCATGGGTGAATAAAACTCGTTATGTATATGTTGAGAGAAATTCTTAATTTCACCTATGCATGCGATCTTCTCGGCGTGTGCATCTGGACTATCACCAAAGGCAGGACCCCCTAAATTTCACTGGGTCCCACTGGATGAACAACACCAATTTACAGTGTACAGTGGGAAAGTGCGCAGAAGAAAATCGTCCATATGTTAAGTACTTATTTTTTGTGTGACATATATGTTGAGTACTTAAGTGGGGCATCCTGATAGACAATGTGATGCAAGCTTTTTATCATTTCATCAACAACATCAAACTAAAACAAGTGGGACATTTGAGAGAGAAAACAAGTGGGGCATTTGAGAGAGAGAGAGAGAGAGAGAGAGAGAGAGAGATGTTATGGGCTTATGGCCCCATGTAATAGGGGCATAGAAAGACAAGGGGCATAGAAAGAACCCATGTGACCGGCAATGTCCAACTGCTGGGTGTTGAGTGAGATCAAAGCATGTCTGCAATCTTTACTTATTTATTAGTCTTTTCCCAAATAATGAATGAGGGCCCATGTGCTTGGATTAAAGTCAGTCTCAGACACCCTATATATCAGTTCAGAAAGACATGACCTAAAAATTTAAATAAAATTGAATGTCTTTCTTGCCTGTCAAGTTCAGTTGGTAATGAAAATCTTTTTTTATTTTATTTTTATTTTTATTATTTTTTATTTTTTATGATGTCGGTTTGTGTAATATATAACCCGATCGATAGATCTATTTCCCTTGACGTGCACGCCCGAAACCCACACACACATTTACTGTGTAAGTTCGGCGTGAGATTTGAACATGTCAAGAGATAAAGGTTTATGATTGACGTTGGTTGGTTAGTACAAAGGGATTTTAGTCATGTTCTATGTGCAATTATAGCATATTAAAGCCAAGGGTTTTTGACTTTAATTTTGACGGACAGTTCTAATTCGAACGGACAGTTATGTCTTTTTCTCTAAATGTTTCTTTATCTTCTCTCCACTGCTTATCTCATGGAGCTACCCACTCACATCTTTTTCTCATTAAACCACTCTCTGATTTTTCAATTTCCATTTTATGCAACTTGCTCTATGGGAAGAGATACTTTCGTAACCTTTGTAACGTATGAGTTTTTATTTATTTTACAATGGATAGAGATACCGTGTTGAGCACGGATTATTGTGCTCGTATTAATTAACCATGAGATGTGATTGGAACGGGCCTAGCCAGCTTTGTGAAAGTTTGGACCTTGAGTTTAGTACTTGGACCGGGGCTGGATCTAAATTCTGGGCCAGACTAATATCGGTGCGGCCTGGATCAAGTGATAGACATCATGTACCCTGGCCCAGCCAGAATAAGTAATGCATGTGGCCTGGTGACTGATTTGGTCAACAAGTGATAGAAGCCCGTCCTGACCCTGCCTGATTGACTAAATGGTCCAGCTCGGTCTGATGGTGTAGGTGAGATAGGCTTGGGACAGGCACCTTAAGGCCTGTGTCGAGCTTGGGCCGAAGAAGCACCTGTGTTTCTAAAATCGGGCCGGGCCTAAATATTCTCAGCCTAGCCCAGCCTCGACCATTAAACTCTAATTTAAAGGGACAATTAGAGAATTATTTCTCTTCTTGATGGAAGGAGAGATTTAGGGCCTATAAAAAGTAATCCGGGTACGATAGTGATAGTTTCTGTGCAACTATTTCTTACTGGAGAAGAAAGGCAAAGCACAAGAGAGTTGTGATTTCCCATTGAAGACCAACCTTCTGTTGTGTCAGAGTTTCAAAATGGCACCATCAGGTACCATTTAATTACTCTACTGGTTTAAATTTGATGTTTATAATATTATTGGATTGATTCAAGAGAGGATTTAAAAACTCAAGGTTTTCTAACAGAACCAACCAACCTCATCCTTTTGAGCTTGGGCTGCTTTGAGATCCAACTAGGCCCATCTTCGTGTTAAATGGCTTAGGTGAAATAAGGGCTTCTTGGATTACATTTTGGCCCAAATGCATTCTAAATAGATCTGATAGGAGGCATACAAGCAATATCCTCATGTATAAATTGGGCCAAGGCTGGGCCTGGTTCCATTATCTAAATTTCTAGTTATTTCTGATGTCATATCTTGCAGTCTCGGTCGGAGGTCGCACTTCACATTATCGGCATTTTTGCAAAGGGCCATCATCATCACCACCACCACCACCACCACCACCACCATCATCATCATCATCATCATCATCAAAGCATCATCTATCGGTCGACTTGAAAGTAGTAAAAAACTGAACATGAATGCTATGCCATGGATCTAGAACTTATTGGTTTTGCTAGAGTTATCCCCTCCCAACTTGGAAGTACTCAACTTTGAGTGTAGGGACCAGACGTGTTTCTACTGATCAGATGATACCCAACTTTGCACGCAATGACAATACAATTCAAGCATTGAATGTCACTGATACTCTAATTCGGAAGATCTTTGGGCATCCTGCAAAGGTCAATTAATCTATCTAAATACATGAACCATCCAAAGAAATAAATTCATCATCTCCAAACAGTTGGTTGAATGTGACAAGCTTTGCATTTCATACTGAATAAAGACCACTTCCTGTAAATTTGCACTCCATATTAAGGTTAGACTCAACATGACTCACTTGGCTACCTGCTTTGGGTAGCAGTGTAAGTCAGGCAGGCTGGGCTGGATAACCTAGCCCTAGCTCAATCTAACCCACTTTTATGGATAAGCCTCAAGTTGCCAAGCCCGAAATGGAGTGCAATTCAGGCTGAGTTGGGTTAACTCGGAATGGTCGCACTTAAAGAAGGATTGTTAGGTCCCTGATACAACCCTCGTGTGCACCCGTAGTGGAGTGATGCTCGAATGCCTTCCTAACACAACCAACAGACCATAAAACCATTGCTGTGTCGTTTCCCATCAACAACTGGTTTTGAGATTAGTGGTAGCTCAATGGGTCCGAGATCCTTCAAGGATGATGGCTTAATCTCTAGAAAAATCACAGCTATTGAGATGGTGCGCTCACGGCCCAATCTCTCCAATAAAACTCAAATCTAAAAGGAAAAATGAAGCACTAATTCTCGAGTTCTGACCTGTTTTGGGGCCATGTTTATTTGGGTGTCCCAAATCATTCTGTGCTGATTTGCTGCATCAGAATTGTATGTTATGATTCTAATCTATTGCTGGGTCCTCTCCTTGAGATGCTTTCTGATGTGCTGCTGTGAAAGAATAGAGTGAGAGCCCAAACCCATCTTAAAATCTAAAAAGATCCACATCCATATTCTTGAGGGGGACTCACTATGGTAAGGTAATCATCACCTACCAGCTTGGGTGAAAATAAAGATAAAGGAAAACTAAGACAACCTAACTGGCTCAATTATCACAAGGCCCTGATTTGAAAGGTTCCACTACAGTCCTGTTTTGGGCCAAACCAATTATGTAGGGTCCATAAACTGGGCCCAATTGACGAGACCTCGAACCCTATCATTTTTTAGCCTTAGATTTGGCCTAATTTAGGCCCATTTGGAGATAGTGATCTGGGCTAGCCTAGAGACAGTTTGTTGAATGTTCTAGGGCAGTCCAAGCCTGACGCAACTTTGGCCCACATTGGACTGTGTTTCTAGGACCATCAGATGGCCTAGGCTGACACCAATGGACCATCATATATGGTCAGATAGTTAAAATGCAGTTGAACACAACAGATGAGTAACATCCAGGTTGTGTACTTTCTGGACACAAACCCTAGCCTGACTCCAATGGACCAGACCGACTTGGACCCTGTCCTGATGTTGAAGAGTATAATCAATAATGTTATCATATACAGTAAATGTGATCTAATATATTATTAATATACTCTCTTTTTTTTTAGATTCTCAGTTCTTTTTTAAAGTATATTAATATACTTATTCATATAGCATATGATATAAAATAATACTACTGTTATATGTTAAATATGTTGTATACGTGGGTATTTGGATATGGGTCTGAAGATGATTGGACTTGGACGAAGGTCTTAATTCAGTAAGTGGGTGTAACACTCTGACCCGACTTAATTTCTATTATTATCAATTAATCATGTTTTATCAGATTAATCGTGCTTGAGTAGAAAATTAAGTTGTTTTAATCTTAATTAGACTTAATTAGACTTTTAGGCAAGATTATGGGTCTTGAGTAGGTAGTTCGAACCAGATTTGACTCGTTAGGTAGAGCCAAATGACTTTTTCATAATTTTAGATTTTATCATTTTTCATCATATGCATGTCATCTTGACGTCATCACGTATATCTCGATGAGTGGGTCATTTCTCGTATTGGGTACCTTCCCATTAGATCTGAAATTAACTACTGTTTGACCCTAATTGAAAATAAATGTAAAAAATCGGGTTTTCTCACAAAGTGGACGAGTCTCCTCTTTAAAACAGCCAAAACCTTATTCCAACGATTATGATCTATTCTAAAATGTGCAACGCTTAACCGCAAGACTATGGTGTCTGATGAGTGTTAAATATTGTATATTTTACCCCTCATTAGTCTAAATTTTATCGGCATCTCATATGCATATCTTTAGTTTTACAAATAGATTTTATCATTCTATTACATTAACGGATTATCGGATTATCGTGCATAAATTCGATTATTTGTAGTGCATTTTTTTATAATTTCTCTTGTGTAGGTGGACTCTACGACTATCCCAACCTTTCGGCTAGTGTCCCAAGGCATCAAGAAGAGATTTCAATAAAGAAGTTACATGAAGAAATTTTAGGAAGAGTTCGAAGGATTCCAATATAAGAGGAGAAGACTTTAAGCATAGAAGAAGTCATTTTCTAACACAAACAATTGGTTGGTGTATTGGTTAGAGCTTGGGAAGGACCACATAAAGCAAAAAGCACAAATCCATATGAAAGGATATGAGCCAATCAAAAGCCTCCAACATTAAGGATCACATAAAGCAAAAGGCACATATGCTTTTAGAATGAAGGTTTGTTGCAATCAATCAAATTGATGCTATTTAATGAAAAGCCTTCAAATTAAATTCAAGCAATCCATGTGAAAGCAATTAAGCCAATCAAAAGCCTTTAAGTTGCAACTAATCAAATGGAAGCAATCCTTGTGAAATGAAATAAGTCAATCAAATATCTTCAATGTTCCTATAAATTGGAATGTATTTGTAAGGGGAGGGGGGAGATCTTTTGGCAAGTTAGTCTTTTTGAAATTTTATTTTTACTTTTAGATTGTAATTAAGAGCTTTTTTTGTAACTAATCTAGAGAGAGTGTGTAATTGAAGATCATTAATAAAGATTTGGAGCTCTTTGTTGATGTTTAGTGGCTAAGGCTCTTGGATTATGCTCTCCTTTTGAAGATAAGTAATGCGATTAGTTCATTTACATGCATGTTTTAGTTTAAATTCTTTATTTGTGCTTTGATTGTTTAGTAGATTTTAGATCTAATTGTGCTAATCTCTCTCATTTCTCATGCTCTATCTCTACACTTGATGCTTGGATAATCTCAATTGATGCTTTATAGTTGGATTAAGTTCTCTTACATGGCATACTTTAGAGCCCTTATTTTTGATATTTTGTTGTTTGATTTTGATGATTAATTGTTAGGGTAGTTAGGTTATGATCTAGAATCTTAGCCTTTTATTTTTCTCACTTTGATCTTCACTGCTATATCATCCAATCCAATTAAGCAAGAGATTGCTAATTGGATTGTAGATTTGGGAGTCGAATTAGAACATGCATTGTTTGAATTAATTATATGCTTAGTGGATTTTGGATTGCCTAATATCTTATTTTATTGTTGTTGATTTAAATATTTATTTGACTTGTTATTTTTCACTTTTAGATTTTACACAACTTGTTTTTAAGTCCTACACATTTCACACCACATCTTTACATGAAATCTTCCATTTTCACCACCACTCATCCACTAGTTTAGTGTAGTTTGTTAGATCTTATTAATTTCATATTTTAAATTGTTAGTTAGAGTAGTTTAGTTTCTATTTTAGTTTTGTTTCACATTTCAATTAGTTTAATTTCACACATAGTTTGGTAGTTTCAATTGTTTACATTAGCTATATCTTAGTTCAATTCTACTTTAATTGGATTCATTGCTACTTGACGACACCGTAGTCTTGCAGTTAAGCGTTACACATCTAAGTGTCGATCAGTGTCGTCAAAAATAGTAAAGGACTCAAGAGTCTGGATTATCGATCCCACGGAGAGAGGATGGAACAAGCAATAAATCCAATTAAAGGAGAATTGAACTAAGATATAGCTAATAAAAAAAATTGAAGTGAGCAATTAAAACTATTAAACTGTGCAATGTAAACAACTAATTAATAATCTAAAATCTAAAATTAATAAGATTTAAGCTAATCTAACAAGCTTCACTAAACTAGTGGATGAATGGTGGTGGAAATGAAAGATAAAAAATAAAGATGTGGTGTGAAATGTGTATGATTTTAAAACAAGTGATGTGAAATGTAGATCTAACAATCTAAAAGTGAAAATAACAAATCAAATAAAGATTAAAAATAACAACAATCAAAATAAGAGATTAGGCAATCCAAAATCCACTAAGTATGTAATTAATCCAACCAATGCATGTTCTAATTCAACTCCCAAATCTAAAATTCAATTAGCAATCTCTTGCCTAATTGGATTGGATGATATAACAATAAAGATTAAAGTACAGAAAATCAAAGGTCAAGATCCTAGATCATCATCTAAGTACTATAACAATAAATCATCAAAATCAAGGTACAAACGATTAAAGATAAGGGCTCTGGAGCATGCTATGTGAGAGAACTTAATCAAACTACAAAGCATCGATTAAGATTATCCAAGCATCAAGTGTAGAAATAGAGCATAAAAAATGTGAGAGATTAGCACAATTAGATATAAAATCTACTAATAAGTTAAGGCATAAGTTGAGAATTGAAACTAAAACATGCATGTAATTGAACTAATCACATTACTTAACTTCAAAAGGAGAGCTTAATCCAAGAGCTTTAGCCACTAAACATCAAGAAATAACTTCAAATCTTCATTAATGATCTTCAATTACACACTCTCTCTAGATTAGATATACTTGGCTCCTAATTATAATATAAAATTAAGTATAGATAAGGTAAAATAAAATTGCTAAAAAATTTACAATCTAATTACAAAAGATCATTTGCTTTCACATGGATTGGCTTTTTTGCTTTCACACTTTTTGTTAGGATTTGAACTCATAACTTATTTCATACCAATCCAAGTTCTAACAAATACACAAACCATTCATTTGTGTTAGAAAATGACTTCTTTTATCCTTAAAGTCTTCTCCTCTTATTTTGGATTTCTTCAACACTTCACGAAGATTTCCTCATGTAACTTCTTTATTAAAATCTCTTCTTGATGCCTTGGGGTACTAGTCGGAAGGTTAGGGTAATCGCGAGGTCCACCTACACAAGAGAAATTACAAAAAAATGTGTTTTAAATAATCGGATTTATGCATGATAATCCGATAATCCGTTAATATGATAAAATGATAAAATCTCCATGAAAGCAAATGATATGCATATGAAATGCTGATAAAATTCGGATTAATGAAGGGTAAAATAGCAATATTTAACACTCATCAGATTACTTCAGCACTGTGTGAGAAGGAGCCTTCCATTTTTCTTCTTCTCTAGTTCTTCTTCAACCTCAATTTCTGCAATTGATGGCCTGCATGTGTGAAGCCTTCCATTTATTATCAAAGGTGAGATCTTAGAAATTGATTTATTGAATTGGTTTGCAAATTGAGTTAAGGGACTCATTTTCACTCCTTGCATGCATCCTCCTCATCTTTTGACATGAATTTCATTGTCAGGGTTTGGAATTGGGGATTCTCCTTACTTTTGAGCCAAGAGAGTAGGAAAGGGTTGAAAAGCTTGGATTGAGGCAAGTATAAGCGATTACTGATAGTGCACGTTGTTCCTTTTATTGATTTTAGAATGGAAATTTAGTTTCAATGTTGGTTATAGCCTCTCTACTCTAAATGATTTCTAATTGTAAATGGGTTCTTCTTGTCATTATTCTTTTGAGAGGGGAATGGTTGAATTTGAATGAATGTGTATGAGTGGGAGCAAGGAGGCTTAGTTGTGCAGGTGTTGGAAGGGGGAAATCCCTGGAATGGGGGTGGAAATGCTGAAGTTCCCAGAAATACCTAGAACGGACCCATTCCAGGTTATGATCATAGCAAGAGTGGTCACCTGGCGGCTAGCCCACCTAGGCCGCAGTCAGAAATAATAATAAGTTAAATACACGACTTACAGGTCGCGGTGCCTGACTCGGTTAGCTGAGGTGATCATTTGGCTAGCTACCAGACGACCACGAAGTAACCGACCTGCCCAGAAGCCCTAGAACTTAGAAAGGGTTAGGGGTCCTTGTAAGGCCTTAGAAACGATATCTTCTCCCTTAAACTTGACCACCGGAAACTACCATTGACATGAGAGATCTTTTGAGGCGAAGAACTCCACATGGATGTTGTTCGTTCAATTCATTACCTCACCATGATTATTAATTACGGTAATTCGATGTACATTTGATACACTACAATGTGGCACCAATTTGTATAAATTCTATAAAGTATTGGACAGTGATGATAGATGAATAATTAAGCTAGTTTGGCTAGTAAAACTCCTTGACTCTCTTAATTATATTGCATGTGCATATTGAATTGACTATATCAATGACCTCATATGCTTAGATGATTGTTCATATACATAGCCTGTATCTTTTTCGTATTCTTAAATGAACTGTCATTCCAATTCTAATGTATACCAGTTGAAATATGAATTGAGCAATTCATGAATAGATTGACGTGAATGGAATCGATTAGATTGTATTGAATGAACTGAATTGTGTGTTCTACTCAAGTTCAAATTGTTAAATGATTCGAATGAGTCGGCACTACTTAGCTTCAATCGGACGATACTCGACGTGGTTGAATCTTTGTTTAGAATTGTTAATGTCGCTGCGCAACAGACATTTTAGAGCTCCAAAACTCCAGAACCCAGGTAGCCATGTGAACCTTTGGTCGGGTCACTAATGACATCCCAACATGAGTGCTCTCTTATGGGAGGGTTTAACTAAGGTAGCATCAAACTAGATTGTATAGTCTTCTCTATCATTGACTCATAAATTTGATTGCACAACTGCCTAGTCTTCTATCATATGATCTCCTTTAATTACTTGTTAATTATTCTAAATTTGACACAACATGCGTAGATCAATTATTGCTTATAATTTGCTGAATCGTCGTATTCACATACTATCCTTTGGTGTTACAGTCGTAGATGCAACTTCCGGTCCCGACGAGGCTCCGGAGGGAGAGGAGGAGGCCGCTGAGGTACCTCCAGGCTTATAAGAGTGGACGGTCTAAGGGTGTCATCTAGTCATGCTATCAGAGAGCGTCACACGTTATCTTTTGGGTGCCTTTTTGGAAAGCTCTTTTGTGGTCTTGATATAATCAAGATGAAATATGTTTGGTTTATAGATAATACTTCTAAAAACATTATACATAATTATACTTAAATTTAGCAGTTTGTGTAGGGTGTTTTTGAAATCCCTGCTTGATTGGTTAAATGTAAATATGTTTTGTTTATATTCTAAACTTTAAGAGACTAATCATGATATGATACCAGGTTGTAAATGTTATAAATGCTTTCGCTGAATTTGTGTATTGACTATTATATCCTTCGTAATTCAGACCTCACTCGAGACATGTGCGAATTTCACGAGAATACATGTGTTACACCTCAGGGATTACCCTTAGTCAGGTATTCTCGTGACATGGATGTGACAGTGGGTCCAAAAAAGGGTCCATCTTAAATTTCTTTGAGTCAAGTTCTTTGGATACTCCAGTCAAAGGTGAAAGGTGAAAATGACATCTTACTCTAGTGGTAAGATGTGTTTGTTCTCACTAGGGCATGCCATCTTTCCTCACCCGAGGGCTCGGTGGGTCGCAGTCTCCTTAACTGGGGTAGAAAAAAAGAGAGCTTCTAGAAGCACACCACATTTTCCTTTGCATGCTCACCATTTAAATTTTTTTAGAGCTATAATGCCACACCCAAAACTTTTCTTTCCAGATCCCTTATCTTAAGACCAATATATCCATGTGTGAAATTACCAAATAGGACATCATTCATGGTTTCATACTTCACCCAATTTCTCACCACACTCACCCACCCCCACCCCCACCCCAAGCCACCACCGCCCCCTCAGGTAGCACCGCCGGAGGGGGAGAGGGAGGGAGAGTGGGTGGCGGCAGATGGAGGTGGGCCGGGAGAGGGGAAGATGGAGGGAGACGGAGAGGGAGAGAGGGTAGCGGGTAGAGGCGGCATGGGGAGGGAGAGGGCCACAGTGAGTTGCGGGCAGAGTGCGGCAGGCAGGGAGAGAGGGAGAGATGGACGTGAGAGTGAGGGGAAGAAATGGAGGGTAGAGAGAAGGTGAGGGAGAGAGGATATGGAGAGGATGTTAGCTTAAATACTATGCGAGGGTGTGCATAGAAAATTTGAAACCCCCAAATTTCAACAGTGGGTGTAAAGTGAAGGAGAATTTGCAAAGAAGCTCTAAAATAACCCCTCAAAGGTCTGTGCTTGCTAGCGAAACATATGGGGCCTCAAAATCAACCTTGGTTTTTCCCTATGCACGACTGACTAATCTGCAATAACCTTTTGCAGCTGGTGAGCATATCTCATATCTGCTCCACAATCTCTTTTATATGTCCAGGCGTGAGACCCAAAAAGAGTCCAGATGGACTCATTGTATATTTCAATGAAAGCAGTATGATTGACAACCTATCAGACTACATATGACGATAATAAAAGATTCATACATGGGAACATCACCGGTCGGTGCCTAAATCCTATTTGACTTTTTGTCTTTAATTTTTTCCTTTTTCAGATTTTGGCTCTCTTTAGAAGTCCAAACAACTTATCAAAGTTACTTGCCTTGTACAAATGTGATAAGAAAAGGGATCTTACATATATAAATGTTATATGTGCAAATGTATTGTAAGCTCATCAGCAGTATCTCAACTGGTTTAAGAATATAGGTGTAAGCAGAGTGTGGGAGTTCAATACATCCCTGATTAATAGAGAAGAAAAAGAAGAAAATGTTACAGATGTAATAGTTTAATATGTTTTTGAACTCAACATTTTCACGAGGAAATGACTAAAATGAGTATATCCAACGATTTTACATATATATTCAGATCTTTTGGATATTTTTCTAAACAGTTTTTTTTTTTTTTTCAAAATTCATGAAGAATTAAGATGGGAAACAAAACAGCTTGGGTTTCACTATTAATGCGATAGTGTTGAATTGTTTGGATTGGTTCATGAATTGAAGGCCTACAAAGTGCAAAATATATATATCTTCAGGTTGAAAGCTTCTGAATTTTTCTTCACAAATTTGTCAAAACCCATGGAGACTTGAGAGATGAAATTTAACATCTTAGAGTTTCATAGCCCTATAAAGAAGATGGATTTTTTAGATTAGGAATTTGGTGGCCACGAAAGTTCAAAAAAAAAAGAAAAAGAAAAAAGAAAACAATGTGGTTGATGGGATTGGAACCCATAACTTATTTGGGCATCCGACACTGTACCATTTTTTACTGACAACAAGGGTAAGTTTGGTAATAGGTAAGGAGTGAAGAATATCCTAATCAATCCTTTACACTCCCTTAATTGCATTTACATTTGAAAAAAGAATTGTGATTGTTAACAAAAACTAGAAACCCTCTAATTGCTCAAAAATAAAATGGTAGATTTCTTCGAGGAATGATCAACGTGTCTTCCTAGTGATCACCATCTATTTGTAGATCTATCATTGTCACAATTCGCTCCTTTGGAGTTATCGGTGCCAGTGGCCCTCTAAATTACATCTATTGTGATATCTTTCAAAAGCTTTAGAACGTATAATTTGATGAAGATGGTGAAATCGTAAAAAGTAGATAATATGTAAGGTTGTTTATGGGCTGGGTTGAGCTAAGGCATTTTCAAGCCCGACTCAATTTTAGAAACACAAGCCAAGGCCTGGCCCAAGCCCGAAATGGGGCATAAAAGTTACGCCCGAACCCACCCATTTAGTTAATTAGGAGGGGCTGAACCCAGCCTTTGATCAATTTTGTGGGCATGCAGTCCTTATACGGGCCAAGTTGGTTTTTGGGCTTTCTTTCACTTAATCCAAGCCCAACCTAATTTTTAAAAAGGGCCCAAATTACATATCCAAGCCTGGCCTAAAACGTGCCGGGCTAAAATCAGGTGCTTAGGCTGGCCCGGCCTATGAACACCCATAACAATAGGATGAAAGACAACTTTTAAGAAACAATACATTGAGATAAGCCATAGTGAGATCCAAAAAAATGATCTCAATTTATACAACCTAATGACAATTCAAATTTAAACTAGTCCTCATCTAAAGGTAATAAACTTATCTTTAACCATATCCTAATCAATACTTTATCTCTAATGCGATTCCTCACTATTGGGTTTTTTTTTTAGTATTTCTCACCGCCCTTGTAATAGAGATTTTTCGATAGGAATTTGTATAGTTGATGATTAAACATTGATATAGATAAATATCAAATTATAGGTAAAAGAATTTGATCTTAGGTGCATAAATTTCCAAAAATGAAGATTCTCAAAGGGCGTCGAAGCTAAAATCCCTAAAAAGCGAATATCTCAACTAGCTCAAATCCTACTTAGAGATTTACACTTGCCAAATGTGGATTTTCCACCACTAAATGGAAAATCCATAAGAAATCTTCCTTGAATTTATTATTACCAAAATGAGCAGAAACAAATGTATTTTGTGATGTTCCATAATGATTACACAAGAGAATCATCTGCACAAATGGACAGAGACAAACTGACCCATTCCATTTGAATGTGTTTGGTTGCTTCAATTCTCAAGAGAAACTACCTTTTACACCAGTTAAACAAACCAGATTTTCTTTCATAACAGCATTGGAAGGGCAAAATAATTGCATAACAAAGTTAGGACAAAGAGTCAACATTAAAATAATGAGCATCATCCAAACACATCTACCTTCAATTATCATGCAAAATTAACATACATTTTCATGAAATTGAGCAAAACCCCAAATTACTTGAAAGGATGAGATGGTGGGATGACATGTATCATCAAAAGAATCAAAACCAGAAAAAGTTTCAGAGGATGAAACCATTCTTGTCCTCAACAACAAATCAATCAAACACTAAAAAGAATTCAACCATTACAAAACCAATACAAATCAGCCCTTAATTAAAACTAACAACTAAACCCCCTCTATGAACTATACTATCTCTAATCACCCTCTTTTTTTTTCCTAATTCTTCTCATCTATCACCATTCATTTCTCTATTTCCCTCTTTTCTAACTGCCCTTTTCTTCATCATCATAATATTCCTATTCACTTTCTTTAATTTTCTCTCCTCTCCTCACCTGTACAACCAAACCCTCTAACAATAATAAAATCTCAAATCGCCCCCTTGCCAGAATATAATCTCATCTCCATCACCTTCTTGTGCGAGTTCGAGTGGACCGCCGCCACGAACGTCGGGCTCGCCGCCGGACGGTACTCAGGGAACAGCCGGCCGGACTTGTGGCGGACTCCACAAGCGTTGCAGAGAGTCTTGGGCCCCATGGGACCCATCCTCCACTGTGGGGTCTTCTCTATCCCACAGTGCTTGCATTTCCGAACCACCCCTGAGTCGACCCGGACCGAGTCGACTCGGTTCTTCTTCTTCTTCTGCTGCTGCTTCTCCTCCTTCATCTTCTTCTTGGGGGGCTCCGATTCTGCCGAGCCGTTGCTGAGTTCGGTGCGAGGAAAGGAAGTGGGTCGTGAGCGCTTGCTCCGGGCTCGGCCTGGGACGAGTCGTTCCGGGCTGAGTTGGATGGGTCTGGACTCGAGGACTGAGACCGGGCTCGATGTCTGGAACCGTGACGAATCTTTTTGGATGCTGTCGTCGCTGTTCATGTCCATCTTTATGTTGTCTTCTTCGAAGAAATTCGATAGCCATTCGAGCTGGGCCATGTCCTCGCACTGTTAAATCACATCCATCCAAAATAGGGTGAGTTGAGTCTCAGCAGAGATCGTTCCCGGGTCGACTCATAAAATAAAACCGAGTCAACTCGGACATAGAAGAGAGTAAAAATAAAGACAAAGCAACGTTCTACTGGGCCCCACATATCAACAAACACCATAATTGGACTGCGAATGATGACGACAATTCATTGGGTGCCACCAGACAATGGGATCATTACACATCACCAGCTTCAATGCATGATAGTAGCCCATGGTGTGGCCAACCACAACCACCCACTAATGTACGGTGTAGATTTGCCTACCATAATTTGGTCTAAAGACCGTCCATTTCACAGATATACATATCCAACGGCCGTGATTGAATCTTGGTAGATGGAATAATCTAACAGACTCTTCTTTTATCTGGTAGGGTCTGTACTAAAATGGATCCATGGGGAAGTAAAATCCAGAAAAAGCTAAAAACAAGTCAAATTTTCTCCACTTAATTAGAAAAGCCTTTCACATGGGAACATCATTTCCATGGAATTTCTTTTATTGTCCACGAAAAGTCCTTTTTAACCTTTCCCAATCGAAAGTAGTTTTACACGGAATTGTAAAACAGTCAGGTCCTTTTTAAGGTTTTCTCCAGGGAAAAGAAGTGGAGAAAAGCATTTTTCACTTTCCATGCATTTTCCGTGAAAAGGTGAAATTTTTTTTTTTTCCTCTTAAAACGGTTCCTCATCAAATCAATCCACAAAAAGACATATAACAAGTGCATGAGATCAACGGTTCAGATTCAACCACCCAGAATCATTTTCAACGGTTCAGATTACCAAATGGTTTTGAAAAAGAAGAAAGAGCACAACTTAAACCAGTGCTCACGCAATGTACTATTCCAAAGTCCATTATTACTTGTCTAGGTAGGACTGGAGAAAACGTTTTCTCCACACGCAAACAAAAGGTGGAAAAACTGCCAGGAAAACTTACAGGAACAGAGAGACCTGCGGCGAAATCAACTTCCACACTGCAAGTGCTGTCTCCGCTGTTGGCAGACAAAGAGGAGCCGGAGAGGGCATCGACATCGCCGGCTGCCGGAAAACAGCCCTCAAAACCACCCAAATCACCTCCTTGAATGTCTTCGTTTGGGAAATCCAGTAACAACTCGTCGAAGAAATCCCCACATGCGTCTACTTCAGTGTTTTCCATGTAGCTTTGCCCCATCACATTATTTTCCATGTAGCCCTGACCCATCACGTTGTTTTCCATGTAGTAGGCCTGCCCCATCATCTTCTTAGTATCCTCTATCAGAGAGAGAGAGAGAGAGAGAGAGAGAGGAGGAATGAGGAATCTAGATTCCTTGGAAAGTGCCTTCTGGTAAGGTAAGGAGGAGGAGGAGGAGGAGGAGGAGGAGGAGAATCTGAAGATCTTGAAGTGAGAGAGAGAGAGAAAGAGAGAGATTGCGTGATATGGTTATGGTTTTCCCGTTTATAGCAATTTACGCAACACGGAGTCTCTTACCAGGAGCCTGGTTGTCTAACGTGCGCGTGCTGCGTGTGGGGCCCTCTCGTTCACAACTGGCGCCGCTGATTTCTTTGAAGTTTCAACTTTTTACATTCTGGAACGGTAGACTGTAGACACCAGTTGGTTTGCGGAATTTGTAGATAACCCCCTCATTGATTTATTAAAACACAGTTTGGGCCCCTACCTATTCCCTTTTTTTTTTTTTGCTACTTTGCCCCCTCCTTTTGTTTGCCATATTGGGTGAGTGGTTGTGGGCATACAGAACTGTGGGACTGATCCCCTGTTTGTATATATATATTTTTTTGGAGTGAAATGCCTCTGCCAAATTCATAAAAAGACTAATGCACCCAAGCCATCTACAGGCAAAACATAGTTTTCTTTCTTTAATTTATAGGGGATTCTAATTGATGCACCCAAATCTTGTACAGGCGAGCCGCGGTTTTCTTTCTTTGATTTGTAAGAGGGGCAAAGCTATCGTACAGCAGCGCTGCATTTTAGTATGATGCAACGCCTGGCATATGCAAGTAGATAGGGCCCACCCTTAAGAAATCCAATCCATCTATTGTCTTTTACACACATCTTGTTCTTTGCATGTATAACTTTAAAGTGTATTTCATGGGGCCTACTGTTAGATTTATCTGTTGATTTTAAATATATTCCCAACTTCTATTTCCATAAGGAAAGAGAGAGAAAGTTAATAAAGTTGAACAATGTGTTCATGATTTAGTTAATCCAACGGTGTGCACATTGTTGATTTGAATATGTTTTATATATATATATATCTCACAGTGGGTGTTAGAACCAATGAATGGATTGGATTTCTTAAAGGTGGGCCCCACCCACTTGTATATGCCAGGCGCTGAATCATACCCAAACTCATGCACCCCAGCCCTCTATAGGCAAAATAAAGCTTTTTTTTCTTTGATTTATATGAGATTCAAATTCAAGCACCCAAGGCCTCTATGGTTTGCATGTCATGATCAATTCATGATCAACATAGTTGTCATCTCTGCCATATGCAATACGGTGGGTGAATAATAGAAGGAGGAGATATAGATGGATCTTTACTTTATTAGGTATTGAATTACTAGAGTGATGGCAGGGTATTAGTTTTCATTTTCTTGATTTGATTTTCCTTAAATGGGAGGTTATTAGATGATCATAATTGAATATTCACCCTTAGATATTCATATTTAACCACTTATTCAATTACATGGAACAAATGGGCTATTATCACCTTGTGGCTTTTTCTTAAAAGAGTTAAAAAAAGTGTTTGTAGATATAAAGTTCCGATTTCGTTTTGGTGTCAGACTTGATTCATAAAAAAACAAAAAATCTAATTCATGTAACCACTTGTATTTTATACATAATATGCAATCACTTCTCTTTTTCTCTTAAGTTTGGTGAAATATTAATTTTTATTAATTTGAAGCTTTTATGTCAACCAACTTCAGTGATATTTGATTTTTGACTAATCAGCAATAGCCACTCTATTTTGTTCCAAAAGCCTACAATGACAAACTTTCCTTGAGTTCCAACCTAATTCACTTAAATATGTAGATACAAAAACTCATAAGATAAGAAATATGAGAGAAAAATATGATGTTTCACTTTGTGAACTTCAAAATCATGCTTGACAGGCAACTCAAAAAATACAAGAAGACGAGACTTTTTAAAATTAAAAATTAATTAATTTTATTTTTTCTTAAAAAAACATTCTATGATACAAGTATCTCTCAAAATGTGAGCTTTAGAGTAATTCCTTACATATCTCTCTCTCTCTCTCTCTCTCTCTCTCTCTCTCTCTCTCTCTCAAAATGTGATCTTTAAATAATGAGTCCGGATCACCTATAGCATTTGTTATACATTCACCATGAGTGGATCAATAATACTCCGCCACGTCATCAAAATTTTTTGATTTATTTAACGTGGCGGAGTATTATTAGTCATCTCACGGTGAAAATATAACAAATGCGATAGGTGATCTAAACTCTTAAATAATTAAATAATTCCTTACATCTCTCTCATTCTCTCTCTCTCTCAAAATGTGAGCTTTAGAATAATTCCTTACATCTCTCTCTCTCTCTCTCTCTCATATGTAAACTACAATGCCATCACTGATAAGGAGATTGCTGTGTGCGTAATATATTGTCCTTCCTGAAATAGTGCTCTGGTTAGGATGAGGGGTTTATCCTCTATTGTTAGTTGATGGTTGATATTTGAATGAGTAGCCATATCCATCCATATTTTGCCACAAAAGTTTAAAAAACTTCTTAGTTTTAGTTATTCAATTTAACTCCATTTAATTAGATGTAACACACTCCTTTTGATATATATTAGGTCAAAAATGAAAACCAGATTTTCATTTTTTATGAATGAATTTCTTCCCATTTTACCAAATGACCAAAGATAGACTCCTTGCACTTGGTAAAAAAAAAAAAAAAAACCCATAAGTCAGGCTCAATTAAATATGTTGAAACCCGAGGGGCAATGTAGTTGGCTAGGACCACAACTTAGGAACTGAGATGGTGGTTTCAAACTCGCGCTAACTTCCTTGGGAGACTGACTTAAGCAAAAACCTAACTTAATCGGTGCGTGGGGAAGAAAATATTCTATTTTTTTTAAAGAGGCACAGCTTTTAAAAGGTTAGTGTGGAATCAATCTATTTGTTAGCAACCTATTAAAAGGTTAGTAAGGTGACATTTTCCAATTGTGAAAGAAAGGGCAAAAAAACAATGGCTAATGTGCTGGGACCCATGTGACCCACTTGTGCTGTGCTGTGCTGCAGAATGCAGTGCATTTGGTGCAACTGTCCAGTAGCGGCAAGTTCACATAAAGTGGTGACTGGCACCCACATCATTCAAT
Source organism: Cinnamomum chago (assembly GCA_038049695.1). Taxonomy (NCBI): domain Eukaryota; kingdom Viridiplantae; phylum Streptophyta; class Magnoliopsida; order Laurales; family Lauraceae; genus Cinnamomum; species Cinnamomum chago. Next base: position 78,903,562 of record CP142454.1, read on the forward strand.
GGGCACGTGTGGACTTGAATAAGATAATAGGGAGACTGGAATCAGAGAACCTATCCCAGCTGCAACTGCATTGATGTACTTCATGGGCTTTGCATGTGTGGTCACATGCAATTTGGCAACATTCAAATCTGTAAAGCCTCAAGCTTTCTCAGTTAAAAAAAGTCCTGGTGAGACCTACCCCCATTGGGCTACTTCAGTTTCCTGATTACTCAATCAAATTCCTCTGTGTCTCTTCAGAACCAGTTCTTTTGGATTGATTGAATAGATAAAGTGAAGAAAGTTTTGAATAACAAGTGTTTTTTTCTTCATAAAGTTGGTATTCCTTTTGCTACCAAGTACCAACAGGACTATTCTGCCATATGCTATCCGCTAAACCACACAAACACACAAGGGGCAAATTTGAGGGTAGTTTTTCGATAAATGCACTGAATTTATAGAAGAGATATTACATTTGGGCATTCCTTTTCTCACTAATTTTGATAGAAGTTGCTAGCTATATTTTATTATGGTTTGTGATTGCAATCCGGTCAATATTGCTCACTTTTCTTGACTTCGATTAGACAATTAGTTGAATAAGATGAATTTATTTTTGCTAAAAGAATAAGATGATATTGACAAGTCTAAAATTAGGATGTATTTCACTTAATGTTAGGATCGGAAACATACGCACAATCTACGAGACAATCAATCTACCAATCACACAATCAATTCACGAGACACGGATTTACGTTGTTCGGCAAGATTGCCTAAGTCCACAGGAGATTCACGCCGTTCACTATTATTGGAGATTCCCACAAGAGTACAAGCACTCACTGTCTCTCTTATTCTCTCTCAATTTCACCCTCTTGGTACAATGTTCTCATCACCCATAAATATATGAAACCCTAAACCTCTAAACACCCACAATCGTTGGATCTGACCTTATAAAAGATGGTCTAGATTAAACCGACAAAGTACAGATAAGCCCCTGTAATTGAATAAAGTCTAGATCAGGCTTCACCAGCCCATCACTTAAAACTAATCTTAACAAATATTCGAATCAGACTCTTTTTGAAAGAATATAATTTTTTATCTTTAATTAAATTAGCATTGAGATCATTTGGGGTCTTTTTCAAGAAGTAACAAAAGAAAAGCGAATCCAAACAATTCGATAACTTTTAGTTTTTTTTTATTGATAAATCTTTCCATATAATTTTTATTATATTACCATTTTATATTTATTTTATGATAAGTTTGCCTATATAACCTTACTTTATGATAAGTCTACCTTTCTATTGAATCAGATATTTATGTTATGTATCTTACCAAATAGCCTATTTGTAATATACTCTAATTGAAATAACTCTAATTCAAAATAAATCTAATCAAATCAGCTCTATCTCAAACAGATTAAAGTTTCCAATTAGGCTCAAAGTTGACAATAAAGAGATAGCTAATTTAAGAATCCTTTTATATGGTAGGACAAATGGACTTCACATCCATGATTTTAAAATAGGGGTACCCTTGAATAAAATGTAAGGTTAATTTTGTATTAGTCTCACCTTAAATTCTTAATTAGTTATCTTCTATTTTATTCTTTTGTTCTAAGAATAACTTGACCTCCTATCAATACTGCTGTGACTAATTTGTATTTCCTTTTTTATACACATACATGCTCGTTCTCTAAGCACGGGTGGTCAAGCTAACCCGACTTTTATCTAGATGGATTTAGGCCCATTGCCTCCCCATGGGTAGGGTTGTAAATGGGTCGGTTCCGGTTCGGGTCCATGGTTGACCCGGAACCGGAACCGTTAAGGAGAAGGTGGAACCGGATCCGGACTCGGAACCGGTTTCTTGGCTCCTGAACCGGAACCAGAACCATGTATGGAACGGGTCTGGATCCGGATCCGGGTCCGGGTTTAGGTAGAGAATGATATTAAAAAAATATGGTTTTTAGGGAATATTTTTTAAAATTGAGGTAATATGTCGGGTCTCGGGTCCACGGGTCCGAACCAACGTGGAACCGGACCCATTTACTTATCGGGGCCTAAATAAGGACCAAAATCCAGTTTTTAACGGATTGGAACCTTCGGGTAATCGGAGAATCGGGTACCCATTTACATCCCTACCCATGAGCATGCCCCGCTGCGAGACATGAAGTTGCGGATCCACTTCGTGACCCAACTAAGACTATTTAAAGGGCCAACTCTTGAGGGCGCGTTGCACAACTTGTGTGAGAGGAAAAATTTTAAGTCCCTTGTGGGACGCACTTGGATGTACACTAACCATAGAGGATAGTGAGATGAAAAGATCATTTAGGGGTATTAAAGTTTAATGGTTTTTTAAATATTTTTGTGAAATTTGATCCAATGGTGAGTATAGTTTGGATTAGTATCAAATCGGGGTGAGTACTAATTTATGAAGGTTTTTAGAGAGCCTTATAAGGATGAACTGATGACTACAAATCATTTATGGTGGTAAAAAAGCTGTCCCTCGTGAAAGAGTTTTAATTTTCAAATTGAAATCACATCAAAAGGGTTGTTGAGTTAGGAATAACTGTATCCAATAGCCAACATAATAATAGGTGACCTTCAAAGGGAAGAAAAGGTACCACCACTCTCCCCTTGTAATAAAGCTTGCCTAATATATAGAGGGGAGATAGGGGTGACAAAATGAATGCCCATTCACCCAAACTTGACCGTGACCAGATCAATCAATAAAAGTAGAGTATTAAGCACGAGAAACATAAGACACCAGAGTGAAAAGGGGTGTAGCATCTCACATTTTCAATTAGCTAGGGATGATCTCTAGCTGGGTATGTTGCGCCACATGGAGTATACCACATGTTAGTGGCGGACTCAAGATTTTTTTATTGAAGTGCGGCGAAAAATTGAAGAATGTTTTCATCATCCTATTCTCAGTTGTACTCCATTTGATTTTTTTGTATTTAAAAAAAAAACAGTTGGTCAAACTTGACTAAATTTCCTTGGAGTTCGATGACCTGCCTAGCGATTGGTTGTAAGAAGTATCTCTAAGTGTTAACCACCGACAAAGTAAAATAACATATTATACTATATCTTAATAATAAAGAAACTAAAATAAAATATTTTATCTTGCAGGTTTTATCCCCTTAAAATTCTTAGCATTAAGACTTATTGTTCTTGAAAATTTTAAATATGTCACAGATAATTGCTCGGTTTAGTGTTTACTAAAGTAAACTAAATTCATCTCATACAATTAGCACATTCAATTTTTAGTCTTAACTGCATTAAGCCAAGCCTGTCACACACCGTATGTGGATAAAACCAAATCCAAACCAACGGAAACTAGGCATCGTCAATTTGAGTCCCAACCAACATTCATTACTTATGTGTTTTTTTGGGTTAAAACCTACTTATTTTAGGTATTGAGATTTCTGATTTACTTTTTGAAAGGTCACAAAATTAAGGCAATATTTTTGACTAGCCATGCCAAAATTCAGCAACAAGCCTCCCAAGTTTTGACAACCCAAACTAAAATTTCACTTATTGTTTGTGTTCGACCATCTAGGTTTAGGTTAGTCCTAGGTGTATACCCCTTCATTGAATCATTAGCTTAGAATCTCTATAGTGACCTGGATATGTTTTGAAGGAAACTCCTAGTTTACCAAGAATTCATTTGTGGATGTTTTATAATCTATTAGTACCGATCATTGATTTTTATTTATAATCTATAAATAAACTCTACCCACAAACATGAAAGCTTCTAGACAATTTTTTGGTGGTATTTCATAAGAGAAGCAAGTTATTCTTAATTGAAAGAGAAATAAAATTTAAGAAAAAAATGACTATTATTATGAGGAATAAGCCCAATTGGGTCTAAAGACTTTTAAGTATTCAAACCTCCATCAAATGCAAACTCAATTAAAGAAAAAACAACCAGCCCACTCATCCAGTCATCCCCCACTCATCCCATAAAACAAATATAACATTCAACTACTATAAAAATAAGATTTAAAAATAGAAACAGATAAATAAAGCTACCTCTTATCTGCCGGAAAGAGTCAAAGAGAGATGGCCGAACAGAGAGACTTTGGGATTTTCTGGTAGAGAGAGAGAGTGCCAAAGAGAAATGACCGGACAAAGAGAGGGAGTCGACAGTGAATCTGCTGTGATTTGTTTTCTCCCCCTATGTTGTAGTGATTTAGGGGTTTCTAGCGAATGACAAAGAAATATATAGACAAAGTATGCTTGGACAAACAGAGAAAGAGAGATGACGCTACTGCTGCCACTACCGGAAAGGAAGCTTAATTGGCGACCGAAATCCGTGCAGGAGGGGACAATGAGGTAGGGCGGGAACATGAGGTATGGTTTTGATATGGGGACGTTTGTTGATTTGGCGATGGGGTTTGAATGAAATCAGGAGGAGTTTTCATATCGAAACGGGGCGACCTAGGTCATGGGGTGGTGCGGGATTGGGCACCAACTGGTGTGTGGCTCATGTGGCCCCTGATCTATTAAGGAGCTTAGAATTTTTCCTAGGGCAACCACTCAAACTACTTGTAACGTGGGTTTACCCCTACCACTAGCGCAATTTAATTAGGAAAAAAGAGAAAAAGATTGTGTGTGCTTATTTTAGTTCCATGTATTTTGTAAATGTATAGTATGTGTCTGTAGTTTATAGAATATGTGTGTGTTGTATTGTATACTACTATATTATCATCTCAAATCATATACTGTAGGTTATAATATTCCCCCTCCTTCCTTGCAAGATCCGAACTAGACTTGGACCTAAAGCTTGTGACATTGTTTATCCTGCTGTCTAATGCTGTTGCTTAGGATGGTGAAAGCCACGACCTGATGGAACCAAGAGATGTCATCCAATAGAAAAAAAAAAGAGTGAAATTTTATGAGGGGCTACCAGAATGGATTACTAGTTCTAATTTAACCAATTAATGCAGCGGAAATAAATCAATCAGACAATATATAACTAGCTATCTACCAATCACACACCACAAGAAGGCAGACAAAATAATTAGCGTGGAAACCCTATCCAGGGAAAAAAACCACGAACCAGAAATCAAGAGTTCACGAACAGTTACAAGATATACCCACAAGCTCATTTACCTCAGTCTGTACATCGACCTAAGGACTGTAGTTATTCTTGCAAAGAATTCACTGACACGACATCCACGGCGCCCCTTCTCCTTACTTGATCTCCTCGCACCTTGTCAACCAAGATGATCAATCTTCTACAAGAAAAGTAGTAGTAGCAACAACCTTCTAAAGCAGCCCTTCAGAATAGTCTCTCGATGACTCTAGAGAATTAACTCTCTCTAAGATATCTCTGACTCAGATCAATGAGAGTTGTGTGTGTTATCTAGGGTTGAGATAAACACCTTATAAATAGCCCCAAATTCGTGCCTTAGACTTAGTGTACAAGTAGGACTCAAACTGGGAAAGATAGTCTCAAAGGGAAACTAATTCTTGTTAAAATAGGAGACTTTCCCGTTTCTGCGCACGTTGTTCGATCGATCGGACTGTGCATTCGATCGATCGGACCATCCAAATAACTAGATGCTTTTTCTGACTGATCGATCGGTCTGAGGCTCCGATCGATCGGGCCTGATAGTGTTCGTCGTCTTCTCTTTTTTTCTTCTCTTCAACTCTTCCGCGACATAACCACAGTCCATCTAAAATAAATTAGAAAATACAACTCAATGGACCCAGAGTTTTGTCCAACCCATGAATTAGCCAATAAAAATACTAACAAAGAGCTTAGATGAGGTTGATTAGAATTAAAACAAGAGCTTTTTGTATATACCTCTTTAAGGTTTGTAGGATTTGTAAATAAGCCCCTAAAGTTTTAGTATTTGTAAATAGGCCCATACCTTTTCTTTTTAATACCTTTCAAATCCATAAAATTGATATTCGTAGTAAGAATGGACAGCCAATATGAGATTTATGTAAAATTTTTATATAAATGACGGCTCTGCCCTTACATCCATTAAACAAAAATGAGTAAATTATTATTTACAAAAACACTATTATTTTACCTTAAGTCTAAATTATTTCTCTAAATAATTCTCTCATGCACATGATCAGGGGTGGACTCAAGTATAAGGGCCTGGGGACTGAAGCCCCCCCAAAAAAAAAAAAAAATCCTAAAAATTAATATTTCTTTAAACCCCCTCCCCCAATGAAGCATAATTTAAAAAAAAAAACCTAAAAATTAATATTTCTTTAAACCCCCTCCCCCCATGAAGCATAATTTTGTATTTAAAAACTTTCACAACAGTGGGTCATGTATGGATTGGATAAATCAAAACTTGTTATAAGTAAATGTGTTAATTGTCGTCATGATCAATTTGGATTTAATGAGATGAGCCTTGTACTGATAAAAAAATTTATGTAAAGTTATTCTCTCCCACTAAGTGCAATTGTTAATGTTACATGATTTATAAAAAAAAATTAAGTACAAGCTTTTGAAATTTTGCATATAAGGATAAAAAAGATGGACAAAAGTGTCACTTTTTTAATAAAAGCCTATGGTAGTTGGGAGACTATTATTTTTTGGGACACGGAAGGTATTAAAATGAAAATGCAGGGGCCTATTTATAAATAAAAAAATCTCAGGGCCTGTTTACAAATCCCACAAACCTCAAGGGGGAAATATACAAAAATCTCTTAAAACAATGCAGACTTAAACTACTTTTTCTAATGGGAAGTGATGTTTACATCCCATGTTTATGATTTAGGCACCATGTTCTCTTAAGACTGGTTCTTGAATCAGGTGTAGACAAAACGGTCTTTGCATAAAAAGGTTTGAAGGTAACATGACCTTTTTAACAAATCAGAAGCATATAAGATTGTACACCCGAGATCTATGCAGATGTCATCCATTCTTTTATAAATAACTACATGTCAAGCAGTTTGTGGCTAAATCTTCATATAATAAGAGAGTCAGCAAAGCAAATTAGCCTTTAGGGGGTTGAAAAATAGTCTTTCGGCACTGAACTTGATACCAAACATGTGCCACATTAGATTTTAAACCCCGCTAAAGTCGGGACATTGTCAATGTAAAGTTTTGATCACATGTACAACATAAATGCTGAGACATTGTTCTCTTATAAATTGGAAAGGTAAGACAAAAGTTATGTAGATGACCTCAACATAATTGCTGGGACAAATGTAAAGGTTTTGGTTTAGACCAATACAACGTTGGTACTTGTGTGTGAAGAAAGCAAAAATCATTGAAGTCATACACATGCACAAATACTCGAGAAGTTATGTGTAACGACCTGGGCCCATTGTCCATGTGAGATTGTTCGCTTTGGCTTATGGGATTTCAATCCAATCTTGATGTATGATTTTAAAAGGCCTCATGTGGAGTTAAGATCAGGTTACACATATACTCAAGATCAATACTAGCATGTTTTCGATGTTGACTTATGCACCACTGCATACCCCATCCTCGTCGAACCCAATGCCCTTTTACGTGGGAGCCACAGGCGTGACAGTATGCGATGGACTTATTTATTTATTTTGATCAATATGGTATGCTATTTGTGAATACTGAAAGCCAATGCAGCGGTGATTTCTATGCATTAAACAAATCTCTATTGCCTTCTATATCATTCTTTAACCTCATTTGAATGTGAATTTACACCAACTCTGATTGGGTTTTCTAATCCTAACCCAATTACAATCAGCCAAAAAGCCTATTCCCAATAGAGGTTCTTCATGGATTAATCCATAGTCTTATAAAGACACCATGAATCCCATCCACCAGGAGAACAATTCATGGACGTTGTAAATCTCCCTTGGAAAAAAGGAGGTGAAGTCCATGGGTGCATATCAGATTCCATGGAAAAATACATGAAAAACATTCAAGTAACAATTTCCTCCACACTCCCATGTGCTGGTATAGAAAATGTGAGACAAAGAACACATTGCATGTGACAAGGTATTCCCAAAGCAGTATGCAAATCCTTGATGACTGTCAATTGCAAACTAAGGAAAGGGTGATCAATTAGGTTTCTTCCAACCTAAATAATGTTAGTGTAGACTAGGCAACTGCAAATTTCGTTTTATATGGATACTTCTATGGCCATGAGTTGTATGCCACTTTATTTTAAATGTATTGAGTTTAGACATTTAAGCTTAATCTTTGTAGTTTCTTTGTCAATTTGCACATGGTTGGCACTTCATTTTCAAAGTCTCCTAAGCCTTCCCAATCTCACAAGTACCTCTGGTTGATGAATGAAAGCACTATTGAACCTTACTCAATCTTTCATCTCAAAGATGAAGACTCTTAAAATGTGGTCATGTGCATGATGTGTCATAGTCAAGGGTGAAAGCAAATTCCTGCTGTCATATATACAGTATTAAACGACAACTCTGGATCCCCTGTTGCATCTTTTACACGCTTCTCGTGCAGTAGTCTCCAAAATTCCTCATTAGGGCCAATAATAGGTCTAAAATGAATGTCATCTCCTTCCCGTGTTGTATATCTTCAAATATTAGATCAATAGGAGTGGATCCCACCTAAAATTAAACACATGATTGAAAACTTGACCAGGCGCCAACGTGGTCAATGTGTTTAGTTGGATGGTTGAACCCACTTCTATTGAACTGAAATATGAGGATATATTAAAAGAGGGGATGCTATTCATCTCCGATTATACGGATTATCATATTGTGGGCCCCATGGTGGAGTTCTGGAGACCTGTTACACCGGAAGCGTGCAATAGATGTCACAAGAGTATCCTGAATCATATAATAAATGGAAGATAAATGTGACTTAAATATCATTATTTGGGGGAATGAGCTTAATGCTGATGTTACAATAGAGTCTCATGCTGATGGGATCCATTGAGTTAGATATATGTCACTTTTGCTTGATCTAAGTCATTCGTATCAAATTCTTATAATGAATAGGTAATGGCCTGAACTTGACTTCTAGTATGTGAATAGCACTATTGGATTGATTAATGTGCGAAGAACAAGATTAACCATTGAGCAAAACTCTTCATTTTTTTTTTTTACTCATTGATTGTTACAATGGCCTATAGCACATATAGTAGCTGAAATTTGTATGGGTGGCACAGGGGATAGGCCGAAACAGTATTTCCTTGTTATGTCGAAACATGGGTTTGGATAAACGCAAGTAATTTTGCATGAAAACTCTTGATTGTATATCAGCATTTGGTCATTCATGTTCATTTTATTTGTATCTTTAGTTTCTTTCTACTTAAGTATGGTCTTAAGGGACTCATTTCTTTATGATTTCTTGTTGTAGACGTTCTAAAACTATTCTGCAACATATTTGAAAGTCAAGCCCCTGTTTTATACGCAAAATGATGGCCATAACTCAAGTCTCATTTTCATCTACCGTGCATCACGGGAGCGATTTATATCTATGGAAAAAAACCAAGAAACAGATTACAAAATCAAACATAAGGTTCAACCCACAATGCAATGATAGCTCAATGGCATTAGTAGCTTAGGCCCGTTTGGCATCGTCTAATATGTTATAAAGAACTTGTTTGGTAACATTATAAAAATTTTAGTATAAAAAATAAAAATAAGAGAATTCTAAAATTTATAATATGGTTCCACTTTTCGTTATTTGTGGCACTCTTATTGCCATACATGGGACAATCTTTAGAAATTATAACTTCCTACCCACCTTTATAAATTAGATTATATGGCATGCATTCATAAGATTTATAGTGTGGGTCCACCTTTTGTGATTGTGACCATGTGACCCGCTTTTAGGAATTTCAAAATATGATAACCTTTTTTGTGTTTGTGGACAAGAAACCCACTTTTAGAAATCACAACATGGTACCCACATTTTATTCATAGGATATAAAATGTGGGCCTACTGTTATAAGAATTACAATGTAGAGCCACCTTCTTGTGGCTGTGAATACCGAACACACATTTAGAAATTATAATATGGTATCCACCTTTAGAAATTACAATGGGGGGCTCGCATTCATAGAATTTAAAATGTAGTCCACATTTTGTGATTGTGACTACGTGACACACCTTTAGAAATTACAAAATTGGGTCACATTTTCTATGATTGTGGACATGGAACCCACCTTTAAAAATCACAATGTGGTGCCCACTTTTAGAATTTAGAACATGAGGCCCGTATTCATATGATTTACAATGTGGTCCTACCTTTATATGATTTATAATGTGTTCCTACTTTTGTGATTATGACCATGTAAAATTACAAAGAAGGGCCACCTTCTTTGAAATTGTGAATAAGGATGAGTGACAGGAATTGGAGTCTTCTTTTAATGGCAGGAGATCAGAATTAGGAACATTTAATTACACCTACCAAATATATTTTTTACAATCTCATCCATGGGAACAACCAGAAGGCACTATGCCAGATGCACTAGTTTCATGTGACCATCCAAGGATAGCAAGTTGTATAATTGAAGATCAATGAATCAATGAAATTATGAAATGGATTTCTCTCTTTGAAATTCTTATGGCATGAGAGCTGCTTCGTGCTGGGGATGATCTTGCTTCCGCAATTACCACCGTTTTTTCTATTTCAATATAAAGAGAAACTCAAGTATCTTCTCCTATCCATCCATCCAAGCATTAGGACTTCATCATCTTTATCAAATTGCACAATCAAAACCTCTAGAAGAGATCACTCCACATCTTTCAGGTTAACAGTCACATATCCTTTACATGAAAGGACCATGTGAGGAGATGTTATAGATAATATTGAGTTGTTAGGATTTAGTTGGTTAGAGAATATAGATAGATGATTTGAATTTGAATAATGGTAAGATTGGCTTTTAATCAAGTTATATAAAGGGAGATCGCCCATCAATGAATGTTATGATGAAATCATGAAATGGATATTTCTCTTTGAAGTTCTTTAGGTTGATCTCTACCTCACTCACCAGTTATATCCATTTAGGGAATTTCTTTTTTTTGCATCAACCTAATATCGGAGGAGTAGTAACTTATTCTCCTATTGAAAATCTGAACCCATTTAAATAAGTGCTCCCCTCTTATATGGGACATAGCGAACTTCAAAAGGAGTTGGCTTCATCATAAAACTAGGCATATATAAAATATGTGAATAAAATATCAAGAACACACAAATTCTCATGATGTTTCTTATATATTTTACACATGCCTATTCTTACTATGAATAAGGGTGTTCATGGCCAGGCTAAGGCATATCCACGCCAGGACTGAGTTAAGAAATGCAGGCCAATATCTAGTCCATGCCTAACATGAGCTATAAATGTTAGGCGCGGGCTTGCCCCTTTAGCCAATTGAGCCGAGAAAAACTAGCTTTCTCTTCTTTGTTCAGGATTTCTAGTGACTGTTTGGACAAATCAATAACTAAGTTAAAAGCACTACTTATTTAGATCGGGTCGGGCTTTGGGATTTCTATCATTAAATTAATACCCAACCCAAATATTAAATGGACTCAAATTATATATCCAAACCCAACTACAAGCACCCATAACAATTTTAGATTTTCAATAGGTGAATACCAATTTAGAGTTTCACTTCTTCCACTCTAGGTTAGTGATAGTAAAGCAAATCAATATAAGCTGTGAATAAGAATAGCATGTAGACAGCGGCATCTTACCCTAGTGGTAAGACACGGCAATTCTCACAGAAAGACCCAAGGTTCAACCCTTGCCCCCTCTCTCCTCCCATGTGCGAGTTATCACTCTTCGCTTGCAAATATATGAGTTCTCTCTTCGCATGTGCCCAACCGCGGCCCTTAGCTGGGATGCCAAAGGAAGAAAAAAAAGAAGGAAACAGTGTCGGTGACCGACAGGGAATCCTATCCACACGCTAGCAGGTCTGGGAGAAGACCAACACTTTGTCATGGACATGAGGCAAAGTCATCACCCATCCTGCCATCCATATATATAAGCATGGAACGGGCCAAGTCGGTTCTGAGTTATCTCTGACCGACACTACTACTACTACTGCTGCATCCTCCCACTCACTGTCAAAGATATTCTGATTATTCTTCTTGTAGAGAGAACTAAAAATCTAGATTCTAGAGTTTCATCTTTTTATACCTTTCTCTGCCTTTTGGCAAAGTCTCAACTCTCAACTCTCAACTCTCACCCTTTTGGCATTTATAACAAAAAAAACCATTTTGGCATAGTTATCTAGGAGATTTTATAATTAAATTGTTATTTCTCAATTTTAACTTTTATAATTTGTTTAAAGTATGTGTTTTTAGCTGTCATTATATTAAACAAATGACACAAGCACTCACACACCCACACATACCCAGGCCCTAGCTCTAACCAAGTCCCTTGCTATAAATGTCGCAGTCATGGATTGTTTTTATGGTGGGGAGGTGCCTCACAATTACGTACTAAGTAGCTGCCAGTGGATCGACAATAGCATAAATAGCTTGTATGTAGAAATATAATGATTATTTTTGCAATAGCATAAATATCTTATGTAGAAATATAAGAGGTTCAGGAGTAAAGTAGGTTTTAGTCATTGAGATTTCTCATGGTCAAAGGTTTAGAGGATCCGGACTAATAACAAGCTGTCCATGTGATATGTCAAAGGCCAATGCAAACTCTTCTTACTAAGAGACGGGGTAACGTCTCTGTCAACATCAACTTAATAGGAGGATGATTACATAAAAACCATCAACATTTTCTTTATTTTAAAAAAAAGGCCTTCATTTTCTCTCTCTCTTACATACAATCAGTTCTATTATGCACCTAACAAATGGGTCAGCTATCTTAATCAATGGTCAAAGTTTGAAGAAAAAGTAGGGATTTAAATGTCTTCAGCATCGATCACGAAATTTACTATAAGCCAATTTAATTTAAGAAAATTGCAGGGTCAGAGTTTCAAGAAAACGTAGAGATTTAATATCTTAAGTATCGATCACTAAATTTCTTTGAAGACGTGTTTACGTAACACTAAAATGTCATGCATGGTAGATTTCCTTTTTTAATTGTGGGACGAGATGCTTGATAATATTATTACAATAGTGTATATATATATATATATATATATATATATATATATGGGCTCCCCTAAGTTGAAATAGTATTGGTCCCACAAATCAAAGTCGATTATATCTGTTTTTTGCATGATGGAACTGGAAAATCCAGTTATGATTGGATTTATCGTGATTTTGGAGACGATCATTATGTAAAAAACAACGACAATCAATTTTGATATATGGGACCCGCACTGTCTCAGCTTAGAATAAGTGTAAACTTCAGTTTAGGAGAACTGACCCCATATATATATATAGTTATATATAGTTTTATGTAAAAAAAAATACAAAAGGAAAGTTTGACTTTTTGTAAATGAGAGTTGCTACCTACACACTACAAACTGTAATTTAAAAAAAATAAAAAAAACTCCCTAAACTACCTCTTGTCCTCTCCTTCCCTCTTTTTCCCTGCTCGTTGCTGTGCTCGATCGTTGCCGTCCATCGCCCGCCCATCCTCTCCCCTTCCTTTCCTCTCCCTCTTCCTCTCTATTTCCATCTCTTTCCCTCTCCTTGCTCGTTGCCGACCGCTTGCCCTCCCTCTCTCCTTCTCCCTCTTTCTCTCCTTCTCCCTCTCCATTTCCCTCTCCCCGCTCGTCGCCGACCGCCGCCCGATTACCCTCTCCCCTTCCTCTCTCCCTCTCATAGTGGACAAGCAAATGGAGAAGAAGCAAATGCATTGGATGTAAAAAAAAAAAATGCCATTGAAATCGGCTAATCTGATTCATTCGGCGACACAAAATTGTTCGACCCTGTGTCGCCGAACAAATCAAATTCACCGATTTCACTGGCAAATTTTTTTTATTTTTTACATCCAAAGCATTTGCTTCTTCTCCATTGACTTGTCCACCATGAGAGGGAGAGAGGAAGAGGAGAGGGTGACTGGGCGACGGTCGACGACGAGCGGGGAGAGGGAGAAGGAGAGGAAAAAGAAAAGGGAGAAGGAAAGAGGGTGGGCGGGCAGTAGGCGGCGACGAGCAGGGTTTAGGGTTTAGCAGAGAGAGGGAAATGGAGAGGGAGAAGGAGAGGAGAGGAATGGGAGAGGGTGGGCGGGCGGTGAAAGGCAACGAGTAGGGAGAGAGGGAAGGAGAGGGCAAGGGGTAGTTTAGGAATTTTTTAATTTTTTTTAATTTTTTTAAAAATGCAGTGTAGAGAGCCGTTTGCAGTATGTAGGTAGCCACTCTCTTTGTAAATATAGAAAAAAGATAAGGGGGGTGATGAGTAAATCTAAAAAAATAAAAGCAAACCAATATATACACCGAAAGTGGCGTGAACGGTGGGAATGAAGAGAACATCACTATCACCTCACCGCCACTTGCAACATAATTTGCTCAAACTAGAAGCATTGCATTTTTTCTTTTGAGCTTCTCCGACCATGGAAAGTGACAAATACTAGTCTTGCATTGTAGGGCCCCTTTAGAGAAGCTGACAGATTATGTATTGAAAAATGAGGAATTTCAACTAAGCAAAAGCATCAGTTTGCAGACAGTACATGTGAGTTTAGACACACGGTTTTATGGTCTAATCAACTCCAATGAGGACATGTTTTAGTCTCAGGGGAAGGAGAGCAGGAAAGGAAGTAAAATAAGTGATGTGAGGTTTTACTCCATTGGTGTTTTTGGATGAAAAAAAAAAAAAAATGGAGTAAATTTTTGGAATGACATATAAAGTAAGGGACTCATTTACCCCCACTTTATTTAAACTCTTTCCTAGTGTAACAAGTAATAACTTTAACTTTTGAAGAAATAGAATTTTTTAGGCTTTTTTTTTACTTTTAACTCCTCATCTTTAACTTTATTTATAAATTAGACTATATTTCTTTAACTTAGGGGTAAAATCGAATGGCAGGTATATGGGTCCTACTTATAAGCATGACAATGGAAGGATGGGGGTTTTTAGGTAGGGATGTAGATGGGTCTCCGATTCTCGATTACCCAAAGGTTCCGACTTGTTAAAAACTGGGTTAGGGTTCTTATTTAGACCCTAATAAGTAAAAGGGTCCGGGTCCGGTTCCACCTTGGTTCGGATCCATGGACCCAAGACCCGAAATATTACCTCAATTTTAAAAAATCTCTCCTAAAACCCATATTTTTTTTTAATATCATTTTCTACCTAGACCCAGACTCGAATCCAGACCTGTCCCATATATGATTTTGGTTTCGGTTCCGGAGCTAAGAAATTGGTTCCGAAACGGTTGTGGGTCTAGATCCAGTTCCACCTTCTCCTTCATGGTTCTAGTTCCGGGTCCACCATGGACCTAGACCGGAACCGACCCATTTATAGCCCTATTTCTAGGTATCCCTGTGACCTGCCTTGAGTTAAGAAGGAAAATTATCTCATCAAGAGGTACACTATTCTGATAGTCTCAAAGTTGTTCAAATCATAATTGATGAATAAAGTAGGATTGGTGCTAAATTTATGTAAGCGTCTAAATAACAATTTATGTAAGCGTCTAAACAACTTAGATGAGTGCAAAATTTAGATTAATGTTAATCCAAGTAGCATAATAAATTGTGAGAGCTTAGATAAATCATAGGTGGGCTTACAGGTAGACCATTCTTTGCTTTGGGACGTGTACGTGAAAACTTGTTAATACATTGACAATAGATAATAGTGTAAAATATAAAAATATAAATATTGAAGTATAGAAAAATTCTACAGCAGTGGCTAGGTTTTGTCCTAATATCATAAAAGCAATCCATAAATTAAATGAAAAAAGAGATAATGACCGTACGGCAGCCCTTATACTTGATAATTGCTCGCAACTATAGGAAAATATATATTTCCTACAAAGCTGTTCGTACTTGAAAGGATGATGTGAAAGTGACGATTTTACTCTTAATCTTGCGTTATCCTATTGTGTTAGGATATCTCATGGTGCGATATCTTAAGGTTGCAGGATATCGCATCTATGGTGGTAGGATTAGCAAAAATTACCCTTTCCCGCCCAAACTCAAAGCATGTTTTCACTATGAATTTGGAACTCTGTTTTATCTTCTTCGTTTCTACTTATTGCGGATTTCTGAGGGCTCTTATTATACAATTTTCTATCATCCAGAGTTAATACATTTCAATTATCACAAAAGTTATGTGGTGCACCTTTTTTCTGTGTGAACCTCTTATTCACAAGCTTAGCTTTAAATTTGTCAATGGAACTGTTGGCTTTTCGCTTAATGTTCAAAACCCATTTATTGGTAATGGCTTTCATATCCTTGGGAAAAGCCATACATGCGATGAATGATGAGATCAACTCTATGCATAAGAACCATGTATGGGATCTGAAAGCCATTACCCATACATGGTTCTTATGCATAGAGTTGATCTCATCATTCATCGCGTGTATCCATTCCTTCGAGTTTACCAATTCCATTGGTTCTTAATAAGAACATGGTTCGTCTTAGTCAATTGCAATATATGCATAAGAAGTTTCCTCATTTTCAAAATACTTCTTTGGGATTAATCCACGAGAAGAACAACGAAGGGCATCATGATCACTCCCACCTGCCTGTGACTCCATAGGAACTCTCCCACTAAGACCAGCAAGTGGTGTTGGCTCTCCTTGGTAGGAGAAGTCATCCATTTCAAATAGTTCAATGGAAACGCTTATCTTCTTCTTTTCAAGATATTAAAACTCGAAGAAATCTACGTCACGAGATTCTATTTCAATTAATCTGTCGTTGACATCCTCATGAACTAGAATGTATCATTTTGACAATTCAGAGTATCTTACAAAGATACTTGGAATTGTCTTACGCTCCAATTTATTAGGATGCGGGATAAGGATATGCCCTAAAGAACCCCACGGGCAAAGGTCTCCCAAAGAAAGTTTTCTACAGGTCCACAACTCATATGGAGTCTTTGGAACAGACTTAAAAGGAACTCTATTTAATATATAAGCTGTAGTTAATAACGCATCTCCCCAAAAGGAGACAGGTAAATTCGCATGAGCCATCATTGATCTAATCATGTCTAACAGGGTCCTATTTTGTCTTTCCGCAACTCCGTTTTCTTGTGGGGTGTAGGCCATAGTCAGTTGACGAGAAATTCCACTTTCCATGCAAAAACTTTTAAAAATCTCCGAAGTATATTCTCCACCTTGATCAGTCCTAAGAGTCTTGATGTTTCTATCAAACTTAGTTTGAACTTCTTTTGTTAAAATTTTGAAAAAATCAATTGCCTCATTTTTGTGGGAAATAAAAAACACACGACCATAACAAGAGTAATCATCAATGAAAGTAATAAAATAACGAGTTCCTTGTCTATTAGCCACGTTCATTGGTCCACAAATGTTAGAGTGGATGATTTCAATGGTGGCCTTGGATCTTTCTGCCTTTGGAAAAATATTTTCTTGTTGCTTTGCCTGTCACACAAGATTCACATGTGGGCAACTATACTTGTGTGAGAGATCGAAGCAGTCCTTCCCTAGCCAATCGGATCATCTGATATTTTCCTATGTGGCCCAATCGAGCATGCCAATTAATAGATTCAGAACTTGTGTCATGCACCATAAATGACTTAGAAAATCCAACCATAGAATTATTGAAATCCAAAACATAGAAGTCTCCTACAAGAAAACCCCATGCATAAAAAGAACTATTTTTTCTGATGGAAACTCTATCCCTAGTAAAACGAAAATCAAAATCGTCCATCGCGAGCCGGCAAACAGAAAGGAGATTCCGCCTCATGCCAGGTACAAAGAGCGTCTCATGGAGCACCATAGTTTTTCCTGTAGACATTGGAAGGAAATAATCATTGGCTCCCAATGTCTTCTGAAGTATTATTTCCCATATAGAGCTTATTGCAACCGACATTTATTGACTGGAACTCCCGAAAACCACTCATATCCTTTGTTACGTGCTTGGTTGCCCTTAAATCAATTATCCATCCATTAGAACTTTCATCCACATAAAGTGCTTCGGAGCAAACCAAAGAGAGTGACAAAAATAGGGTGTTTACGGTATTTCGCTTAGGGCAAGTTTTAACGATGTGGCCAATTTCTTGACATTTATAGTTTTTGGTTTTGGCTAAGTCTCTGGGCTTGTTGTGCTTTCGATGCTTCTTTTGGTCTTGTTTGGGTGCATTCTGATCCTGTTTAGGCTTCTTCTGACGGTCTGCCCCATTTTGATAAGTCCCATTTTGAAACTTACGTTTATGTTTAGTCCCCTTAGTCCCCAACCCTGATACAGGCTGCTGTTTTGCAAATAGTGCTTGTCCAACGATCTCTACTTGAACTCTTTGGGCTTCGAGCTCGAGATGGCGGCACAGATCCTTAAAAGTTTTGACTGCCTCAGAGTGGGTCAAAATTTGTTTTATTGCGCGCCAAGAATCATGTAAAGATGGTAGGACTACAATGATATTTTGGTCCTCGGTTAGTACATTTCCTGCCCTTGCAAGATCCGCACTTATTTGACTCATTTTGTGGAGGTGGTCCCTTACGTTTACACCTGGGGCCATCCTATACGCATCGAATTCCACAGTCATGACACGGGTCTTACTGGTGGTAATTTCACCATATTCTTCTATCAAGGCATCCCACATCTCTTTACCCGTACCGTAGGTTGCATAAGTGGGAACCAATTCAAAATGCATATTACTCAGCATAATGTTGCGAGCAGTCCGATTATCTTTATCCCATTCCTCAAAATCATTCAATGCAGGCATGGGTGCAGCATTATTTGGTAATTCGGATCAGGTCTTAATCGATTCCAAGGTATACATGACCTCTTGTTCATCGAACAAGTAAATCATGGTCCGGTACCACTTATCATAGTTATTACCATCTAACTTATTTCCCTTATTAAAGTCAGCAGTGATATTTTTGGAAGCCATCATTGAAAAAGAAATAAGATAAAAAAATATGATGATCAATGAATGCACAACATTGGCAACGCACACATGCGTATCGATTGCCCTTTTTGCACTCAAATCATTCCAAGAATTAGGACATTGTAGTGAAAACCCTTCATACCTAGGGCTAATTCGGGGCGGTCAAAAGCAATTATTGTAATTACATGGGTGATTTGATAGCATCATGCAATTTAATACTTTGATGCAATTATAAAGATGAGAAACAAAAGTACAACAAATGACAATTTTTGGATAATGTGAATCCTTTTAATAAGGAAAATTGTTGTAAATAGTTTGTTATCCCCAGCACATCTTAGGGTCCACAAAGAAATGCCCAACTGGTTGAAGATTGCACCTAAGGCTCCAATTCAATCTTATGAAATCAAATCAATCAAGTGAGCCCTCAGGAAAGTGGTGGGGTCACAATGATCCCGCTTAAAAACTACTTTCCTTGAACATAGACTGTCTCCTTTTAGTGGGACAAGGCTTTTCTTGGAATCGACTTGATCAAATAGCGTAATTGGTGCAACTTTGTGGTCTTCGTCCTATTAAGCTTGAAAAACTAGGGACTACCCATAAACAATATACTATGGCCCATAAAAAAAATAAAAAAATAAATAACCCTATGTGGATCCAAATAATGCTATGTAAAATGAAGAAATCCCATCATGAACACATAACATGATACATAATTTAGTGCTCAAATGGTAAACAGTGGGTAGGAGTAAGCATAGGCACCATATCTACTCAATCAATCATAGCTAATTTCACTTAAAATTTATTAACACATGGAAAACAACTTTTTTTTTTTTAATACTTGTCATAAGCTTTGGATTCAAATTGGACTACTTCAAAGCATGGATCCGATTCGCCCAAATTCAAAATAAAAAATAAAAATAAAAATAAAACATATACTGCTTATAGGTAGTTGGATAAGAATGAAAGTGGGTTGAACATGACTAAAGGGTATGAGTCAATATCCAATCCGGTGTGGTCATGCGAGTGTTTAGGGCAGACTAATGTGTCGGTGAGTTTGTGTATTCTAGTCAGATGGCGACTTAGTATACATTCTCTCCGTGAATAGGCATCATGGAGGTCCCACTCTTCAGGTCCATTTTTACTTTGTGGAATTTGATGATGGAAATTAGTAATCTAATGGGATGAAACTTGTTCGGTGCGAGTGGGAGATGTTGGCATTTGTGCTGGGGCCCACTTGTGTTTACATGTGGGTGGACCCCACTCACAAAGAGACACCCCTCAGAAGGAACCTCATGGTGATATGGATAAGAATAGTTTGAGTTTTATCTAACTCTCTATCCTTATCATATCTTCATTTAAATTCGAGTGGAGAGAGTTTGATCCAACATATTATCCTTATTATCTCTCAATTCGAATTTGAATGGAGATCTTATCACCCATTAGCCAAAGGGCTATATATAGACATGAGAATAATAGTTGGCACTAACTTTCAACAATACATCTTTCATTAGATCTATTATTCTCCATCATCATCTTCTACATTCAGAGTGTCCATCCTTTCCCTTGGATCTTAAAGAAATCAGTCATGTGATTCACTCTTCAAGATCTAAGGGCAATGATGGACATCCTGAATGTAGAAGATGATGATGAAGAATAATAGATCTAATGGAAGATGTATTGTTAAAAGTTAGTACCAACTATTATGGGTGATAAGATCTGCATTCAAATTCGAATTGAGAGATGATAAGGATAATAGGTTGGATCAAACTCCCTCAACTCGAATTGAAATGGAGATATGATAAAGATAGAGAGTTAGATAAAACTCAAACTATTCTTATCCATATCACAATGAGGTTCCTTGTGAGGGATGTCTCTTTGTGAGTGGGGTCCACCCACATGTAAACACAATTGGGCCCCAACACAAATGCCAACAATGTGGGCCCTCTACCATTTATCGCATTGAAACCGTAAGCCATTGAAGATCAAAGAAGTTGCAAAGAATAAAGAAGGAGAATGGAGTGAAGGGATATATTCCTGTCATATCCAAAGCAAGATAGTTAGATGAAAATGGAAGAAAACCCATAAGACAATTGTAGAAGATGAGCTTAGTTCGTGAAAGTGGCAAGTTCACCTTAATCGTGCGATATCCTATGGCTGTAGATTATCTCATAGTGCGATATCTCGTTTCTGTTGAAGAGTCTCTAAAATAGAGAAATAGAGAAAAGCAAATGTGGTATTTATCTTATATCAGTAAGATATCTTATGGTGCGATATCTCATTTTTAACGAAGAGTCTAGTAGAAATGAGATATCACACCAAGAGATTTCCTACAACCATAGGATATCGCACGATTAAGGGTAAACTTGTCACTTTCACAGCATCCTTTCATATACGAACTCTTGAGGAATTATATATTTTCCAATAGTTTTGGGAAAACTATCGGGTATAAGGGATGTCGTATAGTCATTATCCCCAAAAAAACAAAAAAGAAAACCCATGCTTTTCAAAGAGTTCCATGCCATTAACTTGCCAATTTTGCTAAGAGGTGGAATATAGACGTCTCAACAACACATTCTATCTAACAATAAGTTTAAAAACCTCATTTCACCATCCCAACCAAAGTAATGTTCCAGAATATTGATCTAATGATGAAAATGCTTTAGAAAAGTGTAAATCATTGATTGAATGGTGGAGAACCCTGGGATCTGCAATCCAACGACAGAAAAGATACAGAAGATCAATCTGACAATGGACAAGTGTCTTAGATAATTGATTGGTCAACAGATGAGATTTAGATCAATGATCTAACAGTTCAAAAGGCTAGACACCTGTTTATTTGGGGTATACATGATGTACCCTATTTGTTACATGATCTACAGCTGTACAAGAGATACTATCCAGATTACTTAGGCAAGGAAGAACTTCTTCTCCTCCTTCCTTTTTTTTCTTTTTTGGATGGAAATTATTATTCTTTTTCCTAGTAAGCCTCATCTTTTTTATTTGAACATTTTAATGAAATATTTCTAGATTTGCCCCCAGAGAATGTAGATTTTTTATTTTTTTTTGGGATTTTTTTTGTTTTATTTTCATTGGTTGTTTTGGATCTTTCTTTCCCTTTTTTCATCTTTCTTTCTTTATTTTCCCCCTTCCTGAGTTCTGATTTTTAGAATTGTTATGTTTCCCTCTTCTTTATTTGTTTTTTTGGATCTCCTTTTAAAGTTGTAACTTTTCTCTCAGAAGACAACGTTGAAGGATCCAAATCCATTTTCCCCATCTTTTTATTGGTTGTTTTGGCTCTATATGGCCTCATACAAGACAATGATGAATCCTAGAAACCCTGTCCTATTAGTGGCACTATTTGTTTCCCCTAATTGAATACATTTTTTTTTCCTAAAGACTGTAATTGGATACATAGGAATTCTAAGATTTATATTTGTAAAAGTGGTCAAATTGAAGAAATAAAAGTGAATTTCCAGACATGAACATTAAATTATCTTTCATTTAATGGAAAATGATTCAAGGGAAGATGGGAAATGAACACCCAATCATCACCTTAATAATTCAAATACTATGAAAGCAAGGATTGCATCTAAATCTCCACCCCATATCCTCCACCCCTCATCTCTTTAATAAACCTTTGGCAGAGCTACTTTCACCATGAATTCTTGTGCACTCAATTGTTATGCATTCTATGCAAACAAACAGGCTCTAAAGTGAGTAAAACATAAGGAGTTTCATAAATAGCCCAACAGGTGCTTCTTTTACAGTTAGCAACAAGAGCGACAGAAGGAAAAGGACACACACTATAACAGATCACCTCTAAAATCCAATCCTCTAATCATTTGATGTCTCAAGGTGTCCAACAAATGCCATGCCAACCAGTAAAATCTAATTCTCTCCTGCCAACCAAAAATAGGGAAGAGGATGAAAAGAGACCCCCAACATCATATATTTCCAGTCCATTCATAAAAAAATACTTTCGTATAAATAAGGTTGAGCAGCTTTTGCTCGTAAAATTCCCTGCACGAATTGCTGGAAACCCTCCCAGATGCTGTTCAATCACATGGTTCCAGCAAGGCCCCTCTTTTGCTATATCCCTATGCTTCAAATTCAATTCTTTTTCATACCTTGAGTTTTGAAGTTCTTTTTCTTGAAATTAGAACAATAGAAACAAGCACAAATAAGAAAATTGAGATAGCTGATACAAGGAGCTTTCCAGGAGAGTGCCCGAGTGAGTTCCTCAATGTTTTCTTTTGCATTTCCTGCAACATGAGCAAAGTGTAGGACATGAGTTATGATCCCAAAAAAAAATTAAGAATCAAACTGACCGTGAAAACAGTACACAAACCGGTGCAGCTGATGGTTCGAGAAGGTTCGGTAAAGGTCCGATGTTCATGAATGGTGATCCAGGACATCAACCTCAGTTTTCAATGCCAGCCCACAGTGGGCCCAAGGATCACATTTATCATGCAAATGACAGCATCAGAGAAATTTTCTTTTTGGGAAAGAAGCAGGTAAAGGAAACATATTTTACTAAAAAAAAAGAGAAACAACAGCAGCATGAAGAGAAGCACTTCTCCATGAAATAAAAAGCCAGTCCCAGGCAACAGGCTGCCCACAATATCACTCCAAGATGACTGCACGACAGACACCAAGAACAAGTTACATCCTATGTGAGGATATCTACTGCCCCCATTTGCATCCCCCAAAGAGTGTCAAAGAGGGAAAATTGGGACACATTTGGAAGATCTTTTAGCATCTTCATACCATCTGTCAGCCATCAAAGTACCATTAGATTAAGTTTCATTTTGAAAATAAAGGCCAATTTTAATGTGCTGTGTCGTCCAAATGAAACAAAATTGGGCACATTGACATGAAATCTGGTGCACTGGACGGATTATTCAAATATTTTTCCATCAGTCCAAGCTTGTGCAATTCTGACAAGTATTGGAAGTTCTGACCTACTTTATGATATGGCAAATTTGGGTTATGGCTTTTAATATATTTTAGAAAGTCATAGGGGTATTTTGGTCATAGTTGCTTTCATTTAATTATAGAGGCAGAAATAAAACATCACACAGTATATCTTTTTTTCCTTCTAAAAATAGCAAAAAAATGGATTTTTAAATTTTTGGATAATATAATTGGAAGTTATGCGTGAAAACTATATTCCCCTTATTATCATGTCATCTCAACCAAGTACAGCAGAGTTCTAATCCCCACTCTGCATGGTTCTCTACTGTTCAAGGTGAAGTGCCATGCTCTTCTGGTTGACATTTTATGAGATTTTCTTATTAAGAAAAGAATTTTAGAATGATTTAGAAGACTCAAACCAAGTGAACAGGCCCAACTTAGAAAAGATTTATGAGTTCTTTATGTTTAGCCATTCATCATCATCATCATCATCATTAAAGCCTTATCCCAACTATATTGGGATCAGCCACATGAATTCTGTGTGGCCATTCAAGTAATCTAAAGTTAGCGTTGAACCATGCTTACGTCACATGCACAATAAATAAATAAAAAAAGATCAAACCCTAATCTACCTCATTCAAAATCCCCTCGTAGTTTTAATTTGACAATAAAAGCAGGGTGCCAGGTACAGCCACAGAATAACGGACCGTATGTGTGTGTGCATTGGGAGACAGTATAAAATCTTGTAGGGATTGAGACTGACCATTTTCATAGACTTTTGGGCAAGATGTTTCTGTTGCTGTGCAAAGATGCCCTGAGCATGCTTATAAAGCTGCACGTCGAGGCTGTTTAGTGATAGTATTTGTTGGAGAACTATATTGGGAACTATAAGGCGTGCCTGTTACATCCAGAACTTTAATTAGTCAAGAATGGTGTGAGCACAACAAAAGTTATACTGTTTATTGGTAATGCCGTAGCATATTAGAAAACAACAGATGAACCTTCAGACAATATAAAAATGAATCCAAAATTCCTGCACTCCCAAATTATTGAGACTGCTCCTGAATACGTCACAAAAACCTTCAATTCTTAAGAGGACTGCATTGTTGGACATGTTTCAGACATGACAGTCAAGTACGAAACATTTTGGTTCATCTCCTTTAAGGTGTAGACTGTAGATACGCATGTTTTCAATAACTTCCTACTTATTTGGATGAACTTTTAAGGTGTAAACAAGTAGTACATGACTTTCATTGAACTTTTCAGTTTTGCTACTAGAATAATTTCACCAAAGGTAGTAGACTAGTAGTTCCATGGGGTCCCATCTGGATAGGTATGATCCACTACGGTAAATATTTTTCCTATACTTGCAACCAACCATGAAGCCCAGCATAGGTGGCATCCACACACATTTACATATTGTTACATTGTATATGTATTTCTTTTATTAAGGAAATGAAGAGAGAGAGAGAGAGAGAGAGAGCAAGTACCCATTTTCTTCAATGAATGTGGAGACTAATAAGAAAAGGTAAACACCATACGATGCTGAAATCTCCCAATGGTAAACTTGTAACAATACTTTTTGGAAAAGATTTTCATACCTCCTTTGAAAAGTTTGCTGGAGCAATTCGCTTCAAAGAAGTGGTGCGCCTACTCGATTGAGATTTTCGTAAGCTAGAAATACAAACCTCGTAAGCCTCCATCAGTTGTACAACCGTTGTCTGCCACAGGTGAAGATACCGTAAGTTGAAACATGAGAAGAACAGATTGCGTAAAGCTTCAAAAAAAAATCAGATATTAGAGAAGCAAACTTCTCTATGATCCAAATGAAAGAAACTGATCTTACATTTTCATCTGATGTTCCAACATTGGTTGACGGAACTGCACTTGGTTTTTTGTCCTGGATGCTACTCTATTAAAAAAAAAAAAAAGATGCGGTAAAAATAGCTTTCAAAACTAGTGCTTTAAAGCATTCCACAAGATACTTAAGAAATTAGGCACATGAATTCATTTCAGCTTACCTGAAGCTGATTTGAGCTATGACGTTTGGAATCTCGAAATTGAGAACTCGCCTCTGTAGGGAAAGAAGCAGGTTTATAAGAAAAACTATGTTCCAATTGCCAGGATGAACTGGCGTTACGTTGAAGTATTATTTTTCTTTTTTGATATGTTATGGCTGCGAGAGTTTTCCCCCAGAAATGTTACAGGTGGTTCCCACTGACAGGAAACTTAAGCTGTTCATCAGGCAGGATCGTTGAAATGGACAGAAGCGTAACATCTCTCCTATTGGATGTTGTATCTATCCAACTTCCGATTCATCTATTGTTAACCACATCACTCGATAACCAGGTCCAGCAGTACAAATTCCTGAATCTCGATCCATCCCGGTTGCTTTTTGGAATGAAGTGCCACATGATTTAACACTGTTTAGCCAACTTATTGGCTCCATGGCAGGGAGGCTTGTTTATGATACAGCCTGTGTAGCCAAACTAATTGGGCTCAGCTGACATGTGAGTTGTGACTTCTGAGTCAATCAGAAAACTTTCTGATTTGGTTATGTCATTGAGCATGCATGAAGGCAACAAATCTTTACTTCCACCAAATTACTAGCAGTCCTAATGTATGCAATAATCCAGCAGCTAGTTAGTCAGGTCAGATCAACTTTGTAGACTCCCTTCCCAACAAATAGAGTGGACTACTGATTGGGGATGACACAAGTGTGTTGAATGTGAACCACTGTCTTTGCTGACATCCTTCTGTTGTGGACTACCTTATCAGTGGAATGTTTGGATCATTTGGTCCAAGTTATCAGCCAACTCTTTTGATGACCGACTTGGGCTATTTACACATGGTACACACTAGCACAGGACTGTTCAAATAAGCATGGGGATAGAAAGCATAAATAAAAATTAGCACATCCATATACAGCAAAATATTCGCAATATGTGCACTTGCAAAGGTTTGGGATTGAGAGCTAAGACCAAAAGACAACAATACACCGACCATGCTTACCAGTTGTATTGTTAGCTGCCTGCTCAATACGAGAGCTTAAAGCTTCTAATAGTGAGAGCACCTGCACCCCAACCATATTTGCAAACATTGTTGCAGATTCCTTGTGCTCCTCAGTAAGTCCAACATATAACATATTATCTAATCTCTTCTGCAAGATTTAAAATCATCCATATCTTTAGGATCATCATGTAAAATGAAAAATGTTAATTATTTTATATATTCACAATTTATGTACCTTTGCAACATCAAGTACATATTGCCCAAGTTCTGGATGCTTCCTCACACAGTAACGAACTTCATGTGATTCATCTAAACAAGAGTTGTTTGTCAATCCTGCTACCTGTTAATGCCCAACGATGAATTACAGCCAGATATCTAACTACTCTCTTTCTTTTATAGGGACACATTTTTTAAGAAAATTCCGATATAGTTCGAAAGAATTCAAGTACAGTATCAGAGAGGTATGTGATGCTTCCAAGCAAGGATGTAAATAGCTACGTGGCGGCCGATATATCGGCCGTAGCGTGGCGGTATATATATCGGCCGTCGCAACCGTGGCTGCCATTATGGGCCGCCACATATCGGGGGGTTATAAAAAAAAAAAAACCCCTTTTGACGACTTAAGGGTTTTTTAACCCTCTCTTCCCCTCTCTTTCTATTGTTACTTGCTGTTTCTTCCTCCTTGTGGTCCCAAGTGACTCCCACATCCATTTCTTCAAGAATTCTTGCCACCAAATCACCAACATTCAACTATTCAAAGAAATCTAAAGATTCTAAACAAGATTCTTCATTTAGGTATGTGATTTTTTTTCAACTTTTGAGATTATCACTCTAACTACTATGAATCACAACATAATGGCATCATTGTCTTGTTTTATTGTAGATACATGCTTCCTTTTGATCTTGCATGCATATCTTTTGTTTTTTTTTAATTTATATATTGTTATTTTTATTTTCGGATTTATGTTATTTAAAAAAAAACATTTTCACTTATGGAAAACTCATGAAACAACTTGAAATAGCTTCATATTGTTAGATCTATGTTTCCCATAGATCATTCCAACATATATTGCTTGTTTTTCAATTTTTTTCCTTTTTTATTTTCGGATTTTTTTATTTTTGTAAAAAAAAATATTTTTAGTAATTGAATGCCAATCAAATGTCTTGAAAAGGGCTCCTAGATTTTAGATCTATGTTTCCCATAGATCATTCCAACATATATTGCTTGTTTTTCATTTTTTTTCCTTTTTTTTATTGTCGGATTTTTTTATTTTTGTAAAAAAAAAAAAAAAAATTAGTAATGGAATGCCAATCAAATGTATTGAAAAATGCTCCTAAATGTTTTGAATATGTTTGGCATAGATCAATCCAACATTTCTTTGTCTTTCCCTTTTTTTTTCTTTTTTTTCGGATTTATTTATTTTTTGAAGGAAAAAATGCCTTAACTAATTCATTACCCATTATATTGTTTTGAATAAGGCCCCTAAATGTTAGATCTATGTTTGGCATTAGATCAATCCAACATATATTTGTCTTTTCCTAATTTTATTTTATTTTCTTATTTTCAGATTTTTTAAATTTTTGAAAAAAATTGTACTTTAAGTAATGAAATACCAATGAAATGTCAAGAGAATGATTCCGAAGTGTTAGATATATGTTTCCTCTAACATGTTTTTTTTTGTTTTTTTAATTTTTAACATACTACTTGTTCATATTTATAGGTATTCAGTCTTCTATTGTGCATTTGTGTTTGCCAATTGATAAGTTAAAATGCCTCGTGATATTGATCTCGCATGGAGCTTTGGTGAGGCAGTTGAGAATAACAGGTTGAAAATCAAATGCAAGTTTTGTGGGAAAGTAACCAATGGGGGCATTACAAGATTCAAGCACCACTTGGGCCACATTTCTGGCAATGTTGCTGGTTGTACCGAAGTACCAAGGGAAGTCAGGGAACAAATGAAAGCTTTTGTTGGCCCAAACAAAGCCAGAAAAGTAGAGATAAAAGAAAAGAGGCAACAAGATGTTGATGCTGCCCGTTATGATGCATTTGGGGATGAAGATTTTGATGATGAAGATGCACAGATGGGGGTTGCACGCCGAGAGTCCATCATGAGTCACCAAGAAGAATATGAACGTCATGCATTTGCTGGAAGCAACAAATATTATGATGCAGGGGCAAGGGCATTGCGGGGCCATGCGTAGGGCATTTAGCACCCGGGAACGGGATGTTGATGTAGAAGTTATTTCTACTAGAAGAGCAGTTCCTCCCCCTGTTGATCCTCTAGCACATAGAAAAGAGAGGGCTAAAAAACCAATTATATCAAGTGTTATGAAAGGGGTGATGAAGGGTGCAAGAGATAGGTTAGCCAAAGCTACAGCAAAATGGCTAACTCACAAGAACATACCACCTACAGTAATAGATTTCCCCTATTTCCAAACAATTCTTGAAGTTGCCGTCGAAGCTGGGCGGGGAATACAGTCACCCTCTGTTTATGATGTGGGCACTAAATATCTCGAAGAAGAATATAAAGAAATAAAGGCATGGGTGGAAACCTTTAGGCCCATGTGGCAACAGAATGGGATCACCATTATGTGTGATGGGTGGACCAGCATCACATAAACACAATTAATAAACTTTTTGGTACAATAAATCGCTGAGTGTGTCTTTGTGAAGTCCGTTAATGCATCTGAACATAGACAGACAGCTAAATATATATACACTCTTATGGATAAGGTTGTAGAGAGTGTTGGAGAGGAGCATTTTGTACAGATTGTTATAGATAATGGCGTCAATTTCAAGGCAACCGGTAAGACGTTGGAGAATAAGAGGTCCATCTGTTTTGGACTCCATGTGCAGCACACTGTATAGATCTCACTATGGAAGAGATTGGAAAGAAGAAGAAAATTGCTGAAGTTATCAAGGCATGTAGAGGCACTACCAGATTTATTTATGATCATTCATGGCTTTACAGCTTGATAAGAAGATTCACAAATAACCACGCCTTGATACGTTCGGGATCAACTAGGTTTGCTACCCATTTCATTGCGATGGAGAGCCTTGTAAGGTTTAGAACAGAGCTGATTCAGATGTTTGTATAAGAAGAATGACTTCGTTCGAAATGGGGTAATGCAACAAGTGGTCCGGAATTTGAGATCCCTAACTTGATGAGGGACAATAAATTTTGGAAGAAAGTGTCTAATTTATTAAAGGTTTATGAGCCTTTAGTTAGAGTGTTGCAGCTTGTAGATGGTGATGACAAGCCAATAATGTGATATATATATATAAAGCAATGGATCGGGCTAAGCAAGTTATCATGGAAAATGTTAGATATCATCATGAATATATAAAGATTATTGATGCCCGGTGGAACGACCAGCGCACCATCCATTGCATGCTACAAGTACTCAATAACAATATCACTATTTGATGCTTTCAAAGCAAGCTAGCTCTCTTTGATTGATGTTTAATCATTTTTCATTTCAACTTGTTTTCAATGTAGGTTATTTCCTTAATCCCGAATTCTACTACCCCAATGCCCAACACAACAACGATGCAATAGAAACGGAGTTGAGGGTAGGATTAAGGCAAGTGTTGAAGAAATTGTTAGGAGTTGATGATCAACCAAGCCATCCAAGAGGTGAGTTAGTGATTGAGATTTGAGATGACATATGTATATGCTTGAGATAGGTCCATTAAACATGTATGGTTTATTGATTTATTCCTAATTTTCACACGGTAGATATCTACATACACACAAAGGAGAGGAGGATTTGCTGACCCTCTTGCAATAAGAGCGATTGGAAAGATGCCACCTAGTATGAACAAAAGACCCAATCACCCAACCTATTAGGCTTTTGTGATTGGAACTTGGAAGGACTTAAGGAATATCTAATTTTAGTTGTTTACATTGAATTTAAGCTGATTGGTGGATGAATTTTGGAGGTACTCCAAATCTAAGGAGAGCGGCTATTCGCATCATTAGTCAAGTTACAACTTCATCAAATTGTGAAAGGAATTGGAGTACTTTCTCCTTGATCCACACAAAGTCCAGGAATCAACTTACCATGCAAAATCTCAACAACCTTGTGTATTGCCATTACAATTTGAAGTTGAGAAACAGAACAAGAGAAAGGAAGGCAATGGATGATCTGAGTTATTATCCTATTAGTTTGGATCACATATTCAAAGAGGACGATCCCTTGCTCCCATGGATAGCCGAGATAGAGGATCCATTGCTAGATTCACATTCGGACTTTCAGGAGGAGGTTAGAGATTTGTTTGATGAAGATATGGACGAGGCAGAGGGTGCCCCACTTGGAAGAGAAGGCTCAAGTGCACAGCCGCACCCACAACCTAAAGGGAAAGAACCTGCTCATGTCGTGTCATCTTCTGAGAGGACGAGTACCACCGTCTCTTCGAGTAGCCATGGTGGAGGAGATGGGGGAGATGGAGCAGGAGACACTAGTGGGACAGGTGCTACTAGTGAATACTACCAACATGATCAGGAAGATGCCATTCCTACAGAGAAGGTACATGACTTTTCGGAAAGAATGGAAGGAAACCATGGTTATCAACGATGTCAGAGAGTCTCACCACCTGCTGACATATGGGTGGAGGTGTTGGAGGACAACAAGCGGCATCATGGGTTGATTTGTGGAACCCTAGTTATAGTGGACAAGGACCCTCACTGTATTTTGACTATTTTCCATATGGTAAGGAGAAGAACAGTCTTCTGTTTCAGGGTCCTACTCATATGGTGACTATGGTGGAATGCAAAATAATAGATATCCACCTCCTTCTGCCCTAAGTTACGATGATGTGGCTGCCTTCTTTGGATTTGTGGATCCCAATGTTCATCAATATCAAATGCAATATGCAAATAGAAATGATAACACTGACGGGGATGATGAGGATAACCATGCCTTGAATCTTGGTAGACATTCCTTTTGGTGGTGACCAAGGTATTCCTATTTCCTTCACCAACTCTCTACTATTTGTCATTTCTAAATTGGTGTTGAAGTGTTGAGTGTTGAATTGTTGATCACTTCATTCACTTGAATGAATTTGAAGTTTGAACCTTGAACCTTGAGGCTTGAAGCCTTGAAGTATTGATCATTTGATTGTTCAATGTTCACTAATGACCTAACTCTTAATGACCTAACTCTTAAGTCTTATGCCTTTATTTCATGTTCTAGTTTTTTATTTATGATCTTTTCATTACTTTCTAAGTTAGCATGACTAAGAAACATGAATACAGGTGAAAAAACTAATCATTACTATTATTTTCTATTTATACAGCGATACAGGACCTCATATATTAAGGGCACTGCTACACCCCCTTTTCTTACTTACTTTTGCAAAAGAACCACATTTTATAATTTTCTGGATTTTCTGGAGTTTTTTTCAGATTTTTTTGGCAAGTATTTCAAATTACACCACTACGTCGATACGTAGTGCCCGCTTCGCGGCGCGCCGCCACCGCTATTTTCATCCTTGCTTCCAAGCATAATGGAGAGGATACATGTGGACCTCATGGGTCCAATTTGTACATGCAGGACCGAAACACCAAGGACTACAAATTCCTATACTTAGTTGCCCTTATTATATGCAGATATGAGTATTTTTATTTGTTTATTATTTACAAGGAGTCCTAGTTTAGGAAGCCTTCATACCGGTTAAGATTCGACCTATGATAAATCTATGGCGGTGACTTAAAATAGGAGTAGACTATTACACCCTATTTAAAGTTGTAGGGCACCAAACCACTGAGAGGTCAGTGGCAAGGCACCCTATGCTCACGGCACAGACCAGGGGTTGATCCTTGCTCCTCACGGTGAATGTAACACTACTGTCCGACTTATCCTGTCTAGCATAAAAAGAAAAAAAAAATGTTATAGGGCTGCTCATCTATCTCAGTTCTCAAATACAATGATATGTGGTTCTTTCCATAGTTTTCAAAATTGAAATCACATCGCAAATCGTTCATACCTATGAATCAAATCAAATCACAAATCATTGGGGTTTTTTTATTTTTAATAAAAATAAAAAATAATTAAAAATTAAGAAAATTAAGAAAAAAAAAATTCATAACCACCCATTTTCCCATTTATAAAAATATAAATACAATAATAAGTCTATGATACAATCATATCAAGAACATCATGACATATATATATATATGAAATAAATGATGTGTACATAGTTAAATAAGTTTAAGGTATCAATACACATATTTTTTATTATCTTTAAATAAAAAATAAAAATAAAAACAAAATCCAAACCATAAATCTTACAAAGTAGGATAATCTCTTTAAGTTAATAAAGTGTTCATGAAGAAAAAAACCAAACTAGATATATAAAAAAAAAGAAGAAGATATAGACAAGCACCATACGTACAATCAAATGCTTTAATTAAATTCATGTTCTTTATTCATCTTTAAAACCTTTTCAAAGCCGCATAAAATTCTTAGGAGGCTTCGTTAACTACTAAATAACATTTTAAAATTTTAAGCACTATAATAAATAAAGAAAAAAATATTAATATTATCTTATTGGTTGTAGCTATTTTCGCTTAGTTGAATCGCTTGAATTGCAAGATTCAATGAAACGAGTATCGAATCGTAAGATTCACACCTAAATCCTAAGCTTCATCTGTAAATGAGATTTGTTGCTAGATACGAATCGTTTTCCTTGAGATTCGGGATACAAATTGTAGGATTCTGATAACTATAGTTCTTTCTTTTAGTTTAGAGAAATAACAACTTTAGAGTTTGCACAAAAACCTTCGGCGTGAGGCCTTCCTTTGAGGCTTAGGAATAGGCAGGTATAAGGCCTGCTACTTTGCTTACTTGCATGTTATTTATTCCCTTATGTAGCACTGCTCAGAAATATAACAACTGTTATTGGGTTTGGCTGGCTATGGAGCAAAAAATCCAAGTACTTGAAACTTCCAGTAGTCAATAAACCATGGTTTATTCCTTACACAAGCCCTAATTGCTGTTGATCAAGAGCCTGTAAGTCAGTACCAATCTTGTCATTTAAGGCTACCACTAGTTATTCTCTTTTAAATTTTGAGGGGGGGAAACAGTGAAGTGAAACAGGAAAAAAGAAAAATAATAAGGAAGAAGAACATGTGTGCGCACATGCGTACGTGCGTGCGTGCGTGCGTGCGTGTGTGAGAGAGAGAGAGAGAGTGTTGGGGGTTCTTTTTTTTGTGGGGGAGGAGGGGGGAGGGGGCACAACTCGTTGGGCGACCAGGTTTTATATTTCTACTATGATGAATCTTGAATTTACAAACTAGTCACAGACATTCCATGAATTACAGAATGGTCCCTAACTGTGAATTTACAAAACAGTCTTTTAAAAAAAAAAAATCCTCATATAAATCTCAACACTCTCCCTTAAGCTAGAACATGAATTTCTATATTCCCGGGCTGGAGAAAACAAAAATAAACGCCTTCTGGAAATGCCTTTCATGAGAAAACATGATTTTAAAAATTGGCCAAGTTTGAGTCGAAAGTTCGATTGTCAACCCAAGTCTCCTCCGGCCGAGTCTTAGGGGGAAAGGTCAAAACCAATAATTTTTCCCCCAATTTTCTGGTGAAAGATGTTGGAGGCTTTTTCGGGTCTTTTTCGGGTCCATTTGCACTAATTTTAGAAGATCAAATCACATTTTGTGGAATGTGGACGATCGAAGCATTTAAAAATCAGAGTGATGATGTTCATGATGCTGACTAAAAATCAGATGTTTAAAATCATTCTAAAAAATTAAAGCACATAGAGCTTAAACTCCTAGGATATCATTTAAAAAAATAAAATAAAGGTTGGTCAAGTCGTCGCTCAGAATTTGAGTTGTAAAACCTTGTAAGATAAACAACTCAATCTTTAGAACTAGCGTACTCTAAATCATGTTTCAAAATGTTGATCGGTATGCATCACATCGGCTAATACATTGGATGTATTAGTCTATGTCGTTATGCTAAAATGAAAATATGCCCGCTCTCAACCACATCGGCCAATTTATGGGCATATTGTCCAATATCCACCGATATGGCTACACACTTGTATCCCTTCGAGTCCAGAACTCCAAATGTTTCTTTTGAAGCACTAAAACCATTTCTCGCAATTAGTTTTCAACTAAGAAAATCCTAGGAAGGCTAAAAAAAAAAAAAAACACTCTCTAAATCAGCGGATAAAAGCCGATACTCAAGGAGATGCTCGAGGGATTTCTTTAGGGTGCATTTGTGCAACGAGAGGAATCCCCGGTAGAGAGGAAAATTATTCTAATGCTTCCTGCAGCTCCTTCTTTAGTCTTGTAGTGCGGCATATTTTCCTCGTAGCAAAGGAAAAAATGAATTGATTTTGCTCAATAGAGAGGAAAAAATGAACTTGTTTTGTTAGGAATGTTCTTAAAATCATTCATATCCATGTTTTGAGCATATGTGATCTTTTAGTATAAATTTTTGGGTTATTTATTTATTTAATAAGGCGGCATTTCTTTTGAACTTTTTATTCATTTTCATAAATGTTGTCTTAGACTAAATCCACCTATAGATATTGAGATCATTGATGAAGATGATATATTGGTTAGAATATAGAAATGCTAAATTGGGACAAAATTTTGATTCAATTCTCGACCATTAGCCAGTGGATTTTGGTCCCTAATGAAAGTAACATCAATTCTATCACTTTCCAATATTCTAGATTTTTTATTTTATTTTGTTTTGTTTGGAATCTTTTGACCTCATTTTAGATTCACACTTACTACCAAATGACCAATACATATTGCTTTGGGAGGTGGCGATACACTTTTTTATCCTTGCTCTAAATGTACCTCTTACTTTGCCACTTTCTCATGAATAAAATGCTAATCAACTTTAACATGTTTTGTACATTCGTGATACCCAAGATTTTAAGCAATATGAATTGTTTCTGTGTTGTCACAATGTAAGTTGCTAGGTCCACCTCTAATAAATGTCTACACTTTGAATACTTTGTTGGAAAAATGGCTAAAAGCACCACTATTTTTTTATCAACTTTGAGCCAAAATCTAAGTGGGTCCCACTTATCATTTTAGGTGGGAATACATGGGAATGTAATATACTCCATGAGTAGATTAAGGACATGTATTGGATTGCTCCAATCCATTAAGGAGTGAATGAGAAAATTGTCTCATAAACACTACTACTCAAACATGTTAAATAGGGAAATAAAAGGAAGTGGTGAACTTGCTTCCAATATTGCTTGGGAGCAAAACATTCATTGGGTATAAATATGCTTACCTTGGTAGTATAGGATGAGCCCCAAGGGGCATTCCACTTTTGTGGAAGAGGGAGGACCTAAACCAAAGTGGGGTCACCACCACACGCGCGCCCCGCGCCGGGCTCGGGCTTGAGCTTGGCGCGAGTCGGGCCTAGCTCGGCCCACAACCCATTTATTATTTTTGGAGAAATTTTATTAAATAAAATTTCTTTTCCAAATGGGGTGTGTCCAAGAAGTGTGTGCCCATTCGTATCCGAAAGGGAGTGTCTCTAACCCAAGAGGTGTGTCCAAAGAAGAAGTATCTGTTCATTGAACAGTCAGTGTTCTGAACAGATGCAACCCCATGAAGAGGCCTGAAATAGGCTATAAATGCATCTCGTTCATGCCCTTTTGCTCATTCTTTTTTCCCTGCTGCTACATTGCATTTGGTCATCATTAAGAGTCAAGAAAAGAGAGTTCTGCTGCACAATTTGGTTCGACTCTCACACAGTTTGTAGTGCTCCTACTGTGTGTATTCGATCATTGTATCCTGAGAGACAAACGCCATTGAAGCTCGTAAGCACCGTTGCAGGGGCGAAATTTGTCTTAAGGACATAGTGTGAAACATTAGCCTTGATCAACTTCTTTTGTGAGTTTCTGGACTTCATAACTTCAACAACAGTACTCTATTTCTGCCTTCAAACAGTAAGTGGATTTACTTTTCTAGACTTCATTTTGTAATTCTATTTAGTTGTTGTCTGCTTCACTGTTGTGCAAATCTGTTTCCTAAAATACTGATCTATTTCTGTATGTACTTGGAACAACAATCTTAAGAAAAATTTGTTTATTTCCGAGTACACTCTGTTATCAGTTCTACTTCAGTATTTCTGGTTTCGGTTTATGTCGGTTTTACTACTGGTTTCTAGTTCTTCTGTTTCTTAAACTAATATTGTAAAACTAAGTTTTTGTCTTTATATATAACCAGTTACAGAACTTCAGTTTGTTCAGTAACCTATAACTGATTACCATTAGTTTGAGTTACTATTTATAGTATTGTAAGTTTTTTAATTCTATAGTATACTATGTGTTTTATTTAAGTGATTTTTGTTATGTTAAAACAGAAATGGGTATTGAGAAGAATACTCCAGTTAGTACCCCTGCCCCTGTTATGGTGAACAATGGGGGAAACCTGAGAAGTTCAATAGTACTGAGTTCAAGAAATGGCAACAGAAAATGTTGTTCTATCTCACTACCTTGAACTTGGCTAGGTTCCTCCATGAAGGAGCTCCTGCTTTAATAGAAGATGAGACAAACACGTAAGTAGTTGCTGCAATAGAAGCCTGGAAGCATGCTGACTTCCTCTATCGAAATTATATTCTCAATGGACTAGACAACATATTATATAATGTATACTGTTCATTGAAGACTGCTAATGAATTATGGGATTCTCTTGATAAAAAGTACAAGACTGAAGATGCTGGAATGAAGAAGTTCGTTGTTGGCAGATTCCTTGACTACAAGATGACCGATTCCAAGGCAGTAATCAATCAAGTTCAGAAACTTCAAGTAATTCTCCATGAAATTCATGCAGAATGAATGTCTTTTAGTGAGTCATTCCAAGTGGCAACAATCATTGAAAAATTGCCACTACTTTGGAAGGATTTTAAGAACTGCCTAAGCATAAATGAAAGGAGTCATATTGAGGATAGATGAAGACAACCGTGCATCTGAAAAGAAAGCAGGAAAAACCTTCACTAAAGCTAAGGCAAATGCGGTGGAACATGGGCAGAATCCTAAGAAGAGGAAGAACAGTCCCAACGGTCCAAAACAAAGTCCCAATGACAACAAATGACAACAAGAAGTTCAAAGGGAAATACTATATGTGCGACAAACCAAGCCACCATGCTAAGGACTGTTGTAAGCCCAATGACCAAGGCAATACGAGTAAGAAACCAGCGCAGGCCAACATGATGGAATTGGACACTCTTTTCAATGATGTTTCACACATCAATCTTTCTGCTGTGGTCTCAGAAGTCAATCTGGTTGGCAATACCAGAGAAAGGTGGGTGGACACTGGGGCCACTCGACATGTCTGCTCTATTAAAGAAATGTTCTCCACTTATCATGCTTCAACCGAAGAACAACTCTTTATGGGCAACTTTGCCACTTCTAAGGTTGAAGGCCAAGGACATGTGGTATTAAAAATAACTTCTGAAAAGGAACTCACCTTCAACAATGTGTTGCATGTACTTGATATTGGTAAGAATCTGGTTTCAGGCTCACTACTGAGTAAGAAGGGTTTCAAACTAGTATATGAGTCAAGACAAGTTTGTACTAAGTCTGGAATGTACGTGAGAAAAGGGTATATGAGAGATGGGCTCTTTAAAATGAATGTAATGACAATTGTAACTAATAAGAAAAACTCTTCTGCTTATATGCTTGAGTCTTCTAATGTGTGGCATGGTAGATTAGGTCATGTTAACTATGATGCTTTGAATAGATTAGTTAATATGGAATGTTTGCCTAAATGCAGTTTTGATTCAAATATCAAATGTGAAACATGTGTAGAAGCTAAACTTACTAGAATTTCTTTTCATTCAATTGAACAAACTTTTGAACATCTTCAGTTAATTCATTCTGATATCTGTGACCTAAAATTTGTTCAAACTAAAGGTGGTAAGAAATTATTTCTTACATTCATTGATGACTACACAAGATAATGTTATGTTTACTTACTGATTACTGAGAAGTAAAGATGATGCCTTGGAAATGTTTAAACATTACAAGAATGAGGTTGAGAATCAACTTGAAAAGAAATTCAAGGTGATAAGAAGCGATAGAGGTGGTGAATATGAATTACCTTTTGGTAAATTCTGTTCACAACATGGTATTATACACTAAATTACTACTCCTTATTCACCTCAGCAAAATGCTATTACGGAAAGGAAAAACAAAACTTTAAAAGAAATTATGAATGCTATGTTAATAAGTTCTGAATTACCTCAGAATTTGTGGGGGGATGCTGTACTTTCCGCAAATTATATTATCAACCGAATACCTCAAAAGAAAACCAATAAAACCCCCTACAAATTGTGGAAAGGCAGAATGCCTACCTACAAATACTTGAAAATGTGGGGGTGTTTGGCTAAAGTGGGAGCTCCTACACCTAAAATGGTTAAAATAGGGCCA
The DNA here is from genome assembly GCA_038049695.1 of Cinnamomum chago. Classification (NCBI taxonomy): domain Eukaryota; kingdom Viridiplantae; phylum Streptophyta; class Magnoliopsida; order Laurales; family Lauraceae; genus Cinnamomum; species Cinnamomum chago. The sequence goes on from CP142454.1 coordinate 78,942,740, forward strand.
AAGACAGTTGACTGTGTATTCATTGGGTATGCTCATAATAGCAGTGCATATCGGTTTCTAATTCACAAGTCTGAGATTCCCGATATGCATCGTAATACTATTATTGAGTCAAGGAATGCATCGTTCTTTGAACATGAATTTCTTAATAAACCCTCGCAGGAATCGAGTTCTCCTAAAAGACTCATGATACTGCTAGTAGCAGTAATAAAAACCAACAAGAAATTGATGGACCTAGACGGAGTAGGAGGGCTAGAACATAAAAAATGTTTGGCTCAGCTTTTCTAACAATTTTGTTAGAAGATGAGCCTCAAAGCTTTAAAGAAGCAGCGTCCAATCCCAAGGCACCATATTGAAAAGAGGCAATAAATAGTGAAATTGAATCCATTTTGCAAAACCATACATGGGAACTAGTGCATCTTCCACAACGTTGCAAAACTCTTGGATGCAAGTGGATATTCAAGAGAAAGATGAAAATTTATGGATCAATCGAAAAATACAAAGCTAGACTTGTTGTTAAAGGATAAAAACAAAAGGGAGTACATACAAAAATAGATCAGTAATTTAGGAAACAGATTTGCATTACAGTGAAGCAAACAACAACTAAACAAAATTACAGAATGGAGTCTAGAAAAGTAAATCCACTTACTGTTTGAAGGCAAAAATAGAGTACTGTTGTTGAAGTTATGAAGTCCAGAAACTCACAGAAGAAGTTGATCAAGGCTAGTGTTTAACACTATGTCCTTAAGACAAATTTCGCCCCCACAACGGTGCTTACGAGCTTCAATGGTGTTTGTCTCCCAGGATACAATGATCGAATACACACAGTAGCAGCACTACAAACTGTGACAGTCGAACCAAACTATGCAGCAGAACTCTCTCTTCTTGACTCTTAATGATGAGCAAATGTAATGCAGCAGCAGCGAAAAAAGAATGAGTAAAAGGGTATGAACGAGATACATTTATAGCCTGCTTCAGGTCTCTTCATGGGGCTGCATTTGTTCAGAATAGTGACTATTCAATTAATAGATGTTTTTTCTTTAAACACCTCTTGGGTTGGAGAAACACCATTTCGGATACGAATGGGCACATACCTCTTGGACACACCCTATTTGGAAAAGAAATTTTATTTAATAAAATTTCTCCAAAAATAATAAATGGGTAGTGGGCCGAGCTAGGCCCGACTTGCGCACCAAGCCCCGCATGTGGTGATGACCCCACTTTGGTTTAGGTCCTCCCTCTTCCACAAAAGTGGAATGCCCCTTGAGGCTCATCATATACTACCAAGGTAAGCATATTTATACCCAATGAATGTTTTGCTCCCAAGCAATGTGGGAAGCAAGTTCACCACTTCCTTTTGTTTTCATGTTTAACACGTTCGAGTAGTGGTGTTTAGGAGGCAATTTCTTATTCACTCCTTAATGGATTAGAGCAAAATCCAATACATGTCCTTAATCTACTCATGGAGTAGATTACATTCCCTTATATTCTCACCAAAAATGATAAGTGGGTCCCACTTAGATTTTTGGCTCGAAGTTGACAAAAAAATAGCGATTCTCTTAGCCATTTTTCCAACATACTTTTCAGCCATAATTGCTCACATTTGTCATAGGCCATTGCACAAAACTCCGCTCCCAAACTAGATCTACCAACTACTACTTACTCTTCCAAAACACAATGCTATACATAAAAAAGTGTAGCGCCCAGCAGAAATGGATCTTCCATCTTTTTCTTCTTTTTTTTTCACACTTGCACAATTTGCATCAGAATAGACTGTTCAAATGGTCATGAAAAATGTAAAAGCACTTCATTATTAAAAAAAAAACTACGGAGAAATCATTGCCCCACAAACCCATTCAAGTACCTTAAAATATGATATAACATCAACCGGCCTGATCTTGGAGGCATGCATGAATTTGCTAACTACACTACTATATGAGATATCTAGCCATGTGATAGTAAGGTAACTAAGCTTACAATCAATAGCATTCAAATGGCCAATTCTTAGGGTTTGCATGAGTTTATAGGGCCCCACTGATCCTATTAGATACAATAGGGCTTTGAAATCTATCCATAAGAAATAAGTCCATTGGTTGTTTCCAGTTTGTTTGAGCAAAGAACATGAAATGGACAGTTGGAAGATAAAAAGCTGTTTTTATTAACGTCCATTTCATGACCTATGACCGGGCACTAGCAACATCCAATAAATCTAAACTTTCATAAATGGATAGATCCCAAAGCCCTCTTGTATCCGGTAGAACCATGAGCCTTACGAACTTTGTCCATTGGATGTTTCCAGTATCTCGATCAAGCATTTGGGCCTAGCCCATTCATTTTATGTTATTTTTACATTATTTAGAGCTTTTAATTATATTTTAGGTTGTTTTAGTAGGATATTTTAATACCGGCCATCAATGTGTTTGGATGGTCTAGATTAGTTCTAAGGTTATTTCTTTTTCCTATCTAAATGATGTAAAGCCTCTTTGGGTTCTAATTGTTGATGATTAATGAAAATGAGTGGTTTTCCAAGTTTTCTTTGAGTCCTCCTCAAGATCTCTAACGCCTCCTGGTTTGGAGTTTGGTAAGAGCCCAAGTTAGTAACACCTCCGGATAGGAGTTTGGTGAAAGCCTAGTTTTTTTCCCTTCTCTATCTATCTTCTACCTTGCCGGCCCAACATCTCCCCGCCGCTCCGCACTATTTTGTCCTATTTTGACAAGTAAAAAAGCTGTAGAGGATCTAGATTCATTTATTTTCCCAACAAATGAAATTATGATTCTCCAAGGACGAGACTCTACAAAATAAATCCATCAGTAGGGCCAAGTTTAAGATCTGAACACTAGAATAATTGTTCCACCTTGTATTATCACTAAGGCAAACTTCAATCCAATCAAAGTTACTTCCACCATCAAATTGATCAACTTCTAAAACACACGAGTAAACTAAGAAAAACAGAAGAGTCAAATATCTGTCTCCTGATTTGGCATTATCATGAGAGGACTAGGAACACTTACATCCTGCTATTAAAAGAACCATCATTTTCGCATTAATGACCGAAAAATCTTCCAATTTCATTCATTGTTGATAGCTCTAATATGACCTTTTCTTCAGTATGTAAATCTCCTATATGGTTCTATTGCCATTTAGTAGCTCTGACTGCTCTTAGTCTCATTTATCTCTTATATGGTTCTAGTGTCATTTGATAGCTCTAATTGCTCTACTTCCATTTGTCGTACTGTATAGCTCTAATTGCTCTACTTCCATTTGTCGTACTGTATCAACTCCTAGTGTTTCATTTCGCGACTAGTTTCACTGGAGACTAGAGAGTGCCTCAAGGGTGTCTGTGCAACGAGAGGTTTATGTGACGAGAGGAAGATTGTTTTGATTTTCTGTGCAGACCACGATTTGTTTGTCTAGTGTGGTGTGACACATTTTCCACACAGAAAGGAGAAAAAAATAAATAAATAAACTGATTTACGTCGCTAGAGGATTTCAATTTCCTATGGGAGGGATGGGAATGCAGGATTCTTCTTTCCTATGGAAACAGAAATCTGCGGAGTGCAGAATCCTCCCGTTGCACAAACAAATCTTAAAGAGATGGTTGGAAGCTGGATTAATAATGCAGTAGTTATGGTAACTGGATTGGGGTACTTATGGAATTCTGACCTAACAGGGAACCTATTATAAGAATTTTGATAATTAGTGTGAATACCCATCTAGAGATGCCTTTATGATCTTGACCTACTTTATGTAGGTAGGAAAGGTATAGAATATACTATTAGAATGCTGAGTTTTTTGTTTGTGCTTAAGAGGCTGATGATTTTAATGATCCAAACCAAATATATGTCCCGCAATAAAATGGATAAACCCTGGTCCAAGAGTGACGTACATATGTTCACATTCAACATAGAAAGGGCAACCATACGAGGGTGGGTAGGACGTTTCAGAACAACTAACCATCAGATCTTTGGTTCAGATTGCAAGTCCAAAGTCTCAAAATGAATCAACTTGATAGCTAACGACGGTATGCATATTTTCAGGCCAAGAATCATGTCATAGTTCTAGAAGCTGACTAACCTGAGTAACTAGGAAGTAAATTGAGTAGCTTGGGTGAGTTTGACCCATAATTGTAAATTTTGTTCGGTACCCTGTTTCGGTTTGACTTTAAACTGAAATGCTTTGTTCGGCCATTTCAGCAGTTCTGCATTTCATTTTGGAGTTGCATTATGGAAAATAATAAAAAAAAATGACGCTTTAGAGATGGGTCGTGATTGTTTTAGGATGGAAAGTTAAAGGATTTCATGAGGTTTTTGGGGGTTTTCCTGAAGGGAAAAATTGAAGGTAAAAATAGTAAAGGGAACTAAAAGGAAAACTAAATTTATTGTGAGTAGCCAATGGCCAGAAAACCTAAAACTAACCTAATCCTAATCATAACCATACTAGGAAACCTAATTACATTAAAATAGGAAATCCTAATCATATTATAACTCTAGCCTAAATTAATTCAAATTTAATCTAATCCTAATTTAGGGAAGTTAATCTCACAATCACAAAAAACCCATTTATAACTAACCCAACTTTTTCTTAACAGAAACAACATTGAGTGATCTAAAATATCGCCTAAAAGGCCATAGTACAATGTGGTAATTACATACCATTGAATCATCAAAATTCTTATACTGCATTAAACCAAAAAACCATAATTTCATCATACACCATAAAAATCAGGAGTCTTAAACTATAAACCAAAAAGTTATGATAGTACTCTTCTTAATTGTTCCATAAAAAATAGGTAAAATAGATTAGTCTATGTGGAATTAATCACCTTAACCTAGTCCAAAAAACTTTCCCTCTTCTTGACTAAAAAGGAACACACCTATTGTCCAAGCGTATTAGAGTCATATGGAATATATTTCTGCAAAAATACCCGCCGTCAATTGAACCCTATTGATATGAAGCATCACATCATTTTAACCCATTCGCATGCAAATATTTCACATAGACAATGATCTTTTAACATATATGACTGCTAATATGAAGTGGCAAACCTGAAATGTGGCTCCGTTGTGAATGATCTCATGAGCTATAGGGTCATTGATGAACTCATGTAATGGCATAACCATGTCTTTCATATTGTATGAGTTACTGACATCTTTGATCTCTGTCACCCTCCCAAGTTCCCGAGCCTCCCGCTGCCATTATGTTCAGCAAAAGTTCTATCATTAAGCTTCAAAATATTAAGAAGACTCCATGACTAAAGTAGCTTCTATAACATTAAAAAGTAGAGTACCAACGAAAACAAAAACAAATGTTGTCCAATTAAAAAGATAGCAGTCATACATAGAAGAACAATAAAACAGATGTCCAAAAGCATTGGTCCACGAAGTAAATGGAATGCATGAATGGCTGAGGATTGTAGTTAGAAAGTTTATGAGACCTCTAAAAACATAGGGAAATTCTCATTTAATAACAGAAACTAAATATTCCAGTTTGATTATTCAATAATCAATGACGAGCGATGAGGAACCATCACATAATGAGTTCGATGATGTTATAAAAATAAACAAACAATTAAATAAATAAAGATAATTCAATCATCCACCATGGTACATTGAACCTTAATTACCTTTCTAGTTTTTCAGATGCTACAACTCAAAACTGGTCGTCACAAGAATTTAATGTGAGGGGAGGGAGCTAGCTCAAGTGTTCACCTAAGATGGCGTATGAAAGGTATACTTTTAATTCATAGGTCAAAAGTTGAAATAAAGGATATGTTTTGAGAAAGCTTAAGAAATTAGGTGCAAAAGAGAGAAAATAGAGATGAAAATTATGACATTTGATGGTATAAAAGAAGAAACTCACTAACATAGTATTTACAAAGTAGATAGGCATTGGAATAGAATCAATAAACTGGGGAAAATATTACCCGAGCAAATAAGTCCTCCCTCATCCAAGGAACCAAATACTTCCATGGCCATATATCTAAAGTACTAACTCCAACAGATTTAGATTTAGGTCGTAATCGTGCAGCCATTCTTGTCGCTGATGTTAGATTAGGATGCACTAAAAATCTAGCTGCAACTTCCACAGAGAACTCATATGTGCTAAAAACACGATCAACAGGATTCCTTAGGATTGTTACCACTGATGTACTCTCCTTTGGCAGTTTGGACATGATGCTATAATCATCATGGGTAACCATCAACCGGCAGTTTGGATTGCTGCACATCGACACAAAATTGAATAATCAACACTTCAAGAAGAACTGCTTTTTTCCAATTTCTGAAAATTAAACATCAACATTACTATTATCATTATATTTTTTTGGTTTACCATAAGATATATTGGTAAGTATCTATACACAGACAAAAACCTACATAAAAATCAGGACCATTTTATCCAGCATAACTCAAATTACCAAAGGAGTTGTCATATACTTGCTAAGCAGCCCAACAAAAAAAAGAGGTTGCAACCTTCATTCAACCAACAAAATTTAATAGGTAGTCTCACTTTCTGTAGTATTACTATTACTTTGTAAGAAATGATCAAGTCCAACCTGTCCTGTGTGGCCCAAGCTACCTGTATGCACGGTCCATGTTGGATAACAAAAGCAATGTACAGATTACCTACTGCTAAAAAGTTTATGCAACCCGGTCCAACCTGACCTAGCCCGGACCACAACACGAGGAGATAAGGAATTAAACAAATCAACAATATCACTCTCCATGACCCGCCCTCAACTCAAGTAAAAGAAAGAAAAGAAATAGCAAATCCAAAGTCACAATACAAAATACTCCAATGTCGCAAGAGTGTTCACATGCACAAGCTAAATAACGTAAAACGTCCCACTCAAACTAGAATTAAAACTTCTACCTATGAAGAATCAAATAATAGGATAATGATCACAACTAGAACCTCACTCTTTCTTTTGTTTCATTGAGCTTATTACATGCAATACTTGTCAATGACACACTCCAGGGAACTTACAATACTTTAATGGCATTCACTCATTCTCCTAGACACAGTAATTGCACTCCAAGCTTCTTTTTTACACGCGAGATTAATTATTAGCACATATTTGACTAAATGCATTAATTGCACTCCAGCCTACCATGCAAACATTAACCATTGACACATTCTCCTAACACATTATGCACACTCCAATCTCCCCTAAGAGTTTGGATCCACCACATGCATCTTTAATGCAAACCCGTAAAACTAAGTAATCACTGCATGCAAATACTTAACACACCACTGCTATTATGCCACATGCATCTAAAGAAAGATCGACATTTCCCACTAGGATGATGTGGATGGGCCCCACTGTTAACACAAACTAGGGGTGCATATGGGCTGTTCGGATCAGTTTAGAGGGGAAACCATCAACCAAACCGAACCCATCGGTTTTCTATTTTCCCAAACCGAACCAAACCGCCCATGTGCTTTAACCGAACTGAACCGGTTCAATTCGGTTACGGTTTTTTTGTTTTTATTATTTTTTCACAAAAAAAATGGCAGTTCAATTGATGAGAGACGTTGGATTTTAAGTAACGGAGTGAGGGTTCGAGTTTTTTAAAGTAATTTTTCATATTCCTTTATATATTTTATAAAAAATAAGTATTTACATAATTGGTTCGGTTCGGTTTGGTTTGAGCGGTTTAATGCACCTTCAAACTGAAAACCGAACTGAACCGAACGGTTTGAAGGAAATCCAAACCGTAACCGAACCGATCTACTACAAAACCCATCTGAACCGCTCGGTCCGGATAGGTTTAGCAGTTTTTTTGTGCACCCGTAACACAAACCCCTATATTAGGCCTAGGCCCAATTGTATTTTAAATGGGTCTTGACCCATAATACCATAAGTACCAATGCGGGGTTGATATAGTCAAATGATGTGTTGTAAGAATATTTACTTCCCCTTTTAGATAGATATTTCAACTGTACAGATTGTAATTATCTTATTTACAGCCTTGATTAAGGCATTTAGTGAATATAAAAAGGAGGAAGGATGGACCATCGAGCATCCAGTTTTTCCAAAAAAACTACTTTCTTCATTTCTTTGCTTAATGAATGTTATGGTATCAAAGGCAGAGGTTTCGATTTCGAAACCACGCAGGGCAAAAAATGCCCCATGCCACATTGTGTGTTTGTGCGGGCGCTGGTGCGCAACGCAAGAAGGCCCCATGCCACGTTGTAGTCTTGTGCGGGCGTTGGTGCGCAACGCAAGAAGGCCCCATGCCACGTTGTAGTCTTGTGCGGGCGTGCTGCTTAATGAATTTTACCCACAACAAATGTGATGAAATCCTTGACAATGTGACTCATTTGATGAAATGTTTGACGATTTATTTGATCAAGGAAGGTGTAACCTTTTGAAATCGTATCATTAGCTTCATTTGACGATCGCACCCATCTTCGGTAGGGCCTTAAAGAAAATGGCTAGAACAATTTGGTCCAACTATTCATTTGCATACACTTGATGGTTAGAATCATTGAATCAATTGAAATTAAAACCATATAAGATGAAAATTGTATGTTTCCTACTGATTCCTCCACCATGTATATGAATGGCTGCAATGAGCCCCACAATTGTTCATTAATTTTATAAGGTACTGATCTAGTGAGCCCCCATCAAATGATTCAAACCATCTGATAAGGACAATTGCAATCAGTGGTCAACATTCCATGACACCCAGATGCTTCAAATCTCATTACACATCTGTAACATAACATAAAACAGACGTGGTGAATCTCATGTTAGAATATGCCTCAGGCACTCACCTGTACACAGATATATTCTGCAAAAGAGAACGGCTCCTTACCTTAGTGGTAAGGAGTGGCAGTTTTCATTGGGAGGTTTTGGGTTCAAACCTGGCCTCCACCCTCTTTGCATATTTAAGTTTTTATTACCTCGCATGTGTGAGTTGTGATCATGTCTTGTGCCCATGTCTCCTCGCATGTCCGAGTTTCCATTACCTCACATGTGTGAGTTGTGTCTATCTCTCCTCTCATGTGTGAGTTCCCATCACCTCACATGTGTGAGTTGTGTTGTGTCATGAGTCTCAGCCCCTTCATTGGGTTACTAAATATATAGAGTTCCCAACATCTCACATGTGTGAGTTATGTCATGAGTCTCAGGGTCTTAGCCCCTTCGCTGGGTTACCATAAATATATATATGGGAGGTGCTCTTGTGAGAGACACTCTCACCTTACTATGAGAGATAAAGGTGGGGGCCCCCACATTTAAGTGGTTGACATTCGATATGGATGTGAGGGCCTCCACCCAATCGCCCTCACATTTAAGTTGGCATTGGATATGGATGTGAGGGCCCCCACCCAATCTCTCATTTAACGTAAGAGATATCTCTCATAGGAGCATCTTCTATATATATATATATATTCTGCAAAATGATTGCACCGGAAATATAATGGGGATCCAATCTAATGATTAGGATCATGTGATGGGAGATCTTTTCGAGATATCTCCTATACGCAATCCAACCCACATCAAAACATGGATCACCCAAATGTAGGTCCCCGTGTTTGTTGGGCCAGCAAATACTCACTCAAACACTGTATACTTCCCTTTCTTAACATGATTAACACACATATGAAGTTAAACATCAGTTACTGAACAGAAATGAAATCACTTGTTTGTATTCAGAGTACAATTGGAATGTGACTTTCAATCGTACTAGTCGGTCCATGAATGAGTTAGCGGATTCCTTGGCAAAGCAAGGGATGGATAGGATGAATCCTTTTGTAGGGGTTCTGTTGTAATTTTTGTCATTTGTTTCTGGGCATCAGGCTTGTAAACCATTTATCTTCATTTCTAGTTTCTCTCATCTTTTGTACTCCCTCCTCTTTCTAATACAAGTATCTGCAAAAAAACAAAAAAAAAAAAAAAACACATGGAGTGGGTTCACATACGTAGGATCAAACCGCAGCTTGTCATAGGAACGGGGGCATTCCTGCTCGCTGGTGTATAGTTTTCTCAGGAAGCTGCCAGAAGAAAGAAAATCATTAGTCGTCAACTAGAGGTGGGGAGAGAATAGCATGCAAAACTTTAAATCAGAGAGTATCAACTCAAATTTCAAGTTAAGAAGGCACTTGCCAATGGAAATAGGTGCGTCCACCAGTTCTGGGAACATGGAGGAAAAATAGCAAGTCGCGAAGAGTGTGTTTGTCTCCTCCCACTCCATTATGTGAAGAAGTTGCCCAGCCCTTGACCAAGCTTTCACAATGCAAAAGGTCATCTTCTGTAGAAATTGAAAGTGTTGACCAATATGCTGGGCACACAAGAAATTTCAAAGGTATTAACATCTCGAAAAAAAAAAAAGTATAAATCCTAAGATCAACAGCTCAAAGAACACAAAGTTTGAGACTGTCATTTCTGAACTAGTTCATGATAATTTCTCTGCAAGAGAGTCATATTCTGAACTCTGATCCTTTCTAGAATAAAACTATTCTCGTTTTATAACATTTGAATTTAGTTATAACCCAAAAACTCAATAAGTTGGAGAAAAGAATTTATCCAATATGTGAGGAAGCATATCAGAAAAAGGGTAACTAAGCTTTTTTAGGGACTACCATATCAACTTAGACCACTAATTTGTAAATGTTTTCATTCAGATGAAGGCTATTAGAAAAGCAATATTTTGTACAACCACCGAAGAAAGAAGAGAACAAGCACTATCTCTATCCAAGTCATTTTAATAAGGAAGCTACTCATCCACACAGTGTAGAATCATCATGGTTTCAACTTTACAACATGTATATTAACAGCCTAGATGATGAAAATATCACTGAGAAAGAAAGAGAAGAATATGTTGAGAGAATGAATCGACATGCCCTCTTGATGACTGAGCCCTCCTTTATGTAGATGTATTCCTTACTGTCTACAATCCCTTAATAAGGGGTATTACAATCAATTAGATCAATATAAATCAATTTTCCTGGTCCGCAATCCCTTTGGATATATGCTTATCAGTATAGTACTGTTAATCTACGTAGATGCACATTGGTGGTGCTTTGAGAAACACAGAAAAGTGCTTAAGCACATATGCAGGCACAGGAACAGAGAGAAGGTGCCACAGAAACCAGTGAACAACATTTTTTTTTCCCAAAAAAGAAACACATAAATATAGCAAGGCAACCAATCTAAGGTAGTATTTGACAAACTCATTAGCTATATATGCCATAAAAAAAAGACGGGAATGAAAATAAATAAATAGTTCCCTTCAAATCCACGGAAGGAAAACAAAATGCATATACATACCCAGAAGCATCACCAACAGGGTGAATTCATGAACAGAAGCCATCCTCCTCCCATCCAACTACTAGCCAAAGCAGAACAAGAATAAGAAACCTATGAATCATACATACGGCATACCACAGAAAATGAAATAGCAACATGAATTTTTTTATTATTTTATAACACATGAAATAGGCTTTTTCCCCTTTTTTTTTCTAAGCAATGGACTGAAACCCATAGAAACCATAACCAGATTTCCTCAAAGTTGCAATAATAACTCAAAATGCATGAAGATTAGAACAGAAAAACAGAAGAACCAAAAAATCGTACTGTGGAACAGAATGAGACAATAGAAAATAAACCCAAATAAAGAACATACAAATTTTCACAAACAAAACAAGAAAACAAACCCTACCAGAACCTGAACCAGACTTCTTGAAAGTTCCAAGCTAAGACACAACAGCATGAACATTCAAACACCAGAATATAAGAAACATTAAACTAATGGATTGCAACAAAACCCAATGAAATAAGCATAATAGACCACACAATTTCCAAAGCATTTACAAAGAAAAACCCACTACCGTTCTTCACAATTTCAATAAAAAAAAACAAGTTAATTGTTAAGAATGAACCATCAATATGTCTAGGAACTAATGAGCAAAATGCAGTTTGGAAAAACAAGTGGCAGTCAAGAAAACTCAATTCGAAAACTCAATTCCCCATAATGCTTAAAAAGGGAGCCCTTTCATATTCCTAAATCCAAACCAAGATAAAAACAAGGAAAACAACAACCAGAAATTACGCATTCCAAGATTAGTGTAGAAGAACCCAGAAGACTACTGAATCAAACATAGCCCAGTAGTAAAAAAGGATTAAAGCAAAAATAAGAAAAAAAAAAAAAAAAAAAAAAAAAAAACCCATTTCTTTAATGAGTTACAGGTAGTTCAATTATTTAATATATCCAAGCACTAAAATAAACCTTGGCATTATTTTCTTTTTTTTATGAAAAAAAAAAAACCTTGGTATTCCTGCAGCAGGATAGAAGTAATATTCTACCAAAATTCATTATGAAAGATTAAAAAACAAGCCACAATTTCCAAAACAAAACCTCCAAGACAAAATCACCCTAAACATCATAATAGAATAAGTGAAAAAAAAAAAACTACTGAATCAAACAAAACTTAATGAGAGAGAAAAAAAAAAAAGTAGAGAACGCAAACCCACTTCTTAAAAGACAGCAAACACTCAAAAGAGTAATAAATGAAAATCCCAGTGAAATTCCAATATTTAATACGAAACACAAATTTCAGCATTCCAACACAAGAAAACACAAATTTCAGCATTCCACTACTTGGTGATTAAAACAAAAAATTTAGCCTCCATAACAAAATGGAAGTTAGAAGGAGGTAGAAGGGTCACCAAAACTCTAACCCAAAACACATGAACACTAACTTTCAAAATCTTACAATGGAAGAACTTCAGTTCTTTTTATTTTTTTTGGGTTACTTTCAAAAAACTGAAAGAATCCACTAAACAAAACAAAAAAAAAAAAAGAATATGACTTTATATGACTTTAGTCAAACAACAAAAAAACACCCTATGTCAAAACACAAACTAACATTCTGAATCAAACTTCCGAGTCTTTCCAACAAGAAGCAGGAAGAAGCAAAAGCCCAGAAATACCACACAAGAATCCGGCAGAAGAAGAAGAAGAAGAACCAAACAATAATAAACAGCATAAACCACTTTTCAAAACACGAAGATATCGAGAAGCCAACAATTATTCAAACCCCACTTCATCAAGAATCGCAAAAAACAGCCAGCAAAAGGTCAATAATCACAACATAATCAAACATGACCCACTTCTTACTTCTCAAACCGGCAAAATATTAAAAACCCACCAAAACCCAGACCAGACTTCTTCAAATTCCCATTCAAGTACAGATCAAAACAGAAAAAAACTCAAAAACCACAACACAATTCAACAAACCCATCAATTAAAATCAATAAAAAACCAAACCCCACTTGCCAAAACATTAAAAAAAGAAAACCCCACCACCAAATTGAAACCCAACTCCTTCAAAACTCCCACCCCAAAACATCTCAAAGACCAAAAAATCCAAAACCCTATGATAGCAAATGAAACTGAAAGTTTGGGTTTTTGCCTACCTGTCTCGGACAACGAGATCTCGTGCTCATAAATTCATGAGGGATGTTCGATTTGCAGCAGACAGACCCACGATCAGGTGTGGGACCACCGAAACCCCCATTAGAAGCCTCCACGCTTGCTGCTGAAAATCTTCAAAAAGATCTCCTTTTTACCGTCCAAAGATCGAAAATTTCATGATCTTATTAAAAGAGAAAGTGATTTTGATTCCATTTCCCCCCTTCATATGCCTGAGATTTGGGGCCATTTTGGTCGGAGGAAGAGAATTTTGATTTAGAGGGAAGAAGGACCACGCTTTCCCGTAGGACCGCAGGAGAGAATGTAAATGCGGTGTTTTGCTAAGGTGCGCCGTCTCGTGGGGCCCAACTTAAAACTGGCCTCCCATTGGGTGGAAATGTCAAAGAAAGTCAAAGGGTGGATTTTCCAACTTCCGCCTGTTTCACATATGTCTGGAATTGGAACTGGAACTGGAACTGGAATTGGAACTGGAACTACAACAAGAGAAAGTGCATTTTACTTTACTTTGTGTGTAAGAGGATTCCACGGTACAAACAGGAATTCACTAGTTTTCAGAAAGTTCTGATTTTTCAATTTTCAAAAAGTTCTGATTTTTCAACTATGTGGACTCACATTTCCAAGGCAAGGAAGCCTATAATAAGGCCGTTTTTAGAGTAGATTCCATAATAGAGAGAAAAATTATTTTGATTCTACATTATTTTGCATTGTTTGGTGCAAAGCGTCTCTTTTCGCAAACAAAGTAAAAAAGAATCAATTTTCTTCGACGGAGAAGATCTTGATTTTCCTCGTAGAATCCTCTTATTGTACAAATAAGAATTCGAAGTATTTTCCATTGAGAGAAACAAATTTAATTTGTACCCTTTTCAATTAGTGAAAGTGTCGCACCAATTAAGAGAAGTGCGTGTTCTATAGGAAATTATAACATAATTTTCTTCTCTATTGCAAAACCCTATTGCTGCACAAACATGTTTTTTCTATGTAGTCCAATCTTTAATTGCTTTTATGAAAAAAAAAAAATTGAGTTATGAAAAAAGAGAGACTTTGATTTTATTGAAAGAGTAGGGATATAGGATTTCCTTATCCCGCATAAATAGAAACTGGAGGAGTACGAAATTCTCTTATACAAAAGTCCTGTAGAAATGGAAGTTGGCAAGAGTGTGAAATTCTCTTATACACAAACACACCTTTGTAAGGGCATATTTCTTTAGTAGAATTCTTAGAATCCATATCCATACAATTTGAAATTCTCCATATGTTTTCCCTTAAATTCAAAATCCTCATTTCCAATCTAGCATTTGAAATGCTGAAATTGTAAGAACTCCAAAAGCTATTTGTGACCTTTTCATGTGGGTTGAAAGGGTTGGAAGTTAGACTTTTAGTAAAAAGAATGTGCCATGGGAGATTTATCCAGCTTTCCCGGAGCCTGTAGGGATTAGTCCGACCCAAACGATTGGGACACACTCCGTTGTATAAAAAAGAAAAAATGAAATACCAAGGAGACAACTATCATATTATTATAAGAAATTCCCAACCTGAGAAGTTCATATTAAGAATTCTCCTAAAGAAACAAGCCTTAATAAAAATAAAATGGTTTGTGCAGTGACACTGAGAATTCTTCGATAGCATGGAAAAATCTCTAATTTTCTTACCCATCATTTTTTGTTATTGGTACAACATGCTTTTGTGTGAAAATAGAAAATAATTTAATTATTTTTTCAAAAACTCTTGAAAAAGAGGACATCACCCATATAGCAGTCCTTAGACTTAACCTTTGCCCTTCAGCCATTGAAGTTTAAGTATTTTCCACGTAACTATTTGTGTGATATCCTAGAGACGTGTGATATCACACCATCATTATACATATAGCTTTGAGTTTAATATTTAAACTTCGGCTGTTCATAGGCAAATATTAAATATAAGGACGGTCCTATGGTCAAAATAAAATAATAATAATAATAATAAAAACCTTGGTTAAGAGAACATCTCTGCTTGGGGGCACTAAAGTGGTGCTGTGCTGCATGCCAGCCCAACAGCCTCACTTCAAAACAGATATTTTTATTTACTGAACTTGTGTGGCTTTCTAGCTGTACCCCATATATTATTTCAAATGGTCTTTCGAGGTGTAAAATAGTAAGCAACTATATATAGAGGAGAATCTAATGTGATCCACATGAGTGTGGTGTGGCATTAGTAGAGATGAAGCTTGGGTTAGGCCCAATCTAGCCAAGCAGTCCCATTTTGGGTTGGGTTGGGTTGGGTTTGGGCCAATTAGGGTTGGCTAAGTTCTGGGAAATTTCACAATTTAATTTGAATTAGGATTGGGCCTGGGCAATACAACCCAACCCACCCAAATTTGTCTCCTATACAGTAGGGTCCTTTTGGTTGTGCCCATCTTAATGAAATTTGGTTTACTTCTTTGATTTGGTTTGGGAGAAATGATCATATGCATTTGACTTTTCATATTGCACTTTTTAATTGACTGTCAATTCATTGTTAGCATGTGGGTAGTGGTGTCCACACATGAAGGTCATAAAAGAGGATAATTTTCTCTAGCAGACTGCTATGGCTGTATGATCAATGCAGCTCCCTTTTACATTCTTATTTTCATATGATCTAGCATCTTATCTATTTTTATGCTCATCAAATCTTTACTCATTGTTGGATTGAATCTGAAAAAGAAACGTCTATAGTTAATAGACCATCAAATTTTAACGTTGATGGAGCTAATTGTTTGCATTATTATTATCCATAAAGAGATTTTTCCATCCATCTTACCCATAATGATAAGAATGCTTTCAAGTGAGCCCCAAGAGCTAGACTGCATATTCAAGATATGCAATATGCTCATTGGAGAATATTGCCCCTTAAGGAGCCTCAAAGGTTCAACTTGTGAACCGGGGTGGGGCCCATATGGGGGTCCATCTGAGTGGACCCAAAACTCCCTATTTACATGGGTCCCACTTGAGTTGCACCCATCTAAATGGCATGTACAGCATTGGATCGGCTGCACATCCAGCCGAATGAACTTACATTGTTAAACTTTTGGGCCTCGGATGATGATGATATGATCATCAGTTGAGGCTGATTTTTTTGCAGAGACAAAGGACACGGAGATCTTGAGATCCCCTTGGTCCTAGCCCACCGGGTCCACCATGGGCCCCATGACCTGGTGTGCAATACTCTCCGTATATTGTAAATAAGCTCTCTCTTGTATATTGTAGTGCATATTGCTCTCATCACATGGGTGACATATTATATGAATGACTTAGTTCAAGCAATAGTAATAAAAGGCAAATGATATGAATGACTTAGATCAAGCAAAATTGAGACTTATGCATATCAACATTAGGTGTAAGCTAGGAAATGTTTCATGGAGTTCGGCAATGAATTATTTCTCCTAAGCCTTGATAACACGTGTGGTTGTTATTGCTTATTCCTCTCTTACCGGATTCTCTTTATAGGAACTAAGACAAAATTAAGGCCCGTTTAACATAGTTCCCATGTGTGTTTTGAATTTTGTGCTCGGATCACGTTATGCTGAAATCGAGTTGTGCCAAGACTATACTTTGTAGAACTTCTTTGCCAATATTATATTAAATTATTTTATCATTGTACGGGACTTGTTTGGTAATATTATAAAAGTTTTGCTCCATAGGATCTACAATGTGGGACCCATCTTTTGTTGTTTGTTGCACTCTATTATTATTGTAGTACCCACCTTTAAAAATTAGAACATGGGGTCCATATTCATATGATTTACAACGTGAGCCCACCTTTATAGGAATATAAACATGGGACCTACCTTTAGAGATTACAATGTCATACACACCTTTAGAAATTATAATATGGGGCCCACACTCACATGATTTACAATATGGGGCCACCTTTTGTGATTGTGACCATGTGACCCATATTTAGGAATTACAAAGTGGATACACGTTTTTTGTGATTGTTTGACATAGGACTCATTTTTAGAAATTTCAATATGCTGCCCACCTTTAGAAATTAGAACATGGGGGGGCACATTCATAGGATTCACAATGTGGGCTCATCTTTATAGGAATTATATGGGACCATCTTTTTCTTTATTGATTCATTTGATTGTGAACACAAGACCCACCTTTGAAAATTACAATGTGATACCCATATTTAGAAATTAGAACATGGGGCCAAATTCATGGGATTCATAGTGTCAACCAACATTTATAGGATTTACAATGTGGCTTCACCTTTTGTGATTGTGACCATATGACCCACCTTTAAGAATTATAAAGTAGGGTTACCTCTTCTATGATTAAGGACACAAGACCTACCTTTAGAAATTATAACGTGATGCCTACCTTTAGAAATTAGAACATGGGGCCTTATAATGTGGTCCCACCACTATAGGAATTATAATATAAGCTCACTTTTATGATTGTGACCATATAACCCACCTTTAGGAATTACAAAGAGGGACCACCTTTTTCAAGATTGTGAATATGGGGCCTACCTTTAGGATAAGCGAGCAGATTGTAGTGTTTAAATGGTCTTTTTTTTAAAGGCAAGAGATAAGTAGAAAATAATTGTGCCAGTAAGTTGTTTATTAGAAAAAACAAATTTGGTCCAACTTTCTTATGCGATCGAGTTAATATTTTGAGGTTCGTTCCTTCCATTGAAAACAAAAATCGGAACAGTGATTTACAAACATCTAAATGGCACGGTGCTAAACACACCCTTATACTCCAAAGAGAGTGACAAACATTGTTGAATTAATTATTTAACTATATATTTCATACACGATCAATTTAGCAATGCATCATACTCCAATTAAAGCGGTATTTGGGCTTTTGTAGAGGAATCTACACATGCCTTGCAAAGATTTTAATATATATATATATATATGGGGTTGCTCTCCGGAGCTAAAGTTTAGGATAAGGTAAGCTCACATAAGCTCAAGTGTGTGGTGGGACCCATGCTAGGGATGGGGAGGGGGGATTTCAAGGACTCCCTGGGACCCTCCTCTTCGCAAAAAAAAAATCAGCCCCAACAATGATTTCTATCATCTCCATGTGGGCCCCAAAAGTTTAATGGTCAACAGTCCATTCAAATCGGTACACAGTCAATCCAACGGTCCAGTAAATTCAGATCTGACTGAAAGTTGGTGGATATGTACAATTCAAGGGTATCGTATGTTTGGTCCATTTGGATGGACCGAGGGTGGGCCCCACAAGAGTGAGCTTAGTAGAGCCTTGCCCATATATATATATTGAGCTGCTAATATCACATCCAAAACTTCTCTTTCCACATCCCTTCTCTCTATACACACCACTTAAGTAAAAAAAATTCCAAAAGCTCTCTCTACACACCTTTTTTTTATACCAAATTACCCTTCCTCTCTCTCTCACCTTCTCGCTGCACTCCCTTTCTTCCCTTCACTCTCATGTCCCCCTCTCCCTCTATCCCACACCCTGCTCGTCGCTTTTCGCCCACTACCAGTTGTCCGCTCTTCCTCTTCCTCCCCCTTCTATCTCTCTCTCATTGCCCGCCTCCGCCCCGCCACCTGCCGCCGCCTTCTTTCTCTCTCTCCTTGCCCCCTCCGCTGCCCACTCTTCCTCTCTCTCCCCCTATCCATGCCTGCCTTCGTTTGCAGCTCACTTCCGCCCACTTTCCCTTTCCCTCTCTTTCAGCCTGCCTCCGCCCTCTGCCCTTTCTCTCTCTCTCACCCTTTATCGCTGTCCTTGTCCCCCTCCGGCGTGTGGTTGGGGTAGGGGAGTGTAGAGAGGAATTGGGTGAGGCATGAAACTATGAATGGCGTCCTGTTTGATAATTTCACACGAGTATATTATTCTTAAAATAAGGGATGTGGAAAGAGAAGTTTTAGATGTGGCATTAACAACTCTCATATATATATATATATATATATATATATATAGAGCGAGGGTGTGCGTGTGTGCGCGCTCGCTAGAAAACTCCCTCCTAGTTGGGCCCACTATGGTGTATGACAACCATGGAATGCCACTGGATGAAATAATCCAGATAAGATATACTTATGTGAAAATTTTCAACTCTGTTAGATTATTCTAACCCCTTGATCAATGACCCCAAAGTTTAATGGTTTTAGAGGCATCACTTTTTTGTGATTTCAATCAAACGGTGAGCAAAAGTTGGATGAGTGTCAAATTTGGGATTTATACCAATTCACGAGGGGTAGTATGTATGAAATGATTGAATTGGCATAAGGTGGACTCCACATGCTGAAAATATAGGGGAGCAAAAATGGGAGTTTTTGAGAATTCCCCATATATATATCAAATTCCCCATATATATATATATATGAGCAGAGCTCTCCTAAGCTACAACTTAGCTTATCCTAACTAGGAATAGTGCTGGTCCCACAAATTAAAATTGATTGTATATGTTTTTTGCATGATTATCGTGTTGGGTTTATATGGGCCAACTCTCCTAAGCTGAAGCTTAGCTTATCTTAAGCTGAAACAGTGCTGGTCCCACAAATCAAAGTCGTTTATCGGTTTTTTTTTTTTTTTTGTATAATGATTGTCTCCAAAATCAAGATAAATCCAATCAGAACTGGAGTTTCCAGTTCCATCATGCAAAGAACATATATAATCAATTTTAACTTGTAGGACCAACACTATTTCAGCTTAGGATAAGGTAAGCTCCAGCTTAGGAGAGCCCTGATATATATATATATGGGTAATATTCAGGTGAGAACTAGTTCTCAGTTCTCACATATTATATGAGAACTTTTTTATGGGGCCCAACTATGGGCCCCATTTGGGGATGGGAATAGGGGGGATGGAAAGATCTATGTGAGGCCACCCCAAGTATCAAGTTTGACCCCAAACCCATGCCCCTAACCCCTTCATCCGTGGCCCACAAGTTTAATGGCTTCATATTAAAAAAATATTCAACCCTAGATCCAACGGTTCAATCAATTCGGATGTGTGCCAATCATTGGGATTAGTGACTATCAAGGGGTTCCCTATTGGTTGTTAGGTTTGGATGGGTTGCTAGTTGGGCATCGCAAAAAAGTTCTCATATAATAGTTCTCACTTGAATATTTTCATATATATATATATATATATATATATATAGAGAGAGAGAGAGAGAGAGAGCATGGCTCTCTAAGCTGAAGCTTAGCTTATCCTAAGCTAAAACAGTGTCGGTCTCACAAATCAAAATCGATTATCGTTGAGTTTTACATGATGATCGTCTCCAAAATCAAGATAAATCCAATCAAAATTGGATTTTCTAGTTCCATCATGCAAAAAACAGATATAATCAACTTTGATTTGTGAGACCAGCACTATTTCAGCTTAAGATAAGGTAAGCTCCAGTTCAGGAGAGCCTAGGGAGATGCTCCTAGATCTCTCATATAGGGTGAGAGATATCTCTCATTGGAGCATCTCCCATATATATATGGGTTTGTGGGGGTGGTTTGGGTTTCTTGCACATTTTGTTTTTAAAATTTTGGATTGACAGAATTGGTTACCATTTGAGTGTCAGGGCGAGAGTTGATTTGGTCTAAGTGTCAAGGAGTCACCCATGTACACCATTTCAACTTGACCCAACTTAGCTTGAGTGGACCCCTTACCTTACCCACCTGTACAACTTAAACAGTACCAGGGTTTTGGTTTGACCCTTTTTTCACATTCAGGTTAGGGTATTTCCATTCTGACTAATAAATGTGTCAGGTTGAGCCTTTTAACTCATTGACCGGGTTTGGTTACCATTCCAATCCAATTTAAAGCAGGTAAGGTTTAATTAAGTTGATCCATACACACACACCATTCTTTTTTTTTTTTTTGGTAGGTAAAACACACAAAACACATGTAAAAGCCACATGGCAGTGTGGCACACTGATCACAGGGCAAACATGACATGATGATGGAGCTCACCCATCACAATCCAAGTCCTTCCATAAAAATCAAAATGCAAATTAACTCTCAAGTTTCACTCCTATTTAGTGATAGCCAGCCATTAAACTACTTTTCTATCTTATCAAAACCATCAAGACTAACCAAACAGAGTTAGCAATTATAGGGACCAATGACCATATAAAAAATGAGCTCTACAGAGATGCATTATCTTACAAAATGTTAGTCCTTGCACAAAACCTCAATTGAGAGATTACAAGGATACTAACTCTAACCAAACAGAGTTAGCAATCATAGGGACCAATGACCATATCAAAAGTGAGCTCTACAGAGATGCATTATCATTACAAAATGTTAGTCCTTGCACCAAACCTCAATTGGGAGAGTACAAGGATACTAACTCGATTGATTCAACTCAATCGAAAAAAAAAATGTCACTGTGTCGCACTCAATTAAAATTGTACATACTACATCCTGATACATTTGAAAATAATGGGGGGCATTTGACTTTGGGGGCACTGGAAGAAAATGGCAATGGCTCTGCGGAAAATCATTGTTGTATTGAAACTGATTTTGATGCATCCAAGTGATTTAGGCGACATGTTCCAATCAGGCATTCAGGAAGTTCCTCTTGCGTGTTAGCCTGCAGGCATACATCAGAATTAATATGTAAGCACAACTAATGCTGTCTTAAAAGTTGAAATCACAAGAATGTACTTTACCCAGAATACATAACCATATTTTCAAATCTTAAGTTTAAAAAACCAATGTAATGTTGTGGAGAAGATAAATGTACAGAAATATCGATGAAGGGACAAAAAAATATGAAGTTTTAGTTGGTATTTTATGATAGAAACTTTATTTTTATTGTTGCTTACATAAATACTATCATAAATCATCTTCATGTGTAGAGTCGAACTTTGCTAATGAATATCATATGCACAGCTCAACAAGGAGATGAGCATGCATGCTTTCTAAGGTTTAATGACTGTTCTATGATTAGTTGCTGGTGTGTGTACTTCTCCGTCAAGTATCTCCACTATTCTTAGACCTGTTTTTTTTTTACATCTCATCATATGCATCCATTTCCTTTGTCCTTGTTGAGATTTTCTCCCCATTCTCCACTCTCCATGTACATGAACAATTTATCTATTGTGCATATCAACTTCCATGAAACTTGCAGATTTCTTTACCAAGACACATGTTGTTAATAACCAGTAACACAAAAACTCGAGCTGTTAGTGAATGGCACAACAATGTAAATCAACACCCCTTCTCGAACGGGAAGCCATTAGAATTTGGAACCCAACAGACAAACTGACCAAACCAGACAGAACAGACAGATGGAGGTAATATGCCTTCCAAGGGTTTCGAACTCGTCACTTCTGGCTCTGATACCATGTTAATAACTAGTAGCACCAAAATCTTGGGCTGTTAGTAACAGCATAACAATGTATATCAACATATGGTACTTCGAATTTGGTGTCTTTTTTAGAATTTGGTCTCTTGTTGACAAGCTCTTGATATTTTGTTAGGCTTCGTCCCGAGTTAATCAAGATTAACTCTGATTAATTGAGATTAAGGTTAACTAATCATGTTTAAGTGAACTAATGGTGATTTATGGCCTGAATTAGCCTAAAGGCTTAATGAAACGATAATCAAGGTTATTGAATAATTAAGTAGAGTCTAGACTCAAACAAACAAGCGAAGGACTTTTTCGTAAATACGAATCTTTATGTATTTTGTCGAATGCGGAAACTCTTGATGCCAACATGTGTATCTTGACGAGTATGATAATTTGCATAATAGACTCGAAGTTGTTCGACGTGGAATGGATCAAATGACCCTTCATTTGACTCAACTTGTAAATGAGAGAGAGAGAAGGGGGCTTAATGCAAAACTAACCTTATAAAGGATAAGATGAACTCATTTGAGTTCATTCATCTCAGGTAAACCCTAGGCACCTTCTTCTCCTTCCTTTTTCTATCTTTTTCTTCCATTTCATCTTCATCAAGCATCAAGTTATAAGCTAGGAGAGATCCAAGTGAAGAGATTTCATCTGCTTCACCTTCTTCATCTTCTCCTTGAGGTCTTCTTAGAGCTACAAGGTTTGAGTTGAGGATTCCATCTCAAAGCCAAGCTAAACAAAGAGGTTTTGTGCATTAATCTTCAAATCAAAGGCAAGTATATACATTTCTAGTGATTTATGATTTTATAGAACTTGTATGAACTCAAGGAGTTCAAAAATGTAGATTTTGTTCAGAACTTCTGAAGCTCGAAAATGAGCTTCTGGGTGAATTTCGGCTAGCCGCAAGGCTAACCGCAGGGCTAACCGTCAGAAATCCCCAGTTTGGTCAGCCTCTGGAAAGCTGACCGCCAGCTAACCACCGAATTTCGGTTAGCCGAAATTGGAATTTCGGCTAGCCGAAAGGTAACCGCTGAGCTGATCGAAATTGAGTCAGAAATGCATCAGAAAATGAGCTTCTGGAAAGCTGACCGTGAGCTAACCGAACCTGGTTCGGCTAGCCGTCAGCTGAATTTCGGCTAGCCGCCAACAAGGTTTCGGCTAACCGCCAGTGCAGTTTCGGCTAACCGCCAGGTAGCTGTCAAGGTAACCGAACCTGACCAAATTATTTATAGTGAGTGAAAATTTGGCAAATCGAGAGGACCGAGTGATTTTTGGATTTTGCGTGGACTAAGATCGCTTATGTGATCATAGATACTCCTCATTTAGTTAAGACAAGTCGTGAGGTAAATTGTGACTGATCTAAATTGAAAGTCTAGTCGTTGAGGCTAATATTAGTGATACCTAAACCTTTACAAGTGTTAGCTAAGGTTATCTTAATGCACAAATTTAACTAAGTAATGTCATCTACAGTAATACGTGCATTGATAACGAACGTTTCACTCAATTGTTGGTTTAGAGAATTGTTTTCGAATTGGAATAGGATTGACTAGAATTGCTAATGAGTCTGGCACTACATAGTGGTTTCCTAAATTCATCATGGAGTTGAACGGAATGAATAATGAATGGACAGTTATAAAAGTAACAGTGTAACGAATAATCCTACTGCAATAGATGGATTTGGGGGCATTCCGGAGCTCCGTGGTGATACCAGTGATCTCTGATCCAGACATTGGGAGATCTCACCTTATTAGACCGAAAGGTCATATATTGAACTGACGAGTCCTACTGATAAGTCATTAATAAATGCTTAATGTAATTAATGTGAATATTGAAATGACCGAATATGAAATGCTTCCTTTAGGAAGAACCGACTTAAGTTGAAACCAATACTATTGTAGTTGCCAATGTCATTGTCATTATCACCTGTGTTTACTATTGCACAAAGACTGTGTACCATTGATTGTTTAGAACTGTTAAATTAATGAATTGTCGTACATGTCATAGATCTGTATATATATCGTTGAACTGTCGTGTTCACAGTATTACTGATGATATTACAGGTCTAGTTGCCCGTGCCGGTCCCGCAGAGACCGTACCGCCAGCGGAGGAGGCCCATCCGATACCTCCAGGAGGTTTAATCGAATGGACATGATCTGAGCGCGGATACATTGGAATATTTTGGAAACTTTTTAGAAATGTTTTATATAGTCATTTTTGATATTGTAAATGAAGTCCCCTGCATTGTATTTTGAATATGCAGTGGTTGACGTAATTAGGAGTGAAATCTTGTTTATTGAACTTTACTTTTCAAGGTAAAGGACTTGATTCGTTTTTAATTGGTTGTGAATATATATATATATATCTGTATATTTCCACACAGTTGTACATTGACAGGTACGTATGCAAGATCCCTTGTGGACTTCGTCTTAACTTCGGTTAATTCGGGGTTTACGGGAGTAAGTATGATTATCATCGCGACCCGGGGTTTAGCCTAATGACTCTGATCTCGGGCTTGGGTCGTGACATATTTACACCTAATACATATGAGTTTTAAGGGAAGGCATTAAGATTCTTTGACATTGTGCATGTATGAGTAGAGCTGTACATTAGTTGTATTCATACTCTATTTAAGATATTCTTTGTAGGAAGAAAATCTATAAATTAACCTGTTAATTTAACTTGTAAGTTATCAACTTTATGAAATACAGGAATTTTTTCCAATTATTTGAACACTAATAATATGTCAATGTTATTATTATTAGCAGGAAACTTTCTATTTTATTGTCTTAGAAGAGACTGATATATCAAACGCAACAGATTCAGGAAAGTAACAAATACTACAAAAGATTCTGTCTTCAAATGTTTCAGGAAGAAGTCATTAGATTTTGCAGATTTTCAGAAGATAGGGGTAATTTAGGCAACTTCTTTATTTTGAGAGGTTCATTGGAGAAAAAAAAAACAGAGGAAGTAGATGAACCTTGATAGTGTAGCTGTCTTACCTGTATCACAAACGCCATCTCTATCACCAGATTAGTAAGGTAACCAAGGACAAGATTGACAACACCCCTTGCCACTGACGACGAGCCAACATCAATCCCAAGCTGAAATTTTAATTTTAAAACAGCATTAGCATCAAAATAGACTCACAATGTTATCAGCAAGCAACAAGGAATAAGCATCTATAGATTTTTTCCTGCCATGGTGGCGATTCTTGGTAATAATGGAAATGTGTCAACATTGCAAGACAATGCTGTTTGTTCCCTTGTATTGTTCACAAAATCTGAAGAATTTGTTGCCGTATTGTGCTGTTTGTTTTTATTCAATTTTGTTTTTGTTGGCAGGGGAGGGAGGAAGGGGTTTTCATGTCTTTTTCTAAATACATGTTTGTCTTGACTCCTACAACTGCATCCAATATTCATGCATGCAAATGAGTTCACCAGCATCTGAACTTGATGCAGTTATGAAAAAATTAACTATCTTGTGTCTTTACCTCTAAGTAGTTCTTCCCATGGAAATAATTTATATCCAGTGCTTGACCCACCAGACATGCTTTCTTTCCCACACTCTGCTTTACTATCCAAGATCCCTGAGTTCACAAACAAAAGGACAAAATAAGACCCACAGTTGTTTTTTAATCTAATGAATTTGCATCAATGGTAAGCACATTGTCACAGTCTCACCTTAGATATGAATGGTATGAGCTTGAACCTTGAATTTCGATATGCATCATCTCCTTTGACAAAGCTATTTAGTTGGGGGATGCTTTCAAGAGGGGAATCAATCATGTAATATAATGCCAGATTATATGTAGTTGAACCTGGAACCTGATTGAGAATGATATATGGGATTAGATTCTTATACAATCTTTAACTGTGACACAAAGTCTTATGTGTGCATGGAAAAATCCGAAGCTTATATAGGAGGACAATTTTGGAGAAATAGTCATGCAGAAAATTTGCAATGTTAGGCTTGTCCAAATGCACTCTTAAGTAACAATATTAAGGGTGGGTGTGGATATAGGACCTGCATCAACTGGCTATATATGCATTTTAGATAAATTTTAAAATTTTCATAGAGCCAAACAGTTTCACATACTACCAAACTACTTTCAGCTTGTCACTGGCTAATCTGAATACAGACATGGGCAGATGGCCACCTTGATATCAGGTTTTGAGACTTCTTTTTTCACTTTTTTCAACAGCTGAGATCACTGGTTCGAGAAAAGACACAAAATATGATGAACAAGAAAATTACCTGCATGTTAATGATGAAGAAGAACTCGTCGCCACCCAGTGCAGCATGTTTCTACATGGCTCAAAAATCTTCACTTGTTAGAATGTAATATATGTAAAGAAGATGAAGAAAAAAAAATCACAAAAGAAATTCTTTAATGAAAAGCAGGAAAAAATTTCTTCATTGAAAAGCAATCCTTTGGGCTACCAGTTGTATTATAATTTAATCAACCTGAACAATGCTGCCAGGGCGGCCGCCAAGATCATCTTCTCGCTTGTTTGATTTTAACCAATCCACAGCAACCAGTTCCATCATAGTATGCTTTGCCTTGATCTGGTGAATTGGTAACAAAGTATTATTTTCATAACAGTGTCAGTGAGTAAACGATAAGGAAGTTGAGTATTATTGAAGATCATGGAATCAATGTTTATCCATTGTTTTTGCAAAAAACATTCAAAGTGGTGGAAAGTTGGATGTTCAAAAATTTCAGCACAATTTATAGGTTCTCACTTTAACTTGGTTCATCTTTGGTTTGCAAGTTATAATTCATGGATTCAGAAGCAATCATTTGGCCATTTTGAAGTTCAACAGGACTGTAGAGATTTTCATCTGTTCAGTGAAATTTGAATATTGACTAAAACCTCTCTTCGAACTCGTGTACCATAAGGAAAATGAACTCAAAGATTCTCCTGCTAGAGAAGGGTTTTGAGAGTCACTTCTCAAAGAATTCACCCCAGGTTGTAGTTTCTTATTTTTATTAATGAATTTAATTGTTAATTCAATGATCCTGCAGAGAATTTTATGTATTTTGGCAAAGGGGAGAACTGATGTATTTTAAGCTTCTATCTACGAATTATTGTGATGATATTTGTGAACCCTCATCATCATCTGAAACTGATCTCGTCCATCTGGGTTTGGCTAAAATATATAATTTTATGAGCATATAAATAGAGGGAGAAAGATGTAAGATGAGTGTCAAATGGAGCTTGGTGCCAATTACAAGGGGGGTGTTGGTGGGCACCACATGGATGTCACTAATTACAGTCCCATTAAACTGTCACTCATGGGATCAAATATAAATGGCTTCATTGATGATGATGCCTTTGAGGTCTCCAATATCATTTATGGAAACAGAAAAAGTGGCGATTCAATCAAATAGTGAGTTGACAATCAAAACACATACACACATAACTACAGTTAATATAGTAAAAAGTGAGAAACATTAATTTTGCTAACACTAATGAACTTTTGGTGGGTCGACACTATTCTAGAAAACCCATCACAGATTAAGAATGACACAAAAATCAGCATGATCAGTATATAGTAGCTATCAAATCAAACAATAGCAACTAACAATAGAGTCTGTAAAATTAGAACAATTCAGTAAAGCCAATAGGTTTGAACATGATCTTAGGTGGGCCCGGCCCCACAAATAGAACTACCGGGTAGGTTTATTTAAGGAGATTGAATTGACCTTATGTGGGCCCTACAACAGGCTCACAACTTAAAAACATAAGTGGTAGAAAGTACAGAATCAATAAATAAGTGGCAACCTGGCAAAGAATAAGTACCTTCTGATTGTCACGTAGATAGTTTTCTCCTCGGATCAGATATGTGGATGGGTCTGATGTTGACCAACTGCAAGACAAATTACCACTTGGATCTTTTGGAATAGTGGTTTCATAGCTACTTGGCATGTTATCTTCCAATGATGCATCTTGTAGATTCATGTAACCGTTCCTGTGAGCTGCAGAATAGAAAGTCATTGTTTACTATAAGCAAAGCATATTGTAAACCAAAGGTACTGATAAACAGATTTAGAGCATGCCATCTTTATATCTAGATGTTTACAGCACTAAATGTTCTAACGAGACCAACCTTTACGGTCTTGCAATTTTTTCACAAAATCTGCAGCAGTTGATAGCTTGGGATGAGGGAGATCCGGCACCTGTGATGTTACAAAAAAGTAGTTCACAACCAAAATCATGTCTCATCAGATTTTTGGATTCTTTGCTGTAGATCTTCTATACCATTGTCTTGCACTTATTTTATGACAGTGTACCTAATACTGTTTCTTGGAAAAAAAAAAGGAATATAATACAGTTTAAATCTTTTATCAAGTATCCATGCAGGATCAAGTATAGGCATTGTGATCACACAATGCAATACCAGTACAAGAATAACAAAGCCTATTTAAATGTGTGGTTATACTAGATTATGACAGCGGTAGCTACCTGATTGCAACAAAGCCTATTTAAGTGTGTGGTTATACTAGATTATGACAGCGGTAGCTACCTGATTGCACATTTCGTTTTCTGGATCAGAAGAGTATGAA
This sequence comes from Cinnamomum chago, assembly GCA_038049695.1. Classification (NCBI taxonomy): domain Eukaryota; kingdom Viridiplantae; phylum Streptophyta; class Magnoliopsida; order Laurales; family Lauraceae; genus Cinnamomum; species Cinnamomum chago. Next base: position 78,972,033 of record CP142454.1, read on the forward strand.
GACTCTAACTCGTCATAATCTGATTGCTCAGGGACATCAAAGAACTCATCAGCTGCATCACTGAGTTGAAGTAATGACCCACCCACATATGCAGGTCTTTTGGGTGTCTTCTCTGCTTCTTCTGTAAAACACTGACTCTTCCTAGTCTCTGGTGTTGAGTGAATTTCAACCTTGATGTCTTCCTTTACAATTTGTGGCAACCCAATCTCTTTTGTTAGTTCGTTGGACGAGAAATCAGAGAACGCACAATTTGCTAGTCTGGCCCTGAACAGCTCTCTCAAAGCTGCCAAATAAAATTAGAGATAAATATCCTTGTAGACAATGTATGTTTATAAAAAGACCTTTACAGTTAGAACTATACCGGCGATTCTACCAAGCATTTTGATGGTTACAGCTCTTGCAGATGAAGAAAGTATGAAAGACTTCCAAAATTTCCAATCAATAGCCAGCATGTGCTTAACAACCGATTGTTTCCCTTGGTTTGCAGGTGATATCACATACCCTCCACCTGTAAAAGCATGAACATCACGTTTTTATGTTAGTTTTTTTCAAATGTCAATTCCCAGGAAGCTTATAGTTCTCCATGGCCATCAATTTTGTACATGTGTAGCCCATGTTTTGATGATTCAGACTGTTAATCTGATGGCCCCACTGAGAACAAACCAAAAAGTTGGACAGATTAGGATACCCAAGATATGTGATCACCGGACCACAAATACATGGTTAAGAAGAGAGTGAAGAAAAAAACAGGTCAAAGAAAAGATAAATGAATGATTAGGACCTTCCAATCCTGGATACTTTTAGGAAGCCATCATTCATGGAAGGGCCCATCAGCTAAAGGGTGTGAATGAGACAAAAATATAGGAACCTTTTCATATATATATATATATGTGCGTGTGTGTGTGTGTGTGTGAGCGCGCGCGCGTGCGTGCGTGCGCGCATGTGTGTGTGGGCAGACACATTGAAAAGTGTTTGAAGCAAAGGACCCCATAATTTATCAACTGTTCCATAAATTCAGCACTCAGAGAATATCATTTCTCAGTTTGCAATTCAAAGCATACATTACTTTTAAGCAAAGCCCGGATGGCGCCGCTCTCAGGCAGACACTTTCTGTGGTATACGGAATGGTATAAAATTACTGTGAAACAACAAAAAGCAAAGAAGTCAGTTGCCAACTGGGATTCATGGCCTGATGATATTCACATATTCCCTGAAACAGAAGTACCATATGTTCCATCATCTTCCCTTCTCCAATAACGTCGCAGAAGTAAATCTCTTCGTTTCATTCCCCTGCATATAATTACAATGGTATTAACTTGTAATATTCAAAAAGTATGAAATTATGAGTTGTTGTTTGAGTGAAGAAGTTCAAAGTGGATCCAGACCATGGTAACCAATTGGAGGTCAACCGCTTATGAATAATATCTGTGTGACCATCAAGGTGCTCAACCACTCTACCCTGATGAAAACAAAAGTCCCACCTGCAAGAGAACTTGTTGGATCACTAAATAGGAAAATCAGTTAATCTGAAAATGTAGATGAAATTCTCAAGGGTCTTACTCAGATCTTGATGGACCAAGAGACATAACCGCCTGGAAAATGGCCTCTGTAGGTGCATCGACCACGCCTACTGCCATCGTTGCTGGGTGTTCATCCCACTGCTGAGATAGGATGACACATCAGATATTTGTATCAACAATTATTAAACATTATTAATAATTCACATATAACCATATTAGATGAATACCTTTCGATCAAAATCCCCGTCTTTTGATTCTTTAAATAGCCGTAAACCTGTTTAAATAATCAATGATTATGTATGGATGTTCAGCTCATCAGAAGAACGAGGAAACAAAGAAAAAATACCATTTTGACAGCCAAATATTGTCCAAGAAGAAGGGGCAACAACATCAGCTGCCGCTCGATCACTGCGTGGAGATGAGCAAACTGTCCAGTCGACAAAATCTGTCATGGATGAACATTCACTTCAGTGTAAAAGCAAATAATTAAGACATTCGTGATAACAACAACTAAGTTGTGCACAACCATATTTTTTGTTTCTTGACACAAATATATGGATACCATATTTGTACCATTTGCTGGTTTCCAGGTTTTCTGTGTTTGACATCTAGTCCATATCTAACCCACACACTCACTTCCAAGCCAAAATTAGATACAAAGATATGCTTGGGAAAAGCCTACCTAGGGAGCTTCTACGACTTGTTCTCTTGTCAGGGTTCAACCTGTCATAACAAGATAACAATTAGGAAGGCTGCACAAGTTATAATGTTGAAGCTGATCATGCTATGCACAAATGTCACTCTAAGAAGTGTTATTGTTTCAGAATATTACCATAAAGTGTTAATGTTTCAGAGTGTTGCCATACATTGGCCATATAAGTGTGATTTACCTATAAGGATGCCTTTTGGAACTAGCCGCAAGATCCAATCTATGATTAGCACACTCCTGCAGTTGAAAAAGCATTTTTAACAGTACTCAATTTTTTGCTTTGCTCAGATTAGAAAAAGAACTTAACAGAATCATTGCAAACAATTTTCTGGGGAAATTCTCAGTCTGTGACCTTCAATGCAACTTCCTTGAAGCTGAGAATCCATTTTGCCGCTTCTTCTGAACTCCTGGCTCCCAACTGTAAAGATGAAAATCCAAAGCTTAGGAAGCCATGACTTGCTCAGTGAATATGAACTGCAAATCAAGTAAAACATCTTTGACGCTATAAGAAAATTCACATCACCTTAAGTCGATCATCGTGATTAGAAGCATTGTACAGCGAAAAAATGAAGAATGCCTGCAAGTTGAAGAAAAGACTTTTTTTTTTATTAGTGGTTAGTATTGTTTAGTAGATCGGTCTTCCTTTTTCTAACAACTTAAGCTTTTGGGATGTATTGGCTAGTAGAACTTGACTTGGTATCAAAGCCGCACTGGGTCTCGAGTTCGAGCCCCAAGGAGGCATTTTCTCCTAAGTTGTGTGGGTAGGCACATATCGCGTGGATTGCGAATTCGAACAGTGTCCCATTTAAGGAGGGATGTTAAGTAGATTGGTATTCCGCTTCCTTATGGCTTAAGCTTTTGGGATGTATTAGCTAGTAGAACTTGACAAGTATAATTTGGTATGATGAACATATAAGTTGTATGTAAAATACTTTTGTGGGCCCCGCCTGTAAGGCATATATGCATTCAGTCCCAGCAAATTTCAAAGTTAGGATCTCTTTGTGGTCTCCCTCTGACCAATCCAACCCATACACACACAACTGAAACTCATACCAAATGGACACTCATCCAATAGATTGCCGCCATTAAATTTAGCATGAAACTCATTTTAACTAACCTTTGAAAATTGTTAAATTTTAAAGCTTTTAACTCAAGGGTTAGAATGATCTCATAGGAGCAATATGGCACACCACAAGTCCATTATAGGACCTTCACATTCCTGCTCTCCCCCTTTATTGGTATTCACCAGGTAAGCCCCACAAAAAGAACTTCATATTGCAATTTGCAATCTAGGTGTCACATAAAATACATATTATCCAGAGAGTCTGGAGAGTTTAAGCTGATATCAGCTCACTAGGTTCAGTCCAGTCCATTACACTTGCTAATTATCCCCCATCCTTAAAAAAATTCTCTCCCAGGTGAATTGATGGTCACCCAACAGTGAGACTCATCCAATTGTTACTCACTATTGGACAGTAATGTAGTTAAAATATGGGACAGAATATTGTGAGTAGCATAGTGGGCTTGATGCATAATCCACTGAGATTCAGCCTCTTGTCACACCAATTCATCCCTCCAAATATACATATACATATGTACTTACATACATATATATAATGTGTATTTTATTTAAGGGCTAATCTAACTTTGAGGCCCTTATGCCAAGGGTTAGGATGATCTGAGAAGACATTTTTCTCCCACCCCTAGTCCACACCAGGGCTTTCCATCCTTCCTAGCCCAGGATTGGTGCACATTCATCTCTCTGTGTGCGTGCGCGCATGTTTGTGTCTGTATCTGTGTTGGATACAACTTATCATTGCCTTAAAATGGAAAATTAGAAATAGAAGAATACAGACCTTCCTGTTAATGGTTTCTCTCCCATTGTCTGAAACACGCATGTAGGAATCAATTGCTACACTTCTTATTGGATCCTAAAACATTTAGCACATGCATTAAGCCATCAACTCTTTATTTTATTCTATTTACTAGACAGAGGACAGATATGAACATTCAAGAAGATACATCTCTGGAAGAAAGCATGCTGGAAATCAAGATATTAAGACATTCAACAATGAACACTTCAACCTGAAGCAATTTAAAAATAAAAATCAACCCAAAAACTGAAAATATATTTTCTTAGAAATTCCTTTATAGACCACAGAGCATACTAGAACCCAAAAACTGTTGCCACACTGTGAAAAGCTAGGTTACTGAACAAAAAGATGGCAGCCCCAAAACCCATTTAGCCAAACCATCCCATTAAGCAGCTATGAATTTTAAAATACAAAGCTAGCCGCTTTTCATCGGCATATCATTTCCACCATGCTGCTTACTTTTGGAAGGTTTCCAGTTTGCTACTTGCCAACCACTTCTGTACTTAAGGGCTGGGTCAAATCAAGAGAAAGATGTAGAAGGGAGTTGAGAGTATAAGCACTAAAAGATAAAAATTCTATCCTCTCCTTTTTTTCATTTAGTGCTTTTTAAAAGTACATTTTTGTCATTTAGAGCCTTGTAAGGGTAGCTTCTTATCATTTTGTGCGTTCACTTTCAACCCCTTCCTCTTTTTTTCACAAGGTTTCAACTGTGCTACTTTCTTTTGGCAGGTTTTCAGTTATTTCGGAAGGTTATATTTCTGTTCACTACTTGATCATTTGGCTCAATGGTTTCGGTTAACCAATAGAATGTGGCAATATTCGCTATCCTGGAGTTAGTGATGCCTAACTATAGTTTTACTTAGTTACAGTTAATCAAAAGAAATTGCAAATCCACAAAACTGAACCAAACATTTACTTACTTGGAATTGTCAAATGCATATACTAACAAAGATAGGAAACATATAACCATTTATCATTCAGCCACTCTTATCAATTAGGAATACAAATTTCTGGATAGGGGGTCACACAATGAAACTTATGTGTAAACCATATTGATTGGAATTCAGTACCCTGTGTAGTGCCAAGTAGGCCTTGTGCTGTGGGCAAGATCCATTAGCATATCGGAGCTTTCTTTTGGTTATGTCCTTAGAGAGAATAATATTGGCAGAGAACCGAGCTATGTAGTGTGCCTCAAAGCTTTGTGTTATAGGGCTTCTTTTCTTTTCTGTAAATTTAGTCCTTGTTTTCGCTGGAAAATTATGTTCTTTCGTTTCCGAAATCAAATTTTCGTTGACAATCTTAAACATGGCTCCAAAGTCTATTGGTCCAAGGACACAGATAAAGAAAGGGAAACATGATTGTAAACACTCTTGCCAGAGTCATGGGTGTTTGATAATTGAGATTAATTAATCAGATCTGAAGTGTAACCAAGTAATAAAAGAATATAGCTCAAAGACCAAAAGTTTTTCTAGCACCTAATGCCTAAAGCTCCGTAATATCTCTTTATAACACAAAGGCTACTAAAAGAAAACCAAACTTAAACTAGCTTTAAAATCTGATGTTGTTATCATTCTAGTTAAAAGATAAATAAGGGAAATGAGACATTTGCGACATGGGTTGGTTATAGCAACAAAAACTGGAATAATAGAACAAGGATTAGTTTTTACCCCCATGAGTTCAGACAGAGGAAAAAGATAGGAACCAAAACATGTAAACAAAAAGGCACAAACAAGTCCTCATTCACGTGCGTAGATTATTTCTGTCAACCAATGATTTAAAACTAACTAAAACTATATTCTTTTTTCAGATTGACAAGAACTGAAATCAACTAACAAGAAGTATTTTTATCGTACTGCACAATTTTTTAAATTTCTGAGTAGCAGCATTACTTAAACCTGCAACCTAGTGGTTACTATACATTTGCTTTGGAATCTGAACAAAATAGATTAAAATCCAATTATTTACAATGATTCTGTCATAAAAAAATGGGGTACTAAATTAAAAAAAGCCTTATTTCGCCCTGTGAGTCATTCAAATTAAGTAACAAACATCAAAATATGCTTGTTAGGATACAACTGACATTCCAAAACACCGAAATCCTCCAGATGGGTCATCAAATATTCAATCAAAACTCAGTAAAAAAACAGCATGTAAGCCAATCAAGTTTTCATCATTCTGGCATGAAAACCAACATAAAAGAAGAACCCAAGTACCTCTTTCTTAGATAAAGGTGCGGATTTAAAGCAATTGAGGTAGTTGTCCTGAAGTATGAAATACTGTTTTCGCGAGTAGTTCAATCCCAGGCGGTTAGAGCGAATGACATACAACCAACCCTCCATTTTAAAATCGTTTGGTGAAACACCCATATAAGAAAATCCTCCTCTTTTTTATCCTTTTCTTCTGTGTTTCTCCTCACTAGAAGCTCAAGCCCATAAAACTTGAATTTCAACAGAGTTTCAGTTGAAGCAAATGATACGTGCATGTAACTGAATCAATGAGAGTGAAGAAATGATTCTCTGATCCCAACCAATGGGGTCAGAGAATCTTTCGCTGAAAACTCCAAACACGACAGCCCTCCTTGGAAGATTTGCAGGGAAATGTGTTTCTCTTTCTCTTGCTCTCTCTCCCTGAAAAGTAACTGAATTTGGGAATATATGGGATCCAAGACAAGATGGTCGTTATAACAGCAAATTACCAAAATAACCCTGTTTCTTTCTCTAAAAAAAAACTTTTTAAAATTTAGTTTAGTTTTTTTTTTTTTTTTTTTTTTTTTTGGCGAAATTGGTCAACAAATGAGTGCAAGGCTTGATGTATTCAAAACATAGGTTTAAAGAAGGATTGAAAGTACTTAATGTGGATTAACTGAAAATAATGGGCACAATCCCATGATGGTGATCTGCAATTTAGGGGCTCCAAAATTAATGGTTTAAAAGTTATATAGGTACTTACAAAACCATTAAATTTTGCGGCCCTTAGATAGATGATCACGAGAATAAGATGGTTTTGATATCTAGTCCATCCTTGATCCATGTAAAGTGCTTTCCATCCTTTACTAAACTTGTGATCCACATGCATTACGAGAGCCTCTTAGAACGAATAGAAGCTTGGATTTGTTATCAAGATGATTATGAATTTGATGTAAGGATTTGAAGGTTCAAAGTATCTCTGTTCAAATCTAACTTAACATCAAGAGAGTGATGGTTATGGTGACTCGATCAACTGTATAGATTAAATGTTAGCATTGGCACTTCATGAGTAGAAGAAGACAATTACTATAGACTGTGAATTCGAAGAACAATTTAAAGTTGAATTCATTCAGTTCATGGATAATTGTCAAATGAATTCGTATACAAACTTATCTCATTTGACTTCAACTAACTCTTATTGACAAATAAAATTATGAGAAAAATTTTTGTGGCTTCTTGACCATGTTAGTTTATGTATGTAACTTTGTACATTACAAGCCATGGAATATTTGATTTATCAATATTTTAGAGGAAGCAGTACTATTTTTTTTCTCACTATTTTAGAAGAACTTGTAGTAGAGGAATTGCAATATTGCATCAAAACATGCAGTGTTCTTTAATGGGGGCTCATGTTTTGGTGATGAAGGCCATTGGTCCAAAGAGAGGCTTAAGTAGAGTCATTGTAGCAAATGTCTCTTTGGTGGGTCATACTCATTTACTCTAAAGAGGGCCCTTTTAGTGCGTTTAAAAGGCAAAAAAAAAAAGAAAAAAAGATTCAAGTTGATATTTTAATATATAGAAACTATTCTAATATAATTTGAAATATCTGCGGATATAAAATAAATGAAACCCCAAAAATAAAAAAGATACGGGTATTTATGTGATTATAGATTGTTTGTGGTTAGAGAAAGGGCCTAGGCCGACTCCTAGGGATTAGGGAGAGAGAGAGTGATTTGGAGGGTTGGCATTGGCCTTATGCTGTCCTCCCTTTCTTACTGAAGAACAGGACATTGGGCTTTGAACCATCCGAATTTGTGGTTCTCAAAACATTGATTAGTTCTTACCATGCTGTTTTTTGCCTTTGGACTCTCTCTACCTGGCCAACATTTAAACAAAAGAGCCAGAAAAAAAAAAATGTTAGCAATGGAAGATTTTTAAGTTGTGTGTTGGCACTAGGCCAACTTCCATTACAATTGTGTTGGGGTTCCCACCAAAATAGTCACATGAAGAGGAGGGGATTGAAATAGAAAAGAAAAGTGAAAAATCCCCCATGTGATTAACATCTACAGGTAAGAGTGCCGATGTTATTTTCGAACTGGACTCACCTATGTCCAGGCCCGAGCCCATTTATAATTGAAGAGTTTGAGTCCAGTTTAGGCGGACCCTAGCGCTCGGAGTTGAGTCCACCTCTATGGGATATAGGCAAGCCTAAGTCTGCCCATTTGGAAAGCTCGTTAGTGTAAATGAACCTGGATCCATACTTCAGGACCAAGTGTTATTATGAGAAAAATCATGAAAATCTGTTTCATATTGCATATGTTTGTTTTATGCTAATATTAACTTTACAAGGACATTTAATTAAAGACTGTTAAAATAGTCTTTATCCTTTTTCTTAAACATAACTGTATCACCTCATCGTTTAGCTCTGACACATCTTATCACCAACTTAAAACTGATTTTCTTTTTACAATATGCTGAGAGCTCTGAAGAGGTTAAGGTGGTTGCATATGCAGAGGGCTCTGTTTTATTTAATCCTCTTGAAACCAAAATGCAAGCCCTTCCTCCTTGTTTGAGAATCTGGCTGCTCAGGATGGAGAAACATAATTCATGTAGTCAACAACAACATAGTTGGAACAAGGCATTGATGATGATGATGACGACGACGACAGTGAAGTTCCTTGTCATGGAGAATCTCAAACTGATGTAGGCCTAGAATCTAATGATTGATTATAAGGGGAAAGAATTGCACTTTCTAGCTACTTTCCCTGAATGGCATGACATAGGAATGCAAATAACGTGGCATTGCAGGCCTTTAAGCACAAAATGAAACCCCCTGGCTCACAGAACTCCTAAATTTTCTACTGAAAGCCTTAATGCATTTTTCAAATGAAGCATTGCAACATTTTGTAGTACTATTGGTAATTAAAGCTGAGTACAAAAGTAAACTGAATTTTTCTAGAAGCTTAGACAGGACCAGCCAGCCGAACTGGTGTCCTCTGGAACTGTTTACCTTCACAGATCAAGTTGGATAAAAACTGGGTTACTGGTAAAAGATCCATCATAACCAGTGGTGGAACCAGTTCTATTACTTTTCAGTCACAATGAAGCATGGTTAAACAAATTGAGTCTCCATATCCCCCACACACAAGAAGCCATATAACCTTACTTTCAAACTCAGTTGCCCTGCGCTCACTTTACTTACAAATACAATCTTCTGGGGAATTCGGTTCACTTTGTAATTGGCTATAGGCTCATGGCAAAGAACAAAATAACTCACTCAAGTTATCCACATGAATGCTCATTTAATGCATAAACAGAGTTACCTGCACTTGGTTTCTAAAAAGGACCTTAGCTCTCATGCATCAGCTGGCATGGACTTTTTTATAGAGGCCAACCTTGAAGACATTATTCAACTGGTATTTAGGTGAATCCGGCGGCCACGCCTTGCAAGCTCTATGAAGGCATTGTCAATCCAATATAATAAGCACACGAGATCCAACATGAAGGCTTTCAATTAAAATGCAGTTGGAAGTCTGCGGCAGTCACCTTTGAATATCGTCAGGGTGGCATATTTGCATATCAACCTGGGCGGATGATATTAACCGTCACCAGGAGCTTGATTTGATCACCCATTTTGTAGTACCTTTCTCAATGGTCAAAATTATCTGATCATCCTACTCAAATAATTAGTACCACCAGTGGAAGCCTTGTGCAATCCCCAGTTTCACCCTCACCATATTGACGCTGGAAATACTAACAAAAACTGAAAAACGTATAGATCTAGCAGAGCTATTAAGCTGTAAATCCTCATAAACCAATTGGAAGCTGCACTGCAAGTCCTTTTGCAGGAATACGTAATATTGCTTTTGATTATTTTTTTCTTCTCGCCAGGGAGAATATCGTATTGCTATTGATTGAACACAAGGTCTGCTGTAATGGTTTCATTGAGCGATTGCCTCTGCAGTAGACAAAGCATTTGCAGTTCCCTCAAAAATTACCAAATCAATCCCATTTCAGTATCCACCCAATCATGCACCTAGGATTCCTTGTTGAAGCCCATATTACTAGTAGAAAGTAGACACCATAAATTTGGAGAAAAATGAAGAAACCAAGAATGTTAGGTGTGTATCTGAAACACATGAAAGAAAAAACCACAAGAATCAAGACGGAGCTAAAATGGAAGGATGTTCAAACATCAGAAATGCAAACAAGACAAAAGGCAATACGCGTATTCAATAGAAGATTTTAAGCTCTAACTTAACAACAGGATCCTAATAATTTTCTTTTTCAAGTTTTACATCAATGCTAATACAAAACTTTACTGCTTTCCCTCTACTTCTGTGTGTGTGATATGCAGACTCCTCTTATGACCTACAAAAGGGAAATCAAAGAAAATTATTAGTACCGGTACTCAATTGGATGACACTCCTATGTTGCATGCATAATCATGGTTATCAGTTTGATCCCAGCATATTGCATAAAATGAAAAAAATTAGCCACCTCTAGGCTCTAACCTCTTGTCATCTGCACTTTACTGATCTTATGATTTGTGGATAGAGAGATCAACATGTAGATAAGCGATGCAACCGGCGAAAAATAGGAAAAATGCAGAAGCTAGCATCAAAGGCTCGGCAAACAAGAAAATTGGGTTGAATCTGTAGTAAACCTGGGAAAAAGAATCCACCGTGATAAATGTTAAGTGTAATAAACAGCACATGATACGCAATAAAAAATAACTCAATGTGATGACATTGAAACAAAATTTAATTCAATTTGGTTATAGAATGTGTATAAAAGGTTTCTTCATTATGATTAGCATCTAGAAAGAGAGAGAGAGAGAGAGAGAGAGAGAGAGAGAGAGAGAGAGAGAGAGAGAGAGAGAGAGAGAGAGAGAGAGTTCCCTTTATCTTTAGTTGGGTTTGACCAGGAGGGTTTATGTCGGATCAGAACAATCACTTCAGGATTCAGCATAAACCAAGTTTGACCACAAAACTTGAGCTGGCTTGACAAGGAACCAGAGCAGCAGGAAACTAAAAAATGGAAAATCATGGGCTTCGCTAGACTCTCTGTACATCTCAGTTGCGCAAAGTCTACTAGGAATTTGTCTCGACCATAATCACACCAAAGCTGATGTTTTATTTAATTGATCTAAATTGATTACTAGACCTATGTTTATGTGGCCAGTATAGACAATCCATCTTGCTTGTTCAAGATTAATGGTTTGAGTTGGTTAAGTCACTTCAATGTGTGAACAGAAAAATTGGACATGATCAGGACAACCGCTTACAGGATTCAGGACCAACCAAGTCGGACCACAAAACTAGGCCTGGCTTAACAAGGAAGCAAAGCAAATGGGAACTAGGAAATGGGAAATCATGGGCTTGGCTAGACTTTGTGTATACATCTCAGTTGCAGAAAGTCTATTAGGCTTTTCTCTTGACAACAATGACACTAAAGTTGATATTTTATTTCATTGAACTAAATTGATTATTGGACCTATGTTTATGCAGTCAATATAGGCAATCCATCTTGCTCTTTCAAGATTGTTGGTTTGAGTTGGTTAAGAATTCACTTCAATGTGTGGACAAACAGCAAAATCGGAATGCAGTCTGCATACGTTCTCCTCCAAGCAGACTGCATATTGTTGACATGCAGTCCAGCTCGAGGGGGCCACATAGATGAACGTCTATCCGTGGGACAAGCGTAGATGGAAAGGTTTTCTTATGGATAAGGGTCATCCAAAACATCAGCCTCATCAGATTATCCTAGTCCTCAATTTAACCACCTTAAAACTCCTGACTTTTGACCATAGATTTTTTTAGATTCAATTCAATGGTGAGTGATGGTTCCATGAGTCTAGAAAATTGGGCCACATGCCAGATCATGAAATGAAGAGTATGAGACGGGCTGAACTGATCAAAGGTGGACTCCATAGAGCTGGACTGCACATGCAGTCTGTTCGTAGGATAACATATTCCTCTATCATCATCATCATCAAAGCCTTGTCCCAACTATATTGGGGTCCGCAACATGAATTTTGTTTCTCCATTCCGATCTATCTTAAGCCAAATCTTTAGATAAGTTATACTTCTTCATATCTATTTTTACTTTCTCCATCAACGTCCTCTTTGGCCTACCCCTTCCCCCTTGGTGGGCCATCAACCTTCGCAGCCAAACTTTTCCTTACCGGTGCCGTTGCCGGCCTACATTGGATTGCTACCCCTAAATGCTTTCGAAAGCGCTCAAACATATTCCTCTATCTATATTTATAAATTTTTCTTTTCTCTTAACTCTAGTTCCTATGAGAAATCATGCTTCAGCTCACAACCAACGATGCCCTCCCTTTTTCAAGAAAAAGGAGGTAATGTCCCACTGAGAACAACTATGGCTTGGCTAAACAGAAATCTTGTCAATTTAGGAAGGTTAATATAATAGGTTAAAATATTTACCTGGAAAGGAGCATTGAGCTCTTGCACGACATTTTCCTTCTTCAAAACCACTGTGTGCCTCCCAACAATGTCAAGGTACGAATAACTTGTCTGCATAGTTAGTGAAGAAGAGAATTCTTTTCAAATGAAGAAATCCACATAAAATACAAATGATTGAACTGCAAGCAATATACATAGACAATTATAAAAACTTATATACCAGTCAAATAATAATGCTCATTATTAATGATTTTTTTAAATGTAAATCAAATTATAGTGTATAAAATACAAATGACTGAACTGCAAGCCATATACATACACAATTATAAAACTAGCATGCCTGTCAAATAACAATTTTCATTATTAATAAAAAAAATATAAATCAAATTACAGTATATAACGGCAAGATGCACCTATTCTTGATAGTTCTCAACACACAACTCTCAAAAGAAGACACCATCAGCTTATATTAGTATAATAGCAGAACAGAATCTAATAGTATCAGATATTTTTTAGTTTTCTAGATGAACTAAGGCAAGCAAGATGTAAAGATCTCTCAAAGATGAGCCAAAACTAAGAGACCAGGCATTAGGTTGTGTGAGGGAAAATTTTGTTCTGCTCAAAAGGATGGCAAGCGTACAAAACCAAACCACTCAATCTAGATCACATGCTCCCGTTCTTACAGAATCCAGTGAGATAAATTTGCAAGCAATTTCATTATATTAGGTGAAGATAGAATATTCATGCCACACCAATTAATGGTAATTATATGCTATTATCTTACATCTAAAAGGTAAAAAGAAAAAAAGAAAAGAAAAGAGAGAAAGTTATCCTCTGAAGGCAAGATGAGGAAGGTACAGTGACAACTACAAAAGATGGGCATACTTAAAGTTGCAATTAAAGTAATACTGTGATGCAGTCCAAGTGCATCATAGACTTAAGGGCTCCAAAAAGGAGGCCCAAAAACAGGTTGGCGGTTAGCCAGCCTTTGGGCCTCACCAATAGTAGGCCAACCTGTTGGGCCTAACCATAGCAGGCGATCCATTAGACCAATAACATAGACTATTAATCCATTGGGCCTAGCACTTGGTCAGCCAGCCCAATAGCCCAACTATGCCGGCTTCCTTATTATCTATTTTCCAATAAAGTCTCTAAGATTTAGATATCTTAATTTAGCAGGATGACTGCTTGACAAAAAAAGAAAAGAAAATAATATTGAGTAGAAAGATTGACAGAGTCAATTTCATAGAAGGGATAGGAAAGCCTATTATGTCCCTAACAGGAAGGATTGACCTCCCCTCCTCTATAAAGAACTTGTCATCTCCCATTATAAACAGTGAAAATTCTTTCTTTCCCTCTCATTATATGGGTGCTTTGAGCAATTGTTTGGCATTGTATGAGGACACCTTGCATTGCCAATGGTGATGACTCCAAAGCATAGTTGTCAAGCTCGATTTGGTTCTGCAGAACAATTTCGGTTTGGCCCAATATTCGAACCTAATCATTCCTTCAAAAGTTTCAGTCTAAATTTCGGACCATTTTGGCCAAAATCTAGAATTTTGGTCCAAAGTCCCAAATTTTGGCTGTTTCAGCCGAAATCTTGGATTTCGTCCTCTTTTTTTTTAAATTGCAGTTGAGTGAGAGAGAGAGAGGAGTCCTCTTCTTCTTTTCTCTTTCCCACTTTTGCTTTATTATTTTGTCCCGAATATAAGGGGCGAAAGAGTTTTGGGCCCGTTTTGCCCTTTTATGTGTGTATAATCCATAGTTGTCAAGTTCGGACTCATTGTCCGATATATCTCGTTTCATAGGAAAAAACGAACCAAACATCCCGTTTGAAGATGTTCGGTTCAAATTCGCCCGAATAATAGGGTTTCGTTTGGAAAACCCTAATTTCAGGCAAACACGGTTCGAAACTATTGATTCGAACAAATCCAAGGTAACTATTCGACATACCTCTTTTTTATCTGGCATCGAGGAGAGACCTTTGACAGAGACGCCTCGTTTCATCTTCTTCAACGGCATGCAACTTCAAAACTCCCAATCGATCTATAAATTGGACTCTAATATGAAGATATCAACCACGAGGTCCTCCATTGCCCCAATTTCTTGAGACTGTTCCTCCTTTTGAGACTGCTGGATGCTTTCTCTATCGCTGCATAAGATAGTCGCCGCTACCAACAACAAATATCTTTGCCAAAAAGTCACCGGAGAACCAGGTGTGTCTGATCCCTCCCTCTCTTTCCATTTCCTCTTTTTTTTTTATCTTCCGTTGCCTTCCTCTGGGTTTTGCGAAAAGGGTTTCGTGAGGAAAGTTTTAGAAAGGTGCTGAGATTCCGCCCTTTTAAGCGAGGGTTGTGATGATGCCAGAATGTGAGGCTCACTCTTTTTTTTTTTTTAAGAGAACGTGAGGCCTCATTCAAGCCTAAATTGGACAATGTTAATCTTTATGCTAGGGTGATGCAGGCCAGACTAATGGGCCCCGCCTAAAGGTCTATCAAGCTCAAAGCCCACAAGGCCCATCAATGAAGTCCCAAGATTTCTCCAATGGCAAATCCATGAAGGATTCTTTCCTACGGCAGTTCCTAAATTTTCTATCTTCTAGTAGATTTCTTAAATTATAATAATTGTTACGATTTAACAATAATTAGGCAGTTTCTAAATTTTCCTAGATTCTTAGATTTAGAGAGTTTTCTAATTTGGTATGGCTTGATCGCTAAATCGGTACTAGACTTTATTATATAAGGATGTAATCCCTTCTCTTGGGATATATAGAAAATTAAGTTCTCTCAATCGTGTGTTTCTCTTGTCTGTGGTGTGAGACCAAGATACCTTACCCTAAGCCGTTTGGCTTGGAGAATAGCCCGTTGGCTACCTCCTTCGTTGCTTCATAGGGGTGTGCTAACATGCTAACGGTTCGACCCTTGACCCACTTAAATGTCATTGTTCAACCCTTGGCCCACTTTTTTGTGAAATACCTGGTGGTTGGTGCAACTCCTCTCTCTCAAATTTTTTTTACACTTTATTTGATGTTATTAAATATTCCATTAAACAATTGATATGGAGGAGTTACAGAACATGAGGCCCACTTATATTTCATTATTCAAATGTCTATATTTCTTTAACCTAATGATGTGGCCCAATTTATTGCAATAAACATTGAAATGTCTCAATTGACTACTAATAAAGCACCTGAGGCCCAGTTATTGCAAATTTGTTAAATACCTGGTGCATCTCCTCTCTCTGATTTTTTTTTTTTACTTTAATATATATATTTCCGAAACAAATTTCCGAATTAGAAAGAGAAATGTCCGAATTGACCGAAATGTTTCATTTTGGAGCCAAGCCGAAACTGCGTCCGAAACGAACTTGACAACAATGCCCCCAAGGCTAAAGGAAAGATGGGTTGGATGGGATAAAACCATAGTTGTCAAGCTCGTTTCGGACGCCGTTTCGGCTTGGCTCCAAAATGAAACATTTCGGTCAATTCAGACATTTCGCTTTCTAATTTGGAAATTTATTTCGGAAATATATATATATATATATTAAAGTAAAAAAAATTCAGTGAGAGGAGATGCACCAGGTATTTCACAAATTTGCAATAAGTGGGCCTCAGGTGCTTTAGTAGTAGTCAATTAAGACATTACAATGTTTATTGCAATAAATCGGGCCACATCATCAGGTTAAAGAAATATAGACATTTGAAGAATGAAATATAAGTGGGCCTCATCATCTGTAACTCCTCAAGATCAATTGTTTAATGGAATATTTAATAATATCAAATAAAGTGTAATAAAAATTCAGAGAGAGGTGTTGCACCAGCCACCAAGTATTTCACATATCAATAGTCAATGTTTATTTCAAAGAAAAAAAAAATCAGAGAGATGCACCACGTTCAATATCAACAGTCAATTGCGACTAAATAGAAATTGCAAAAAAGTGGGCCAAGGGGGTCGAACAATGACATGTAAGTGGGTCAAGGGTCGAACCGTTAGCATGTTAGCACACCCCTAGCATAAAGATTAACATCGTCCAATTTAGGCTTGAATGAGGCCTCACGTTCTCTTAGCCAAAAAGCAAAAACAAAATCAAGAAAGTGGGCCTCACATTCTGGCATCATCACAACCCTCACTTAAAATGGCGTAATCTCCGACGAAACCCTTTTCGCAAAACCCAAAGGAAGGCAACGAAAGAAAGAAAGAAAAAAACGATGAGGAAATGGAAAGAGAGAGAGATCGGACATACTTTGTTCTCCGGCAACTTTTTGGCAAAGATATTTGTTGATGGTAGCGGCGACAACCTTCTGCAGCGATGGAGAAAGCATCCAGCAGTCTCAAAAAGAGGAACGGTCTCAAGAAATTGGGGCAATGGAGGATCTCGTGGTTGATATCTTCACATTAGAGTCCAATTTATATATCGATTGGGAGTTTTGAAATTGCATGCCGTTGAAGAAGATGAAACGAGGTGTCTCTGTCAAATGTCTCTCCTCGATGCCAAATAAAAAAGAGGTACGTCGAATAGTTACCTCATCCGAATCAACAGTTTCGAACCGTGTTCGCTCGAAATTAGGAGCGTCCAAACGAAACCCTATTATTTGAAGCGAATTTAAACGAATTTTGAACCGAACATCTTCAAACATATTTTGCTACGAAAAAAGATATATCGGACAATTCGTCCGAACCGAACTTGACAACTATGCTTGGGGGACTTTCGTGGGCTCTATAATATTGCCCACCCATTAAAAATCCAAACCATCTAAAATAAATGTCCCATTCATACGTGGGCCCCATCCAAATTTTACTCTAATAGGAAATGGATCACTTCATTTCCTATTAGAGTTAAATATGGAGAGGGCCCATGTATGAAGGTAAAAGTCTCAGGTGGCACGCGTTAGGTTTGATATTGCGAGCAGCCACTTTGTGCAAAATTGTCAAATGTTAGGTCTATCTCTAGGCTGGACCCTCCCAAGACCCTATTTCGGTGGGACCACACTGGGTGATGCCCTTTAGGAAATGGATCCACTATTAGATTGAGCGAATATAATTTTTTTATAAGAAAATTTATAAAAAAAAATCAAAATTTAGTATTTTTTGAAAAAAAAAAATCCCCCCAAAAAACCCAGATCTTGGCCATATAGAAATAACATTGCTAATTTAGTACAGTTGCCCTTCTATTAAAGGGGTATTTGGGAAACTGTGAAATGACTTATTTGCCCCTCATATTAATCACAATCTGCAGAATGACTGGTATTGGGTCAGAACGTACAGTCTCCAGCCCATTGTCTTAATTCACTAGCTGAAGGTTTGACTCATTGTTGGGACCCACCATTTCTTAACAAATACCTTCCAGAAGCTGCATGTCAACGATTTGCTGAAACTCGATCCTTCAAAGGTGATCCAGAAGAAAATGTAAATGGGTTCAAAGATACAACAGCTGTTGAAGGAGACATGCAGATTACTTGGAAGGAAAGTAGGGAAGGTTGGGATGATTGTTCCTCGGATAAGGAGTTCTTATCGAGTGAAGATGAACATGCAGATACTGCTGATTTAACAGAAGATCGAACCTTAATGACACTAGATTCAGATGAAAATATTACTGCTCTTGCAGTAGATCGTTCTACTGCCGAGTTTGACAAAGAAGAAGCAAATTTGTTAATTGAAGAAAGGATGATTGATATAGCCAGGATATTGGGAATATCAGGGGAGGATCGTTTAGGGGAGTTAAGGAGTTTCATCAGTGAAATGCTGAAGAAAGATAAAGGCAGGGGTAAGGATGTCACTAATAGTAAGAAAAAATCAAGAGCGCAAAAGAGAATTAGATAAATTGGCGTTCTTTGTTAACTATGATCAACCTGTGGGTAATAAAGAATTGGGCGTGCAGCTGTTGGGATTATGAGGTGGATTTGTTGGAATGTCAGTGCTATGAATTTGACCTCTAAGCGAGTAGTGATGAAATGAGTTTTTCAAGCTTTTAAAGGGGAGTTTCTGTTTATTTAGGAGACATAAATGGAGACAATTCATGCTCAGGTTGTCAAATCAGTTGTTTCTAGGTCGCAGTTTCAATTTGGTATGAGTCCTTCCAATGGAGCTTCTGGGGGGTATTTTGTTAGTGTGGAATGCAGCTCTCTAGCAATATTTGGATATTCATGTGGGTCGTTTTTCTGTTTCTGCATTATTAAAAGATGTTAGGAGTAATGCTAAATGGGTAGCAACTTCAATTTATGGTCTGTCAAAAGCTACTAATAAGGCAGATTTTTGGATGAAACTTTCTATTGTGGCTGGTATGTGGAATCGTCCTTGGATGTTGGGAGGGGACTTCAATGCTATTAGATTTCCTAATGAAAAGAGGGGGTTGTGTTATTAATCTGGCAATGCAGACATTTAGTATTGGATTCTTCATCATGACCTTGTTGATCTGCCATTGAGGGGGGCTTCATCGAATATGCAGGAGGATCCGGTGATGTGTCATTTGGATCGATTTTTAGTTTCGACAGATTGGTTAGAACTATTTCCTGATTGTGTTCAACATGTTCTACCTAGACCAATCTCTGATCATCGTCCTTTGTTGCTTTAAGTTGGTTTAGAAGAATGGGGTCTTCCTCCATTCAGGTTTGAATTAATGTGGCTTCTTGAGAAGGGTTTCAGGGAAAGTACCAAAGTATGGTGGAACACTGTAACGACCTAGGCCGCTGTCCACATGATATTGTCCGCTTTAGCTCATGAGATTTCAACCCAATCTTGCCTCACGATTTTGGAAGGCCTCATGTGAAGTTAAGGTCAGGTCACACACATATCTACCCAAGATCGGGACGGTTTTGTTTTCCGGTGGGGGAGCATGTCACACCTGTGGTTCCCCAGTAGAAAGGCGTTGGGTCCGACAAGGACCGGGTACGCAGTGGTGCATAAGTCCCACATCGGAAACACGCTAGTCCTAATCTTGGGTTGGGTATATATGTGTGACCTGACCTTAACTCCACATGAGGCCTTTTTAAAACCGTACAGCAAAATTGAGTTGAAATCCCATGAGCAAAAGCGGACAGTATCATGTGGACAGCGGGTCCAGGTCGTTACAAACTATATCTATCAGGGGTTGGATGGGTTACCAGTTGGCTTAGAAGTTGAAATTTCTTAAAAGAAAATTGAAAGAGTATAAAAAGGAAGTTTTGGGTAATTTATTGGACAAAAAGAATCAGTTGCTTGCAGATAATCAGCTGTTGGATGAGAAAGAGGAGGGAGGGAATTTGAATGAGGACCGGATTAATAGGCACAATCTTCAGGATCAGTTTCGTTAGGTGCTATTTCAAAAAGAAATTAAATGGAAACAAAGATCACGAAATAAATGGTTGGAAGCAGGTGATCGTAATACAAAATTCTTTCATGCAATTGCAATTGCTAGGCATCGTGTAAACTGAGTTTCTGCCATAGTTGCAAATGGTAGATTATGGGAGAAAAAAATTGATATAGAAAGAGAAGTAGTTTATTTCTTCCAGAAATTATACACAGGTGAGAATAGATTGAGGCCTCGTATGGATTGGGTTCCGATAAAGCAGCTCTCTCCTTCTAAGGCGTCCATCCTTGAAGCTCAGTTTTCTAAACAAGAAATAAAAGAAGCAGTGTTTGGTTTATCTGGCGACCATGAACGGGTCCAGATGGTTTTCCGATCACTTTGTTTCAGCATTTTTGGGACTTGTTGGAAGATTTGCTTGTTTTCTTTAATGATTTCCATATTAATGGAGTTTTTCCTAGGGAGTTGGGTGCTTCTGTCATTGTTTTGATTCCTAAAAAAGTTGGAGCTATTTCTATTAAGGATTTTAAGCCTATTAGTCTTATTGGCAGCCTTTATAAGATTCTGTCAAAAGTTTTGGCAAATTGCTAACGTCAAGTGCTTCTAAGTATTATTTCCAATATTCAAGGTGCTTTTGTGGATGGCCGTCAAATTGTTGATTCAGTTTTAATAGCCCATGAGTGTGTTGATTCAAGGTATATACCGGAACACCCGGGTTTTCTTTGCAAGTTGGATTTTGAAAATGCTTACTGCTTACGATATGGTGGATTGGGGTTTTCTCTCTTATATGATGGAGAGGATGGGGTTTGGATCGAAACGGCAAAAGTGGATTTGTAGTTGTGTTTCTTCAGCCCATTTTTCAGTGTTGATGAACGGCTCCTCAAAAGGCAAGAGGCTTGCGACAGGGAGATCCTCTATCTCCTATGCTGTTTGTTATGGTGGCAGAGGGCTCTGAATGCTTTGTTGGAAAGAGCAAAACAGAGAAGGTTACTGATGAGCTTTACTGTTGCAAATTTTGTTCATGAGGTAACCCATTTACAGTTTGCGGACGATACTCTAATATTTTGTGCTTCTTCTTCGGATCAGGTACATAACTTAAAGCTTTTGTTGCATTGATTTGAGATGTTATCAATCAGGGTTGAAAATTAACTATGATAAGTGTGAGTTTATTGGTGTTCGAACTGTTGAAAGTCATGTCACTGCTTTAGCTCATTCTTTTGGTTGTAGTGGTGGAAAGTTTCCTTCCAAGTATTTGGGGCTGCCATTATGTGTGGAGTTACCTAAGAAATATTTATGGGATCCAGTTGTGGAACAGATTCATAAGAAGTTAAGTCCTTGGAAGGGTAAGTATTTGTCGATGGGAGGTCGGATTACTTTAATCAAATCAGTTCTTTCTAGCATCCCGATTTATTTCCTCTTGTTTTAAATGTCCTAAAAGTGTTATGCGGAGAATTGAAAAAATTCAGCAAGATTTTCTATGGAATGATTCCAATGATTAAAGGAAATATCACTTGGTTAAATGGGAGATAGTGTGCAAACCGGTTGTTCAAGGTGGTATGGGCATTCGTTCCATTGATAAAGTTAACAAAGCTTTACTTGGGAAGTGGCTTTAGAGAGTGGGGGAAGTTGGTCAAGGTTTGTGGAGACAACTTATATTCAGCAAGTATAAGTTGGGTAACGATGGTTGTTGGGTGTCAGAGTCACTGTTATAATGGTTCTGGCGTATGGAGGTCTATCCTTTCTGTTAAAGCTGAATTTGATCAAAGAATCCGATTTAGGGTTCATGATGAGCATCGGGTGAAATTTTGGTATAATGAATGGTGTGAACAACATGTGTTGCATTCTCTTTTCCCTAATCTCAGTTGTTTAGAAAGGAGAAAACATGCTATGGTTGCTGATTATTGCTCTTCTGTGGGGGGCATGGTAGGTTGGGATTTTTGTTTCCGGAGGGATTTAAATGATCAGGAAGCTTCTGATTTTGTTAGTTTGCTTGGCATGTTGGACAAAGTTTATTTGTCGTGTGGAAGGGGCGATATAAGAATCTGGACACCTGATATTAAAGGTATGTTTTCGGTGAAGTCTTTTTTCAAGGACTTGACTGTTAATTCTGATAGAATGGAAGGTTGGAAAAGTTTTTGGAATCCTCTAGTTCCTCCTAGAGTGTTGGTTTTTTGTTGGGTTGCAAAGTGACATAGTATCTTGACTACTGATAAGCTGAAAAGAAGAAATCATATTATAGTCAATGGTTGTCCTATGTGCTTACAAAATGAGGAAACGGTGCATCATCTGATGATTCGCTGTAGTTTTGCTCATAGTGTTTGGTCAATCATTTTAATTATGTTTGATTTGCGGTGGGTTATGCCAAGACATGTTGATAAGT
This sequence comes from Cinnamomum chago, assembly GCA_038049695.1. NCBI lineage: Eukaryota > Viridiplantae > Streptophyta > Magnoliopsida > Laurales > Lauraceae > Cinnamomum > Cinnamomum chago. The sequence goes on from CP142454.1 coordinate 78,994,411, forward strand.
TATTTTGTAAGTGGAGGGTGGGGTGCAAGTTTGTTTGTGGTAAGATTCTTTGGAAATTAGTTCTATATGCTACTTTTTGGAAGATTTGGTTGGAAAGGAACAATAGAGTTTTCCGAAATAAAAGTCATTTAGTGGAGGATGTCGTTGATTCAATTGTTGGGTTTCTATAAGAGTGGGTGCACAAGAGAAAGGAATCTGATAGTGCTGATTTCTTTTATCTTAATCTCTCTTGGACAGCTATATTCCGCGGGTGGGGGGGCGCTCCTATGGGCATTCTAAAATTAAATTTTGATGGGAGCTTTGTTAAATCTCTTAATAAAGGAGGAATTGGAGGTGTTATTTGTGATTGGTTTGATAAAACTGTTAGAAGTTTTTCAGGGCAAGTGGAGTCTTCGGATGCAAATGAAGCTTAATTTTTTGCTCTTCTAATTGGTTGTCGCGAGTTGTCTAGGTTGGGAAGAGTTAATGCTACTATTGAGGAAAATCTTCTTTTCCTTGGAGATTGGCGGATTGGGTGGAGGAGGTTCAGGATATCTCAAGTCAATTGGGTGCTTTATTTCATCACAGTTTACAGGAGGCAAATTCAGTGGCTGATAATCTTTCAAAGGATGGAGTTTTCTGCTCTTCTGTTATTTTTTATGTTTGATTGTTTCTTTTCTGCTCCTGTTATTTGTATCCTGGCTTTGTTTTTTGTGCAATAAAATTTTTACTGTTATAAAATAAATAAATTAAATCTATAATTTAAGAGATACTTTTAAATTTTAATATTTTTGAATTTTGATATTTTTTACATTTATATATAATTATTATTTTTATATTTTTGAAATGGAACTCCGAACTGTTTCACTAAAATTCCGAATTGGCTGAAACATTTTAGTTTGGAGGCCAAACCGAAACAAGGTTTGAAACGAAATTGACAAATTCCAAAGACTATTCGTGGTAGATGCATGAAGACTCCATCCATCATCAAGACAAAAAAGATTTTCTTATGAGCTAAAAAAACTTCTAGGAAGTTAAACAAAACTCAATCTTTTTTCCTGCTGCACGCTGCCATAAGTTCACTACTGCATTAGAAACGAAAATACCTCAAGATATTGCTCCACTGGGAAAGGAACTACAGCAGATGGCTCTGTTGATCCCTCAGGAAGCACCACCTGAAATATAGCATTTCAAATTCATGTTAAAAGTAAAATGGCGCTAAAAGGAAGATAATGGGGGGAGTGGAGAAGTGGGGGGCATAAATTAATATATTATGATGATTGGTTCCACATTAAAAAAGACATACTTTAATAGTTAACTTGTTCACCACAGTCTCAAGGAGTGGGCATCCAAAAGTGAAATTAAGATAACGTCTGCCGTCGGATGACTCAAAGAGAAAATCTTGCAAAGGTAGCCCATAACCGATGACAAAAGTTGCTTTCCAACCTCCAAATAGTGGATATCGTGGTTCTATTTCAAGCTCTGACTGAAGAAAACAAGAAATATTAAGTCAGAATAAATCAAAATACAGTTATATGATTAGCCTCCGGGTATGATTCATCATTGATTTATGATAGACCAGAATCATTTATTAAATTCATGTGTGATTTACTACTGATAAGCATGTCAAGGACAAGGGAACTATGTCTTTCAGAATCAGAAAAAGTAGTAGGAGTCAACTGGAACAATGTAGTGGCCTAAAGTATACCATCACAAATAGCAAAGCAAAATCAAAGAGCCCTTTTTCATTATAAATAGATGTGCAAGTGCAGCAATCTTAATAGAATTCAGATCACAAAATTGATATCTATAAATCCTCTTTGGGGGAATAGCAGAGCAAGATCTAAACCAACCTTGTAAGAATCACCACGCAGATGTGAACTTGAGATGTTCCCAATCTCATCTCGATAGTAAACAGAATGCACCCGAGGCGGCAGTGTCAAAAGAAGACGCTTAAATGAAGATGCACCACTAACAGATGGCCTCGATTGATATTCAACCCTGCAAAAAGGAGGACCAAGAATGAGTAGAATGAAAATAACTCGATAGAAGATGTTCAAAGAACAATAATTGTCACTTGCTTTAATTAAAGATTAACCAGACTCCATTTACTCAACGTAAATCAGATAGACTGGGAATTAGTTTATCTCTAGCCCCTAAATACCAATATTCAAAATTTGAGTTCTTGGGCGATTATCCTGGGTGAGAGAGATAGTTGCGTGGAAGATTATATAACAATGCAATTGAGACTAATACGGTAATACCTCTCCTCTTAAAGGCAGACTAATACCTCTCCTTTTAAAGGCAAATGTCAATTGTATGGATCAACCGGCAATCCAAATGATGAATCCGAAGGAGGATCATCTTGTTGTCCTTTCATTCTCACTTCCATTTTTCTTTGGTGCAATACAAAATACTTGGCATTTCAGAAAAATAAAAACTAAATAAAATATCTCGTGAAAATAAAAACTAAACAAAAAATTCTCATGCTTTTGGGTGCAAACTTACAACAACGAAATGAAAGCACCATTATTAAAAAAAAAAAAAAAAGGAAATGAAATGAATGCACATGTTAACTTTCAATGAAAAGTGTGTACCTATTGTAGGAAACTCAAAGAACTGAAACGACTGTTGTGTGAAATTTTTTGGTGTCTATGGATCTTCTTGGGCCTTGTCATCTTCAATGGGTTAGCCAAGAATTGTGTCAATCAAATAGGAAATAACTACATTACCTCATCTACAATATACCAAACTAAGCTAATGTCAAAATACTAAACCTTTCAGCTCTACAATAGTTTGAAAACACAGAATTGAGGATGGTTTCTCACTAAGATTGGCCACCCTAGGCCAAACAAGGCCCTTGATTTTCAGAGGATCCAAAAAAGTATTGCTCAGTAACTAATTCCAACTGGTACAGATCTTCAAAGATCCATTATTTCAACTAGTACAGCTCTGCAAATATCCATTATTTCAACTAGTACAGCTCTGCAGAGATTCATCCTCAGAGAGAGAACATTTAATTGGAGACTTAAAAGTGGATAAAGGTGCTTCAGTTATTCCTCTAAGTGGGTTAGTGGGTGAAAAGAAACTGTCAAATCAAATGGAAAATTATGACTGCAAATTAGGAATTTTTTTCCCAATTTCAAGAGGTTGGTATTGCAGATTGATCTTAAAAACCCATTTGAGGAAGTTAAATGGTCTTCCTTGATACCGGTCATGTAAAAGATGAAGATTAGAATAACAAGGCACAAAAGGTTCAATCAGTGTATCTTTCTACAACTAAGCAACTAGTTTTGACTAATGGGACTCCAATCAAATCTTAGCTCTCTTATGAGTCTAGATAGAGGCCAGAATTCCCCTTTCCTCTCACTTTGATCATAAAGTCAATTAACATGATTTTTTTTTTTGGAAAAACAAAGATATTAGATGTAAAGGTCATATTGATTATTTGAAGGCTCAGACAATGACGACAATGACAACAAAACAAGAGAAATTGGATGATATCTTTTGATTTAAAAAGTGCTATTCGGCAAAATGATACTTTTTCCTCACAAATCGTCATCGTCTGAACCTTGTAAGTAGTACCAAATTTTCATATTAATCTAATAATATCAATATTAATAGAGTAGTTACTATCTACGAACAAACGATGGTTACCCAAATCCCATTTCCTATGTTAGTTGCCACTTTGGCATTGCTAACTCTGTGGATGGGGATCCAAGTCCAGGGGCAGAAAAATAAAGAATTTGATTTCCATAACAGAAAAAGGTAATATCTCTCTTCTTCTGACAATAGTGAGAACATCAGAGATATTTCTTCTTCTGACAATAGTGAGAACATTAGAGACATTTATAGATGAGCAAAATCAGAATCCTCTAGCATCTGACAGGACGCCATAGAACTGGCGCAAGGTGCTCACTGTAGCAGATTCAAGTCATGTTACCAATCACAGTGAGAACAGAAAAGGAGTTGTAGCATCTTTCAAGTATTCAGCGTAAAAGTCTCCTTCATAGTTCATGGACCATTAGTTTCGTTCCCAAGTTAAGAATGATTGTAAGTAAACATGCTATGAAAATGTGATGTAGGCCCTAGGGTTAGGGCTTGCGTAGATGCCGAAGCATGTGTCAAAGGCACCTCAAATTATCTCCGCAGAGATTTCTAACACGAGGAAAACCTCTCCAAGGGAAAATCCCAGTTTTTACTCAATTCCAAATCTGAGATTATTATCTCTACATTGTAATATAAATATGCAAAGTAACTTAGGGCCTAAGAAAACCTAATCTAATAATAGAAAGTATCATAATCAAACTAGGAAACCAAATAAATCAGCATACTAATCCTAATTACAATAAAATTAAGTTACTAAAAATAAACATCCGCTCTACATCATTCCCCCCAGGTTGAAAGAAGAGTTCGACCTCGAACTCGGGTCTTCTTCAAGTTGCCTCTATATATATGATGTACGTGAAGCACTTCCTTTTTAGCATGGGCCCTTGATTTCTTCTTCGGTGATTCTGGCTTCTTTGGATGAAAAGTAACTTCTTGTCCACTGTGCATGAAGGTATATGTGTTGTTGCGCATCCCATGAGTGCCATCCTTGTCATACATCCATGGACGACCCAATAGGATATCTCCACTGTCAATTGGTAGCACATCGCACCAAATTGTATCTTTGTAATCATTACCAACTGAAAAAGTAACCTGGCATGTATGTTGCACTTGCGCTTCATCACCTGTTATTAGCCATTTGACAAAGTAGGGACGATTGTGCTTGTAAACCTTCAACTTCAAGCGATCAACAAGAGTTTGAGAGATAATATTCTCACAACTTCCACCATCAATCACAACTGTACAATTTTGCCCATGTATTTGACATGTGGAACGAAAAATATTTTTCCGCAACCATTTCTTCTCAACAGTGGGTAAAGACTTTTGTTGCACCAAGAGAAGTGTACCCTCTGTGTCAGCTGTTATTTCCTCCACTTCATCGGAGTCTTCACTTTGAGGATCATCTTTTGTTTCCGGTTCTTCTGGTGCACCTTCGATTAAATTTATTCTTTTTGGGCATTCAAACGCACGGTGACCCTTTTGCTTACAATGAAAACATGTGAACTTGTTCTGATCTTCAAACTTGGAGGAAAACTTTTCTGAGGAACTGGCACTTTGATTGAAGTCTGGCTTTGCTGGGGTCTTTTGTGCAGGCCATTTAGACACACTAAACTTTCGAGCTTGATAATTAGCAATGTCCTCAACTTTGATGGCATGTTGGATGATTTCATCAACATTATCAAAATTCTTGAATGTAAGAATATGTTGTATGTCAATACGCAGCCCATGAAAATATCGATCAACCAACACATCATCATCTTCATTCAAGCCACAACTAGCTTGCATGGTTAAGAACTCCTCAGAATATTCAATAACAGTTTTGGAACCTTGCTTTAAATCTTGAAAACTTGAACAAAGATCTCTTGAATAATTCACAGGGAGGAATTTTTGCTTCAATAAATTCTTCATCTCGATCCATGTTTCAACGGGGTCAATATTTTGATTTCTTCGTTTCTTTTGCAACTCGGCCCACCAAATCGCAGCATAATTGAGCAATCGAGTTGCCACTAAGGTGACTTTATGACCATCCGTCATTGGCTTGTGTGCAAAAATATTTTCAACACACTAACCAATCCATGAATTCCTCTGGTTTCAACTTTCCATCATATTCGGGAATCACAAGCTTAATGCCCAAATAACGATCAACATTGACTGCATGTGGATCTCATTGATTCCGATTATGTCCTTCATCAACTCGATGATTATCCTCACGCCGATTAGTTTCTAAAGTAGTTAATCGGTTTTCAATCCTTGCAAGAGTGTCGTGCATTTGAATCATCATTGCAGATATAGTTGATTAACATTTGCTGATAATTCCTCAACGGTTCCCCTCAATTCATCATCATTGTGAGAGGAAGATTCCACTTCTACCTACTTCTTGGGAGGCATTTTTTGTTTAAAGCAAATTTAAAATTTCTGATTGATCTGATTTGTAGATTTGTTTTTCACAAGCACATTGGTGAAAACGGATCGAAAATCTGACGGTGGATGTGCCCAATATCACAAAAAGAAGTCTCAGCTGTTAAGTTTGGCCAAATCTGGAGCTATAATTCTCTGCTGATGATAGAATTGGTGTTGGCTGGGTTGAAATTTAAGTGGGTCGGAACGGACCGCGAGCTCAACTTACTGTAGCCCGGGCTTTGCTGTAAATGGGTCAGACAGACCCGAATAAGATGGGCTTGGAAGTCTGGCCCAAATTCAAGTGGCCCAGAGTCAAGTTGAGCACACGTGTGAAACACCCTCCTCTCTACTTCGATCTGAGCGCTCGAAAGAAGAAGAAAAAGGGGTTGAAGCCCTTCGTTGTTGTTGCTTCCACGAAACAAAAGGAGAAGATGGAGCAGGCACTGGTGATTGGCGATGGAGTTGCGGCGAGGTGCTCGGTGATGATGATTGTGCTCGACGATGACGATGGTTATCGATGAGGCTGATGATTACGATTGGACGATGCACGACGACGACGAAAAGGAGCAGGCGAATGGCAAGGAAGAGCTCTAGAGTTGAATGACTTCGGTGCCAGGTACTTTTTCTCATCCTTTGCTCCTGTTGCTTTCTTCTTTCCTATTCTCCTTCCTTTCTTCTACTACTATTCTTCTCTCTCGCTCCTTTTTTTTTTTTTGGGTGGGTGAATGGGTTTGCTGGGCAGTGGGTTTAAGCGGAAGGGAAGATGGGTTTGAACAGGTTTGGGTTTCCGTGAGGTGGGTAAGGGGCAAATGAGGAGATTGGTTTGGGCAACAGGGAAGGCGTGGGGTTTTGCTGGAAAGGAATTTTCTATAGATGGTTGGAGGAAATTGGAATGGGGGCAGCGGATATGGGATGGGATCGTGGTGGTCGTGGGGCGTATGGATGGTAGATGGTGGGTAGGCTCCGATCGGTGATCGGAGACGAATCAGAGCGTTGTGATCTTCGCTCTGATACCAACTGATGCAAGCCTTATGGTTCGGGCTTGCGTAGATGCCGAAGCATGTGTCAAAGGCACCTCAAATTATCTCCGCAGAGATTTCTAACACGAGAAAAACCTCTCCAAGGGAAAATCCCAATTTTTACTCAATTCCAAATATGAGATTATTATCTCTACATTGTAATATAAATAGGCAAAGTAACTTAGGGCCTAAGAAAACCAAATCTAATAATAGAAAGTATCCTAATCAAACTAGGAAACCAAATAAATCAGCACACTAATCCTAATTACAATAAAATTAAGAAGTTACTAAAAATAAACATCCGCTCTGCATCAAATGCCCTTTTCTAAGTTTTTTCTTCACTTGGTTGGCCAAAAACAATCTTCAAGGATTTAGTCACACCAAGATCATTACATTCTCCATTGGATGCCAACAGTGTCTCATTTTATTGTATGGACTCTAGCTGCCAGCCTGAATTTGATTTATAATTCATCGGACAATGCAACTTTTTGGAGAACCAAGAAAGTTTTCCAATTAACCTCCACTACCCAAAAGAAAATAATAAATGAAGAAAACTTTGTCAGCATCACAAGTATTAACATCTGTAAACAATCATGATAAACAAACTTTTGACCAATGCAGGCATATTAAGGAATCGATAAACAAACCTTGAAAAGATGCCATTGTGTTTTGCACCTGCATGCACTAGTTTGTAGTGTTCTGTTATCTGAAGACTGCCCCAGTGAGATACTTCCACTTCCCGTACAAGTTCCTCAACAACAGCAAATGGATGATTGTTCTCAAAATGCACAAGTATGGGTGAGTATGAATAAGGAGGATGGCTATCATAACGCCCATACTTTAGCTCTGTACCAGCACGATTAGTTGGATCCACTACTGTGTAAGATTCAACCTTTGTGTTTGGTGTTTTCAAATATGTTGTCTGTTCTCTAATATGGTAAGGTGATAATATTAATGCACTATCACGGTAATAAACTAGTTGAGATTCTGATTGACCAATCTCTTTCGGGAAAGGCTCCAGGGAATGTGTTAATACTAGAAGCACTTCCAAGGTTGTAGTGTCACCGGTCTTCAATGGTTTAAGCAAAGAGATAGAATACAAACAGGCCCCATTTGGTGTATCAGCTAACTCAATGGGGTTTACATCTAGGGGAAGAACAGTTTTCTTTTTCCGCTTCCCTTCAATGGAAGCTGCTTTTATTACAGCTAAATGCTCAGCTTGGGTTGGTGGTAAGGCAACGAGAACTTCAGAAGCCTGAGATGCACCGGTGTTTTCAGCCTGAAAGAGATAGGATAATCGAATATATATAAAAATGAAAAATCATCTAGGTCAAGATAACTTAGACCGGAATGCATCCCCATCTGGCCAAAGGAAAGACAGGAAGAATTATTGAAACCACCAAAACTATCACCATCTATCACCAAAGTTCTGATAACAAAGCCATTTGTAAAATAGTCCACCTCCTAAAAAGGACCCAAAAAACCCATATCTTTTTGAAAGATAATCCTAAAATATTTTACTGTTGAGAGGGTCACAGGATCCATCCACTTCAATCAAATGAAAATATTCAAGGAGGTTACATCGAGAAAGTTGGTAGCTTTGGTAATCCCATAACACTATATATATATATATATATATCAATATATCAATAGAGATTATAAGTAGAAATGGTCAGCTGAAGACATACCTTCAAGGTCAAGAAAACCCGTACAATGTGAGAGGTCAAGTCAATCTGCATCATCACACCATGTATGATTGGTGAAACTCAATATACAGAATCCAAGGGGGATAAATTACTAATGGAGAAATTTTCAATATTAAGCAATTCATCACATATATTTATTGATAAATGCAATTCATCCTGAATTATTCTGTATATTAATATGACATTGCTATAAAGAACCAAGCACTTAACCATGTGGGCAATTTCCACTAAAGAGTTTGCTGGGATTATTGTCTCAGATTTTTGGAGAGGCATCTGGTATGGTGATGCAAGAGTTTTCTAAAAAAAATTAATATTTTCTTGAGATAGCACTTAAGGGTTTGTACTTGCTCCTGGTTTATTTAATAGAATAATCTATTACCATCTTAAAAGGGGGAAAAAAATGCTTACATTACCAATTACTGTACCCACGTCCGAAATTGTTAATAGAATCAAACAACCACATATAATGCACATTTTTGTGTCTATCCAACCTACAAATCCAAAAGACCTACTTCAAATATAACAAACCTTATGATTTGGAAATCTCAACCTAAATTATCATCAACCCCATATCAGGCAGGGTCTAAAACGCTCCAAACATAAATCTAGGGCATGAAACACAAAGAACAACAGCATTTCGTGCAGAACACCTCCCAAATTCCGCTCACTCCAAATACACACCAAAATATCAGTTCCTCCTGAGATATGAACAACATTCAAATGCACCTTCAACCTAGCTACTGATTTCCTCACAGAAACATACCGCAAAATTATAAACACAGATATTTCCACATCAACAGAAGAACTTCGAAGCTAACAAATCACATAAAAAGAAAACAAACTAATCATCGAATGTCCACGAGAAAAATTACAAAAGATCCAATGATCAAAGAAAATCAAGTCAGAAAAAAAAAAAAAGATTCCGTATCGATCGGCAACTCAATTAACTTCAAATAGCACCGATTCAAACCCTAGCTTTGCAATTAATACACTGCATCTGTTGAACGAGAGAACTAATCTCCACGAGGAAAAAATTACAAAAGATCGAATGACCAAAGAAAATCAAGTCAGAAACAACCAAAACTCCATAAAAAAAGATTGTGTCTTTGTATCAAATCGATCGATCGGTAACTCAATTAACTTCAAATAGCACCGATTCAAACGCGAACATTTCAATTAACACACTGCATCTGTTGAATAAGAGATAGAGAGAGGGAAAAAAAGAAGAAGAAGAAGAAGAAAAAGAAGAAGAGAGAATCGATTGATTTGAGAACATACCCTTCGTTCAGCGTTGAGGATCTGAATCTGCTGAGGAGGAGGAGAAGAAGATGAGATCTTGAGGAAGAAAAGGGAAGAAATGAGGAGAAGAAGAAGGAGAGGTCGAAGCAGAAGACGACCTTCCATGGCTGATTTGAGCATCGCCGTCTTCTCTCTCTCTCTCTCTCTGCTGCTGAGTCGAAGATTGGTAGACTTCAAGTCTTGCTTCTTGTTTTTATATATGCTTTTATATGCAGCAAGATTCAAGAAATAGGTAGATGTACATGTGGGCCATGTCAGGGATATCATGATCGTTCAAACAAAATGTATGGTGAGGATCTCATTATCGATGGCCATTTGCAATCAAGTCTTGGGTCTCATGGCTGTCATTTATGCTTGCTTCAAAATTCAAACCCCCAAAATGGGGAATTTTTTTAATCATCACGTTGCTCAGTTGGCTTAAGACCATAGTTTGCATGCAGAGAATATGGATTCGAAACTGCACTATCACACTATCACACTGAAGCCACAAGGGGGATTTTATCTGGTATTTTCTTCTGGGCTCGTAAAAATTATTTTGGCCTAAAGGGTTGGAACCTAGGTTATAAAAAGAAAAAGATGGGCACTTTCTCATTGATTAATTCCACCACGTAATATATTTTGTTAGAAAAAAGGTGTTTATATGGGTTGATGGGTCATTTCAGATTGTTTGTCATAGAATAGAATAAAAAATATAATAAAATTAAATTAAACGGTTGCATCTCTTTTACTAAAATAAAGTGTTTTCAGAGATTGTTAATAACCGTTAAGAATAATTGGAAATGTTGCTTGCAATATCCGTAAATACGTTTTTTTATTAAAAAAACTTACAACCGTTGGAATTTATTTCACTCTATTTATATTTTATTCAATGGATAGGTCAAAGAAGACATAAACGAAAATAGTAAGAAAAGATATGAAAAAATGCTAATTATTTGAAAACTTGACTTAGGATAGATTGGCATATCGAAATAAAACTCATATAGCCGACCCAATATAATTGGGACAATGCTTTGATCATGACGATGATGATGTAATATATTTAGTTTTAAGCATATTTATGTAGCATGGTTTTCATAGAAGAGAAATGAAAGCTGCTCTACATTAGGCTCCCTTCAGTCATCTTGTGCAACTTTCTCCCTAGAAATTGTAATTTTCAATGTTGTGGTAGAGAAAATGTGCATTTCATTATGATAGGATTGTTCTGATTTGAAAGACTCACTAAATGCATCTACATTGAGGGAAGTGTCATTAATTCCTGGGGATGGCTAGCATGGAGGGTTTAAACTGGTAAACTGATGGCAGGGTACACACAGCAGCTCAAATAGCTAACCCTAACACAAATTTGTGAGAGACACAAAGGCCGCAAGTAGCTTATATGCAGTCTAGCTTCTGAAGTCCACTTAAATGCAAGTTTGCCCATGGGAGGAGGATGAATTTAAATGTCTCCTCATGTCGAGGGAGATCCAATAAATCAGCCCAATCAGATAATCCTATCGGTTGATTTGTCAGCCTCAGTCTAATGATATCTAAACCATAGATTTTTTTTTAGATTTAATCCAATGGTGAGTGAAGATAATTCAGATAGTGGAAAATTGGGCCTTAAGCCAGATCATGGGATGGAAAGACTATCAAAGGAAGATGCACTGATGAAAGGCGGCCCAAGTGGGCCCTACAATGCTGGAAGGCACTTATCCTTGCTCATAGGAAAACATTTTCTGAAGAAGAAAGCCCTCTTAATTAACTTATTGTAGATGGGAATGCTTCTGCATAATTACCTGAACCTGCTAGTTAGTCTAGCACATGGTTTACCTTTTTTTTGCAGTTCAACTAATTCATATTTAAGTTTGCAATTGGTAATTTGGGATTAAATTTAATGGGGTAGGCTCATTTGATTCACTTTTTCAATTTGTCTTTGTTATTCAACAAGTCTGAAGAACTAATTTGTGTATGTTCTTGCAATGAGTGGATCACTGAAACTTATGAATTAATTCAAACTACTAAAAAAATAATGTCCTTCCTCATATTTATTTAGGGCTAAATTAAGGAAAGTTGGGCCCACCATTAGATTTAGTCACATGTAAAAACATGTTAAAATGAAAACCAAAGTAAAATTTCATGTTTAAATGTGATCAATCTAGTGTTAATGCATAAGAAAAATCTATAGAGCCAGATCAAATGCGACCCAATAGAGGTTGGAAATATCAATCCGTATCGAATCCAGAAGTTAGAAGGCTTAACCTAAACTCATATTGCACAAGTTGGTTCAAGTTAAGTTAGTATTTCATAGTGTAATTAGCTGAGTTAGATCGGACTAGTTGGTCATCCATGGTCATGTCCATATTAAGATTTCTCTCTCTACACACTCCATGACCAGTGGAAAGAGCCATAGTTGAAGAAACTAAAGAAGTGGTCGGATTTATTAAAAGAATCAATGTCATTTACACTCATCGAACTAATTGAAGACCAAGGCCTTTTAAGGCTTAATTACAAGCTGAAGCTGCCCTAATCCTTAGACCAAGGAGTCCTTGACCCCATTAGTTTTCTTCACTTCACGACCTTCTTTATCATGGTGGACCGTGCTTTTAGCCTCCAAGAGGGGTGTGGTCACCTTGATCTGCTACAACATAGGATAGTAAAATATGTCATAAAATATTGCTTGTAATAGAAAAAGTGTGTGATCAAGCGTGGCAATGGATGGACCGAGATAATCCCTTGGGTAACATGTATAGGCTCAACCTGTTCCCAACCCACTCATTCATTTAGTTGGAAATAACTAGGGTTGTAAACGGGTCGGTTCTGGTCCGGGTCCATGGTGGACCCGAAACCGGAACCGTTAAGGAGAAGGTGGAACCAGATCTGGACCCGGAACCGTTTCAGAACCCGTTTCTTGGCTCCGGAACCGGAACCAGAACCATATATAGGACGGGTTTGGATCCGGGTCCAGGTTTATGTAGAGAATGATATTAAAAAAACATGGTTTTTAGGAAAAAAATTCGAAAATTGAAGTAATATGTCGGGTCTCGGGTCCACGGATCCGAACCAACGTGGAACCGGACCCGGACCAATTTACTTATTGGAGCCTAAATAAGGACCCAGACCCGGTTTTTAACGGGTTAGAACCTTCGGATAATCGGGTACTCATTTACATCCCTAAAAATAACACAAATGCAACCAAAAGTTGAAAGTCCCAACAAGAACCCTTTGTTAATGGGTCATAATAGCAAGAATGGACACATCCTAAACAGAACCCATTTAATCATCAGGTCAGAAATGTCAGCTCGAATCCAATATGAAAATAGGAATGGGTCAATTGGAACTAGGGTTAAATGGGTCATCGATTCTCCGATTACCCGAAGGTTCTGACCCATTAAAAACTGGGTCTGGGTCCTCATTTAGGCCCCGATAAGTAAATGGGTTCGGGTCTGGTTCCACATTTAGGTTCCGATAAGAAAATGGGTCCGGGTTTGGTTCCACCTTGGTTCAGACCTGTGGACTCGAGACCCGACATATTATCTCAATTTTTGAAAATCACTCTTAAAAATCATATTTTTTTTAATATAATTCTCTACCTAGACAGGACCCGGATCCAAACCCGCACCATATATGGTTATGGATCCGGTTCCGGAGCCAAGAAATAGATTCAGAAATGGTTTTGGGTCCGAATATGGTTCCACTACCTTCACCTCAACGGTTCCGGTTTCGGATCCACCAAAGACCCGGACCAGAACCGACCCGTTTACAACCCTAACCGGAACCTGAATTATTGGGGTTGAGTTCGAGTCGGGTTGGTGGGACGGGTCAGGAATTGCTGCCCCTTTAATGTAATGAGAGTGAAAGGATAGAGAGAGGAACCTCAGATGCAGGAGAGAGTTCATTGGTCTGCTTCCTTTTGTTCTCATAGGCGCAAAAGTATGAATACAGGCTCATCCCCAGAATAGCAATGCTGATGCCTATGATGTTTCTTGTAGTGAAGGGGTCATGGAGCAAGGTATAGCCAAAGGTTAGGATGAGGCATGTCTTCAGATGGCCCAGCACTTGGTATGTCACCGGCGACGTCTTGCCGATAACCAGGAAGGTGCTGAAGTTCACAGAGACGGCGATCAAGCACGAAAGAACGATGAACGACTGCCCATGCATGGCCACAAAAAGAATGGTCATATATCACATGATCAAACAATTACACACAAGGGATGGTGAATGTATTTGGAAGCCACTTTGGTCCGGGCCGACCCATAGATTGTCCAAGCATAGCCTATTTAGTTATTAGGTGTAATCATAGGCCCAGTGCAGCCCATGGACCAGAAAGTTTGGTCCAGACACAGCCCATTTTGGTGTCAAGTGTAAGACCATCATCGGCCTTTGGGTATCAGGCGTAATAACAGGCCCAACTAAGCCGACGACCTGAAAGTTAGGCCCGACAGAGCCCATTTGCAAAATGTATGTTACACTTATGCTAAATATGTGGAGCTGGGCCTGGCCTTTTAATGAGGAACATAACAGGACCATAGAGAGTGTGATGATAGGAATAGGAACATACCAGGACCAAAGGAGAATACTTGTAGGCAAAGACATTTTTCTTAGTAAGGCACTGATCTACAAGTGGGCCGGACACAAAAAGTATAGCTGCTTGAAATGGGGCAGACTGGTAGAGCAGCTGTGTGGAGGTGATATTGAGCTTCTTCTGTATGGTGTTTGTCATCTTTGTGCCATCAAGAAAGAGTGAGTCAAGGATAATAACATTGTTTCATCTTAACATGTCCCCCAAAACAACCTGATGAAAATTAGATGACATGAATAGTGATGATCATTGATCACCAGAAAAATCAGGAATGGATTTCTGAACCCACACCTAAAAGCCATTTGAAAAACCGCCGTTATCACCATAATTTATGCTGCCTCTACTAATGCCTCGAGGTTTTTGTAGGAATAGTTAGCTGAAAAAACTTATGAGTTAATGAATAGCATAAAGAGAAAAGGAGAATGCTTTCACACTAATAATAAAAGGATACGATTTGGCCAACGCAAGTGGTTGCAATTGCTAGAACAGAGAGAATGGAACCAAGAAGATTGAGTTGCAGATCAGTTATAGAGGCAAAGCCAACTCCAATTAGTAACACTAGAAGAGAAAGCTTTATTTTCTGGCTGCAAAATATAACAATGAACAGAAATATATGGCTATAAAGTTGTTTGTAAGTAGTAAAAGAAAAGGGATTATCAAAAAAACAAGGGAGATATGAAGGGAAATAAAATCCTTAGCAGTCTACCTGAATTGCTTTTTTAAGAAAATGGTCTCTAATAAAACAGTGAAGGGTATAATTGCAAGTTTGGTCATCTGCAAAATCAAAACAAAAAAAAAAAAAAAAGATTGTATATTGAGATTGTGACTTATGAGGGAGAGAAAGATGAACATGACTGATCACTTGGATTTTGCTTAATGTAGGAACTAACACAATTCTAGAAAACTAGGGGTTGCTCAGTTTGTTGATGGTTGAGGAACTTTGGATGTATGTGATTGTTTGGGTTGTGGCTCATCTAAGAATGGCCCCACTAGACTGACAGTCCAGATACAATCAAAGGGTCTTTAATAGGGTTGATGGAGGATTGAACCTGATAGAAGCCAATGGAGTTGAAACCAAGACTGAGGTTGAGAAATCCAATGGAAATGCCATTAAGCATGCCAAAGAGCATCACAGTCCTCAGATCTATGAACTTGGGCTCGAACAAGTTCATCCGTTGCGCCACGTGGAGGGTGCAGAACGTCACCATCAGATGCCAGCTTGTCAGTGTTGTAGCTGCAATCACAAGTAACCAATGGCCCACATCATCAGTTGCCAGAAAAATCAACCACCCCAATTTCCCCACATGTGTCAACCTTGGCCAATCCATCAAGATGTCACCTTCTTTTATGAGCAGATGGACCTGATGGACGGCTTGGATCACATATATATTTGTCTGATGTAGGGTGGAACTCGGTTGAGTTGGGTCTGATGTTTGTGCAACCTAAATTGCATGTGGTTAAACCCAAACCAGAAGCCATTGAAATTTGAAACCCAAAGATAAACTACCCAAGCCAGACCCAAAATTGTGTTTCTTTACCGAGCTCAATTAGGTTTGAGTGGCATTTACTCAGAGTGGGTTGGGTACACCCAAGCAAAAAAATGTATATAATTTGCATACCATTTAGAGCATAGTGAAATTTTCACCTATAGGAATGCTACAAAGGGGATGTAGGATTTTCAATTTCCATTGCCTACAAAGCAAGAGCACCTGGAATTAAAGGCGGATATCTGGAGACTCTCATAGGTGACCAGAACGAAAGGTAAAGGCATGATATTTTTCTTCGGAAAATCTTTACAATCATTTGATGCAAATAAGAAGGAATGCAATTTTTTTTACGAATCCATGAAAAAGTGTTTCCCAAGGGGGGGATGGAGGTAGGAAAAAATTCGGCAAGAAGGAGTCCATGGTCATCTATTTCCGTGGATGCTACCGGTCCTTTATTTTTCAGAAAAAAATATGGAAAGTGAAAACCTGTTTTACAGTGAAAAAATGTTTTACATTTGGTGCGGCCCATTTTATGTGGAAAAGAGTTTCCGATGGGAGGGTCAAAACCCGTGTTTCCATGGAACGAGGAAAAGATTGTCCTAAACCCTAACTTGACCCAAAGTTTCATGTGGGTTTCAAAATTTGGTCCCAGCCCAACCCTAAATGGAACAAGTGTAACCCAATTTTACATTTGGACAAATTGGGTCAAGTGGGTTCACATTTGGCCAGGCCAGTGTTGCACCCATGGTCCCCTAATAAACTTTGTGTAGGTTTGTTGTGTCTTGAGTCTCAGAGAGAATAAACTGTGTAGGGCTGTGTCGAGAGAGAGAGAGAGAGAGAGAGAGAGAGAGAGAGAGATACCAAATGGGAATTCAAGGGTGGAGATGAGAGCTTTGTTGCAGATGACAATGGCTACTGAAGATGCCACTGAAAGAGCTAGAGCGCCGATCATACCCAGCTGAAATCCTGGCATTTCACCCATTGCTATCACTACTTCCTCCTATCCAAATCCTTTCTCAAACAAACTCTCTGTGCTCTTTATTTCAAGAACCAAACCACACCTCACCTCTCCTCCTCTTCAATTCTCAGCTATTCCCACACCCTCCCAACCACTCCATCATCAAACTGCTTAAACCCACCATCACCTTGAAGCCATCTCGGCCAAAAACCAATGGCCGAGATCGGCCAGGTAAAAACACTTGTCCACAGAGAGAGAAAGACAGAGAGAGATCGTCTTGTTTGTGAATGGCTTTCTGCCTTCTTATCTTGGACTAATGAATAGAGAGAGAGAGAGAGAGAGAGAGAGAGAGAGAGAGAGAGAGAGAGAGTTAGGTCCAAATCCGTCAACATAGCCGTTCGATTTGAGTTGAGACCCTCGAGAAGGTAGTTAACGGAGAGTGGAAGTAACGTGTAACGGAACGGGTTCATACAAGGCGACCGCCTTAATTTTCTCGGCTTCTTCCTTCCTCTTCTTTCGTATCATACATATAACGACATACATGATGCATGTGATAAAAGAATAAAAAGGACGTTTGAATTTTACCACCCATGGTCTCCATGGGCCCCACAGGTTCATGATCTTTGACGTTGTGGGTCCCACATGGGGTGGACCATCGAGGATGCTCGATGAAACTTAGATCATCTTTCCATGCAAGGCCCCATCATATTGATATCATGCAGTCTCGTTAAGGCCAGTTTAACAACTCTACTGATAGAAGTGAAGTAAAGTTGATTTTGAAGAAATAATAAAATATAAGTACTAGTGGGTTATGATGGTATTTTATTTTTAGTTGTTTGTTATGAAATCTTTTTGACTTTTTGTACGAGGAAGTGAAGTTTTTTTTTTTTTTTTTTTTTGTATTTTAGAGGCCGAAGGTGGTTGTTTTTTGACTTTTTTTTAAAAAGATTGTGAGAGCATTGAATTAAAGTGATTTTGATGTGATATCTTATCTGGAATATGGAAGCTTTACTTGACTTTTTACTATTTTAGTAAAGTGCCAAATACATCAATTTTGAAGTTTCAATGATTTTCTCTAAGTATATTTATTTTTATGATTGAATTAAAAACTGATTAATATAAGTTGGATCAATGTCAAAATATAGTGGCTATTAGTTGGAGTTGTGTGTTTAAAGTGTGTTTAAAGTGAGTGTGGCTGACTTGAATACTAACCAAAGAGGATCACAAAAGGGGGATGCATTGCATTATAAAATAAGACAACATTTTCTTGAGATGATAATTTCTCAAAGATAAGATCATATTGATCGAGCAAAAGTAGGCCCCAGATAGTTGTAATCAATAAGTCTACTACCTTTAATACAAGATTGTTTTTCAAAGAATATATAAATGAAGGAATGTATTTAATTACTTTAATTAACAACATCTATATCTGTTTTGGTCAAACTCAATCCTCATGAACAAAAAAACAAGAGGGTATATATTTCAGTCACATGGGATTCTCCAAGTTGTAGGTATATCTCTCACCAACTCTCTCCATAGGTTTTGTGAGATATGTATATGCTTGGAATACAAGTCAGGAAGGTGAGATATACATTTCTTCTTTTTCTCTGTGAATTAATGTCTGTCTGTGAATGCAAGCAATGCTTGACTCCTCCAAACTCTCCATCATGGTGTTTGGTGAGACTTCAATCTTACTCATCTCTCTCTTGCTCGCTTTGATGGCACCTTAGTCCTTAAAACATCTATACCATCTACAGACCATATACGGATGGGTATTGAGTATGTTTTGCAGCTGTTGCTTAGATGAAAACTTTTAGACATGTCCATTCATTAGGTGAGCTATATAATACATGAAAGGTTTAGTGTTGACAGGAGAAGAAGTGTTCTTTGTCCCTTCTTTAACCATTAATTCATCCTTTTTTATAAGGGAAATTTTTAGAAAAGCCCTTAACTTTTGGGTGATTTTAAAAAAAGGGTTAAAAGAATTCAATATTTTAAAAACGTATGAAAGTTAGCAAGACTTCTTTCACTCAAGTCCAATCTAACAATCCATACCTACTGCCGGTAATTTTATATAAACAAAAACTCAAAAGGACAAAAGTATCCTTAATGAGTAGTAAGTAGGTGAAAAGGAAATTTTCAAACAATCTGAAACTTTTTATGTAGGTACTCTAATTATTAAACTAGTCAATAGTTAATTTCAGTTTTCATGTCATGATCAATCCAGTATTTGGGTACTCTAATTATTAACGTAAATTTCACTGCAATCAATGCATTGTGTTATATAAGTGAGTTGGAACAACCAAAAGTGATCTTATCATTGATCCGACATTTTGGAGAAGGAATGAAATCAAATGGATTTTATTCATTTTGAATTTAAAAAAAAATAAAAAACTACCAACAGTGGATGGAGATATCCGAACAGGACCTAATTGAAAGAAGTCTTGAAAACTTTCATACTTTTTTGAAATATTCAATTTCTTGGTTCTTTTTTGAAAACTACATAAAAAGTTTATGACTGTTTTAAAAATTTTCCTTTTTACATACTTACTACTCACTGAGGGTACTTTTGTCCTTTTGAGTTTTTGTTTATACAAAGTTACCAGCGGTGGGTATACATTGCCGAATTGGACCTGATTGAAGTAAATCTTGAAATACGTTTTTGAAATATTGAATTCTTTTTACCTGTTTTTGGAAATCACCCAAAAGTTAATGACTTTTTTTGAAAATCTCCCTTTTTATAATTATGTGGCCCACTTGCTTAATGGGCATATACTTGATTTATGGGCCATGTCATCTAATGGTGGAGTCTCCTTTTGCTTGGCTGAACTGTAGCTCATTGGTTTCAATACTCATACGGGCACATGTAGCTAGGGAAAATGACGGGTCGGGTCTAGGTCAGGCTAAGCAATATCTCCTAACTCGATGATCTGACATGCACAGAACTTGTTTGCATACATATTCATAAACGGTGTGAAAATGGTATGTAAAATGAGGCTGTTTTCATATAAAAATCTTTACAACTGAAAATGTGTGAAACAAATGTACCTAATTAGTTAAGAAAGCACCAATTTTGGGTATGTTTGGGATTGGTTGTGGTATCAAATCTCTTCACAACTTTTATTTTTTGTGACTCCTTGCAGGCCTCGAATTTTAAACCCAAATCAGCCAAATTGTTATTGCACTAACCCCAGAACATATATATACAAGGGCGGAACCGGGAATTTTGTTTAGGTGGGCCAAAGAAAAAACTTTAAACAAAATTAATAATTTTAGCAATAAAATATAAAATAAATAAATTATTTAAGTTGTGCTCAACTTTGTTTCATTGAGTTGAAATCAGCACTTATTGTTTCATTGATATATATGTATATGTATATGTGTGTGTGTGTGTATATATCTATGTATATATGTAGGTTTTTTATCTTTTATATGAAAAAAATCTTCAATTATGAAAGTGACCCTCACCCTATGATGAGGGATTGATGCACATGAATATTCCTCACACAGATATATATATATATATATATATATATATATAATAAGTAGGATCCCACATTTAAAATCTAAATTGTTCAAAAGCATAATCACATTAGTTTTTATCTCCATTGAAGAATTCCATTCAATCAGATTTGTTCTCACACAGATAATCATAAGAAAAAAGAATCTTTTTATATATTCACGGTAGATGAACTTTAATTAGATTAAAAAATTATGTAATAGTGAAAAAAAGAAAGTAATTTTGAGTAGATTAGATCTCAAATATAGGCCCGATGATTGAATAAAAAAAATGATGTATGGTGCATTAGTACATCTAACATATGCAAATATATAACTAAGCGTAAGTAAAAAAGAATCTCAAGATAGGTCTAGGGTCCTTTCTTATACGTATAGATTTTTTCAATATGATTTATTTTAACATGGATAATAATAATAATAATCAAAATACAAATTCTTTCTCCATGACGGTTAGCACTCTGATTGAGTTGGAAGATTTATGCAATAATAGAACACAATAGAAATTGATTTTAATTGGATTAGATTTCACTATGAGCTACAAATATTGAAAATACAAAATGACCTATAGTTGAATAGTACATCAATCCAATGTAAAGAAATAAATTTTGTAAAAAGAAAAGTGGGTTCTTTCTTCCTCTTCTTTGGTATACATGAGTTCTACAGCTGACAAGTTCTTTCAAAGTCTGGAACAAGAAGCCCAAAACACTAGTACTCTTTCCTCTATCTCTCATTATCACAAGATTTAAGTAGGGTAGTTAAAAGATCGGGCCTGAGGTTGTCCTAGCCCTGCCCTCAATATATATAGGGCCGAGCCTGAGCTGGCCAAAGCCCTCGGAGGGCCTTCGCTATCTAGGCCCTTACCTTACTGTCGAGGGCCAAGGCCAGGGCAGGGCTCGAGATTTCAAAACAAGAATTTTTTTTTTTTTAACATTGTTACCAAAATTTGAGTGTGATCGAGCGTTATGAGTGTGATTGAGCGTTATCTTGTCTAACCTCAATTGCAAAGAAATCATTAAGAAACATTTGTTATCTTTTAATCTTAATTGCAAACGAACCATTAAGAAAACATTGGGAGAATATAAGTTATCTCTAAAAAGTTTCGATTTATCAGATAAAGTCATACGTGCTTTGGTGACTTGGGTTGGGTTCTAGACATATGATTTTATTTATTTTGACAAAGAAGAAAAATGGTTAAAGAGTATGATCTATTTCACACCTTTAATATGACTTTCATAAGAATTTCCACATATGAAATCATTCCAACAATGTCTTATCTTGAGAGTTTTAAACCATTTACACTCACATACCTTTTATCAATTGATATTATTTTTAATTAACACTGATCTGACTATTACGCATTCTTGGATTTCAGTCACAAAACTAAATACATTGAAAAAATACTCTTAGTTTAAACTTTTAAGAATTGAGAATTATAATTATCTAATTAAAAGGATGTTTGGATTGCCACATATCCTTAAAGTTTCATGCACATTCAAAATAACTTTATGAATTGGTTGATATCCTAAGCAACTCTGTAGAGGAAAAAGTGTAACGTCCCACCCTTCACGCATGCATGATATTATCCGCTTTGGCCCACGGGCCTCACGGTTTTGCTTCTGATGGGCATCAACCCATCAAAAGGCCTCATGCAAGGTAAGGGTGTAAGCTCTTACATATAACCTCATTCACTTTCCTCTCTATAGTCGATGTGGGACTCCGAGGCGTCATATTCCACCCCTTTAGGGCTGCACGTCCTTGTGCAGTAGCTTGCTAGTCCCTGTAGACTGCCACCCCTCTTGGCCCGCCTACATGGAGACCTGCCCACTTGCACCAGGCCGCGGCAGGGGACCCACACTCAAACTAGTCGAGAGTCGGCTCTGATACCATTTGTAACTCCCCACCCTTCACGCATGCATGATATTTTCCGCTTTGGCCCACGTGCCTCATGGTTTTGCTTCTGATGGGCGTCAACCATCAAAAGGCCTCATGCAAGGTAAGGGTGTAAGCTCTTACATATAGCCCCATTCACTTTCCTCTTTATAGTCGATGTGGGACTCCGGACGCTGTGGGCTAAAGCGGACAATATCATGCATGAGTGAAGGGTGAGGCGTTACAAATGGTATTAGAGCCGACTCTCGACTAGTTCGAGTGTGGGTCCCCTGCCGTGGGCGGGTCTCCATGTGGGCAGGCCAAGAGGGCTGACAGGCTACAGGGACTGACAAGTTACTGCACAGGGACGTGCAACCCTAAGGGGGGTGGAATGTGACGCCCCGGAGTCCCACATCGACTATAGAGAAGAAAGTAAATGGGGTTATATGTAAGAGCTTACACATTTACCTTGCATGAGGCCTTTTGATGGGTTGAGGCCGATCAGAAGCAAAATCGTGAGGCCCGTGGGCCAAAGCGGACAATATCATGCATGCGTGAAGGGTGAGGCGTTACAAAAAATGTATATTATTATTAATAAAAAGAGCCAGGCTCTTTTAAGCTCAAGCTTAGGAAAAAAATTCATAAGCTCATGCTTGTGGGGCCCACCTTTGGTCCATCTAAATGGACCAAACACATGACCCTCCAAAATTGCACATGTCCACCAACCTTCGGTCAGATCTGAATTTACTGGACCGTTGGATCGACTATGCATCGATCCAAAGGAACTGTTGACTATTAAACTTTTGGGCCCATCTGGAGATGATAGAAATTACGGTTGAATCTGATTTTTTTCATAGAGGAAAATCCCAAGGAGTCCTTGAAACCCCCCCCCCCTCCATCCCCATCCCCATGTGGGCCCCACTACACACTTGAGCTTAGGAGAGCCTTGCTCTCTCTCTCTCTCTGTGTCTATATATATATATATATATATATATATATGGAGATGCTCTTATGAGAGTTGTTCTCACTTTAATATGAGAGATAAGGTGGGGCCCCTCACATTTATACATAGGGGCGGATGCCAGTGCCCCCCCCTCCCCAAAAAAAAAAAAAAACAAAGTTCCGAAAATGATTATATATTAATGCTATGGCCATTCCATTTGATGATGGATGGCCCCTCCATCTTTTAGAAATACTTAGCTTAATTTTTAGTCTCACAAAATGCAAACAGAGAAACATTGTTGATTTTGGGGAAATCTTATTATGAAAGAAGGAAAGAAAATGAAAAGGAAAGGAGGAACACATAAAAAAGGATTGATGGAGATTGGAGACGAAATTTCTCAGTCTCAGTCCGACCTATCTAGATTTGCCACCCCTAAATCTAGGCCTGTCAATTTGGCCCTGAGAAAGGGGGCCCGGCCCGACCCTAAAAAAACCCTTAAAATGAGGGCTTTTGTTTCTAACGAAAATCCCTAGGGCTGGGCTTGGACAATTTTTTGCAGGCCCTGAGATTTGAGGGCCGAGCTTGGACAATAGTGGCTTCGGCCCGGCCCTGGCCCTGACCCTCTTATTTTTATTTATTTTATATATAATATATACATGTAAATATACACTAAAATGCCATTATCACCACTTTTCAATAATATGGGGGATATAAAAGCAATTTCATACCCACTTACCCATTAAAAAATGTCCTAAAAATCCATACATACATACATACTTCATTCACTTCATCTATATTTAATTGTTTAAGTTATGTATTGTACTTAATACATAATCAATAAGTGTTGCACAATTTTCTTCTTATCACTTTCTTTAGTTTTATTGCTTCTTATTTAAGTATTTTATATTATTTTTGTAAAACACTGTTAGTGCAAAAGGATGTGTACTCATAAGGCTCTCCTAATCTCAAGTTTAAAATAAGATAAGCTCAAGTGTGTAGTGGGACCCACCTGGGGACCAACATGGGGATGAGGATGGGGATGGAGGGGATTTCAAGGACTCCTTGAGATCTTCCTCTATGTAAAAAATTAGCCTCAACCGTAATTTCTATCATCTCCAGATGGGCCCAAAAGTTTATATATATATATAGAGAGAGAGAGATTGAGATTTTATATCAAAATTTGAACCATTCAACATGTGGCTTCTCTCTTCTCTATTGAAGAGATCTCTAACACAAGTTGTCAGTCTCTCTAGTTCTTGAGGCGTGTGGCTGGCTCATGAGAACCGGTAAGCATCACGATCTCATGCTCGGCTTATGCAGGTTCGCCGTGACCCTTCAAACTATGCATAAAGGAAACATGTCTATGGATGATTATCTCCATTGGGCTAAACAACTTACTGATAGCCTTGCAACATTCGGACAACCAATGGCTGAGACAGACCTTCAATAGATGATTTTAATTGAGCTTGACATTGCATATCATGATGCTACTTTAACTTCTTTATCCTCTACACTTATTGATACTTCCTTGGAAAACTCAAAATTCTTTTGGCTACAAAACATTCTCTTCCATCTGAGGAGACTGCCGAGCCAACTTGCTTTTCTCAAGCTAACAAAGATCTCAACTGGAAGACTGCCATGCACCAAGAACTTAATGCCCTCCTTCAGAATGGGGCTTGGACCCTTGTTGCTCCTCGGCCTCACATGAATATTGCCGGCTGCAAGTGGGTTTTTAAACTAAAAAGAAAGGCTGATGGATCAATTGATCGTTATAAGCCTCATTTAGTTGCCAAAGGTTTTAATCAACAAAAGGGACCAGGTATAGGCTATGGAGAGACATTTAGCCCTATTATTAAACCATGTACAATCGATATTGTACTTAGTCTTGCAATTTCACTAAATTGGCCTATCCATCAGCTTGATGCCCAAAATGCCTTTTTCCATGGTATCCTTGAGGAAAAAGTATATATGAAACAACCTCTAGATTTTATAGATCCCAAATTTTCAATACATGTTTGTCGGTTGCATAAATCTTTATATGAGCTTAAACAGGCTCCTTGGGCTTGGTATCATCGACTTAGCACATATCTTATTCAGATTGATTTGGAAGCAATTCGGTCATCTTATGGCCTTTTTTTCTCCCACAAAGGAGATACATCATTGATTAATTATGGAAAACTAACATGGATAGTTCTAAGCCACAAAAGACTCTCATCTACAACTTATCCAAGCACTCCAAGTATGTTGGGCCAGCTTTTAATGATCTGACTCTACATCCTAGTGTTGCTCGGGCTTTACAATACTTGACACTCACACATCCTAATATTGTCTTTGCTGTTAACGAAGTTTGTTGGTTCATGTAAAGCCCTACAGATGATCATTGGGCAGTTGTGAAAAGAATCCTGTAGTATGTCAAGTCTACATCCTAACATGGTATTCTCATGCATATATCTTAGTCCCAACCCAATTTCATGGAGTTCTCGGAAATAACATACTATGTCTCGTTCCAGTATAGAGGCTGAATATTGAGGGATGACCAATGCTACCGCAGAAGTAATGAAGACTCAAACTCTCCTTCGAGAATTAAGATATCTTCTGAAGTCTCCTATTTTTTGGTGCGACAATCTTGGAGCAACGTACCTTATAGTGAATAAAATTTTCCCTGTACGAACAAAACATATCAAAAATTTTTCTCATTTTGTGCGAGAAAAAATAGCTCAAAAGACTCTTGATGTTCGATTTATCTCCTCCAAGGATCAAATTATAGATATTTTCACGAAGGGACTTAACTCCCAACAGTTTCAAATTCTTCACGACAAGTTAACCGTTAACTAATGACCACTTAACTTGAGGGGGCGTATGGAATGCAATTGACCATATCTCTATGGATATATAATCAAGTCAGCATATCCAATAGAGATTGGTACAATTGATGGTCAAATCCACTAACGAGGCAACAAGATTACTTTCTAATGTCTAGGCTCATGAACATCTCTCTCAATTTGTAAAGTACTAGCCATAGAGAATCTATGGATATGTTTTTTAATTTGAGCAGCTTGAATTTAAAAAAAAAAGGTACTAACCATCTGGTATCCCTAACTTTCCATACTTAAACTTAGAGTGAATCGCCTATGGCCGGCACAATAAGAAATTAACGAGGTTCAATAACGAAGTCCACCTATTAAAATCCTTATAACCCATTTAGAATAAAGGCCCGAATTTCACTCTAACAGAAGATGAGTAGATTGTCAAATTGATCTATGGAATGGAAGTCCATATTGGATGGAAAATCATACTTGTACAAAGAGGTGTCATGAAGAGTTATCCAAACCTCAACGATTGCGAGGTGACATAATTTAAATAAAATAATATATGAAAACGACAAATTTAAATAAAATAACATATGAAAACGATTTAATAGTCAAATTTAAATTAAATGGAGAATGATTACCATCATCATCATCATCCAAAGGTCTTAAACCTAACTAATTACTTCACACAGTTTCTGTAAAAAAAATTTAAATATATCCTATCATTATTTTAAACTTATAGATTTTCAATGCTTTTCAATATAAATAAAAATATTAGATAACTCCCAAAGGCTCCATTTTTTGGCTTGCTAAGTCAAAGTCAGATTCACAAGTCTACAAAATTACAGTAAAAAACACCTAACTTATCATCTACACCTTTGCATTAGTAAACATCCCAGTTATTTGTACCTGTTTTTATAACTTTTCTAAAGTATTATCTTGTTATGATCCTTTAATGCCCATTCACAACACCCCCCATCACCCACCCCCCCCCCCCCCCCACAAGCAGTATTCAAATCATTTAATTTATACAATATTTTTACCATATCTTATTTTAATGATATTTCCCAATTAAGCTCACATAGAAACACAAAATTTAAAATTATTCCAATACAATCTCCCAACCAAATTATTGGCATGACAATCTTCAAAACACTACTCATGGGTAAAGGTCTATCAAAACCGTGTTACCCAAACCAAAACACCATGCACTTCCCAAAATGGAAATAAACCAAACTCATATAGGGCAATAGGGCACGACACAAGCTATAAGCCTATAACCAGAAAAGAAAATTGTAGCTTGACCAAGTATAAGGACTCTGTTCAGAGTGTAAAGGGTTCAACTTCATCCACTGGTACATGATCTTCTCTCCTATATATTCGAACTCCATCCTTCCTTACTGAATCAGAATATCAGTTAGAAGGTCAAGTACAAGATAGAATGCGAGCCCATCTTAACAGTAACCGAAGAAGGCGAAGGGCTAGACCACAACATACCAACACTCCTAACATTGAATTCATCATCTCTGCCACTGCAGCCATCCTCCAATACTTAACCATGCAAAGGAAAAGATGCGAACAACCACCCCACATCATTGAAGGTCTGTGTTTATGCTCTGGTTGTTTTGTTATATGCTTCTACAGCAGCTACCACACTTTCTCATGACCATGTGTTGGCTGTCCGTATCACTAACCGTGTGGGAGAGCTTTTGGCAGCTCTAGTAAGCGCTTCCCTGCTCTCGATTGGAGTGGGAAGTGAACTCACATGGCTACCTTATCTCTCTTGCATTCTTCCTTTGTTTCCTATATCCTGTGACTTGCTCCGCTATCTCCACCGACGCTACCTGAATAACACATCTCTCCAAACCCAAGCTGGCGACATCCAGGCTCCTCCTGTTGGCATTTGTGATGGGGTCCACTTGTATTTACATGTGCATGGACCCCACTCACAAAGATACACCTCTCACAAGGAATCTCATGGTGATATGCATAAGAATAGTTTGAGTTTTATCCAACTCTCTATTCTTATCATATCTCCATTTAAATTCAAATTGAGAGAGTTTGATCCAACCTATTATCTTTATCATCTCTCAATTCGAATTTGAATGCAGATCTTATCACCCGCGAGCCAAAGGGCTATATATAGACATGAGAATAATAGCTAATTAGCACCAACTTTCAACAATACATCTTCCACTAGATCTAGTATTCTCCTTCATCATCTTCTACATCTAGGGTGCCCATCCTTGCCCTTGGATATTGAAGAGTGAATTACATATGACTGATCTCTTATAGACAGTTATAGATCCCCACAACTAGTGCCTGATTCAAGTCGACGCAATCCTAATCGCATTTGTAGCAGTTAGCTATTAAAGATCCTACTTCCGCTGCTTCTACAACCCTTCACCTCCAACATTGACAATGCATTGAGAGTATGAGATAAATCAAGAATAGTTGAGAATTTCGTTTCGCTCATGCTTAGACCGAAATGAAAACACCATAAAAAAAAAAAATTCTCATCTAATTTTTCGGTCCATTTCGGTCCTCAACTGAAATAAAATAATACATAATACTTATTTTAGATTTTTATATTTTCAATGAAATTCTGACTCGGCCGAAATAATTCAGTTTCGTGGCCAAACAAAAAAAAAAAAAAAAAAAAAGAGGTCCGAAACGAAATTCTCAACTATGATTACATGATGCTACCTCTCTGTCCTTCTCTCTAGAATAGTGGCATAATAGTTTCTACTAGGCAGGGAGAAGCTACTATTACAGAACACATAGACATGTAAAATACTGAAAAACAATGTCAAATGAAATATGCCCCATTGACTATAGTTGAGAAGGGATATGTTTTCTCTTTTAATTACTACTTGTTTGGAAAGTTGAAGAAAGCAGAGTAACCATTATTGATGTAATGTAAGAAAGAAAAGTTCACTTAAAGAGTAGAGACATACAAATTCCTCATTTCTCACCATATTCAAGGAGGAAGCAAAATGCAAAATGCAAAATGATAAGAAAGAACAGGTTGCAGAGAGACTATATCTAACTACCCCTTCACCCCTGAAAAGTATGCTCTATCGGAATTCACAAGACGAGTTTCAAACTCTCGCCACTCACTGAAGCACCTCTTATTTACCTGTAAATGAGGAATTAAATAGAAGATTAGACATTAATTCTTACATGGAGAGCAACAACCTTGATAGAACTGAAAATAACCAAATATGAGTCTAAAATCTTGCTTATACTTGGCTTTGCTAGGACCTGAATGCTGAGCCATATCATGTTTAGGGGTTACATGAGTCTAAAATCTTGCTTGTACTTGGCTTTGCTAGGGACCTGAATACTGAGCCATTTCATGTTTATAATGATAACCCTTAAACAGATCTTGATTATAATATTTTCCTTCAAAAAGTTCATTAGTTCTAATGTCACAAAAAGAAACTTTAAAATCAACATCTGAGTACCAGATTTCTTTCATTAGATCCAGTAAAGCCTAAAAATACAAAAGGAAAGAAAAATATCTGTTAAGAATTACGTGTTCAAGGAAATGTTCAAAAACATACCCCTTGCCATCGTGTTTTCCCTTTCCAGGCCTTCTCCTGCAAAATTCAACATTGTTTGGATCATGATAAACAGAATGTAGATGTACTAAATACAAAGTTGCAGACAAATGAGTATGAATTAGCTGTCATATCAAATTCTTGCACCATGTAACTTAGACACGGACAGACATTGGTGCCCAAAAATTTGACACAGTATTGGATTCATGTTCAAACTCCACCGTGTAACTTTGACATGGACACATATACTAATGTCAAATGTGACATGGGGAGTCACACAAACTTGAGCCTCTGGTTTACACGAGAGGAGAAAAAGTAGGGATGTAATTGGGTCGGTTTTGGTTCGGGTCCACCATCGGAACCGTTAATGAGAAGATGAAATCGGAATTAGAACCAGAACCGTTAATGACAAGATTAGAACCGAAGCCAGTTTCATATATGGGATGGGTCCGGGTTTGGGTCTGCGTAGAGAATGATATGGGGAAAAAAATCTAATTTTTAGGAATAATTCTTAAAAATTGAGGTAATATGTCGAGTCCCAGGTCTATTGGTCAGAACCAAGGTGGAACTGAGCCTGGACCCGTTTACTTATCGGGACCTAAATAAGGACTCAAATTCAGTTTTTAATAGGTTGGAACCTCCGATTAATCAAAGAATTAGAGATTCATTTACATCCCCAGGTAAAAGAGGACCGGGGGTAAAATCAATACAAAGTTAAAGCGGAGGGGGTTAAAGTAAAAAAACAATAAAAGACAAAATTCTACTTATTCTACTTTTCCTCAAGTTGTTACATTCGACAATAAAACAAAGCCGGAAAAAGTGGGCTAAAAGCCCTATTTTATGTCACAATGGAAGTTTTTAACCCCCCAAAAAGTGGGCTAAAAGCCCTACTTTATGTCACAATGGAAGTTTCTAAAAACAACCCCCGCCCCCCCCAAAAAGTGGGCTAAAAGCCCTACTTTATGTCACAATGGAAGTTTCTAAAACCAAACAAAACCAACCCCCCCCCCCCCCCCCCCCCAACAAAAAAGTGGGCTAAAAGCCCTACTTTATGTCACAATGGAAGTTTCTAAAACCAAACACAACCAACCCCCCCACAATGGAAGTTTCTAAAAACAACCCCCGCCCCCGCCCCCGCCCCCCCAAAAAAGTGGGCTAAAAGCCCTACTTTATGTCACAATGGAAGTTTCTAAAACCAAACAAACCCCCCCCCCCCCCCCCCCCCAAAAAAAAAAAAATAAAAAAAAAAAAAAAATTTCATATTTATCACCTTTTTTTTTTTATTCTCTTTCTACTCTGCTCTTGCTAAAAAAAACCGCTAGTATGTGACAACAGAGATAGAGAGGAAAATTTGGTAATGTACCTGCCACAAAAATCGATTTTGCAAAATTCGATTGGGCCACTCCTTGATGCTAACCACTTTTATCAGAAGTTTTGAAATTGTCAATCTTTGAAACCCTTATATAAGGATAAAATTATCTCATAGGGGCCATTTTAATTTGGCCTAACCTAACCACATGTAGCGCCTTCCATCAACCCCTCCGATGGTTGGAATGCATGTAGGCCCCACAACAGGGTTCATAGTGAACAGTTCGAACTACACCATGATCATTATACTGCATAAGTGATTAAAAACCAAGACTTGTGCATATTAAATGTGAATGAAGCCAGACCTGATTCCTAAGTGAAGGGACAGCTTGATGAACAACCCATTGTGAGTCAACCACACCAATCTTCTCATGCGCAGGCTGCATAAAAGACAGACAAAAGAGCAATGTACAAATAAAAATGTAATGCATCAGAAAGCAATTTTTAAGAAGCAGAACTTACCATTATGGAAGGGATCAAATCCTCACCTTACAAATTGAAATTGAGATATTCAGTTTCTTAGCCAAAAAAAAAAAAAAAAAACCAAGACTGAACTCGTATTACAAATTTACAATGGATTC
Source organism: Cinnamomum chago (assembly GCA_038049695.1). NCBI lineage: Eukaryota > Viridiplantae > Streptophyta > Magnoliopsida > Laurales > Lauraceae > Cinnamomum > Cinnamomum chago. The sequence continues at coordinate 79,026,079 of CP142454.1, forward strand.
TTCATTGGTTTAGTCATTAATGTCTTTCAAACAAATGGGTTTCATTTTGACTATGCAAGACCAAACAAAAGGGTGGACAATCACTTCTTGTCATAGGGGGCTGCTTTGACTGGCCCTTGTATATCACCTTTTATCCTTCACTCTTATCCCCAGGGATAAAATTCTATTACCAAGAAAATCATGGGAGTTCAGTCGGAGTTAGGCAACTCGGCTCTCAGTTATCTATAAATTTCCTATTATGAACTATGTAACTATAGAGCTATAGTCCAATTACAATGGATGCTTCATCGGTTTAGTCATTTATGTCTTTCAAACAAAGGGGTTTCATTTTGACTATTCAAGACCAAACAACAACATGAATGTTTGAAATGTACGTTGGTATTAGATTTTCTTAGCCAACCATTCCTAGCAAAACCTCTAGGCATTAATATAGGCAATGTGTACTTTTAAATACTCCCCAGTAGGTAGAGCCCACTCCTTAAAACCCACCCTCAAGTGGAACCCAGTTAGCACACATTTGGTGACACACTTTTTTTTTAGCACTGAGTCATTTATTATATTAAATTTCCTGAGCTAACTATTCCTACCAAAAGGCAACATAAATACTTTTCAATACTACCCCTCGGGTGGAGCCCACTCCTCAATAGTTGGTGCTATAGGGAAAAAGAGAGTTGTTTCAGCAAACTAATCAATTATGTAGCTGTAAAGTTATACATAGTTGACTATTAAATAAAGGAAAAGAGAAAATATTTTGGAACTGACCTCCACACATCTTCTCAGTGCAAAATCCAATCCCCACCCATGCACCAAGTCATTCTGCAACAATATAGTCAATCATTTTCAGGGTTACCATAGGTGAAAAATATTTAAATTGAAGAGATTCCCGAAGTAAGAAAACAAAATACAGAGTCGAAAATGCTACTATGGAGCTCCAATGATATACCTGAATCATATGCCACACACAACGCCAAGCATTTCGAGAAAATACAGGAGCCATGATTTCAATAAAACTGAAATAGCCACCATTGAAAGCCTAATAAGAAAACCTCATACTTATTGACCAGCTGCTAGGGAATGATGTGATGATTTAAGGATTCTCCATTCACTGAAAGGTTTTATTAAGTCTTTTAGCAAATCCCTGAAGTGCAGTAGGGGATCTGAATCGCTCATTAGTGAGGTACTATGTAAATTCAGCGGCCCAAATATAGGTTGTTGGAACACCATTTAATGTGGTCCACATGACCACTGAATGCTCTTTCCCTTACCTATTCCATTTATTGCCATTTAAGGATTCTAAAGGTCACAGAGATGCATATATGAAAGGGCCTATAAAAAGAGATCATATTGGGTAACTCTCTACACTTGAAAATATTGCAAAGACACCATTATAGAAAGAAAGAAGTAGCTGAGAGTTGTAAACCCAACCAAGAGAAGCCATGGATTCTGGAGGTATGATTACTTAGTTATATTATGGTATTGTTTAGATTAAATCAAAGTATATGTCAATTCTTAGGTTCCTGAGAATAGTTCACAATTGGTATTTAAGTCAGTCAGGCCATTTGAGTTTAACCTGAATAATCTTTCGTTATTATCTTCTCTTCTCTGTTTTGGGTATTTGGGTTTACCCTTTTGGTTTTTAGGATTAACCCAAAAACCTAATCCAGACTTCTTTATCTGTGTATAAAAGATCTGCATAGGATCATTTGGTCAGTTCAATTTTCTTTGCTATATATATATTTTGTACATTTTGAGGTGGTCTTGGAGAGGTTTTGAAAAAAAAAAAAAAGATTAGATCTCTGAAATATGTCAAATTACAGTTCGATCCCATAAAAGGATGGAAGAGAATAAAAGAAAACACAAAAAAAAAAAAAAAAAAAAAATTGCTGCCATAGTAGACAGCGCCAGACAAGTAGCATTGCCCACTACACACACGGCCACAAAGACATTACATAAAGGTTTGTACTGAACTTTAAAATGGACCACAAATTGTATCCATCCGAGAAGCAATATGACAGATTTGATAACCTAATAATCAAAGAAAATAATATATATATATATATATATACAAACACATGTTAAATACATGTCTATTATAGGCATTCGATGGTAATGCCTTCGTTAGTGGATCCGCAATCATGAGGTCCGTTGCAGCCCCAACAATTGACACCAAATGATCTAGTGCTTTCTCTTTTAAGACACGCACGATATTTGACTTACAAATATTTAGATTTACTGCAACATTTGTTATTTTGGGCTAAATGCATCGCTGTATCATTAATGCAGTAAGTCTTCAGATGCTCGGAGATTTGGTCCATGATCCTCAGTCCAAATTATGTGACCCGCGATTTCAAAGCATGTTGCGTACTCTACATCAAATGTGGAAGGAGTGCCTAGCGTTTCCTTCGCACTTCTCCACAGAATAGGCCCTCCGGATAATAGAAAGATATATCATGATGTTGACTTCCTAGTGTCAGTACATACGATAAAGTCCGAATATGAATATCCTATCACCTCCAAATGATCGGATCTCTTATATGTGAGCATGTATTTGCTGGTACTACGTACATACCTTAAAACATTCTTTAGTCATGTGTAGTGCGCCATGCCTGGATCACTCTGGCATCTACTCAACATTCTGTCTGCAAAGCTAATATCTGTTTTGGCATAAGACTGTGCCTAAATCAAACTGCGTATAGCAACCACATAGGGACATTTTTCTATTTGTTTCCTCTCTATTTCATTCCTTGGACATTGATCCTTACTAAATTTATTTCCCTTGTTAATGGGTGAATCCCGTGACCTACACCATTCCATATGAAATCTCTTAAGAATGGTATCGATATAGGCTTCCTAAGACAGCCTAAGTAATCCTTGAGATCTATCCTGAAACATCGCGATTCCTATTACGAAGGTTGCTTCATTCGTGCCTTTCATATCAAAATAACTCACAAGATAATCCTTGGTCTTACGAATCATACCAAGGTCATTACTAACTAGTAGAATATTGTCAACATATACGATTAAAATCATAAACTTGTTGTCACTGACTTTAAGATATATGCAATGGTCAACAATGTTTTCGATGAAGCCGAATGGTGTTAAAAAATTGTTGAACTTTAGATACCAATGTCTAGAATCTTGTTTAAGACCATACATTGACTTCTTTAACTAATAGACTAGTTTGTTGTTACCTTGTTTTACAAAACCTTCGGTTGTTTCATCTACACATTCTCTTCCAAATTCCCATTTAGAAACGCGGTCTTATCGTCCAATTAATATAACTCTAAGTTAAAATGAGCTATAAGAGGGATCAAAATTCTGAATAAATCTTTCTTTTATGCCAGAGAGTTAGTTTTGTTATAAAAATTTAGCATTATTGGATGCTACGATCCTAATGGTATGAGCAGGACAAAAAAGCCTAAACCCTTTAGACATTTTCGGATAACTGATGAAATAGCTCCTTACTGTTCTAGGGTCTAATTTCTTTTCTTGTGGGTTGAAAACTTTTACTTCAGATGGACATCGCCATACTCGGAAATGGTTTAGATGGGTTTTCTGCCAGTCCAAAACTCGAAAGGAGTTTTAGAAATTGCTTCGGTAGGTACACGTTTCAAAATGTCCATAGCCATCTTCAGTGCTTCACACTACATAGACTCGAGTAAGGTTGTATTACGGACCATACTCCTAACTATATCCATCAACGTCCTATTTTTTTCGCTTAGCAACACCATTCTGCCGAGGTGTTCCAGACATTGTGTATTGGGACACAATGCCTTCTTGTTCAAAGAATCTTGCAAATGGACTGGGGGGCACGATTCAATATATTTTACATAATATTCACCATCCTACTGGATCTCTAGAATTTAATTCTTTTATCAAATTGCTTTTTCTACTTCAGCTTTGAATGTTTTGGAAACATTCAAAGTGTCAGATTTCTCTTTAATTAGATAAATGAAACTAAAACGTGAGTAGTCATCTATAAAGGTTATGAAATATTCTTCACCCGTAAAACAGGGTATATGCATTTTACCACAGATATCCGTATAAATTAATTCGAAAAGTCCAGAACTCCTTTTGGTAGTTTTCTTGATTGTCCTAGTTTGTTTGCCTTTAATGTAAACAATGGTAATATCTCATCCTTCACCAATTTCTCCATTCTCTCTCTTGAAATGTTTCCTAATCTTTTATTCGACAAGTTAGAGGAGTACTCATTTACGACTCCCCTTTTCATACTGATGTTCATTCCATAATTAATGTGTTGGATAAAAAGTGATTATGCACACGTTGAGTCTAACATTAATTTATATAATCCATCACACCAAAATCCATTCCCGACTAAAAAAACATTTTTATAAACTTTCAACAAGCCATGTTCAAAATTAAATACAAAACCATAATGATCCAATTCCAAAATTGAAATTAGTTTCCTAGATATAGTCAGGACATAGAAAGTGTCATAGAGATCCAACGAAAATCATGTATCCAGCACAAGTCGGTAGGTGCCTATCGCCTCAAATCTCGATTCATGTCGGCTCCCCATCATGATGATGCACTGACCATCACTTGTACTCCTCCTTGAAAAGAATCCCTGCACACAACCAGATACATGAACGGTTGTGTTAGAATCGACCCACGAGGTATTTGATGGGACATCTGTTAAATTAGCTTCGGAACAAACAAGTTATAAATCACTATCATTACCTCTTGATTCGAATCAAGTTTTCATCTTCAGACAGTCTACCTTGAAGTAGTCTTTCTTTCCATAAAAGAAGCATCTCTTTGTAGGCTCCTTCTTCTTACCCGACTTTCCACCTTCTTTTGGAACTTTGGTCTTCACATTTTTCTTTCTTTTATATTTCTTTTAGGAGACAATGTTGACTGTAATTTGCATGCCCTTTAGCCTTAAACCTCCGTTCCTCTCGATCACATCTAGTGATCAATTCATCTATAGGCCACATATTTGAGTTTTGATTATATGCCACCTTAAATGGATTGGAAGAGGGAGGAAGAGAGTGAAGGATGATGAATTATATCAACTATCCATCTGATACACTCATTTCAACATCCTTTAATTTCGCAGCAAGATTTGTCATAGTTCAAATATGTTCTCTTCCTCCCATAGTGATGCAGGAGCATGCGCTAATGAAGTTTCTAGATTTATGTGATTTCCTATGCTATTCCAGAAGTCATAGATGAGTTAATGTGTTTTAGTTTTTTGTTCCCTATCATAAATGAGTCAATGTGTCCTATCATAAATGAGTCAATGTGTGCTAGTTTTCTATGAACTATCATAAATGTTTCTAGAGTTTTCTAAGGTAGTTTAAAAGGCTACCTTATCCTGGTCTGGGGCAGGTCCTTTTTATGAAATAAAAAAAAATTATATTGCAGAGGTTCTTTTCGAAACCTTAGCATCAGACTTACGTTCCATCTCCAATCTATCCCAATTTTAACCAAGTTTACGTCCTGTTCTTGTTGTACTTCCTCTACCTCTACACCAGATTGGTATCAGAGCCATGGCTGGACGAGGAAGGGGTCGTGGTGCAAGGGGGAATCAAAACCAGCAAGTAGAGGTGGTTGAGTTGAGGCAAATGACTGAAGATTTATCGCGGGCTGTACAAGCTTTGCAGCGCCAGGAACGTGTGGGAATCCATATGGAGAATCCAGAAGGTGACCACAGAATTCTAGACATACCGGAAGGTGATTTAGAAGATGGAACTGATTCTGATGAAAACACAAGCCCCTTTTATGATGCTAGACACACAAACAATGAGGTAGGAGGCGGGTTGGAAGATCGGTTAATACGTGCTCTAGAATTAAATGGTGGAGGAGTTAGAATTGAAGTTGCTGATTTTTTGGGGAAAATGCATGTTGAAGATTATTTAGACTGGGAAGCTACTCTGGAGAATTATTTTGAGTGCAAGCCTATGTCAGCCGAGAGGAAGGTGCTATTTGTTAAGCTAAAATTGAAGGGGCATGCACTTCAATGGTGGAAGCGAGTTGAAGAGCAGCGTGCTCGACGAGGAAATTCTATAATTAATACATGGGAACATATGAAGGCGAAGTCGCGAAAGCAATTCTTACCGGCTGATTATGCCATGGAATTGTATGAAAGGTTTCACTCTTTGAAGCAAAGAGAAATGATTGTGGAGGAGTACACTTCGGAGTTCAATAGCTTGTTGAATCGAGTGGGGTTGTATGAGAGCAATGGGCAGTTGACAGCTCGTTATCTCTCTGGTTTGAATCAAACTGTAAGAGATGAATTGGGAGTTGTCCGTTTATTCAATCTCGAAGATGCTAGACAATATGCCTTGATGGCGGAAAAAAGGATATCGCGTTATGGAGCACGGAGGCCTATCTCAGGAGGAGTTGATAATTCTATCCAGAAGCATGCAACTGCTGATTTGGGTGTTCAAGGGGAGAAAACAATCCTGGAATTCAATTGAGGAGTTGTCATAGCTGGCAAAAAAACAATAGTGGAAAGGAAAAAGAAATTGTCGGGCTTGAAAGAAAAAATATTGCTAGTTCGGGGTATACAAAATCTGGCAGTAGCTCGCAAATCTGCTGTTTTAGTTGTGGGGAGAGAGGCCACACCTCCTATGCATGTCAAAAAAAAAAGAGTGAACTTGATTGAAGTAGAGGATGAAGAAGAGTAGTTTGCTCAACCGGTATTCGATGATTCGGGAGAAGATGATCAAGAGGTGGATGTTTTACCAGTCGAAGGAGAGTCCTTGGTGGTGAGGAGAGTGATGACAGCACCAAAAGTCGAAGATAATGAAGATTGGCGGAGGTACAATATCTTCAGAACTAGTGTGTTTTGCAATGGGAAGGTTTGCAATGTTATACAAGATGGAGGTAGTAGTGAAAACATAGTATCAAAGGAAGCGGTGACAAAGTTGAAGCTGCCGGTGGTGGAACACCCAACGCCTTACAAAGTTGCTTGGTTTCGGAAGGGAAACGAGATACCCGTCACTTCTCGTTGTCTAGTTAAATTTAACATGGGCAAAGACCTTGAAGAGGAGGCGTGGTGTGATGTTTTACCTATGAAAGCATGTCACATTCTACTAGGAAGATCTTGGTTGTATGATAAAGACATGGTTCATTACACAAGAGCCAACACGTATGCTTTCAAAAAGGATACTAAAACGATGATTTTAAAGCCTTTGAAGGAATAACAAGTTGCTATTAACAAAAGAAATAGGGTTGCTGGGTTCTTAATTGTCCATCAATTCGAAAAAGAAAGCAAGGAAATGGGCATCATTTATGCGTTGGTCGAAAAAAATAAAATGGAGGAGCAATTGCAGGAAATTCACGATTAACAATATGAAATTCAGCAGCTATTGAAGGATTTTAAAGAGATAATCTATGACGAGTTGCCTAAGGAGCTTCCTCCAATGAGAAGCACTCAACATGCCATTGATCTTGTGCCCTGGAGCTCCTTTACCAAATTTGGCAGCATATAGAATGCCTCCTGCCCACTGAAAAGAGATGCAAAGAGAAGTCGAAGAGCTTATTGAAAGTCCGGGATCCTAACCCTAGAGGGGGGGGGGGGGGGGGGGGGGGTAAGCTACAATTTAGTGACCAATTATGCCAAATTTTAACTTCTTTAAAATTAACTAGTTACGAGTGATGATTATCAAACAAAATACGGAAGCTAACAAAAACAATCACCACAACCATACACCATTACACAATGATTTATAGTGGTTCTACCTCAATGCCTACATCCACTACCGGCTTGTGAACCAACACCCCATCGGATTTCACTATCTATGCTTTTCAAAAGGCTAAGCAATAACCTTTACAACGATGTTTTTCTAAGCTAAACAACAACCTATGAATGTGCTTTTCTAGGCTAAGCAATAACCTTTACAAGATGCTTTTCCAAGGCTAAGCAATAACCTCTACACTATGCTTTTCTTAGGCTAAGCAATGACCTTTACAAGATGCTTTTCCAAGGCTAAGCAATAACCTCTACAATAATGCTTTTCTTAGGCTAAACAATAACCATTACAATAAGAAATATTTCTCCCAAAGAAGTGTCTACACAAACACTCAAAAAGATGCAATTTAAGCTCAATACATTTGCCTCTTAAATAGGTTGATATGAAAGTTAAAACAAGATACAAACATACACAAACAATTAGCTAAGATGTGTGCTCAAAGTGTATGAATGTTTACTTCAATCAATTTCTAAAATGAAGCTCTTAGATGAATATATGCTTGATGCATTTGAAAATCTAAGTACATAAATTGATGAAGGCTTCAATATGGTTTCAAAGATTCACTAAACAAGCCCCTTGAAAGAGAGGAATGAAATGGTCTTATATAGAAAAAACAGTCCAACGGCTAGTTGGCTCGGTCGACCCCATGAACCCCCGGTCGACCTGGCCCAACGGCTATATTGGCCAACGGCTAGTTTTCTCGGTCGACCCCATGACCCTTCGGTCGACTGGGTACACTGGCTGAGATTCCCAATGACTAGTTGACTCGGTTGATTGGGTATAGGGCTCGGTCGATCGGGTAAACTGGCTTGGGAGGAGTTCCTGCAGAAATTGTAATTTTCTAAAAAATGAAACTTGGAATTCAGTGCCAATATGATTTATGCATAATAACAAGATTCTAAAAATGAGGAATGTATGCAAATCACAAACCTAGATGCCCAACTTGATTTTCCAAAAACATGCATGAAGAACTAGATTTTCGAAAGTGCATTTAAAGTTCTAAAACATGCATGATTAAATCATTTGAAAATCAAATCCATATGCAAGCTAGGAACTCAGATTTCAAAGAAAAAACTAAGATGTATGAGTGTGTGATCAATTGACGGTAAAAGTGATAGTGTATTCATCAAATTAGCAACATACAAAAATCCTAACAATCTCCCCCTTAGCAATTTGATGGCAACTAAGATGATCACAACACTTCTAGGACTTCGGCTTTTCTGAATGGTTCTGATCTTGAAATCTCTTGAATGTAGCTTTGTCCGAACGACCGATTCGTCGTGAGCTTTAACTCTTTCTTTTCAAGATTTCTCCTCCTTCATTAGAGCTCTCCCCTTGCCTTTTTAGTCCTTGAACAGATCAACACCTTAGTTAGATCTGATCTTCTCTCCCCCTTTGTTTGATCTTCTCTTTGTCAGATCTTATGATCTTCTCTCCCCCTTTGTTTGATCTTCTCTTTGTCGGATCTTCTGATCTTCTCTCCCCCTTTGTCATTGAATTGCAAAGGAACATGTATACATGAGAAAACAAATATCTTTTAGCAGTACCTGTTACCAAGTGAGATTGAAAATATAATGCGGAACAGGTTATCATGTATATTGGTTTGTCTATGCATTGTTTGAATGAAGCTAAGACAAAAAAAAAAAAAAATTTAATTGAGAGAATATAAAGCATCATAAGGAATATAACAAGAAGATAAGAGATGAACAAGTGAAACTGTAGTTTCATTGATTTAAAAATAGAAGTTTAGTACAGTATTCACTAATTACTTGACCAATACAAAAATCAAAATATCATGGTCAGTAATCAAAATTTCAGATAGTTGATAGATAAAAAATACATCAATGAAAGTCAGTCTATCACTACCCCCCACAAAAATAAAAAGCCCTCCTATGGTCTAAGAAGAATCTGTAGGAGATGCGGGCATCACATCATCATGACGCCTGCAGCTGTTGGAGATGTTCGAGAGATATTTCAGGGTTTTCTTCATCATCTCTGAAACCTCTTACCTAAACTCCTGAAACTCTGTGCGCATAGTAGCAACAACTTGCTCTACAAAAGTCATACGATCCTCTAAAGTACGCTGTTGAGGGGGCTCTGGCTGACAAGGCTGAGGCTCTACTGGATCTGCAGTCTCTGTCTCTGCAGCCTCAATCTCTGCATCTCCTTCTGCTACGGGGTTTACTCGCTGTGGAGGTGGAAGCTTCATCAAGAGAATGATCGTTTTGTTGAAGACAGTTGTAGACTCAGGTCTCTCAGAAGCAGGAGGAATCACACCAAATGATCTGGCGAGCTGGGTAATCAGAAACCCGAAAGGAGCAGCACATGGCTGAGAGCCTGTGATAACCCGGATGATATGGTGCATGATGACTGAAGGAAGGCACATTGGAACACCCGTAATCACATTGTATAGGAGATTTGCTATGTAAGGAGTTACTTCTGTCCTGTTCCCATTCCTAGGATAAATGGAATGAGTGAAGATGATATGAACGATACGAAGGGAAGGGATCATACAGGAGGCTTGAAGATAGTTTTTGGCAGACCAGTTCTTAGGTTTACCACATAGAGCTCGAGTCACTGACTCTCTCTCATCAAGAGGCAGAGCTTTTGAAATAAACTTTGGTCCATCAGACCTAGAAATGCCTAAGATGGAGGAGATCATATCTATATATGGTGACCACCTCTTCACCATGAAGGAATCTGATAGTAAATGTATTAGTAGGGGAGGCACATATAGAATCATATAAGCCAAGGACAAATGATGCATAGGTGTTGCCACTCCAACTTAGAATGCTACCCTATCCAATGGCTTCAAGGATAGCAGGGACATCATAGTCCATTAGATCTTTGACTATGCACATCTTCTCTACAATAATCCCTTTGCTCCGGAAAGATTTGACAACTGAAGATGGAGAAGGAATGGGATTGAATCGAATCTCTGGAGGAGGAGCAACTTCAGGAGGGGATGAGGGAGATCTATGGGAAGAAGAAGCTTGGGCTGTTTTGGACTTTTTTGCTTGGCCTCCTAAAAGTTTACTTGGTGCGAGCCATTTTTGAAGATAACAATGAGTAGGATGCTTAAGGCAATAGACAAGAGCTGAAAATGGGCACTGCTACAGCAGACTGAAAAATGGTGTGGTTTAGGCAATCTGACAAACAATTGGAGTGCAGAAATTGAAGCTAAGTAATCCACAGAAGAATGATGCCAAAAAGGTGTGTACTGATGACTACAAATACTCCTTAAAGAAGGTAGAAGACACAACTCCAAGTAAATGATCAACAATAGACATTAGAAAGCAAAACCAAGGTTGGGAATTGACAGTGAAAGAGCTTTGGATGCACAGTCTGTTGGATCACAGTGTCTCAGCATATGAACTAAATGAAAACTGATCTCTGGATATGTTGGTAAGAAATTTTTTTTTTTAAGAAGAAAGTAGTCCTGAAAATGCTAGCAAGTGATCTACAGACTTGGAGAAGGGATGGGGGAAAATGATGAATGGCTGCTAGAATGATGACCAGTCCTCAACTAGGAATTAGGAAGAAGAAAACACAACCGCTGAATCAGGATTTTAGGAGGAAGAGAAACCAACTCAGGAAACAGGGAGGAAGAGGACCAGCCCAGCGCACTCTGTTGTCGACCTGCAAAAAAAAAAGAAGAGAGTTTCTGTTTGAAATAGCAACAACCCAGCGCAAGAGTTTAAGTTGCTGGGTGTGCATGCTCGGTCGATCGGCCACTTCACGCGGTCGACCGACCAAACTAGGAAAACCTAGTATTCTGATCAGGTTTAGAATAAAAAGGCCTGAATAAACATGGGTCAATCTACAAGTAATCTACCCTTAACCCAGCTAACATACAAGCTTAAAAAAAAATTAGAAAAGAGATTTTATGAACTCAATTCTAAATAATTTCATTTGAAATAATGAAGACTTGTAAGACTAAAATCATTTTTCAAAAAAATTTAATTTTGACAAAAATGGTTTGACTATGAATCCATTCAAATTTAAACAAATTTGAAAAACAAAACAATTGACTAAGAATGTATAACTTTTAAAAACTTCTTCAATTCAAATTGATCATAAACATGCATTTTATCATAAAATACCTTTTTAAATTCAAAATGCATTTTCAACAAGCAAGACTCAACCAAATGAATCTGAAACCTATAGAAGATACTAAAAAAGGTAGTAAGAACTAGACTCAAGACCAACTACACAAATAACAATGAGAGAAGGTTGGTCCTATCTAACTAAAATGCCTTAGTATTTGTCTAAAGGTCTAACCTTAAGTATCCATCTAAGGTCTTAAACTTTGGAGTCTATGATTGAAATCCCACCAACTAGAGGAGATAAAAATTGAGTTCTTTTAGACTTGACATCATATCTTTGAGGTTTGACTATTTTATATTTAAATTGATGATTAGTCTTTGGAAGTTGGTGTTTCATTTTCTTTTTATTCTTCTCATTTCTTTTAGCTTTTCCTCTCTCTTTTTGTCTTTTGAACTTTGAGTTTAACTTTTCAACCTTTTTCAAGAGTTCTTTTATTTCCAAGGTTAGAGGAGGTAAAGCGAGAAGTTTCCTTTCGATAAATTTATTTTGACTATTAGTCTTTTATAAGTCTATCTTAGATGACTCTTGTTGAAATGTTTTAAATCGTTTGAACTTCATAAAGTCTTCCTTGAAATTCAATGTCTTACCCTTTATAGAATTAGATTTTGCTTTCTAAGGTTCAAAGATGGGTTTAGACATATGACTTTTCTTAATTTGTACTCAAATTTGAAATGCCCTTCCTTACCACAATAATGACATTTTGTTTTGGGTAAAAGAGAATGAGTGCTAGAGAAAGAGGACTAACCTTTCATAAAGGTGTTGGTGAAATTAGGGCCATGTGAAGTATACCTATCAAATCTAAGACCCGTCCAATCTCTTTGAGATTTACCCAATCTAAATAATTTTTCAAATTTCTCTTCACCTTGGGTAAATTTGCACTCATACTTTTGTTTGTAGCTTTCAAGTAGAGTGACTTGGTTTATAAGGATTGAATTTTCATCTTTAGCTTTTAGTAATTCATTTTCAATTCCCTTATTGTTGTTTAATTCTTCATGGGCAAGTTTTAAATCAAATTTAAGTTCATTAATAACATTAGATCCAAGTTCTAGAGTTTTTATCTTATTTTGAGCATTAGATAAATTCTCCTTAGAAATTGTCAACTTGGATTCTAGGTTGTTAATATTTTTGTCTTGCCTTTGTAATTGATCTCTTAGTTTTAAATTTTCTTTATTAAGCTCATCACAACTTATCTTAATTTCATTTAGTTCATCTTTAATATTAGATATGTTATGTAAAGAGATCATAAACTTAGAGTCTAAACAATGTATAACTTCTTTCTCTCTAAGTTCATCTTTTGAAGAACCTAATTCTTTGTCTAGCATTTTAGATTCTTCTCTTAATTTATCATTTTTCTTAACAAGCTCTAAGGATAATGTATACAATTCATCATAAGCTTGTTGAGGGTCATCTTCATTTTCAACATTTTCTTCTTCTTTTAAATCAAATTGAGATTCATTAATTTGAAGGTTTGAATCTCCATTAGATGGAAAAAAGAGGGGTCTAGAAGAATCTACACAAGAATCTATACAATCTAACATAGTGGAATCCATTCTAATGATTTTCATGAAAACACAACACTAGGGTTTTGACTCTAGGCTTTTACACCTAATCAAGAGTTTCAAAACACTTGATCCTAAAATAAAGCACAAGGCTCTGATACCAATTGAAAGTTCGGGATCCTAACCCTAGAGAGGGGGGGGGGGGGGGGGGGGGAGGTGAATAGGGTAAGCTAAAATTAACTAGTCACAAGTGATGATTATCAAACAAAATGCGGAAGCTAACAAAAACAATCACCACAATCATACACCATCACATAATGATTTATAGTGGTTTGGCATCAGTGCCTACATCCACTACCGGCTTGTGAACCAACACCCCACCGGATTTTCAGTATCTATGCTTTTCAAAAGGCTAAGCAATAACCTTTACAACGATGTTTTTTTAGGCTAAACAACAACCTATCAATGTGCTTTTCTAGGCTAAACAATAACCTTTACAATATGCTTTTCCAAGGCTAAGCAATAACCTCTACACTATGTTTTTTTTAGGCTAAGCTATAACCTTTACAAGATGCTTTTCCAAGGTTAAACAATAACCTTTACAATGATGTTTTTTCTTAGGCTAAGCAATAACCTTTACAATAAGAAAAATTTCTCCCAAAGAAGTGTCTACACAAACACTCAAAAAGATGCAATTTAAGCTCAATACATTTGCCTCTTAAATATGCTGATATGAAAGTTAAAAAAAGATACAAACATACACAAACAATTAGCTAAAGTGTGTGCTCAAAGTGTATGAATGTTTACTTCAATCAATTTCTAAAATGAAGCTCTTAGATGAATGCTTGATGCATTTGAAAATCTAAGTACATAAATTGATGATTGAAGTGATGTGCTAATCACATGAAATATTCAAAACAACTTGAAAAGACATACTACACAAGTTGTATGAAGTTTAAAGACTAAAATACATGTGATTGAGACATAAGTGTTTGCAAAACAATCTAATATGCTTAAGTGATTTGGTGTTTGCAAAACAATTCAGTTAAAGCTAGAAATCATGCAAATATGAAGTTACAAAGAGTTAACCATGCATGGATTTTAAATGGAATGGAAACCAACCTTTACTTGGAAAGATATACCTTTAAATCTCAAACATTTGGATTTCCATTTGCCCTCTAACTTTCTTAGCGTATTCCTCTTCCTTAGGCTTCAATATGGTTTCAAAGATTCACTAAACAAGTCTCTTGAAAGAGAGGAATGAAATGGACTTATATAGAAAAACAATCCAACGGCCAGTTCGCTCGGTCAACCCCATGAACCCTCGGTCGACTTGGCCTAACGGTTATATTGGCCAACGGCTAGTTTTCCTGGTTGACCCCATGACCCTTCGGTCGACCGGGTACACTGGCTGAGATTCCCAACGGCTAATTGACTCGGTCGACTGGGTAAATTGGCCCGGGAGGAGTTCCTGCAGAAATTGCAATTTTCTAAAAAATGAAACTTGGTACTCAGGGCCAGTATGATTTATGCATAATAACAAGATTCTAAAAATGAGGAATGTATGCAAATCACAAACCTAGATGCCCAACTTGATTTTCCAAAAACATGCATGAAGAACTAGATTTTCGAAAGTGCATTTAAAGTTCTAAAACATGCATGATTAAATCATTTGAAAATCAAATGCATATGCAAGTTAGGAACTCAGATTTTAAAGACAAAACTAAGATGCATGAGTGTGTGATCAATTGACGGTGAAAGTGATAGTGTATCCATCAAATTAGCAACATACAAAAATCCTAACACTAATTTCTAAGGGCTTAGTGCAAGAAAGCAAAAGTCCATGTGTTGTTCCAGCTTTATTGACACCAAAAAAAGATGGCTCATTGAGTTGTGGATCGACAATCGTGTGATCAACAAAAATACGATAAAGTATCGATTTTCGATTCCTCGCTTAGAAGAGGTGCGTGATATGCTTGTGGGCTCTAAAGTATTTTCTAAAATTGACTTAAGGAGTGGCTATCACCAAATAAGGATGTAGAGTGGTGATGAGTGGAAAATTGCATTTAAAACTCCTGACGGTTTGTATGAGTGGTTGGCGATGCCGTTTGGGCTTTCAAATGCGCCAAGTACGTTCATGCGTGTTATGACAGAAGTACTCAAACCTTTTTTGGGTTCATTTATAGTTGTTTATTTTGATGACATCTTAATATATAGTAAAACCCGGGAAGATCATTTGATGCATTTACGACAAGTTATGAGTGTTCTTTGCAAGGAGAAACTCTATGTTAACTTGAAGAAGTGTTCGCTTTTGTGCGACAAAGTTGTGTTTCTTGGCTTTGTTATTTTAGCTGAAGGAATGCAACCGGATCCATCAAAAGTTCAAGCAATTAAAGAGTGGCCAACTCCAAAGTTCATAGGAGATGTTCGAAGTTTTCATGGATTGACTTCTGTTTACAGGAGATTTATACAAAACTTTAGCTCAATCATGAATCTGATCATAGAGTGTTTGAAAGGAGCAGTTTTTTAGTGGTCAAAGGCATCACACAAGGCCTTTGCAGTAGTAAAACAACAGCTAACAAAAGCTCCAGTACTTGTCTTACCAGATTTTGAGAAGTTGTTCGTTGTAGAGTGTGATGCCTCACATATGGGGATTGGAGCGGTTCTCAACCAAGAGGGAAAACCAGTGGAGTTTTTTTGTGAAAAGTTGACTGATGTGAAGTGGTGTTATTCGACTTATGATATGGAATTCTATGCATTGTTACGGGCAATATGACATTGGGAGCATTATTTAGCATATCGAGAGTTTGTGGTGTATTCAGATCACCAAGCTCTAAGGTACTTAAATTCTCAAAGCAAGCTGAGTCCATGACATGTAAAATGGAGTTCTTATCTTCAAGAATTCATATTTTCGCTTCGTTATAAAGCTGGTGAGTCCAATAAAGTAGCATATGCTTTCAGTAGACGATCTCTATTATTAACCATGATGAGTACACAAGTTATAGGCTTCGAAGAGTTGAAAAGTAAGTTAGTTGACAACCCAGACTTCAGCTCAATTATCGCTGAATTGCAGGGATTAACAGGTTGTAACAATCTGCCATACAGGTTGCAGAAATGATATTTATTCAAGGGCCACCAGCTTTGCATTCCTAGAGGTTCTCTACACGAGCAGATCATAAGAGAGCTTCATGAAAATGGATTAGGAGGACATTTTGACAGAGATAAGACTATGGCAATGGTGGCAGATCGTTATTATTGGCCTCACATGTACAAAGATGTGGAAAGGATTGTTAAGCGTTGCCAAAAATGTCAACTTGGTAAGGGCAGTGTGCAAAACATTGGTTTGTATACTCCATTATCAACTCCAGAAATTCCTTGGGTTCATCTTAGCATGGATTTTGTGTTGGGACTTCCGAAAACAGCAAAGGGATTTGACTCGATCTTTGTCGTAGTGGACAGATTCTCGAAAATGGTGCATTTCATTCCTTGTTCAAAAGCTGCAGATGCTTCGCATATTGCTTATTTAGTCCTTAGGGAAGTGTTAGGCTTCATGGGTTGCCAAGATCTATTGTGTCCGATAGAGATGTGAAGTTCATGGGCATTTTTGGAGGACTTTGTGGCGGAATATGGGAATTGAATTGAAATATTCCAGCACTTGTCATCCACAAACTAATGGCCAGACTGAAGTAGTCAATAGGAGCTTATGAAATCTGCTAAGGTGTCTTGTTGGGAAGTATGTGAAGACTTGGGATTCAGTTATTCCACAAGCTGAATTTGTTTATAATAATTCTGTGAACAGAAGCATCAAGGAGACTCCATT
The DNA here is from genome assembly GCA_038049695.1 of Cinnamomum chago. NCBI lineage: Eukaryota > Viridiplantae > Streptophyta > Magnoliopsida > Laurales > Lauraceae > Cinnamomum > Cinnamomum chago. Next base: position 79,043,226 of record CP142454.1, read on the forward strand.
CGAGGCGAAGACTCCATTTGAGGCTGCTTATGGCCTTAAACCTCAAACTATTTTTGATCTAGTCCCACTACCTCAATAGAGTGAGTGATGAAGTGGAAACTTTTGCTGAACATATTCGAGCAATTCATGAAGAAGTGCGAGTAGCAATTAAGGCCAGTAATGAATCCTATGCAGTAGCAGCTAATCGACATCGAAGGGTGCAAGAATTCAGAGAGGGTGATATGGTTTTAGTACATTTAAAGCGAGAAAGGTTCCCTAAGGGAACGTACCACAAACTTAAGGCGAGGAGGTTTGGACCATGTAAGGTGATGAAGAAAATCAATTCTAATGCCTATATATTTGAGCTGCCACCTGACTTACAGATTAGTCCAATTTTTAATGTTCGTGATTTGTATCCTTATGAAGGGTCAGATGGGGATATAAGTGTAGTTACAGTTTAGATTCAGTCGCTTCCAACTGTGACTAGGGACATTATAGAGGATGTCCTGGATGTTAGAGAAATGAGGTCAAGAAGGGGTAACTCATATAGGCATTTTTTGGTGAAATGGTTGGGCAAACCGGCTAGTGAAAATACTTGGATTGCTGAAGAGGAGTTGGAGAAAGTTGATCCAGAGACTTATGCTGAATTCCTCAAAGTCTACTCATCAGACAAGAGTTCTTCTCCTACCCGGGGGGATTGATGCAGGAGCATGCACTAATGAGGTTTCTAGATTTATGTGATTTCCTATGCTATTCTAGAAGTCATAGATGAGTTAAGTGTTTTAGTTTTCTGTTCCCTATCATAAATGAGTCAATGTTTGCTAGTTTTCTATGAACTATCATAAATGTTTCTAGAGTCTTCTAAGGTAGTTTAAAAGGCTACCTTATCCTGGTCTGGGGTAGGTCCTTTTTATGAAATAAAAAAAAAATTTCTATTGCAAAGGTTCTTTTCGAAACCTTAGCATCTGACTTACGTTCCATCTCCAATCTAGCCTAATTTTAGCCAAGTTTACGTCATGTTCTTGCTGTACTTCCTCTACCTCTACACCACATAGTCCCATCATATTTCAAAATTGTCAATCGGTTCATCAAAGATGTACCAAGAGGTTTATCCGTTACCTCCAATAACTTTAGCACAAAATTAAGGAGATCCCTTGCATTATCCTTAATTACAAGTGCCCCCCTTACACTTTTAGAGACGGAATTTGAGATAATCTAAAGGCAGATTTTATTACACCTTATCCATTTTTCATAATCTACCTTATCGATGGCCGAACTCATGTCTGTAGGCTTTGGGGGCATAGGCTCATCAATAGCCATGTCCAAGTCCAAAAAGGTAAATGTGAGCATTAGTATGTCTAACCAGTCAACAAAGTTCGATCCATCTAGTATGAGAATGGACCCTAAGTATGAAGGTAAGACATAGTTTTGGAAGTTGTAAAATAAACATACACACATTATATTTATGCTTTGAATTTAGATAATCATAAAAATAACTTACGGAGTAATGGTACATCATTGTAATTCCTCATTTGATATAATTCATCATTGACTCTTTTCCTCCCTCTTTCAACCCATTTAAGGTGGCATATAATCAATACTCAAATCTATGGAATCTAAATGAGCTGATCGCTAGATGTGATGAAGAGAAACAGATGCTTAAGGCTGAAGGGAAAATTACAATCAACATTGTATCTCAAAAGAAATATAAAGGAAAGAAAAATGTCAAGACCGAAGTTCCAAAGGAAGGTGGAAAGCCGGGTAAGAAGGAGCCTACAAAGATATTCTTCTCTTGTGGAAAGAAAGACCGCTTCAAGGCGGACGGTCTGAAGATGAAAACTTGATTCGAATCAAGAGGTAATGATAGTGATTTATCTCTTGTTTGTTCCAAAGCTAATTTAGCAGATGTCCCATCAAACACCGGGTGGGTTGATTCTATCGCAACTGTTCATGTATCTGGTTGTGTGCATGGATTCTTTTCAAGGCGAAGTCCAAGTGATGATTAGCGCAGCATCATGATGGGGAACCGACAGAAATCGAGAGTTGAGGCGATAGGTAACTACCGACTTGTCATGGATACAGGATTCTCGTTGGATCTCTATGACAATTTCTATGTCCCGGCTATATCTAGAAATTTAATTTCAATTTCAGAAATGGATCATTAAGGTTTTGTATTTAATTTTGAATATGGCTTGTTGAAAGTTTATAAAAATGCTTTTTTAGTCAGGAATAGATTTTTGTGTGATGGATTATATAAATTAAGATTAGACTCAACGTGTGCACAATCAATTTATACCCAGCACATTAATTATGGAACGAACATCGGTATGAAAATGGGAGTCGTAAATGAGAACTCTTCTAACTTGTGGCATAAAACATTAGGAAACATCTCAAGAGAGAGAATGGAGAGATTGGTGAAGGATGGGATATTACCATGCCTTGACTTCACCGATTTTGGTGTCCGTGTTGATTGCATTAAAGGTGAACAAACTAGGATAATAAAGAAAAATACCACAAGGAGTTTTGGACTTCTCGAATTAATCCATATGGATATCCATGGTAACATGCATGTACATTGTTTTACGAGTGAAGAATATTTCATCACCTTAATAGATGACTATTTATGTTTTGATTTCGTTTATCTAATCAAAGAGAAATCTAACACTGTGAATGTTTCTAAAATATTCAAAGCTAAAGTAGAAAAGCAATTAGATAAAATAGTTAAAGTCTAGAGATCCAATAGGATGGTGAATATTATGGAAGATACATTGAATCAAGCAGCAACCCCGGTCCATTAGCAAGATTCTTTGAATGCCTAGGTCACCTCGGCAGAATGGTGTTGTTGAGAGAAAAAAATAGGACATTGATGGATATGGTTAGGAGTATGGTCCGTAATACAGCCTTACCCAAGTCTATGTAGTGTGAAGCACTGAAGATGGCCATGTACATTTTGAAATGTGTAACTACCAAAGCAGTTTCCAAAACTCCTTTCGATCATTTAGAGGTGATAGGATATTCATATTTGGACTTTTCCGGATGTATCGACACTAAGAAGTCAACTTTAGGATATATCTTTCTATTATCCGTAGGGACTATTTTGTGGAGATGTGTGAAGCAAATGCTGGTCACCCCTTCTACATTTGATGCAGAGTATGCGACATGCTTTGATTCCGCGGGTCACACAATTTGGTTGCATAATTTCATATAAGGACTTAGGATCATGGACCAAATCTCCAAGCGTCTGAAAACTTACTGCAATAATGAAGCAATAAGGTGTTTGGTGCCGAAAATAACAAATATTCCAGTAAATCTAAATACTTGGAAGTCAAATATCTTGTCTTGAGAGAGAAAGTACGGGATTTTTTGGTGTCATATGGTGGGGCTCCAACAGACTTTATGATTGCGGATCTACTAACGAAGGTGTTACAATCGAAGGCCTATAATGGACACATATTAAATATGGGCTTGTATGAACTGCTTTATTAGGATCTATATATATTTTTTGTTTATTTGACACTGTGTAGGTTGATCATTACAGTTGCAATACAGTGATTTTGTAATTCTTACTTTGTATTTTTTATTGTCACATGTGATTAATGTGGATAAAGTAAGAATGTAAGGTTATGACATTAAAGTATCTGCTAAAATAGAATTTTCATGCTAAGACCCTATATTAGCCCTTATTTAGGATTTGATTAGGTAAGAATATTAATGTAGTGATTGTGAAAGTAAACGTGTCAATCAAAATATGTGACTGCCACAATTCACTTTGGTAAACTTGCCTAATGACAGATTAAAGAATGGCATAGAAGTCAAATGAATGTTTTTTTTTCTTCAAAGTGGTGCACTAGTCAAAGTCGTTTCTCAAATGTGAGTCATTTCAACAAATATTTTTTTAAATAAAAAAATAATTTTTTGAGGTATATGCTTGTGGTCGCATGGACCAAGTGATTGACTGTTGGAACACATTTTAATGTGGTCCATACAGCCACCAAATGCTCTCTCCCTCTCCATGTGAACCGACATGTATGAATGGGCTCTTTGATTCTCTTTAGACCTGTACCATTCATTGTCATTCAAAGACTCCAAAGGTCACATCTCTTGATGGAATTAGATGCATGTATGAAATAGCCTATAAAAGGAGATCATATTGGATAACTCTTTGCAATTGAGAATATTGGATAGACACCATTACTTACATTTGTAGAAAGGAAGAAGTTACCGCGAGTTGCAAACCCCACCAGAGGAAGCAGTAGATTCTTGAGGTATGATTACTTAGTTATATTATTTTATTATTCAGACAAAATCCAAATATATGTTGATCCTTAGGTTCTTGGGAATAGTTCCTATAGGCAAGTCCGATGATTGTGTTAGAAGAAAATGGAAGAAAATAAATGGCAGTAAGGCCTATTGGCCTAAATTTCATGTTAAAAAATTCACATAGTGTGTCCCATTGATGAGTGTAGATGTACAAGTAGGAGGTTGTGCAGGCTTAGCAAACTTCTTATTAGTATAATTTATATTTTTTTATGGAAACATGAACGTATCAATAATATTATGTATTAATCAAGTGATCAGAATATCATATAAGTAGAGCATGATGAGTGAATGAGCCATTCGTACTATGATGCATGAATACTTAAAAATGGGAATTGTATTGTATTGTACTGTACTATATTGTATCTGATACTTCATTTTTTTTTATATGTAAGACCCATGTCTATGCTACATCCATGGCGTGTCCCTGCCATATTTGTATCATAGATTGGTGTGTTGTGTTTAAATAAATATATATATATATATAGAAGCATACGCTGCACATGGCGGCAAATGTGGGTCAATGCACTGTGGATCTCTTTCTACCCTGCACACAATCAAGATAACTTTCGAGAGTCAGAAAATGAAACACACACAGAATTTAGCAAGATGGAAAACAGTACTTTCCTAATAAAATTAAACAACAACAAGAGGGGAGAATAATATCCAGAATTCTAGATATCATACTTGTGAACTTCACTGTTAACTCTCCTTTTTGTAATATTCCATTGCACTAGCTTTTTACCGGATCCAACTTCAATGCTTGGTTGTGAGATCTCCAAGCCATGTTTCTCGACCATTTTAAGATAACTGGTATGGAATATAAATTCAATTGAGAGCAAGTATAGCTGCCATGAAAGTCAACCTCGACTACTGAGATTCTATGTCAGGAAAGTAGGAAGGAAAAACCCCTTACTCTTCTGCATTGAAGTTTTCAACTCCAAGATCTTCATCCCAAATAAATATATAATCATATGCTGCTACTACATCTGGGTGCAGAAAGCGTTTGGCATACCACCTGGTGAAGTTACAAATATGTGGAAAATTATTAGCAACTTCACATGGTTTCTTTTGTTCTTTCTTTGAAGGTCAAACAAAAGGCTATACACGCCTATAATACACAAATACTTCAAAATGGACAACGTATCATATCCGATACTTCGATTGTTATGTGTTAAATCCCTGTCACTATTGTATTGATACCGTATCCAGGCATCATAGTTACATGCTTTACCAAAGTAAACCATCCATCTTTACAAAAAACTGCTAACGGATTACAAGATCAACATATAGGCTATCAAAAACATGAAAGAATATAATAGAAACATTACCATTTAGTTTGCCCTCTTGCACTGACATGAATTGCACGCTTTGACCACTCAAATTGGTCCCATTCACTTGTTAGGCCATCATAATGAAAGAGCAGGACTGTGAACTCATCAGAAAACTAACGGGAAAAATAAGGAAATACAATCAGTATCTCTGGAAAAGATTAAAAGGAAAAAGCAAAAATAACAAGATTCATTTGAATCACCTTTTGAATTGCTGCATTGATGTTATCTCTCTGGGCAAAGCCAACAGCGAATGTCACCAGGTACTTTGGTCGATTTTTCAAATCCTACCATATTTAAAAACCAATGATCAAAACAATAACAATATACAAAATGTGCTGCCCACACACTTAAGACTATATGGAAGGGGTCAGTAAACAGTGGATCGCATGCGCAATAAATGATTGCAGTTAACGAAAACATTTTATTTTCTTCCCCACAGCCAAACTAAGAAAAAGAATTTCAGGAAATTTAATGTATGTTTGTGTAATGAAAGGATTCCCCAATAGAGAGGAAAGTTGTTTTAATTTTCCATGCAGCCCACTCTCGCCTCATTTGATGTGATAATTTTTTTGTTAGAAAAACAATAATTTGATTTTCCTAAATACATAGGATTTTGACTTCCTAAGGGGTAGGAATACAAGATCCTCATTATCGCAGAAACGAAAATCCACGGAATGCGGAACCTTGTAGATACACAAACATACCCTAATTGTTTGCGAGAGGGATAGAAACAAAGCTGATGAAGTGTCAGATGATGTATAAAGTTAAAGTGGAGTGGGTTAAAATAAAATGCATAGTAGGTTACTTTAGATGCGTTTGGATCGTTAGTGTAAAGTAAAATAAGAAAAGGTTAATGGAAAGGATAGAGTAAAAGGCACTTTATTATATATTGTGGGAGTAACTCTAAGTAGGGAGAAGTGAAATAAATGAGGAATCCATGTGAATTGTGATTATACTTGTTTACTCCCTTATCTCCCTAGGGCCATCCAAACAATTGAAAAAAAAAAAAAGAATTTCTCAATGTTTAGGCCAATTCCACTCCATTTCACTCCACTCAAGTGCAAAGGAACAGTCACAAACGATGCTTGTTACCAATGCAGCTTGACTCATGCCCTTAGACCATCCCCACTAAATTAAACATACACTGAAGTCAAGCAGAAAAAAATATTCAGAAATGCATTAATGTGTCTCTAACTATAATGATTAACATACCTCATTGGGATCACCCCATAATCTGTGCAAATAAAAATCAGTCTCTGATACTACAATCCTCGGGGACAATGACTCTGCACCACGAGGATTTGTTGCAACATGTATCTGGATCAAATATGTAAAGAATCTACAGGTTAAGATCTCCAAGAAAATTATAAGCATTCATGACCAATGTACTGCAAACAATTTATTTATTGTACGCACAACAACTGAGAAGATTGAACAAACTGCTTGAATAGTTCTGGTTTGACCTTCACCATTCACCCCAAACATGCAATTACACTAATTGAAGAAGAAAAGAAAATACAAGTTTCTTCGGGTCAAATCTTTTATTTTTTCGTCAGCTTGGATTATATCATATTTCAGTCCTATAGATTATATCCATTAATAAAACGATGAAGTTGTTAGGGCCTGTTTCTTTATCAGAATTCCAAGAATTCATGTCTGTGAGAATTTCAGATTCTCCAAAAGTTGTCTCTTTAGGTGGAATTCCAAATCCCTCTTTTTTATGGAGGATTTGAAATTCCAACAAATGGTATAGAGAGTGGAATTCCAAGAATTCCAAAAGGTCTTTTGGGTGGTTGGAATTTGAAACTCTTATAAAAGAAACACAGCATTTCAAATGCCAGGGGACAAGAAGTCACATCATGTCAAAATAACCCCAACCTCCTAAATTCTAGTCATAAATTCTGATGAAGAAACAATTAGTTATGCATTAAAATATCATGTATTTGATTCCTATTCTTACTGTAAAAACAATTTATTGATGCAGGCCATGCCCAGAGCTGAACTTTCCTATCTAGGCCTTGGACTCAATGAGCTATGAGTCCAACAAGGCAACGACTCGATTGGGCCTATTACAGAAGGCTCAACTGGTTGAGTTTGGGCCTTTTTCTAAGCACAGTTGGGCATGATCCCACTATTGGACCTTTTTAATTTGATTTTGTTGTTTACATGCATAATACATTTCACATTAAATACTGATGAGTCATATTGTCCACTTAATAGACTAAGTCATATTGTCCACTTAATAGACTAAGTCTTAGTTAAGCAGCTTCAGTTTATTTAGGGCTCATTTGTTTGGGTCGTCCTAGGAATTCTAGGCAATGCCAAATGAGTCAAGATTGAAGTAAAGACCCAAATGAAAGGAAATGAGTCCTAGACATCATCCTAGTAAATTAAACCCTAAAGAAGTGAGGGACCCGTTACATCTCCACCTTATATCCTTCATTTGTTACCTTATTAAACTTCCTTTCACTAGAACCCACTGTACAATGAATTCCTAGGAATTCAACACCTAGCAACCAATTAGACCCTTAGAATTTAGGGCTGCTCAACTACTCCCTCCCTTCTACGTATGTTAATTCTTTTTTTTTTAAACGCGATTTTTGCAACTGTTGGTCCTTTGGGTGCAAAATCGCAAATGTCAAAGCTTAGGCCTGGGGTTCAATTCAATCCCTCGGTCAAATCCATCTATCCTACAGCATCACTTAGTAAAAAGAAATAACTAAAACTATAGTAAAGAGGCAGAATGGAGCTTCAAAATGTAAATACTATTGCCAGCCCTTTCGAGGGCATTGACATCTGAATTCACAATATAGGCTACATGCATGAGAAAAATAAAAAGCATCTTCTTTCCATGACTACAACTCCGTCGTTTTCTCAAGCGGTCACTACCTTCCAATGAATCACTAGTTCCCCACCTTCGGAAATATTATTTCATCCAATCAATACTTGCCAGCTGTATAAAATATCATGCCAACTAATACACCCTCTCAATTGCTTCCTTTGAAAAAAAAAAAAAAAAAAAAGAAAGAAAGAAAGAAAAGAAAAGATGATATTTAAAAAAAAAAGACTCTTGGAATAATTCCCATTTCCCACATTGACGAATGTCCGTCCTTTAGAACTCATGCCATTCTTTACCAAAAAAACAAACCCTGTAGAATTCTTACCTCAAGGGTATCAATAGCCTTTTAATAGTAACCAACTTTCTAGGGATGTCAAATGCAATGGACCCCTAGTTACTTGGTTACACAAGGGACAGTTCTAAAAAAACAAAATGGTCCTCCACAGACCATTTTCTTAAAAATACGGGTATCCCTTAAACTCTTTCCTAAAAATTATTAGTTGAACTAAATAGGTAGGTTTCCTTCTTTCTTAAGAGACCTTTCATAAGAGAAAATGTCAATGAGAAGGGATGTTGAAGCTATGTAATAGAGAGCCAAGATTGGCACTGATGCTTGAGAGAGAGAGAGAGAGAGAGAGAGAGAGAGAGAGAGAGAGAGAGAGAGGAGGATACATTCCTCCTTTGAATAGGTTAATGGTAGAATATTCCAGAGAAGGATTCTAATCAAATCATTATTTAACTTACAAAAACTAAAAAATCCAATTAAGGGCCTATGTCTAAAATTCACGTTGCTGAGAACAAAAAAACTTTCTACCAAATGTTTTATGGCCATATCTGAATCTAAAACAAAATCTATAATGAACCACAATGAAGAACTGTGCAATTGCTAGTATACCTGCTAGATCACATGTAAGAGCCAAATTATGAGTGAAATAATTTCCATCAATCCAATAATGAGAAACAATGAATATCATCATAAAGCCTATGTCATAAGATCTCTTTTTGAGGCGAGTCTCGCACCACTACAGATACCTATATACTCAGTTTTGGGTCAATCAAACTATCCTCGCCCCCCCCCCCCCTCTCTCTCTCTCTCTCTCTCTCTCTCTCTCTCTCAATATAACAATCTTTTCCTTCCTCAAGATCTTAAACCTTTTCATAACAAGATCATTTTTTACATAAATCTTTAGTCTCCATTTTTGGTTGACCAATTGTGATGTGAAAACATATTACCCTTTTGATAAGGCCAATGCAGTCTTCTTTTTTTTTTTTTTTTTTTTTATAATGATGATGAAGAAACTTCTTGATTTTTTAAGCATCTTATTAATATAAAAAAAAAAAAAACTGAAGGAAACAAGATTGAGATGCAAGTCTAGAACATCGATATACTGGCTACTACATAAAAACTGTCTTTAACTGACACCATGTCTCTTATTAAGTATTTGAGACTCTCACATTTTGGGAAGATGCATTGGTTTTGAACAAGTTAATTATAGGTGTGCTTAAATCTATACATGGTTTTATGCGAGATGCCTGTTTCTACTTTTCTTTTTAAAATTCAATATAAACTTTCTTTTTAATTGAAGGAAAGAATTCTAGAAGTAATCCGCGGCCCGGCCTGGGCACAGGCTTGTTTCACTAGTATATATAACATGGTTGTTGAGTAGAACTCTAACCGACCAGAAATTGATGGGATAATGCTATGATGATGGCAAAAAAAGAAAAAAGAAACTGGGGAGTAAGGCTATTTCAAAGTTAGAGATTTTCTCTTTCCTAAGTGAGTGCAAGAAGAAGCCTTATAGAGAGAGTTCTGTAAATTATGGCTTACTACCTTGTATTTCATATATACTATAATTGACACCCACATATTCTACCACTTAAAGATCAGTGTGTTTCACTTTTATTCAAATTTCCAAAGTCATAGAACCTATGAAGATTATTCATTTTTTATGGATCTCGATGCTTATTGATGTTTGGGGGTGATCAAAAGAATGAAAATTAATTTGGAAAGTTTTCTAGTTTGAGAATCAGGTTGACAAAAGTGCCATTATGGCTGAGCCAAAGTTCTGACTTAGTTTTGGGATATTTCAGAATTATCTGTAATAGTTGTTGGGTGTTTGATGGTCATTGATCTTGTGTGAGAGGAAATGTGAACTTGGTCAAGACCAATGTCCTTGATATTGAACCGAAAGATAAAGTTGTAGGGATGTTTAAAACGTAGATAGCAAGTGAAACCATTAGAATAGAAACCTTATTAGGGGGATAAGATAAGTTCTACGAGCTACTGTTCCATGTATATTTCTTTTTGTAATAAACTTATCTCTCTCCAATTACCATTCAAAATAAGGTACATAAGTTTTATCTATCATCATCATCATCTTCTTCATCAAGATCCTGTCCATCTAGTGGTGCATTATCTTTCATTGATACCAATTTCTAATTTTAAACTCTTACATTGTTGTTGTTGTCTTTGCCGTGTTCTTATCATGCTTTTGATTTTGGTTTTGTTGTTCACTTAATTTGGTGAGATCAAAACATGGGCCTCTTCTATGGAAGATGTAATCAATATATATATATATATATATATATATATATATTATATGAGAAATTCTCCACAATACCCCATTTGGAATTGACTAATGCCACATCAGCTGCTGACATTTAATGCAATGGAAATTTTCAGAAACGCCTCCTCTCAGAAGGGGGTTTTCACCCCAATCCAATATCCAATGAGCGGAATACTTTTGTTCTGAAACCGATGCTATTATATTGAAACCGTTCCAAACCGATGCTATTATTTTGAAACCGTTCCACTCTATTTATGACTATTAAAACTTACCCTTTTAGGAGATTGTGTTGGAGAAAAAATAGTATCTCATTTAATACTATTATCTTACCTTTTTAGGATATTGTGTAGGAGAAAAACTAGGATATCAATCTAGAGAGTGAGTGATCAATTTATTGGACGTGCATATCCAATTTACATAACAGGGCCCCACCAATCAATTTAAATTGATATTAGCATTTTTCAGGCGGGCCCAAATGTTAAAGTTCTTATATATATAGTCATCACTTTGGTGCTGGGACCAACTCATATTAAGTATTCTCATTTGTTGGAGATGTCCATCAAATAGTGCATACAATTTTGTTTCCCCCTTTTAAGGGAAGAATTTGAAATGAGTAAGTCTTTCTAGGAGCTAGAGTTTTGTGAGTCTTAAAAAAGTTCGTCTTTCCTAAAAAAAAAAAGATGAGAGTCCATGTCATAAGCATCTATCATAAATCACCTCCTTATCTTATTGGTCCAAGAAAAGGGGACGCCCGGGCGTTCTCTAGCATTCCCCTATATATATATATATACATACACCATATCTCTCACATAAGATGAGATATGTATATATATATATATATATGGAGATGCTCCTGTGACACTGTCTCTCACCTTACTATGAGAGATAAGGTGGGGGCCCTCACATTTAAGTTGTTAGCATTGGATATGGATGTGAGGGCCCCCACCATATCTCTCATATAAGGTGAGAGATATCTCTCATATGAGCATCATATATATATATATATATATAGCAACGCTCTCCTAAGCTCAAGCTTAAGATAAGGTAAGCTCAAGTGTGTGGTGGGGTCCACGTGGGGATGGGGGTGTGGGGGATTTCAAGGAGTCTCTGGGATCTTCCTCTCTGTAAAAAATTAGCCCCAACCGTGATTTCTATCATCTCTATATAGGTCAAAACGTTTAATGGTCAATAGTTCATATGGATCAATACATAGTTGATCCAATGGTCAAGTAAATTCGGATTTGACCGAAAGTTAGTGGACATGTGCAATTTAGATGGGTCATATGTTTGGTCCATTTGGATGGACCAAAGGTGGGCCCCACAAGCATGAGCTTACGAGATTTTATCCTAAGTTTGAGTTTAGGAGAGCCTTGCTCGTGTATGTATATATATATATATATATATATATATAGGGAGATGCTCATATGAGATATATCTCTCACCTTATATGAGAGATATGGGTGGGGGCCCTCATATTTAAGTTGTTGGCATTGGATATGGATGTGGATGTGAGGGCCCCCACCTTATCTCTCATAATAAGGTGAGGGCATCTCTCATAGGAGCATCTCCCATATATATATATATATATATATATGACCCATATAGGAGAATATTCATGTGCTTCCATTCCTCACCATAGAGTGAGAGAAACTTACATAAGTGAAAATATTCATGTGCAAAAGAGGAAAAATCATATATGGTCATATGTAGAAAATGAATGTTCATGTGCAAAGAGGGAAAGTCATATAAGTGTCCCTCACCCTATGGTGAGTTATGGATGCACATTAATGTCCCCCATATATATATATAGGGTAATATTTAAGTGAGGGATTTCCTCACTTGAATATTTCCCTATATATATATTCAAGTGAGGGATTCTCTCACCATGTGTGGTGAAGGACTCCCATTTTTGGGAAGTTTCAAGTACAAAAAATGCTTTTATACTTTTTGGAGAGATCCCCTTTTGTACTTGAAACTTTCCAAAAAGGAGAGTCCCTCACCACACATGGTGATGAAATCCCTCACTTGAACACACACATACACACACACACACACCAACTAAGGGGAACTGGACCCCATCAAGAGCTTGGGTGAGGTGAAGAGAAGAGCCCTTAGGCGGGCGAGCGAAGGTGACATGCCTAGGGTATATCCTTGGGTGCCAAGTGAGAACTGATGCATCTTACCATTGGAGTAGATGTTACTCTCACAGTTAGTTCACATTCCAACTTTGCCTAGTTTTTATAAAAGTATATATATTAAGCCTATTATGGTTGCTCGATGTAAGTCGTCGGACATTGGCTGGGCTTAAAAGGCCTAAAAACGAATTTGAAATTATAAAAGGAGAAAGGAAAAGATAAAAACAGAAAATCAATTTCACTAGCTGTGTTTTTATTTTTTTTTCAAATTCACAACATACTTAATTTAAGAAGTCAAAAGATTTGACCATGACATGCTTCAGACCACAATAGTAAGATCCACCAAGATAAAACATATAGGTTCTTTAATTTGGAAAAGGGATTCAAGCATACCAGTCAAGTCATTCTTCATATAGATTAATTATATTTGAATGACACATCTCAGATTGCAAATTGTAAGATTTTGGTGGCAATCATCAAGACTATTCATGCTTGTGTGAACCATTAACCACCCCCACAATGGGAAAAGAAAATAGTAAATTCTTTAATATTATTGGTTTAAGCACCAAGAAATAATATAGAATGTCCAAGAACGGCAACTGTCAGCTCAGTGTTTTCTCCAAGTAATTTGGAATTCAAAATGGTTAATGATAATATTAACCAGTGTGACATTGTTCTCAACTCTAGTTAACATAGGAAAATAAGACAAAGGATATCATAGAAGCAGCTTATCTTGAATTCAATGTTCATGGTCTAGTTAAAAAGATTTGGTGGACCAATTACCAATATATATCTATGACACTGGGATACTTGTACAAGGTCAACGTATCTCTAATGGACCGATATGATACATGTATTGGTACCTGATACTGCACCGATATTTTTAAGGAACAAGTTTACCATATTCTACTTATAAAGTCCATTATTTCATGTAGTTCTTTTAATATTTTTACTTCTTAATTTTAAAAATGCTAGATATGGATAAAAACAACGATAATTTCATTAATTCAAAAATGTTTTAAAGAAAAAAAAAATTAAGACACTCTTATCCGTATCCGTATCTTATCCTACATTTTCAAAAATGAGGAGTCGTATCCCTGATTCCCCTAATTCCCTGATTCATGTATAGTGTTTGTATCTACATCTGTATCCATATCAATTTCTGTATCTGGGCGTCATAGACCAGAATAAACTAGACAAAACTTTGACAAAATAGAAATGACCAAACATGAAACAAGACAGTGGAAAAAAAAATTGGATTATTACCTTGGAACGACCATCTGATCCAAGGGCATGGGAATATTTGATGTCACTCAAACTAGCAGATATCAAGTCATGGATAGTTCTATAAGATTCATCGCCAGTAGTGATGCCCGCATTGACGGAAGATGAAAGGCTGGCAGTGGGAAGTAAATAACGCTGCAAAGTTTCAATTTTCAAATGCTTAACTATGAAATTAGCCAAAAATGGAAGAATCAAAGGCAAGATGAGAACCCTCTTAATCTACCATAAAACAAAAAAACAAACAATCAAACAGATGAATATTGATAGGACTCATGTATACCTTGGTGAAGATAACTGTTACAAATGAAATACCAATCAGGAATCCAAAGAATACTCCCAAAATAGTGGAAAAATTAACTTTTGTTCTGACATTTGATTTTTTCATAACACTGCTGCAAACAAACATGAAAACAAATAAAACTTCCACACTTAGGGACTCTCATCATTAGAAAGAATGAGTTAGACAGAGAAAATCAATCAATGAGTGCATGACAGAAAACAAGTAAAAGCAATTCCAGAAAATATGTTAAGCAAAAAGAGTACAAAAGTTAGAAGACCATTTGCCATAGCTAATGATAGAACATAAGCTTGCAACTCATAAACCTGTGGTGAATGCTCCCCATGCTGTTGTAGCCTCTCAAAGAAGTTGCATCAGAACGTTGAACAAGTGATAGAATGATGTGTCAGGCACAAGAGAGGTTTTGATGCAATAGCAGAATACTCAAATGGTGATACTGATCTTCCCAAGCTATAGCATAAATCTTCCTGGAAATGCAAGCTTGTCCTAAAGAAGAAAATCCATGGTGATGGAGATTTGTTTTTGGGTTTTGGAGGACGAGGACAAAGACGAAGAATAATATTCTCACCATGAAAAGAGATTTGACTAAATTTCCACCTACCATTAATTGGAGGAAATCTGTATGATTTGATGAGGATCCTCTTCTTCATCTGGAAACTAATTAATCTCTTACTGAAACCCTCTAGATTTAGTTCCAAAGCACCAAAAATAGACTCTCTCTCTCTCTCTCTCTCTCTCTCTCTCTCTCTCTGGTGATAAAAACACTCGGGTTATTGTTACACGAAAAGCTAGCTCAGTATTTCTATATTTGGCGGGAAAAGATTTGGAAAAGATCCTGTTGTATGGTTATATGTTTTGGCTTTTGTTCCCTTGCAAAGGTTATAGTTTTTATTGTGCAAATTTAAAAATGATCCCCTTTCTCCATTTGTATTAGAATACATGGGACTCATAACATAAAAGGTAGATTTTGAAAAATGAGCATCAAATAATCATTCCTTTTTTAGGATGATAGAATTGAAAGAAAAAAGAAAATGAATACCCCGCCATCACCTCTAGTAATTCATTTTCTATCTTCTTTTGATTTTATTTGTATAAAAGAAAAGGTTATTTGAAGCTAATTGTTTTAAAATTTACTTTTGCTCCTCTTTTTTTTTTTTTTTACCACTTATGATATGATTTCTGTGTGTTTAATTCATGTCTTCTAATGCCACAAACGGGACTTAAGATTTGAGCTAATCCCCACGAATGGTCTTATGAATTGCTAATATGGAGAATTTTATCCTAAGAGAAGACAACATACATGTATAATCCAGCTATGTAGCTCGCATTTGATCAGTGCAGCTCCATTCACACTATTATGCACTTGTGGTGTGGCTTTATGATCGGTTCTATGCTCATCAAACCTTTACTTGTTGAATTTAATCACCTAAAAAAATTGATTAAAAGGTCATTAAACTTTAAAAAAGGTCGAATCAAAAGCTAAGATACTATTTTACATGACTCTTGGTAGTAAAATACCTTTCTGTCTTGTTGGGTTATTGTCTTGTATTCCAAGTTAACTTGATTAGTTCATTGGTTTAGCCGAGGACCGGGTTCAGGGTCAATGGTGTTTTGGTATTTGTATTGGGATTTTTTTTGGAGGCTAAGAAAGACTTTCTTGGAAGCTAAAAAGACAGAGATTATATATATGATGTAATCTGTAACTCTAAACTCTCAAAGAGACTAAAAGAATTAGAAAGTCAGTGAGAGCTCTCTCTCCTCTATGTGTCGATGATGGCCAAACCACGTCGAACTAGGTAAGGAAAGTCGAGTTTCTTCTCTTCCGTGGACGTAGGCACAACCTTGCCGAACCATGTAAATATTGTTGTGTTCATGTGTGTGATTCCTTTATTGTTTGATTGTATTTATACTTACCGTGGTAAACCGTCGATTGCAGGTATCTTTCGTTGCCCCACTTTCCTCAACAAGTAGTATCAAATGCACAACACATCTATCATACCTCCAATAATAGGAATGCGCCCACAATATGAAATATGATCATAAGTGAATCTTTTATTTTACAATAGATTGAGCTTTTCTTTACCCTTTCTTTTCCCCTTGTCACCTATAACCAAAACTCTAATTTAATTGAAAGGACTTTTTGCGAGTAAGTTACTCCAAAACTCTCAATCAAAGGCAGAGTGAATAAAAACTAAGAAACAACTTAAGAGGGAGTCACATAGCTGAAGGGCAATTCAAAATGACTAAAATACCCTTATTTCTCTAGATGTAAAGAGAACCCTAAATGCCACTTGTCTCTCTATTGTTGGCCCTCTACTTTTTTCGACCAAACTCCGTCCCTCTATGTCGCTACCCATCTTTCTTCCTGCAACTAAAGCGGAGAGCTTCTCGCTTATTAGTTCCCTGGTTAGATTTTCTTTCCTTTATAATTCGTTTTTTCTGTTGCTTTTTTCTTCTTTCCTTCCTCATCCTCATTATTCATATTACTGGAGAGTTTCTTACTTTTTCCGTTCTCTTGCTAGAGAGTCTCTTATCACAAGTTTAATAGTGAGTTTTGAAAATCTAAATGTTGCATAAATAAGGTCAATACCCACAATTTCTTTTTATGAAAACCCATGGTGGGAGTATTGATTGATCCTTAGTTGTTGCATTTGCTTCGACTTTGTGACAAATCCTACTATGTGGATGTATATCAAAGACATAATCTCGATATCATGAAATCGACCCTAGAGTTCTTTCATTTTCTTCGATTCTATGATTATTAGAGGAAGTAAATGAAAAAATGAGTTCAATCTTTATCAAACCCTAGATAAGAAAAGGAGATAGAAGAAAAACGGAATTGCTAGTGGCTTTTGACACAAAAAGGAGATCACCATATCAATCAAAAGAATCTTGTGGGGAAAACCTCCGCTGAGCACTGGTGCTCACATTATCGTAAACTAAAACACCTAGATGGCCCACCTTATGATCCATCCAAATAAATGATAAAACAAGAACCCCCTTGATAGTCATCAATCCAAAGTCCAGGACCCATCCAAATAGACTGAGCTATTGGATCAGTTGTACTCTCTTTTGGATGGTGAAAACTTGTAAGGCCATTGATAAAGTGGTTAGGATGATAATCTGAGCCTCCGTCACTATACATAGGGCCGTGAAATGGGGGTCGAAAAGTCCCATCCTAGGTGAGGGCTCAAGTGGGCCCCATAAGGATCGGTGCTCATCATAAGGTTAACACCAATGCTCGGTGGAGGGGGGACCCAATCTTATGATATCACAACATGTGGACATTCTTTTTCCAAAAAATTATACTAGAAATCACGAATTTAGGGTTTTTTCATTGGATGTCTTTTATATGAAACTTCTTACAACTTGAATATTTCAGAAAGGAGTTGTTGACTTTAAGTTATTTTGCCAAAGATTTTTAATATGTATTATTATACTTTTCGTTTTGTTATACTCACTGCATTTTTAAAGTTTTCGTTTTGTTATAAATCTTATTTTGCTACAATTTAATATTTTGTTGTAAATTCTGCACTAAGGGCAGTTTGTGCAATTTCCATGAAAATGAAAGAGAACGACAGAGCATTTTTCTATAAAAACATTTTTCCATCATTTATTGGAAAAGCATTAAAAAAAAACAAATTGATTTTTTTTTTTTCGTATATCCAGATAAAAGCCTTTTCTTAGGTAGGACTTGGGAGGGAGAGTTTTGGAAATAAGGAGCATCCTATGAATTATGAAAAGACCAAAGTTCTCATACTTTTATTTTTGCATATTCTACATAAAGGTGCCCTAAAAGATACTCTCTTTTTGTTTTTTTTATGTTGGTTGAGCCTCTCCAGTCTCCGCTGCTAATGTGCTAGCTCATCTGGTCAACTTCCTAATAAGCTAGTTGGGCCACCTGATGATCTATCTGAGTGGACCACAAAACAGGGTCCCCCAAAAGTCACTAGTCCTAGGGTTTGGTATCCATCCAAATGAACTTATAAACCGTTGGATCGATTATACACTCATGTTGGAAGGTGAAAATGTGTCGGTCGTTGATCAAGGGTTAGAATCATCATCTGAGCTTCCGTCACCATACATCAGTAGGTGAGGGAGAGATCTTTTGATTCCCCTCCCAGGTGGGCCCCACACACAGAAACTGCCTGTGAGCGCGAGAGGCTGCCCCTTCTATGTTATACTTATGCCCCTTCAATTTCTTATTTTCTAATGGCTTTAACTTTGATTTCCATCAACTTCTTTGATTTTATTTATGAAGTCTTCTATATGGACATTGTTATAGTTATATTCTTCACCATAAGTAGCATTTTAAGGGACCTGAGTTCATCGCATGCCATTCTATTATACTCTCACATCATATTCAAATTTCCAACCTGATCAATGCTTTGATGTTAATGAAAAACCCATTATGTTAGGTTTTCAACTTTATTAGTACAGTTGCCAATTGATCATATTCATGCCTAAGATGTGGTCACCTTATTTTAGGGCGTATAAACATACATGGAGGGAGTTTGGATTACCTATCATAGTTGTTATATCTTCACCGTGAGTGGATCAATAACAGTCCTCTACGTAATTCAAAAATTTAGGTGATTTATGTGATAGGTGATCCAGACTCATATGGAGGGCAAATGCATCATCATGCAGTTTGTTTATGGGTTGGGCCAAGATCAGTTCTGGCTTGATTTTTGGTTGGGCCCTTTAAGTTTTTCTTAATATGAGGCCTGGATCATGACTGCTGAGCCTATTCTCAGAGGGAGGAACAATTGATACTGATAGTTTAGTGGGCACCACCTCAATCAATGCCAAATTGCCAATTAGTGGGCACATAGGGAAAGAACTCATGATGATTGAAGTTTGGAAAAAAAAAAAGAGTAATGCTACTTGGACAAACTTTTTTGGCCAGAATTTGGCCAACCCATATGGTTTGCATTGAATATCACTATGATATTCAATGCAAACCATATGGGTTGGCCAAATTCTGGCCAAAAAAGTTTGTCCAAGTAGACTTTTTGAAAAAAAAAAGCCCCATGAGATGATGCTAACCCTTTATGTTTTGGGGGCTCCAAGATTAACCACCGTTAGGTTTTTTTTTAAAGGCATAAAATCAAGGGTTAGGATCATCTAAGAAGGCTGATTTTTTAAAGATATGGGTGTTCACCTTTTCTATTCCTCACCATGGATCATAGCATCCTAAAGATTCCCACCATCCACAGTAACTCGGAAAAATCCAAACCCTTTCTAATAATTAGAAAAATCCAAACCATTCAAAATAAACGAACCCCCCTCTAAACAGAAGAGAAGTGCACATCAGATTGATAACCTATAAAATCTGAATACAATATTACAAAAAGCTCAAGTGTTTTCTAACAATTAATCTGACGGTTCAAATACGGACTATAACAGTATTTATTTTGAACGGTTTGGATTTTCGTACCTAGGCTCCACTGAGGAGAATTTCTTCCTAGTGGAACCAATAGACTCAACAGTTGGGACCAGGTGGGCCATCCCACTTTTTAACGGTCTGGAATACGGATCATCATTTCTCCTGAAATACGCTACCAAGGAGAGAGATAGAGAGAGAGAGAGAGAGAGAGAGAGAGAGAGAGAGAGAGAGAGATAACCAAGTAAATGCCAGTGCATTCAACCAAGGAGGATTTTCAGGAGCAGAGAATGGCAACGTGTCACTCTCCCATTAGCTCACATTCATATGACAACAGAACGGCATTCTTCTCATCTCTCTCCTCTTTTGGACCCCAATTAATTACAAGAATAATGACAATTAACATCAAAACCAAAACAACAAGTAGAAGAAGAAGAAGAAGAAGAAAAACCAATGTGTTTCCCAATCTCTCTGTGTCTATTTCATTTCTCTCCTCCTCACATTAATAGAAATCTGATGCCAACACTTCTCTTCCAATCTCTTTATCCTTCTTCTTCAAACAAAACAATATATAGGGAAGGAACATATTGAGAGAGAGAATGGCATGCATGAAGAAGCTGGGATCCAAATCAGGATCATTCTCACGTGAAGGCCAAACCTGGTACGTATACGTATCCATATAATCATAAACTTCATTGGGTTCTCTTTGAGTTTTAGAAGAATCTCTTTCTCCATTTGATTGTATGTGAATTGCTGTTGGTGGGTCTGTGGAGAAATGGAAAAGTTTGGTATTTGTTAGTATTAATTCTCTGTACAAAAACATAGTTGTGTATCTTGTGATCTGTAACTAAATGTAATTTTTTTTTTTTAGAAAACTATACAGGGATGCAGAGTTATGTTTGGAGTCATGGGGTTCAATCTGGGATCACCAATGAAAATCTGTGTTCTGTGTGTGATAATGTATACATTACTTTATGAAGATAAGTGCTTGTGTTCTCATCATCATCATCATGTTTGTGTATTACTTTTCGTAAATTAGTTAAACTTATGCCCATAATGCATGCATATTTTGATGAAAAAAACATTTCTTAGATCTTCTTAAACAGAATGCAGGTATAGGTAATGGTTATTAGAGTTGGAATTAACTTAATTGCAGGGAAACCAAGTTCCGTGAATCCAAACGATGCTTTAGGGTTGTATGTTTGTATTATTTATTTAGGGTCACACATGGGACATAGTCATGTTTGTGTGAGCTAACAGAGGTTTTTACACTTATTTATTTCAATACTAGAAAACAGATTCAAGTCCTAATTTATTCTCTGTGGGTTTCTTTGAGAGTTTTAAGACTATATTTTTGTTAAAAGAAGAAGAAGTAGCATATGACACAGAAGAACAATGACAGGAAGCAGACAAGCACATTATCCAACAAGATGATGGTATGCAGCACCCTAAACTTGTGGCAATTTATAAGCCAACAAAACATTCATCTCTGTATGGACCTCACTTAACAAGAAATCACCAAGAGAGAGAATAAATGATAGATAGAGGTCTGGGGCCAATTGTTTAATCGCAATTATCATTAACATGAATCTCTAGAGTTGTTCATAATTCGATTTTGTTTAGTAATTGTATGTATTTTGATCCTGTTGGAGTACACACTGGTCAATTGTTTAATCGCAATTATCATGATTGTGAGTCTCTTAGATATCTTTATGATTCAAGTTTGTTTAGTACTTGAATGTGTCTTGATCCTTTTGGAGTACACACTTGGTTTCTGAACTCTGTATCACAAATTTTTTTTTTTCCCTCTTGAGTTCTCAGTCCAGTCGTTTAGGGCTGTACAAATAACAGAGCTACTTCCACAAAAATAACTCAATTATAAACCATATTTCACATCAGCATCTCTCTCTCTATATCTCCTTGATGTGTGATAAAAAGATGATTGAAGGTATCTAAGTTACTGGGCAACCATCTTTGCCTTGTCATTCCCTCTTAACAGAGGGGACTCACAAGTTGCAAGTGGATCAAATCTAAAGTGATAAGTCCAGTCATACATTTGGATCTATTAAGGGTTAATGGAAAGTGTCACTTCACAGATATGTCTGGATACGATTCCCATCCACAATTTCTTGATGGAACCATGGTTGAAGATTGGCAATAGTCTTGACCTGTGATCTTGTGGACAATGGAAGTGGAGTTACCTCCTCTAATAAAGTGATACTATTTTAAACTCATGCTTTCTGAAATCTGAACCAATAATGTCAACATAGTTCTCCTGAATACTGAAGCCCACCAAGGAGAGGGGGTAAGCCGTAGAGGACATGGATGAAAGTAGTAAGGATACATAAGAAGAAGTGCAACCTATCCAAGGATTTGGTTGGCTCGGGATAGATCAGAATGGAGAAATAGAATTCGTACACCCAACCTCAACATAGTTGGGATAAGGCTTTGATGATAAAAATGATAGAAAAAGAAATGTCAATGAGTACATAAATGAGTTTCTAAGTTTCATTATATTTTTAGATGAAATTTCAAACATTCACTTGAGTTAATAGATACCCACAAAAACTTGAATTTTTGTTAAAAGGATCATTCCATTGGACACCTTAATTCCCTGGTCCCTGTTTGGACTACTACTGTTGAACTGCTTACATCCATTAGTTTGCATTCATTTCAAATGTTGACTAAATCATAAGCACTAAGGATTTTCACTTAAACGTTTTAAGCGTCTAATAATTACTATAAATGATATAATGTTGGTTCTTTAACTCTTAATCAAAGCATTTCTTTCTTGCAGGGTTTGTGGAACAGGACTTCAAAGTGATGTAACTATTGAAGTTGGACAAATGTCCTTTCATCTCCACAAGGTAATATTCATTCTATCGAGTTTGAGGCTTATAGTGTTTTACTGACAATTTTTATTTGATTTTATTTTTCTACATACATTTATGCCCTTAATCAAAAGAAAAAACATACATTCATGCCAAAGTTAAAACCCCAAAATGGAAAAAGGCTAATAAGGTGGTGGTTTTTTTTCCCCCCAAAAGAGTAGTGTTTTTTTTTTTTT
This sequence comes from Cinnamomum chago, assembly GCA_038049695.1. NCBI lineage: Eukaryota > Viridiplantae > Streptophyta > Magnoliopsida > Laurales > Lauraceae > Cinnamomum > Cinnamomum chago. The sequence goes on from CP142454.1 coordinate 79,066,432, forward strand.
TTTTTTTTTTTTCAGTGCTAAAGTAAGATTCAGTTTTTCCTTTGTTTTTATCCATGATTCTGTGGCCCTACGGAGCCAAAATTCACATTTCATTTGAGGAGAAATCAGGAAATGACAACCCAAATCTTACATTAAATACCCAAATCTTACATTAAATATTAAATAAAATGGGACAAAGATGATGAACAGAGTAAAATACTATTCCAGATTTTCTTTTAAATATAATGAAGCAAAAAAGTTTGTTTTTTTTATTGATTTGTGCATGTAATCCTTTCACAGGGTATATACTAGTCTTCTCTGTATTGTTCCAATTATATCAGATGTCTCCAAAGAGAAGGATGACATTAATTCATAGGTTTTGTTAAATATGCTCCAAATTCTAAAGGAATGGCATTGTAAGAGAAGGATGTTAATATGAATTGTCTGTTTATGTCCCTTAGCTCTTATGCATATACTAGTATTTTTTTAATTCAATTCATGAACTTGATGTGACATACAATGCTACTCATGTGATGCATGAGACTGCAAAACCTTCAATGTGAAGGGTAGAACAAGGAGGAATGCGCATGCCTAACGGTTACAATAATCTTGCAGTTTCCATTGTTATCCAGGAGTGGGGTACTGGAAAAACTGATTGGAGATTTCTCCGGCGAGGAAGCAAGCAGCTGGGTTATTCAGCTTCATGAAATCCCTGGCGGTTCCAAAGCTTTTGAACTTGTAGCAAAATTCTGCTATGGAGTCAAACTAGAACTTACTGCTCTAAATGTGGTTGCTCTACGTTGTGCTGCTGATTATCTCCAAATGACAGAAGACTATGGAGAGGGGAATCTCATCGCACAGACAGAGGGTTTCCTTAATGAGGTATTCGGTAGCTGGAATGACTCAATAAAGGCTCTCATGACGTGTGAAGAGGTTCTTCCGCAAGCAGAAGAACTCCACATTGTCTCAAGATGCATCAACTCTTTGGCAATGAAAGCTTCTGCAGACCCTGCTTTGTTTGGTTGGCCTGTATCTGGCCGCAGCTCTAACAAAAGCCCCAATGACAGTGTTCTATGGAATGGAATAGGATCAGGAAGTAACCAGAGAACTGCTAGTGAAGATTGGTGGTATGATGATGTGTCTCTCCTCAGCTTAAATCTATATAAAAGGTTGATTTTATCTGTTGATTCAAGAGGTATGAAACCAGAAAGTATTGCAGGATCTTTAATGTTCTATGCAAGGCGGCATCTTCCAGGACTGATTCGACACTCAAGCTTTCGAGATATTGCTTTTCGTGGTGCACCTGGTACTTCTGTTTCAGCACCTTCAGAGAGTGACCAAAGAATTCTCCTTGAAGAGATTGTCAATATGTTGCCACTTGAGAAAGGTGTCACATTGACCAAGTTCCTTCTTGGATTATTACGCACTGCAATGATTTTACATGCGAGCCCATCGTGTAGAGAGAATTTGGAGACTAGAATAGGTGCTCAGTTAGACCAAGCAGATTTGGAAGATCTTCTAATACCAAATATGGGTTACACAGTGGAGACCCTTTATGATATTGACTGTGTTCAACGAATCCTCGATCACTTCATGTTGGACCAATCTGCAGCTGATACTTCTCCTTACATAGTTGAGGAGGGGCAATTGATTGGCTCCCCTTCACTCACACCAATGACTATGGTAGCGAAGCTTGTTGATGGTTACCTTGCAGAAGTTGCACCAGATGTTAACTTGAAGTTCCCCAAGTTCCAGTCTCTAGCAGCTGCAATTCCTGATTATGCAAGATCACTGGATGATGGCATCTATCGTGCTATCGACATATACTTGAAGGTAAAAGAATTTATGTTACACTATTTGAATATCATTAAATATTCCATGTGTAACATTTCATCCATGAATGTTTCTCAACTTTTTGCAAATTCATGTACACAATCATATACGTCTATTTACAAGTACGTGGAGAGGGGTTACAAAAACTCATACCATATGGTACATGATTCATTTATTCATATTCATAGACACTATATCTGCAGACTCAATTTAGCCTTTTTTTTTTACTCCTATTTGGATATAGTCAAGGGATTTGTTCTTCCTTTATTTTATTCTATTTTTTAGACACATTAAGGGCCCTATATTAGATGGTAATACATTTTCAGTTACGCTACATCCAACCCCAGATTGATTTGATAAGGCTTTAAGATGAATTTACATGTATAGTTGCTTGCATTTTTGGGATATAAAACTATGCATGTCTATATATGTCCATGTGATTCCATTGTCATTAATGTCGAACAATCCCTGATATGTCTTGACATGCAAAAAATATAAAAAAACTCTATTATTGTAGATCCCTTCATCAATGTTTTAACGTGTGCATATATTCATGCATGTACAACGGATACTCATGCAGATGAATATATACACGCCAAAATCCACAGTTCTATGTATGACATACTAGATGAATATGCCCATGACAGTTTTGTTCTTACCTTAATGTAATCATTATCTGATTTTTAGGCACACCCATGGCTCACAGACTCTGAGAGGGAGCAGCTCTGCAGGCTCATGAACTGCCAGAAGCTGTCATTAGAGGCTTGCACCCATGCAGCACAGAACGAGAGGCTTCCCCTCAGAGTAGTAGTCCAAGTTCTCTTCTTCGAACAGCTGCGCTTAAGGACATCGATTGCTGGTTGGTTCTTTGTCTCTGATAACCTCGAGAACGCTCATGCACCAAATGAGAACCTTGCACTCTCCAGGAACGATGAGTCTAACGAAGCAGGAGCCATGTATGATTCAAAGGAAAACCAAGTCTTCGGCTTTAACGACATGAAACTGCGGGTCTCAGAGCTCGAGCAGGAGTGCTCCAACATGAGGCAAGAAATTGATAAGCTGGGTAAACCAAAGAGTTACTGGAACTTCTTCTCTAAAAGGTTTGGGATTAAGCAAAAATCACAGCCAGGCAATTCCAAAACAGCAACTGCGGGTGGCCAGAATCACAAAAAGACCAAGTTAGATGATTGAACTTGTTTCAGATTAGGATGTTTTTCATCTGTCATGGTATAACATACACATTGTGCCCGCATGTGAATCACTGTATGTGTGCATGATTCTACTTCCATTCTCAGAAAATGTTGAACTGATTAGTTCCTTTTGTTGTTTATGGGTTAGTGGATGACTTTGATCAATGTAATTATGCTTAGAAATTACATTGTAACTTGATTCGTTTGCAGCTGAGATCGACTGGTTGCCACCTTTTGTAGTAAATGATAGTTACCTCTATCTTGAATAGCATGCCTTCTTGTCTTTAATTGGAGATGGGTAAGGGAATCAATGACCATTTTTACATTTTACTACTTCTTGTGTATGGGTGACTTCCGCCTATTAGTTTATCCCAATTACCATCAACTGTCAGGACCCTTTGATATACCAACAGCTCAAGCTTTTGGTGTTTCTGTTTACTAACTTTGTCGTGTGTTTGAATCCCCTGGTGACATGTTTCTGTCCATGTATGGTTGTTTGGCGTATTTCCGTCTACATGAGGAAGGCTATGAGGACCCTTTTGGCATACATTGTTTTATCATGCACTATTACTAACAACAAATTCAATGTTGATATTCTTAACCTGTATTTTCCTTTGGATTAGATGATTTCAAAGTGTGGAATAAGATGTTCTCTGCACATGCACACATTATCTCTTCCCAAAGTATTGAAGGTTGACAGAAGCTGGGACGCGGCAAATCATATTTGCTGTGCAACAAAATAGTGCAAGTGCGGAAGTTGAGCACAGTGGTAATGATGGTATACAAATAAAATCCTAATCTTGTGATTTGGAAATGAAAATTGTGGTTCCAGAGTTGGATGTGAAAAATCCAATTGAGGAAGCAAATGAGCAATATGAAAATGTTGATGTCCGAATGCATCAGTTAACATCCACTAATTACAAGCCGTAAGTGAAAAGACATCCCAGCTTTTAATACAGTGGACCCCCTCTGCATCAACGGGAGAGATGAGCTTTCACACACAGCACTTTTTGCAGACGCCCACCGGAGAAAATCTAGCTAGTTTTTAAACAAAATATCAAACACCAATGCCATTAGAGTACTGCTCTCGAACCATTGGATAACAAAGACAACTACCAACTCAGTCCATGCATGAACCAAGAATCATACCATAGACAACCCGCGTTACCTGTATATACAGTTTTGTTCTTCACCACGACCAATTACAAGTAAAATGAGTTAAAATGCAGTCAGACTAATAGATACAGCAAGCAACTCATTCTAGTATGATTGAAGGTTCATGTGTTTGGATAACTTGCATTACTTGTAAATCGCTTTATTGTTATTTGCCATGACCAATAACAGGTAAAAAAGAAATGGATGTAATGAAATCAGATTTAAAGGGAAACAAAGTCCTGGGAAATTAAGTTCGAAGTAACCTAAGCAGCGCTGGCGCCCCAGGTTATTTGCACAACTATGCAAGTGGACAGAGTTAAGATACTGATTGTACATCAGGTGGCCATAACATGACTGCTTCAAGCTTGCATATCATACAGACTGGATGGATGCAATCAAGTGCAAAAAATGAGTGCCCCACTGAAGAGGAAAAGCTTCATTCTCAAACCACACAACTCCGTCTAGTGTGACTTAGAAGCATGACCGCAGGCATTGAAGTCTTTCAGGCTAACTTCTACAGCATCCAAAGCACAACTAATGAGTCACTAAGATTAACCCACTAGACCTGTCTTTTTTATTAAAAAAGGGAGAAAGTTTCTTCCCTGTTATATATTAAACAAAATTAAATTTTAGTTCCTTTCGTTCGACAAAGGCAACATAGCTTCATCCTCCCTGAGAATGAAACTTCATGCAGCAATCTAATAACACTAAGACAGAATCCAAGCTTCACAGGAGCCTTTTGAACGCCCTATATTCTTAACAATCTGTCTGCATGCCAACATGTATCAACTATCAACCCTCTGAAGTAGAACACTTATTGACTAAGCATAAAAAAATAAGAAAGAACAAGAACTCATTTCTAGTTCACAAAACAGGGTGATGTGAAGACTAGTTTCTGATTCCATTCAATGAAATAATGAAAGAATAATCAAAGTTTTATTTTAATAGATGGTATACATCAAAGAATCAAAATCTCTATATCTCACCAAAAAACAAGAGAATCCACGAGCTGAAGTGGCAGAAACAGCAGCGGCAGGCCTGATAGTTTTTCCTCAAAAGATGACAAGAAGATTGCCCAATGGATACAGTACAGAGATGGGTATGCTACACATTTTTCATTTCACTGCTAGGCCTTATAAAAATGTGGCTTGGAAGAGGAAAGAGGGATACCCAAAAGCTAGCTAAAGCAAGCGGTCTTAAGTACATAGCCACATTTTTGTTTCTGCTTACCTTCAGCAACAAGAATTCTTAAATATGATTCTCCTCCTAAAGCTCATCTATGCCCCCCATATGGTTGATGAGGAGGATAACCACCCATCCCCATCATGGGGTTGTACCCACCGCCTTGCATGCCAGGACCAGGCGGCAAACCTGGGGCAGGCAGCATTTGTGTTCCCTGGCCCATACCATTGTTCATCCCCATGTGCATCCCCATCCCCATGTTCATCCCCATTGTTTGATTCATTCCTCCTCTGTAACCCCCCACTCCCATGCCAGAAACATTTCCCATTCCCATTCCCATACGTATGCCACCACCCATGCCCATGCCCATGCCCATTCCCATGCTAGAGCCCAACATGGGATTTGGAGAGGGCATAAGATGAGTTGCACCAGCACGGCCAAACCCAGAACCAGCTCCCATAGCTTTACCCATAGTGATGGTAGATGTAACAGGAGCTGCAGGAGTTTTCTCTTTTCTCTTCTCCTTCCTGTTAATGGAATCAAAGTCAACTCCAATATCCGCCAAGGGATTTGTTTTAGCTGCAAATGAAGAAAGTCATTTAGGAAGTGATCATATCAACGATAAAAGTAGCATCCGATCAAAACTAGTTGTCGTTGATAAAATTGATGCAATGGGCAAAGAGGAAAGATTCAAAGTTCAAAAAACAAAAAACCCACAAAACTTGGCGTGATTGGTTGCAAGCATTTTGAGAATTCATGTCTAGGTTCTCCAAATGTTGTCGTCCAAGTGAGATTCTAAATGCTCAAACCTCATCCAACATTCAGAATGCTGAAATTTTGAGAATTCAAAAGGCTAAAAGTGGATTTTCAGGTGGGATGGTAATCAGAATTCTAGTATCAAACAAGTATCAAGCAGAACATTTGCAAATATCAAACTAAATTATGTGGCATGGTTCAAAATATCGGCCATCATAACATATCAATTATCAACTGATACATTATTTGTATTGGTTGTCGATCGGTGATGCTCAGTGCAGGTATAGCAGCTGGACCATGAAATCATATGTTGGTTGATACATTTCCATTACACAACAGTATAATGCTGCTATGGACTGACATGGCCAACATGAAAGTTAACATTTTCACAGTTTTCACCTGAAAGATTTCTTTTCTTTTATTTTCTTAAATGAGCTGTGAGGGTGCTTCTTTAATGTGTTTTAAGTTCAAGATCAAGCATTTAAACATGATTACAGGTTCCAATTGTTGGGATCTCTGCATTTTTATTATACTCTTATATCCATACTTTTTTTTGTTACTTTTGCTCTTTTTAGGCCTTTTTTTCAACTTTATTTTCCTATGGTATCCAAGTAGTTTAAACTTTAGATCTCCAATTTCTAGTATGGGTTCATTCTTCACTAACAACTCTATATTTCCTATTCCTTAGCTCCATATATCGTTTATTTTCTTGCTTCGTTCGATTCAACTTTTGTGCTTTATACTCAAAAGATGATTTCATACTTCAGTATCCATTTGGTATGAGTTCATTTCTTAGTTCATGAAAAAAAAAATGAAATAACACATGAATTATGGCCGTTGTAAGTTTTGTTTCTTTAACTTTTAGCTGATAGTGTATAGAATTGCAAAACCTCAAAAGGACTTAAAATTGTTTAGGATCAAGCAATGAATATACATGACCTGGATAGCCTGTAGCCCAATACAGACCCATGTAAACCATGCCCTGATGGTATTTTAATGTTTTTTAAATTTTCTGGGTTTTCTGAAAAAAATCACCTTTTTTCAGGAAAAAATATATTCCTATGTGGATCAATATGGATGGTAAACCATTAATATATATATATATATATTCCTTTTTAGGCTAGCAGATATGCCACCTAATTACTGATGCCTCTGTTCTAATCATAAACATTCTATATTTCCAATATTTTTCAACATTAAAATTTTTAAAAGAATGTAAGTATCATCAGGTAAATGGAAATACTTAAACTACTGATAAAAAAAATGTTAATACTTACACTAAGGCAGGGAATATTTTGAAAAACAAAATAATACTTGTACAAAAATAAATAAATTTACTAGCAAGTTTATCAAAGCCTTGTCGTTTCTGCATTCCGATCTATCCCAAGCTAAATCCTCAGATAGGTTGAACTTTTTCATATCTATCCTTACCACTTTCATCTATGTCCTCTTTGCCTAAGCACATAACTAACTATATATGTCATAAATTTCAAAAAGTACATAGTTTTCGTGTTTCAGCACTGGCACGGTAGCTAGTAAATTCAGAAGAAATAAAATAAACCTTGGCCATGGAGAGGATATTCAGTAAATAAATAAAGAAAAAACAGTAAGCACTTACGTCCAGAGATATTCAAATCAACTAGACCTCGGCTCAGCGTGTCAGCCCAAACTGCTGACTTAGGCTCAAACTTGTTCTTTGATGGCTCATCTTTGACATTTGGTGAAGTTGAAACAGTAAGAGGTGCCTGAGAAACTATTGGACCTGTGGGTCCTGATTGTGGCAGGATGTTTCCAAGACCATCACTTCTTGACTGCTGTGCACTGGGCTGCGCTGAGTGCAAAAGCTCTTGGTTTGTAGAAGGAAGTTGAACACTGTTTACCCTGGGAGTAGAAGTAATACATTGAAACATGTCCCCAAAATCAAATGCAGGGCCTGTTTCTACATTTGCAGTAGTCGATTGAAGAGTCTCTGAGCCTACACTTGTTGCAGGAGGTTGCAAGGAAGTTCCAGATCCAAAGTTGTGGGGTTGAGCTGTAAGTTTGTCTTCAGAAGGAACAGCTCTGAAAGAAGAATGCATCAGTGGTGTTGCAGGATGCTGACTATTGGTGGGTTGATCTGTGAAATTGTCTTCAGAATGAACAGCACAGAAAGGAGAATCCGTTGGTGTCCTCGGTGGATGTTGAATATTGGTGGGTTTAGCTAAAACATTATTATGAGAAGGGACAGCACTGAAAGAAGAATGCTTTGGTGTTGTGGGAGGATGTTGAATGTTGGATAGTTGAGCTGCGGAATTGTCTTCAGAAGGAACAACACCAAAAGGAGAATTTGTTGGTGGTGTCGGAGGTTGAATATTAGAGACACCAGGAGGACCAGAACTAATACCACTGAGTGTGTTTCCAAAGTTGTATGCAGGGGCTGTTTCCCAATATGCAGTAGATGATTGGAGAGGCTGCAAGCTTACACTCCGAAGAGGCTGTAAGGAAGTTGTGGGAGCAAAATTCTGGGTCCGAGAAATGAAATTTCCTTGAAAAGGAGTAGCCTCAAAAGGAGAATCCCCAAATGGATTTTCACTAGTCTGCATCAAGAGAGTTAAAGAATGATACATCACAAAAGAAATTGTGCACAAAACATGACACATGAGGAATCATGAGGAATCCCTACTTCACTCATGTAGAACCCATGATTTTGTTGTTCAGACCATTACTGAGGAGATCCCACCACCAATGATGTCCCAAAATTGTCCAAAATTAGATCTCTATTTCTTCAATGCATATGCATGGACAGTTCAGAATAACAAAAAAAAAAAAGCCAAGAATGGTGGCTTGGATCTTCCAGATCTCCCAATCAAGAGAATTGGGACATTATTAACAATGATGCCCATGCATGCCCAAGCCCCATCAATAGTCTGGATCAATAAATTATTGCTGCAGCATGAAGTGCACAGTAAATTGTTCATGTCCTGGACAGATGGACCTTATTTCTCCAAAGCTAATACATGTATGTGTTTATCCATTCTTCAGAAAAAAGAATACATTTTTTGCATGTGATCAATATGTACAAACACCTTCAAAGCCCTTATCTTGTACGGCAATTTAATAATCTCCAACCATGCAAAAACAGGAATTGACATATCTAAATGCAGTTTGCATTGTCTATTGGTACATGGTCAGCAAACCTCCCAGTTGCAAGCATGTTTAAAAATTCGGCAAAGCTAAGTCAACTGGAACTTGGCAGTGGCACCTATCCTATAAAGTCAAGTCGTCGTCATCATCATTGAAGGTCGGCTACATGAATCAATCATACCTGGTTTAGAATAGCGGGTGCTGATGAGGGTACAGGAGTGGGCCCAAAATCATAATTTGCGGGATCAGCAGCAGTTGAAACCGCCGGCATGAGAGCAAATGAATTTGAAGAAAATGAATCTGAGAAGGCAGCTAAGAGGTCCAAATCAGCAGCACTGGCAGTGCATGGAGCAACTGATCAAGGAAAAGACACAACCCATTAGTTTTCCCCTATGGCTTCCTTAGGCAGGTGGCATCAACATATATGCATTTACCTAAATCTGTGAAATAAGGGAATACAATAATAGAAAACAGATTCAATTCAGATAAAAAGTTGGTAACAGTAATTTTAAATGATCAGACAAAGGTATTCCTTCAAATTCCAAAACTAATCCCCCATATATTTAGTAGCTCCCAACCAGAGAGGCCCATCTAAACTAGCCCATGTTCGGACAGAGGTTTACTTCATGCCTCTATTTCTCTATATGTCTGAATCGGATAGAGGTTTGAACAATTAGAGCGTCTGTCACAAAATTCTAGACTGTCCGTTTTAGACATTTAGAGACAAATCCTCTAAACTCCAGATGCTTCAAAAGTGGGCAGATGAGAAATAGATACCAAACGCGTTTTTTTTATTCTAACTTTTTTTTTTTTATTGCTCTTTTTTTAGTGGCTCTATTTTAGATGGATCTATAAAAAAAAAGAGTACAGATACCAAACAAGCCCAGTTTGGGATTTTATCCTAGTGCACCCTCAAGGATAGAAGAGCACAAGAGTTTCTGTTAAACTCAGACTAAGAGGAATCCCACAATGGTTGCCAAATGCTCAGGTTCTTACCCGAAGAGAATTTTGTGGAACCAAACAAATTATGCTCTTCAGCTGGAGGAGAAAGGAATAATAGTAGGAACGTTAAATAAAAATCAACAAATGCTGTGTATGAGTATGTATCTATGGGAAATCCTGAAGTGAGCACGGAGCACTATATCTGGAAGCACCCTCCGGTTCTTTTAATACGTGGGCCCCCTAAGACCAAAACATACTCCCCCCTCCCCCGTCCCCACTCTACCCTCTCCATTTGTTACTCACCGTTAAATTTGAATTTCTAAAATATGAGCTTCTAATAAAGACAGTTAAATTTGACAGCCATGGATGAAGGTGTTAGGATGATCTAACATAATTAACATTTCACACATGTAGGTCTCACCTAGACCTTTTTCACAAATGTAGGTCTCACACATGTTCAGATAATCAAGTTGGCGGGCCCCACAAGGGGGTGCGCATGTGAGGAGGCACTCTATCCGTGTATATATATGGTTCGTGCTTTTTTGCGGAGGGTACATGCGGATGGCCTTATGGGGCCCCACGAATCGTAAGAAAGGTGGGGGATTGGAAGATTTAGAGGTAACCCACCCATGTTTGAAATTTCAAGCGTATTAGATAATCCTAATACTTGGTCCATGACCATCAAGTTGAACTGTTTTAGAAGGCGTCAATTCTTTTGATTTCAATCAAACAATCAGTCCAATTCGGATGGGTGTCAAAAACCTTGGGCCAATGACATAATCATAGGGAGCCCCAGGCGGGCCCCATATAGGATGTTTCATTGCTGACCTGTCCACAGGAAAGCAATTATATATATGGGTTGTGCTCACCTATAGATGTATCTCAAGGACCCTCCATGCGGACTCCCTTGTGGGGCCCAATAATGATGTGGGAGGTGGGGGGTTGAAAGACATTCCGGACCTACATGTGTGTAAAATTTCAACTTTATTAGATCATCATAACCCCTTGATCCATTGCATCAATTTTAACCGTTTTTAGAAGGCTTCAGTTTTTAGGATTTCAACCCATTGGTAAGTAACAGGTGGAAGTGTCAGATTTGAACTTATTCCAATTCTGGTGAGAGTTTTTATTCCTTATATATAAATATATATATATATATATATATATGTGTGTGTGTGTGTTAGTAGTGTGAGAGATGCTCCTATGTGAGATATCTCTCATCTTATATGAGAGATAAGGGTGGGGGCCCTCACATTTAAGTTGTTGGCATTGGATATGGATGTGAGGGCCCCCACCTTATCTTTCATAGTAATGTGAGAGATGCTCTCATAGGAGCATCTCCATATATATATATATATATATATATTATATAGGGAGGTGCTCTCGTGAGAAACACTCTCACCTTACTATGAGAGATAGAGGTGGGGGGCCTCACATTTAAGTTGTTGACATTGGATATGGATTTGAGGGCCCCCACATTATCTCTCATAGTATGGTGAAAGTGTCTCTCACAACAGCACCTCCCATATAAATATATATATAGGGAAATGTTCAAGTACATCCATCCCTCACCATAGGGTGAGGGATGCTTCCATAAATGGGGGATTTCAAGTACATAGGGTGAAGTACAAAGGGGGGATTCATGTGCAAAAAAGGGAAATGGATGCACTTGAACATTCCTCATATATATATATGAGAAATCTTCAAGTGATGGATTCCCTCACCATGTGTGGTGAGGGACTCCCCCTTTTTGGGGAGGTTTCAAGTACAAAAAGGCTTTTGTACTTGAAGGGAGTACACCCTTTTGTACTTGAAACCTCTCCAAAAAGGGAATCCCTCACCACACATGGTGAGGGAATCCCTCACTTGAATACCTATATATATATAGAGAGAGAGAGACAGAGCAAGGCTCTCCTAAGCTTAGGCTTAGGAGAAAATTTCGTAAGCTCATGCTTGTGGGGGCCACCTTTGGTCCATCCAAATGAACCAAATACGTGACCCCCCTAAATTGCACATGTCCGCCAACTTTCGGTCAAATCCGAATTTACTAGACCGTTGGATCGACTATGTATCGATCCAAATGGATTGTTGACTATTAAACTTTTGGGCTCATATGGAGATGATAGAAATCACGATTGGGGCTGATTTTTTGTAGAGAGGAGGATCCCAAGGAGTCCTTGAAATCCCCCATCTCCATCCCCATGCGGGTCCCCAAGTGGGCTCCACCACACACTTGAGCTTACCTTATCCTAAGCTTGAACTTAGGAGAGCTGGATATATATATATATATATGTGTGTGTATGTGTGTGTGTGTGTGGTGGGGGTGTGGAGGTGTTTAGCGAGCGTGATGAGGTTGGACAAATCATAGGGGGTCCCAATAGGCATGCATGAAACAAGAGTGGAAACAATCAGAGGAAAGGAAGACTGACAGATGATTCAGCAATTGAGAATTCAAAACATTGAACGGCCTTTCAACTGACAAGAGTCACTTAGATTTATCATCAATGGCTTGCTTTGGAAGATCAAGCTCAACTAAAGTGAGAAGAAAATGTATAGTGATATCCTAACAGTTGTCATCTTCTTTCTTGACCGACAATAAAAACAAATGCAACAAGTATGCCCCATACATGCATGCAGAGAATCTTGCAATATCATGCCACCTCCCTCTCCCGGAACTCCACACAAGAATATGGCTCATTTTAGTATTGAAATATTGCACATATTCCAATATGGTATAATACCAGAGGCCCTTACTACAATCATACGTATAGATTATAGACAGAAAAGGTGTAGCACAAAAATATACTCCAGATTATCTAATAGCCAAGGGGCAGATTCCTTACCAGATGTAGAAGCAAGTGGAACAAATCCATTAAATGCATTGGCTTCTTTGTTGGGGGGAGATGCAGCAACGTCGCCCGTAATTGTTGTCTGACCTTCACTTGTTTTTTCAGATGGAGAGAGTGCTTTAGGTGATGGTGTGGCTGCTACAGGCCCTCCATCCCTTTCACTGAAAGGAAAGTAAGAAACAAATGAACATGATCCAAAGAATGATATATACCATAGGTCAAAACCCATACCTTTCCTCCTGAGGATGGCTTCGAGCATCACTTAGTGCTTCTTCATAACTGGGAGGTGCACCACTGTTCTGCTCCGAATGCTCTCTCTCAAGTTGCCTGGTTAAAATTTTAAAAAACAAAAAAAAAAAAAAAAAAGGAAAAAACTGTAAGGTTATAGGTAATTTGATGCCTCAGCTTAAGGTCCAAGTGATGGAGAACTGATATCCAGGAAAACAGTTCCCAAGAGAAAAGAGATTCCAAAATTCTTAATAGTTCCCCTATCATCAAGACAAGATAGTGGCCAGTGGTCGGCAGCTGTACCACCACTTCTACACAAAAAGGCTATTAGAAAACCGGTCTTTAAAAAGTGGAAATTTTTTCTTTCAAACACATTAAATCAGGACACAGAATTTGCAATATCTGATAGAAGCGACCATTAAGAATTTGGGCTCTTTGATTGAGAAAAAGAGGAATTGACACTTCATGGAACACAAGTTGAAGAGTATCCAAGATATTTTTCCACTGCATCAAATGGAAAGAGTAAGGATCATCTGGATCTACAGAACTCAAGCTTCTGGATTTAGTTGCTTGGACCATCAGATTTCAATGGTACAGAGGTCCTTCACTGGCATGGTTTCATGACTTGTTTCACCAAGACCAAAGACCGAAAGAAGTACAGGACCATGACTACTTAGGATCTATAGATCCATCCCTGAAATCAGACAATTCAGACAGTGGAACCCTGCAGCAGAAGTAAAAACTCCTGCAACTTGCATTGAGTTCCTCAGATCAAAAGGCCCTAACAAGGACTTTATACACGATCACATCCTGATCAACCATCAAGTGGAAGAGCAAGAACTGCAAAAGGCAAAAGGAATCTCTTAGTTGGAAGAGCAAAATTAAGATGTATGTGGGAAGTAAGAGGCAATACTGAGAAGAACATCGATCCTCATCCTCGTAAGGATGGTATTCTCCTCCTCTGTCAGACCTCCGATCTCTTGATGCATGGTGGTTGTCACCTTTGCTCCCACTAGCCTTGTAATCATCATCTATGTAACCATCTTTGCTATAGCTGTCATCTGAATCTCTTACACAATGATCTTCACCATGACCATATGAGCCTCGACGTCTGCCATGATAATTATCATCCCTTTGGCCCCATTCTCTATCTCTACCATAACCATTCCGGTAATCATCTCTATTTCCATAACGGCTTTCATAACGATCATTGTTATCTCGCTCACCATATCCTCCTGAACTTGAGTGGGAACTAGACCTGCACATGCCATCACTTGCTGATGCACTTCAATGCCCATGGAAGTACAATTTTACTAAAAAAAAAAGAGTCCGCTGCTTCTCTGTTTTCTGAAAGCAGACTCACCTGTCCGCATTTGCATCAGCTTTCCGTCTAATGTCTCGTACTTTTTCTTTATCATTTACTAGCATGAGAAGATTCTGAGCTCTCCTTCTAACATTGTTACCCTGGTCCCTCCCACCAGAATCAATATATTGAAAATTGGACAAGGTCTGTCACAATGCACATATTTCTATCATGACATAAATCAGAATAATTGGTGACACATGCTATCTACCAAGTTGAGTGGATAGAGAGTGGTTGAGTTACAAAAGGATAACTGAAATTACCGATATCTGGTGAGCATGTTCCCTAATCTCAACGGTGACGCGTTCAGACCCATGCACAACCAGGTACTCTAAAACAGCCAATGCCTGAAGCCAAATGGAATCAACTATAAGAACTAAAGAACAAAGTGGACATAACAATTCTCATTTAACTTGTCACTTGAGTTTTTACAAACAGAAATCATAATAAGATTGATTCCAAGCACAGGATAACAACCCCAAAATAACTTTTTGAGCACAAAATGATATTTATAGCCACCACCAAGGGTAAAACATGATCACAAACTAGAATTGAAATAGAAAAGGAGTAGGACAATACATAGTACCTTGTACACATGCCTCCAGTTTTTGCCAGTATCATTTATCCTCTTCCAGAGAACTGCGATGATAATCTGGTAGTCATTACTGCAGAGGTGCTCTATGCATAAATAACCTTGAGGAGCAAAATAAGGAAGGCAGCGACAATAACAAACAGATATACAGTCTTACTAGTTTTTGGTAGCATATGCAATCTCAGCTAATTGTGATCCATGAGGACCCCATGGCTCATTACTAGTAGCATCAAGAACCTAATAAATAGAGATATTAGTGTTGGTTCCCAGATCATGAATGACTAGAATTTCAATTAAAATAATAGACACCAACCATCCAAAAAAAAAAACCTAGCACTGCCTACCAGAAGATTCAAATGCCAAAATGGGTAACTGATAGTCTGATACATGCAAAGGGCATTGTATTATTTTAAAAATGTTGTAGATTAAAGAGGCTTTTACCTTCTGCTCAATTTTAGGGACCTTCAATACCGTCTTGTTCACCTCTCTCTTACTGTGGAATGTCAATAAACAAAAAATTATCATCTGTCAAATGCGACTGCACAAGGATTTGGGAACATCATAATTCTATAACTGCAATATATTAGATAGAATGAGATTGTGAAACACTGATTTCATAAAATATTTGAATGCATTTAACTGCTTATAACTTAATTTCAAAGCAATCACAAGTTTCAGCTTAGGCTGCAGTTTCAGAAACAGATATTGAATTAGATTCCCAATTCTTACAGCTCCCTAACAGTCTGACCGATGGCTTTCTTCATGGTCTCAACATAAAGATTACACTTTCCACAGTGCAAGTTCCTTCAAAATCAATCCACATTGATAGCCCAAAACACTTGCAGATCATCACCTGAAATCTACAATTAAACAAAACATAAACCGTATGAAAATGAGAGAGAACAATCCACAAGAAAGTTGCATGCCAAGTTTCATGCACACACAACATTTCACAGAAAACCTCTCAAGATGTGGAAATTTGTCTTTGTGCAATCAAAGAGAAGAGAAAAAATGAATGCCAGCTACATGTGAAATATTTTCTACAAGAGCATAAGGTATATGAATCAAGAGAAATTCACAGAAATCATCTAAAAAGACTAGATAGAATAGGAATCTACGCTAAACTGCATCTTGATTGATGCAAATTTGAAATCATGAAGATAAACGCGACCACATCCCAATCAGACAACTACGTAAAAAAAAAAAAATACAAGCAATCAGCTACAAAGTAATTAAATTTCAGGTCTCTCCACAACAAGATCCAAACAATGACATAAAAATCAAGATCCATTCCAGATAGAGATTGAGCATTCAAGAACCAAATACATTGCAATTAAATCAAGCTTAACATATATATCAATGACACCGAACTCTAAAGAATATCGCGTTCGTTCATCAAAGAACAAAATCAATCAAAGAGAAGATTATTAGATACATATAGACAGAGATCAGATAAACGTCGAGACCAACTTTTGAAAACAGCATCAGATCAAAGCTTGTAGCGGAATGATAGCTAGATAGATCGATCAGAATCCGAAACGACAGAGAGACCTGCAAATGGATGAAAATGAAGAAGAGAGAGAGAGGGAAAATGGGGTTTTCAGATTCTATGGCTCTCCGGAATGGCGTTCGTTACAACTGGCAATGTGAGACGGTTAGTTAAAAAGGAAGGAGAGAGAGAGAGAGAGAGAGAGAGAGAGAGAGAGAGAGAGAGAGAGAGAGAGTCCTTTGAAATTTAAAAGGAAATGTATAGAAAGGATTATTAGTTTGGAGGAGATCAGAGCATAAAATCTGAGCCACTCAACTGGTGGGACCCCTTTTTTTTAAACCAACAAGAGGGTTGGGACCCAATTGATAGCCCACATGCGGGTTGAAAAAGACAATCCACTCAAGTGGAAAAAGAGCTTCATACCCGAAAAGACAGCCCACACAAATGGTAAGGGACGTGCGAGGATTTCTCCTTTTCCGGTCCATGATCTACACCAAGTGGATTCAAACTTGGAGGGCCCTCGATGTAGAGGACGTGACCTCCCTCACTTCAGCACCAAGGAATCTGTGATGTTGGACGCGTATCGATATTTGTTTGACTATAAATGTGTGATGACTTTGTTTTAGCATATATTATAATCTTCAGAAATTCCCAAGCAGTTCAAAATTGTAGGAAAAAGATTTCAACCTCCGGTGGCGTACCCAGGATTCAAACTTGTACAAGCATGTAAGAACTGCTACTCCTTACGAGGTGTTCTCAATTGGTGGGAACCATGAGAGTGGACAATTGAATGAATGCATAGGATTTCTACCATAAGTGGGTTAAAAATGAAAATCAAATGTAAACTTTTAAAAATCGGACCATCTTTCCTTTAAAGGGAAATAGGGTTGGCATAGAATGAGAGATGAACTACTGTCCAGGTTATCTATGTCCATCTTTGTTTTAATTTTTTTTCCACGAAAGAAAAGGCTATTTGATGTTTTAATCCTATGTATTCAAATCATATATATTATACTGCAAATAAATAGGCCTTAACTGACCTCCCTAGCTAATGACCTCACTTGAAGAGAAATTGTAGATTTGTATTATCGTAGGAAAATAGGGAGGAAATGAAAACAATTCAAATCTCATCTCAGGTGGGTCCACAAATTGATAATATTAGAGATGAAACAATTCAAAAAAAAAAAAAAAAAAACCAACAACAACGAAGATTTTCACCTGACAATAGACCGCACCGCAAAGTAATGTGCTTACACGCAGGCCAGCTCATGGGGCCCACTTTGATGTATAAACCTCATTCGTGGGGGTTTTATACTTATTTTACATATATAAAGCCTTGTGAGGTTTTTTTTTTTTTTTTTTTTCTTTTCTTTCTTTCCAGTTTCATCATGTTGAAAAGATCTCTTTTCAAATAAAATAAGGGCCATTGGAAAAC
Source organism: Cinnamomum chago (assembly GCA_038049695.1). Taxonomy (NCBI): domain Eukaryota; kingdom Viridiplantae; phylum Streptophyta; class Magnoliopsida; order Laurales; family Lauraceae; genus Cinnamomum; species Cinnamomum chago. The sequence continues at coordinate 79,084,548 of CP142454.1, forward strand.
GGTCAAATTATATTCCATCCAACGGTGAGTAAAAATTTGATGAACATAAAATTGGGCATGGTGCAGAAGCTTTGATTTACAAAGTTATGTCCTCTACAAATGCAAAATTGGACCACAATTGGAGTAAGCTGGGATTGAACACGAGATTAATAACTTTTTATAAGAGCCCATGTGTGATTCACTCTTCACAATCCAAACGCTAGGATGACTCCCTACACATGTAAAAAGAAGATTGATGGATCGGATCTAATGGAAAAGAGAGGAATGTTAGGGTTTCCTGTTTAGGAAGGTGGAACGACCAAGTCAACCCCTTGCTCTCTCCCTCATTTTTATTACCATTTTAGCTAAGATTTTGGATCTGAAACCAAATAATTGAGACTTGAGAGGGCTTTTAGGGATGGTGTGATGGATCTAAACAGGATACTTTTCACCATGAGATTGATTGACACATCCTTATGACAATCCCATTAAATCATCATCATTACTCCTTGATTTGTAGCCCTCAAGTTTAATGGTGTTTTGGACCTCAATCCAGTAATGAGTAACAATTGGATGCGTGTCAAAGTTAGACTTGGTTCAATTCACGAGGGATCGTGTATGTGAGGAGGGTAAATTGATTGTAGGTGGGCTTTTTTTTCAAGCCATTGAACCCTAAATTCATTGCACATTTCTGGCATCCAACAGCACTAGACTAGTAATATCATTAGATTAATCATATGTTCACCATGTAGTTAAGTGCACTTTTCTTGTGTCCATGGAGAAAGTAAAATGAAATTAACCATTTTATATATTAAAGTAAAGGGGGAGGTGGGCTGTGAGGGGTGCCACCTCAGCACCCAATTATTCTCCTTCTAGAAAAATACAAAAGAAAAAAAAGGAGGGAGACTTTGCCTTTCAAGTGGGGCCTTCTCAATCTTTTTAAATCTCCTAAAATCTCTACATCCCCTCCCATCTTCCCTAAAGAATCTCTCATCACTACTAGAAAAAGGGGGTTTTATATCGGTTACAAAAACTGTCCTATATCGGTTTTTCATATAACCGATATAATATCTTCAGTCAAGGTTTTTTATATCGGTTAATATTTTTTTTATATCGGTCAATTTTTTTTATATCGGTTACACAGGAACCGACATAATAATCTCTATATATAATATCGGTTAGAAAATATATGATATTAATTTCTATATTTTATATCGGTTATTAGTAAAACCGATATAATATGCTGGATTCCCCGCGCGGGCTCACTTCGGTTCCCACCCTTTGTTTTTTCCTTCCTTCCCTTCTTTTTTTTTCCTTCCCTCCCTTCTCTTTCTTTCTCCATCATTCCTTTTTTTCCCTCCTTTTTTTTCCTTCCCTCCCTTCTCTTTCTTTCTCCATCAATCATGCCATCTTTGTTTGGGGTTTCTCTTTCGTGCACTATTTTGGGATCACTCTTCTCATTTTTCTTTTGATTTGATGCTCAGAAAGGTTTACACTCTTTGGCTTTTCTCATCTCTAGGTCTCTATACACTCTTTGGCTTTTCCCCTAGCAGTCAGGTTCCTTCAGTTTCTGGTTGCAAGGCGGTTTTCGGAATGCAAGGCTGGTGTGGATTTTGCATCTGGGTTCTGCTCATCCTCTTTCTCTCCATCTCGCAACCCCCTGCGGAGACCCATCTAAAAGGCAGCCCCCCTCTCCAATCTCTCTATTCTTCATCTCTCTCACGCCCGCATACCATATCCCCTTCATCCTCCACGCGCAGACCGCACCACCACCACCAGCAGCGTAGACCCCATCATCTCTCCCTCTTCTTCCTCCACGCGCAGAACTCATCCCATTTACAAGTAAAAGCCTCTCTCCCTCCTCTCTGCATCACCATCTCATCCCTCAGCACTTCCCCTGCACACCAGCACACCCTCTCCTCTCATAAAGATCTCCAGATCTCCAATAAGGATATCTGTTTTTTTTTTTTTAATTTTTTGTTCTGGGTTTTTCTTTTTGTTGCTTTTGTGAGGTTTTGGATCTGGGTTTTTTTTTGTTTTGTTTTGGGATGAGAGATTGGATTTCGTGGACATCTTGCCGAGGAGCGCAAGGCCTGGCGTAAGAATCATCCTCATGGTTTCGTGGCTAAGCTAGAGATGGCAACGGATGGTTCCATCAATTTGATGGCCTGGCACTGCACAATCCCTGGCAAGCAAGGGACTGACTAGGAGGGTGGATTTTTCCCCATCACACTGCATTTCAGTGAGGACTATCCAAGTAAACCCCCAAAATGCAAGTTTCCTCAAGGCTTTTTCCACCCTAATATCTACCCTTCTGGAGCTGTATGCCTGTCAATTCTAAATGAGGATAGTGGTTGGAGCCCAGCAAGAGCAATTTAGGTTTTCGAACGATTTGAGGAGAGAAAGAGCGAGAAGTTTGGATATTGAGGTGGTGATGTGGTGAGCTCTAGCCTCACAAGCTGTGGAGATTGAGGTATTCAGTGATCGATTCGGTTTGCATAATGTTAGCATGATTGCATTTAATTTTTCATGATTTTTAATTTTTGCATTCTTCTTCTCTGTGTATTTCTAGCTCTAAAAGAATATGACTCGGAGAAACCCATATCAAATGGATGATTTTGCATTGTGATTTGTAATAGATCAGCAGGGATTTGGGTTTTTCCTTCCTCTTTCTTCATCATTCATAAGACTACGTGCCTGAAACTCTTTTTTTTTTTTTTTTTGGGATTTTGTGGGATTTCGTTTGGACAAGTTGGTTGAGATTTTTTTTTAGACAAGTTGGTTTCAAGGTTTGATTTCTGTTCTAGATCAGTAGAGATGAAGATTAATTTGATTTTACTTGGTGGTGTTCTAATTGTGTGTTAGGCTTCTGATTTATGTATTAGGATTTGTCTTCTTTGGTTGATGTTTATTGGTTTTCAGTCATCACCATTATCAGTACCACTGTATCTATTTCTCTAAAGAAGAAAGAAATGAATAGAAGAAGTGAGAAATAAATGGTGGCCCTGTAGTGATTTTGTCATTTGTCAACTGTACCAAAGATGACATGTGATCTCATATTGAGTTTCAGCTCAAGGTTTATGATGTTTCCAGTTTTGGGAATGAACTAGATGCACTGTAGTTGCTTTGAATATCATAATTTGTATTCTTCAAATTTAGCTTGTTTGTTCTTTCCCATGGCTAGGCCTTCTCTGTGTAATGAATTTACTGTTATGTTCACATCAAATCCCTTCTTGAGTAAAAACAGAGGGAAGGATTTTGTTCCATGAACATTTTTTTTCTTCTTCTCTTTTCTTGTTTGAGGGATTTTACATTGAATAAATGTCCATTTGTGTTAGTTGTCCTGTTTCTATGTTACAATACCGCCCATTAAAATTGTTATTTCTAGTGACTTTCATGTTGCCTCATTGGTTTGTGGTTCCTTTATTCCTTTCCTTTGCTGTTAAATAGTTTTCTTTCTCCAAGTTCTTCACTGTCATCAGATTTCCATTTGAAACTCGTTGCAGAAAAGGATGGTAAGAAAAACTGTGGGTTTGGCTTTGATGCTGTAATCCAGTTCATTTTGTTTTTAATCTTTTATTAAGGTTTTGTTTTACAAAATTTGAATTGGAGCTTGAGCTTGAGATTAATTTGATGTTTTTATTATCTGTGGATTGGTATAATCTTTCTTTTATCTTGTAATGGAATGAAGGTTTTAGTGGATTTGATGTTTGTATTATCTGTGGACTAGTACAATCTTTCTTTATCTTGTAATGGAATGAAGGTTTTAGTGGATACTAGCAATAATCAGGGAGATGTGGAATTGTGATTTTTTTTTCTCTCCTAGAGTCTTGAATTCAATACTTAAAGTAGTTGGCCTAGCATGTGAATATAAATGAAGAAGAAAGATGATTGTCTTTTTCCCAAGTCACAAATCCTAAAACTTTCATCAGAAGGATGAGAAATTTCAAAAATTAATGAATCTATGAAATGTTGGACACCAATCATTTAGTTTTTTGGGCTTTGGGTGTTGCTGGAGACTTTGTATTCTGTAAGCTGATTTGCTATTTCATCTTCATTGCTGATTCTTAGAGTTCCAGCCCTTAAGTTGCTATTTCAAACTTACTTAGGTGGCATCCCCTTTCTTGTATCAGGTACTGCATCATTTTGAGCACGCATACATGAGTTAGAGTTTTTAGATTCCTTCTGTGTGGTATATGGTTTTTAATTTCTTAATGGTATTAGTTCCATGGTTCTGAATATGCATCCCTGCTTACTTTTATCCCATGATTATTTCACATCTTTGATTATCACAAAAGTGTTGTAGATTGTTCATGTTTTAGTGGGAAGCATTGTGATTTTATTATCATGAAAAATCTAGTACACATCATTTGTTTTTCTCAAAGCTGAACCCCACTACATATCATGAAACCAACTATACTTATCTATGCGTCTTTGTTCATATGGAGCCCTTTAGATCTCATTTTATTGACAAATAAGTATCATAGATTGTAAATGCATGTTCTGTTCTTCTTGAGTGTTATTGTGTGCTCTTTGTTGTTTAGGTGGGACCCTTGCCCCAATCCTCACCTGATTTGGGTGATTTTATCTTTTATTTCTTGGTTTGGGTTTTTCTCAAGTCCTTTAGGCAATCTTCTTCCATAATCATTAACATAGAAGCCTTTGCTGATATGAAGGGAGAAAAGGTGAGGAGATAGAAGAAAGAGAAGGATAATGCTGATATGAAGATGAAGGCACAAGTTTGACGCATGATGAGTAGAATGAGAAGGCTGTACAATCTTTCTGCTTTTTTTTGTTACCAATTTTAATACATGCCCTCTGAATCACACTTCGATCTTCTTTTGCATGAAATCCTTTAGGGCGTGTTTGGAAAGAAGTGAAGGTGTGTCGAGTTGAAGTATGGAGTACAACAACGTTTAGAAAATACACCATACCTCGTTTGGATAAAAAGTAGAGATATTAATGCACCACCTACTTCTTTCCAGAGATTAACATGAGATAAAGTAAGCAAACAGTGACTTGTGTTCCACTTCACCACGCATACTCCATCGCCAACTGTGCTTCGTCACATTCCACGAGATTCTCTACGAAAAGATGTTTCGCTGGCCAGCATACGAAGATCTCATCCTAGATCTCCTTCGGTACACCTCCTTCATACAAGGTCTACAAGCAAATCAAGTAGAATGGCTGATAACATAACACCAACATCGGCGGAACGTAGAATCGATCTCTGTTAATAGCTGTTGTCTTACTTCCATCTTCACAGAAATCTCAACAAAGATCAAGAGAGGACAGAGTAGACCAGAGGGATAGATGAGGAGAGGCTGAGATTTCATACGGTTGGGGCTATGACCATCTCCTCCAACATGTACCCTGCTCATCCCCATGATGACATTCAGATCGATTCTCCTAATCAGATACGACTATTGAGTTGTAGTAGGTGAGTTGCCCTAAATCCCCAACTCAACCTGTACCTGGGTGCATTCAATCCACAGGAGTGTTTATCTCTTTTATAAATATTAGTTGTTGGTTTGGTTGATATAAGAACAAAGTTGCACCTGTCTTTCTTCCACAAGGGTGATCTAACAGGTACTCTTTCTAACCCTCTACTTAGTGATTGTCTTCTTAACAATTTGGGGGTTTCGTTTGAGTCGGCCTTATCGATCATGACTCATGAGCTATTTACAGTATGTGATGTGTGAAAAAGAGCCGTTCCACATGGAGAATATGCAGAACTTTAAATCGCTCATGATTTTGCTGATTTTTAGCCACCAGGTTATGTTCAGTGATGAACAGTGATATGAAGACCTGGCTATGTGCAGTGATTACTGATTTACATGAAGATGTTACCATCACCCACCGAAATCAACCTGTTTGGAATGAATAGTTGGGTTTTTATATATATATATATATATATATATTTTAATATGTCTCCGTTTTTTCTTTTGTGTACAATCTTTTCTGCCACTGCTGAATAGATCTTCATAGCTATAAATCCATACAGGCTTCCGGTAAAATCAGTCATAAGAATCTGAATGTATGTTCGTTTACAAATTATATGGTGGAAAAAGATTTTAACCCAACAATGTTAAGATCTGTTCATATATTGCACTAGGTCCATAATTTTTAGCTTATTTAACAGTATATTCCTAACAAATAATGCCTGACAAATAGTCCCAACATACTATTGAGCTTAATTTTTAGCGAGTTTAATAGACTATTGAGCTTATTTAAGATCTGTTTTAATGGTGTTTAAATGTATTTTAATTTTAACTCCCAACATACAGAACTGGCTCAATAGTCCTGTCAGGATCATCAACGTGGATTTATATCTGTTTATTAATTAGTTTGTTTATGTAACTATTATGGCTCAGATCCTGACAAATAGAGTGTACATCAGTATTGCTTGTCTTGGGCATCGAAGGTATTATTCCCACGCTTACTGATTTATATGATGTGTCTGTTTGTTCAATCATGATTCTTCACATGTTACTTTGCTTATATTTAAAAAAAAAATACATTATGCAAATACTACTCTGTTGCTGTTTGTTTTTCTAGATTACTGTACACTGCTCAATATTTCATTGTGCTATTGTGGGTGTATTAGTCCCTTCTGTTGATGCCCTAATATGATTATCTGATGGCCACATTGCATAACAGTGTAATTGATCAGAAAGTATAATGGATGATATGGACCGTACATCAAATAGTAGTGTAGGAGAGAATGAATCAGGCTTCACTGAGTCCGAGGCTGATCAGCATGCAATTCTAGGGACTGTATGGGGTAGTGTAGCTGCTTGGAGGCAGCAAATGTTGCTAATTGCAACGCAATACTCTCTGTCTAAAAAGAAGGAAAAAAATTAATAGAGACGCTGCTAGGGCTGAATTTCTTGCAACTTTAACTAGTGAGCGGGACGCAGAATGTATCAGCCAACTGAGAATGGATACCGAAACGTTTAAATTGTTATGTCACACCATGCGAGCGAGAGGATTATTGAGGGACACTCGTGCTGTGTCTGTAGAGGAGGCAGTGGCTGAGTTCCTGCATACCTTGTCACATAGTGTGAGAAACAGGACAAATAGTGTCAGGTTCCATAGATCTGGAGAAACAATTAGTCGTCACTTTCGGGAGGTACTCTTTGCAATCAATAGTATTGCCACAGAAGTGCTAGTGCAAGCTGGGGAGCACACACCAAGGGGCCCAAATGGCTTTGAGGTAATGGCATGTCTCTCATTTAAATTTAAAACATTGATTATATATTATAACAGAAAATAATATTAGCTCACAATTCCAATAGGATTGCATAGGAGCTCTAGACGGAACACATATTCTCGTACGGGTACCATTGGAAATACAAGGATCATTTCGAAATAGAAAGGGGTCCTTGTCCCAAAATGTACTTGGTGCATGTGGTTTTGACATGAATTTTCAGTATGTTCTACCCGGTTGGGAGGGTTCAGCAACAGACGCACGTGTATTGCAGAGTGCACTGATTCGTGAGGACAAATTGAAAGTCCCACAAGGTAAAGTCCTGCTTTAATTTTATTAAACAGACCTACATGTGCATATGTAATTATTTTTCTATTTATTTTGACATTCAATTACAATGCCATTAAGTAGGTATGTATTATTTAGTAGATGCTGGTTATGCAAATGCTCCAGGGTTTTTGGCACCATACAGAGCGGTGAGATATCATTTGAGTGACTTCAGGGGTAGAGATCCTCAGAATGAAAAGGAACTTTATAATAAAAGACACTCACAAGCTCGCAATGTCATAGAGAGGACCTTCGGTATTTTAAAGAATCGGTTTGCAATTTTAAAGACGGCAACACAATATGACTAAAGATCAAGTCTCCATTGTGAGCGCTTGTTGTGTGATTCACAACTTCATCCGGATGTATAGGGGTTCTGGCCTATCTCCCGACGAGGAAATTGAAGTCACTGAAGGTGGAGATAATGTTGTCGTCGCTCCATCAATAGACGAGGAAGTTGTGGGGGAGCGAGAAGATACTCCATTCAATGTGCAGGCTCTAATGTTTTACTCTCAAAGGGAGAGAGAGGAATGGCATGAGTTTAGAGATAATATTGTTAGGAGACTTTGGAATGAGTACTGTAATAACATGTCTGGTGCATGAGTGAAATGAGTTATTGTGCTAACATGTACTGCCTTAATGAGTAATTGTCCCACTTTCATTGCTGTGTAAAATGTTAATGAATCATTAGAAATTAATGAATATTGTACTCATTTGGCGTCAACAAATTGTCATTGTTATATTGATCTCAGCGGTCTTCTCTCTTCTCTCTATGTAGCCATGTCAAAGGGGAGAAATGTTACATTCAATGCTGTGATGGATGAGGAATTGCTTGATGGAATGTATGAACAAGTACTGTTGGGTCGTAAAGCAGACCGCGGCTTCAAGGGAGAAGCTTATGAGGCAGTCGTAGCTGCAATGACTGCGAATAGCAACGGGGAATATGTGTTAACCAAACAAAGCATTGTAAACAGATGCAAGTATCATAAGAAAAATTATTCAATAGCAACTGAGCTATTGAATGCATCCGGTTTTGGTTATGATAACACAACAAAATGCATCATCGCAACTGATGATGTATGGACAGCATGGATTGAGGTAAACCTGTACAATCAATTAAATCTGGCTGCCTCTATTTTTAGTGAACTTCAACATCTTAAATATAATGTCTGTTGTACTCTCTATTGGTTTCAACTAACAGGGACATCCAGATGCTAAGCCATATCGGGCAAAGGTAATTGATTATGACAAACTGACACAAATATTCGGTGCTAATGTTGCTACGGGACAATATGCTCGGTCTACAACTACTGCTCCAAGCCGTGCATCATGCGAGTCTAACTCACGCTACTACAATCCATCACAGGCTGATTCAGATGTTGGGTTGACTGACCAAATTCATGGGGTTTAGAATAGCTTCTAGCGGTGGGGAGGGGTCATCAAAGAGAAAGAACAATCTCAAGAGGAGCTCTGAGATGCTCGAAATCATCTCTTGCATTGAGAGATCTGGTGAAGGCCTGAAAGCCGCTATTCATGATGTGGCTGATAGCCTTAGAATGCCAAAGAAGAAGGCTGCAGATATGATCATGGTCGAGCTGAAACAAATTGCTGAACTAAGCGGACTGGACATGAGCCTTGCCCATGAATGGTTAACAATTCATGGGAATATGGCTACTGTTTTCCTTATCACGGATGAGAAGCGTGATTGGATCCTAAGACAACTGCCGAAAATAAAGTCGGAGCTAATTGGATAGTAATGAATTGGTGTGGGCGATGAAGTCTTTTTTTGGCATGTGTTGAGTCCTCGATTGGATTCAAACGCATTATTTGTCCGTGGGCATTGTATGATCATAGCCCAAGAGAACCACTAAAAGAAACTACAGACTTGTCTATGTTGTGTAATTGAATATTAGCCATGCTTTATTGGGGCTAACCTAATATTTTGATATGGTAGCTCTTTATGTGCCTAGTATTGACCTACTAAGACTGCACTTTGCTATAGCATTTCAAGCACTTGCTTTAATTTATACTCTTTTGATGTGCTAACAAAGCATTGACATATAGCTGATGTTTACTTATCTAGAGGGCGATGTTCAGTTCTGTTCATGATTTATTGAATTATATGGAATCCATGGTTCGTGATTGCCTTTCAAGAAATGGAAATCATTTGATATGGAGGGAATGAATGGAGCAGCATGAATGTAGCTGCTCTGCAGTTCCCACAGGTGTTAATGCTCAGCTGTATTGTCTTCATATTTATTATGTGGCATGTTCTTTTTTACAGTTTTGTGAGGGTATGTTTTATTATGAACCCTTATTTCAATTTCAGGAAAAGGTTTGAATGTTAACATAGACTTAGTGGATTACAGGTACTACACATTCAATGTGTGTTGTGTTCCATTGAATCTTTAGTCTTCATGTCTTCTTCTCTCTTTATTACTGGTTGAGTTGTATTTATTTCAACTTGTTATCTTATCATAGAAAATGTTGGTTTACTTCAGGTGAATCATGAATTATACGAGTACAAGTTGGTGCAAGGAAACATTGCCAAGGTTCAAGGACTGTTTGCAAGTTGGTACTACACATTCAATGTGTGTTGTGTTCCATTGAATCTTTAGTCTTCATGTTTTCTTCTCTCTTTATTACTGGTTGAGTTGTATTTATTTCAACTTGTTATCTTATCATAGAAAATGTTGGTTTACTTCAGGTGAATCATGAATTATACGAGTGTAAGTTGGTGCAAGGAAACATTGCCAAGGTTCAAGGACTATTTGCAAGGAAACGCTCAGCAAAGAATCATGATGAATTGGTTTTTTTTTTTTTTCTTGTAAAAGGGTTATGTTTCACATTCAATTCCAATTCTCCCCAGTAAAACAGGGCTGTAGAACCAATGGGGATAGATGAAGGAAGATGATTCTTGTATTTTTACAATATTCATGATGTAATATAAAGAATAAATTAGGTAGTTTCTTCTACCTGGCACCATGCAAAATTTATTGGTCCCACAATAGAATTTCTCCTGCTGAATGCATTTTTAAATTCAGAACTGAATACTTGGCTGTTATCTTCCCAGATCAATTCTTGGGGCTCAAATTTTGGTAGGTACAACTGTTTAATTAACCCCACCGGATGAAAAATGTGACATCTGTAGTAGAATGTATCATTTTTTAGGTTATGAAGGTCCAACTTGGTTAGGTTTAATTTTTAGAGTGAGTACCCCCATTTTAATCTCGATGGCACAGCTGTTACGTGCATGGGTTCAGGTATTATACTACCTGATAGAAATGGGTTCAGGTAGAAATGGGGAGTTTTATACTACCTGATGTACTGGTACAAGGGGTACCATACATGCCTACAAACACCAGTTTCCATGTTAACTACCTTTGATGTGACATGGCATGAGATCTCATGCACTCTACTCCATATATTGATCCAAACATGGCGAGGTGGACATGTTCCAACTTCACTACCCACAACCAAACACGGTTGAACAAAATCGTTCAGTCAACTCTTCATTTAATATTCCACCCACTTTACATTGATTTGACAGCTCACTCCCTTCAATTTCACTCTACCTGTGATCCAAACACGCCCTTAGGAATAGGACAGAGTGTGGGTGGGGTTGTAGAGGACTTGGTGTTTGTCCTTTGCTTTAGCCTTATTGTGTTTAAATCTTGAGCCCTTTCAAGATGCATGGATTCAAAAAAATTTCCATGTTTTGTATGTTTTTGGAGTTTTTTTTTTTTTTTTTGGCTTTAAGTTCCTTAATTCTGCTGAAATTTATTTCTTCTTGCTTTGTTGTCTCTGATACATGTCTGTTTGTTTTAGTTTGAACTTACCATTTGCCTCCTTTTTTTTTCTTTTTCTTTTCAGATCCCATGATTTTAGCAAATCTGTATTTGGACCACGCACCGTTATGCTTTGTGACCAAGTATGATATTTGTTCTCCTTGTTTACACTCCATATATTGCAGCTTTCTTTGTATGGCTGACAGTCTGAGTTTCTAAGTAGGCTTATGTGACCTATTTTGATTGGATCCTTTTTCTTTTTCTTTTTTCCCTCTCAGTGTGAGAAGGAATATCATGTGGGCTGTTTAAAGGATCATCAAATGGCAGATTTAGAGGTGTGATTTTTTTAAAAAAAAATTTGTGATTGCCTCCTTCATCCAAACAATTGCCTTTACTGTCCACTGTCATCTTAAATCATTTATGTTTTTTACAATATGTTACTTCAACTTGCACAACAGGAATTGCCACAAGGCAAGTGGTTTTGTTGTAGCGATTGCAAGAAGATCAATACTGCATTGGAGAAGTTGGTTCTTCGTGGGTCAGAGGCACTTCCAAAGTCACTTTCAAATGTTATAAGATGGAAGCATAGTGAAAAATCTTTAAGTGACTCTGCTGATCTTGACGTAAGATGAAGACTTCTTAAAGGGAAGAATGAGTCCTCAGACAGTAAATTGTTACTTTCTAAAGCTATTGCTATCTTTCATGTAAGTAGTTTCCCTTACTGAACCAAGATACTTAATGTGTCAATGGCTCTTTTTTTATTTTTTTTGTCGATACTATTATATTCTCATGTGACTATCCTTATCAATTGTTGATCCTTGGTCTGTATTTTATTGTGAAGCTATGCCAATCTTTTGAAATTATTATTAAAATTTAAATTTTAACAGCAAGTGTCATTGGCCTGATTTTTGAAGAACCTACATGGTATTATCCATAAATTATGTTCCTGAGATTAGCACCGATGGATTATTTTTCTTCCTCTTATCTGTTTCCTGCTATCATCATCAACCAAAGTTGCTAAGCACATTTACTTTGTTGGAAAATTTACCTTTTCATATTTTGGAAGTTACCATGAAAAATATTCATTTGCCATGTGGGGCATTTATTAGTTAAGCAGATGTCCCTGTGTTGTTACTTGATAATTAATTATGATTTAAGCTATCTAGTGTATTTTTTCTTTTATGCCTCATGAAATGAAGACTTTTCTGAAATTGTTAATTTGCTTTCCATTCCATATTGCTTTTAGGACTGTTTCGACCCAATAGTTGATTCTGCAACAAGCAGAGACCTTATTCCTTGTGTAGTTTATGGGTGAGAAAATTCATCATTCTGTTAGAGGAACAGGATCACTTTGTTGCTTCATTCCTTTCATATTGTTTTGTGCATTTTCTTTCACGGTTTCTAAATTATTCTAAGTTCAATGTTTTGCAGGAGGAACATGAGAGACCAAGAATTTACAGGGATGTATTGTGCCGTATTGACTGTAAAGTAAGAACTATAAATGATGATTTGACTAGCATTAAGTTCTACAGTTATGTTCTGTTATCATGGATTTATACTGTTATTTCTCATGCAGCTCATCTGTCGTATCAACTGGAATTCTTTGAATATTTGGGCAGGAACTTGCAGAACTTCCATTGGTTGCTACAAGTAGCGAAAACCAAGGAAAGGTAGGCAGACCACACTGAGTTTTTGTATTTTCTCTTTTGTTCATTCATTTTTTTATGAATTCCGATTTGCTGATGCAGTGGGCTGTGGGCCATCACGTTCATGAATACTCCATATAAATCACAATCTTTTGGTTTTTTTGTTTATATATAGTTCCAACTTTTTGTACATCCCATGGAAGACAATGTAGATACTATATATATATATACACACAATATTTCCATAGAGATTTGTCTAGTCAATCTTTATGTTAATTAGTTATATATATATGATCACTTTGTATATATAGTGCAAAGTTTTATTGGTGTACAGTGTATTGCAATGGTACAGTAGGTTTATTTTACGGTACTGCAGGTTTTATAGGTACTGCGCACAACAATGCAAATTCTTTTGATAAAAAAAATGCATATATAATATTAAATCGGTTACAGAACAAATGATATAATACAATCCCCAAAAACCGATATAACAAAGCCCTTTATAACCGATATTATAAATAATTTTTATATCGGTTTTACTTTTTTTTATATCGATTTTACAGTAATGTATGCTATAATTTCAGTTTCAAAATACATCAGTTCTCCGAAATACCGATATTATAAATAATTTTTATATCGGTTTCACTCTTTTTTATGTCGGTTTTACAGTAATGTATGTTATAATTTCTGTTTCAAAACATATCAGTTCTCCGAAAACCGATATTATAAATATTTTTTATATCGGTTTCACTTTTCTTTATATTGGTTTTACAGTAATATGTATTATAATTTCAGGTTCAAAAGACATCAGTTGTCCAAAAACCGATATGAAATAATACACATATATTATATCGGTTATAGTTATTTATTATATCGGGGGTACTTATATCGGTTTGAAGTTTACTAAAAAACCGATATAATAGGTCTTTTATATCAGTTGTTAGCCGATATAAAAACCCTTTTTTCTAGTAGTGCATTTAGATTAGCATCATATCATATTAAATCTCAAGTGTTGCTCTCTCTCTCTCTCTCTCTCCCTCCCTCCTTCTCTCTCAAATTTATAAATGACCCCTGATATTGTTTGAAGATAAAACACTTGCTTTTTTATATTTATAAAAAATTGCATTTATCAATCACGGGCCTATTTATGTACAGTAATCACCATGTACTCTTACTTTTGTGAAATGAATCCATGATGGAGATTGGGCTAGGAGAGAGAAATATTAGATATCCTCTTCTAATAATTTTATAAAAATAAAATAAATTGGAAGAAACTCAAATGTAGAGAAATAAAATAGTGTTTTTTCTCTTCTTCTCTCTTCCCTTCACTTTCTTTATTAGTGAAACTTCATACCATGTTCTGTGGATGTACCCAACATCCACCAATCCAAATAAAGAATAATTGCAATCAATCAACACCTTCTAAATTATGGGTCATACCATGGATGAGTAGCTACTCCTCATTCACTGGTACTTTTGATTTTTACTAATCAGGTTTGATCCCCAACTGCATCCCTAGGATGAAGAGAAATGAGCAGGTGTATCTCCACTATAACTCTAAAGTGGACTCATTTATCTCAATCCAAAAGATTATATTTAACATTGGATACTATTTCATGTATACTATTTCTCTGTGCTGAAGAAAAATAAAGATTGGTGGGGATAAGCACGGGGCGTTGTTGTTAGAACTAATAGTATAAGGGTTCTAACTTTTGGTCAGATCCGGATTTACTGAACCGTTGGATCGACTGTGTACCGATTTGAATGGATTTTTTTTTTAGAAAATACAAAATTTCATTCTCATGAGGAAATAAAAATCTGCATAAATTAAAATCATTTTGTTGCACAAACAAGTTTAAATGGGTTGGCTTTGTTTTATTAGGCTTTAAAATTATTAATGTGTAACAAAAACTTGAATGCATTTCTTATTACTAATATTATATATATTAACAAAATCCGCTTTTCTATATCTTCTTCAGTAATTATTGCTGTTATTATTATTTTTATGTTGTTGTTCAATGGATTTTTTTAGCGTTATATTTGTAATAATTTATTGTTGATGTTGACCACTTGTATTTGTGATTGAAGATGTGTTGATTGTTTTTATATAAATATGCACGAATATATGCTTATATGTTTATAATTAACTTTGATATCTCATACATTTAAAATGTAATATCTTACTTTTTGCCCCGGGCTAAGCACGGGGCGTTGTTGCTAGTTTGTTAACAATCTAATTGTGGACTTTGTTGAAACTAATTGGAAGATTGGGCTACAGTCAATGTGTGGCAAATTTTAATTTTGTGGAACAACATTCCTGCAGAAGCCGAAAGGTGTAGGATTTCATTTTTTTGCCGTTTCAGTTTTCGAAATAGCATATGTATGTACTAAACTATGATTATATTGCTCATGTAAGGACCACAAAAACTGGTTTTCAATTTGCAAAAGTATATAACACCAAGGGGTAGCTCAGTATGCCTAGGACTACGATTTGCATTCGGAGATAGTAGGTTCGAAACTGCATTACCACACTGGGGCTATAGGGGTGTTTACCCAGCTTTCCTCTGGCCTGGAGAGATTAGTCCAGCGAACTCCAGTCCAAAGGGTTAAGAACCATCCGATAGCAAAATAATAATAATAATAAATAAATAAATAATAAATTGCAAAAGTACAACGAAATGAGTCTCTCATCTTTTCTTCTTCTTCTTTTTGCTAACGGAGGGTTCTCAATCCTTTGAGCTGGGCTATCCCTTCGAGCCCAGAGAGAAGCCGGGTAAAACCCCTGTAGGTGGTAGCACAAGTAAACTCAACATTTAGTTCCTAGAAAGGAGGGAACCGTAAGTCGATAGCAAGACCTCTAACTTCGGAAGATGGAGGAACCGTAGTCCTGACCACTCGACCAACCCCTTGGGGTTAAATAATAGGTTCCTCATCAAACACAAGAAAACAGCATATCAGGGAATGTTGACACAAACAGTGGCATGAAATCACTCAATTACTCAAATCAATCCTCCTGGAGAATTGCAACAGAAAAATTAAAATGTGCTAGCAACTTTGGTTTCTTTCTATTTAAGTATTTTCTTTCTCTCTTTTTTTCAAATCTTATCTCAATCGCATTTGAAATCAAATGAGATAACCCAAAATTATACATACAAGATTTTATTATATATGGAAAGTTTTTAAAAAGGCATAAAACTTTGGCTCATTTTCAAAGAAGTATACGAAATTTTGGCTATTTCAAAATAGTATAAAAGTATTCTTTCAATCAAGTTCTTACCATAAAAATTCTAATAAATGACAGACTTTTTTCAAAATTGATCTTTAATAAATCATTTGAGAGAAATGATCAAATCCAACACAAATAACCTAATAGGGCCCATTTTAACTAACTTTATGCATGGATGGTGAGAAAAATTCTCTTGTGAGGAAAGATGTTGACTGAAGACAAAAACATGTCGTATTTTTTCCATTTCTCAAAAAAATTAACGACAGGACTTGATTGAAAGAATAGTATAAAACTTTTTTACTTTTCTGAAATATTCAAATCTTTATGTACTAGTTTTAAAACGAGCCAAAACTTTTATACTTCTTTTAAGTTTTCTCTTATTAAAAAAAAAACAAAAACAAAAAAAAAAATCCAATTTGAGACCAAATTATTGCAAACTACAAAAATGTTAGATCCAGTCTTCTGTATATATTAAAATAAAATAAAATAAAATAAAAAGTTGTATAGTTGTGTACAATATAGACATCTATTAATGAGGCTTGGGCCATCCACAGCCACTTTCACAACCCAGGGCCCATGTTTATTCTTTAGCAATTGAAGGATCATTAAACAGGAGAAGAACCACTCATATACCATTGAAGACAGCTCTCTTGTTTGATCAAACAATAGTTGTGCAAGATAACTGAAAAGCCATGTACAGATCCTGTTAAAAACGGAGTCAGTCTTCTACATCTTTCATTTCAACTAGCTGGTCCCTGTCCTTTCCCTTGATACACAGCTTCTAAACATTCCTTAGCCTTGTGAACCTTTGATTGAAGGTAAAAGCTCCCACTCTTGGCATTCCTCTCAAACAAGGAATCATACTTCTGCATGAATTACAATGAAGGTAGTTTTCAATACATAACAAAATGTTTTATATACCACAACAGATAGAGAATCAATAATAAAAGCTAAATGAACTCCTAGAAAACTTGTCAAGCTTTTCAAGTAGGAATGGCAATGGGCTGGGTTTTAACAGGACCCACCCCTACCCACTCCTATTAGGGGTGGGTTTGGTATTAAGTTGGTTGGGACTTGGAGCAAGTTCAGACCTTGTTCGTGTTTGTCCAGTGCCATCCGATTTTCTTTAATTCATATAATTATTTCATTAAATCTGTGCAAAAGTTGAGTGGTATTGGGCCATGCTTCCACAAGCTGTGGGTTCGAATCATAGAACTCAAGTGCTATTTTTTTGTTTTTAAAATAAAAATAAAAATAAAAAAGATCAAATAGGTTCATACCCAATCCACACATTCACAGGTCAGGTTAGGCATTAAATAAATTCATATTCCAGTCACAGGTCGGACAGGGTAGTTATCAGGTATAGGAGGAGTCAGTCGGGTTCAGCTCAGCCAATATCCTAACCTGACCGGAGCCATAACCATCCCAATTCTAAAGTTCCCCACTGAGAAATTTTATGAGATTTGACGATATTTCTTTTTGCTTTAATTTTTCACTTCCAAGAATATCTAACCTCAGATATGGTATAGACTAAGATCAGGGTGCATTGTTTGCACTTAATGATTAGAATAATAGAAAGCATAAATTTCTTGAAGCAGTATTTTGCACGTGAAAAAAAAAAAAAAAAGGGATACCTACTAGAGAAGGCAATTTAACTACTAAAACAGCCTCATAGAATAGCAATCCAAGGAGCGGAAGAATACCTGCAAGACTTCTTCCCAAGAAGAGGATTCAGTGATCCCTAAAATCTGTCGTGCTTCTTGCTCAGTCATGGTTTTGGATGCTCTGCGAACCGCATTTTGTAGTGTTTCTTGAGCAACACCAGATTTTGATGCATCTGTAGTCATTCAAAAACCCAATGAGAGATGCACTTGCCTTTTTCTTTTAATCTTACTTTTAAGTCTTACACAAAGCAAGACTACTTTTTGGCCCCTTCTCCATTCCCATAGTCTAGAAACTAAAACTGCAAGGGAATTACACAATCAAATGCACACTACAAAACTGAATCAGAAAAACCTGATATTATATAACACTCTGCATATCAATCATGCTTCTTTCGATTACTGTTCTCTAATATATTTAAACTTCAAAAGTAATTGGATGGCAGCAGGAATGCACTCTTGTGAAACAAGCAGCAGTCCCTTTCTTGATATCCTTTATGTACAAGTGCCATGGCAGGAAACTTTACATAAATGCATATATTCTTGATAAAGATCATATTCACTAAGATCACTAAAGTAGTAGATACACTAGATATACTTAATTTAAGGATGACAAAGGACCTCTCTAAAGAAATTTGGGAACGGGCCCTAATTTGGGCCCATAGAAATTAGGTGTTCGTTTGAGTCCACAATTGAAGACTCATTGACTCGGTCTGGCACACAGACCAGACAAGTTCATACCCAACTACCAAATATCCTTTAAAGGTTTAAAACTTTAATGATGACATGCCTGGGTTTCACACAGAGTGTGCAGAAAAATGAAGAGCAAAGACTTTTTTTTCCTTTTTTCCTGAAAAAAGGCCTGTTATAAGACCTTACCCAGAGAAATCACATGTTCACATTTCTTGGGCCTTATCAGGTTTGTATTTCGGTCCACAGTCCACACTTATGAGACTCATCAAATATTGGCCCCAGGTTTGAGTGCACCATGGACTATCCATTTACATCCATTCCAAGCCAGCATGTGCAGTCATCTCGAAGGAGGGTCTTCTGACAAGTATTCTTGAGATTTTATGTAAATGCTGGAAATAGGAAGGAAGACAATCAAGTGATGTTTGGACTTGTACCAATCAAACAACAAAGTCTGTCTGTTTGGTATTTAAAATTTACATCTAAGACTCTAGCTTCTCAGATGGGCCCCACCATGCACAGCACTATGGGAGGAGCTTTCATGTCTCTACAGGTGGAGCCCACCTTTTAGACCCCACCATACATACACCCTGGATAGTCCTCATCCATTACATGTCTCTTTGGTTGGGGCCCACCAAGTCTACATCTGTACGACAAGTGGAACCATTGGTCAGTCTCAAAATGCAAATGTGCAGGTCTCTGTGGTTGGGCCCACCAAAGTCTACTTGGTGGGATCAGTGGGTCCATGGGTCGGCCTCAACATGCAAACGTGCATCTATGCACGTCTACATGGGTGGACCACACAATGAACATGCTAATGAGGGCCACCATTTGGTCCCCAAAATTAACAAATTTATTGTTTCCCTCCAAAAGTTCCCACATGCAAAATCCACAAATGGCCGTGAATCTATGATACCTGGATACGTGGATAAGCCCAACGTATCCATGTCGGACCAATACGACACTTGTATTGGTACCTGGTGCTACACCGATACTTCTAGGGAACAAGTTTAACATATCTTACTTATAAAGTCCTTTATTTCATATAGTTCTTTTAATATTTTTACTTCGCAATATAAAAAATGCTAGAAATGGATGAAAAAAATGATAATTTCGTTGATTCAAAAGTGATCTAAAGAAAAAATCAGGACACCCATATCCATATCCGTGTCCTAGATTTTCAAAAGTGAGGAGTTGTGTCCTCGATCCCCGTATCAGTGACTGTATCCATATCCATATTTGGGCATCATAGCCGTGAATGTGTCTGTGGCTTGTGGTTATGAATCCCAATTCAAGAATAGAATGGTACATATAATATTTGACAGGTTCATATGCTACCCAAACATTATATTTTCTTGGAAATTTTCAAATTCCACCAAAAAACTCATAGCTTTTTCTCTTTTGTTCAATAATTTATTTATTTTTTGGTAAAATCCTTTGTTCAATAATTATTACTACACTGAGAGAGAGAGAGAGAGAGAGAGAGAGAGAGAGAGATACTTGCAAGCGCCTGGCGGTATGCTTGAACTAGAGCCCTTGCCATGATTCCAGAGCCCATTATAATTAAGTTGGCGAGTATCTTTGCAGCCTGCATCAACCAGTATAATAAATAAGCAATACAACCAAATAACATTTAGAGGGGATCGCAAGATCCTAGCAGAAGAAAAAAAAACGTTTAGCAGAGAGCCAACCAAGAAAAATGCAACATAAGAATAACAGAAATCCTTTCAACTCTTTGATCATCGGTGGACCATCGCTAATCATATGATAAATTTAGCATAAATCTGGGGTTTAACTGGCTAAGAGGTGCTAGAGCTAGAAAACTCTGAAACTTGTCCCTAATGTGGATCCACTGATCACTCCAGAGGGATTATAAGTAACCACAGGAATCTCCCAAATGTTTCCAAACCATGGAACAGGATGGTGGATCGCACAAAGGCCTTGCCCTGGGTGCTGAGAACTACCTGTTTTAGGTCCTTTGAATGCCATGCTTGTCACGAGTTGTTGGAGGGTTATTCGGCAACTTTGAAGCTTCCAATGCCTGGAGTCGAAGGTCATCACCTTCTGATATTTTAAAACTAAAGTTCAATGGCTCTTCCCTTGAAAATCTGTGATGGATCGATCAAGGATATGGAAGCATCAATTACTGAGGCATTCTCAAGCCCTATCAGGATTATACACAGTAAAGACCCAACTCCAGATTTGCATTTTTCATAATATTTTTGCATTCTTGTTTTATTATCATTAATCGCTAATATTACTGATATCTTAATAAATATATATAATTCCTATTAGTATGATGTGTCTAAGTGCATAATAAATTGTGTTTCATACTTTCTTATGCAACTATCATCATCATTCATAAATAGAATAATTGCATTATCATTTTTACAAAATTGGACATAATATGGAATATTGAACCTTTATGCAATAATTGGAATTAATTAAATATGTTAATTACATGCATGCATGATACAACCATAGCATGCATTTATTATGTCGCGCATTCAGTGATTTAAATTGTTTGATTAAATGCATAATTCTGTGCAGCCATTGAATGATGCATGCATTGCATTTAGTTGCATTGTGTGGGACCCAGGGGTGGGGCCCGATAGTGTTGCATGTCCCATGTAGGGGCTGGTTGTGTAAATCCTAGCTTGGCAAGACCTCTCAGTTGCTTTTATAAAGACTGAATAATTAGCAGTCCTATTTGTGATGCGATTAGGAATTGGAAATAGATGCCTATTGCAACTAAGATAACTCTTCCAAATTAGAAAGAGGAACCCCAGGCTTTTAGGGGAGACACTCTAAACTTGCCCTATTTTATTGCATTAGCACATATTAGAAATTAGGAAGTTGTGCTAAACTATGAGCAAGTGTTCTCATTATAATAGGAAACAAACCAAACCAGAGAGGAAGATAAGGAAAATGAGAACTAAAAGTGGACAGCTAGGGCTTGGCATCTTCTCATTGCATCTTTTTTGTGTGAGTGGATCAAACAGGATTTTAGCATCCATTGTTAAATAGTGACTCTATTTTATGATGTTCTTTTTATTGATCTCCATTGTTCTAGTTCTAGTTGCCGTATTTGCTCCAATCTTCCAGTTATGCTTGTTTTATGAAGATCCAACCATTTGGATTTTATGATAATTTGTTTTCTGCGATATTAAACCTTAGATTGGATGGATCATAGTCGAGACAAGGCTTTGACGACGATGATGATGGTTTGATGAATCATTAGCATTAGTTTCAGATCCAAGATGTTGGTGTGTTTTGTGAAGGATTTGGGACTTGTTTGTGATTTTCTGAAATTCTGGATTTTTGGACAAATTTCTGACCTGTTCAACTGAAGTTTTAAATAGCAAACACTTGCAAATAATTTTGGAAAAATATCAGTTGGATTCCTTCTTCGGTTAGCTACAATTTTCACGAACAGCTTGTTTCCAGATTCCAAAAGATGAAGGAGATATGATCGAATCTCTGAAACTGGTACAAATTGACTGAGACAAAACCTATAAAATTTCTTTAAGTCAAGATCTGGATTAATCTATAAGGATCTGGGTTTTGGTGTCTTCATAAAAATTGTAGAGGATCAAGTTTACATTCAGATGAAAGTGGAGTCACCTTAAAATGAGTTTTCTAGGATTAATTATGAATTTTCTACTATCTCGTGTCAAATTTGTTTTTCAGTAAACTCTGTTTTTCTGTAAACTTACGTTGTTTTCCTGATTTTTTCAAAAATACTTAAGAGACCTCAGAAAATTCAAGAAAAAGAACTGAAGCTTTAATTATCAGTCAAAGAACCTTGGATAGAAACTTCGAACCAAGATGTTTTCTAGAAAAATCACAAAAATTCCGACGACAGCTGTGCCGCAGATTTCAGTTTTTGCATGCAGAATTTTATGGTTGTCTTCCCTGTTTTATGCACCAATCCCGAGGACCAAACAAGGTCTGAAACCCTTGTTTATTTTTCTGGGACATCACAGGAATGTCTATTATTTCAGTTTCAAATTTAATCCCAACCTGTGTTATAATGAATTCGTGAAAATTCAGACATCTAGCATCTCAATTTCCAAAAATTTCTGTATTGTTGATTTATTGTTCTAATGTGTTGGATTATGATGTGAAATACATCCATTAGTCATTTGGTGCCTGTTCCACTTGAAACTTGGCGTGATTAGACACTTTGATATATGTCTATTTTTTTTTACCAAGTTTGACTTGAATATGAAATGTATAGATAGGATTTTAACAGTATCAGATTTGTGCATCATATAAGATTATTTTATGTGTGGTTTGTCTCCAATTCATTTGTGAGATGTTATTATTACTTGGGAATATGTTACATATGGAAGGTGGGGGTCTATGGTATGGGACGTAGATCTTTCTGAATGTATGCAACCAATGAGGGAAATTCAATTAAGAGACAAGATGCATGAGGAAGGGGTCCCCGGTATGGGACGTAGACTTCAAATTCTGTGATGAGTTTCCTAAATAAATATGCTTGTTGTGGTAGGTCTAATGGTTTGGGTTTGGTGGGCCCTACATGTGTTTAGGTGACTTATCCACGATTGATAGATTGTTTAGAACCATCAGCATTTGATTTGTTATGTGATTGTGAATGGAATGCATTAAATGCAAGTGAACCATATGATTTTGATTGCACATTGTAAGCTTTGTTGTACGGTATGTCCGTGCCTACAGCTCAAGATATCGTTCACTATGTTTTGAGTGGACTTGGCATCCCTTTGGCTCAGGTATGTTCATACTGGGTGGACCTTATGTCCCTCCGGCTCAGGTATTCCGTACTTGGATGGACTTTGCTCCCAATGGTTCAGGATGTGATTCGCTATGTTCTGGGTGGACTTTGGTCCCATTGATTCATTGATTGGACTTCGGTTCCTTTGGCGCAGATATGGGACACTGTGTCTGGGAGAGCTTTATGCTCCTTCGGCTTATACATAGGAATAGGACACAATGTCTGGGTAGGGCTTTTGCCCCATTGGCTCCACGGAGATGCATTAGATTCTGGTTTACCTGAATCTCATTGTTGGCATATTGCCCATTGATATGAACCTCAATACGGCAAAAGTAAAACCAGGGTTGGCCATCATCGGAGGCGTTGTATGAAATCACAAGGGGAAAGTCATGTACATGTTCTCTAAACATGTAGGGATCAAAGACTCTAATGAAGCGGAAGTTATGGCAATCTTGGAAGCTCAACGTATTTATCATACCTTATTTCATCATTATCTTATTGTGGAGAGTGATTCAGCTAATGCTATATATTGGGTGAAATCGTCGAGGGGACCATGGAAAATGCAATTCCTCTTCAACAAAATTAGTCATCTAATTTTGGCACATTAGTGGATCTACAAACGGGATGGGCAGATTGTTTAGCTAGGCAATGGGATAGAGGGATCATGTAATTTAAGTGCTTCTATTTTGTAGTTTGTGGCTAATACATTTCTTTTATACCGGTACTACTATGAAAGGTGTTTTTTTTAATGTTCTAAGAGGAGTTGTACTTGTTACTTTCATTAATTAAGTTTTACTCTAACCGGTCAAAAAAAAAGGAACCTCAGTTCCAGAGACTTTGATATGACCATGCTACGATATAAGTTCTTGTTTACGTTGTATTGTATCGTGATTCTTATGATTGTGTTTCGTTGCTTTTGTTGTATTTGATTGTGCATGTCGTGTTGCATGTTTGCATGCTTCAATGTTTAACCTTGCATGTTCTAATTGTGATTTGGTTTACTTGCTTAGCTCCAAGGCTCAACCCCCAGTCTCGGTTTGTGTATGTTAGATGCTGCGCAGCTTCAGGACATCAAGAAAGAGTTTTGGATGATGAAGCATTGCTAGAGTCTAGTTTTAAACTTCGAGAGAATTATACTCTAGATTTCCAATTTAATTATTAATTTGATTTTCAATTGAACATGTAATTGAATATTCAGATTTTAGCAAAAATTGAGTTATTAATAAATTGGGTTTATTTAGTTAATGCTGTCTTGTCATGTGTTATGTTCTTTCTTTTTTTAAAGTGTGAATTCACCCATGCTTACATCACTTCACAGAATTTGAGGAATGTAAGATTTCAGGTCATGGCACACTCTAAGGAAGCAGAAGTTTGTGCTCTCCAAGCTCTTTTGTTGCTCCATTTAAAGCACTTGTAAATCATTATGGAGACTCCATCAATGCAATGGAACAAGTTACTCCATTTATACTTGGAAACTTTATCAGTATATTGAACTTAATGGCTACAAACTTCATGCAACTTGTGCCATGACTCAGGAATCAGGATTATACACTCCGTATAATTTTTCTCTCATGTTCTTTCTTTTCTACCATATTTTCCGAGTTCCAATGGAAAGGCAGAAGCTCTTCCTATGCATTGGCATCATTGATGCAATCCTAGGGTTAGGATGCAAGTGCCGGGGCACAATTAGGGTTCCGAAGAACAATCACTTGAAGAAGAAACAATCTCCAACGAAAAATCCACATAGGGAATTCTATAAATAAATTCTAATTTGAGATTACCAATCTCTGCAATGCTGCATATATAATAAAGAAACTTAAGCTTTAAGAAAGCTTTCCTAATCAAACTAGGAAACAAGAATAAAATCCTATCCAAATTACAAACTAATCCTAAATGCAACTTCTTAAATAAAATTAGAAACTAATAACAATTAACAAATCAGAATGGTATGGGTCCCACATGTGGACCACGAGTCTGGTTGCCATGACATATTATTGCTGCTACATCATTCTCCCCTGGCTGGAAAAGAGTTCGGCCTCGAACTCGGCTCTTCTTCTTGATGTTGCATTTGTAGATAGTGTGTACGTGAAGCACTTCCTCGCTGAGACAAGAACGTGACCCTTTCTTTTGTGGTGTCAGCTTCAGAGGACGGAGTGTGACTTGCTTTTCACCATGCATGAATGTGATGTGGTGCTAGGGTTTTGGGAAAAAAGTATGGATGTTGGGTGTTGATGCTCAAGGATTTGGGATTGGGGCCGAGGGATGAGTGAACGGAAAAAGGGATAAGGTTAATCACGCCGACGATCGAGGGATCATTCGGCTCTGATACCAATTGATGCAATCCTAGGGTTATGATGCAAGAGTCGGGGCACAATTAGGGTTCCGAAGAACAATGACTTGAAAAAGAAACAGTCTCCAACGAAAAATCCACACAGGGAATTCTATTAATCAATTCTAATATGAGATTACCAATCTCTACAATGCTGTATATATAATAAAGAAACTTAAGTTCTAAGAAAGCTTTCCTAATCAAACTAGGAAACAAGAATAAAATCATATTCAAATTAGAAACTAATCCTAAATGCAACTTCTTAAATAAAATTAGAAACTAATAACATTTAACAAATCAGAATGGTATGGGTCCCACATGTGGACCACGAGTCTGGTTGCCATGACATATTATTGTTGTTGCATCAATCATGTTTATATATTGTAGTCTCTTCTTTGCCCCATGTGTAACCCTTTTATTACTATGTACTACATTTATCTTTCTGATAAAAGAAAATAATCAAAACATTTATCTTTTATCTTTTATTACTATGTACTACATGTGGACCACGAGTCAGTTTCTTGTCCGGCTTTGATTAGTTTGACTCCTTATGTTCTCATCCTCAAACATTGGCCAGTTATCTAGCATGATATTTTGTCACAATCAACCTTAGATGAAAAGGAATGATGAACATGTGATCAGAAAGATATTACAGTCTCTAAACACCCAAAGTTTGAACACATAGTGGCAGAGATCAAAAACTCGAAGGTCTTTCTACTGTAAATAATGGGATCATTACAAGCCCGCAAAAGAAGAATGAAACAAAACAGTACTCCAGTGGATACTAGATCAAGCCATAGAAAGAAAGCTGACCATCAAGCAGAATGACAAAAGCAGTATGGATATGGGGAGGCGAATAAGGATGAGGCCCACATAGAGGTGGATATAGCAATTAAGTTAAGTCACAGAAACCAAGGTGGACATGGTAATCATGATGGAATATGGAGGAACATGTGACAAAGGACAAAAATGAAGCGACAGATGATGTGGTATTATGTGATGGGCATTCTTATAGAATTGTAGTTACCAGTTATACCTGCTTTGGCATAGGGACTAGCTACAAAAAAAAAAAAGAAGCTAAAGCAAATCAGAAAAGATGGACTTGCTAAGATAAATGTGTGGGTTTACAAGAAAGGATCAAATTATAGAATAGTAGATTTGAAGAAGCTTATGGATATAGCCTTAATGACAGAAATTAGCAAGGGAAGTCACATGAGACAATTTGAGACATGCATAGAAGGTCAAATACAGCCCATGTCTGATATATTGAGAGGCTACAAGAGTAAGGAACTAATAGAAGAGGGAGACTGATGCATCCCGGGAAGAACTGATAGAAGAGGGAGGTTGATGCAGCCCGGGAAGAGGACCAAACCCACATCAGGGATTTGGCCGAATCCAGATGGATTCAACAGCCAAGAACTCACGCACAATGGGCAAACCAAAGCAAGAAACAAACCAGAAATCAATTCTTCAATTCAATAATAGAGATGTGTCAATCCCTAACAGGGATTTACATATTTAAAGAGAAGATCAAAGGATCTTTCCAATCCTACTAAAATTCTATTACTAAACATTGAATTCCAAAAAAAAAAAAAACCTACTAATTCTAAAATACTAAATCAATTAGAAAGCTACTAACGTAAATAGGACAGCTTCCCACAACAGTCAGCTAATCCCATTGGATGGGTTGGTCCCATTGGACTTGGGCCTGGCTCGACTTGCACTAGAGACCAACGGAGACATAAATGTAGTAGTGAGGAAAGACACATCAGATTATGGAGTGACAGGTAGCATTACTTTGAATGGGGCCAAATCGAAAAGTTGAACTCATAAAGGCAACTTTGGGACAGTGAAATGCTGATGTGAGGTGAGGTGAGCCCCACCAATCACACGGTCTACACTTGGGGACCCACCCATCATGGGTACGGAGGGAGATCATAAGATTCAGATGGGATCAGCTCATATGTAAATTTTTGAGTCCATTGAATCATCCTAACCCCTTGATTTGTGCAGATGTCTCGCACAGAATACCGTGCAAACAACCTGATGGGACCCAGCTGGGGCCCCACAAATCATGGGGTACTTGGGGGATCAAAAGATTTGGATGTGACCCACCTCTGTGAAAAATTTCAAGTCCATTCAATCATCTGAACCCCTTGATCACTGGCCCTCAAATTAACAGTTTTAGAATGCATCATTTTTCTTTTAATTTCAATCCAACGATCAATCCCATTCAAATAGGTGTGAAAAACATGTTGGATTT
Organism: Cinnamomum chago; assembly: GCA_038049695.1. Lineage (NCBI taxonomy): Eukaryota > Viridiplantae > Streptophyta > Magnoliopsida > Laurales > Lauraceae > Cinnamomum > Cinnamomum chago. The sequence goes on from CP142454.1 coordinate 79,112,423, forward strand.
ATCACATGGGCCCCCAGTTGGAACTAACCAGTTGTCTTGCACGGTCCGAGACATTTGCAATATAGAGGATAAGCTCAATACGTGAAAATCAACAACAGACAAAACCTGTGTATTTTGCAAAATGAAATGAAAACCACCATTATTGCACTAGAAAACGCTAATAAAACGTGGAGATATAAGTCTGCAAAGAAGCCTAGGAGCTCCATATAGGGAGATTAGATATGAGCCTAAGTTAATGAAATGCAGGAAAAAAATTGAAAATTCTAAATTAAGGAGGAAATTTGTTTGTATAATTTAGATTATCACTAAAGCTTTTCAGGGATTCTCTAGAAGTTCTTCATCTTGGGTTATTTACAAGGAGATAGGATGCAAACCGTAGTGAATGGTTAGGTCAAAAGTGCTGAGGCATGAAATAGAACGTCTCAAAGAGATTCACAAAGTGGACTAGCCTCGAAGGAAAGATAAACCCATAAAAAAAAATTTTATTATAACTCCGAACTGTTTTCCACCTTCTACAATGCTCATAACAAGAAAGCAAACCATATAATCTAAGACCCCTCACCAAACTAGGAAACCAAATAGAATTAGAAAGCTAATCCTAACTACAACTCATTAAGGAAATAAAATACCATATGAATACTCCTTCTGGTATTAAAAAGCTAATCTTAATCACAACTCATTAGGAAAATAAAATTAAAAAAATTCCTAAACTTCCTTGGGTCTCACATGTTGGCGCATCGGTTCATCTGCTTGGCATCAAGATACTATTTAAAATTGTGTTTTCAGAAGTGTATTTTTTATGTAAATATGGTCAGCGAAAATCCAATATTAACAGTGTCTCTCGTTTTTACACCTTATAGTTTAAAAATAGAAGGTACAGTAAACGAGGAAAGAAGGAAGCATAGAAAGAAAAGCACATCAGTATTTAGTACTATTTTTTTATTTAAGAACCATACTAGTTATTTAATCAAAAGGTTTTTATTGTTATTAGAGTTGGCTTTCCAGAATTTCATTCTGTATGGTCATTTGGCTGTACAACTTCATAAAAAAAAAGTTTATCAGTCTCTAAATTCGTATAAATAAGTTAAACTACATAATTTAAAAGAGAGGACAGTAAAAGAGGAAAGAATACAGAGTAAAAAAGAAAAGTACATCAGTACTTTTGTTTCGTAAATGACCCTTAAGGTTTACTTAATCACAAGGTTTACATTGTTATTCGAATCGGTGTTCCAGGAGATATTATGTATTGTCGATTGGCTCTTCAACTCGATAGCTATCCATTCTCCATTTATTAAAAGAGAATTATATTTTCAATATGTGTTCCAGGAGATAATTATGCATTGTCAATTGGCTGTTCAACTCGATAGCTATCCATTTTCAATTTATTAAAAGATAATTATATTTTCAATATTCTCACATTATTATCACTTATGTTTTTTTTTTTTTTTGGAAAATAAGAATGTACATTTCAACGGAAAGAATAGATACAATCTACAAAAAGAATTGGGGGAAGCTCCACGGCACTTGAAACTCCGCAGAAAGCTGGGGAAACAAAAAAAAAAAAAAAAAAAAAAAGGCGGGGGGGGGGGGGGGGGGGGGGGGGTGTGATGCCCCGGAGTCCCACATCGACTATAGAGAGGAAAGTGAATGGGGTTATATGTAAAGTTTACACCCTTACCTTGTATGAGGCCTTTTAAAACCGTGCGGCCCCGGAAAACGTAAAAACTCCGAAGTTAAGCGTGCTCGGGCGGGAGCAATACTAGGATGGGTAAACTCCTGGGAAGTCCTCGCGCGTGCACGCGGGCCAAAGCGGACAATATCATGCATGTGTGAAGGGTGGGGCGTTACAAATGGTATCAGAGCCGACTCTCAACTAGTTCGAGTGTGGGTCCCCTGCCGTGGTCTGGTGCAAGTGGGCGGGTCTCCATGTGGGCGGGCCAAGAGGGTTGGCAGGCTACTGCACAGGGACGTGCAGCCCTAAGGGGGGTGGATTGTGATGCCCCGGAGTCCCACATCGACTATAGAGAGGAAAGTGAATGGGGTTATATGTAAAGTTTACACCCTTACCTTGTATGAGGCCTTTTAAAACCGTGCGGCCCCGGAAAACGTAAAAACTCCGAAGTTAAGCGTGCTCGGGCGGGAGCAATACTAGGATGGGTGACCTCCTGGGAAGTCCTTGCGCGTGCACGCGGGCCAAAGCGGACAATATCATGCATGTGTGAAGGGTGGGGCGTTACAGGGGGGGATGGATTGGGTTGGGTGGCTAACCCACTGCCGAGACTGAAGGCAGAACAAAAGAAACCCACAGGCCGGGCCAGCCAAAACAAAGCAACCCACCAGCCATGAATCCAAAAACCAAAAAAAAAAAAAAAGAGCCCACATCCTGGGCCAGGCTAGAAGCTAGCAAAAGAAGACACACACAGAGGCCAAACGAACAGAGAGAGAGCTAGAGCAGATTCTAGACTCAATGAAAGATTGGGTTGTGACCTCTCAGGGCAGCAGCTGAGTGAGACCAAGCCAGGGCCTAAGGGCCCAAGTTGCAACCAATTTCCCAGGTAAGATTTGACACAAGGAGGGAGAGCTTCCTTGCTTGAAATCATTTACTTGAAGAAAAGAGTGAATGCACTATCCACTATCCAAGTGACCTTCCAGAAGATATTCCTAGATCTGGTACCCACCATGTCTCAGATGTAACCCTATGAATGGGTCCCAAAGTTAGCAGTTTCTCACCAAATACCTGAGTGTCGGGCTACTGATAAATTCATTCCCAACCACCTCTATCAATGGAGACCTACCCCAATGTGCGATAACCACTTCCTTGGAATCGGGTACTGATCTGGTTATACACACAACTCCCTCAATTAAATGTCTTTCCAGAGCAAGACCTTCAAACCCCCACTAAAAATCTTACTCCTGCAAAAACTTGAAAGATCCTACAACTAAAAAAAATGGCATCTCATACCTTTGATCATCAACATTAATCCCAACCTAGAAAACCCTAGCCAATCTCTTCTCCCTTCCCTGAATCAACACATTATTTCCAATCCCCATATTTCCAACTGTTGGCTCTCCTCTGTAGAGGCTCTCTGAAACACGAGCAATTTTCATAGAGACACCTAGTTTCTTTCTCAGACATGGGAGAATTTTCAGTTATTGAGGGAGGGTACAAAACTACAAAGCAATCTATAACTATCAAGAGGTCCAAATTTCATAAAACCATGTAGTTTTTTCTTGTAATCTTAAACAACATAAAACAAACCTACCATTATGGATTCCTAATTCAAAACTGGGGGTTTCTTCTGCATCTTTTTTTTTTTTTTTTCCTTTGGGGAGTTCCTAAAATAATCATCCTAACTTTGTTACTGAATTCTTCGTAGCCTAATAACGTGATTGCTTTAGTTTGTTCTTTGAAACCTAGCCTAGGCAATGGAGCCTTTGGCTCTCTTCTCATACTTGCAGTCCACTCTCACAAATCCCAATCCTGCATTTCACAATTGAGAGTCATGCAATATCCAGAAAGCCCACTATTTTATTTAAACAGAATTCACCAAAAAACCAATGAGAACTCTGAATTACCATGAAACTTCCAGTTTAGACCTTTGCAAACCCAAGAGCATCCTCTCTAACATCTCTTGAAACCACTCCTCCACACCCCCATCCAACAAATGAAGCAGAATTTAACAGATTCAAATCATTACAAGGACATAAAAAACCATAAATTCAGCTCAAATAGATTCCCACCCACTCAATCACTCAACTTGCCTCGACCACGATTCCTATCACCCAATAAGACACGCATTTCTATCATAACCATACACTACCCAAAAACCCATATATCATCAATCCATCCCTAAACAGGGATAATCTTATTCCTACATATCAAACCCTAGAAGAAGAAAAAAAACTCATCATTCATCCAAAAAATAACAATGGCTTAAAAATCGAAACTTTCCATGAAGAAGCAAACAAAGAATCCAGAGGTGAATTAAAATCAAAATCAATCATAACAAGCAACAATTTGAACAACCCAGAAAGAAAAAAGGGGTCCAAAGATAGAATGATAAGAACGCAAGGATTATACGTACCATGACTCGATGGAAGGCGTTGGGAAAACAAGAATCTTGATGATAGAAGGTGAGATTTTTGAGCTATGATATGAGGAATTGGGTTTTCCCTGAATTGGGTTTTCCCTGCTTTGAGAATCCTCAAATGGAGGGAGTTTGGATCTCTCGTTCGTTTCTTTGAGTGTGAGGAAAATGGGACAAGAAGAGAAAGAAGTTTCAAAGAAGAAGATGTTTGGGGGTCTAGTTTTTTCCTTCTTTCATTTTATATGCGGGGAAAGTTCGCGAAAACGCGATGGATGATAAAAGGACGATTTTGTCCCTGTCTCTCGGCGCGAGCGCAAGTGACGAGGGTAGGGATGTAAAATGGTGGTTCAGCCTCAGGAATGTATATTCGGATTTTAATTCGGATCCTGATCTGCATCCAACATGGTTTTTTCTTTAATCTTTTATCACCACAAAATCTAGCCACAATCCCATTCCAGTGAATCCTTAAGGGGTAACTCAGTTGGTCTAAGACCGCAGTTTGTATTCGGAAATTATGTGTTCGAAACTGTACTACCACACTAGGCTATAGGAGAGTTTACCCGGCTTCTCTCTGGGCTCAGAGGGATTAGTCGAGCCCAAAGGGTTGGGAACCCTCCGATTGCAAAAATAAAAATAAAAAAATCTCATCCGAGTGATACCCACTATATATATTGTATGATATATATATGTAAATGGGTCCATGATTCTCCGATTACCCGGAAGTTCCGACCTGTTAAAAATCAAGTTTGGGTCTTTATTTAGGCATCGATGAGTAAACAGGTCCGGATGTGGTTCAACCTTAGTTCAGACCCATGGACTCGAAACAGCTCGACATATTACCTAAATTTTTTAAAATCTCTCCTAAAAACCATATTTTTTTAATATCATTATCTACCTAGATCTAGGCCCTGATCTGAACCCGTCCCATATATAATTCTGGTTTTGGGTACGAAGTCAAGAAACCAGTTCCGGATCCGATTCTCCATTTTCCTTAACGGTTCTGGGTCCACCATGGATCCGGACCAGAATTGACCTGTTTACAACCCTAGATATATATATATATATATATATATATATATATATATATATATATGAAGCCAAGTAAGTCCTCTGCAATTATAAAAGTTAGAAGCTCAATTAGGCATCTAATTAAGTTCTCATTTGATAAAGATTGGACTCTTCTTAAATAAAATCCGATTCAATCAAAGTGGGACGGTTACATCCATCTCGAGGGATTTCAACAATGAGTAGTAAATACATGACCATGCATCCCGATCTGACTCCTTCCCTTCTATCTTCTCTACATGGATAAACGTATACTCTACTTTCTTCTTTCTCAACCAAAAACACTTCGTTTCTCCATGCTACTTTGCATGTCCTGCTTCTTGGTGGAACCATAGCAGACATTGGTAAAGCTGAATATTCAATGTATGTCTTCTTCTTCTTTTTTTAAATTTGATTTTGTTACACCATGGGCTTCAATCAGTGGGCATTGTTGTACAAGAGCTTCACATTAAAGAAAATATTTATTAGATAAATCACAGTTGGAGGCTGAAGTTATTTTCTATTCACTATTTTTCTCTATGTAAAATACAATTCTGATACATCATCTTTATACAGACACTTTTTTTTTTTTTTTTTGGGTAAAATTAGATAGACACTTGTAATCTATAGACATAAAATGGCATTTGCTAAAAATGTACAAGAATAACAAGATCTTCCAAGCTAGCTGTTTGTTATGGGTGAATTTGAAATGTATGACTCAGGCAGAGCCTAGCCAAGGTATGTTTCCTTATATGCATGATTCTCTTCAATTGGAGAATATATATCTTTTGATATGGCCAATATATACCTTGATGAGAGTCTTCTGAGTTGGAAAATGGTATAAATGTAGATCTTGTGATTTGTGTGTGCTGCCTTGGTCAGAATCCTCTGAGCTGGATGCTTCTTTTCATGTTTGAATGATGCTATTAAAGGATCTTACAAGCTAGCTGGTTGTTATGGGTAATCTTGAAATGCATGACTCAACCAGAGCCTTGCCAAGGTATGTTTCCTTATCTGCATGATTCTGTTTGACTTGGAGAATATCTTTTGATATGGTCAACGACTTTTATGGATGATCTCTTTCATATTTATTTATTTCGAGATGCCATAATTAACTACTCTTTAAAAAGGAGCAATTTTGCTTAAATATGGGCGTAAAGGAAAATCCAAGTTTTTCCCATTGAGACTTGAAAATGTAAGTTATTTTGGTTGTTATTTTGTCATACAGTGTTCTTAGTTATTGTTATTTTTTTTACTTTTTATCTTGATTAATCTTTGTCTTACCTGTTATCTCTTTATTCATCACTATGGTTGTCATCATCATCTTCAAAGCCTAGTTCCGGCATTGTCATGTACAAGAAATTGACGTATTACGAATGTAATAAATTAAAAAAAAAAAGAGGAAAATGCGATGAAGATACATTAAAAAAACAAAGCATTCCCTTAGGACCCGTTTGGTAATTTACTATTAAAATAAAAGTAATGTAAAGCATCAAATCAAGAGATAAAATAAAATATAAAGGAGTTATGATTGTATTATCTTTAGTGGATTGGTAGGGAATCTTTTTTAATTGAGGATTTTACCGAAAAATACCCGGCAGTTAGCCATTGCATGAAAAAGGATCATGTAGTTCATGTTACACAAACAGGGTCCGTTAGCCCATTTTCTTTTTTTTCTTTTTTTGAATTTTGAGAAGAGTGACGCTCTAACGGGGGCAACATTAGCGTTGCTCGTCACGGCATCTCATACGAGCTGTTGGTATCTGCCATGGCCGTCTGCAGGAGCTATAGTTATCGTGAAAGATTTTTCGATGCCGTTAGCAGCGATGTGCACCGTGTCTTCTTAATGGAAGACAGAAAGCAAATGGTTAATTATTCTCAATTAGGTATCAAAAGTGCAATTAAAAGAGGAAGGATAAGCAACTCTAGTAGTGATGAAGTTTGTCTTTGAGATGCTATTATCATCTTGAGATGTGAGACCTTGGACTCGAGATCAAGAGCTTCTTCCACCAAGCAAAGATTTGATACTGACAAAGACAAAGTAGCCGAGTGTGAGAAAGGAGCAAGCCCATCTATTTCTTTGGATCTAAATCTCTCGATTAAAGAAGTGGAGGAGCCATCATTTGACAATAAGGGCATACTTATCAAATCTGTGGATGGAAGGTTTGATTTCAATTTACAGGATGACCTATAGAAATGGGAATATATAATTCATGGCGGAGGCAATATCTACTCACAAAATGAAACAGGAAACCAGATCAAAGCAAAACAAAACCATCAAAACTCACCGAATCTACTAAAAACATAGCAAAAGAATCAAACTATTTACTGAAATCAAGTTAAAAACCCTCAGAGAGAGAGAGAGAGAGAGAGGGAGAGAGAGGGAGAGGGGGAGGGAGAGGGAGATAAGACGATGAGATGGAAGAAATGATTTAGGGCTCCTCCTCTGAAATGGGTTTGAGTTTTTGCGAACCGGAAAAAAATACCAGTTGTCAATCTTGGTTACAGCAAAACCCGAGCTCTATGGGTTCTGGAGAGAAAGGGGATTAGTCTTGCAATTGCATGCGTCAAAGGTATTTTTGGTTTCGGAGTAATAGAGGAAAAGGCGACCAAAGATTGGACCGACTTCTGCAAATCTCAAGGATCAGAATTCCTCTTTGCATATCGAAAATGTTGCAAGTGACCATAGCGTTGCCCATACCTATTTTTAGGCGACGTAGCAATCAATCAAAAGTTAAAAAAAAAAAATAATAGTGACAAGAGGACTGAAACTGTGTTGCCCTAAGTACAGGGTCTTTTTTCGTGTAATGTTAGCCAACAGAAATTTTTCAGTAAAATCATCTTTTGACTTTTTAGAGTAAAGTGAAGTTAAATGGGCACTAACAGTTTAGAATTTCAAATCTACCATGTGTGGATGAGCCTGGCCAAATAGATGAAGTAGTGTTGTCAGTCACATGTATATCCATTTCACTTTAACCTGAAACACTCCCATTGCTTTGAGTAAAAGTGGATTCTGCTCCAAACCTAAACTTCACACCAAGCAGCGTCTGCTTGGATAAATGAGGAGTGAAGTAAAGTTAAATAGATTTCACATTAGGAGTGAAGTGGAGAAGTTGGTTGCAGTTAAGATAGGTACTTCACTTCACTTTGTTTGGATGCTTGTTGTATGAAGTAGAATATAAAATACTTTGCATGTGTTTGGATACTTATGAGTAAGAAAGTAAAAATGGGACAACACCAGCTAATATTCTAATCATTAGAAGTGGCTACATTGATTATCTTCTGGAAGTGGAAAAGTTTTTAAGGAAGGTTAAAATTCAAAAGTTATATATATATGTATATATAATCGAAGATAATTATTGGTGCCTAATTGGCCCAACCAAGATTTCCTATAGAAGAATCTTTGTTGAACATCAAGGTAACAACATGGTAGCAGTCCCATGCATGGATCTTGTACACATGTTCCATTCCTTTGGTATATTAATCTTTCTTAGTACTCGATTGAATTGATGACTTATGGATTCTCCACACTTATACAAAATATACCCTTGACTCTTTATTAATACAAATCATACAAATGGGTACATGCATAAGCAAGTTTTGTACTTCACTGCACTATTTTAACAAACTCAAGCACAGTACACTATAACCAAGACACTTATTGTTTGCACTCAAGGGACCCAAGAACTCACCACACTTCTCTTGCACTCTTCTCTTGTTGTACTCAAGACATGCATCACTCACTTCTCTGTGTTTTCCTTATGAGGCAGCACCATCTATTTATAGGCATGAGTGGGTTGGTTGCAGAAGTGTGTGGTAAACAAGAGGGCCATGTGGCTTTTTCACTTGCCACACATTAAGTTGGAGAATTCATGTAAGTTTCATGAGTCTTCTAGATTTCTTTACCATGTGAAGTTTCTCAAAAATAGTAGAGACATGGAGACAAAATGCTCAGCGTTGCCGACATTTCTCCCCCTTAACACTGGCTTTCTTTAACTGTCGATCTTCTAACCATACCAAGTGCTCTTCGATGTTTGAAAAATGTTGAAGAGTTCAATCCCTTAGTAAATATATGAGCGAATTGGTCTTTTGTTCCAATCGGATGCCAGTGCTATCTCTTCTTGTAGAACCTTTTCTCGGATGAAATGATATTGAACTGATATGTGCTTGGTCCTAGCATGGAAGACTAGATTTTCGACTAACTTGATAGCCGATAAGTTGTCACAGTGAAGTGACATTGGGTCTTCAATTGGTTGATGTAGATTTTCTAATAAAACTTTCAACCATGCAAATTCTTAAGCGGCCATAGCTGTGGATCTGTATTCCGCTTCGGTCGTTGATAAAGAGCCTGTTGGTTCTCTTGCTACAACAGGAGACTGTTGCAGATCCAAAGTTAAAGGAATATCCCATTGTCGATCGACGAGTGGTCTGGTCTCCGGCAAAATCAACATCGCAGTAACTAGTCAGCTCACACTTGCCTTTTCTATAGAGAAGTCCATAGTCAGCACTACCTTTGATGTACCGCATAATTCTACGGACTGCTTCCAAATGAGGTTTCCTTGGTTCTTGCATAAATCGACTGACCACTCCTACTACATTTGATATGTCGGGTCGCGTTAGTGTTAAATAGATCAAGCTGCCGACAAGTTGCCTATACATAGTTGAATCTTATAGAATATCCCCTTCATATGCACTTCGCCTCATGTTTGCGTCCTTTGGTGTTGATATTGGCTTGCAATCGACCATCCCGAATTTCTGCAAGAGGTCTCTTGTATGCTTTTGTTGACATAAGAAGAGGCCTTCCTTGACTCGATCAATCTCGAGTCCTAAAAAATGTCTGAGCTCCCCGAGTTCTTTTATCTAGAATCGGATCAACAAGTTTTGCTTTATTCGGGTGATTTTCTCAAGGTCATCTCTAGTGATGAACATAGATAAGGATAATGCATAAATGCTTACCTCTAGCCCGTATAAACAAGCTTGAGAAATCTTACCATACCATGCTCTCGGAGCCTGCTTTAGACCATATATAGAGAGCTTTACAAAGCTTGTAGACATAATCTAGTCGATCTTTGTTTTCAAATCCTTTTGGCTGCTCCATATAAATATTTCGATCAACTTCTCCATGGAGAAAGGCATTCTTCACATTCATCTGCCATAGACTCCAAGATTTGTTTGCAGCCAATGCTATTAGTATACGCACCGTGGTCATTTTTGCTACAGGACTGAAAGTCTCATCATAGTCAATCCCATATTGCTATGAAAACCCACATGCAACTAACCTTGCTTTGTATCTTTTAATTGATCCATCAGCCCGAGTCTTTAGCTTATATACCCATCTACATGAGATGGGTTTTACTTCTTCTAGCTTAAGAACCAGATCTCATGTCTGCTTTGCTTTCAATGCTAAAATCTCCTCGTTCATGGCCATTTGCCACTAGAGATGTCAAATGGACAGGGCCGTGCCAAACCCAATCAACGGCACAGCCTATGCCGAGGAGGCTGGGCCTGTTTGGCCCGGGCCCGCCTGGCACGTGGGCTGCCCTCCTCGGCCCGCCTGGCAAGTGGGCTGCCCTCCTTGGCCCGCTAGGCCCACTAAGATGGGGCCGCCCAAAAGTGGCTTTTTTTTTAAAAAAAATGTCCATTTTACTCCCCCAAAACAGCCATAAAACGGTCATATAAGGGGTATTTTGTGTCATTTTTAATTTTTCAAAGTCTATAATACTCTAACCCTCCTATTCTTTTTCTAATTTTATTAGTATTATTTATAATACTCTAACCCTCAAATATTTCAAGCCCTTAATCTGATTTCCATATTCTCACCTTAACTTCTTAATGATCTAGATATTTGATTATGTAAATTTGGATAATAATTCAAGCAGATTTAGATTTAGAGAAATAGAATCATAGAATTTGTTTGATATTGATCACTGTGATTATCCGACTGGTATATAACAATCTTGGTAACTCGGACTTTTCTCAATATCTCATAAAAAAATTTGATGCTTTTAGACAATGAAGTACCTATCAAACAAAAATTAACTTAATTGGTAAATACTTATCTGATAAAGACTTTTAAATAAACTTTATGCTTAGTTGCATGTGTAAAAGGCAATGATGGTTCAAAATTGCTCATCAACTACACTGAAAGGTGTAAGTCAAACATGACGTGTGTGTTTGGATGTATGGTAAATTGAATTAAAAGAATAGGAATTGACAAATGAGAGATAATTAGGAGCCTTAAAGAGACCTCTTTGGAATTGACACTCCAACATAGTTGGGCATCTGACAATTTTGCTAAAATGTGCTGATCTAAAAGGTCTAAGCAAAAGAAAGATTGCATCAAATCAAAGAGTAGTTTGCTATTAAGACTTGTCAAATTAAACTTCAAGTTTTATTCAAAGAAAAGAAACATTTAACTAACCTTAGATGAGATGTCAGCTTAATGATGATGATTATATGATTAAAACCACATCAAGTCCATTTCAAAAAAGAAAAAAAAAAACCACATTCAACTTGCAATTTACTTCTTGGAAACATCGGCCAAATTTGAAAGAATCTATGTGCAAGTTTGTCTTTTCTCAACTCCCTACAAATATTTATTTTCTTGTGGTATTTGATAACTAATGTTGCCATTTCTTTTATATGAATGCAGAAATCAAATCAAATTAATGTTTCCATTTCTTATTGTGTCGTAGGAAATTTATCACATAAATATTCAATTGAAAAATATAGTCTTGGATGAAAGCCCAACCCGCACCTCAAAATATGTTGGCTTAATTTGGTTACTCAGTCCAAGGTGAGTGGAAAAAACTACTATGCTCGTGGAATTAGAACATTTATAAAGATTTGAATAGGTTTCCTAGGTTGAAAAGGTGACCATGAAAATCAAAGTGTTCCACTACCAAGCCCGTGCAAAAGGAGGACATGACCATCTGATTGGCATCGTGTGCATCCACTGTTCAGGTGGAATGCTATATGAACATCAATTGCAGAACATAAGATTTTGTTTTATTAGTTATTATTAGTTACATAAATGAGTGGACCATGTTATGTGTGAGACTGGTTGAATTTGCATACAAATTTCAATAACCGAGCTTCTAGAAAGTATTGATATTTAGTCACTACAAAAAAAAATGTCTTAATGAGTCACTTTTAAAGTGTCTTAAAAAGTGGTTTGTGTCGCTTTTCTGATTACTATGCAAGCGTCTTATCTGCCGGCGTCACTAAAAGTTCGTAAAAGCATCTCAAGAAATACATTTGTTGTGTCAGTTTCTGTTATCAAAGTGACACAAAAAAATGGTTACTTGTGTCACTTTAAACCCAAAAGTGACACTGAAATAACTTAAAAGCGTCACAAGAAAGATAACTTTGTTGTCTCGCTTTTCAAAAGCAGTGATCAATATGTTGTTTTCGGACCAAAAGTGACACAAGTAGTCATCAGTTGTGACAGTTTCCATAGAAGCGAGATGCCATCCATTTTTTAAAAAATAAAAATGCAATATATACATTACTAATAACATGCTGCAATATGGATACACTTTCAAATCACTAAACCTGCCTTACAAAAGATGCAAAAAATATAGATAGCAACATTCAATAAGAACCATTTCATTAATTGGAAATTAATCACCATTCACATTAAGGAACGTACTTGCTCGTCCACGCACTAAATCAAACAAACTATTCAAAACATAGCCAATTTGAATCCATCCATAATCCAAACTATTTACATTAACCTTCGAATTCGTAACCAAAGCGTCACGACATAATCCAAAACCTTCACAAAAGCATCCAAAAAAAGGCAAGCTACATTGTAAACAATTTCCGGAAATCCCTAACTAACCAAAATTAACTTAACCTAATTAGTAGATCCACTTAGCAAAAGGCATTCCATCTCCGTTTAATTAAGTTCTTCATTCACCTACAAAATAATAACAATTTGACTATGTATCAATAATATAATCAAGTAAGTAGGAGAGTTTAACCAACAATATCAAGGATTCATGTTAAAGAGAAAACATTTTGTCACTAGAGAAAGAGCAATTGAAACACTAGCAGTTCACATGTCATAAGATCATATAGCAAGCAAACTAGGAGCAATCAATAATTCACTAATATGATGACCTAGTATTCCTATCACCATCTACAACTAACACTCAATAAGCATTAACGTACCGAAAACTATGCAAGTTAATCACAGACAGTCCCCCCCCCCCTCCTAATGATATGTGATGAAGTGTGAAATGCATCATGAACTAAAAAACTCCACCTACCCAAGTGCATGATGCAGACAAAAATGCATGAATCAATTCACATTGATGATAGTCCGATGAAGAAACAGGTATTTACTAAGCCTAAAAACTGAAATGCACATTAAATTAAGTGTATCGTCACTAAGCCTTACTATGAAATCTTCTCAACTATACAAATTGAACTCCTAGGTATACCTTTATAAAGGAAGAAATTCTTGGATGAAGTCGATAAACTCGAGTCGGATCTTATCTGTTTCTTTGGTGGTGTATGTCTTTATGCTGGCCAACTCCATAACCTATTTCGAGAAAAAGCAAGTTAGTGTAGTCATTAGTGTAAGAAAACTAGCTAAGGAACTTTTACTCATTCATTTGTGTAAGAAAACTAGCTAGTGTAATTAAACTTTCATCCCATTCTTTTGTTTTTCTCTTTCTTTTTAATAGAACTTTTAATTATTGAGCAAAAAAAATATATTTATTTATTTGTGTATAACTATTTTTTTCACCTTGCGTTTGAGCGATTGACCGGCATCAGCAAAAAAGTGTCGCATAAAACTCATCGCGTAATAACCACATACAATTCCGTCTCCTTGTTATGGGCACTGTGGACAAATGTCATATAGACAAATTGTAAGAGTAACAAACCTTGCATCTTCGTTGCATAAATAGGCATGCTTACCATCACATACTCCCAATCTGGGTTCGGATTTAACCTTCTCGGCTTTCCAGAAGACAAGTTTGATATTTGAATTGCTCTAAAAATCCCAAGAAATTATCGTCAAGGAAAATAAAATATATACACTAAGGGGAAAAAAATAAGAGATAGAGATACTTTACGTGTTCACTTCAAGTTTAAAAGTTGGATCTGGCTGCTTTCCTAACGAATCCAACCAATAGACTTGCATTTCTGTTAAGACAATGACGATCAAAACCCAATGCCCGCTACAGCCAATCAAGTGAAAAAACAAATTACGTTAATATATTTTATTATTATACTAAAGTAAAATGATGTCTAACAAATAAATACTGAAAAGCACTTACCCTGGGTTGTAAGGGATTACAAGAGCTCTATCACCATGTTCCTGTGCCAAGGACTGGATGTATCGACTCTTATAATCTTTCTTTGTACGACGATTAAAACCTGCTGGATATCCGAACGCGTACTTTGCTCGACCAATGCAATCGGTTGTATACAAGTATCTCATGTATGTGATGATGCAACTAGCATTTAATTCTCTCCTGTAACAAACTGTAAGAAACAATACACCAAAATCTTTGATCTAGGAAACCCTAATAAACCAATATCCTCCATGTCAAATCATTGAGAGAAGTAAAGCGAAAACATACCTGGATCCATTGAATGAAGTTGTTCACAGGTTGTTGATCTTCCAATCCAATATGGCTACCCAGAGAAACCCTCTTGATTCTTCTGATGATGGGATGTCAGAGAGAATAGGAATTCACCATATGAATTGGGAACCATAACCCTAATATATAAGATATCATAGGTTTGCTATTTCTAATTTGGCACCTCATCAAATTAGAAATAACATTATGGTATCTACACATTAATCCCATGACAATTATACCCTTAAGCCTTAGAACTTTAATTCTTAATTAGATCACTTTAATATAGGCTTAACCAAAGATAGTATAACACATTTAATTGTTACATGTGTGGCCCCACATGATGAAATTTTTCCAACAATCTCCCATTGGGCCATATATGTAACTTAACAAATGTGTATGACTATATGAGCTCCAAAAGTTTGCTATCATAATTTAGGATATATCCGAACAATCTCGTCCATTGATTATGCCGGTATAGGATCAAAGCAGTCTTCGTCACTTTCAACATGACTAAACCCATCAATGGTCACGTACACCAACATAACCAAATGACATAGATCAATCATGGATGCGTAGCATGGAAAGTACATGCAATGTGATCTATACATGTCTATTTCCAACTGGTCCTACTGTATTCCTTAGGGAGATCAATATTTAACACAATGTAACAGAGTGAAATGAACCGAATACTGTATTTCTGATCAGAATAATATCCAAATACATAAATGCATAAGTTTGTTCAAAATCAAACATAAAGCAACAAAACATAAAATGATACAAACTCCCACTATAATGTGATATCCTCACACAAAATAACACCCATATGAGCAGTGTGCTCATGAAAGACCTTGGGTGGTAATCCCTTTGTAAGCGGATCCGCTATCATGGAGTTTGTCCCAATGCGCTCTATGGATATCTGTCCATCCTGTATTCTCTCCTTCACAACTAGGAACTTAATGGCAATATGTTTTGACCTAATTGAGATCATGTTGTTGTTGGAATATAGCACTGCTGATTTATTGTCACAATATAGTTTAAGTAGTTTTTCAATACCCTCCAGAACTTGCAGCCCAGTGACAAAATTTCGTAGCCATATTCCTTGGTTGGATGCCTCATAGCATGCTACAAACTCTGCTGCCATGGTAGAATCAGTTACGAGTGTCTGTTTGGCACTCCTCCAAGATATTGCTCCACCAGCTAACAGGTAGATGTAGTCTGATGTGGATTTCATACTGTCTTGGCATCCAGCATAATCGAAGTCGGAATACCCTATGATCTCCAACTGATCCGATCTCCTATATGTGAGCATATGATCTTTTGTTCTTTGTAAATACCTCATAACCCGCTTGGCTACTTTCCAATGATCCATCCCTGGATTGCTCAAATATCTGCGTAACATACCAACAATGCACGCAATATCCGGACGCGTACACACCATAGCATACATTAGCATACATTAGACTCCCTACAGCTGATGCATAAGGAATCTTCTGCACTTCCTCAACTTCAAGGTTAGTTTTAGGGCATTGATTGAGACTGAACTTGTCTCCCTTAGAGACAGGGGTGTCACTTGGTTTGATGTCCTGCATGCCAAACCTTTTGATCACTTTATCAATATAGCTTCTTTGTGATAATCCAAGAATACCCCGAGAGCGATCTCGTTGTATCAGGATCCCTAATACAAAAGAGGCGTCACCAAGATCTTTCATATCAAAATTCTTTGATAGAAATCTCTTGGTTTCATGTAATATGCCTATATCATTTGTGGCATGCAATATGTCATCGACATACAAAACCAGAAATATGTGCTTACTCCCACTGAATTTGTGATACACACAATTATCAACAACGTTTGTCTCAAAACCAAACGAGATAATCACTTGATGAAACTTGTGATACCACTGACGAGAAGCTTGCTTGAGTCCATAAATGGACTTTGTCAATTTATAGACCATATTCTTTGGGTCTCCCGACTCAAAGTTTTCTGGCTACACCATATAAATTGTTTCGTCAATGTCACCATTAAGAAATGTTGTTTTGACATCCATTTGACGAAGCTCAAGATCAAAATGTACAATTAGTGCCATGATTATCCTAAAAGAGTCTTTCGATGAAACCAGAGAGAAAGTCTCTTTAAAGTCAATCCCTTCCTTTTGGGTAAAGCCTTTAGCTACAAGACGAGCCTTATACCTCTCTACATTACCATTTGAATCCCTTTTGGTTTTAAAAATCCATTTGCAACCAATGGGCTTCGCATCTTCTGGTAATGGGACAAGTTCCCAAACCTTATTGTCTTGCATAAACTTATACTCCTCATTCATGGTATCAATCCACTTTTGAGAGTTAGAACCTTGCATGGCTTGATGGAAGTTGATTGGATCATTTTCCACCATTCCAATTTCTTTCTCATGTTCTTGGAGAAATACAAAAAAATCGTCCGGAATAGCATTTCTCCTTTCTCTAGTGGACCGCCTTAATGGCACTGGTTCTTGAGGTTGTTGAGTTTGTTCCTCATCTTGAATGGGGGGTTGATCAACATTGTCTTGTTGAGGATCCAGATTCGCTTCTTGATCAATGACAGGTATAGAAACTTGCACATTGTCAAAAGCAATAGTGGGAATCGTAACCGATTCTTCCTCAAAGACAATGTCTCTAACCTTATTTCTCCCCCCAAACTCAACATCCTAAAAAAATGTTGCAATTCCCGTCTCAAAAATTGACAAGTGTGGGATCATAAAACTTATAGCCCTTAGATCGTTCAGAGTAGCCAATGAAGTAGCTGCTCACAGTTTTGGAGTCCAGTTTCTTTTCATGTGGCCTGTAAGGCCTTGCCTCAGCTGGACATCCCCAAATGTGAAAATGTTTTAAACTATGCTTTCTGCCTGTCCAAAGCTCATAAGGTGTTTTTGCAGCTGCTTTAATTGGCACTCTATTCAGAATATGAGTTGTTGTTTTGAGTGCTTCTCCCCAGAGTGACTCTGGTAAAGTGAAATGACTAATCATACTCCTTACCATATCCTTAAGAGTCCGGTTTCGTCTTTTAGCTACACCATTCCTGCTAGGTGACCCTAGCATAGTGTACTGTGGGACGATTCCACATTCCTTTAGGAATTTAGCAAACGGTCATGGACGTTGTTCACCGAAACGGTCATATCTGCCGTAGTATTCACCACCACGGTCAGACCTGACACTCTTTATTCTTTTGTTGAGTTGATTCTCAACTTCCACTTTAAATGTTTTGAACACGTCCAAAGATTGTGATTTCTCATGAATGAGAAATAGGTATCCATAGCGAGAGTAATCGTCTATGAATGATATGAAATACTATTGGCCATTCCGGGAAGCCGTAGGGAATGGTCCACAAATATCTGTGTGTATCAATTCTAAGACTTCTGTAGTTCTATTGGCACCTAATTTCTTCATTTTGGTTTGTTTTCCCTTGATGCAAGCAATACAAACATCAAAGTCTGTTAAGTCAAGAGAATATAAAATGCCATCAGCCACAAGTCGCTCAACTCTGGACTTAGAGATGTGACCTAAGCGTTTGTGCCATAATGTATCCGAATTTTCTTTATTCAGTTTGCGTTTAGTACCTCGTGATTCCACATGCAAGGATTCATTATAAGAAACAATTGTATCAAGCAAATATAAGTTGTCATATATGTTAGGCCCTTGAGTGTTGCAATTGATGATGGATGCACACACTTTCACTTTGTCATGATCACACACTTGAGCTCTTGAATGTAGACTTGTTGGATCTTGGTTTCTTTCATGCATTCACATGTTTTTGAAATGAATTTACTTCATGCATGTTTTAGAACCCAAAACTCTTTTGAAAACCTACTTCTGTGTGAATTATATTTGGAAAATCTTGTTAAGATTTTAGGTTTGAACTTTGCATACTTTCATCTCTTTAGAATCATTTATGTATGCATTGTCTTTGAAAAAGGAGTTTCAAGAAATCAAGCAAGCCTTTGTTTTAAAAGCTTTGAATCATTTTAGGCTTTGTGTGTTCATGTTTTTAAACATCTTAGAATGTCTTAAAACATGTTATTTAAGCTTGGTTTAGTGGCCCAAAGATCCCCCAAAGAAATACCTTCAAATATGCAAAAGTTGCATTTTTTGCAAAAAGGGGGTGTCCCGGCAATGTCGCCGGTCGACCGAGACACAGGTCTCGGTCGACCGAGACAACTAGAAGTCAGTTTTTCAGGACCTGAACTGTAACCCTCCAACGGTCATTTTTTTGACCGTTGTGCTTTCTAGGTCGACCGAGACTGTTCCTGTTCGACCGACAACTAGCTGTTGGATTGTTTTTTTGCTATAAAGTCCATTCATTTCCAACTTCTTTAAAAGTTAGAACACATGAACCTTTGAGACTATTTTGGAGCCAAGAGAAAGGGAAAAAGTTGGAAAGGCTAGAAGGCTAATTGGAAATCAAATACATGAGTTTTTAAAAGGTACATACTTAGAGTTATTTTGATTTTCATTCAATTGAAATTCATGCATGTTCAAATCCTTTGTATGTTTATATATGCATGATTTCAAGCCTTAAAAGAGAAGTTTTGCAAACTGAATATCTCCTATGGTGAAACTAATTAGTTTGCATACTCTCATGACCTAATCACATATGTTCGTAGACTTTAATTTTCTTACAACTTGTTTATCTTTGATATTGGATAAGTTATTTAATGAGATCATGAACTTAGAGTCTAGACATTTTATCACTTCTTCTTTTCCTCTAAGCTCATCTTTAGAAGAGACTAGCTCTTTGGTTAGATTCATAGATTCTTCTCTTAAACTTTTGTTTCTTTTATCAAGCTTTGAAGATAATGTATATAATTCATTATAGGCTTGTTGAAGATCATCTTCATCATACTCATTTTCTTCTTCATTTAAATCACATTGAGATTCTTTTAAATGAATATTAGAATCTCCAATAGAAGGAAGAGTGAGAGGTCTAGGAGAATCTACACAAAAGTCTAAACAATCTAGCTTAGTGGAGTCCATACCAAGAGAATTCAAACAAACACAAATCTAGGGTTATAAACTCTAGGTTTTTACACCTAATCAAGAGTTCCAACTACTTGATCCTAAAAGATAGAGCACGAGGCTCTGATACCAATTGAAAGTCCTTGGGATCCTAACCCTAGAGGGGGGGGGGGGGTGAATAGGGTGAGCTACAATTGTGACCAATTAAAGACCAATTTTAATTTCTTAACAATAACTAGTCACATGTGATGATTAACCATACAATATGCGGAAGCTAAACAAAAACTATCACCACATAGCAATCACCACAACACAATATTTATAGTGGTTCGGCCAACATGCCTACATCCACTACCGGCTTGTGCATCCAACACCCCACCGGATTTCCACTATGTATGCTTTTTACTAGGCTAAGCAATAACCCTTACAATGTTGTTTTTCTAGGCTAAACAACAACCTCTCAATGTGCTTTTATAGGCTAAGCAATAACCTTTACAAGATGCTTTTCAAGGCTAAGCAATAACCTTTACACAATGCTTTTCTTAGGCTAAGCAATAACCTTACAAGATAAAGATTTCTCTAAGATAGTGTTTACACAACACTCTAAGAGATTACAATTTAAGCTCAAATGGAATTGCCTCTTAATAGGCTAATAGGAAAGTGAAATTCCAATTACAAACATACACTTAAAACAAGCTAAAGTGTGTGCACAAGTGTATGAATGCTTTACTTCAATCAATGTCTACAATGAAGCTCTTAAATGAATGCATGATGCATTTTAAAATCAAAGTTTATAAAATGATGATTGAAGATAAGACTAATCACATAAAAGATTCAAACAACTTTGAAGAAATGAGTTAAACAAGTTGTATGAATATAAAAGTCTAAGAACATGTGAATTAGTCAAGAGAGTTTGCAAACTATTCTTAATATTCCAAAGATGATAAAAAGTTTGCAAAACAACTCTTTAAAAACTAGAAATCATGCATAAAAGAAAAAACAAAGATTTAACATGCATAGATTCTAATTTTAATGGAAATCAAAATGATAAGTAAGGTCTACCTTTTTAAATCTCAAGCATTTGATTTCCAAATGGCCCTCTAGCCTTTCCAACTTCTTCCCCTTTCTTTGGCTCCAAAATGCTCTCAAAAGTTCATGTGTCAAGCCTTGAAAAAGGTTGGAAATGAATGGACTTTATAGCCAAAAAGTTGCCAACGGCTAGTCCTCGGTCGACCTAGACACAGGCCTCGGTCGACCGAGAACACACAACGGTCATATTTCTGACCATTGGTGCTCCCAGGCAAATTCTGCCTGCAGTTGTCTCGGTCGACCGAGACCTATATC
The DNA here is from genome assembly GCA_038049695.1 of Cinnamomum chago. Taxonomy (NCBI): domain Eukaryota; kingdom Viridiplantae; phylum Streptophyta; class Magnoliopsida; order Laurales; family Lauraceae; genus Cinnamomum; species Cinnamomum chago. The sequence goes on from CP142454.1 coordinate 79,133,487, forward strand.
TCGGTCGACCGACGACACTGCCAGGACACCCCATTTTTGCAAAAATGCAACTTTTGCATATTTGAAGGTATTTCTTTGGGGGATCTTTGGGCCACTAAACCAAGCTTAAATAACATGTTTTAAGACATTCTAAGATGTTTAAAAACATGAACACACAAAGCCTAAAATGATTCAAAGCTTTTAAAACAAAGGCTTGCTTGATTTCTTGAAACTCCTTTTTCAAAGACAATGCATACATAAATGATTCTAAAGAGATGAAAGTATGCAAAGTTCAAACCTAAAATCTTAACAAGATTTTCCAAATATAATTCACACAGAAGTAGGTTTTCAAAAGAGTTTTGGGTTCTAAAACATGCATGAAGTAAATTCATTTCAAAAACATGTGAATGCATGAAAGAAACCAAGATCCAACAAGTCTACATTCAAGAGCTCAAGTGTGTGATCTTGAAAAAGAAATTAAGATAAGTTATAATGATCTTGAAAAAGAAAATTTAAACTTAAAAGATCATATAAAAAGGCAAGACAAAGATTTTAACAATTTAGAATCCAAGTTGATTAAAAGTAAGTTAAAAACACAAGAACTTGGATCTAAAGTTGTTAATGAACTAAAACTTGAATTAAAACTTGCCAATGAAGAGCTAATCAAATATAAGGAAATTGAAAATGAACTTTCAAAAGTCAAAAATGAAAATTCAATCCTTATAACAAAAGTCACTCAACTTGAAGGGTATAAACAAAAGTATGAGTGCAAGTTTACCCAAAGTGAAGAGAGACTTGAAAAGTTATTTAAATTGGGTAAACCTCATGGAGATAGGACGGGTCTTGGTTTTAATAAACATATTTCACATGACCCTAAATTCACCAACACCTTTGTGAAAGGTGAGTCCTCTTTCTCTAGCACTATCTCTCAAATGTCCAAGACTAAATGTCATTATTGTGGTAGAGAAGGACATTTCAAATTTGAGTGCAAATTGAGGAAAAATCATATGTCTAAACCCATCTTTGAACGAAAGAAAGGTAAAACAAATACTATGAAGGGTAAGACTTTGAATTCCAAGAAAGACTCTAAGAATTTCAAACAAGGAAAATCTATTCAAAAAGAGTCATCCAAGATAGTTGTTAAAAAGAAATCTATCAAAAAGAATCTTCACTCATTCCCTCCTTTAACCTTAGAAATGAAAGAATTATTGAAAAAGGTTGAAAAGTTGAAATTAAAATTCAAAAGACAAAAAGAAGGAGGAAAAGCTAAAAGAAATGAAAAGAATAAAAAGAAAATGGAACCCAAACTTACTAAGACTAATCATCAATCTAAAATAGTTAAATCTCAAAGATTTGATGACATGTCTAAAAGAATCATTTTCTCATCTCCTTTGGTTGGTGGAATTTCCAAATTAGTCTCAAAAGCCCAAGACCTTAGATGGATACCTAAGGTTAGACCTTTAGAAAATTACTAAGATTACTTAGATAGATGAGACCAACCCTTTTCTCATAGTCATATGCTTAGTTGGTCTTGGTTCTACTCTCTTAGTATTTCTTTAGGATTTTAGACTCATGTTATTGAGTTTTGTTTGATGATTGTGCATTGTGATTTTATAATGGAGCTATTTGATTATATGCATGATTTATGGTCAATTGAGTTGAAAAGCCTTGAAATGTTGTATCTTCTAATTCAATTGATTTGTTTTTCAAAATGTTTATTTTTGAGTGGTTTCAAAGTTAAACTCTTGTTTTTGTCAAATCTAAATGGTTTTGAAAAATGAGTTTGATCACACAAGCCTTCTTTTCTTCAAAAGGTATAATGTTAGAATTGATTTTTTTTTAAATCTCTTTTCTAATAAGTTTTTAATCTTGTGTGTTTGCTGGGATCAGGGGTTAATGGTTGCTTATGTGTTTTTTTTTTCCTTCTGTTTTTCCCCTGTTTTGGTCAGATTTTTCTCTGGCCCTGTGTTCCCAGTCGACCGGGATTAGTGTCCCAGTCGACCGACGGCACAGCAGCTCACCCTCTTAAGCCACTGGGTGCTGTTTTGTTCTGTTTCATCAGAACTGTTTCCTCCCTTCTCTGCCAGTCGACCAAGACCGTGCTGCTGTGTCCCTGCGTGCTGCTCTTCTTCTTCTCCTTCCTTCTTCCTCGTTCTTCCTTCCTCTCTTCCTTCTCTGGTTTGCTTTCTCTCTCTCTCTCTCTCTCGTGTTCATCTCCTCCACCTCGTCAGTGCAGTCTCCCTGCATCTCTGTTCTTGTGCCCCATTCTCCTTGCTGCCATCTCCTTTCCGTGGCTGTTCCTTCTCTGTTCTTTTGTTTTACTTGTTTCTTTTTGTTTTGTATTTTCTTTCTTCTCTGTGGTTCTGTTGTAGCCCTTTGGGCAATCTTCCTTCTCCACTATTCTGTTTTGCAGCCAGCCATATCCACTGCTCACCAACTGTTTGGAAAAATTCCTAAACCAGTTTTCTCCCTCAAATTCAGTCTCTGGTTAATCTCTGCAGCTGAATCCTCTTGTGTCCAGTTAGACCACATCCTCTGGCAGTGTTTCCCACCCATTCCAGCCTTCTTCTCTTTCTCTCTTATGACTGATTTTAGTGTGTTTTTCACACTGATTTTAGGCTGTCAAGTGGGCTGTTTTGCCATTTCTTCCTTGGTCCCTTTTCCTGCTTTACTGAGCATTTCCTTTCTATTTGCAAATGGCCAGGACCAAGCAAACAGCTAGGAGGCCTCTCAAGAAATCCAAACCAAATGTAGCCTCCTCATCCCAAAGGTCCTACTCCACCTCTCCGGAGATCAATACCCCTCCAGAGGTTGTCTTAATCCCTGCTCCTTCTCCCTCTCCATCAGTTAAATCCTTTAGGAGTAAGGATGTTATTGTGGAAAAATTCTGCATTGTCAAAGATATTGCTCCCTATAGAGTGCCAGCTATTCTAGAGGCCATAGGTTGGGGCAAAGTCCTCACTTGGAGTGGAAAGACTTACTCCTCTTCTGTCTACAATTTTTATGAGTCCTTCTACAACCCCACTTTGAATACCTTTTGTGTCAAAACTTCTGAGGGCGAAGAACTCATTACCCCTGATAGGATATCCTCCCTGATAAGAATTCCTAGATCAAATGGCCTCAGGTTTATTGCTGAAGTCATTCTTGATGAGGATAAAGAGTCTATCACCACAGCTATATGTGGCAAAAATGTTGAATGGCTGCCAAATAACTCTCTACAAGCAATCCACTTGATTCCCCCACTGCGGATTATTCACTTCATTTTCACTCATTCAGTGTATCCGCGTAAAGGAAATAGGACTGAGGTGACCCCATACATGGCGAACATCCTATATAATGTCATCAACAGAGTTCCCATGTGTTTGCCCTCATTGATCATCCATCACATGATCAGGGTGGCTACTGGCTCTCAGCCATGTGCAGCCCCCTTTGGGTACCTAGTCTCTCAGCTCACCAGTTCCTTTGGTGTAGCTGTGCCTTCATCAGAAAGACCTGTAGCCACTACAGTCTTCGACCAGAAAAACTTACGACTGATGAAGCTTCCTCCTCCTCCACCTCCTGAAGGTGATGACTTACTCGAGGCTGCAGACGTTCCTTTGGCAGATCAGCGTCAGCCTCCTCCTCCCCAGTCATCTCAGCCTCAGCCTGGCCAGTCTTCTCAGCAGCGTCAGCCTCGTCAGCCTCCGCCTCCTCCTCGACGTTCAGTAGATGAGCGCTTGACTTCAGTGGAGCAGGAGGTTACTACCATGAGGACCGACCTTTCTACCTTGACGACCGAGTTTCATGTGTATCGTCAAGAGTCTTCAGGGTTTATGAAGAAAGCTTTGAAGTACATGTCCAGCATCGCCAAGAGCTGCAGGCGACATGATGATGTTATGACCCCTTCTCCTCCAGATTCTATTTAGATCTTTTAGGAGTGTTTTCATTTTGTTTTGGGGTTTGATATTGTGGGTAGTGATAGAGTGATCTTTCATTGTAGTATTTCTATTCTATCATCTAACTCATTGTTTTGAGTACTGACCATTTTTTTCCTGTTTTCTTTTCTAAATGGTCAAGTACTTAATGAACTTGTACTGAACCTTAAAGTTAAATCAATGAAAGTACAAAGTTTATTTTATCTTGATTTTCTCCATGATGTATCTCCCTGTTGATTGTATTATGTTGATTTGGAGCTTTACTATGATCAAAACAATTTATATCTGTCTCCATAGCTTCATTCAAACTTGCTTACACAAATCTCTATACATGATAGCCTGTTTTGCATTTCCACTATATTCTTATTTAACAGGTGCTACTAAAAGGTATATGTTTGCTCATGTATACAGGTTCCTTTGCAATTGGTTGGCAAAGGGGGAGAAAAAGAGTGTAGATCTCTTAAGACTCAGGGGGAGAAAGAGATCAAGATCTTCTACGAAAGGGTGAAAGAAGAACAGATCTATCTGAGGGGGAGATCTGCTTCAAGATCTGAAGATCGGAATGACAAGGCCTTGGTTTCAAGAGCAAAGGAGAGCTCTAACCAAGGGGGAGAAATCTGCTTGAATACTGTCAAGAGCCTTCGTCAAATCAGCTCCATTCATGAGATTTCAAAGTCGTAGACTTCCAGAAGATCCAGAGTCCGTTGAGTGTGAGATCATAGGAGTTGCCATCAAATTGCAAAGGGGGAGATTGTTAGGCCCTTGAGTGTTGCAATTGATGATGGATGCACACACTTTCACTTTGTCATGATCACACACTTGAGCTCTTGAATGTAGACTTGTTGGATCTTGGTTTCTTTCATGCATTCACATGTTTTTGAAATGAATTTACTTCATGCATGTTTTAGAACCCAAAACTCTTTTGAAAACCTACTTCTGTGTGAATTATATTTGGAAAATCTTGTTAAGATTTTAGGTTTGAACTTTGCATACTTTCATCTCTTTAGAATCATTTATGTATGCATTGTCTTTGAAAAAGGAGTTTCAAGAAATCAAGCAAGCCTTTGTTTTAAAAGCTTTGAATCATTTTAGGCTTTGTGTGTTCATGTTTTTAAACATCTTAGAATGTCTTAAAACATGTTATTTAAGCTTGGTTTAGTGGCCCAAAGATCCCCCAAAGAAATACCTTCAAATATGCAAAAGTTGCATTTTTTGCAAAAAGGGGGTGTCCCGGCAGTGTCGCCGGTCTACCGAGATACAGGTCTCGGTCGACCGAGACAACTGCAGGCAGAATTTGCCTGGGAGCACCAACGGTCAGAAATATGACCGTTGTGTGTTCTCGGTCGACCGAGGCCTGTGTCTAGGTCGACCGAGGACTAGCCGTTGGCAACTTTTTGGCTATAAAGTCCATTCATTTCCAACCTTTTTCAAGGCTTGACACATGAACTTTTGAGAGCATTTTGGAGCCAAAGAAAGGGGAAGAAGTTGGAAAGGCTAGAGGGCCATTTGGAAATCAAATGCTTGAGATTTAAAAAGGTAGACCTTACTTATCATTTTGATTTCCATTAAAATTAGAATCTATGCATGTTAAATCTTTGTATTTTCTTTTATGCATGATTTCTAGTTTTTAAAGAGTTGTTTTGCAAACTTTTTATCATCTTTGGAATATTAAGAATAGTTTGCAAACTCTCTTGACTAATTCACATGTTCTTAGACTTTTATATTCATACAACTTGTTTAACTCATTTCTTCAAAGTTGTTTGAATCTTTTATGTGATTAGTCTTATCTTCAATCATCATTTTATAAACTTTGATTTTAAAATGCATCATGCATTCATTTAAGAGCTTCATTGTAGACATTGATTGAAGTAAAGCATTCATACACTTGTGCACACACTTTAGCTTGTTTTAAGTGTATGTTTGTAATTGGAATTTCACTTTCCTATTAGCCTATTAAGAGGCAATTCCATTTGAGCTTAAATTGTAATCTCTTAGAGTGTTGTGTAAACACTATCTTAGAGAAATCTTTATCTTGTAAGGTTATTGCTTAGCCTAAGAAAAGCATTGTGTAAAGGTTATTGCTTAGCATTGAAAAGCATCTTGTAAAGGTTATTGCTTAGCCTATAAAAGCACATTGAGAGGTTGTTGTTTAGCCTAGAAAAACAACATTGTAAGGGTTATTGCTTAGCCTAGTAAAAAGCATACATAGTGGAAATCCGGTGGGGTGTTGGATGCACAAGCCGGTAGTGGATGTAGGCATGTTGGCCGAACCACTATAAATATTGTGTTGTGGTGATTGCTATGTGGTGATAGTTTTTGTTTAGCTTCCGCATATTGTATGGTTAATCATCACATGTGACTAGTTATTGTTAAGAAATTAAAATTGGTCTTTAATTGGTCACAATTGTAGCTCACCCTATTCACCCCCCCCCCCCTCTAGGGTTAGGATCCCAAGGACTTTCAATATGCACATAGAGAACCAGTTCCAACAACATTTGAATTTATAGATAAACTGAATTGATTGTCTCCAAATGAACAAAAATAACCAAACTTGTCCAATAAAGAAACTGAAACCAAATTCCGTCATAAAGACGGTACAATAAAAGTATCTAATAAACCCAAATAATAACTAGTTTTTAATGACAACCTAAAATGCCCTATTGTCTCTACTGCTACCGACTTTCCATCGCCCACAAAGATGTGTCTTTCAGCATCACTTGGCTTTCGGTAGCTCAGGCAACCCTGCATAGAAACACTGATGTGAGTAGTAGCACCAGAATTTAACCACCACGTGTTTCTAGGTACTGAAGCCAAATTTACCTCAGAACAGACCAAAGCAAGAAATGTACCTTTCTTTACACGCCAAGCGTGATATTTGGTACAGTCCTTCTTCACATGTCCAGGTTTGTTGCAAGAGAAACAACCCTCAGTTGCTGGATGTTGTTTCTTTTCTGCTGGACCCTTAGCAGCTTCATTTTTCTTTCTCTTTTTTCCATTATCTTTGCCCTTATCCTTAGAGGTGCTAGCCAAGTGAGCACTTTCGGTTCTGTCTTGCTTCAATCTCTCTTCCTCTTGCACACAGTAAGAAATGAGCTCATTAAGAGTCCATTTTTCCTTTTGACAGTTGTAACTGACCTTAAATTGACTGTATAGTGCAGGAAGTGATATTAATACCAAATGCACGAGCAAGTCGTCAGACAGCTCGAGCTTCAGTGCTTTAAGCTTAGAATCAATATGAGACATTCCCATAATGTACTCCCGTATGTTCCCCTTGCCATTGTACTTCATAGAAATCAAGCTTTGCAAAAGCATGCTTGTTTCTGCCTTATCATTTTTAAGAAAACGCTTTTCAATTTCGGCTAGGAATTCTTTGGCTGTGGTTAGCTTTACAGATACCGCACCCCTAAATGCCTCCGGAATGCCGCGCTTGATGATCATAAGACTCTTGCGATTTGAGCGATCCAACTTCTCAAAGTTCTTCTTGTCATCAAGAGAACTTGCATCCGTAAGAGAAACGGGTTATTCAATCCGTAGTGCAAGGTCTAGATCCATGCAATCGAGAACAATTTCTATGTTCTCTTTCCAATCCTTAAAGTTGGTCCCATTAAGTACAAGTATAGAGTTGATATTATCAGATATAGTAGAAACACTAGCTATAAAGAGAACAAAAACAAACAGACAAACATGCTCATATTATTAACCAAATGCAATAAGCAACAAATTCAAATAATGGTAAGTCTCATGTCAAGGTACCTAGCACAACATTAATATCAAGTCTTTGAACAGTAATATTAATTGTAAATGGTCATCTTGTTGTAGTGATCAAACATTGACAATAATTCATATCAAATAATAAATCTATCTTTGGATCGCCTTATTTTTCACATGTAAAATCCTTATAATCGTCACACGTTTACCACCACAGGTGTGTATGCAATTCGGCCAAGTATTAACCTTCCTTTTGGCCGACTAAGACCCGCATGAATTTTCACACACACAAACATCCAATATTCCTCATGAACAATCTACACAAGAGAGGTCACTTTGGTGACATCTTGTTTCAATTAGCCCATTTAGAATAATGGATTATTTTATTTAACCATAAAAGATATACCATAAAATATTTGAATTGGTGTTGAAGAAAAAACAATTAGTCCTCTCCACTTGCCACCACAAACGAAAAACCCCTTTTTTTTATATATCGGACCACCCAAAAGTGTGCTCCCGCAGACCACCGAATGACCCACCAGCTTCCTCCACAAAGACGTTCTGTAACAGAACAGAACAAAAAAAAAAAAAAAAAAAAACAAAACAAAACAAAAAAAAAAGCAATTTTTCCAACATATGTCACCTCTAGCAAGTGATATTTTTATCATTGTATCATTCAAGGCTGCCATGAAGACAAATGCGCCAAAAATGTTCTGAACATCAGAACATGTTTGATCATGGTTTCCAATTGGCAAAGTGCAAGTTGTTGGGCACAAGCACCAATTGGTGAATTGCCTGATGGAAGTGATGGTGATATGTTGATGTGTCCCACATAAAGCACAGACTAGTCCAATTGTAATTGAACTTGGGCTCGAAACTCAGAAAAAAAAAGGCAAGTTAGGATTGAAACTCAAAATAAGAATACTTTTGGGGCGTACCCCATAGTGATCAGTAATGAACTTACCACAAGCTGTAAGAAAAGTTGTTAAAAATCATTGGCAAAAAAGAAAATTGTATTCCGACTATCCATCGTCCAACCAAGACAATGTTTGATTGGTGTGGCTAATGATTTGGGTGGGCAAGATAGAAAAAACACTTCCCACCTGCTGCGGTTTCTCATATGACATTGATAACTTGCTTGAAGTTCTTAATGAAGAAATTAACAGATTGCAACCAAAGAACAGAATATCAACAGATTTATATCTGGATTCCCAATGGCTTAACATGGAGATGCTCTGATACTAATTCTAAGAAACAATACACCAAAATCTTTGATCTAGGAAACCCTAATAAACCAATATCCTCCATGTCAAATCATTGAGAGAAGTAAAGCGGATACCTGGATCCATTGAATGAAGTTGTTCACAGGTTGTTGATCTTCCAATCCAATATGGCTACTTAGAAAAACCCTCTTGATTCTTCTGATGATGGGATGTCAGAGAGAATAGGAATTCACCATATGAATTGGGGACCATAACCCTAATATATAAGATATCATAGGTTTGTTATTTCTAATTTGGCCCCTCATCAAATTAGAAATAATATTATGGTATCTACACATTAATCCCATGACAATTATATCCTTAAGCCTTAGAACTTTAATTCTTAATTAGATCACTTTAATATAGGCTTAACCAAAGATAGCATAACACATTTAATTGTTACATGTGTGGCCCCACATGATGGAATTTTTCCAACACAAACATCTAACAACTCATCCCTTGAGACTCTTATAGCATCAGTCTCATCCGCAAACAGAGTTCCAATCATTAGAACAGTTATAACATTATTCTTTCCCATCCGTTTTTTCACAGATTTAGCAAAACTTGAATACCGACTATTATTACCGACATAATCAATTGAATCATCCTCTTCCTATAAAGATGAAGTTAATAAAATAAAGTAAAAGAATGCTCATTATATTGCAAGACTGTATGAATGTAAAACTATTATTGTTTCTACAAGGTACCTCATCATCCTCGAGTATAACAAATTCCTTAGGCCAAGCTACAAATGAATTGATAGCATCTTTAACATAAATCAGCCCAGCATTGTCATTTGGAATGGGGTGAGGAGCATCATGACATATAGCTGTATTGATAGAGACACACACATTTGACTCCCCTAAAGGCACGTTGTGAAGTGATTCTTCTGTCCCATTCCTCAGACGAATATTACCTTCAGCAACAATGTTATCTATAGACTGCAACGCTAACTTACAACGTTGGGTCTATAACACACAAGAAAATGAAAGCTTATAAGGGATTTGTTAGTTACATAGGTTATTTACCACTTAAGTTGGATTATTGACAAGCATATACCTTTCCATCTTTAGATTTAAGTGTTGAAGATGTGAGAATGTCTTTCCCTTTATCAACTATCTTTGCCTTTTGGTTTCAAGCTGCCACAATTCATTTCTTTGCCTTTGGCTTTGAAGATACCACAATCTATTTTAAAGTCAATGACAAAAGAGTGTTCTCAAAGAACGTATAAAATTGGGAACACAAAATATGGAATAGAAAATTGCTACCTGTTTTCCACATGATCTATGTGCTTCAGAAGTCATTATTACGTGCTCTCTGTTATCACTCTTAGCACTATTAGATGCCACATTTTTCGATAGTCGTGGCGTGTCCATTCCTTGTTGCCTAAGAAGCTCAATTATGGTTTCATTCAGTGGTGATGAGCCACTTGATGCTGCTTGTTTTAGCAACTCTATTACTGCTACTTTCAGTGTTTGATTCTCTACTTCCAACTTCTCAGTATGTTTCCTTGATCCACGTGTAGGGAGATTGAAGTATGTAGTTGGAGTGTAGTACATACTAGCCCCCCTAACGCGTTCACTTTGCTCCGGAGTTCCCAAGCCCATTGTAAGTATATCATTGCTCCCTTCTGTAATCAAAGTTCCTTCTTCTTTCTTTTTTTTTCAGCTCATCCTGTGAGACAATTGAAAAATAAAAAGTTAAAAAAAAACATTACTCCAAGAGAGGTAGCCCCCACTGTTGGGTGGTTATTTTGTGATTCTTACTCGATCATGTTAATGAGTACATACAATATAAGCAAAGAAAATGACATAGAACCTTGATATATGCTGGTATGAAGAACTATTGACTTAAACGTTAAACCCAAACTTACTATCTTTCCAGACATCTCCCTCAAAGAATCATCTGCATATTCTCCATTTTTATCTTGTTGAGCTAACAGCCATAACTGAGATCTGTCAAGTTCTTCAATGGGCATCCCTGCATCTTTCTATGTTCAATCAAAACCAAATAATCAGATAATAATAAACTAGTTAATATATACGTATATATTAATAAAAATGATATAAGAAACTTATAAAAATTTACTACCAGCTTATCTTCAAGGCCAGCATAACCTGACTTTCCTAGTCGATGGTTGTATACGTTCACCATCCTTCTTGCTAGTTGAACCTTACTAAATTCCTAATAGTTCCATAAGAAAAAGTACTAGTTAGTCATATATTATTATATTGGCCAACAAATCCTAATGAAAGCAGGTACAACAGATGATGCCTTTGCTCAATTCATTAGGCATAACCACTTCAGCACTTCAGTTGAGTTTATCAACTATCATATATGTATAAATTTTCTGCTCAAGGGCTGTTGTTGACTCTTTTCCTTACTGAAAATTTGAAGATGGGGCACTCGAACGTGTGGAATTCTCATCCTAAGACCAACGGTCCCGGTTGGGGAAAAAAAAGAAAGCATGTAGAACACATATACCTGGAATTCTGCTGATAACCTCATCTGGACAAACTTTTCCCAATCTGACTGCTTGATATCGGGATACATTTCAGGTGCTTTTACTAGCGCTTCAGGTTCGTCTATGAAAGGTCTAATAAACTCCCTTGTCAGATAATTCTTAAACTTCCTCCATATTTTACCACATTGTTTTAGAGTTGCCTTCCTAAATTTCGAATCTATAATGAACCTTCCCTACAAATAAAATGTCGTCGAACTTTGACTTACAAGTAAGAGAACACAAAGCATTTTAAACTATAAAGAGAGGAAAGTTTAAGGATTACCAGTAAGCCCTCCCATACATCAGCTTTTATTCTCTTATCCACTTTTGGCCAAGTTGGCCATTCAGTAAGCGGAACATTAGCTTTCACTTGAGTGCTTGCCCAACTAGCAAAGTCTTTTCGCACCTTTTTATTTATTGGCACACCGTGTTCATCTAACCCAACTTCAACTTTCACACCATTCCAACCCTTATTTAAATCATGTTTAACTGTTTGGCCTCTAACGTTAGGCTCAACGTCATTGGCAGATTTCTTCATTTTATGTCTCCTCTTTCTTTTCTTAGGTGCTTGAATATCCCTTTCTGGATCCATAGAAAATTGTTACAAAGGCAGACACATATGTACATAAGGTTAGAAAGAATGATATTTCCAACAAATAATAAAAAGAAATGCATGACTTAAACTTACCTATCATCAGCAAACCAAAACAAAATAATATCGGCAAAGCAAGCAACACTAATCGAGTATGCAAAAATGAGAATGTAGAGCTATCAAATATACGAAAATTATAACATAAGTAATTAATTAGTCAAGCAAATGTCATAGCTTTTGTTATAATGGAGTACTAGTAAACAATGAAACTCAAGATTTATTGTTGTCAACCCAAATCCCCTCCTCACAATCTACTCGCATGTAAGCTAACTGAGATTCATCAGTTCCATCAAAAGATTCGATATTTGGCAATTCTTCGACACAAGTGTTTTCTTCTATGTTGCCCTCAATAAGGTTGTCGTCGTCATGATACATCTTTACAAGAGATTCTTCAACAACTGACCAATCGGGATCTAGTTGATCAGCTACATAGAAAACTGGCTTTGCTTGAGATGCTAAAATAAAGGAATCAGATTTATGGCCAACTCTATTAAGATCAACGAAGGTGAAGCCCATATCATCTGTCTTGATGCCATTCTTACTATCAACCCAATCACACTTGAACACTGAAACCTTGAAATTAGTATAGTCTAGCAGCCATATTTCATCAATTACACCGTAAAACCCCATGCTGGAAAATACAGGGTTTTGATCCTTTGAATTTGAAACTTGGGGGGTTGTCGCCATCAAACTGACTCCACTATTTTGATTAACTCGCGAAGCATCATGTTTTCTTGTGCAAAAATGATGACCTTTAATTACATACGTAGAGTATTTCAAAACACGTGGCAATGGTCCCTTTGAAATCCACCTCAAAACTTCTGACACATTGTTATTAGCCATGCCCTGCTTATGTAAAACCTATATTGTTTAAGAAGCTTAGTCAAATTTGTTTGAGGCATACAATACATAAAAGACATTCAGGTAATCATATACCCTTCTTTTGAGCCAATCATTAAAAGAATGGTTATGCTCTTCCTGTAACCATGTCGGTTTTATAGCCTTGTGGGGATTGTGTTCCTTTAAGTAGCTCATGTGCTCCCTATCATATATCAGTACGAAATCACATTGTTAGCTATCAAAACCTATCAATATATTATTTAATTTGTTTAATTAAAGAACTAAAAATCCTTACTCAATATAAGGTTGAACAACTCCTGTGTTTTGCAAGACATAATGATGTGCCTGCTCCAAGGCTTTGCTATCAGGTGCAATGAGTTCACCACCGAACGGATGCTTCCCATTTTCTACCAGATCAGTGGTAATAATTCCAAGGAGGTATGAACTCCTACTGCAGCTAACCCAGGTAAGAATTCACTCATAAATTCAATTGCTTCTTCAGCGATATAGTTTTTAGCCTATACAAGCTTCCGGTCGAGTTGGGTTTCGGACATAACTCTTTAACACCCTCATGTACCTAAACAGTTACTAAAGAATTAAGTGATAAATTGTGCGTAAGTTTCATTCATAATAGAAATGACCAGATAAGTAATCAATGTACCTCTTAAATGCGTACATCCATCCGAAGAAAACAGGACCACCAACTTCAACCTCTCTAACAAGATGAACTGGTAAGTGAACCATGATATCGAAAAAAGATGGCGGGAAATACTTTTCAAGCAAACATAATGTGATCACGATATCATTCTGAATTTCAGGCAGTCTTTTCACATCTACTACTCTCGCGCAAAGATCTTTGAAGAATCGACACAACCTAATAATTGCATTTCTCACATGACTTGGCAAGACAGATCATATTTCCACAGGAAGTAGTTGCTGCACCAACATGTGACAGTCATGTGACTTCAACCCATGCAATTTCAGATCTTGCATTGAAACAAGGGGCTTGAAATTTGAAGAGTATCCTTCGGGGACTTTCAACTCGTGCAAGGTTTTGCATACTCTAGTTTTTTCAGCTTTAGATAATGTGTAACATGTCGGGGGTAAGTATGTTCGCTTCTCACCAACCTTTGGGGCCAACTCCATCCTTAAACCCATCTCCTGCAGGTCAAGACGACTGTTAAGGTGGTCCTCTGTCTTATTTGGAATGTTGAGTAGAGTACCAATCACACTATCGCATACATTCTTCTCGATGTGCATGACGTCGAAGTTATGTGGGAGAGGTGAGTACTCCCAATACGGAAGATCAAAAAAGATGGATTTCTTGTTCCAGCATTTCATAACACCATTATCTCCTTTATCGACTTCTTGTGTTGACTTCTCTTTCCCCCACGAGACTTTGATCCCTTCAACTTTGCTTCGTACTTGCTGCCCATTCAATCGTTCAGGTGCCTCCCTCAACTCCTTCTCACCGTTAAAGGCCTTTTGTTGCTTCCGATATGGATGATGCCGAGATAGAAATCTTCTAGTGGATGTGTAGACATTTTTTCCACAATGTTTCAACCTATACGAAGATGTCTCTTCAGCACAAACTGGACAAGCAAAGTAGCCTTTAACAGTACACCCAGAAAGATTACCATAGGCTGGAAGATCGTTGATCGTCCATAGCAATACGGCTCTCAGTAGAAATGGCTCCTGCTTGTAGGCATCAAAAACCTCTACCCCTGAATTCCATAAAGTAATTAAATCATCAATTAAGGGAGCTAAATAAACGTCAATGTCTTTTCCAGGTTGTTTTGGACCTGATATCAACATTGTCAACATCATGAACTTTCTCTTCATGCAGAGCCAAGGTGGGAGGTTGTAAGTTACCAACATCACAGGCCATAAACTGTACTTACTGCTAAGATTATTATATGGGTTGACTCCGTCCGCTGAAAGTGCAAGGCGGAGATTTCTCGATTCAGCACCAAACTCAAGCCACCTCTTGTCTACCAACTTCCAAGCTTGAGAGTCTGCTGGATGACGCAGTTTTTCATCCACCAATCGCTCATTGGCATGCCATGTCAATGACTTCGCTGTTTCCGCAGACTGAAACATCTTTTTAAATCTTACAATAGGTGGAAAGTACCACAAAACTTTAGTCGGAACGCCTTTAGTTTGGTCGGTCCCATTTTTATTTTCCTTGTATCTTGATACTCCACAAGTTGGGCAAGTAGTTCTATTCTTATTTTCATCACCCCTGTAAAGTATACAGTCATTGGGACAAGCATGGATTTTTTCATATTTCATCCCATAAATTGACAACGTCTTTCTAACTGCGTGCATGCTAGAAGGCATCAAATTACATTCTGGAAGCATCTCTCCTTAAGGCTTTCAACAAATTCGTAAAACTTGTGTCAGTCCAACCACCTTTCGCTTTCAAATTAAACAACGTTACAATAGCTGATAACTTCGTAATCTTGTACAACCTTCATACAAAGGAGTCTCAGCATCTTCAAGAAGTTCTTGAAATTTCTCAGGATTAGCCTTATATTGTTTATCTACAGCCTCTGCCATTTCCTTCATGTTTGTAGCATCGAGGGGGGTTTCATCGAGGGGGCTCTCCGTATTGTAGGGCTGATGGGTGTTCTCATGTGTAGGAACACTTGAAAAATCAGAAGCAAGATGCTTTTCACCATGATATCTCCACAGAACATAAGTTATTTCGATACCATGTCTAAAAAGATGATTTATGACTTCCTTCTTAGTTAACTCATGGAGATTCCCACAGTCTTTGCATGGGCAGCGTATATAACTTTCTTCATCCTTTGCAAAACTAAGAAGATTGTTAACCCCTTCAATGTATTCATTCGAATTTCTCAGCTTGGACATCCAAGACTTGTCCATTCCAAATTAACAAAAATCCTGAAATTCTAAAACACCAAAATTTTCAAGAAAATCACAGACATATAATTCTTCGTAGCCATGACATGTAAGCACCCACCTAACATCTTTATCTAACATATGATAAATAGAAAACAGCAAAAGGGACAAAAGGATATACTCATGGAATCCCAACCCATTTAAAATGAAACCAGGTATATGGCCTATGCGGCTATACATTGTTTTTCAATTAGTTAGTAATTTAGTACACATGCTAGCTTAGCCAGTTTAACATGGCCTGGCAAAGAACTAAAGATTATTAATATTTGGACCATGACCATGTTGCTTCTGATCAAATGAATCTTTTAACAAATCTCAAATCAGCATAGCATGTTACTTAACGAAAGAAATGTAAGAAAAACAATGTTCAAGCTATGCCCATCAGATTTAAAAAGTACTCTTGTAAGACAACAAGAACCAAGTCATTAATGAGATACACTTAATGAGATCCAACATCAAACTAAGGTCTAAGCAATATTAAAAACAAAATGAAACAATTTTGAGGGAGATTGAAAATGAAATTTAGTTGTAGAACCCTAAGTCTTGTTCTTACACACTCTTTGCCATTAATGCACTCCACATGATTCTAATCACCCACTCTTCTCTTCCAAGGAAAACAGCTCTCTTTCCCTACTTGTCATGGTCATAGTGTCATGTAAACGAAGTTATTTATCTTATAGACTCCTCAAAAAAAATTTAGGGTCACATCTTAGTGTTGAAAATTTTCCAAGTGTAGCATCTCTGTGGAAGACGAAAACTTATGACCATCTGAGACTTCACCTCCCTAAGAAATTATGTGAACTTCCTCATATGGAGATGCCAGCAGAAACTCCAGCATACCCAACAAAGAACCAGTTCATACACTACTTAAATACTTATGCTAAGCATTTTTGCATTAAGCCTATTTTGGGGATGGAAGTTCGATCAGCCGAGTGTGATTCAACCCTAGGTTTTTGGCATGTCCTGTCCAACGATTTCAAGTTTATATGTAATTCGACAAGAAATTTAAGCAGCTAACGTCAGAAAGCATCAAATCACAATACTGAGGTTACAGACGTACAATTTTCACTATACCACAAACTGATTATATGTTATATTAATGATTAAGAAAGCTTCAAACTTTCTAGAGAGTGAATTAAAGTAAATAAGAAAAAAAAATCAGCCCAGTATGTGTAATAAAAAAAGGGAACAATAAAATTAAAGTAATAAAAGTCTTACCTTTTGATGGGTTAATTACTGTTGATAAAAGAAAGAACCAGAAAACCCCCAAACTGCAACATAAACATCGATAGGTTAAACATTAATGAGGAAAGAAGAAGTTTTGTTTTCAACAAATTAAAGCCTAAAAAAATGACAAAATTTATGGATACCTTGCCGCTGGTAGTTGGTGAGTGAGAGATAGATAAAGGTAAGAAATAGGGTATGTGAGCGATAGAGGGAAGAGATTGAGAGGTGAGGGAGGAAAGAGATTGAGAGCGTGAGATATAGAGGGAAGAGATTGAGAGTGTGAGGTATAACGGGAAGATATTTGTTAATTGTCTGTGCCCAATAGAATTTTTAAGAAAATACAGAAAAACATGCAAAACAGAAATTAGCATTGTATCATCAGTAGAAGCTTCAAGCCTTCAACTACCCATACTTTTTTTTTTGCTTAATGGTAAATGAATATTGAGAAGAAGAAGAAAGAGGGCAACACACCCTCACAATAGAGAACCAAAAAGGGGAGGGAGGCTTACAAAAATGCCAACCAACCCAGCCTGCCAGCAGAACAGAGCAAGGCATAAAGTAGCAGAAGAGAGAGGAAAAACAGAGAGGAAGAGGGAGGGAGGAAGAGGAGCATCGCAAGAACCAACTCCCACAATCCAGCAGAAACCCAAAATCTCCATCTCCCCCATCGTTTACATCCCCCCTACCAAGGAACCACTCCCACAATCCACCCCCAAAATCTCCCAGCACTATGGAACCCACTCCCACAATCCAGCAGAAACCCAAAATCTCCATCGTTTGAAACCCAGAAGTAGAAAGATATATAGCTGAAAGAAGAAGAAGTGGCGAGAAGAAGAAACCTGCACCTGTCGATCGTCTCAAACACTCCTCAAGGGGATCGCTCTGATCGTTGGGGTATTTGGGCGCCAAGGGAATGAGGTATGGAGGGAACGAAGGGATGGGATATAAGATGGAGGGAACACCCTGAAAGTCCTCGGGATCCTAACCCTAGAGGGGGGGGGGTGAATAGGGTGAGCTACAATTGTGACCAATTAAGACCAATTTAAACTTCTTTAAAACAAACTAGTCACATGTGATGATTTATCATACAAGATGCGGAAGCTAACAAAATAATCACCACAAAGCAATCACCATCACACAAGTATTTATAGTGGTTCGGCCTCAATGCCTACATCCACTACCGGCTTGTGAACCAACACCCCACCGGATTTCCACTATTTATGCTTTTCAATAGGCTAAGCAATAACCTTTACAATATGCTTTCCAAGGCTAAGCAATAACCTTTACATTGATGTTTTTCAAGGCTTAACATCAACCTATACATTATGCTTTTATAGGCTAAGCAATAACCTCTTCAACCATAAGGTTGGTTATCTCACTAAATTAGTGTCTAACATACACTTGATGGAGATTCATTTAAGCTCATTACAATGCCTCTTAATTAGGCGGATATGGAAGTGAAAAACTAATACACACTCACACTATGAATGCAAAGATGAAAGTACATGAAGTGTGTGTGTGTGGTCCTCAATCATTTAGAAAATGAAAGCTCATAAATGTATGCCTAAGGCTTTTGAAAATATTAGCTCATAAAACATTTATGATTGAGGAAGTAATGCAATCACATGTTAAAAGTAACAACTTGTTAATGATATCAAAGTTACACAAGTTGTATGAAATGGATTAGCTCTAAACATGTGATGCATAGGGATGTCAATCAAATCATCAATGAAGCTTAAAACATAAAAATAGATTTGATTGAAATTAGGGGACAAATCATATGTAATTATAAAGACAACTTGAAAATGATTTACCTATCAAAGTGATGCAAGTTGTGAAACATTAAAACAATAATACACATATGATTTGTAATGATGTTGAATCCAAAACATAAGATACATTTGAAAGAGATTTTCTTATGATGGAAAACAACAACCAAAGATTCAACAAAGTATATGAATCATGTTACATATTTCATTAACATGATCTACTTAGATTTACCAAAGATAAAGTACTACTTTGATGAATCAATGGTGATGTATCCAAAACAATAGATCTATTCAAAATATAACACATGCTAAGGATACAACAAATCATAGATTAACATGTTACAAAGATTTACCAATGATAAAACAAAACATGAAAACATATGATTTGTAAAGAAGTTGAGTCCAAAACATAAGATACTTTTGAAAGTGATTTTCTTATGATGGAAAACAACAACCAAAGATTCAACCAAGTATAGGAATCATGTTACATATGATTTACCAAGTTTCTTTCATTAACATGATCTACTTTGATTTACCAATTCAAGTACTACTTGGATTGAATCATATGGTGTTGTATCCAAAACAATAAATCAACTCAAAACATAACACATGTTAAGGACACAACACAAACATAGTTTAACATGCTAGAAATGATTTACCAAAAATAAAACAAAGCATGAAAACATATGATTAAGGAAGGAAGAGCCTACTTGGTGGTTTAACTTCATTAATCCAAGCTTTAGCTTTCCTAATCATCCCCTTCATCCCTTGGTTCTTTTCCCTTTTGATATGCCTCAAATCCTCTCAAGGAGGGGTTAAAAATTCCCAACATTTGGCAAGGGAAAGAACTCATATTTATAGCAAAAAGTTGCCAACGGCTAGTCCTCGGTCGACCGGCAAACAGGCCTCGGTCGACCGGGAACACACAACGGTCAGATTTCTGACCGTTGGGGCGCCAGGAAAATTTTTGCTGCAGTGTTCCCGGTCGACCGGGACCCCTGCGCCGGTCGACCGGCGACACTGCGGGACACCCCCCCTTTTCGACAAAATTTGCAACTTTTGCCTATTTGAAGGTTTTTCTTTGGGGGACCTTTTGGCCACTAAATCAAGCTTGAAAAACATGTTTTAAAGATTCTAATGGTTTTTAAAACATGAACATTAAAAGCCTAAAAAGATTCAAAAACTTTTAAAACAAAGGCTTGCTTGATTTCTTGAAAACTCTTTTCTAAAACAAATGCATCCAAGATAAAAATACAAATCATGCATAAATCAATACTTTTACAAATCTTAAAAGCAATGCATGAATAAAACAAGATTTCAAGTTTATTTAAAACAATGCAAGTGTGTAAATCAAATGATGCTAGAATGAAATGCATCCATCAAATTGCAATCTATAAGATTCCTAACACACCCACCCAAATTTTCACTTTCCAAGCACCCGCCCAAATTCATGTGTCGCTTTTGTTTTCTATTTCCCGAAAGAAAAGAACAACCAAACTTCTTGTGTCACTTTTGTTTAGTGGGGAAAACCATTCTCAATATTTAGTTTGGATTATTTTAAAAATTTGCTCCGCCAGTGTCACTTTAAGAATAAAACAAGACATAGATTTGTTTTGTTTGTGTCGTGTGTCGCGTTATAGAAAAGTGACATAACAAACCTCATCCTTGTTTACTCCTCCTCTAAAGTGACACATCAAACCATACTGTGTCACTTTATTGTAAAAGCGACACAAAAGCTCAATTTAAAAGCGAGACTAAAAGTCCTTTTTTGTAGTGAGTTGTTGTCATATGTAAGTGGGATCCATATTGGGGCCCACTAAATGAAAGTGATCAGCGGGCCGTGCTTGTATTCTTTTTTTTTTAATACTGAAAAAAAAATTGAAAGAGGTCCGCTGACCCGGCACGGCCCGGCCTGCTCCAGCTCGGCCCATGACGGGCTGTGCCAGGGTTTTTCCCTAGTGGGCTGGCCCGGCCCGTTTGACATCTCTATTTGCCACTCTCTATTTTGGCATGCTTCTTCATACGAAGCTGGCTTACGAACATCATCTATTTCGGCGCGGGAAGCATCTACATATCTTGAATTTCGCTTTCTTGCTCGGGTGGATCTTCGTAGTTGTTGTGGTGGTTCGTCTACCTCAAGTTGACTTGGCCTAGCTTCCTCTGGTGTCACATGCACTTTACTTTTCCATGGGTTGGCGGGCTTGTCTTGTGGAGTATGAGATTCGTCACTGGGCGTTTCTGTTTCAATCTCTTGTTCATCATCTTTAGTGCTTAATTTTGGCTGATGGTTATCATCCAAGTCTTCTTGACTTGACAATACTGCTGCTACTTGTAGCCACCATGAAGACGCCTCATCGAACACCACATCTCATGATGTGTAGCATCGATGGGTGGTAGGATCACAACACCTCCACCCTTTACGTTTGGTGTCATATCAGACAAATCTGCACCGAATAGTCTTCTTTTCAAATTTGCTACGAAGTTTTTCTGGAACAAGTACATAACACGCAACCAAAGACTTTAAAGTGACTTACCATTAGCTTGATCCTCCATAGCTTTTGATATGGTGAGACAAATCCTAACTTTGCCTGCGGTAGTCGGTTAGTTATATGTGCTGCTGTCTTCAAACATTCTGCCCAGAACTCGCTTGACACATTCTTTGCATGTATCATGCTCCTCGCGGTTTCGACCAGATGTCAGTTCTTCCTCTCTGCCACTCCATTTTGTTGTGGAGTGTATGGACAGGTCAGCTGTCGTCGGATGCCAACCTTCCTCAAATATGTAGAGAATTCATTTGATGTATATTCTCCTCCATTGTCGGTGCGCAAGTATCGAATCTTAAGGCCAATCTCACCTTCGACTCTGTTTCGAAAATCCTAAAATTTCTGGAACACTTCTGACTTTTCCTTGATGAAGTACACCTATACATACCTTGAGTGGTCATCGATGAAGGTGACCATATATCTTAAACCGCTGATTGATTGCGGTTTCACCAGGCCAAATACATCTGAGTGGATTATCTTCAGAGGCTTCTTAACTTGATACTTGGATTTATTGTATGGTTGTCGATGAGCTTTTCCGTACTAACAACCTATACACACTTTGTCTTTATGGACTTCTAATTGTAGAAGTCCCTTCATCATAGACTTAGCCATCATTACCTTCAACCTATTATATCCCACATGTCCCAGTTGGGCATGCCATAGATCAGCTGTATCGTTTTGACGTGTCTTCTTCACATATGATGATTCGGCCGACATGACATAGACGGAGTCTAGTCTTTGCCCCGTCATAATCGGCTTTTCACATGGCTTTACATTGCAATAAACATTTACATCATTTGACCCAAATACTATAAAATTACCAGATGAGGTCAATTGTGATACAAACAATAAATTCTTCTTCATACCTGGAACATGGAAGACCTGCTGTAAATGGGCCTCATCTTTGTTGAATTTGAGCACACAAATGGCTTCTCCAACATGTGTTGGCTGTAACCACCACTTTGCCGCCTTTGTACTCAACTAGGCTTGAGAACTTCGACTTGTCACCCATCATATGATTCGAACATCCCAAGTCCATGATCTAGTCTCGATCGTAATTGATGACTTCAAGATTGGAATTTGCAATGAGCGTTGTCTCCTCACAATCATCTTTGGAGCTTATTAGGGTACTGCCACTTGCTATATCAAAACTCGGCAGTCTGATATCTTCAATAATTGCCATAGACGCTTGGCAATCCCATTCTTCTTCACTTTCACTTTGGTTACTCGCTGTGGTCACCACATTCCCTTCGCGGGTCTTCTTTGGTATTCTACAGTCACGAGCAAAGTGGCCCTTCTTGCCACAATTATAACACTCGAAGCTTCGGCAAGAACTTTTTGGTCGTCGATCATTATCGGTGTCTTGAGCTCCCCCTGGCTAGGAACTCTCCATCCACCAATTACCTTCAGCGGTCTCCTTCCTTCTTAGCTTCATCGTCGATTTGCCCTTTCGAGTGAAGAGCGCATGTTCCTCGTCTTTCACTGTTACTACAGCCATTTGTTTGGCTAGTGCTTTCTGATTTTCCAAAAGACTTTCTAACTCTACAAGAGACGGTTGAGTTGGCCAACCCCTGATGGCCGTCATGAACCCGTTATATTTGGGCTTCGATCCTCGTTTGATTATCCGTCTCATCCTAGCTTTCGCTGACCCGCAAGTCCTGATCAAGCTGAGAATCTCTTGACAAAGTGTCTTAACTTTCATAAAATATTGACTAATAGTCATCGTACCTTGAGTGATATATGCAAGCTCATTCTCCAGAAACTGAAGCCACGCATCATTTGTCTTGGAGAACAGTGTAGCCAGCATCTCCCATGCCTTTTTTGGAGTGTCAGCATCTCATATATGCTCTAACAGCTCCTTTTGCACTATGGTCCTTAAGGCGATATAGCCTTTTCAGCTTTAATTCGCCACTTGCACAGTGCCTCCACATTGTCATTCGTCGGTGCTGTAGTGTCAGTGCCGCCAATGATCTCCCATAAGTCTTGGCCTTGAAGATATGCTTCCACACACATACGTTAATAATCATAGTTGTGGTTGTTCAGCTTCTCAATCCCTCCAGTTACATTCGTAAGATCCGTCATTGTGATTAGTGGGATCCTCATCGATCTCTACCACCAAGAAGCTCAGTCCCTGACTGATCGGCTTCACAGCGTCGCCTCGCCTTTAGCTGCTGCTCCCAATGGACAGACCGTTCATAACCTTGCCTTGCTCTGATACCACTTGTAGGGAAGCCTAACCTCAACTATGGTGGACCCAAGACTCAAGACACCACACATATACAAAATATACCCTTGACTATTTATTAATACAAATTATACAAATGGATACATGCATAAGCACATTTTAAACTTCACTGCACTATTTAACAAACACAAGCACAATACACTACAACCAAGACACTTACTGTTTGCACTCAAGGGATCCAAGTACTCACCACACTTCTCTTGCACTCCTCTCTTGTTGTACTCAAGACATGCATCACTCACTTCTCTGTATCTTCCTTATGAAGCAGCACCATCTATTTATAGGCATGAGTGAGTCGGTTGGAGAAGTGTGTATGGTTAAAAAGTGGGCCACGTGGCTTTTTCACTAGCCACACATTAAGTCGGTGAACTCATGTAAGTTTCATGAGTCTTCTAGAGTTCTTTACCATGTGAAGTTTCTCGAAAATAGTAGAGACATGGAGACAAAAATGCATAGTGTTGCCGACATCATCTACTATTGAAAGTCCAAACCACACCACCACAACCCCCCACCGCCCGCACGCGTGCACTGAGTATGACTTATTATTTGCCATTCTAAATGGTCAATGAACACTCTAAATATTTGGAGCTTCATGTGATTGCACCATACCTAAAAAATTCTACTAGACTGATTCAAGATTAAAATTTAAATACAATGGAGGAAAAACTTATATGGGAATTAAGATTTAAATACAAAGGAGTCATCTTTGAGAGCTTAGACTTAAAAGGCCAAGAGAAGTGATAACCATTGCTATTAGAACTAAGCTATGGATAAGGACTTGGTTGGCCACTAGAGCAATTTTGATGAAACATTGTGCTAGCGATCTAGCAAGGTAATGTTTTGTGAGCATCAAAGTTGTCTAAATTCCAACCATTCTATGTAAAATTGAGCTAACGAGTTTGGTTCATGCCGTATTGTTGGTCTGTTTGGAGATTTGGTTCATGAATGAGTAGTATCCAATAAAATTTTGAAGAGATTTTGGTTTTCAATGACAGATTTTTGTTTAAGGTTGAATGGCGGGAGAAAATGATCGGATGAAGTCGATTAAGAAATGAGAATTGATCATATACAGTTCAACTTTACATGTGGTCTGTCACATCCCCCAAAATAAGAATTGGGAAAAACGTGAAAAATTAAATAAAATTCAAATTTCTTGTGTTTAATACAACACAAGCTTCCAAAAGTAGACCCACAAAAAAAATTTCAATCTGTGGTGAGTCAAAATAAATTTCATTAAATGCAACGGAAGCTTTATTCAATTGGTATCCAATGTTCATAAATGAGAACCAACACAAATTCAGATAAAACAATAATAGTTAAAGTTGCTGAATAAATTAAATAATTTCTAAAAGAGGTCTCAACACTAAAAGGAAAGTTCATTTAAAAAAATTATACGGTGTCGTTCACTCCTGTGCAGGTTCAGACGGCTCCAAAGCCATCTCCAGCATCCCACTCTGGTTCATCAGTTGGCTCAAACGTTTGAAACATTTGACTCTCCTCCGTCTCCTCGGTAAAGTAAGGCTCGGTACCTATGCACCAAATATTACAAAGTAAACGGCAAGTACATAATCATAATTCGAAATTTAATACAACAACGAGAAGAATATAGACGAGAGTGATCATATAGAAGTAATGACAATAATAATGATAAGAAAGAACGTATAGCATAATCCAAATAAAGCAAAAGGAGCAATATGATTCACACGAAGACAGGTGTCCCCATTTTGGGTGGTCAGCCCTAAATAAATCGGGAGAGCCCGTCCACAACGTCGGTGGTCATAAACCGATCGAATTAAAAAACAAATCAGGATAACATGTTCACATTCAAAGCGGATTGTAAGTGATACGGTCACATCGGTGATCAACCGTCTATATATCGATCTGCAGTCGTTCATAAATAACCCACATAAACATAAACATATAAGCTTAATAGACCTGAATAATAAAGCTCCGACACAAGAGTCCTAAGTCAAAGTAAAATGCTGGCCATTCCACATCCCATATCATAATCAAATCGTCATACAAAATTTGCCGAGTCACTTTATAGTCCATAATACACAATAGGGTATGCATCTAAAGGAGTACATATCCTAAATCAACATATATATACATGCGAAGGTTAAGATGTAGATACGAATCGATCATAAGGTCAACCATAAGGTCTCGTACCCCACAACCATAGAAATCTCTAATAAATATAAGATCAACGCATCCCTTTTCCATCAATGGTGCATAGACCCACTTAAGGGTTTTCCAATAGAGATGGGTTCAACTCGAATCCATTAGGATTTCCCCGAAGTCATTCGAGGCATTAAACCCCATGTTGGTAATATACCGTTGCCCGGGCGGTATATACTCGGTCCAAAGATTCAATTAATAAAAATATAATTTTAACACATTAAAAACTAAGATGTCATTTAATATTAATTGCAAATAAAAATAATCTTGGTCTATAATTTTAGAAAACTCAAGGACCCACCTAAGATATCTCCCAAATCAATTCTTTATAAAATAAGTTAAGGGTTCTAATTTGAATTCATTAAAACTAATGGTCCTATTTTTAAATTCAATAACTAATGGCCATAAGTTTTAAAAGTCAAAATGCCCATGTCCCTGTCACAACAATTGTAACAGGACTCATCTCTCTCCTGATTTTTTTTTATCTCATGGCCAGGTGTTATAACTCATCAGCACTTATCTCATCTACCCTCGCACGTCTCCATCATTCTCTCTCTCCTTATCCCCCTCACATCATCCTTCTCTCTCTCCTTATCCCCTTCACATCATCCTTCTCCTTCCTGCAACAGAACCGAAACCGAGTTCTGTAATGAAACTCGGCACCAACAGGAACTGGGCCACTCGAATAGTGGTCCCACTGATCAAGAGCACACGATCAGTCCCCATCATTATGGTCGCCCAAGCCCACTCTTCAAGATGTAGGGACCCGATCTAAAATTAATGGTCCACATGGGTCCCACAATCCCAAAAGCGAAAATAACCCAAACCCTCTTCAATACCTTCAGCCCTCCACTTCAGTTGCTAGATGGTGGACCAAACCGGGCCCACCTCACACGGGTCCGTCATCCCTATGGTCGCCCGTGGGTCCACTACCATATCTACGGTCTTGATCAATCATCAGTGGGGTCCACCTGGGCCCCACAACCAATGCACGGTGACAAAGCCTTACGATTTGCTTCTGGAAACCAGTGACAGATCCGGTCACCTCTTGGGTTATTTAGTGGATCAACAGTAATGCTTAAAAACTAAAAATAAGCAAATCAATGGATGATCTCTGTTCTCCGATCTCATCACAAAAACAATTAACATCATAAAAAGGGCATCAAAGGTTTCTATATGCATCACAATGGAATCAAGAGAAACACATGTATTAAATTCACATTTTATGTTTAGGTACTTGCCTTTTACTGGAGTTTGAGGAAAATGCACAGATCTTCACCAATACCCAATCCGAGATTACTACGGCACTCAATCACAATCCTAACACCAATCTGATATAAGAGATGAGAAAGAGATACCCAGGTGATCAGATCTATGATATTCCTACCCAAAGCCTAGGATTGGAAAGAAAAAGGGGATAACCCAAGAATACAAATCTACTTCTAATGATTTGAGGCGAGGGTTACCTGAGATAAGAAAACCTGACAAGAATGTTGGTATCCTCTGATCTTGACTCTGATGGCTGGATCCTAAAGCTGGAATGGCTTGGGAAGTTGAAAGAGGAAGAAGACGAAGAAGTTACGGGAGGAGTTGCAGAGAGATAAGTGGGGAGGGATAAATCGTGTGATTAATTAAAATAGGGATTAGCTTAAAAGGGAATATCCTCTAGGCTTAAGTCATTGGGTCAAAACTACGGGTCAGGTCATCTACCCATTAACACAACTTACTGATCCAAGAATCCTATCTAACGTGTGACCCACTTAATCCTACCCACTTAAAAAACTAAAATACATTAAATTAATATAATACTAATATTTTAATAATAAATATAATTAATGGTGGGGCCGGATTTTACATTCTCCCCCCCTTAGGACATTTGGTCCTCCAAATGCAATCATACCTCTGGAAGAAGGTGCGGGTAAAGCTTCTTCACTTGGTCCCGGAGTTCCCAAGTGGCTTCTCGAGGACTATGGTGCTCCCACTGGACTTTCACCCAGTGTATTGTCCGCGTCCTGAGAACTTGCTCCTTCGTGTCGATGATCCGAGAAGGTCGCTCAACATAGGTAACAACTGACTGCAATTCCAATGGCTCATACTACAACACGTGAGATGGGTCTGCGATATACTTCTTCAACATCGAGACATGAAAAACATTATGTACCGCTGGCAATGCTGCTGGTAAGGCCAATCTGTAAGCAACTTCTCCAATTCTTTCCAAGATCTCAAATGGACCGATATATCTCCGAGATAACTTCCCTTTCTGCCCAAACCTCAATGTTCCTCGCGTTGGTGAAACTTTTAGAAACACATGTTCACCAATCTCGAATTGAAGATCTCTCCTCTTCAGGTCTGCATAACTCTTCTGTCGGCTTCTAGCAATTTTCAACCGATCATGGATTTGCTTCACTTTCTCACTGGTATCATTAACAATAGATGGACCATGAAAACTCTTGACACCTATCTCCTCCCAACAGATTGGGGTCCTGCATCGACGTCCATACAACGCCTCAAATGGTGCCATGCCGATACTAGAATGATAACTATTATTATATGCAAACTCGCACTAGGGCTGCACAGAACTAGACCGCAGACCGGACCGGACCGCAAAACCGGACCGGACCGGATTTGAAAAACCGGTTATATCCGGTCCGGACCTTTTAAAAACCGGTCTGGACCAGACCGGACCGGATTAATAATAAATATATATTTTTTAATTTTTTTAATATAAAACTTTAAGTATATAAAATTCTTAAGTCAAATACCATAGTGAAATTGAAGATCTGGCTTCTTACATCTGGAAAAAGAGGCAAGAAATGGGCTGAAAATGAAAAAATAAAATAAGAACTTAGAAAAAAAAAAAACTAATGAAACCGGTCCGGACCACTTAAGTGGTCCAGACCGGACCGTTTTGGACCGGACCACTTATAAGTGGTCCGGTCCGGTCCTCTCATTTAAGCCGGACCGGATTTCCGGTTGTGCAGCCCTAACTCGCACAATGGGAGACTTTTCTGCCAGTCATTCCCAAAATCAAGGACGCAAGCTCGCAACATATCTTCCAGTGTCTGATTAGTCCTTTCAGTTTGACCGTCGGTCTGGGGATGATACGCTGTACTGAAACTCAATGTTGTGCCCAGAGCTTCCTGAAGTTCAGTCCAGAATTTGCCCAAAAATCTAGGATCTCTGTCTGATACAATCGATCGGGGAACACCATGAATTGTGACCACCTTCTCCATGTACATTCGAGTTAACTCATCCTGAGGTGTCTTCAGGCTCATTGGTAAGAAATGTGCCACTTTAGTCAATCTGTCAACTATCACCCAGATGCTATCTTTGTTATGCATTGATGGCAACCCAGAGATAAAATCCATCGTTATGTGTTCCCATTTCCAGTCGGGCACTTCCAACTGTTTTAAAAGTCTTGGGGGCTGCTTCCGTTCTGCCTTTACTTGTTGACACACCAAGCACCTTGCTGTAAATTCTGTTACATCCCTCATAGAGCCATCCTTCTTCTTCACAAATAGGACCGGCGCACCCCAAGGTGATACACTTGGTCTCACAAACCCCTTGTCCAACAAATCCTGCAATGAGTTTTTAACTCTCTGAGTTTTGCTGGAGCCATTCTATATGGAGCTTTAGAAATCGCAGCTGTCCCTGGTACCAATTCAATTGAAAAGTCTATCTCCCTGACTTGAGGTAAGCCTGGAATTTCATCCGAAAAAATATCCGGAAACTCACAGACCACTGGAATATCCTCCACCCCTTTTGACTGTTTATCCTCCGTGATAAACGCCAAATATCCTTCACATGCAGATTTCAACAATCTTTCTGCTTTCAATACCGAGATCCTGCATGTCCGAATTGGTTTCCTCCAACCAACAAATTCAATAGTGTCCGAATGCAATGACAACTTGAAATAACGATGGGTTAGATCCTATAAAACAAGCTAACAAGCAATTCTATAAACTTTACAGTTAGCACTTTAAAGTCTGTTTAACGGAAATCGTAATCCTCACCACGTCCTATTGCTTCTATCCATTTTTAATATCCGAAGATCGTGCTCGGCTCTGATACCAACTGTCACGTCCCCCAAAATAAGAATTGGGAAAAACGTGAAAAATTAAATAAAATTCAAATTTCCTATGTTTAATACAACACAAGCTTCCAAAAGTAGACCCACAAAAAAAAATTCAATCTGTGGTGAGTCAAAATAAATTTCATTAAATGCAGCGGAAGCTTTATTCAATTGGTATCCAATGTTCATAAATGAGAACCAACACAAATTCAGATAAAACAATAATAGTTAAAGTTGCTGAATAAATTAAATAATTTCTAAAAGAGGTCTCAACACTAAAAGGAAAGTTCATTTAAAATAATTATACGGTGTCGTTCACTCTTGTGCAGGTTCAGACGACTCCAAAGCCATCTCCGGCATCCCACTCGGGTTCATTAGTTGGCTCAAACGTTTGAAACGTTTGACTCTCCTCTGTCTCCTCGGTAAAGTAAGGCTCGGTACCTATCCACCAAATATTACAAAGTAAACAGCAAGTACATAATCATAATTCGAAATTTAATACAACAACGAGAAGAATATAGACGAGAGTGATCATATAGAAGTAATGACAGTAATAATGATAAGAAAGAACGTATAGCATAATCCAAATAAAGCAAAAAGAGCAATATGATTCACACGAAGACAAGTGTCCCCGTTTTGGGTGGTCAGCCCTAAATAAATCGGGAGAGCCCGTCCACAACGTCGGTGGTCATAAACCGATCGAATTAAAAACAAATCAGGATAACCTGTTCACATTCAAAGCGGATTGTAAGTGATACGGTCACATCGGTGATCAACCGTCCATATATCGATCTGCAGTCATTCATAAATGACCCACATAAACATAAACATATAAGCTTAATAGACCTGAATAATAAAGCTCTAACACAAGAGTCCTAAGTCAAAGTAAAGTGCTGGCCATTCCACATCCCATATCAAAATCAAATCGTCATACAAAATTTGCCGAGCCACTTTATAGTCCATAATACACAATAGGGTATGCATCTAAAGGAGTACATATCCTAAATCAACATATATATATATATATACATGCGAAGGTTAAGACGTAGATACGAATCGATCCTAAGGTCAAACATAAGGTCTCGTACTCCACAACTATAGAAATCTCTAATAAATATAAGATCAACGCATCCCTTTTCCATCAATGGTGCATAGACCCACTTAAGAGTTTTCCAATAGAGATGGGCTGAACTCGAATCCATTAGGATTTCCTCGAGATCATTCGAGGCATTAAACCCCATGTTGGTAATATACCGTTGCCCGGACGGTATTTACTCGATCCAAAGATTCAATTAATAAAAATATAATTTTAACACATTAAAAACTAAGATGTCATTTAATATTAATTGCAAATAAAAATAATCTTGGTCTATAATTTTAGAAAACTCAAGGACCCACCTAAGATATCTCCCAAATCAATTCTTTATAAAATAAGTTAAGGGTTCTAATTTGAATTCATTAAAACTAATGGTCCTATTTTTAAATTCAATAACTAATGGCCATAAGTTTTAAAAGTCAAAATGCCCATGTCCCTGTCACAACAATTGTAACAGGACTCATCTCTCTCCTGATTTTTTTTTATCTCATGGCCAGGTGTTATAACTCATCAGCACTTATCTCATCTACCCTCGCACGTCTCCATCATTCTCTCTCTCCTTATCCCCCTCACATCATCATTCTCTCTCCATCATTCTATCTCTCCTTATCCCCCTCACATCATCCTTCTCCTTCCTGCAACAGAACCGAAACCGAGTTCTGTAATGAAACTCGGCACCAACAGGAACTGGGCCACTTGAATAGTGGTCCCACTGATCAAGAGCACACGATCAGTCCCCATCATTATGGTCGCCCAAGCCCACTCTTCAAGATGTAGGGACCCGATCTAAAATTAATGGTCCACATGGGTCCCACAATCCCAAAAGCGAAAATAACCCAAACCCTCTTCAATACCTTCAGCCCTCCTCTTCAGTTGCTGGATGGTGGACCAAACCGGGCCCACCTCACACGGGTCCGTCATCCCTATGGTCGCCCGTGGGTCCACTACCATATCTACGGTCTTGATCAATCATCAGTGGGGTCCACCTGGGCCCCACAACCAATGCACGGTGACAAAGCCTTACGATTTGCTTCTGGAAACCAGTGACAGATCCGGTCACCTCTTGGGTTATTTAGTGGATCAACAGTAATGCTTAAAAACTAAAAATAAGCAAATCAATAGATGATCTCCGTTCTCCGATCTCATCACAAAAACAATTAACATCATAAAAAGGGCATCAAAGGTTTCTATATGCATCACAATGGAATCAAGAGAAACACATGTATTAAATTCACAGATTATGTTTAGGTACTTGCCTTTTACTGGAGTTTGAGGAAAATGCACAGATCTTCACCAATACCCAATCCGAGATTACCACGGCACTCAATCACAATCCTAACACCAATCTGATATAAGAGATGAGAAAGAGATACCCAGGTGATCAGATCTATGATATTCCTACCCAAAACCTAGCATTGGAAAGAAAAGGGAGATGACCCAAGAATACAGATCTACTCTTAAGGATTTGAGGAGAGGGTTACCTGAGATAAGAAAACCTGACAAGAATGCTGGTATCCTCTGATCTTGATTCTAATGGCTGGATCCTAAAGTTGGAATGGTTTGGGAAGTTGAAAGAGGAAGAAGACGAAGAAGTTACGGGAGGAGTTGCAGAGAGATAAGTGGGGAGGGATAAATCATGCGAATAGTTAAAATAGGGATTATGTTAAAAGGAAATATCCTCTGGGCTTAAGTCATTGGGTCAAAACTACGGGTCAGGTCATCTACCCATTAACCCAACTTACCGATCCAAGAATCCTATCTAACGTGTGACCCACTTAATCCTACCCACTTAAATAACTAAAATACATTAAATTAATATAATACTTATATTTTAATAATAAATATAATTAATGGTGGGGCCGGATCTTACATGGTCCGTAGCATTTGTCACAAATATTATTCTTTGATCTGGCTTCATTCCTATAAAACTAACATTTCAAAGTTTTTCTCTTAATTTGGTCACTTGGGGTGTGATTTCATTCTCTTATTCAAGTCTTGACATGTGATTTGTTGGAGTGTCTTGGACTATTATTTTGTTTTTCATTCTCTTTCACATGGTTGATTTTTCATTTTTCCTTGTTCTTAGTTTTTGTAAATGGTGTGGTGGGAAGATCCATTCAATGGGTTTTCTTGGGTTGCATTGATTCCTCTCACAAGCCTATCAAAGATTCAACTGATCTTAGAGAGGTGGATGCTTTTCTGTTTTTTCTGTTCCAAATGGATGGTCCCTTTCCTTTTTAGGATGGTAGTAAGTTACTCATTTTGTTTAGATCTCTTCCAAAATTCAATGACTTGGAAGCTTTACTTCTGTTGGGTTGAATACCATTCATAAACATCTTTAATTTTGACTATTCGGGTTATGATGGTCCAATAAATGAGTGGACAGATTACCCTAGATTTGTCAATCCAAATGAAGTAGAGATGCCGCCTCATGTATGTCTTTGTTTTTCTAAGATTTGCATACATACAATCTAAAAATGATTTGATGTCTTTGTCTCTGCCATTATATGATTTTGGTTGTGAGATTTGGATTGACCAAAATTTTAGATGCACCTCTGAAGCACACATGCATTTTCTCCTCTTCCATTATATGCACTGTTAGACATTTTTAGGAGTCATTCAGTTTGTTGCATATTTTGAGATATTAATTTGAAGGGCTTATTGAAAATTCTAACAGGGTATTTATGGGGATAATGGGTCTCTTATGTTTAACCATGAATGTGGATATCCACCTTATGCAACCTACCCTCCAGCTGGTTCCATGGGACATGATGGTCTCTTGTATGGTTTGCAGCACCATCAGTATGCAACTCATTATTCATTATTACCAGCAGCCAACAACCCCAGATGGAACATATTCTCCAGCACCAACTCTAAGAGGGGATCTTTCCACCTCCATTGCTTAAGTATTACAATTAATATTTTATCTCTAGCCTCCTTAGGTAAGCTATAAAGAAGGACACTTCACAGTGCATATTCATATTAGGATGTGTATGATCATCTCTCTTGACCTTTTGTTTTTGTTTTGGTAGGTAAGCTATAAAGGACACTTCACAGTGCATATTCATATTAGGATGTATATGATCATCTCCCTTGACCTTTTGTTTTTGTTTTGGTTTTTCTTTTATAATAAAGTTAAGCAGATAAAATATAGATACTTTGATCAGATCTAATGTGGATGGATGCATGTTCAACAATACAAGACACATTGACCTTAATTCATTTTTCGGGTGAGCCCTACTGTGCATGGACTTCAAATTGAACATCGAGTGCCACGGGTTGGATCCAGTCTGAGTTTGTTCCATTCCAAGGTTTGGGTTCATCAATTAATATGCATGCATGGAGGTTCATCAATGGAAACAACATGCCAAAGCCACTTAAAAAGCAAGTTATGAGCAAATTTGGTTAGCAAATGATTTTCACATTCTCAAATCTGCATACTTGGTATGAGCACAACACCATGTTTCATGTGAAGTAACAATATATATAATGGCAAAAGATCTATTCAATTGGCTATATGTAAGGAGTTGATGCAACTACAACCTACAGTCGAAGAAAAGAAACCATAAACTCTAAACCGATATTCCCGTGCCTAAGCCCCAGATTTTCAGTCGCAAACAAGGTTTTGCTTCGTCATAAGAAAAATAAAAATAAAAAACTACATTACATAGCAAACAGAGAGAAATAAGAAAAAAACTTTATTATCGCAAGAGATGGGGAGGGAAGATTACTTGAGATGTAGAAAGCAAGGTTTGGAATTGCAGAGAGGAGAGGAAACAAAGGAAGTTTAGGGCAAAATCAACTTTTACTCAAGGAAATAGGAGTAATTGGGGTTGAAGTTAAATCGATAATGTAGGCCGACAACAATACTTCATCTGTCGGGCCAGACTCATCCAAACAGGGTAAAGCTGGAAGTTTAAACCTTTATATAGCCCATTCAACATCACTTTACTCCATTTTATTTTATTTTTTTGCCTATCCAAAGAAAACAAAACACTAGCTCTAAAAATCAGTTCTCAAATTATTTAGTTGTTTAGTATCTGAATGTTTTTAGTTGAATGGGTGCAAGTATCAAAGAAAATATCCAGAACACTGCACGTGCAAGGGGCTCAACTACTGTGTAGTCCAAGGATTTCCAACTTTTAATGAATTTGGAGGATTCCAACTAACAATACCAAGCTTTGGACACCCATCCAAATTCATCTAGTTTCAAGCTTTTGCACAACCACAGTCATGTCATGTTACATGATTGTCATGCTTCCAAGTGTGACCTCTCAAGGTCAGTCAGACCATTACAAGCTTAGTAATCGGCCCTATTGCAAAAATAAAGATCTAAAACCCACTATTTCAATTCCACCCAAAAACATCTTTAAAAGAATGGAGAACAAACATATATAAATGCACCACAATATCCTCACAATTACAAATCTTATACCCCCCTGAAAAAGAACATCTTCTTATATACATCACCAAAAAAGAAATTACAAAAAAGAAAAAAAAGAAGAAAGTTAAAAACCCCTAACCCCTTTTTTAACCCCCAAAAACAGCTCTCCCAACTTTCCAACTTATTTCATTTACAAGACAGGAATATACCCCACCATGTAAACCTATCAAACCACCTTTTCTCTTTCTCCTTTTACCCTCACCCAAATTTTGTTTTAAAAAGAAAGAAAATAGCACCAAGTGGAAATATAAAAATGGGATTTAGCAATAATGACATGAAGATGCCATTACAATTATTACCTCGGCTGAGGTTGTGCCCGGAATGATCGGGCTGGCTGAACTGGTAGAGGGGCCACAGGGGCAGTCATGTGTGACCGTGCAAGCATGTCAGCCATGGATGGTGTCTGGTACGCATGCAATAGGCTGGCGCTATCGGTTGAGTCTCCGCGGGCAGTTGCTCTCTGCCAGGAGTGTGAGCTGAGGCCTGAGAGCACATATGCCCGACCGGATGCCTCATACACACGCCGACTGGCCATTCTGTCCTGCATCTCCTTCAGCTCTGCATCCAGTGCAGAACAGAGCTGGTCACCAGCCCTAGCTGCTGCAGATTCTGACAATTGCCTCCGGCAGGTTTCAAGGATAGTAACTGCACTGCCCAGATCACCCCGCTCAGCTGAGGCCCGTGCTTCGGCCATTGCCTCGGCCGCTTGAAGGCGATTTCTCTGCCTGTCCACCTCAACTGACACTGTATGCACACCAACATTTACAGGTCTCTGAATCCTGACTTCCTGGCCTTCCAGATTCACCTTCTCTTTCGAAATTGGGTCTTTGTAAGAACACCCAACCTTCATTAAACTTGTCACATCAGCATCACCGACGGGAACATTGACAGACACTAGAAAATCTCTCTTCTCATCCGCATACAAATCCCCAGCTTCAATATATCCTGTCCGCCCATCACTGGACACCCGGCTTTTGTAACTGCCTGCTTTTATGGAGTCGATACGTATGCCAGGTCGTAGACTCTCTATCCCCACATGCAGTTCCTGCACAACCACGCTCAGAAGTCCACCGATACACTGTGCAAAAGCATCCTGGATCACACCCTCAGCCTCAATGAATGAAAAGGTACCACCCGAGGTCTCTGAGATTGAGTGCATTGAGGCAGCATCATGGTCCATTCCAAAGCCAAATGCATGGACTGGAACCTGACCACCCATACCACCGCGGATGGATAATGGAAGAAGGGACTGGTAATCAGGTTGTGGGTTAGCCCCACCAGTGCCAGAAACTGTGTAAGTGTCCTGTCCATCAGAGAGCAATATGATGCTGCAAACTGGGTTCTTCTCCCTACGATCTTCAATAACCTTGGCACCCTTTCTCAGGCCTTCAGCAATGTTGGTTCCACCGCTTGCAATCAGAGAATTCACAGCTTGCAGGGCCTGCTGTCTCCCAGACTCTGACATCCGGCGAAGGTGGAAGAGCCGTCGTGCAGTTGATGAGAAGGCAATCACAGAGAGCCTATCAGAAGGCCCAAGGTTCTGTATCACAAACCCCATTGCCCGTTTTAGCAATGCAAGCTTGGTGCCCGCCATACTACCACTGACGTCAAGCACTGTGACAAGATCCACAGGCGCTCGAGAAGTTTGATGTGTTATGGGTGATGCAGCATGGTTCCTGCCAAAATTATGTTTTGTAGTTGTGAATGGAGCCCTGAGATGGATCAAAACAGTGAAGTTTTCGTGGGAGCTAGAACGTGAAATGGCAGAGAATTCTGGGTATGTTTTTATCTCCACTGCTTTAGGTTGGCTGGTTTCAGCAACCAAAGGTGGAGTTGTTTTCTCTGGCAATTCAGTCTGGAGGTCCAACTGTTCATCATCATTGAAAATACTTGGCTCAGATGCATGAAAGAGAGATGACATCTGTCTATTGGAATTTGACCGAGGAGGTAGTCGACGTAATATAGTCATCCAAGCATCATCCTGAGGCCAATCCACAGGGTTGATTCTCGCTCTTAGATTGATATCAGAAAGGGGGCCCTGGAAGGGGATCTCCTTCCATTTTGCTCTGCAAACGGGGCATATCTGGTTGCCATGTTTGACACTTGATGCAATGCAGTGGAAATGGAAAGTGTGGGAGCATTCTGCTGTAAAAAGAGCATGGCCATGTCCAGGCTTCATGGTGGCCAAGCATATAGCACAGGTCTTCTGAAAGTTGGAGAACACATAAAAAAGGAAAAATAAGATGACAGAAACTATTGTATCTTGATATGTTGGAAGAAAAAAATAAGATGATAGAAACTATTGTATCATGATATGTTGGAAGAATATTTATTATATCCAAGATCACAAAAGGCTACAATCAACATCGAAGAAGAAGAATATCGACTCATCCGAGTGGCATGGGACTTAGTCCCCCACCAAATTGCTTGGGTACAGCGAATTTCATAATTAACTAGGTGACAACCACATTGGTAACTAATGACATCAAATGTTTTTTTTTTTTTTGGGTAAATGACATCAAATGTTATCTAAATATATATGACCATATCATCAGCATAAAATCTATCATTTATTAGCTCCAAGAATTACCAAAGATGATTGCAAATTGGTGCAAGTAGGAAAACAAACAATTGTATTGCCTATACAATCAAGCCAATTCAGATAATAAAACTGACAGTTATAGAACAATGAAACATATTGCTACCTCATTGGCTATCTTCTGGAAAAGGATTTTGCAAAAGGATACTGTTATTGGATCAACATAAAGAGAGAAGAACTGAAGAAGGAAAATACATGTGATGTATTCAAAAGCTGGATAACTACATATATTTAATGATTTCTTAGTTCATCTTGTCTTGCAAATGGATTCTGATCTCACAGTTTACAGTAAGCCAAACCAGCCAAATCAGTTTCTTCTGTCCTTTATCAATAGTTTATATCTTGGACAATGATGTAAGAATTATATCTTGGACAATGATGTAAGAATGAACTAATTCAAAACTAGGTAAAAACTAGTGATAGAATGGAAGATTCGAGCTGCTTGACCTGTCTACTATTGAAGAGAAGCAGAACATATCAAATTGGACATCAACAAGCACATGGGCTGGAAACATGAGCACAAGAGTCAGAGTTTTAGTTGGGTGTAGGAACAAGAGTTTGACTAGGCAAGGCGACCCCAAATAATTTCTTATGATCGATATGATCAGATATGAAGGTGTATAAAAAAGCACTATTATGAAGCATACAATATAGCGTAGTTTATCTACAGAAAATTTGACTATTGAAGAGTGTATTAGGAGGGCACAAATACTCTGTAAATAATGCTAACTGTAAGAAAATAAAAGTAATATGGTTGACGATAAGATTAAAAAAAAAATCATCTTCTTTTCTCCATATTACTGGCCGGATCAACTGGAACAAAAGAGCATTTTCTTGAACATTGAAGTGCCCTTTCTTAAAGATTGAAGTGCCCTTCAATAAACTATGGTCATCAAACAAAATCTACTAGGCAGCGCTGACTAAGAAAGACATAGTTCCAAATGCAGTTTATTTATAACAGGAGCAAATATTCTGTTTCAACCTCAGATTCTCAGTAGGTTCCAGGAGAGACCTATGATCTAGCAAACCCAATAAAGAAATGTTAAGAGAGCCCAAAACTAGTCTCTAAAGAGGCATGGGTGCATGGCCACATAAATTATCTCATTTGCAATTTATATAAGACGCTCCAGTGAAATAAGATGACAAACCAGATTCTAATCAATAACAACACAAAAAGATCCCAATATTATGACAGTCTCACTAAGATGACAGACGTAAAAATGAGGAACTCAGACTTTAATAAAAGAAGTAATTAAGAAAATGTAATGTCACAACCCAGAAGAGACTATCACTTTTCATGGAAGTTGATCTATGTGTTAAAGATGGACATTATGGTCCCCAAATGCAGAGGTTTGATATACCATCAGCAATTAAAATTTTGAATCCATTCACCTGTCTGTGTTGGGGTATATCAAATATCAATATGCATACTTATCTGTATGCATGTTATGCATGCCAAATGTGCATATTTCCATGCTTGTAACTCGACTAAGATTTGGTGAGGCTGTGAGGTCCTCAGAGTTTGAGATCATTCACTAAGTTGAGTATTCGATCCAATTTCAAAACACTCAGTATCCGACAATTTAATTAGGTTAAACTAGGTGGCTACCAATGAACCAGATGTGGTGGCCACACTCCAAAGGATTTCTATTGAGCAACCTCTTACTTT
This sequence comes from Cinnamomum chago, assembly GCA_038049695.1. Classification (NCBI taxonomy): domain Eukaryota; kingdom Viridiplantae; phylum Streptophyta; class Magnoliopsida; order Laurales; family Lauraceae; genus Cinnamomum; species Cinnamomum chago. Next base: position 79,173,112 of record CP142454.1, read on the forward strand.
TCCAAGACTACATCTACACAACCTCCAAAACCAGACACAACAAGCCCGTCAGCATAATCCCTTCCTGGCCCCCTTTCGCAATCAGATACGGAAGGCACAAGTTATGGATAAATAATCAGAAATCCAGTTGTGTAGAAAACCCCACATACAGTATTCAACTATATAATGGCATCATAGACCAGGTCATACCCATGGTGGAACCACCTAATGGGCGGCTCAGTCTCATCCACATTTCCTGTTCACGCATGATTCAAATGAGAGTTGAACAGGTCACACGTGCACCTCAAATAAGAGTTCAATAGGTCAAACATGTGCTTCCAATAAGAGTTGAATAGGCCTAACTCATAAATATTCAAAAGCATACATTTCTCCTTTCAGGCCGAAGGTTACCAAGTAATGTACACCTCACACAAATGTCAATGATGCAAAAATTAAAAGTCAATGATAAAAGCTTGCCCTAATTTTACCCCACTAAAAGAAGGGTGAATTCAATAATTACTGTTATCTTTTACACCCCTTTTCCTTTCAAGACACTTACTTTTGGAAAGCTTGCAGTTAATGGCCAACATAATTCTGAAAAAAAAAAAATGCTTATGGAGGGTGAAGTTGCTGACCAGTGCAGCTACTTTCCCTTCAAGGGAAGGGAAAAAGAAAAGGTTTCTGTAGTTTTCCTTTTCTAATAAGCCAAATAATTCTGTTCCAGAAAGGACCACTCTACTTTATCCACCCACAAGAAAAAGAACACCAAAAAGAAAAAAAAATTTAAAACATGACAGCAACATCCAAAAGTCCATAATTTCATATAACTGTTCCAAGATATAGGAAATAAAACCCCACCAAAAAACACTGGCCAAACAATCATTACATTGGTCCTTAATATCTTTTTTAACATGAAGCACAAATCACAATATCTTAAAAAGCAAGAGGCAAGTCCTAAATTAAAGATGTTGGGTACTCCATCATTGTACCAATCGATGGAAATGGCGGGATCCACTTTCTTTACCCAAGGGCAACATCAATACACATGGTCCCATCTTTTCACCAATACTAGCAGGATGTAGTAGCCAACTCAATACAAGATAATTAAGCAGAATTTTTACAAAGGGGTAAAAATCTAAAAACCATGGTCAAAGAAAAAAAGAACAGGCAAACCACTAATAAAGGGCTAGAATGCTCTGTCCACCCATCTTCCTTATCACATACACAGTAGCTGTGATGTGATGTATATGGATGCCAGTCGAGATAACAAAAAAAATTGCAGGCTCCTATGTGGTGGACCATGGCCAGAAAAAGCAATCTGATTCGATGATCCCAACAATACAACCTTTTTCCATCACCAATAAAAATTCCAATGTGCAAAATTAGATGGCTAGGACTGCATAATCAATGCAATTTTGAGCCTCAGTCCATATGCAACAGGGCCCACAGATTGCATGGCCGTGATTTACGTCCATAAACATTCAAATCTTAGGTAAAAACCCAGATAGAAAGGGGTGAAAAAATTTATAAAAAAAAAAAAAGAAAAAAGAAAGATCCCATTTGATTTTCAGAGAGACAAAAATGACCCCATTGTAATCCATGGAGTTGGCCTGCCTATGATCAATCAATCCAGACCCTCCAATACACACCAAAGACTCATGAATTCGCGGTAATACGATTTTAACACTGATCCAATCATTAACCATGGATAAATCAAGTCATAGCAACAAAAGATAAATAAAATTGTGAAAGTATTGAACTTTTGAAGCCCTAAAAAAACCCAATGGTTAAAATCATCTGATGAACCCTAATCCATGCCATTTCACTGTGATTTCCATGCATCAAATACAAGTGAACCACATATAAAACAACTGAATCCTTCAAGGAAAAAAAAAAAAAAAAACCCTTTTTTTTTAACTAGTTCCCTGGCAATCTATTCTCAAAGCAAAACAACATAAGATTAGAGCAACAACAGCCAGAAAAACAACTAGTAGAACACAGTAACCAAAAAAACACAAACTTAAAATCTCCAAGCAATCAACAAAAATGGAGAACAAAAACCCTATACCTTAGACGCTCTGCTCCCGCTCTTCGACAACCTTAATCCAGAACTCGACGGAGTCGGCGTAGTCGGCATCTTCGGCGGCGGACCCAACTCTCCGCTCGCCGCCAAAGAAGAATCCGACAATCTCGAAGCAGAATCAGCCACAGATGGCGCTGCATCATCACTAGATCCAGGAACATAGACGCAGAGATTCCTACCTAGAGCAATCTTCGCTTTCCTCCATTTGCTCCCCATTTCTCCTCCAAAAGAAAGCAAAAAAATCTCTTCTTTCCACTCAAACAGATTCAGATTCTAACCAAATCCGATGCCGTTTTCTTCCGTTCTTTTCGCAAGACTGAATCTTTTCGTTGCAGATTTCAGATAGAGAGAGAGATGAGATCTGAGAGGGTTTTATTTAGGGTTTATGGAGCGTCAAAGAGAGGAAAGGGTCTAATAGAGCGGCCACGAAAGAGAGAGAAGGGTGTGTTTGGTTTTGACCTTTGGATGGACTGCTTCTTCTGCTGTAGCAGCAGCCTTTGCTTCTTCTTTTTTTCAATCTTTCGATGTGTTTTGGTAAGAGAGAGAGAGAGAAAAACGTTGTTGTTGCTTCTGCAGTTCTGCTGCTGCTGTAAATGTTTTTGCTTTGGTTGAATTAGTGCAGCTTTGGGGCTTTATAAGTTGGAGGAATTCCCAACATATGCCTGCTTTTCAATGCATTGGTGAGATTGGTCTCTAAATGCCAGCAATTATAAATTTATAAGAGAGAGAGAGAGAGAGAGAGGGGAGGAGAACAGTAAAAAGACTGTATAAGCATTGCTCTGCAAAGTGGGGCCCACCTGCTCCTCCCTCTCACCTTTTAAAATCTGTGTCTCACTTTCATCCCAATTTTGGAATATAAGAGCTAGGAGTAATATCTTAAAAAGAAAAAAAAAAAGTTTTGAAAGAAGGGATATATGTTTATAGAAAATCTCAAAAGGCTCCTGTATTTTATGATTTTTATAAGAAGGCCATTGGATTGCCGGTATGTTATGAGATTTTTAGGTCACGTTTGACAATCAAATTTTTAAAGAAAGGATTTTTTGTTTTCTTAAAATTGTGGTAAATCTATGTTTGACAATTATAGATTTTTGAGGATTTGGACCGATACAAATATTCATTTATTTGGATTTTCAGATCCGACCACCCTCAAAATCCTCACTTTAAGTGGATTTGCAGACTAAATTATATTTTTCTCAACTATATGCATCGATACACACCAATATCAATGTAAAATCCTCAACTATACAAATATCAAGCGATGAATCCTTATTCCAGTGATAGTGAAGAATCATCAGATCTACGGACTCATTGCATATTACCAAACAGGTTTTTAGATTAGATTAGCGAATCTTAGGAATTCAAATTACTTTTAGTAGGGCCCACCTAAATGTATGATGACCAAGGAATGGATGTAGATTAGGAAAGTAGGTAACATTGAGACATTCAAATGGTCCTATTTTTCAATTTAAGGGGTAAGATTATGTTTTAATCTTCTAATTCAAGAGAGAAAATAGTTACTTACCTCACTGGCAAGTGGCGGTAATCCTCACCTGTCAGTCCAGGATTCGAACCCATTGGGTTATAAAAAAATCCCTTAAGTGATATGTCGTTTGTGTTTTTCTTGTAAAGTTGGACTATTAGTCAAAGGAGGTGGTTTTAGTAAAATGAAAAATATCGAGACTGTTATGAGGTTTTACAAAAGTATAGGGGTCTTTTTGTGAAAAGAAAAATCATCTAAATTAATCATGCATGGAAGAGCTCAGAACCGACTTGAAACTCTGACTTTGGGAAGAGTCCACAAAATCACACCCGCCCACAAATTAGTAGAACAATAATGAAAGAGAGGAATTTATCAAATCCAACCTCAGCAGAAATGGGTTGGATAACTATCGGCTGAGTCAAGTTGGACACTCACATTGACCCAAACTGAGTCAAAAGTTCAAATTTTAGTTTGAATATGTGTTTGTATATATAATAATAAAATAGAAGTAAATTGCAATAGGTTGATAAGAAAAGGTAATTTTCAATATGAATTATCCTTTTTGACCAGGGCTCACAGTACTGTGTGATAAAAATGAGTTGGTTTAGAACTCATTAAAGAGAGGTTTAGAAATTTCCACCTTTTCCTTGGGTTTATGCCATAAGTGGACCAAGACCTTACTAAAAATGGCTACTTAAAGAAATTTAAGATGGCATCATAGCCAACCGATCGCGAGTTCAAATATCGGAACGAAAGACTTGACCCGAAAAAATGTGTGTTGCCAAAAGTGTGTCGACCAGGTTACACCTCAGGCTGAGTATTGAAAAGTATTTATGTTGCCTCTACTAACGCATCGAGGTTGTGGTATGGATGGTTAGCTAAAGAAATTTAAAAATTAATTTATATATGATGTATTCCATTATTGTATAAATTAATGTTTATTTAGTGTATTTCAACATATTTATAAGTATATATTGAAGATCATATATATATATATATATATATATATATCAAACCCAAAAATATGGACTCAAACTTGATTATCAATAGAAATAAAAATAAAAATAAAAATAAAGGCGCTCTGTACCCAAGGTTGTGGGGCTTTCTCCTTCTTGTAATCAGGCAATTAGAGGTCCATTGACATTTCTAATTGAGATAGTTCAACCAAGCTCCAATGCTTCCATTGTGGTAACCTACTTTGATTTTCTCCACAGTATTATTACGACAGAGTGAGCCGAGACAAAGTTTGTTCAAGCTCAGCCTATCTATTTATCAATCGGGCTGACCCAAGTGTTAGCACGCAGATGCGGTCACACAGGCGTGATTTGAGAAACCCATTAGATTATATCTTATAAGATTTGGTTTTATTATTTAACGCCTTCACTCGATCATATACCGCACCATCCAAACTAAAATTCTGGGTCCGTCATTGCTTATCAAGTGTGATATTTAGGATTAAATTTATAGCCCATGGGCTTGAGAGTTAAGAGTAGGACTGGCCTATTTCCGCAATATTTAACCCATTACGCTTAACATCTGTGTCTGATTCAAGTATTTAGTTAGTCATACAAAAGCTTAGCCCAGGCCATGTAAAAATGGGATAAAAACACCCTATAACTCTTATTTATTAGATTAGAGTTTTCAATTGCGGCTTCTAAGTCAAAGCTTCTAGCAATCCGGACCCTTGTAGTGGACTACTAGCCCACTATTTTGAGATCAGAAAGTAAGTACCAAAGTTTGATATGGCCAACCCACAATTTCAAATTTTCAATGAACAAATAAATGCTTGAGGTCGGTGGTAGCCTAGCTGTGTAAAAGGTGGTGCATGTATCATGTGAGTGCATTGGCCCCCTCTTTAAGAAGGTGAAAAGATGGGTGCATCTAAAGATCTAAACAGCACATACAAAACACCAACACCAACACCAACACACACACCCCAACCCCCTCTACCTTTTTTGTTTTTTTGGAACTCTATACCCCCTTACCTTTTTTGTTTTTTTTTTTTTTTGTTGAACTCTATACCTCACTAAGTGTTGATAATTCCCCCTATCTTTTTTGTTTTTTTGGAACTCTATACCCACTTACCTTTTTATTTTTTTGTTGAACTCTATACCTAACTAAGTGTTGATAATTCCTCTTACTAAACCTTATTAAGTAAAGAATGGGTGTCTGGTGTTCAAACATCGAATACATCGTCACTGTTGGAATATAGGTGGGCCTTCCAGATAGGTTTCAAAAACTTTTGACCCACTTGATGCAGGGATCAATTGTCTAGAATGCAACAAATCCAATCCAGGATACAATTCCCCCAATCTCATAGCCATGTACAGCAACATATACTATCTATAAGATAAAAACCAACACATAAACAGGCTACCACAAAATCCACAACATACAAGGATGTAGATATACCTTTAGAGCTTTGTTGTGCTCTAATGGAGGATTTGATTTCTTTACTTTGACGATGAACAACTTCACTATCCAATTCAGAATCTTCAACTCCTTTTGATCTTCCACGCTATGTCCCGTATTAGATCTCTTTTCTCAAGAAAATGGTGGAATCCTCAAGAGAAAACCCTACTAGTAACTCTAAGGAACCAAAGGTGAAAGAGAGGGGAACTTTGAGAAGAAGATGACTTGTACAACTCTTGCACAAGGGGGCTGAAAGTGCTCTATTGATTATGCACGAATTTGAGAGGATTATTCCTCTATTTATAGCCATCCATAACTCCTCTTTTCCTATTTGAAATAGAAGTTTAACTCCCATTACAAATTAGTAAACATCTCCCTTACTAATTACCATAGAAGTCTCACTTCCACAACTATTAATAACTTTCTCCTTTCTAATTAAAATAGAAGTCCTACTTCCATTAATAATTAGTAGCTTACCATTACCACTATTAGAAGTCTCATTTCAAATAGAAATAGTAACATTCCTTTTAGAGTTCAAGTAGAATTAATATCTTTCTAATAAATTGGGCTAGTGTGGGGACCACTAGGGATTCCTTAGAAAGTTGGCTCCAACTGGAACACGCGCCCCCACATCTCATGTGCAATCCGGGCCCACAGTTAATTGCAAATAACTCCACTATATAAATGCAATTGCACTCCAGTCTTAGGAATATATTTCAACGAAGACCCTAAACTTCCACAGTACCACAAGTAGGCCCCTCCATCTATATCCATGGATCAAATGGACCTGTCCACCAAATTAGATCCATATCTTATTATCCTTGAGCCCCAATTAATTATAATGATCATTTGGTACCGATCCAATTAACTCTTAATCGGACTGGGTGCGCACTTACCAATGATAAATCCATTAATTGGCACAAGGGGATATTAAAGATAGATTCCATCTTGACTATTGAATGTTCCCACAACTCTACTATCAAGTACCCAAATCACCGAGGTGTTGACCTACAATTGGCCTCACTCATTGGTGACTCAAAGCAAATGAATAAATAGAAACTTGAGTTCATTAATGTCTCAGGATTATGAGCCTATTGCTAGGAAATTATGAGAGCAGACCTTAAAATAAATACAGTGTATATAAGGTGCTTCTCATAGTCCTTCAATACATCCAATGTACCAGCATCACGATCCAGAATCTTACATTCTGATGATCGAGATAAATCACACTATCTCATAGTGATCAAAATGCTGCAACCTTGTCAGATGGATCAAAATCCATGTCCAATCACCTCTTCTCACTTGTGTGGACTTTTTTGTGTGTATACGAGTTTTCTTCCCAATGAAAAGGCTGTTTTCACGTGTATATACGGGCATCCTTTTGAATAACAGTTGTTACTTGTTTATGCTCGGCTTGATTTTACTTTAATAAATTGTTTCATGAGGCTTTCAAAGTTGAGGAACTTCGAGAGTTCCATTATAAGAGTGCTCTGTAGGTGTATGCTAGCACACAACTACAAGCCTAATATTCTCTCCTTTTGGGTGCCCTATCATCCTCTTGAAATTGACTTTCAATATTTTAGACCAATAAACCATGGAGATACATTGTCTAACTCAAGCTATATATTAAATGTCAAAACAAACGGCTGCCGACCTTGGCCTCAAATAGCCCACGAGCGGCGAGAGTAGACTTGTTGTAACTTTTTGAAATAAGTTCAATTCATGATATCATAAAATTATGAGAATATTATGAAAACTAAATAACATTAGATGTCTGGTTGACCACAGCATCCCTCGTAGTTCCTCTCTAACCGTAAAGGCCCCTATTTGAGTGATGATATCACCACTCGTGTCTTCTCTCTATACCATTTATCGCCGCACCTTTTCTCCCTTGATTTCAGAATTCATTTCTCATTTGTTCACGGAATCCAAATACATAAATCATTACATGTGAAGAGATTGTGTAATAGCTTCCAGTCATGGGAAAAAAAAAATAGTAGTGCTACTTGGACGAACTTTTTGGCCAGAATTTAAGACAACCCCTATGATATCCCTTGAATATCATAAGAATATTCAAGGGATATCATAGGGGTTGTCCAAAATTTTAGCCAAAAAGTTTGTCCAGGTAGACTTTTTGAAAAAAAAAAAAAACCCTTCTTCCGACTTGGTAGAAGAATAAACAGATGACTAACAACAAGAACAACAAAATAGCTGATTTTTATGATAGAGCCATTAGATTTTGCATCTTCACGCTATAACTTTTTGCATGTCACTCGTCTAGTTTTTGTTTGAATTATTGATCTTTAGTGTGGCCCAATGACCACACGCCCATGTGGGTCTCCCCTCCGTCGATAAGGTCCCCTCTTCCATCGAGGAGGGGGAGGGTGTGAAATTGCAATCCATGTCTTCGATCAAAGATAGAATGGGGAGATGGAGAGAGGGGGAATGAGATGAAGGAAGAAGAGGAAGATGAAGATATGAGTTACGATATTGCTAGGGATATAAATGGGCACCCGATTCTCCGATTACCCGGAGGTTTCGACCCATTAAAAATCGGGTCTGGGTCTGGGTCCTTATTTAGGTCCCAATAAGTAAATGGGTCCGGGTTCGGTTCCACCTTGGTTCGGACCCATGGACCCAGGACCCGAGATCCGATATATTACCTCAATTTTCGAAAATCTCTTCTAAAAATCATATTTTTTTAAATATCATTCTCTACTTAAACTCAGACCAAGATCCAGGCTCGTCCCATATATGGTTCTGGTTCTGGTTCTGGTTCCGGAGCCAAGAAACAGGTTCCGGATCTGGATTTGGTTCCACCTTCTCCTTAACGGTTCCTGTTCAGGGTCCACCATGGACCCGGACCGGGACCCTAAACAAGAACCGACCCGTTCACCACCCTAGATATTGCTCAAACAAAACTGAATTTTGGTAAGAGGGTATATAGTGTTACATAGGAGTTATGAGGCTTTTTTTGTGCACCGGACATCTAATGTGATCTTTGCTGGTAAAGAGGGGCGATTTGTTGGGAAAATTGACTTTATTTTACAGGTGGTCTCAATTTTGAACGAGTTAGCAAATTACAGCATCTAACTTATCCAAACAAATGAGTACTTGACCGTTTCATATCTAATCTGTCCTCATTTTTCTAATCAATCAATATCCCCTCATTTCCTCATGTATTAGGTCTCTTTCCTATGTCAAATACTCCTAATGAGGATAGTCTGGGGACCACACGTTTCTGCAAGCATTCTCATTTTCTTCTTTTCACATTTTCCTTCCTTTTTTTAATCACGGATTTTTAGAAATACAAATCACCTCTTCTACATGTGAATCATCGGATTTAAGGTAATTTCTTTCTTTTACTCCATTGAATTTTTTCCCATTCTCAGATCAATGGTGATCTATTCATAGCACCATAAAATATACTAGCAAAATAGGCATGTGCTAAGCTCGGGTCCAAAAATAAAATTATATCCAATTTGGGGCTATTTTTTGATTATATTAATTGATGAGAAGAAAGTAAATTAAAGTCGAAGAATGTTTCATTTATCAGTTTTTAGATACTATATATTAAAGTTTATTTAAAAGGAGAATGTATAGTAATAATCTCCAAATCAAATTTAAATTGAGTATTGAAATTTGAATTTTTAAAAGATTCAAAGTCTAAGAGACTTTGGATAGATGAATTATGAATTGATAAGATAAGATCCAAGAGTGAGTCCACAATAATTCAAATTGCAATAAAAATCTAAAATACTAAAGTTTCTCTCTAAATCGAAATCGATCAAACTTTAGTATTTTGCGAAGTCGAATCCTACAATTGCAAAGTCGGACAAAATCAAGCTCCAATTTCTCAATCAATTCCAAAATTGGAACTCAATTTCGAAATCGAATCCTACATCTATAATATATAATAATAGTAAGCTTTATAAAAAAAATAATAGATTTTGAACAAGTATCCTTACGATAAATCTTATTTTTGGAAAACATTACACAACATAAATAAAATTATGTCATGTTGTTATAAATTGATATATCATGTAATAAAATTTACAATATATTTACAACTTTATCTACCAAAATCTCAATACCTATCGAAACTTATTTTATTAATTTCTTTATATGCATGTACATGTCCGTGATTAAAGCATAGGTGGTTAAACTGGTATCACCTTACAATAAATCTTATTTTTGGAAAACATTATACAACATAAATAAAATTATGTCACGTTGTTATAAATTGATATATCATGTAATAAAATTTACAATATATTTACAACTTTATCTACCAAAATCTCAATAACTATTGAAACTTACTTTTATTAGTTTTGTTTATGCATGTACATGTCCGTGATTAAAGTACAGGTGGTCAAGCTAGCATCACCATATTATTGTAATAAAATAGTAAATGATAAGAAGTTTGAACATATATTTGAGAGTTCTTCTTTATTTTCATCTTTATATTTTATTCAAGGTAACTTTACTAAAAAGAACTCCTTAGAATCGAACTTTTCAAAATGACGAGAGAGGACATCCACCAAATTTGTAATTTTATTTGATTTTTTTACACTTGGAATTTAACATTCCACCATATCATTGGAATAACATAATAATGGAATTACAGGATATCGTGGAATAAAAGATATTCCATGATTATGTACAATGAGTGTTAAAAAGTAAAAGAAAAAAAAATAAAAAACTCAGTGAGAGATCCTTTTCATCATTTTGAAGAGTTTGCCTTCTCATCATTTTATATGATTTTAAGGAGATTTTCTCATAAAAACCCACAAAAAGTTATTTTTTGGTCCAGAAATCAAATTTATTTTGCAAGACACTATCCATATGTAGTGTCCCAAGAGAATCCCAAAATTTGAAATATCTCAACTTTTTCTCAAGTCAATTTATTCCATCAATATTTTGATAAACTTCATTGCACCAACTATTCTTCATACACTATCCATATACGGCTGAGCTCCCAAATATGACATGTGCAATTCAGGGGGGTCGTGTGTTTGATCTATTTGGATGGACCAAGAATGGGGCCCACAAATGTAAATTTATGAAATTTTATCATAAGCTTTAATTTAGGAGAGCATTGCCTGATATATATATATATATATATATATATATATATTATTGTTGGAACTTGGAAGCCTCAAATTTGTAGTGAGTTCTAAGGAGATCTTAAAAACAAAGTCCACGGAGGATGTATGTCTCTCAATTTTTCTTTTTAAATAAATTATATTTCTAATCACTTTGAAATTATATATCAAGTCCATAACTTTATCAGGTGACATCCATCCTCAAAGATAAATGAAGAGACAAATCAGCAGACAGCTTTTAGTAGTATATTATCTGCGGATTACATCATGATCCCTTTCTCATGGCATTATTATTTATCATGAAACTAATCACCCATGAGTGCTCATATGACTTTAATTGAATGGATGGTATGGCTTTGCCTTTGGCACCCTCATGACCGTGATGTATGATGATGGGACAGTGGTGTGGGATTATTTCATGCCTTTTATTATATGAATCCGATCCTGCGGGACCACATCCTATTGAAAATCATAGCCGCTCAAAATCACAAGACGTATCCAAATTTCACTCCAAGTGAAGTTTGACTACTTGTGCATGATGAATAACATGATTAAAACAATGTTAATTGTATTTATAAATCACATTATTCATCGGCTGCTTAATCTTATAGTGGGCTGGCTCCTATTTGAGTAGAGATTATGAAAATCCACACTCAGATTTTCAATTGGTGGGACCTAGTGTGGGCTAAGATTTCTCAGAGTTAAAATCTTTTTTGGGAGCCCGGATTCTATGAGGATTTACCCCACGGTGACCGTGAGTTGACCAATTAAGATCCATCACGTCACCACGTGCAGTTTGGCATACATCCGGATAGGAGCTGCCCACGATAACGTGGCCGACCATAATTGGCCCACTCACGATCTCCGTGAGGGAAGTTCTTATATGATCCCAATTCCTTTTTAGGGGATCCGGAATCTTATTTTATACAGCTAAGGAGACAAGCAGATCATATGTGCCTACATCATCCAAGTGCCATGTGGGACCCACTATGAAATAGCTCGAATGCGACTGACGTGGATTCGAATGTTTTAGCATGACTTATTTTGGCCGTGGATCTTGCTGATATCAGATTCCGCTCACAGATCCAACGGCGTGTGTTTCATCTCATGTCGCATGTCCGTTTCAATCACACTACTAAACATTTCTAAAGTTGGGTCTTATCCAACTCTCATGTGTAACAAAAAGTGCCTAAATTTCTGTGGATTTTGAAGCCACTCACCAGTGACTACGATAAGACCGTATCAAAAGACGGTTTCGGACTTTATGTCAAGTCTATGTGCCGATACCGCAGTTTTGTTCATTTGATTTTGAATTCAGATACGATATAACTATTCACACTATACGTGTCTCTAACGTGTAACATTTTATTATTACCCACACTTAAAATATTCATGTGGTTAGGAAGTTCAATTTCAATCTGGAGGTCCTGCATTCGAATCCTTAAGGCCTTATCCGATACATAGGGCTAGTGAGTGGTTCTATATATCCGTGGGTTTACCAATGATCCCCCAAAGGAGGGTCGGCGGGTTCCCATGTTATAAATAAATAAATAAATAAAAAAACTTTTTTTCGAAGGAAAAAACTTCATAAAAAAAAAAAGACACAAGAGAACGGAAAACAAAATAGATAACAACACCTTACCAACTCTTAGAGAAAATCACCCCAATAAAAGCTCTTACCAAGTCTAAAACAAGACTTAGCCAAAGTGTGAGCAGCCTCATTAAGAGTTTTAAGAAAAAGGAAAAACTCAAGAAAAAGTAAAAACTAATGACAATGTTAAAGAATATCCAAAATGATAGAATTAATGGCCCAGTCCTGTTTTCCATTAATACTATCGGTCACTTCCTTTGCATCCAAAATTGATTTCTTTTTACCAGATGGCTTTGATTTGGAACCGACTAAAGTCATATATTAATAGAAAGGGAGATCCTTTGCTGAGTGTTGGTGCTCGTAGGCCGGCCCATCTGGGCCCCGCCTAGATATGGGATTGGGTGGATCGAAAGACTTCCCCAAATACGGCCCGTGTATGGTGAAGGAGGCTCCGATTATCACCGGCCCCACTTGATCCATGCCCAACAAATTCTCACCATCCAAAACGAGTACTGCACACTCAATCTAATTACGTTCCCATTCATTTGAATTGGTGTCAAAACTTAGGACCCGTGCTCTTGTCTCCATGGTCAACTACGATGGATCAAAATGTGGGCCCTACCATGTGTTCCAGAGCACTGACGCTCGGTCGAGGGGTTTTCTAATAGAAGATCTTTTATTATCCACATAACTTAGATCATTTTGCTAATATAAGTCTAAAAATAAAGGGTGAAAATACATTGGCCTTTCAAGATCCCACTTGTATAGTTAATAGATCTATGTCAAGAACCCTTGATTTTATTGTACTCATTGATGTTCCACATTTTCTCTTGGACCCATATTCTCAAAATTTTAAGATGCAATGCATTTAATCTGTAAGATCTGATATGGTTTGCAATATAAATCAAACCTATGGATCTAGATTTATGCATTAAACAATATATAATCTCAAATAATAAAAGTGTACCTTGCGCCATGATCTTGATGATGAGTGGAACTCTTTTCTCAAATAGGATTTTCTCCTATTTCCCTTATCACCCACACTAATATGCATGAAGTTGATGGTTACTTTTTAGATCTGTAGGTTAAAGGAGAGAACCAGAAAACCATATATTTATAGATAAGCCCTAGAGAGATTTCTTCCCATCAAAGAAATCTAATAAAAGTAAGTTTCTTTAATTCCCTCAAATTAGTCAACAATAGTCCTATATTACTTGGCTTACTAAAATTGAATCCAAAATAAACTTAGTAAAACTAAAAATCATAAGGGGAAAGTAACTTAAATTAGTGGGCTCAAACCGTGGATCCTAACAGTGTTGCATATGATCATGAGGACCACTCACGTCTAACATGATCGGTATCAAGTTTGAATTTCTAGACATCCATCATATAAGAATTGAATTAATATCCCACAGACGCCATGGTTTTGTCTCGTTCTAACTCATTTAAATCAAAAGTATGACCTTATAATCCTCGATTTTATTTCTCATTTGCAAAAGCTAGGAAAGCTCTAAACAAGATGTGCAACATATACAAAATAACAGTTCAAAGTTCCCTGAGAAAAAGAAAAAGAAAATTGTTTGAGGAGGTCTAAAAGGGACTGTGATCAAAATATTAAATATCCATTTTGTGGGTCCACTTGATATAACAATTTGATGATGTTGGTGTCCATGCTCCCTGCACTTGAATATTTTTTTATAATTATTAATGTCCATTTGTGGTTTTTCACTTTATGTTTTACCAATTTAACCAACTTGATAGAAATACATCTTTTTAGTTTATAGGTATTCGCAAAATTTACCTCAATAGAAATTGGTTGGATGGAGAATTGGTTTTAAATTATGAATTTGAAATCACAAAAGGCTTACTTGAGACAATTCAAGCTTGGTTCCGACAAGTTTTGATTGAAATTTTTTTGAAGTTCTGGGATTATTTTCTACTTGGTTTATGCACATCCATTGTTGCTTACATATTCCTGGTTATTAATTAGCTATTTCGCCGATTGGACCTTTCAGCAGTCCGATTGTGTCAAATCAGGACTGTATCATGATCCCACTGTAAGATTGAAAATTTTAATAAAAAACATGATTGATGAATATTCATAACGTTGTGTTAATCAAGCAGTCAATCTCAACTCCAATTGGCCGGAGTATTATTTGGAGACACCACATACACTTGAAGAGGACTCATTTTGAGTGGCTCGAATTTATTTGGATGGATAGCACTGTGGGTTTCACTCCTTCCACTCAGGATTTCCCTTTCACGAGAGCCTCAAAGGATCTGGATTCCCCTTAACAAGCCCTTTCATGGGGGGTCTACCATTTATTGATGACCTACTTTGAAAAGCCAGGCTGTTGTACTCATAAGTGGAGCTAGCTAGCACACCATGATGAAGCAGACCTGGTTCATGGTGAGGATATGATGAATATTGGTCAATCAGATGAGTGCCCACATTATGTTTGGTCAATGCTGACCTTCCACCAATTGTCCCTACACCAGTGATTACAGTGATTTGATCTCACCCACCCAAGTGGAGCTCCACATCCAACTTTGCAGCTGGGGTAGAGTATTTGACAACAGTCAGCAAAGAGCACAGATGAGAAGATTAAATTCTATGATTGGTGCATGGATAGATTAAAATGAATTCCATCAAAATCAAAATAATCTTACATTCACCTTTCCACCCATCTTTTATTACTTGGATTAATTATGATATCATTATTTCTAGAATTTCTGAGATGAAATTCCAAATGTCAACATATTAATTACCTTTAATGATTTTTTCCCCATCATTCTCTTACTAAAGAGGAATTAATTCACTAAAAAAAAAATGTGACCTTAGTGTCCGGAATTATTTTCTACCACTAAAAGTGCCACTTTTGCCTTTATATACACCGTCTAAGGCTTTCTACGGATTTTATTGTTTTAGTAGTTGAAATAATTTTAGCCGTAAAAGGTCTTGACTTTTGGCTGCAGAAAAAAACACCTCCAGATTTTTCCGCCGCTGAAAGTCATAATTTTTTATAATGACCCTAATAATAAACCCTAAGACTAGAGCCCGCGGGCATCATGCATGTAAACATTAAGTTTCATATGCTTAACATGAACGCAAATGAGAGTTGGGCCTACATCTTCCATCACTATGGATAAAGATGCTTGACATGCATGCTTTTAGGGCTTAATTTTATCTTGTAATGAAAGATATGATATAAGATTTTGACCTTGAACTTTTGTACTACAGAATAATTAAGGGTAGACTATCCACAAAAGCGTGTTCAATGAAATCCATTTCAGATATGTCAGTGACAAGTTCTCTTCTTTACAGTTCAAAAAAAAAAAAAGGCACAAAACCATCTTTAGGAGATATTAGGACATAGTTAAGAGATACACTTGGAGCTGATATTATAGAAAATTTCACTGAAAAGTTAAAATTAACTAATCACTATAAAAGTTGCACTTATGTTACATAATATAAATATTTATTGCAATCCACTTTATTGGCCACACTTGCATGCATGTGAATAGTTAAAACCATTTGTTTCTGATCTCATTATTGCAGAATTATTGATTTGGGGAGATATCAGGAAATTTTCAATTGGCCATTGCCTCGGGTAACTGCAAGAAATGTGGTTTTTAGAAGCAGAAAAAATAGCTTTTAGCAGTGGTTTTTTTTTTTTTTTTTTTTTTTCCTTCTTCTTCTTCTAACGCTGTTAAAAGTAACTTTTAGTATTATTATTTTTTTTTTTTGCTACTAAAAACGCTTTTCTTACCTCACAATGCATCGTCAATGCTTTAAAGGCATTTTGGGCCTTAAGGAAGACTTTTCACTGCTATTGTCATGAGAAATAAGTAAGTTTCTTATGAAATTAAAATACCAAACAAAAACTATATTAATCTCAGATATATATATATATATATATATCACTTTTTTTCAATTCTTTTATCCAGCAATAGTGTTATGGTCTCTTTATTTTTTTTATTTTCCTGATAGTTTAGAAATCTCACAATATTAATAGGAAATGAAGTTTTCTAATAACTTTCAAAATATTTTTGTAATATCAATGATATTTTGTGACACATTAATCACTGTGGGGTGTTCCCTTGTGAGTTTTATCGTAATGGCTTCTATAATTGTTGTCTTAATAAAATTATGAAACACTCAAAATGCCTAATATAAAGAGGCTTCTATAAGATTATAACATCGCAATTATCGGCTGATATAGCATTGGCATTGTTACATTGGATGCTTTGATAACATTTTCTTATGGTGAATTCACAATGTTGGGGGATTACGAATTATTGTAGAAATTGTTATTGAATTTATTTGATCGGGAGAACATTGAAAGTAAAATCTTGAGGTACAATGAAATCATTGTTTAATCCTTTGAAATTCTCTATGCCAACACTTAGAGAATATTAATGAGGGGTTGCTCGGTTGGAAACCCCGCCTCTCACTTGAATGACCACGTTCCTTACTGGTCTTTTTCCTACTCCTTTCACTTGCGAGTTCTCAAGAATCTCTACTTGTTTTCCCTGCATGTGTGAGTCACTCTTCTTACTTCTGCGGGTATTCTTATAAGTTCGAACTAGGGATGTAAATTGGTAGGGTACCCAATTCTCCGATTATTTGGAGGTTCCGACCGGTTAAAAGCCAAGTTTGGGTCCTTATTTAGGCCCCGATAAGTAAATGGGTCCGGGTCCGGTTCCACATTGGTCCAGACCCGAGAACATGATACTCGATATATTACCTCAATTTTTAAAAATTTCTTATAAAAATCATGTTTTTTTATTATCATTCTCTATATAAACCAGGACCCGGATTCAGACCCGTCCCATAAATGGTTATGGTTCTGATTACGGAGCTAAGAAACCGGTTCTGAAATGGTTCCGGATCCAAATCCGGTTCCACTTTCTCCTTAATGGTTCTGGTTCCGAGTCCATGATAGACTCAGACCGGAACCGATCCGTTTACAACCCTAGTTCGAACCCTCTTATATCTCGCCTAACGAAAATAAAAAGAGAATCTTAAAATTCTTGGGAGAATTCTGAAGAGAAGAATCCGAAAACAACATTTGGGAGATATGGGATTCTATGGATCCTTCCTATCAAAGTCGCCCAACAACAATTATACCGAGAAGGAGTCTAGAGTCTAAAGTCTAAAGATAAGTATAGGGTTTTGTGTGGGGAAATGAGTTTCCCAACGACTATTGTTTTTATGTTTCCATTAAAACGCGCCCGACATTGACAATTGATTGTTCTTAAGAACATGGTCAATGTTTAAATTGAGCGTGCTAACACATGTGCATGTACCATATGTCAACTGTCACTTTTGACAAATCAGTGCATGTCCTCACCCATTAAAAGGGATGAATAGTATATTAGCAGTAAAATTTAATATTAAGGGTTACAGAATCGAATCATCTGGTCTTAGTTTGCTCCCCAGTTGATTGTAGCCTAATCACCTAAAAAGAAGGTTATAAAAAGGACCACACCACATTGATCAATGCCAATAGCCCCACTATGCAAGGTCAGTGTTACCAGGAGAGGCTCCCATAAAAAATGCCTGCCTCATTCTTGAACCCTTTTATGTTGACTTGCCCTAGAAAGTCTGGCAAGCCAAAGGGTGGAAAAGGATATAGCCCCAGTTCCCCACAAAGAAGCCCTTGGGATTCCTTTGTTAGATGGTTCTCCACCCAATATGATGACTGATGAGTCCTTCTTCCCTCACCCATACCACCATGGGGAACAAGTTGTGGGCATATGTGCTCTCAAAAGGAGTAGTGAAATGAAAAAAAAAAGGGTCATTGTCTTGGTCCCTTGTACATGTTCTCTTGTGGGGGGAATAACTTTCCATCTAAAAGATAGAGCCTCTTCTTTTAAAAAGGGGAGCTTTATGGAGTAAATTAAGTAAGAAAAGAGACCTCCACTCAAATGTCAGTTTGTGTGGAGAGTGCATCATCTCCAAGTTGAGTGATTTTAGTCTTCCCATTCCTGGGAACAGTGTTGTGAGAGAGGCATTATTCAATGCCCATTGCCCCCACCAAATTGAGTGGGAGGGAAAAAAGGTTCCACCTCTAAAAGCAAGGTTTTTGAGATGGGGGGTTTCAAGTTTCAACCCCCATACACCTGCGTATATGATATAAATCAACCATATTCTGCCAAATATTCATTTGGATTCCATCATGGGATACACTTAAAGCAACTTTGAAACCTTAAAAAAGCTGTAACCTTGTTTTATTAAATTGTTATACTTCTACAATCTCTATATAACACATTTATGGGCTTTCTTAATTTTATGAATGTCTTTGATATTACGAATAACAATGAGAGGAAATGGTCTTCTCTAGAGAATTACTGAATGGTGCATCATGTTGATGGATCTTGACCTACCAATTGGTATATAGCTAGAGCATAGCTTGGATTTGATTCAGCCAAAAAAGCATGTTGATTGAAGATCCTATCATAACCATCATGAAGATCTAGGACATCATGTTTTAGAGAGAGAGAGAGAGAGAGAGAGAGAGAGAGAGAGAGAGAGTAGCAATTTATATTGGGTTACTACTAGCAAAACATGGCTGTTTGCATAATAATAAAATTTCATTAAATTAGAATAATGATGAGATTTTGTATTAATTATATTGAGACGGTCAAAATTGCAATCAAGATAATTTTTTATCAAAAACGTGTCAATGGTAAAATTCAAAATTGTCATAATTAATGTGATCTTCATATTGCTTGTAAGTTAGATGCCATTTGGCGTATGATATATGTTCTCTAAACTAAAGCTATAAACACCATGTGTTGACATAGAGAAAATCTGCACCCAAAGAGAGCGAGAGAGAGAGTACCAATTTCTATTGGGTTTAGTCTAAAACTAAATAAGTACTAGCAAAGCATGCTTGTGTTCATAATCTTAAAGTTTTCTAATGATAATATATTATATTAAATCTATTGAGATGGTCAAAATTGCAATCAAAATCTATAAAAAAGTATAAGGACTTTTTTGGTTTAATTCGTCTTAAACTTGGATTTTACAAGACAATGACAAAAAAAGTCTAAAATGATAGAAAAGTTGCTTGACTTTGGTCCTTTTTTTTCTTTTGATAATTTTGCCCAAAACCCCATGATATCATGGTTTTTTCTTGAAGAATTTATAAATAAAAAAAGTCATGTGTTTATAGCTCCGACTGAATGATTGCCAAGTGTGGATTCTTTTTCCGCAAAATCAAAATACCGTAAAAGATAAAAATGAATTTTCCTTGCCGTTCTCAGTAAATAGTTTTCAAAAATTAATAAATCCCATAATATCACTAAATGATTATCAAATGCGAATTTTATTTTTTCAAAATAAATTTATGATGAAAGATAAAAATGAATTTTCTTTACTGCTCCCAGTTGTTGCTGTGTAGTTCTCCAAAATTAATAACTCCCATGATATATATATATATATATATATATATATATATCATGGTATATTGTGAGTTTTTTGTAGAACTTTTAAAAGAAAATCTGCAGATATATATAGCTTCCATTGAATGATTACTAGATGTGGATTTTATTTTTCAATACTCAATATATAGTGAAAGATAAAAATTGTAGAAAAAGAAATTGGAACAAAACCCCATGGTATAATGGGTTTTGGGCAAAATCATCAAATTTATTTAATTTTTACTAGAGTCAAACGACTTTACTGTCATTTTGAGGTCTTTTGTCCTTATCTCATGGAACCCGACTTTAGAGATGTTAAATTGTAAGAATTCCAAAATATATATATATATATATATATAGTTAATTTCAAATTTGTGATAACGTGGTCATCATATTGCTTGCAATGTTATCTAAATATCCCAAATATATATATATATATATATGTAAACGATCTCAATATATATATATATATATAGGTTACCTAAACTGAACCTATTTACATCTTTCTTTTTTGGTTTGTTATAATATTAACATCATATCCAGAGAGGGAGGGAGGGAGGGAGGGAGTATTCCATGAGTTCGATTAGAAATAAAATGCAAGAAGTTAGGCATGGTTGCTTGTCCTCCCTCACTTTGAGATGGGTTGGTTGGCACTGCCGACCACTAAAAAATTGAAAGCATGAATTTTCTAAAGCGGCTTGAAAGGGACTCTCCTTTCTTCCTCATTTAAACATGAGTTATTACCTTGATTGGTTAAGAACTTGGTCAAAGAAAAATATTCCAGCCCATGAATACCTTTCCCATTGTAGAATATATCCCCATCCTAAACCTTCCCTTCTGGGTGCCATGAAATAGCACTCTGAAATTGTTTAGGTCGAATCTAGTAGGTTGCACGTGGCCTTGACCACAAGCCAAACACAGGATGGTCTTTGGCCTTTAATGTAACATTGCACTCTTCTCTCTTATTTTGTCATTTATGGTTTACCCATATGGGCAGCGCCTTGTTTTGACTTTTGACCCATCTACCAACACCTACATATTTTAATTTGATCGATCAGCATTCGTCTTTCTGCGTGGATCAATGGGTGTCTTAAGAATAGTTTATAGATGAAAATTCAAAGTCGGTATTTTAAATTAGCATGACAGTTGCCTTTGTTTGACGGGACCTTGTTTGGCACATGGTATGTGCCAAATGGCTTGGTTAGTTCATATATATCCTCTTTCCATGTCTGTAATTCCTGGACGTTTGGGGTGTAATTGGTAGGTACGGTGCCATGAATCCAGTTTATTGGGCCCACCTATCTTTTAGATTTTGGGAATTTTTGTTGGGGACATACAATCTTGCAAAAAAAAAAATAAAAAAATTCAGCATTATTCATAAATGCTCAATTACAATCCAACTCTTAAAAAAAAGAACAATGGATGTACGACTGCCGTTATACCTAACAACTATTCCAAAACGGTTCAAAATACATAATTTTCATAAAAAATTTCGTAAAAGAAAAGATTCTCTAAAAGTAATGATTTTACCTTTAAGCTTGCGATATACTAGGATTATAGGATATCACTTGGTGTGATATCCTAGATCATGTACAAGTGATATCCTAGATCATGTTCCACGTGCTATCGTACAGTCGTAGGGTATCGCACAATCTTCCCATCCTGCCTAAACCCAAAGCACATATTCACTACGAATCTAAAACTCTACTTTATTATCATCGTTGTTACTTGTGGATTCCTGAGTTAGGGCTCTTACTATGCTTTTCTATCGTCTAGAGTCCATCCATTTCAGTCATCACAAGAGGTATGCGGGCCTATTCTCTGAAACCCTAAGCCACTGAAGATAACTAGCTTTTCTGTAAAAGAAGTTGCAAATAATGAAGAAGGAGATTAGACCGGAAGGATGTCTTCCTGCTATATCAAAAGCAAGATCGTAAAGATAAAAAAGGAAGAAGATGAACCTTAGTGAAAAGGGTTTTTAGCACAATTATTTCTCTATTTATCGGACTGCAACAAACTTTTCGGTGTGAGATATCCTACAGCCATAGGATATCACACAAAATTAAGAGTGAAATCAAAACTTTCAAAGCGTCATTTCTCTATACGAATAGCACTGCATCAAGTTATTTTCTACCGTTTTGGGGCAATTGTCGGATACAGGAGCAGTTGGTTATTATCCTGAGAAAAAAAAAAAAAAAAGAACAACCCAACTCCTGGAGATAAAATTTGGAGAATTCCTAAAGCCAAAAGTGACAATTCAGAGGCCTGAATTTTTGGAATCTCACTATTTAAATAGGGAACCCCAAATGGTTTGGGGACACCCACTAACATTGGTGTAGAAATTACAAGCACATGAAACTCCTGTAAAAAATTTCTATAAACAAATTGGCCATTAGTTCAGGACAACTTTACTCCCTTCCTTGCCAAAAAAACAAAAAAGATTCATCCCCTTTGGTCTCTTGTGTAACACATAATCAATTTGATGATATGCCCAACTCTGTGGGACAGGTATTTAGGCTCAGATAATATGTGAGAGAGTTTGACTGAAGTAGTGCCAAGTTCTTTTATGACATAATAACACAAAATATCAAAAATTAATAATGATCCTCTGAAGTTGTCAGTGGTACAGCAGCAAGAAAATAGTCTGGATCCCTTGTCGTAGTTGTTACATGGGTAATACATGCCGGAAACTCCATCATAAGGCCCATATAGAGAATATCTAGATCATTCAAGATGAATCACATCCCCTACAATAACATCCCTTCAGTCTTCACTTTAGTAGGAATAGGCCCACCGTAAGATTGAACGTATTATTATTATTATTATTTTTTTTTTTGGGTAGAAAGATTGAACGTATTATTGAAAATGTGACCGGGCATGTGGAAGTGCTATATATGTGGTGTTAATCATGTTACTATCATGTGCTAACTTGGACAGTGAGACCTACTCCTACTTAACAAGAATTTGAGGATATATTAATATATCTCTAAAAGGGATTAGATTCATTATGAACGGTCTGGATTACAACTATGTGGATCCCATGATGGAGTTCCCGGCATGTGTTATACTATTCTCATTTAATAGCAACTACAAGGGATACACACACACTTGCCAGGTGTTTGGAACAGGGTGGACTATATACACTTGGCTATATTTGTGTAATGAGAGGATTCAGTGACAAAGTGGAATTATTTCGATTTTCTTGGAAGTCCAATTTTCCATTGTTTAATGCAACAATTTTACCATACGGAAAAGAAAAAACTTGAATTAATTCTCACGGATAGAAAAAATCATGATTTTCTATTTGAGGAGTAGGAATGCAGGATCACTCTTCTCATAAAAATCAGCAGATGGCTTGGTGCACAAACACTCTTCCAATGAGATCATATAATCCTTGTCCCAAATGAATAATGTTCTTACTTCTTAGGCCTCAAAATTTATACACGCAAGGACAGCAGTTTGGGGATCCATACGTTTGAATTGATGGGACTTTTAAAGAGCATCCACAAGTAGTCTCCAATCCATACAGTATCTGGCATCTCTAGTGTTTACATGTAAAGTCAACAGAAGGTGTAAGCATAAAATCATGTACATGGATAGGCCTAAACCTTATATCACTGATTGTAATCCCTCTTATATTCAACATTCCTAATCTGATCCAGTAAATCCAGAGTTTAGGTTGACCTTTTTTTATTATTTCGGATTGGGTTTAGATTGACATTGCAAAAAGGGTTGGGCTCCGGATGCGCATATTCTTGAAATTTAGCCTGCCAGCCCAACCCAATTAATTGCTCTATGACCTGTCAAGCCAACTCAAACTGGACATTGTTAATAAAGGGTTTGCATAGAACCCGACAAAGGATTTCAGGTTGGATTTGAGTAGAAATTTTCAACCCCATTAAAAAATGGGCTGTGTTTGGGTTGAGCCCATTCACCTTACTCACAAATTTTCATCTCAACTTGAATTGACTGGAGCAGCATATTGCCAGCCCTATCTGCAACAACAAGCAGCTTCTTGGAACTTGACACTCTATAAAGAATCTAACCTCTGAGAGTTTCTCTGGATTTAGTTGCAAGTTATACTCAAAATATACAAGTGGTTTCATGTGCAATAAGAAAATAAAACAGTTCGTTGTCAGTCAATAAAGCCCACTCCAAAACCATTTCATTTGAGAGTCCATGAAAAATCATCATTTGAGAGTTCATGAAAAAGCATCAATGAAAAAGTCCACTCCAAAACCATTTCATTTGGATGTGGAGATTCCAATTTCTTTTCAATTAAATCTGATGATGCCAAAAAATGACTTTCGGGCACCACCGGTCAAGTGATATGCAATTAATGTAGAAATTAATGAAGAGAGAGAAGGTTTATAGTGGTTCGGTCAGTATGACCTACGTCCACTTTAAATGATCACTTTACTGCTCTGAGGAGGAGATTACAAAGTAGTCAGATACAATAATGATGTGAAGAATTCGAGGAGGATCGCTTCTCTGATAGGACTTCTCATTTTATACTCTTTGTCCAACGGGTGGGGAGATTCTCCAGGGATCTCCAATGATGTACGCTCCATTCTGGTGGAGTCTTCCGAACCGTCCTCAACAGACGAGCAGATAAGATATCCTCCGCGGGAATTGGTAAGAGCAGGTAGGTAAAACGACGCGTGCTAACTTTGTCCTTCAGTGGATCCGGACCCGGCCGATGACGACCCGGGCTTATCATGGACTTGGGTCAGTTGGTCTTGACCTGCTATAGTGGACCGAGCTGTTTGGGCCTAACTCGTCACTGCGGACCGAGTCATTTGGGCCTGACCCATCAAAATCAAAACTTGATTATTATCTTTGAATGTTGAGTTTCATCATGTGCATCGGTCAGGGAATGACATGACGGATGCTTTGGCTTAGTTGAGAATAGAAAGAGATGTAGTTTTGTTTGCTCCTTTGTAATTTATTGTTTTTGTGTGGGTATTTAGCTCTTATACCTGTGCAGGTTTTTTTCTTTCCATCTTCTTTGTTGTACATTTCTTAATTCTTTAATATATTTTACCGTTACTGATAAAAAGAAAAGAAAAAAAGCATCAATGAAAAAGAAACTGATATGGTTTGATTCATATACAATGGACCATCCAAGAAATAGAAAAGCCACCACTGGGCATATAGATCAAATTAAACAGCCAAACAGATCAACATTCAAATGGAAAACAATGATGGAGAAAGAAACAGCAAAGTCTTTTGTGTTGGAAAGTTTAAAGCACTTGCAAATCTAGAAGTAATTAGGCAAGCTAAGATAATTATGCATAGATGTTTTCAAAAACATAAGTTTGATGAAGACTTTGCCTTGGAAGTCCCTGCAATAGAAAATCATATTTATATATGTTTGTTTTATGACCCCTGTTAAGTTAAGCTTGCATCGATCCTTGACTGTGGCTTGGGCCGTGGAAACGGTCACTCAGTGTTTCTCTTATCATAACGATTCAAACAATCCCTCAATGATGATGGTTTGCATCTCCTCCCAACATACATTTGCAAGCTTAAATATTCCATACATTCCCCATTCTTGGCACTTCACTTGCAAACGCAGAGCATTTAGCCTCAGTAGCCATGTTGAGGAGTGGGCTCCATCCGAGGGAGGCTATTAAAAAATATTTATGACGCCTCTACTAATGCCTCAAGGTTTTGGTATGAATAGTTGGCCGAAAAACTTCATATTGTATCCGAACCAAGCAGTCGTGAGTTCGAATCCCGAAAAGAACGACTCAGTGCTAAAAAAGTGTCACCAAAAAGTGTGCTGATCCGGTTCCACTTGAGGGTAAGTGTTGACGAGTAGGTTCTACCCAAGGGCGCATTTTAAAAGGTATTTATATACATTGGCTCTTTTGATGCCTTGCGATTTCGGTAGGAATGATTAGCTGAATAAACTTCATAAGCCTATGTAGTAATCTAGGTAATATAGGAAGTCCTTACTTTAAATGGGCTTGTTTGGTTTCATGGAATTCAAAAACATAAGAATTTATTATCAAATGGGCCCTTTATTTGCATGGTGTTAGAAAAGATAAGAACTCATTGTCAAATAAGCATGTTTGTTAGCATAGAATTGGAAATCGATTGTCAAACGGGCTATTTGTTCGCATGGAATTGGATGTATTGTAAAATGGGCCTTTCCAATGCATGCTTGGAATGACACCATTGAGGCAAAACTTTTCCATACATGCATATTAAAGAGAATGGATAGGCCAAAGAGGACATCGATGAAAATAGTGAGTATGGTTCTAAAAAGGTGCTACTTATGTAGTATTTTACTTAGTATAAATTGAAATGGAGAAATAATATTTTTATAGCCGACTCCAACATAATTGGGACAAAACTGTGATGGTGATCACGATGAGGTCAAACGGGCCGGTTTCTTTGCATCAAGTTAAATGCTTAAGTAGATGAAAGCAAAGTGAAAAAAAAAAAAAAATACATGTAAAAGGTGAAAAAACAGGTAGTTCATAATTACACAATATTGTACAATTTTAACAACAACAACAATAATAATAGAGGTTGGTTAGTGTATATATTATTCTTGCCCAGCAGTCAAATTGCCAGGCCTACAAAGATTTAGTCCTATCCTACCCTACCCTAGGGCTTCTTGAGATAAAGAAAAGCCTTCACTTTGTGGGCTTTGGCTCCCATGTATAAGGGCCCGATTGACAGCCCTACTCGACACCATATGCAGCACAGGGTCACTTTTCACTTTTAGAAATAGTAAACCCAACCTCGGCCCATTTGTTTATTGGGTAAGAGTGAATCTAAGGCCCAGAACAGAGCCTAAAAAGTTAGCCCCAATTTAACCTGAAGCAGACCAGATTCAGACTGATGAAGCCCATTATTTAACAATTGGATTGACAACACAACAATGACAGAGAGAGAGAGAGAGGACTGCTTTATCTGTCAGTTATTAATCTACATTTCTCCACTGCTTTATTATTTTTTATCTAATAAATATTTTCTCCTTTCAAACAGCCAATTTATATATATTTTTTATTTTTCCATGTTATTTATTGCTGTGCATTGCGAGTCCCAAACCCGAAAAAAGGAGGTAGCAAATATTAAAGGTTTGATGGTAATGTAGAAAAAAAAAAAACCTATTTTTTTTTGTTTTTCACCCTTAGGCCTTGTGCTGGCCCAACTCCCGAGAGTTGAATAAGGGCCTATGTTGTGCAAACCCACCCTGATCTCGACCGGCATGTATTAAGAGTGTTGGGTAAGGATCTATGATGCATTGATACTTTAAAATTGGCAACTTATCATACTATATCGCATCTGATACTTCACTTTTTGTATCTAAAATCCGCATCCTTGATGTGTCTATGGTGAGTCCGTACCGTATCCAACCCCTATCGGGCATCATAGATCAGGATAACCCCCAGCTCGGCCCGGCCCTTTGACAGCCCTAAATTGCTGATGGCAGCTTTCGACCTTATTTATATTTGGGGCCCAGTTCATTATTATCCCACCTCCTTATGTCCTGCTGCCCCCCTCTTCATAGAAACCAGTCCTAAGTTCACTCCTAGTCCAAAAAGAGTGCCAGCACTGGTGGACAACATGACATGCAGGTTGCTGAGCCTGAGCTTCACTTGCTGCCCCATGGTTTGGATATGAATCCTCAATATCGGGCCTGACAACTTGATGGACTGGGCTTGCACTAGCTTTGGCCCAGCTCTGCCTGG
This sequence comes from Cinnamomum chago, assembly GCA_038049695.1. NCBI lineage: Eukaryota > Viridiplantae > Streptophyta > Magnoliopsida > Laurales > Lauraceae > Cinnamomum > Cinnamomum chago. The sequence goes on from CP142454.1 coordinate 79,200,899, forward strand.
CCTGGCCATGCATAGCCAGCCCTATACCAACTGGTTTGCTGTGATGGTAATTGCTATACTATATGTTGTGATGACAGGCCTGGCCACCATTTAAATCTAGGTCAACTGTGTAATAGGATAGGCCCAAGTTCAATAACTTGACTCGCTTAGACTCGGTAGAAGATCGAGTTGAACGAGCTCAGACTCACCCAAATTACTCGACCTGATGCCCCTCCAATTCGAGTCGGTTGGGCGAGTTGAGATGCTAGCCATCACTTGATTGTTGGTTGGCCTTGGTAGGATGGAAGTGGGGACCCAAATTTAGTCTGTTTGGGGGCTTTACTAATGGAGTTGACTGAAGTAAAGATTACTTTGAAAATAAAATAAAATATAAGTGGATTATCATGGTATTTTACTTTTAGTTGTTTGTTATGAAATCTTTTTTACTTTTTATATAGAAAATGAGAGGTTTTTTTGTCTTTTAGTGGAGAAAGGATGTTGTTTTTTACTCTTTTAAAAAAAATTATGGCGGGAGATTTGAATTAAAGTGCTTTTGATGTAACGATTTTTTAAGAAATGGGGGCTACACTTTACTTGACTCTATTAATTATTATTTTTATATATAACATACTTGACTCTATTACTAGAGTTGCCAAATAAGTCTGCGATACAAAAGGTCATGGACCCGTTTTTCAATTCAGGTTAGGGTTTTGGTCCGCTTAATAGACCAGAGTAAAATTGAGCTCATTGTCCATCGGGATTGATAGATAAGTGGTGAAAATATCATTTCGTTACAATAATGATCGAGGTAATATTTACATAAAATATCTCTTAGATTTTAAATTTAGGCAAGAGTGCTTGTCCTTCATATCTTTTATGCCTGAATGCTTCAAAAAGCTTTGTTTTGGGGAACATTATTTATGTTATGTTGCTTCACGAGAATTTGAAAGTTTCATCAATTTAAAAGGTTTCAAATGAGCTTTGGAATAATTCCAAACTCTTTATTTTTTTTAGTGGAATTTTTGGGTACTCAAGGACGGGGGAGGACTCAAGAATTCCATTTTGTCTAAGAATTCATAAATTCTTCTTATAGAAATTCCTTGAACCCTAATAAAGAAACATGCCCTTAAAGAACGAAAATGCCTTATAATTTTCCTATTATATGAAATGTGATTAGATTAGACTGCAATTTTCCCATATTGGAAAAGAGGATTTTCTATTGAGAAATCTTCAAAGCATTTCCCACATGGGAAATATATATATATATATATATATATATATATATTTGGATATGTGAAGTTTTTTTTATGGATTTTGGGAATTTTTCTCATATGGGAAGAATCCTTTAGTTAAACTGTCTACTTGGATTGGTACATGTTTAGGTCAAGACAGGGGATCCGTTCACAGAAATCCAGATTTCAAGTTTCTTGCCTGGGACCATCCTAGTAGATGATTGGTCTTTGTAATTGGTTGTTGAGTTCCCTCATCCCCAATTTCTTTAAAAGGACTAGGACTGTAACCCCAAGTATTTCAAGTTAGCTATTGTCCAAAACTCGAATCCAACCATAAGTAGAGATCGACCAACTTGAACCTGAATGAGACCTAGCCAACACCCCATTTAAGTTCTCTAAGCTGTCTTGACTAGAGTCCGGATCACCTATCGCAGTTGTTATATCTTCACCGTTACTAGACCAACAATAATCCGACATGTCATCCAATAATTTAGGTGATTTTGAAGTTTAAAAAATTTAAACGAGATGAAAGAGAGTCACCTAAAATTTTTGGATGACATGTCGGAGTGTTATTGGTCCACTCATGATAAAGGTATAACAAATGTGACAGGTGATCCGGACTGGTCTTGACCCAAGTTGCATTCTCACTTTCTATTGCATTTTAAAAATATCAATTGGGTTCAACTGGACCTGAACTGATCTTATTCAATCCAAACCACCCCACCAAAATCCAAATCCATATTATAAAATTCATGCGTAGCCCTATCTAAACCCAAAAATACCCAACCTGAGTTTTTGGTCGAGATGAGTTTGAGAACTTTGGAAGACTCCTATCCAAGTTGACTCGAACCTAGAATTATCCAACCTTGATTGCTTGTGTTTTGGTTGGGTTAGTGTTGGTTAGATTCAGGTTGACTGCAACTCAAGTTGCTCTATTTCTTTTTTTTTTTTTTACTCAGCCAAGGGGGTTGGGACCCAAGAGAGCCCACGTGTGCGGAAAAAAGCTTACAAGGTGGGAATACGAGCCTATACACAAGTGGGAAGTTACAATAGTTTAAATACTCAAACTTGACTCAACTTGAAAAAGGTCTCCGAGCCATGTAACTTGAGCAAAGTGTAGTGATCTACTAGGTTAGACTCGGCCGCACTCATTTGACTTTCTTGACTCACCGAGTAGAGTGACTGGGTTAACTGCACGAGTAGTGGCAATATGCACTCAAAGCCCTTGGTCATTAACATATTTTGGTATGGGAAAATCCTCTTTTTAGGCAAGGGACAATCGCTTTTTCAAAAGGGTATCTTAGTTAGCCTAAGACTACGGTTTTTACCCGGAAGTTGTAAGTTCGAAACTGCACTACTGCACTGGGGCTACAGGGGAGTTTACCTTGCTTCTCTCTGGATCCGAAATGATGAGTCTAGCCCAAAGGGTTGGGAACCCTCCGAAAGCAGGAAAAAAAAAAGACTTCTATATATGAAACATTCTGCCATAAGTATGCAAAATAATAGCACTTCGCATAAATTTCATGAAGTCTTTTGGCATAAACCCATAACATAGTTATAAGATATTTTCAAAATAATATCACTAATGCATATATTGTTGTAATAATTTTAATTTATCAGCTTTTATGCTGTCAATGTTCTTGTCAATTTTCTTTCACATTTTAGTGAGATTACAATTTTATGTAATGTAGCCATATATCATAAAAGAGTCTACTTTTCTGTATTAATGAGTTCTGAATACAGTTGGAGTACCAAGGTCTAAGCTCCTTTGAGGCTAAATGAACCTGCAGGAGATTGAATGATCTTGAAACTAGAATCCACAAGTCTTCTGTATTGATCTTGGACTGAGCTTCAAGTTTTCCAAAGTACTCTATATGGTATTATACAAAGCTGAAGGTAGTACAAGATTTCCTCCTTTAAGAAAAGATCAACCCATCAAAAGAAGCGCCCCCTCTCCTCCCCCCTTTTTTTTTCTTTTTTGCTAACGGAGGGTTCCCAACCCTTTGGGCTGGACTATTCCCTCCGGGCCCAGAGAGAAGCCGGGTAAAACTCCTGTGGCCCCTAGGTGGTAGCACAAGTAAACTCAACATTCGGCTCCTAAAGAGGGGGGAACCGGGAGTCGATACCAAGACCTCTAGCTCCGGAAGAGGGAGGAACCGTGGTCCTGACCACTCGGCCAACCCCTTGGGGTTCCCCCTCTCCTCCCCTATTTACAGGGAGTGATCAAAGGGAGGGCCTGGCTGGGCTAGGGACGTCTACTGCCTTGCCAGAGACAACCTATATAAAAGTTACAAGTCCACTTCTAAAATCCACATGAAAATCATGGGGCCACCACCAACACAAAATGAAAATCCGGGGTTTGGCCCCCAAAACCGAACTACCTGTTTGTATTCCCCCTCGTCTCAAACGAAAATCTCAGGTCCGCCACTAATAGCGTTTAACACACATAGGCAAGTGCCTAGTGCCTCAAAGGGCCCAAGGTCAAGCATTACTATGTTCAGAGCTATTGGACTTTATTATGAGAGTGAGCCCAGATGACTACACGCCCAGAACTCAAGCCCAACTTCAAATAACCAAGTCATATGAAGGTTTTTCATATTGTTTCCATGTATCTCTTAGGGCCTGTTTGTTTGCATTAAAATGCATAGGAATTGAATATATATATATATATATATATATATATATATAGATTTATGCAATAAGTCGTTAAAAATGAATATCAAAGGTAGATTTTAAAAAATTATTCATTTCCGACCTTCCTTTAATTCTGTTTCTACAAAAGGAAAGATTATTTGATGCTCATTTCTAAAAATTGACTTATGGTCTTCATTTCTAACAACTTATGATATTAATACAATGTCTTTTAATGGAAACAAACAAACGGGCTTAGAAATGTTTCCTTATTAAAGAAAGTGTTAATCTATCATGATTCTTATTAGCTAAACACCATCCATTCCCACTCCCTATCAAAAGAAAGATTCTATCATGGAAATGCAATAATTATTGAAGACCTTCATATAGGAATTAGGGTTAAGTGTAGTAAATCCCCAATCAAAGGGAGCCATGCTACCAAAGGAGTCAGGTATGTGTTTCACATTGAAATTATATGCTTGTGTTAATTTTTGTAGATCCGATTTATGCTTGTTGATCCTTAGATTAACGTCGGCAGCTCCCAGGGCCTAGCACCCTACTGCCCAGTGCCCAAGCCCAAAGCCCAGCACCTTAATTTGGATCAAAGCCTCAAATGCCCAGCATCCTGTTGCTCTTTCTTCTTCCCTTTTCCTTTGTATTTTTCATTCATACACAGCTATATACCTAAATTCCACCACCACCATGTATTACATACGTATCTAAATACAAGAAACTGTATATATTAGTGCGTAAGCATTCGGGTCACAATCTGGGTCATGGTCTTGTCCTCAGCTCGGCTCGGGCTCCACTATTTTTTTCCCTGGGTGAAAGGGTCCTGTAACATTTTTTTATGGCTGCAATCCTGCATGCTGGGTCTGTGTTGGATCTGGATCTGAGTCCAAGTACACCATATACCCCACCTGAACCCTTTTATTTGGCCTTGTCACTGAAACAGAGAATATATGATATGGTGTAAAGCCAGAGAGTGGATTTGTTCTCAGTCAATCAGGACCTTGAGTATAAGAGGACCTGAAAATGATGTGATTTCCATGTAAAGGTTGGTGGTTGGTGAATGGATATGCTTATGGACTGATAGTGCCGACCACTACAAAGGAACTAGAGTAGTTATTTCATATAGTGGTAATCGTCCATCTCATATCATATCTGCCTTGTAAGGGCCCTGAATAGAATTGAATATATAGGACTTCATCATTATATGGGCTCCAACAAAAGAGTATTAATAGGTGAGAGATGAAGAATGTAAGGTGGGAATGTAGATGAGTTCTTAACTTTGGTTGGATTTGAATAGTTGGATATTCATTTATCCTTCTACTCAATTGATTCTCTGTTGAAGGAGAGATTGTTTGATGGTCGTTTTTATATATTTTTCTTTATTTGCCCACCTGGGAGTTGGTGGAGTGATATAAGGCATGGGCTTGCTCCCCATAGATTTTGTTTGAATCCCACCCTAGGTTTACCCGGCAGGTGTTTGTATGGGTTTAGCGGGTGACACTCGGGGTATTAGTCTTCTTGGGTCAAAAACTAGAGATAACCTCGTCAGTAGAAAATAACAGATATTTTCCTTTGACTCTTCATTCTTAACAACTTTTAAAAAGCACAAGCCTTAGTATTCCTAGAAATTCAATTAAATGAAATAAATGGCTCTTAATTTCAATTGAACAACTTGATTATTAGGGCCTATTTGTTGGCAAGTGGGCCGTTTAAATTGAGAAAACTAAAGCGAAGATACATAAACAGCTATCAAATAATCTCCCCTTTAATGAAAAATTAATTAATGGAAGATTGAAACTGAAAACTCAGCAATCATCCTCGTAAATCAAATGCTACGAAAGTTAGGTAGTCTCCACTTTGTACCCTTTATCCCTCCCCCACTTCATTAATTCTTTGAGGGAACCCTTTAACCTTTAGTTTATATAAATTCAATTTCATGAAAAAAAATGGGCCCCCTTTATTAATTCTTTGAGGGAACCCTTTTACCTTTAGTTTATAGAAATTCAATTTCATGAAAAAAAAAATGGGCCCTTCATCATTCATTTTAAAAACTTTAAAAAGTGGCATGTTAAACACCTATTTTAAAATTGATCAAACTGTTTTTAAAATCTAAACATTTTTTTCTTACTTTTTAGATATATTATAGAATTGAAAAAAAAAAAAACTACATATTGTAATGATGTTTGATCAATCTAAACATTTTTTTTTTTTTTTTACTTTTTTAGATATATTATAGAATTGTAAAAAAAAAACACTATACATTATAATGATGATAGTTGATGTCATGATCGACCAAAATAAAAATAAACCTTGGATGGATTGCTTTCAACCCAATCTTATAGATTCATATTTTGGGGTGGGGGGAAGGTAGGGTTGTTCATGGCCAAGCTAAGGCATATCCAGGCCCAGCCCAGCTTTAGAAACACTGGTCCAGGCCCGGCCCAAGCCCGACACGGGCAAGAAAAGTTAGGCCCGAGCCCGCCCATTTAATCAATCAGGCCGGGATGAACCTGGCTTTTCATCACTTTTGCGGCCATTAGAGCACTAATTAAATTAAATTACATGCATCTCTTGCATAAGCCGGGTTGGGCCTGGCTATGGGCTTTCCATCACTTAATCCAAGCCCGGACCAATTATTAATCGGTCCCTAATTACATATCCAAGCCAGGCCCATGAGCACCCCTAGGGGTAGGGTAAAGAGATTGCATCAAACAACACAACAAAGAAGGAAGGGACCACAAAAGAGAATCAACACTCAAACCACTCAAAATTCCCCTTGTTTGCAAAGCCAAATTTAGCAAGCTGTGGGCCGACTCATTAAAAAGACCCCAGGATTGTTGCTGAAATTAATATTCTCAGACACTTGAAGACTCAGCAATGTCCATAACCACATGCTTAATTGCCCAATTCGCTTTTCAGTTGTGATTACTCCATTTGCGTGTGACAAAACATGAATCTTGGAAAGAAGGGTAAACCCTTCTCCTTAGCTTTGCTTATTAATGCTAGCAAAGGTCATTAATTTTTTTTAATTTTTTTAAGAGTAAGTTTGGTCTTCATTTTCTCAAAAAAAATATACAGCTTATACCGTAAGAATGATAGTATAAACATCCAAAAAAGGGGCATACCCCGTCAATACAAGAAAAATCAAAAGCAACAAAACAAAAGCAATAAAGTTGGCCACCTTTTTTCTAAGCTCTATCTATGTCTTATAGAGTTATACAAAATATCTATATTATCAATATTCATTGGTGGATTTTCCGAACTTCTGCTGATGAGTTTACTAATACTCACAGCCTGGGGATGTAGGAAAGAGAAGTTCAGTTGCTAATCATTGCATGAAGCCTTCTAGCTTGGAAATGCATGGCCCATTCAGAACGGTCTGGATGAAGGAGAGATTACTGTAGAGAAGAGTCTGCTTCTCTTTATTCAGGAAAGACTAAATTTGGTGATTTAAATGCAACTTGGCCCATACAGAACGTAGCATTATCATAATTAATACCAGAAGCTGATTTACCACAGGATGCTTTAAAACCAGCATCCTTAAACATAAATCTGATCAATTCCAACAGCTTTTGCTCTTTGCTCAATCTAGCAGAACTTGCCAAAGTGGAGCTATACAAGGACAAGAAGAACCTGGTATTTGTATATAAATCTCCCTTCTTCTGTTTCAAACAATTTAATTTGACCCTTTATCATTTACTCTTGTAACTATATATATATATATATATATTATTTGATGACTTAAGGAAGGACTCAAGTGGCTAATTATCCATGATGGACCATGGTAGGTTGAGTCTTCAAACCCAACTCATGTTGGGCAACCAAGTTCAAGAACAACATGTGGCCAGATCAAATGTCATTTGGACTCCAAGGGTGTGTTTGGATGTGTGGTGAAGTGAGGTGAGGTAAGGTAAAGCCTCCATTATCCAGACAAGAAAAGACAATGGATCATATCAAAATTACATAATTTCAAAATTTCCTTCATCTTTCTAAAAAAAAAAGTCAAAAAAACAACCCCCTTTCTCCACTAAAAGACAAAAAATCTTCACTTTTCTATATAAAAAGTCAAAAAGATTCCATATCAAATAACTAAAAACAAAACACCATCATAACACCTTATATTTTATTATCTCTTGATTTGATGCTTCACCTTACCATACTTCAATTCACCATACATCCAAACCGATGGCAAGCGATTCTCAAAACAACTTCTCAAGAACACTAGTACCAAATCAAGTGACATGTATGACTCATGGAGATTTCATATTTCCAAGGAAAGTCCAAAGACTAAGAAAAATGTGCCATGACAAGATTCTTAATTTAAAAACAAGTGACTGTGTGTGATAATAAGTTCCCAAATCTGTCTTCTAATAAATCTTTTACATTTTAAAACAAGTGATCTCTTACTTTTGAGAAAACATATAAAAATACTCTTGAGCTTTTTCTTCACTCTCATTGTGAGTTATTGTTTTCATATTTTACAGTGAGGATCTGGTTATTGGAATACCTACTCCATCTATATATATATATACCCACATCTTCGGCAGTCTGAACTCTGAATTGAAGAGGGAGAAAGCCATCATAATCATATATGAGGATCACGACCGCTGTCCTTTATAATAACCAAGACTACCCTCATCCAACATAGGCAATAAGGAAATGAATATTTAAATATAGCAACTTGTCTTCTTTGATAATAACACAAAACTACTATTATTGTTAATTTTTTTTTTCATATAACCATTTATATTCCCTAACTATATTATTGGCTCTCATATCATAATTCCTTTTAGGACCCATTTTTTTAGAAGAATTCTTAATGCTATTTCCAAAGTAGAATTCAAAATACTCAACTCCCCCTCTGGCATTTGGGATACATTAATTCAGAGAAATCACAAGGCATGTGGTTTGAAATTATGAATTCTTGCAACGAAAAGAGCATTTGAAATGTTCAGGGACAAGATGTCACATCATGTCATAAATTTCCAACAAGTCCGATCCATTATCTAAAATTACTCTAATCGAATAGGCCCTTATTAGCATTTTTGGCCGGTCAACCTTGATTGATAGTATAAGTTGAATTTAGTCGGCAAATAAAATAAGGTAGGACAATGATTTTGAACTGTTTGAATATCAAAGGTGACCCCACTAAATGGATTGTAGCAATGGACCCACAGAGTCCTAACTCCTACCCTTGTTGAGGATCTAGAGTAGTGGAAAGGCTAAGAAGAAAAGAACAATGTTTTTATGGGGTTTGTATTGCATGGTTTCATGGGTGGGTTGGTGGTGTGAGAGAGGATTCAAAGGACATCTAAAACCTGCCTACTACATTTCAAAAGGTTACTTAACCAAAAGGCCAGTTGGTGGCGCACCACATGACCCCATATCTACCAACCTTCCAATTTCTCACCTTCTAATCATCTCATCTCGCGAGAATTCAACATATCTTTCTCACATGATATGGGTCATGCCCGGCTCGGCTCAGAAACCATAAATAACTCAATGTTACTACTCGGAAAACTCATTCAACTTAGTTGATTTAGAATCACAGTCGACTCTTGACTTGACCGAATCAAAACGCTAAAACTCATTGCTAATATTATAAGAGACCAAGTGAACTGAGTCTTGACCGATTTAACCCGGCTTGACCTTCTTGCTGTTTTCCGGCCAATTTGAATGACTCGGCCGAGCTTCACTGAGTCAAATGGGGTCCATGACTACAATTTACATTCCAAATTCTCAATATTTTGTGAGATGTGAGGAAAACTCACTTGCAAGGCTATTTCCTACCTACCTCCCAAGGGTAGGTGGTGAGGATGACTAGCATTTAGCTCAACAACATTTAGACCTCATCTTAATGATTTTTATTCTTTTCTCCTTTATATGTGTTGTCAAAAGTCTCGTGTGAAGCTTCACCTACAACAACCAATGTTTCTTTGGTCAAAAAAAGAGACCACTCTCACAAGTACCTCATCCCTCTGTAAGCCCTACTTTTCCATGGCCAAAGTACAAACTAAAGACAACTACAGTACTGCAGGCATTTTTGAATTTCGTGAAATAATGACAACAAAATGGGGGATTTGAGATATCAGTCCCTTAAAACCCATCCCTAATTTGATGACAGAAAAATTATTAACGGCACCAAAGTCGAACAATGATATCATGGGAATTTAATGTCACTGAAGTCAAATGATGATATCATGGGCTTTTAAGCTTTTTTAATGTACGGACTCTTCAACTTTTAACATTTAAATCTCATGATATCATGAGATTTAAATGTTAAAAGTTGAAGAGTCCGTACATTAAAAAAGCTTAGAAGGCCTTCTAATTTGGACCTCTCATGATATTATGGGACCCAGGGCAAAAATGTAAAAACAAATTATGGACCAGGTCCAACGACTTTAATAACAGTAATAGATTTTTAGTCATAAAATTGAGAGAATATGGTTCAAAGAGAATTAACTTGATATTGTCACAATATTTCTATAAAATATCTCATTTTATATATTTATAAATAAGAATACATCAATTTGAGAATCTCGATGAATCACCTTGTCCTATGATCAATCATCCATTTTTCATCATTGGACAAAATCCACCGTCCCTATCATAAAAGGATGATAAATTCCCTTGCATCCGACCTCAATTCAGATAACACCTTGGGGGTGATCACACAAAAATATCAAGTCTCATTAATTTATTAATAGTAGTGCTCACTAGAGGTGCTTGGGAGAGGGTGGCCCTTAAAATAAATAAATATAATATTATAAATAAAAGGTACTATATGTATTATTTTATTTTATAAAATACCCAACATCTTAAACATGATAAATCAGATGGCATCCCAACTCTGATTAAGGTAAGATTTAGCCATAGTTGGACATTGTTTTGTGTTGGTATTTACCTCTAATACCTACGCAGGTTCTTTTCTTTCCATCTTCTTTATTGTACCTTTCTTAAGTCTTAAATATATTTTACCGTTACCGATAAAAAAAAAAGAGGTGAGCCTGTCTGACGGATTTATAAGGTTGGCGATGAATCTGAATTAGCTAATCATATATGTATTTTTTTTAAAACATAATGTTAGATTTTACCTTTTTTCATTTTAATTTATCTAGTTTTCAATTCTCAATTTTCCCTTAAGAATTATGATCTAAATAAATTAAAATGGTACTATAGCCAATCACATAACAATGTTAAATAGCACTTGAAATGTTAGAATTGATTCTTGGATCTATGGTAAGGAACAACACTTACCCGTCATTGCACTTGATATATGCTAATAGTATACGATATTTAGAAAATAAGATGACTATAAGGAAAATTCTTGTCTTCAAGCATCTCAGCTGTATCATGCCTTCATAGTTTCGTTTGTGGGGCCCATTTAGATGCGTACAACATCAGTGGAAGTAGGATATAGCTAGAAAGGTCACTTTTTGGCTGAGGACCATGTAAAAAAATCAGTCCCATCAAATCACCCGAGCCCTTGATTTAAACAACTTTAAAGTTTAATAGTCATTTAATCATAGATTTTTTTGATATTCAATCCAAACACTGAGTAAAGGTACCCCAATTAGGCCCCATAGAGCTGGATTTCACATTGAGTAGTGTTTTGAATCTTTGATTTGAAGTAGTAAAACAACACTTCCTTACCTGCCATCATACTTGTAGATATTAATTAATGTACGCTACCATATTCCAAAAAAAATAAAAAATGCTTTGATTTAAATAATCTTAAATTTAATGGTCTTTTAATCAAATTCTTTTGTGTCTCTATCCAATGGTAAGTAGATGTTCGATGAGCAAAACTATGCATGGTGGCAGATCAGAAGGAGATTAGAGCGTAAAAGAAGTTGCGTTGATCAAAGGTAGGCCATGTAGAGTTGGTCAGTACATGCAGTCGGCTCATTGGAAAATAATTTCTCTGGTCATATAATAGTATCGACCATCCAACTGAATTGTGCTTTTGATGATTTTATAAATCACAATTATCTTAAATAGTATTAAACACGTTTAGTGTTTCGTGGGGCTAACATGGGCCAGCTTGGGCCTCTCTAAGCCCATCCTTGACATAGTCTAAAACTTGCAAGGTAGAATTAACCTCAAGGGGTAGCGCAGTTGGCCTATGACCACTTTGCATCAGGAGGTTGTAGGTTCGAAACTACTCTCCGATAGCAAAAAAAAAAAAGAAAACCTTGCAAGGTAGAATTCAGGTCTAGATTTCAATTTAAGGTGCAGCATATGGTTGCCTTAATTATAAGACTGGAGTTGACAGTTAATGATTTGTAGTTTGTCATTCACATTGGTTATTGAATTATGAAAACCTGGATCCTGATCTAAGAATATCAAGTTTTCTAATCCTTTCTATCCAAAGAAAGAAAGTTTTCTAATCATTTGAAGAATTAAGTCTTTTTTTTTTCCTTGGGTAAAGGAGGAATTGAGTTAAAACCAAATGTAGCATATTATAACCCATAGAAAATCTACCCATGATCTAATTGGTTGTGATGTACATCTCAAATACCTTTTTTAATGAAGCTCTTTCTTCAAGGCCTAATGTGACTCACTGACCATATGAGTATGATCCATTTGGAATAAATAACAAAGCTAATAACATGTGACAAACACCATATTCATATTTTAAGATTGCATATTGGTGAACCATTTTCAATGAAGCTCCTTTCCCAAGTCCTAAATTTGACTGACTCTGTAAGTATGATCCACCTGAAGGGTCCAACTAAATGTGACAAAACACTGTAAGTTTGGGAGTAGGTAACTACTTTCAAAAGCTCTTTTCCCAAGTCCTATTCTGAGTTCCTCATTCTATAGTGTGATGCACATGAACGAAATGCACATTCTAATTAAATATGACAGACACACCATACATGATGCACATGGGTTCCTGAGTCCTGTTCAGCTGGGTGAGTGAGTGGGGAACCAATTCTGTTGAAGGGCTCTTCAAAAAACTTTCACCAATACTTTGGTGACCTATGTGGTAATTTGATGAGCCACTTTTTGTGGTGCACTCCAAGGGACTCTTCAAACTTCATTTTTTATTTTTAATTATCTTTTCGTCTTTTCTATTTTTGCTAATTTGAACAAATTTTGACTTTCTTTTACCTAGTATGTCAATATATGACAGTTTGAACAACAATAAATTTATAGGTAAAGTGGTTGCATTTATTAAAAAAATCGAAGAAGGATTATTTTATTGTTTTGTTGGGTTATAATTAAAATTTATTCTTTTGATCTGGGGTAATTCTTTAAAAATTAAAATGGTTATGAATAAAAAGATTATAGGTAGGCAACAGTTATAAAAATCTTGTATAACCCTTTTTTTTTTTTTTACCTATTATGCCAATATTTTATGACCGTTTGAACTCAAATTTAAATTTTCTTCTCTTTTCTTTATAACCTCAAATGCTCCATCCCTCATTCTCACAAACATTTCTCATTTTCACCAACTTCTCAATTCCATAATCTCAACTTCATTTTTCCTCTTTTCCATGGTGGGAAATGTTGGAAATAGGTGGGCCTGGTGGATAGGTTTTCAAAACTTTTGACCCACTTGACTTAGGGATCAAGTATCCAGAAAGCTATAAAACTCAATCCAGGATGCATGTCCTCAATCTCAGCCATCATGATCAGTAAATAAACCTATCTAGAAGATAAAACAGTAGCCAACAAGCATCAATAAAAATCTACAACATGCAAGGAAGTAGATTATACATTTGAAGCTCGGTTGCGCTCTAATGGGGAAGTTGAGTCTTTTTTTTTATGATGAAACTCTTTCACGTATCAAACAAGAATCTCCAAGACCTATTGATCTTCCACGCTATGACCCTCTTATCAGATTTCTTTTCTCAAGAAGATGGTGGAATCTCCAAAAGAAAATCCTACTAGAAACTCCAAGGAACTAGAAGAGAGAGAGGAGAAGGAAGAGATGTGCAACACTTGCACAAACAAGGGTTGTTTTGGGTGTGGATAAAGGTGTTGGACGTCCAAGGGTGTTTCTCCTTTATTTATAGCCCTCAAATCTCCTATTAAGACTCTCATACTAATTGCATTAGAAGTCACACTTCCACACAAATTAGTAGCTTACTATTACCACTATTAGAAGTCTCACTTCAAATAGAAATAGTAACTTTCTAATTCCTTCCTTTTAGAGTTCAAGTAAGATTAGTAACTTTCTAATATCTTGGGCTAGCGTGGGGACCACTAGGGATTCCTTAGAAAGCTGGCTCCAACTGGGACTCTCGACCCCACATTTCATGTGCAATCCGAGCCCACAGTTAATTGCAAATAACACCACTATATAAATGCAATTGCACTCCAGTCTTATGAATAAATTATAATGAAAACCCTAAACTTCTCAAGTACCACAAGTAGACCCCTCTATCATTATCCATGGATAAATTGGAATAAGTCTGTCACATCCAATCTTAGATCTACATCTTATTATCCTTGAGTCCCAATTAATCACAATGATCATTAGTACCATCCAATTAACTCTTAATCGAGATGGGTGCGTACTTACTAATGATAAATCCATTAATTGGCACAAGGGGATAATATAGATAGATTCCATCTTGATCATTGGATGTTCCCACAGTCCTCCTATCATGTACCCAAGACACCGAGGTGTTGACCTACAATTGGCTTCACTCATTGGTGACTCAAAGCAAATGAATAGATAGAAAATTGAGTTCATCAATGTCTCAGGATTCAGAGCCTATTGCTAGGGAATTATGAGAGCAGACCTTAAAATCGAGACAATATTCATAATGTGCTTCTCATGTTCCTTCAATACATTCTATGTACCAACACTATGATCCAGAATCTTACATTCTGATGATCGAGACAAATCACACTATCTCATAGTGATCAAAGTGTTACAACCTTATCAGATGAGATGCCCAGTCTCATCAATGGTTGTGAAGATATTTTTAAGTATAAGATTTGTGACACATATCTCCCGTATTTGGATCTCATCCATATACATATATCACATCTAATATACTAATGGAACCCGATTCATCTCATGAACCATTATGTCATATGTATTGGTTATGTGCGTTAAGTAATAAAATATCATTCATCTCATGAAAGTAAAACATGATTTCATTGATAAATAAAGAAATTAATCAATTTATTACATCAACTGATAGATTGAGTCCATACAATCTAACAGGAAAATCTTTGGATGGAGATGCTTCTTGACAACTTCGACTTGGACGATGAATTGGAGATGTTGGCCCTAGCTGCTCTACAAGAAGAACAATTTGATATAGAGAGAAGAATGAGACCACGTCGCAGTTCCATTCAAGGTCACGCAACTATTTGGTTTGACCGACTTCATGGCCACATCAAACTCTACAAAGACTATTCTGCCGAAAATCCTGTGTGCCCTCCTATTCAATTTCGGAGGAGGTTTCAAATGAATCGGTCTATTTTTCTTCAAATTCAATCTACAATGAAAGCTCATAACCAGTACTTTGTCCAAAAATGAGATGCTACTAGAATCATTGGTTTGTCATCTATTCAAAAGGTCATTGTTGCAGCGAGGATGCTAGCTTATATAGTAGTAGCGGATGTTGTGGATGATTATGTGAGGATCACTGAAAGCACATCAATTGAAAGTATGAAAAGGTTTGTTAAGGCTGTGGTTGAAGTCTTTGGTGATTAAATAGGGAATTGCGATGGTTGATTGACGATTTGAGAGAATGTAGTTGATTGATTCGGAAATTGCATAGGAATTTGAGGAGGATAAAAGTTATCTTCAAGATTGTTTTGAGAATTCATGTTGAGATTTTAAAAAATTACTAGAACAACAAGGAGAAGTGTTGAGATTTTGAGATTGGAAGATGTTTCTTTTTGTCATTTAGCACCTTTTTAATTGAACCCCGCTTTCTTTTATTTGCTCGTGATTTTACCTTTTTCTTCACTTCATTATATAATTAAATTATCCAAATAGGGTTCATGATATGTTTGTTTCATCTGATTTGTTGGGCGGGGTTGAGGTTACGCATCATCATGGTTAATTGGGCTCATTTTTGCGAGGTACAAAGTGGTGGGTAAACAAGGTTATTTTCACACATAAATAGTTGTAAAACTCACTTTCACATCAAACACTGATACTATCTCCTACATGACAACATTTTCTTTAAAAAAATAAATAAAGTGCAATATATAGTTATGTAACTAGTCACTAGTTTAAATCCCATCAACCACTCTCTTTTTTTAAATTCCTATGAGCCCCATATTCGTGATCCAAGCTATTCAATTTATTTATCAAACTAATTAAAACTTTTAATCTAATTATCTTAAATCTTCATCGATTCTGAGTAATTTGTGAGAAACATTTAAAAAATCCAATCTATAAGTTTGACTTTTTGCACTTCATAGGCCTAATTCATGATTCAAACAACTCAACATTCTCATATTAATGATAATCATCAACATGATTAGTTTCATAAATTAAATCTTTGATGAATTTTCAGAAATTTGTAAAAAAAACACCCAATTCATATACTTTTTTTTTTTTTTTTGCTGGAAGGGTAAATTTATATTAAAGAAGAGGGGGAAAAAGGAGAAAGAATACAAGGGTCAAAAAGACCCTCCAAAAGAACAGGAAAAACCAGAAAAGAAAAAAGAAGAGAGGGAAGCAGAGAGACAAAGCTCCACCAGCTCGGGACCAGAACTCCACAAACAAACAATTAAGCACTGGAGGCTGTATTCATGGAAGCTGAGAGAGCGCTGAGGAGGATGCTATCAGAAGGAGGAGACATCTGCTTCAGGGTGAAAGAGATGGCCTCTGTTAATTGAGCTTGGAAGGAGAGAAGGGAGTGCCTGCGATTTTCGAAGATGGCTTCATTACGAGCTTTCCATAGATGGTGGAGAACAGTGATGAAGATGGCAGCCATATACTTGACAGCTTTTGCATCATTATCTTTGGAGAGGATCGTCCATATAGAGGAGGCAGAGAAGCTGCATGGAAGAGGAGCCCCAGCTGCACGCAGAAACCAGGACCAGGTAACTATGGCATGATCACAAGTGAAGAAAAGGTGATGAACTGACTCTTCAGCCGCACAGCAGAAAATACATCTGGAGGCGAGGGAGAAGCCCAGACGTTTGAGCCTATATTCAGAGGGAATTCTGTTGAGCATTAGGCGCCAACCGAAACAATTTACTCTATGGGGGGATATGTTGTTCCATATCAGCTTGGGCCAGGGGAGAGGTTGAGCTCTATGTCTGATGATCTGCCACGCTGAGCTGAGGGAGAGCTTACCATCCGGAGAGTCTCTCCAACTAAGGGTATCTCTGTTGTCGAGGATTGGGGAGAGATCCTTCAGGAGATGGAGAAGATGCTGCTGGACAGTTGGTGGCAGATGAAGAGGAGCAACCCACGATCCAGAGTGATAGAGGGAAGACAACTGTTGGTCTCTAGGGAATTGCAGCCCAGGGTAGCGACTAGAGATAGGTTCTCCTACAGACCAGGAATCGTGCCATGCATTAATACTCTGGCCATTGCCAAAAATCCAGGAGCTTTCTTGGTGGATGATAGGAGCTAAACGGCGGATTTTCTTCCAAATGCAAGAGCCGTAGATAGAATTCTCGGGGCTCCAAATTGGACGAAATTTGAAATAGCGGTTTTTAAACCAGGAAGACCAGAGCGAGCTAGAGGAAGAAGCCTGCCAACCAAGCTTGATGAAAGAGGCTGTGTTCACTTCTGCAATTTTCCTTATACTCAGCCCTCCTTCAACTTTTGGGAGAGTAACAGTGGCCCAGCTGACGAAATTGATCTTGTTATTCGAGGAGTTTCCTGACCAGAGGAAATGCCTCATTAGTCTCTCAATGGCATTGCAGATTGAAGCTGGCAGGGGAATGATAGCTGCAAGGTGAAGAGGTAAGCTTGAGATAACATGTTTAATAAGAGTTAATCGACCAGCAAAAGACAGAGTTTTTGCTTTCCAGGCAGCGAGCTTAGACTGAACCGCATCCATCAGAGGGAGAAAGTGACACCTTTTAGGAGTTCCAAAACAAATCGGGGTTCCCAGGTATTTAAGGTGAGAAGAAGCATCTTGAATGCCTAGAGTAGAGCTGATTCTTCTCTTTCTTCTCATGCTTCCTTTGCCAAAGAATAATTGGCTCTTCTGAAGGTTAAAATGTTGGCCAGCAGCAAGCTGGTAAGTCTCCAGGAGGTCCTGAAGAATGGAAACAGATGAGGCAGCCCCTTTCATGAAGATGAGGATGTCGTCAGCATAGAGCAGATGACATGAGGTGGTGGGGACCTTCGAGAGAGGCAGGAGGAGACCTTGGCTCTGGAGGTTTTGAAGGTTAAGACTCAAGATTTCTTCTGCAAGGATAAAGAGGTAGGGGGACAGAGGATCCCCCTGTCTAAGACCACAAGAAGAACTAAAGAAGCCATAGGGCCTTCTGTTTAGAAGCACAGAACCTTTTGTTGAACAAATACACTCTTTGATCAAGGAGATCCAAACATCAGAGAAATTGAAGAAGTGAAGAGCTGAGAAGAGAAACGACCAATTAAGCTTATCGAAAGCTTTGGAGATATCGAGCTTCAGGTAGAGGGAACCTTTCTGAATCTTGGAATTCAGCTTCTGGAAGAGTTCAAAGGCCAGCCTTGAGTGCTGTTGAATATTCCTTCCTTTGATGAAAATAGCCTGGTGGGGGAGAGAACAGCTTAGGAATAATGGAGGAGAGCCTGTTGGATAGGATTTTGGAGAGAATTTTATAGGTGAAGTTCAGCAGACTTATGGGTCTAAAGTCTGCAAAGGAGATTGGGGATTTAGACTTGGGGATGAGAGCTAGGAAGAAAGTGTTTGTAGCTCTGAGGATCCTTTTGGAAAGAAAGAAGTGCTGCACAGCTGAAGAAACTGATTGGCCTATGATGCTCCAAGTAGCAGTGAAGAAGGTTCCATTGAAACCATCTGGGCCAGGAGAACTATTCTTTTTTAGGGAGAAAACTGCAGCTTTAATCTCTTCAAGAGAGGGGATGGAGGAGAGGAAAGAGTTCTCTGAAGCTGATACCTTGGGACTATTGATTTGGAAGAGAGAAGGGCTAGGGTGGCTATCTTGAGACTTGAATAAATTGGAGAAAAAATCCACTGCTGAGGCTTGGATGGTGGCTTGGTCGTCAGTGAGAGAGCCATTGATAAAGATTTGGTGGATAGAATTGAAAGAGCTTCTAGCCTTGGCAGCTAAGTGAAAAAACTTTGTATTTTTATCACCCTCCTTCAGCCAGTTAATTCTGGATCTTTGTTTCCAATGGAGTTCTTGAGCAGACAGGGCGTCATGGAGATCTGACTTAGCTGATAGGAGGTTAGCTCTGGAAAGGTCCGAAGGGTCTGAGTCAAAGTTCAATTGGCAGTGGAGGACTTTTTCTTCTGCCGCTCTGATGTTCTGAGTGAGATTCCCATACGTGGATTTACTCCAGAGTCTAAGGGAATGCTTGAGAGCTTTAAGCTTTTGGGCAAGGATGAATTGAGGATCACCTGCTACTGGCTGCTCCCAGTTGGACTTGACAGTCAAGGAAAGAGGGATGGAGCAGCCATTTGTTTTCAAATTTGAAGGGGGGATTAGAGCAAGGATCTTGGGTGTGATGGACAAGGAGAATAGGACTATGGTCAGAGGAGATACGGGGAAGGTGGTGTAAGGTAGGGTCGCGGAAGTGGCGAAGCCAAGAGGGGTTAACTAAGGCTCTGTCAAGTCTAGCAGCCACATAGGAAGAGCCTTGCCTATTATTTGACCAGGTAAACCTGTTACCAATAATTTTGGTGTCAAGGAGACTTGCTTGCATCACAGCATCTTGGAAAGATTTTAGGGAGGATGAGTAGATTGGCGAATACTGAGCTTTTCGGCATGGTAGAGGGTGGCATTAAAATCCCCTATAACCTCCTCCCAAGTTCTTCCCCCAGCTGATCCAAGCTCCCCTTGTTCTAGTTCAGCTGCTATAGACCCCTCCAGCTTTCAAACTATCTCCCTTCAGGACACCACAGCTGTCATCCCATCTCCCACCATCAATACCAGAGGTAAACCAAGAAAAGGGAAAAACCTTTCCCTCCCAGTTCCCTCTTCTGGCCCGATTACTAGGAGATCTAGAGGCAAAAAATCTCCCCCAAACTCTTCCCCATGTTAAAAGTCCTTTACTGGAATTGTAGGGGCATTGCCAATCGCCCCACACAACGTGTCTTGGCTAATATGATCCTCAAGCACTCCCCTGATCTTATCTTCATTTCTGAACCTATTGCTCCTTTCTCCCCAGCTATCTCCCTCAGCTGGATCAAGCATGGCTTTGATACCTTCCACTCAAATGGCCCCTCATCAACCTCCACTTCTTCTAACCTTTGGTGCTTTTCCAAATCTTCTCACCATCTCTCTATCACAGTCAAAGACTTCTCTTCTCAACACCTCTCCATGCTTCTCCACAATAATGTCACTGGTGTAACTGCTAACATTACAGGAGTCTACGGTTCTACTAATCCCTCCCTAAGGAAGGACCTCTGGGCTGTTCTCATTGATTCTTCTTCCTCAACTACCCAATTCATATACTTAAATCTATGGATTTTGAGAAATTTGTGAAAACATCCAAACACATAAAAATGATTGGATATCCTCATTTACTCATGTAGAAATGGTGATTTTGAAAAATATGGTAATGTACTGCACATGTATAGCATTTACATATGTAAAACCCATCTTTCTATCCCATATATAAAAAGAAGATGACCACCTAGGGCACATTTATGTGACACTGTGGAAAACCAATTCTACGGGCAACTTGTTCTATTTTTCGCAGAAAATCGATTCTAACACTAAACCATCAAAAAAGATTTTCCATGAAATTGCAAAAGCTTTAGTTCACTTTCCTACCTTTTCTCTCAATAAAGGACGCAACAAATGTGAATTTTTTTCGCTACAAAAAAGCATTTTCCCTTTCCTCCTTTTTTTAGTGTGTAGAAAAGTAGTTGCACAAACATGCCCACGACGTTTTTTCCTAATTAAACATTAAATAACCCATCGATGCACATGATGCATGTCACATCAACTATAGTTTGGATCAATTTCAAGATAAAGTATGCTGAGAGTCATTTGAAAAACTTTGATCAAGCAAAGATGAGCCCAACTCAGGTTAAATTTAGTATTACTATCATTAGCATCATTTGATGAAGCAAGTTGCTTAGTTAGGTTTTAATATTTTCTTACGATCATTTTTGTTAACAATGAAAAACGTATGTAGTTTTTAAAATATATATGGGTTTTTTTGAAAATTTAGGGGACATATATGTAAAAAATTATAAAATTTCCTGAAAACTAAAGGGACTTTTAGAAATTATGGGTGGGTTGGGGGGGGTGCATGGCCCCTGCCAGTCCCCTTGTTCCACCAGTGGGTTTGAGGATTTCTAACTACCCCAAGAGCAAGATTTTCCTCACAATTATTTGTATAACCAGGATTTCTAACTACCCCAAGAGCAAGATTTTCCTCACAATTATTTGTATAACCAAAAACATCTTATGCTATGTTGGATATGAAACAAGTAAGAAGTTTTGATGATTTTATACTCTCTTCATTTCAACTAAGGGTTTACACGCCTATGGGGGTTGGTGTCCGACATTAAAACACTTAAAGATGAGGATCTTAGGTGACCCAAATCCTCAGAATTTACAAATGTCAAATGTGAGTTTTTCACAACTTTGTAGAAAGCGGTGGTATTTTTTTCAAGACTCTGGTTTTCAAACATAACTCATCAACATCTATATGACTCAACGTCATATGCTTCACTCCACACTTCTTTAATAATCTTATGTCAGAGCCCATTTTACAATGAACCTAGGAATATAATTCCATTCAAATAAATGAATTAAAACGACACATTTGTGTCGCATCCGCGAAATTAACAGTCAAAAGGACTTTCCATTCAAACAAATGGCCCAGGAAGACACGTTTGTGACGTCGCATACGCATAATTTAAACTCCAAGGACTTTCGTTTTTCTGTGGAATGGTCTGCTGCTTCTTTCTTTTTTCTTTTTTGGAATGCTCTGCCTTTTTTCTACACATACTCAAATAGGAAAGGCTTTTCTCCATTAACAAAGATAATTAAACTGTCTTTTGTGCCTTTACTCATAGAAAGGCAAAAGGAAAAAAAGGGTTTTTGTGAAAAAATGTCCTACTTTCCATTTTTATTTGATTTCCAAAATGAGAATAGTCCCCATTCATGAGGAGCATGGATAGTGGGGTATACCAGGTCCACAAAGCTGGACCACATACAAAAACAATGCTGCCTCATGTCTGCTTTTTTATATATGAATATTTGGAGGTCCAGTCCAGGTTTTAAACAAGGCAGGTCCCTTGTTCTTAAAATTGGAAATAAATCTTGGGGCTACACATGTGATAGGACAGTAGATTAGATCTGTGGAATGTAAGTACTCTTCAGTACAAAGGAAAATTATCCTATTTTAAAACAAAAGTTTTCAATTTCAATTGCACTCTTCTAAAATCCTTGTCAAGTGCTAAATTCTTTTGTTGTACAAACACATCCTAATTCACGAGTTACCTTCTTTTAAAGTCATTGTGTACTGCAAGGCTATTAGACAACCTCAGCCATTGGATCTGTGTCCCACTAAAAGAGAACAACATCAATGGTTTAGGATTCAACAATACCATAACTAGATGATGACAGTCATCAAAGAGGGTCAATGAATGGGACCCACTTGATAGATGGTCAGAATTATCCAGTCTACTAGTGGGCCACGCAAATCGGGGCATGGAAATCAAGTCGGCTGTGACAGTGATGCAGTGTATCTATTCTCTCCACCAACTACCAATTTGCCTTTTTGCGACTGTATAAAAATTGAATCTAGATTCTCTACAGCTTGGACTCATGAAAATTTGTGAGGCTCCCAATACATACATGCATATATACAATTAGATTAGTCACATGTCGAATGCATATATACATTTTATATTACAATGTTGATCAATCTAACAATAAACCCCGAGTCTTCATGATCATCATCAAAGTCTTCAAACAATTATGTAGGGGGCTGTTACATGAATTATGTTTCTCTATTTCGATATATTATGATCCGAATCTTCAAATAGATTATACATTTTCAGATTTACTTGTAGTACTTTCATTCAATATCTCTTTGGCCTATTTCTTGAAGGATTTTTTTTTTCCGCTATCGGAAAAGGTTAGACGAATCCCTCCGGACCAGGAATGAATTCTGGTAAACTCCCCTATAGCCCCAGTGTGATAATACAGTTTCAAACCTATAACCTTTAGGTGCAAATCGTGGTCTCAGGCCAACTGAGTTACCTTGAGGGTTCATTAGTCGGATAAAAATGATTTTCTTTATACAAATCCGTTGGTGGCATTTGCTGTACATGCCTAGTTCTATTAAGTGAGATTTCCCTAGGTCCCATACAAAAGAGGGACTTTCATCTTTAGTGGAGGTTGATGAGCCTCATGAATATCTCATGAGGCCAAGCCTTAGAGAATCCAGACTCATAATTCTAAATAAACAATAAGTTTTGGGGACTTCATTTTTCTGCTTCACCAGAATGAAAGCCACGTGTTTTGTCCAAGGACCGTCGGGTGCCATGAGGATCGAACGGTTGGAAACGCTTCTCAACTAACTCGCGTTGCTTGGTGTTTGGTGAGACCTCTATTTAAAGATCAAAAGGCAGGTAAACCAAACTCAGGAAATTCTCAATCATCACCTGAAATTTCCTTCCTCCCTCCACAGCTTCCAAAAACCTCTCCATTCTCATTGCATCTCTCTCTCTCTCTCTCTCTCTTTGCTTCTCTTTTTTTTGAGAAAGAAAAAAAATCCAACCTTCAATCTTCATACAAACCAAATCTTTGAGCTTTTTCTCATCTGGGTTGTCTTGAATTTCTCCTCTGTTCTTAGACACCCTGCTTAACATCTCAAAACTGCAAGTTACAGGGTACTTAGCTTGAATCTGATTGCTTTCTTCATATAATCACCTGTTTTTCCTCACTGGGTTGTGTTGTTTTTCACATATATATAGTTCCACTTCTTCTCATAATTCAGTTGTTTTGACCATAGACCATGGAAACCACACAAGAGACTGGAAATGTCCTCCAGAGCTTCTGCTTAAAGGATCCTTTGAATTGGGAGATGGCAGCAGAGTCCTTAAAGGGAAGCCATCTCGACGAAGTGAAGCGCATGGTGGACGAGTTCCGGAAGCCTCTGATCCAGCTAGAAGGAGCCACCCTGACCATATCTCAGGTGGCCGCCATCGCCCGTGATTCCGATGTGAAGGTCGAGTTGGCTGACTCGGCACGAGCACGAGTCAAGGCCAGCAGTGACTGGGTCATGGACAGCATGAGCAAGGGAACAGACAGCTATGGGGTCACCACAGGATTTGGTGCAACCTCACACAGGAGAACCAAACAAGGAGGAGCTCTTCAGAAGGAACTTATAAGGTAATAAGAGCTTAATCAAACTGATTAGAGACCTTAAATCTTTCTTAATCTTTCCTTGTTCTTACAAGGTTTTTAGATGGTAGTAGAGATGTAGTAGGTATCTATACATTTTTTTTTAAATGATACATGTGATGGGTGATGAATTGTTTTCATTCTTCTTGTCGTTCCAGTAATTACTCTTTTCAACGTTTGAGATATCGATCCAATCTGCATGTCATGTATTTTAATTCATGATATGATATGGCAGATACTTTTATTGGAGAATTACTTTATTTATATAATGCATGTGGAAAGTTGATAACATGTTTTCTAATTTTTCTAAGCTTACACTGTAGTGATTTGATGTTAAATCTGTTTAAGATTGGTAATTAAGCTAATCAAAAGACTTTTGATACACTTTGCTTTGACCCAGTGGGTCAACTCGAAACCAGCCGAGTCAACTCAACCCGGCCATATACTGAGTAACTGGGTTGGGTTTAACCAGGTTTGGATGAATTGTTGAAATCCAGCTAAACTACTGCTAAACAGGTAAGAGATCAGTATCATCCTAAGTAACTATAATTATATGAAGAATTTTCAAAACACTCCCTGATATTATATTAAAAGGGTTCAATGAATTGAATATATTAAAAAGGCCCTCCCCCAAGTTTTTGAGGTGGCTAATGATACCTATTTGATAGAGAACGGATGGTTGGGGTTGGGTGCCTTTGGTGTTGACTTTTTGTAAAACAAAAACCCCAATTATGTGGCCATGAATTTAAAAATTCTTCACCTAATACCATTCCTAACAACTTAAGTGCAAGCTAAAGGAAAGGACCTATTTGAAAGATATCTCAAAAACTTGGGGACTTTTTATAAATTATCAACTCAGCTAACCCTTTTTTGATATTAGGATAAATCCTAGCTAGGGACAATTTTGAGATTCTCACTAGTTATATAATAGTGACATGTACCTGGTAACCACCCTCTCAAAGAAAGAATAAGTTTACCTCAGATAGATAATACAAAATATAACCCACTATATACAATGGGAAGATCCCTGCTCACATTCTAATCATGATCATGGAAATCCAATCTCTATATCTAGGTTCTAAAATAATTATTAAAGTAATATTCATTTTGCAATAAGGGATCAGACATTACTGTTTTTAATGTGAAAATTAATCTCTTAATTTGGACCTTTTGGGAGTGATCAGTTTCATTCATATAGAATGAAATTGAGAAAGAAAAAGGTAAGTTTTAAGCTAATACTGGAAGGTGGCAGATTCTACTATAATCAATCTTCAAGCATTCAATGAAGTAGTTTCCAACCAACCAACCCATAGATTTTCTAACTAGATGAGCCCCCCATACCAAAATTAATAGCAATTTCTCTTGGTGCCTGTCTCTTTACTAGATCAGCAGATCTGTCTTATTGATGAAAATGATGGGACCCACCAAAAGCCTTCAGTTGTGAGCACAAGCAGTTCACTGGTGGGCCTCATTCTTCTCCAATAAAAACCCTACTTACTGTTTTGTGTGGATCTCAAAATTAATTGTGGTTCCCATCCATGTACCTGAAAATATCATTTGCATATGAGTTACAGGTAACTCAGGTTATCCAAACAGATGAATCTTTGTTTTCGCGAAAATTGAATTATTATAAGAATGAAAGAACTGTAGACTTCTCTATAATTTGGGTCATCAAATGCAAGAACTGCATATCCAAATGGGCCCTTAAGACACACATTGGTGGCACAGTGCATTCCATTACTTTCTGCAATATGATATGTGTGACCTTCGTTTGCATTGACAATTATTGCTGAACATTGATTGAGTGCTGATTTGTTTGCTTTTGTAATAATATCCTATTCCTGATAACAGATTTCTCAATGCTGGAGTCTTTGGTAGTGCTGGAGAATCTGGCCAGACATTGCCACCCTCTGCCACCAGGGCTGCAATGCTGGTGAGAATAAACACTCTCATGCAAGGCTACTCTGGAATTCGATTCGAAATCTTGGAAGCCATTACAAGTCTGCTCAACCACAGCATCACCCCTTGTTTGCCCCTCAGGGGAACGATCACCGCATCGGGTGATCTAGTCCCCTTATCCTATATTGCAGGCATTTTGACCGGCCGGCCTAATAGCAAGGCGACAGCCCCAGATGGGAGAGTGATCGATGCGGTTGAGGCCTTTCACCTTGCTGGAATCACCGACGGATTCTTCGAATTGCAGCCAAAAGAGGGACTTGCGCTTGTTAATGGCACCGCAGTGGGGTCAGGGCTAGCTTCAATGGTGTTGTTTGAAGCAAATGTTCTTTCAGTCCTGTCTGAAGTCATCTCTGCTATCTTCTGTGAGGTAATGCAAGGGAAGCCAGAGTATACAGACCATCTTACTCACAAATTGAAGCACCATCCAGGCCAAATTGAGGCTGCTGCAATCATGGAACACATCTTAGATGGGAGCTCTTACATGAAAGTAGCAAAGAAGCTTCATGATCTGGACCCTCTCCAGAAGCCCAAGCAGGATCGCTACGCCCTCCGAACTTCCCCTCAATGGCTTGGTCCCCAGATAGAGGTGATAAGGAACTCGACTCGCTCAATTGAGCGTGAAATCAACTCTGTCAACGACAACCCATTGATCGACGTCTCGAGGAACAAGGCGCTCCATGGAGGCAACTTCCAGGGGACCCCAATTGGAGTGTCCATGGACAACACCCGCTTGGCAATTGCTGCCATTGGGAAGCTCATGTTCGCACAGTTCTCTGAACTTGTTAATGACTTTTACAACAATGGGCTGCCTTCAAATCTATCCGGGGGACGCAACCCGAGCTTGGATTATGGGTTCAAGGGGGCTGAGATTGCAATGGCAGCCTACTGCTCAGAGCTCCAATTCCTCGCAAATCCAGTGACTAACCATGTACAAAGCGCAGAGCAACACAACCAAGATGTCAACTCATTGGGGCTCATCTCTTCAAGGAAGACAGCTGAAGCTGTTGATATCTTGAAGCTCATGTCAGCTACTTATTTAGTTGGCCTTTGTCAAGCAATTGACTTGAGGCATTTGGAGGAGAACCTCAAGAGCACTGTCAAGAACACTGTGAGTCAAGTGGCCAAGAGGGTCCTAACCATTGGTGTCAATGGAGAGCTCCACCCCTCAAGGTTCTGTGAGAAGGACTTGATCAAGGTTGTCGAC
The DNA here is from genome assembly GCA_038049695.1 of Cinnamomum chago. NCBI lineage: Eukaryota > Viridiplantae > Streptophyta > Magnoliopsida > Laurales > Lauraceae > Cinnamomum > Cinnamomum chago. The sequence goes on from CP142454.1 coordinate 79,228,397, forward strand.
CGGGAGTATTTGTTTGCTTACATCGACGACCCCTGCAGTTCCACATACCCCCTGATGCAGAAGCTAAGGCAAGTGCTGGTCGAGCACGCGTTGAACAATGAGGAGAAAGAGAAGGACTCGAACACCTCCATCTTCCAAAAGATTGCTGCATTTGAGGAGGAACTCAAGACCCATCTCCCAAAAGAAGTAGAGAGTGCAAGGGTAGATTGGGAGAGCGGTAATCCGGCAATTGCGAATCGGATCAAGGAATGCAGATCCTATCCTCTGTATAAGTTTGTGAGGGAGGAGCTGAAGACAAGCCTTCTTACTGGAGAGAAAGTCCGGTCGCCCGGTGAGGAATTTGACAAGGTGTTTGCAGCAATATGTGAAGGGAAGGTGATTGATCCTCTTCTTGAGTGTCTGAGAGAGTGGAATGGTGCTCCTCTGCCCATATGTTAGGGAGACTCAAAAGAGGACTACACCAACAGTTCGTTCTTTCTTTTTTCTTTTTTTTCTATGCTTGTTTCTACAGTTGTTTTGCCTCATTTCCTTCATGTCTTTGTATCCGGAAAGAGCTCCGGAAATGTAAGTGACTTCTTATTTCTTAATAAATACACGAGCATGTTGCCCCATCTCCTCTCCTCTTACAATTTTCCATCTTCTTTGCTGCTGCTGTACATTGGAACATGACCAAGCCTTATATGAGGACTTAGCATTGAGCAAAAGACACTGGTGTAAATGTGAAGCTTTTAAAACTCTTGAGTTCCATCCAGATAGTCGGCTAAGACAAAATGAAATTGTAATGCTCCCATCGGTCTTATAAAATGTGTAGGCTTCTCTGGTCTACTATAAATCAGCCTCATTGAGACAATCATATAGATGCTAAAATTCTTATTTTGTTCAAGTTTGACCATCAATTTTTAGCAGCTTTGGATAGCCAAATAATGTCAAGTGGAGCTGATCATATGTCAATGGACCTCACCAAATACCTTTACCAACTTTTTCCTTTTATAATGCTGATGTATACAAAAGCTATCCTACTTTTCTCCCCTTGAAAGTGTCATTGGCCGCTACCACCTTGTTCTAACCAAGGCTCTTTCTTTGTGTTGATGCCTTAATGGAGGCATAGTCAGAAAGCACTTGGAGGAAATTTGAAAACTCCCAAAACATCCAAATTTCCAAACTATCATTCACTGGGGGTATAGTATAAGGAAGTCCAGAAGTAAGCCATCTCAACTCGACTCAATTAGATTCGAGCTGAAGTGTGGCTCATTGTCTCACATGCCAAGCTTAAGCTATGTTTAGCTTGGCTAGTTAAGAGACTTGATTAAGCTCAATCCAAGCTCGGCCTATTTTCTCACAATCGGCTCGGCGCCTCGACTGAGGTTGAGCTGTTGATATATATTGTTATGCCGTCTATTATCAGCTCGAGCTGTTGGTGATTCTGATTCTTACCTTAACATCGGAGTCGGAGGTCACGAGGTTGAAACGCCTCGATCTATCTAATTATGAATTTCAAATATATATAGCTCACATAGAATGTAGATTTTTCTTTTTGGTGAATATAACTTAATAATATTATGGGTAATTTAAAAAAGTCCCCCTAAGATTTTTTTTTTTTTAATGAGAATCCTATGACTCAAGAACGTCAAAATCACCATTAAGTTTCCCCTTACAATTTCAGTTAGGTCCTCTTTGAAACTTGACTTAAAAGGCATTAGTTTTCATAATTTCATTTTCATATGAAGTGACAATACTCTCACCTCCTTAACCTTAACCTTAACCTACCCCTCACCAACCACAAGCTTCTCTCTCTCTTCATCATTCAACCAATTACGTAATCTCACGTTTTTCATCCTTTCTTCTGTCAAGGGCACGTGTGGAGGTAATTTTCCACATTGTGGAAGATAATTTTCCTATCCGGACGAATATGTCATGTTCGGTGAACAAGTATTGTTGTGAAAAATGGCCCCAAAATCTTTGACTTCTTCCCCTTAGAGAGGAAATAGGAGTTCAACTTTCTGGCCTTTTCCTTTGTAAATCCATTTCCACGGAAGAAGAAATCCCACTGACCACTTTAGACAAACAAATCACACAATTGACAATTTCAACTTATAGATATAGGACAATTTCCGAGTACGAGAACTCCACTATAGGGCCCACCTATTGGTAATTCAGCCGATTCAGATGGTACAAATGCTCACATTTTACATCAATAATGGTTCATCTCAATCATCATAAGATTCAGTACATGAAAGATACTGTAATTAATGCATATGATTGCTAATTAATATGTTATCGGCCGGTTGCTAAATCAAAACGTGGAACAACTAGGGCTGCAAAAAAATTCGATATCACCGCAAAATCGAACCGACCCGACCGAACATGGGCAGTTCGGATTGATTTATGGTAGATCAGTTCGGTTAACAGTTTGAAAATCATAAAAACCGCTTACATCAGTCGATTATCGGTTTGATCTCACGGTTAACTGCTTAAATCGAACCGACCGTATATAGTAACTTAAGTGTTGCTTTTTTACTATTTTAGCCTTAGGGTTTCATTTTTTATTACTTTCGAAGTTACATTCCACAACTTCATTCTCACATGAACTCAACCATCAACAATGCCTCGGTGCATCTCCTCTAATCTCTCAAATGATTTTTGATACTTCATTGCAGATGGAGGGATTACTATATAGGGTGTTTTCCTTCCATCATAATTCCTATCTCGTTTCAATAAAGTTTTTATCAGAAGGCTGCACTCATGAGAATGTTAGAAAAGCCAGTAGAACCTAGCCTTTTGATTGTTGGTTTTGGTCTCGTCTAACCAAATGTGTTAAGAAACTTTCATTTCTGAAAAATACAGTGGATTCTGACAGATTCCGTTTGTGTGTGACTTTTCTTGACATGAACTATTATTTTATTGTAATTCTAAATGGTATCATGTGGAATGAATGTTTCACTGCAAGCTGTTTTTTTTTTTTTTTTTTTTTTTTTGCGCTTGCATTTAGCCCAAACTCTCTTTTTGAAATAGAATTAATTTTTATATGCATTTAGTCCAGTCTGGAATGTTGGATTTTTATTTTTGCACTGAACATTAGGGTATCATCATTTTGAAATTTTCAATGTCTGATTTTCAAAAAAATAAAATAAAAAACAATAGTTTAACCAACCAAACCAAACCGAACTGTTTGTTTCGGTTCGGTTCGATTTAAACTCTCTCCATCGGTCGGATACCGATTCGAACCGCCAATGTACAGTCCTAGAACCAACTCCTTTTAAAGTAAAATTTGAATATTTATTCACAACGATAGAGATTCACACATTCTATCCTATTCAAGGAAGCGTGTGGGAGACTGCTCGACAAATCCCCATATCGGCAGCGTCTGGGAAACAACTTTGAAAAGGTTATATAATACATCTGAATGAATCCACCACTCATTTTTAATCTCCTCTTTTTGTCCTGGCATAACTGATGACTATCAACCTTGAAGTTAGGAGTTTGGAAATCATGAAATACTGTTATATATAATTTACAACTCTCTGAGAATTAGTTCAATGGGTTATTATAACATTACACACACACACAACAAAAAAACAAAAAAGCAAAAAAGGAGAGAGAGAATATTTGGGAAATTTTCAAATAAGTTCTTAAGTTTTTGCCTTATTTCAAAAAAGAATACAAGTTTTAAAACTTTTTAAATTAGTCCCTAAGTTTTCCATAAAGTTTTCAATTAAAGACATTCATCCAATTAAAGTTGTTTGGTAAGGCTGCGAGAACCAGGTCAAGGCTTTAAATGAAGGTACTCTGGATATTTTTAAGAAATTGAGAGAAAATGCCATAAAAAACATCTTTAAATGACTAGATGTCCTTAATTGAAGTTTTTTTTTAAGAACTTAGGGACTAATTTGAAAATTTTTGAAACTTGTTTTCGTTTTTTAAATAAGGCAAAAACCTGAGGCCTTATTTGAAAATTTCCCATTATATTTTAAATGAACATATCTTTAACACTATATATACCTTTATCATTGATCTTTAAGGCCTTGAATCCACATCCCTTGATATCCAATTAAGTTGTTTTTAGGCTATTTCTCATCCATGCATAGTAATGCTCCAATGGTTAACCCCACTTAGTGGATGCCCCAATGGTGATCAGATAAATAGTGCTAATGATATTTGATAATGTTTGGGTATCACTTGGATGGAGCATCAAACTTGATAGGCATTGTCAAGCCACACTTAAGCCTTACCTAACTTCAAATGATATCTACTTGGGCCTAAGTTCGAGATAAGCTCAATCTAGTACTATCAGCCTTTAGCATGACACGATTAAGCCAAACTAAAGCTAAGACCCATGTACCAACCACAAAGCCTACAAAACTCAATCCAAATCCAGCCTGCTGCAGATCCAGCTCATGACAATATTCAATCTTACACACCCTTGACACTAGTAGCCGTTTGTTATATACAAAGGGTTGGAATGGCCATAATAGATGAGCCTACCAGATAATGAGGCTAGTCTGGTCAGCTGAACACTAGAAATGAACTCATAATGCTGATTACCACATGGGAGTTCTCCATGCCATCAGCTTCTTACGATAAGCGCATATGTTTGAGCCATTCATATCACATGTCAAATAAAGAAACAAGAAAAAAAAAAGAAAAGAATGCCATTTTTAATAGGGGAAATTCGGTGTGCCGACATGTGATATGAATGTCATTTTTAATAGGGGAAAAGTCCTCTTTATTGATGATAGACATTTTTTAAAATTTAGAACACATTTGTGTACACACCCTTTTTCTCAGAAAGAGAAAATTGTCAAATCCGGTAAAGTCCATGGGAATGAATGCTATGAAAAAAGAGTTGCGTGGAAAAATCGAAGTTCATGTTTGGTGATGAATTGATGCTAATATTGTTTGGTGCAACTACGGATTCCTCAATCAAAACTTCTTTTCTTTTTCTATTTGGTGCAACAATTTTTTATAGAAAAAAAATAATTTTTTTATAAAAGTTGATTCTTAGAAAAGAAGTTGAATCTTAAATAATTTGAAGGGCCTCTATGATTACTTGGTGTTGAATTCTAGGCATCCATAGAAAAGTCAGTGAGCCATTCAAATCACATGTAAAATAAATAAAAAAAATAAGGAATGAAGTTACACTACTTTGATTACTCAATGCATGCGGCGGCCTCTGGGATGGGTCATGCTGACCTAAGTAAAATGCTGCATTGAGATATGTGCAGTGATAGAGATGGAACACCAAATTTCCCAAGATTTGATTTAGTAGGGTTAGTAGGGCGATGGCTTGCAATCATTTCCCATCATAGCTAGGGAGACCATTTTGATGACCATTTGTAAAATGGTCATGTACTTTGTGATTTCCCCCCTCCCCCCTCTTCTGAATGACAACTAACATGAACTCACAATGGCTTGCAATCATTTCCCATCATAGCTAGGGAGACCATTTTGATGACCATTTGTAAAATGGTCATGTACTTTGTGATTTCCACCCCTCTTTTCTGAATGACAACTAACATGAACTCACAACCTCTTCAGGTTGTAATAATGCAAACCTACATTATTCTACAGATAACAGGTGATCTAGAAATACACATAAGATTTGAATTGATTGCCATTTGATTCCAATACTGAACAATTGGAGGGATAATCCTTTTTGGACATGCAAAATAAATAATTAGAATATTTTAAGGGGATTTAGCCTGAAAAACCCTCATAAATGAGGTATTATTAAATTTGGCCCCACTAGAAAACGGCGAATATAATGGGCCCTTAATCGACGTTTACCTTTTTTTTTTTTTTTGTCTTCTAGTGCTATAATCGATATCGACTATCATCTTTCACTGCACTTAAAACCCAAATAGTCGAAATTTGCTTTGTCTGTTTACATCTTTCGCATCTACTGGTGCGAGCAGCCTTCTTTGCTTGAGGAAAATCGACTGCAGCTCATCAATCACTCTATTAATGGTGGTGGTTGCACTCCTTTAAGAGGCAGGTACACACATGAATCTATATTATCAGTTTGATAGTTTCCCCAAAACTTGGCAGTCACCCAACTCGTTGAAATTATCTTCTTCCTTTGATATCTTACCAGCCCTAGAACAAGCAATCAACGACCTTGATCTGTCCTAGAAAATGTCATCCAAGTGCATATAGAGCTATGAAGAGTGGATATTTGCTCATAAAAAACCACTCCCATCTTTTTAATCTTCACATACGTTTTTGGGTTTAGATATTTAAATGTGCATTTTTGTATTGTCCCAGAAAATGGCACCAAGTGCATCTAGAGTTTTGAAAGGTGGATATCTTCTCTTAAAGTGACACTGCCATCTTAAAATTTAGTATAGTTTTTTTTTTTTTTTTGGGTTTAGGGTTTTAATCGTGCTTGTATTTGACAAGACAGACTTCTCTCATCTTCTTCTATTTAGCCTAAATTAAAACAGAACATTCAAGCCCCATGTTAATTTTGTTTTGACTATTTCATTTTACAAGATCTAGAAATTTTAACAGCACATGGACCTTGTCCCATAAAATTAGTATAAAAGGTGGATATGCTCATACATTGTTGGATTTAGTTTTCATATTCGTATTATGTTCCATGGTTAAAAATGTATATAGTCTGTGTATGGCATTCTTTAACAATACGATTAGTACAACCTTTATAATGTCAGAATCATCTACTTTAAACAATACTTGCTCTTTCACCATGGGCATTGTTTATGCTTACATATTTACCTTCTATTCCTACCACTATATAAACTAAATAATATTTATTTATAAACAGCATGTCAGATTGCGATATCCTAATCATCTTCCACTACGATGGAAACTTTGAGTTTGATATGATGCGGCCTGTCTATAATGGAGGAAAACAGAAGATGAGGTATTTATCAACTGACATAACATATGGGTCTTTGGTTACCGAAGCAATTGAAGCATCTAATTGGGATTCATCGACTGAAAGTTTAAGCATACAATACCTTCATCACAATGGACGAGCATTTTCACTGGCTAGCATTGACGATGATAATGATGTAAACAGAATGATGAAAGCATCGAGCCGGGATACAAATGGGATATACTTATATGTTTCTAACAAATCGAATAATGGACAATGCAGAGTAGGAGAACAGTCGAGGTATGTTAACTTGTTGTATTCTAAATTAAACATTTATCATAAATTAATTCCAATCCCTCACACAGGTTTTGCTATACTGTTGATGCACTGTAGGATTCAGAGGAATGACAAGCATCGAACTTATCTTGGGAAATCAATGAGTGTATTGTTAAATTGCAAGGGTAAAGAAGTTAACGACGGGAAGCTCTGGACCGTTGATCTTCAAGAAGATAATGACATGCATTTTTCAACTGTTCAGGACATTACTAGTCCATTGCATACCTTATGTCAAGAACTATGTGTTGATAATATGGACGATGGGGCAGAGTATGGTGATGAGAATGATTTTGATGAAATTAATTTCACCGGACAAATTCCAGTGGTTGAGATGGGCACGGACAGAAGGAACGTTGCCTGGGCTAATCCAGTCAACAATGCATTTGTCGATAATGTAGAGGATGTGGCAAAGTATGGTGATGAGAATCATTTTGATGAAAATAATTTCATCAGACAAATTCCAGTGGTTGTGATGGGCTCAGATAGAAGCAACGTCGCCGGGGCTAATCCAGCAGACAATGCATGTCCTTCAAGTGAACATTCAGGTGTTAATTTCATCGACAATATGGTACCTGAAGAACTGAATGCAGACGTTGGAAACAATTCAACACGGGAAATGTGGACTGGACGTGAATTCCTTGATCGTGACACGTTCCGGAAGACTCTTGCCAAGTTTGCAATTTACGGAAACTTTACTCTGAAGCACTTGAGGACCAACATGTACAAAGTCACAGCATGCTGTAAAGATGAGATTTGCTCTTGGCGCATTCATGCCTCCATCGTGGAATCAGGACCACAATTCAAAGTGCGTACGTATAATCCAGTCCATAAATGCTCTAAGCCAATGATGGGGATGGCACATAAACAGGCGTCAGCATCGCTAATTGGGGATTTCATCATGGATAGAGTACGACAAAATGCAAATCTGAAACCAAAAGAGATCATGAATGACTACCAAATGGAATTTGGGACAACTATTACCTACAGGAAGGCACATCTAGCAAAGGAGATAGCCCTGCGTGCAGTACAAGGATCTTACGAGGAGTCCTTTCTAATGCTGCCTAGTTACTGTATTGAACTGCAGAGGACCAATCCAGGCACAGTGACAAACATAGACACCACATGTGAAGATCGTTTTAGAAGATTCTTTTGGGCATTCGGAGCTTGTCTAAGGTCTTTCATTAATACTTGTAGACCAATGATTGTTGTAGATGGGACACATCTCCGAGGGAAGTATCCCGGTGTTTTGCTAGTTACTGTTACACACGATGCCAATCATAAGCTCCTCCCAATCGCTTTTGCCTTTGCGGAATCCGAGCGACGTGATAGTTGAGAGTGGTTCCTTGCAAACTTGCATATAGCGCTGGGTGAGCCTAACAATTTGACTATTGTGTCCGACCGCCAAAAAGGTCTCATTCCAGCGCTCTTGAACACCATACCCTCCGCAAAGCATTGTTATTGTTGCCGTCACATCGCTGAGAATATCAGGGTGGCTTTCAGTGATACGGCAATTGTTATGAAGTTTTGGTGTGCCACGAAAGCGTACAGGCCGTTTGAGTACGAAGCATATATGACTGATATACGGGCAGTCAGCCAAGAGGCATTCACTTACATTGATTCAATTGGAAGGCAACGTTGGGCCAATGCATATGTAGATGGACGAAGGTATGACATGCTCACCAGCAACGCAGCAGAATGAACAAATGGACTCTTAAAGGACACGAGAGTCCTTCCTATTACCAAACAAGTCGAGGAAATACGGGCCAAACTAATGGAGTTTTACCAGAAATGCCATCTTGAATCGCAAGCATTTACAAGTCGTCTAACACCGTATGCGAAGAAAGTGTTGGAAAAGGAAACGGAAGAAGCCCGGCGACTGCATGTTCGTGTGGCTAGCCTAGTTGAGTTTCAGGTACAATCAGCGGAGTACGTGGACGTCGTCGATCTTGAACGCAGGACTTGCACATGTCGAAAATGGGATATCTTGGGGATCCCGTGTGCTCATGCATTGGCTTCAATGAGAGTTAGAAACTATGATCCATATGAATATTGCGAACATTGGTACCTCTCAAATGTGTATCGCACGACGTATAGTGAAGTACTGCATGCTACACGCGACAGTAAACAATGGGAGCATGCATTTGATGAACGAGTTCTCCCACCACGAGCCACTAAATAGCCAGGGCGGCCAAAGAAGAATAGGATTCGCACCGAAGATCGTGGCCGCCAACGAAAGGTAGTCACTTGTGGTAACTGTAAGGAGAGGGGTCATAACCGGCAAAGTTGCCGCAATCCACCGGTGCAAACTTGATATATTGCTGAAGCTTTTTTTGGAATGAATTTTGGTTGGTTGTTGGTGTTAATATTTTTTGGAAGGATGGACAGTGGTACAGTCTACTAAACTTAATTTTTTGGAAGATGCATACCACTGGACAGTGTACAGTCTACTGAACTTTATTTTTTGGAAGTGGGTGGTGAATATTTAGTGTGAATGTGCTCGAAGATGCATGCCACTGGACAATGTACAATCTACTGAACTTTATTTTTTGGAAGTGGGTGGTGAATATTTGGTGTGAATGTGCTCGAAGATGCATGCCACTGGACAGTGTATAGTCTACTGAACTTTAGTTTTTGTGAAATGGGTGTTGAATATTTGGTGTGAATGTGCTGGAAGATTCAGAAATGGACAATGTTATTGGCTATTTATAGAATATGTTGTTCATACCTTGTACGTCGTGCTGAATCATTTTATGGAACGTCACTTTAAATGTTATTTCTTTTTGTAAAAGAATGGATGACCCCATTCTAAGGGGCTATATATGTATCAAACTATTTATATTGTTTGGACTGTTCCAATTGTTTGTATTGTCCCAACTTTGATAACTCAGTTCCAACTATATAAAATAGACTCAAATCATACAATTTTACAGCAAATTTTAAGTGCAAAAAACTGTCGATATTGACTATTTCTGTTTTTTATTTATCCAGCAAAACGGTCGATATCGACTATACGCATAGTCGATATCGACCATCTCTGTGTTTTTTTTGTATCCAGTAAAACAGTCGATAACGACTACTCTGTATTTTTTTGTAATCCAGCTAAATAGTCGATATCGACTATCCGTATAACCGATATCGACTATTGCTGTGTTTTCTTTGTGACCGGCTAAATAGTCGATACCGACTGTGTATATAGTCGTTATCGACTACCTCTGTTTTTTTGTTACAAGTTAATACTGACAGTGCAGATAGTCGATATCAGCTACCTCTATTTTTTTTACCAGTTAAATGGTCGATATCGACTACTACTGTTTTTTTTTTTTTACCAGTTAAACAGTCGATACTGGCGTTGCATATGGTCGATATCGACTACCTCTGTTTTTTTTGTTACCAGTTAAATGGTCGGTACTGACTATGTATATAGTCGATATCGACTACTACTGTTTTTTTTTGTTACCAGTTAAATAGTCGATATCGACTATAAATATAGCCAATATCGACTGTGTAAAAATTCAAGATGGACTGTCTGTGTTTGATTTAGTTAAGTTAGATTGTCGATATCGATTATCTATATAGTCGATATCGACCATCAGTTTTGGAAAAATTTACAACTTCAACTTGCACCTACATAACTCACCTCATCTTGCTGAGGGTTACATTCAACCTGAATACACATTCTACCTGATTACATTCACATCACATTCCATTAACTCCCATTCAAAAAACAAAACAGACAACCATGCAAAGATAGTGAGATATTTAGATACATTCACTTCATACAACTTGTCAAAACCATACATTTTCAATGTTTTTAAGTGCCCACAACTTCCACAATTGATATATACAAATTTAAAATGAGAATGGATTGAATCATGATCATTCGGCAGCCTCCATGTACTGCCCATAACCGTCACAACTAAGGGGGATCAAACCGGTAGGTTCAACAACTCAGGAAGATTCAGCCTATTAGCATTCAAGTTCCAACTTCTCTTGAATAACTCAATGACAATTTTGCTACGGAAGTAAGGGATGTCGGACTGTGTAAATGTGATCGGACGGCGATGAACACAATGCTCCGCGAATGCAACGGCGAAGACTCCGCAGTCATTACCATTGTCTTGATGAGGAATGTCTTCCTTGATCAGAATAGTCCATAAAAATGGATCAGTCCACCCAAAATGCATATACATATCGTTCAACCACCCGATCTGCAACAATGTCAAAATGGGGGGTCAAATGTTATCTGTTGTGTCTCAATTTCAGTTCAATTTAGAATTAAAAACACTACTTACAAACTGTTCTGCCTTACTCCGCGTCAAACGATCACCAACCAGACTGTTGTAGAACTCCCACCTTCTTTCATCGACGTATCCCACAACCAACGTGAAGTGGTTCCTGTAGTGTAGTACAAACACTAGAGTTTGACACTCTCGGGCTTCCCAGACCCTGTGGCCATGCTTGCCGAAGGCAGCTTCGATACTGGCATCGGATCCATCCTACCACCAACTCTGCATTTTTTAATGCACATCCACAATATGAATGATTAACACACAAAGGTTATATCAATAAGAGTGTTTTGTTAAAATTAAAGTGAAGGGCAGTTGAGCACAAACTTACGGATATGCTTGGGTCCGCGACAAAAGCAGTGGGACATCCGTCTCTCAAAATCTCAAAGTAATAGTACATAAGATTGGTGTCCAACCAAGTTCCCTCTTCAAGTGCTTTCTTCAAATCATTGCTGGATACCATGGTACAAATGCTTGCTAGTTCATCCCCTCTGCACTAAATAGATGTTTGTTAATAAACAAAATTATTACAACAAATATATTAACGAAGATGGGAAAACTGTGGGAAAACATATTGTAGAAAATGCTCCACGCTTACTTTGTACTGTAATATTCCTTGAAACCACTGACCAAGAATTGCTTTTGCTCATTCAATACGTAGCCCGAATGCACCATAGAATGAGAGTAATCTGCGAACTTAACGGGCACCTTACATGTGACGCCCCGGAGTCCCACATCGACTATAGAGAGGAAAGTGAATGAGGTTATATGTAAAGTTTACACCCTTACCTTGCATGAGGCTTTTTAAAACCGTGCGGCCCCGGAAAAATGTAAGAACTCTGAAGTTAAGCGTGCCCGGGCGGGAGCAGTACTAGGATGGGTGACCTCCTGGGAAGTCCTCGCACGTGCACGCGGGCCAAAGCGGACAATATCATGCATGTGTGAAGGGTAGGGCGTTACAAATGGTATCAGAGCCGACTCTCGACTAGTTCGAGTGTGGGTCCCCTGCCGTGGTCTGGTGCAAGTGGGTGGGTCTCCATGTGGGCGGGCCAAGAGGGCTGGCAGGCTACAGGGACTGGCAGGCTACTGCACAGGGACGTGCAGCCCTAAGGGGGGTGGAATGTGACGCCCCGGAGTCCCACATCGACTATAGAGAGGAAAGTGAATGAGGTTATATGTAAAGTTTACACCCTTACCATGCATGAGGCCTTTTAAAACTGTGCGGCCCCGGAAAAATGTAAGAACTCCGAAGTTAAGCGTGCCCGGGCGGGAGCAGTACTAGGATGGGTGACCTCCTGGGAAGTCCTCGCGCGTGCACGCGGGCCAAAGCGGACAATATCATGCATGTGTGAAGGGTGGGGCGTTACATTACGCATGTGGGGCAAGCGCTTGATTCTCCAAATCAAAGAGACTATGGTGGCGGGGGGTGCTGCAGCAACTATCGCGGAATCACTATGAACTGAAACCGGGGTGTCGAACAATGCCCTGGCTAATGGGGGGGTGTTGAGCACTTCTTCAAATGGTGGTAGGTCGGCTGGCTGACCTTCACTTGGAACGTCGTCAGGGCGTTTCTTGCCCTTCCTTCTATAAGTTTTCCCTTTTGTACTTTTTTGAACAGGTTTCTTGACTCTCGTGTGAGAAGGCCCAGTGATATCTGGATCAGCATCAGTCTCCACACCTTCTTGACGGGAAACAGTGTGTGTTGGACCAGCATCAGTCTCGGGAAAAGTCCGAGGAGAAACGGGATGAGATGGACCAGCATGGGTTTCGGGGATGGTGTGAGATGGAGCAGCATCGGTATCGGGAATAGTGTCAGATGGAGCACTGTGAGAGGTTCTAATGCCTGTCTGCAGCTAAACAGTAAATTACATCGTTAGCTTGCGGAAGAATTAATTCAAGTTCGGGATGGGCGGTTTACCTTCTCTACATCCTCATCAGACTCTGAGCTGTTGCACTCTTTCATAATAAAGTTTTCGAATGAAGTCCCGAATGCTGCTTTAAATGTCTTAAGCTTTTTCCGGATGGAATCCGCCGACTGGACATGTTTTTCTTCCTCCTTTCCGCCCGTACGCAAGATTGCTCTAAGCAAGCAACAAGTTTTTCTACCTGATAAGAGCCCAATTCATGTCATCAGTTAAAAGCAACATTAGTACCGTATATATGAAAATAAATCAATGCAAGACCATTAAAATACTGACATATTTCTGTGGAACATATGTTGTTTCCTGTTGAGCAGGGGCTTTGGCCTCGGTACCCTCCCTGTGCTCGACCCTGCCTATGTGTTGGACTGTGTTGGCAACATACCAGACGAGGTACTCTTCAGAATGTGCAGGCTGGGTGCATTCCTCCCCGCGCAATCCAAGTTGCCTTTTTGCAACCCACAATCCTGCTATCTCTTCACCCATATACAAACTGTAATCAATTACAGCTCTCTCTACACGTTCTCTTCTAATGTATACCATACTGAAAGGAGGGGGTACCAGTTGTTACAGCCCAAATTGCTTCATGACTCGCCACGTGTTATGCCTCTCAACAATCCAGTACCACAATAGCACGGTCGAGGATGAAAAAAGATCGCGATCCCCTTTGGGTACGCTCAGTCTGAATTTCTTGGGATAGTTGGAGTACGGCTGCCAAGTGAACTGCATACGGTAACGTATAAGATGACGGTAAGGCATGTGATAGGTAATAAAATTAGAAACATGTTCAATTGTATTGGAAACCACATATATATTTACCCCATCAGCCGGCAAGGTGTTTAGTTGGTGCCTTACTTCCTTGACCGTTGCGAGGGGTGGGTGTTCCCCCAACCTCCTATGCCATGTCTTGAACAACGGGAATTATATGTCCTTCTTCCAACTACGATCTGACAGAGGACACCATCCAATAGTCATTCTAGAGTAAGCCCATATTTGTGATGGAAAACAACAAGATGTAGTCATACGTTAGCTTTTAAATAATGAACCCAAAAAATGGTAGGCTTGCGAATTTATCACCTATAGAAGTTGTAAAGGCCCCGTGGGTGTCCTGCAGGACTTACTATCCTCCTCTTGTTGATATTTTCCTTTTCCTTCAGGCACTTGCGGATCCTGGCCCCACCAAGTTGCCTTTGCAAGCATTCTATAAAGGTTAGCAAGACATGCGGGGGCCCATGCGTAAGGCTTGAATTCTTTAAACAACTCAAGCAGAAAAGCAGGACCCCTCGCACCTGAAGTCTGTGTGAAGATTTGCCCGGACACCAAAAAGAACAAATATGCCCGAGTTGCTCTAATCTCATCATCTTTGTTAATCTTAAAATCCTCATCCTGCCAGGCAGAAGGTTTGAAGTTGTCTTCAAGCCACTTAAACTTGATTGTTATGCCAACATAGTCTTGCTTCTTCTGAGGCGCGATCCAAAGCAACTCCTGACACACTGACTCTACAAACCTGCCAGGGAAAGTCCGACCGGTTACGACCGGCCCATCGACTGGCAAGCCATAGATATAAGCAACATCTTCAAGTGTTATTGTTGCTTCCCACGATGGCAAATGGAATGTATTTGTTTCTGGACGCCACCTCTCAATCAACGTTGTTATCAACGCATGGTCTATGACCATACGATCTATCTCCGACAAGTGGTGTAGTCCCGTCCGACGTACGTATTGCTTCTGAGTGTCTGTAAGCACCCATATATCCTTGTCAGGGTTTGTTGGGATACATCTCACGCGACCAAGTTCCTGTAAGAACAATAATTATATGAGGTCACTCGAAGGACAATATAATCCAACTATGAGATTGAAATTATAGATCAATTCATTGATATATTTACAGTATACCTCTCTTTGACGAATGCCTTCTGAAATATGATTTTTTTGTGAGTGTAGGAGACCTCCCTCAGCATCATTGGTGTTTTCTTCATGAACCTGTAAAGAAAAAAGTGGAATGTGGCTGTGTTTATACAGGAGCTTAATAAATGTTACGTGTGGAATGCTTAATAACATTCAAATGAGTGTGATAGAAGTTTTTTAACCTTCCTGCGTAATTCTATGGTTCCTAGATTTGGGCAAAAATAAGGAATTGCAGCTATGAGAGACTGAAACTTAGAGAACTTCAATTTGGGTTACTGAGACAGTCATTGTAACAATGATGCCTCATATTTATGTGAGACAATTTTTGTGGCTGTCTTTGAATTTTGTTTGGTTCTTTATTTTAGTGTTCTTTTACTTATTTTATATTAGTATAAGGATTTCTGACTTCATCGTGTACATGATCAGTGGCCTATTTAGAGTCTCACATGGTAGAGAGATGAATATTGAATAGCTTTTGTGTTAAAAAAAAGAAAGTCAGGATATATGGTCATAGCTTCTTCTTTTTATTCTTTTCCTAATACATCAACCTGACTTCATATTGGATAAAGCTAAGATGATAGTGGTAACAAGGGGTTTTAGGATCTGTTTGGATGTACTCCAAGTTACTACTACTACTGTGATTCCAAAATGGTTGGCTATGAACCCTTTGTATGTTTTGGGTGTTTAGGCTAATTGAAAGTTTTAATTTATATGGTATAATGCCATGGGCCTGTTTTCTGCCTCCAATCCATTAGTGGACAGTGGTGAGTGTTGGATGATGTCATGGAACTTGGATGGAAAGAAGGCAAAAATGTGTCTAATTATTGTTCCATCCAACCTCATTGTAAACTAGTCCTGCAAAAAAAATTTAGTCTACTTCATCGTCGTAGTCAGAAGACCCTTGAAAGTGTGTTTTACTCCTTGAAAGTGTCCTTTACTCATAAAAACATTTCTACTTTCCACTTAAAAGAAGAAGAGGAGATGTCTGTGACCTGAAAAAAGAGGCAGACAGAAACTACCCCTTTTAAAATGAGGCAGACTCCTCTAATAAGAGGCAGAAAGAGGAAGTACCAAACGGTCTATTTAAAATAGAGCCTCGCAATACCAAACACTTTTTTTTATTTTAGTACTATTCTTTGTGGCTCTTTTTTCATGGCTCTATTTTCGATAACTCTATTGAAATAAGAGTAGAGATACCAAACAAGTGTTAGGGATTTTGTATTTGCAATTTGATGGATGCATTAACATATTCATATCATTTGAATTTACACTCTTGCATTGTTTTAGAAAACCTTGAAATCTGGTTTTATACATGTATTGCTTTTAAGAATTGTAAAAGTTTTGTTTTATGCATGTTTTGGTTTTAAACTTGGATGCATTGATTTTAGAATTCAAACTCTTTTGAAAACCTAATTCTTTGTGAATTATATTTGGAAAATCAATTTGAGAAGTTAGGTTTGTGCATTGCATACACTCATCATTTTCAGAATCAGTTTTGTATGCATTCTCATTTGAAAAGAGTTTTATCAAATCAAGCTAGCCTTTGGATTTAAAGTTTCAAATCTTTTTAGGCTCTTTGTGTTTCATGTTTTTTAAACATCTTAGATTGACTTAAAACATGTTATCCAAGCTTGATTTAGTGGCCCAAAAATCCTCCCAAAGAAATACCTTCAAATGTGCAAAAGTTGGAAATTTTGCAAAAGGGGAGTGACCTGGCAGTGTCGCCGGTCGACCGAGACCTGCTTCCCGGTCGACCGGGAACACTGTCGGTCGAGTGGGCAGTTTCTGAACTGCAACATGCCAACGGTCAGAAATATGACCGTTGTGCTTTCCCGGTCGACCGAGACCTGTGTCTAGGTCGACCGAGGACTAGCCGTTGGGCATTTTTGGCTATAAAAATGAGTTCTTTCCTTTGTCCAAAGTTGGAGATTTTTAAACCTTCTTTGAGGAGCTTTGAGACAAGACAAAGGGGAGGAACTAAGAGAGATCAAAGGAGTCATTAAGTGAAGCTTAAGCTTGGATCAACTAAGTTAAATCTCCAAGTAAGTTTTACTTTTAATTAATCATTTGTTATGTGCTTTATTTGAAACTTTGGAAAATGATTTCAAGCATGATAACAATGATATGTTGAATTCATTCTTCCCTTCATCTTTGATATTCAAGATTGGATTCATCACTTTGATTTCAACCTAAGTTTTGTTTTAAACTCTCTTAATCATGCTTAGCCTAAATCTTTGATTTCTTTTATTGCATGATTATTTCACTTGGTTGAAACTTCCCTTGTTGTTTTCATTCATTTAATCTTTAGTCAAATTAGTTTAGAAAACAACATTGCACATGCATCACTTGATTAGGCTTAAACACTTTCATACAACTTGTGATCTTTAGATTTTCATATCATTCACAAGTGTGTAATTGTTCAAGTGATTTGCATAGAACTTCAATCATATCTTTTTGTGCCTTATACTTTCAAATTGCATTAAGCATAAATTGATTGAGCTTACTTTTAAACTTGATTGAAGTTTTCACACACACACTTCATAAGCATACATCTTTGCATTTCTTTGAGTGTTTGTGTGAGTTAGTTTTCATTTTCATATCCGCCTATTTAGAGGCAAATTAATTTGAGCTTAAATTGTAATCTCTTAGAGTGATCTTTTATAAAGACACTTTCTTAGAGAAATCTTTATATGTAAAGGTTATTGCTTAGCCTAAGAAAAGCATCTTGTGTAAAGGTAATTGCTTAGCCTTGAAAAGCATCTTGTAAAGGTTATTGCTTAGCCTATAAAAGCACATTGAGAGGTTGTTGTTTAGCCTAGAAAAATAATATTGTAAGGGTTATTGCTTAGCCTAGTAAAAAGCATACATAGTGGAAATCCGGTGGGGTGTTGGATTCACAAGCCGGTAGTGGATGTAGGCACGTTGGCCGAACCACTATAAATATTGTGTTGTGGTGATTGCTATGTGGTGATTGTTTTTGTTTAGCTTCCGCATTTTATATGATTATTCATCACATTTGACTAGTTTGTTTTAAAGAAGTTAAAATTGGTCTAAATTGGTCATACTTGTAGCGCACCCTATTCACCCCCCCCCCCCCCCCTCCCCCCCTCTAGGGTTAGGATCCCAAGGACTTTCAATTGGTATCAGAGCCTCGTGCTCTATCTTATAGGATCAAGTGTTTGGAACTCTTGATTATGTGTAAAAACCTAGAGTCATAACCCTAGATTTGTCCTTGTATGAAAATCATTAGAATGGACTCCACTATGCTAGACTTTGTAGATTCTTCTAGACCCCTCATTCTTCCTTCTATTGGAGATTCAAACCCTCAAATTAATGAATCTCAATATGAGTCAAAAGAAGAAGAAAATGATTATGATGAAGATGATCTTCAACAAGCCTATAATGAATTATATAAAGTTTCCTTAAAGCTTGAGATGAAAAACAAAAGTTTAAGAGAAGAATCTATGAATCTAAACAAACAATTAGTCTCTTCAAAAGATGAACTTAGAGAAAAAGAAGAAGTAATAAAATGTTTGGAATCTAAGTTCATGATCTCTTTAAATAACTTATCCAATATCAAAGATGAACAAAATGAGATCAAGATAAGTTATGATGATGTTAAAAAGGAAAACTTAAACCTAAGAGATCAAGTAAAAAGGCAAGACAAAGACTTTATCAATTTAAAATCCAAGTTGACAATTTCCATGGAAAACATGTCAAATGTTCAAAGTAAATTAAAAACTTTAGAACTTGGATCTAATGTCATTAATGAACTTAAATTTGAATTAAAACTTGCCAATGAAGAGCTAAGCAAATATAAGGAAATTGAAAATGAACTTACAAAAGTCAAACATGAAAATTCAATCCTTATAACCAAAGTCACTCAACTTGAAGAATATAAGCAAAAGTATGAGTGCAAGTTTACCCAAAGTGAAGAAAGACTTGAAAAGTTATTTAAATTGGGTAAACCTCATGGAGATAGGACGGGTATTGGTTTTAATAAGTACTCTTCACATGACCCAAAATTCACCAACACTTTTGTGAAAGGTGAGTCCTCTTTCTCTAGCACTCACACTTCTTTGCCCATGTCTAAATGTAATTATTGTGGCATTGAAGGGCACTTTAGGTTTGAGTGCAAACTAAGAAGAAGCAATGTGTCTAATCCCATTTTTGAACCAAAGAAAGTAAAATCAAATTTGAAGGGTAAGACACTAAAAATCAAAGAAGACTCCAAAAAGACTAAACAAGGTAAATCATTTAAAATGGAGTCTCCTAAGATAGATTCTAAAAAGCTTAAACAAGTTAAACCAAAAATAAAAGAATCTATTAACAAAAAGCTTCTCAACCTACCTCCCTTAAGTCAAAACATGAAAGAACTTTTGAAGAAAATTACAAAGTTAAATCTAAAATTCGAAAGTCAAAGAAAGGGAGAAAATAAGAAGAATAGAAAACAATCCCCTAAGAAGAAGAATCACCAACCTCAAAAGACTAATCACCAATCTAAGATTACATTAGTAAAATCTAAATATAATGGTGATAAGTCTCAATTAAAAATTTATCAAGTCAAATCTCCAAAAGTTGGTGAGACTTCTAAGATAGACCTCAAAGTTCGACCCTCTCAAGACCTTAGGTGGATTCCTAAAGTTATTTACCTAGCCAAACCTTAGGGTCTTGAACCTACTTGACCAACCTATTCTTTATAATTAAATCATTTTGTTGGTCAGTTGCATTTGCATTTTGTTTCCCTAGTTACATCTTTTAAAATGCATTGTTTCTTTATGATCATTTGATTTTGTTTACATGCACCTTTCTAAGTTACAAATCATGGTTTTCAAAATCTTTTGATTATAATTTCATCATGTTTGATTTGCTTTTTGCACACATATGTCTTGCATTGCATTTCTTTACATGATTAATTGATTGTGATTTTAAAAGCTTTCATAGCTAATTTATTCATGATCAATTGTTGTTGAATCATTTGTGTAGATATCATAGTTAGATTTTTTGAACAAATGATTTGAATCAATTCAAGTTTTTCCATGGATTCCTAAGTTATACTTTTATATGGAAAATCATTGTTTTGAAAAATCAACTTGTATGTGTTTCAATTAAGTTATATCTTTTAAAATACAATGTTGAAAATTGATCTTCAAATTCATTCTTTTTATGCTCATTGTTGGATTTTGTTTATCAAAATGATTTGAAGATTGTTTGAATGGAAATGCTCTATAACATCATTAGTTATATTCATCTAAGCATGTTCCATGTTCTCATTTCTTTTTCTTTTGGTTTCATTATCTTAGAAATGGAAATGAATGTTGTTTGCATCTTTGCTTATTTAGTTATTCTTTTTATATGCAAATGACTATTGGTTCCATGTATGGTTGTGATCTTAGTTATATTTGTAGAAACCATACTAGAACCCAAATCCATCCTCTATGCTTTCTAGTCATTTCTTTTAGGATGGTTATGATGTTGATTCATGAGAATTCTCTAAGTGATGTCATCCTTATACATGTTTCAACTTCATAAGTAGTGATCTTAATCATATGAAACTCTTTGAAATCCATTCCTTGCATTTATGATGGTTGATGGATATCTTAGTAGTTGAATTCATATGATTTAGTCACTTTGGAAATTGCATGCATTTCAAAGTTATATAATTTTGCATTGCAATTTACCTTGTTCATCACTATGCTTATTAGTTATATCTTTAAAAGTGATGAATATGCATTTATGATGCTTGTTGGAATTTTGTGTTTGTCACATCCTTGCTCTTTAACATGTTGTCAAATTCAATTGGTTTCATTTGGTATAATTTAAGATTGATTTGATTTCTTGTGTATGTGATAGACCTTGTGTGCATTGGATTGAGCTTGATAGTTATATATTTGTTCCATGTCACATTCCATTAGCATCATAATGTTCATGTTGCCACCTCTTTTGCTCATATAGGTATATCTCATGACCACCATGTTTATGTGTTCATAATATGGGTTGGTTATTAGTTGAGGTTGGCTTCATGCTTGAATTTCATTTCACTCATCTTGCACATGATAAGTCATATTTATTGATTGAATGAAATGATTTTCAAAACCTTCATAGCATATGCTTTCCATAGTTAGATTATTTGATGCTATGATTAATAAACCCCATTGCTTCATGGATAACTCTAATTTGGATTTTTTCTAATAGGTATATCTTTAAATCCATTTTAGAGTGATTGATTTAATAGTCATATCCTTAAATCTCAATTGGTATTCTTTGTTTTTCCAATTGGTATCCATGATTGCTTTTCCCATTAGACCTTGCTCTCTTTTGGTAATTTGATCATATTGAGCTTTATAGTTAAATGAATCTAATCCTTCTCTTGAAGTTGACCCTCAATTGGTTAAACCATCTTCTTCTTGCACCTAATAGTTAAATCTTTGTCAAAAGTTTGACAAAAGGAGATAATGGATTGAGGGAGAGTGTAAACCTTCATAGGAAGTATTAGTTTTGATCAAATTGACCCTTGGATTGCCTTTGAGCCCTTAGAAATAACTTCCATACATGTTAGCCTATTATGATTATCATTTTCGATTTCTTTTGTTAACAGGTGCTACTAAAGGTATTTTCCTTATTTCATGTGTGTAGGTACCTTTGCAATTTAATGTCAAAGGGGGAGAGAGAGTTCAAGTACTCAAAGATCTCCTACTCTTCAAAGGGGGAGAAAGCATTCAAGTTCTCAAGACGGGAAGAGAGAATGCATATCTTGCCAAAGGGTGAGAGAGGCATGGTCAAAGGGGAAGAGCTTATAGAAGAAAGAAAGCTTGGAGCTAAAGAAGATGCTTGGCCAAAGAAAGGAAGATGAATACAAAGCTTGAAGATTGATCAAGCACCAAGCATCAAGAAGATTGAAGAAGAGAGCCCAAGAGCCCAAGCTAAGAGGAGGAGCATCCAAGAAGATTTCAAGACTTGTCCAGCTTAGGGGGAGCTGAAGACTTGTTGTGTTAATTCAATGATAAGTAAGTTGCCATCAAATTGTAAAGGGGGAGATTGTTAGGGATTTTTTATTTGCAATTTGATGGATGCATTAACATATTCATATCATTTGAATTTACACCCTTGCATTGTTTTAGAAAACCTTGAAATCTGGTTTTATACATGCATTGCTTTTAAGAATTGTAAAAGTTTTGTTTTATGCATGTTTTGGTTTTAAACTTGGATGCATTGATTTTAGAATTCAAACTCTTTTGAAAACCTAATTCTTTGTGAATTATATTTGGAAAATCAATTTGAGAAGTTAGGTTTGTGCATTGCATACATTCATCATTTTCAGAATCAGTTTTGTATGCATTCTCATTTGAAAAGAGTTTTATCAAATCAAGCTAGCCTTTGGATTTAAAGTTTCAAATCTTTTTAGGCTCTTTGTGTTTCATGTTTTTTAAACATCTTAAATTGACTTAAAACATGTTATCCAAGCTTGATTTAGTGGCCCAAAAATCCTCCCAAAGAAATACCTTCAAATGTGCAAAAGTTGGAAATTTTGCAAAAGGGGAGTGACCTGGCAGTGTCGTCGGTCGACCGAGACCTGCTTCCCGGTCGACCGGGAACACTGTCGGTCGAGTGGGCAGTTTCTGAACTGCAACATGCCAACGGTCAGAAATATGACCGTTGTGCTTTCCCGGTCGACCGAGACCTGTGTCTAGGTCGACCGAGGACTAGCCGTTGGGCATTTTTGGCTATAAAAATGAGTTCTTTCCTTTGTCCAAAGTTGGAGATTTTTAAGCCTTCTTTGAGGAGCTTTGAGACAAGACAAAGGGGAGGAACTAAGAGAGATCAAAGGAGTCATTAAGTGAAGCTTAAGCTTGGATCAACTAAGTTAAATCTCCAAGTAAGTTT
Source organism: Cinnamomum chago (assembly GCA_038049695.1). NCBI lineage: Eukaryota > Viridiplantae > Streptophyta > Magnoliopsida > Laurales > Lauraceae > Cinnamomum > Cinnamomum chago. The sequence continues at coordinate 79,251,565 of CP142454.1, forward strand.
TACTTTTAATTAATCATTTGTTATGTGCTTTATTTGAAACTTTGGAAAATGATTTCAAGCATGATAACAGTGATATGTTGAATTCATTCTTCCCTTCATCTTTGATATTCAAGATTGGATTCATCACTTTGATTTCAACCTAAGTTTTGTTTTAAACTCTCTTAATCATGCTTAGCCTAAATCTTTGATTTCTTTTATTGCATGATTATTTCACTTGGTTGAAACTTCCCTTGTTGTTTTCATTCATTTAATCTTTAGTCAAATTAGTTTAGAAAACAACATTGCACATGCATCACTTGATTAGGCTTAAACACTTTCATACAACTTGTGATCTTTAGATTTTCATATCATTCACAAGTGTGTAATTGTTCAAGTGATTTGCATAGAACTTCAATCATATCTTTTTGTGCCTTAAACTTTCAAATTGCATTAAGCATAAATTGATTGAGCTTACTTTTAAACTTGATTGAAGTTTTCACACACACACTTCATAAGCATACATCTTTGCATTTCTTTGAGTGTTTGTGTGAGTTAGTTTTCATTTTCATATCCTCCTATTTAGAGGCAAATTAATTTGAGCTTAAATTGTAATCTCTTAGAGTGATCTTTTGTGAAGACACTTTCTTAGAGAAATCTTTATATGTAAAGGTTATTGCTTAGCCTAAGAAAAGCATCTTGTGTAAAGGTTATTGCTTAGCCTTGAAAAGCATCTTGTAAAGGTTATTGCTTAGCCTATAAAAGCACATTGAGAGGTTGTTGTTTAGCCTAGAAAAACAACATTGTAAGGGTTATTGCTTAGCCTAGTAAAAAGCATACATAGTGGAAATCCGGTGGGGTGTTGGATTCACAAGCCGGTAGTGGATGTAGGCACGTTGGCCGAACCACTATAAATATTGTGTTGTGGTGATTGCTATGTGGTGATTGTTTTTGTTTAGCTTCCGCATTTTATATGATTATTCATCACATTTGACTAGTTTGTTTTAAAGAAGTTAAAATTGGTCTAAATTGGTCATACTTGTAGCGCACCCTATTCACCCCCCCCCCTCCCCCCCTCTAGGGTTAGGATCCCAAGGACTTTCAACAAGGCCTTAAGATCCTTATTTAAAGTGGATCAATTAATCTGGACTTCTCGTCATTGTCATGGAGAAGGGTCTTGATCCATAATGCAGTTTGGGTTTTGAGTAAATGAGGAGGAAAAAAAATATATTGACTGCATGTTTGGGGAAGTGATGTGTGGTTCACATTCACTGTGATCGTAAATAATTAGTACTTTCTTTAGGTCAGTAAACTGCTCTTCATACATTTGTTGCTTAAAGAGGTTAAAAACACTGAAAATAGAGCGCAAGGATCAGGGGCGGACGTACATGTTGTGGGTTGGGGGCTGAAGCCCCCACCAACACTGGAAAATTCCCATACGGGCCCTAAGGCCTCTTTGGCCCAGCCCCCACATAAAAATAGCCCAAGTCCCCACGACCCATTTCAACTCTAACCTAATAAGCCAATCCCCATTATCGTCTCTCTCCCTTCATCACTCTTCATCTCAGGCGACCAACATTGGCGCACTACCATCGTGACGCCGTCCCTCCCTCTGGTTGATGCTCTGCTCCTCTTCTCTCTCTCTCTCTCTCTCTCTCTCTCTCTCTCTCTCTCTCTCTCTCTCGTGTTTTCCATTTCTCTTTGCATCAAATCTTTGAATATAGATTGTTCTTTTGTTCTTGGTTTTACTTATCATTTGGATGCGTTGCTATTTTTTAGTATTTGATTTGTTTGAAGCGTGTAAGATCTAGATATCTATTATGTTGTGTAGCTTGGGAGTTTTGGTTGTTGAGAAATTTGATTGATATGTGTGGTTCTTAGATTTGATTCAATCGATAACATATGACTAGAATAAGAGATAGATGACCTACAGTGATTTCATATTATTGAGCATTGAAGGAGATTATGGCTCCTAATTTTTACTCGGTTATGTCGGATAGTTTTTCTTTGTTACCTATGAGATTAGAAATTTTGTTAAATGCATTTTTGTGGAACTGATTTCTTTCACTATGATGAAGTCATGTTTAATGTTTATCTTATGAATAAAAATGATTGTTTACGCCGGATATGATCAGGACATGTTTGACACGAGAAAGTAAGACATCCAAAAAAAAAAAACTTATAAAATTATTCAACTAAATTCATTTGATAACCTAAAATTAGCGTTGGTTATCGATTTAAGATTATCTATGTTTTGTTTCAGTAAAGCATAAAACTGTAGGAAATGAGCCACATGTTTAGAAACCTGTTTGATATAATTACCAAAATTTGTGAAACGTCTCTCATTTGGGAGGGGGTATGCTAACTTCATGAAATTATGCATCTCGTAAAGTAAGAAATGAAATGTGTGTGTGTGTGTGTGTGTGTGAGAGAGAGAGAGAGAGAGAGAGAGAGAGAGAGAGAGAGAGAGGGTGAAAATTTAAGAAAGGGAAAGAAACAAATTGCCTTGGATTCATGTCTCTGCTGATTAATTTGACTTCATGCTTTATAAGCGTAGGCTGATCAGTGTTCTGCTCTAAAAATCTTATGAGGTTTCTAGTTACTGAGCTTCTTGATCATTTGAGTTTGGTGAGGACCAAATTTAGTATTTTATTTGTTTGAAGTAAAAGATTATTAACCATAACCATTCATTAAAAGGATAAAAGGGTATTATAATGATTTTTAGGTTTTTGTTGCATTAATTGTCCATCTCTTTTCTTTTATTTCTTTTTTCTATTTGTTTGATGGAAAAACATACAAGTCAAACAAATTAAATTTGTTAAAACAAATTGATTGACCTCATTTTTATTTCCATTAATTGTCCTCTTACAGTTCAAGAGCCTTCTTTTAATTACCATCATCACATCTAGAAAACATTTTTTTCGTCATTTTTTTTAGAACTAAGGGTACCTTAAATTTTATTCATGTGTATATTTTTTGTGGCTCTGTCTGTGTGTATCATGATTGAAGTGGATTGGTCTTTGTTTAAATGACTCTTTAACCACATGTTTCTCAAGTGGGTTATTTCTCTTTTGCCAAAGTTAAGAAGAACAACAAAACAGTAATTGAATTACTTTTCAAGTGATTCTAGTAAGCCCCCCTCAAACAAAAATCCTAGGTCCGCCACTGGCAAGGATCCTATGCTTCAATGAAGCAAAATTTCTTCCTTAAACCATAAAGCAGGCTACTTCACATTCGCTACTTGGAATCTAGTTGGCAAATTCCATTAACATGTTATATTCATTCAAAACCCATTCACTATGATTCAGAAAACCCCACAGAAAAACCCAAAAACGGCAAGGCTGAGAGTGAATCACTTTCTACACGGACAAGCTAGAAACTGTAAATAAAATTACATTTTCATGAAACTACAAACTTAAAAACAGATTGCAAGGTCGCTCCCTTTCAAATGATCAATCCCATCGAAAACCAATAAAACCCACTCCAAATTTAGGCGCCAAATACGAAAACGAAAACAAAAATACCTCCATGTGCGTCAAAGGTTGTAGAATCTTTGAAAAGTTGGACCGAATGTGATAGGGGACCACCGCCTGGGACCACCGATGGGAGAGAACAATCGCCAGCGAGGATGAAAGTGAAAAAGGGAAAGGAAGAAGAAGACAGTGAAGGTTAAAAGCGGTTCCGTTGCAGTTTTGTATGGAATAGGAATAGTCGATATCGACTATAGCACTAGAAGACCAAAAAAAAAAAGTAAACGTCAATTAAGGGTCCATTATGTCCGCCATTTTCTAGTGGGGCCAAATTTAATAATACCTCATTTATGAGGGTTTTTCAGGTTAAATCCCCATATTTTAATTCTAGCATTGCCCTTTTTTTATAACATGTATATCCATGTGTTTCAAAGCATTAAAAAATAATAAGTAAATGGATTTGGTGAGCAATAAAAAAAACTAAAAGAGAAATGCACACATCATCATCAACCATCCCACTCAAAATGGCATGATTGACAAATAGATAATTATTTTATAGGATTTTTACCAAGTATAGGTTTACAAATGCATGATTAGACAAATCCTTTCTAGTTTTAATCCGAGACTTTGGGTGACCACCCTGCAATCTTTATGGCCATTTGTAGATGTTTAACTTTACCATTGCTGTCTTAATTAGACAAATTAAGTTGCAAAGACTCCTACATATTTTCCAGAATTCTCTTGTTCACACTATTATCTTATTATTTGTGAGAACATGCTTACAATCACCTATAATGCTTTCAATTCACTTTTTTCTGTAGCACACCTGAAAGTACATGACAAGTTGCATGATTATAGCAATTAATAATAGGTAGTAAGCCAATCCTAATCAGTTTTCAACTCAGTCTGCAAGTGATTGTCAAAGGTAGAAAGAGTACATGCCTGCAAAATCACCTCTCTCACTTCCTACCGCAAGCACAATCGTGAATGGTAAACTATTTCTAAATGACATTTGTTGAAGTGCAGTGCGACTCCTGTACTTGTACATTAGGTTAGTTGATGCACACGCAAGTTGCAACGAACAGAAAATTGAAAACATTAAAGGGCACGTTTGTGTAGATGTAATTTCCGTGGAAATTGGAAATTGCCACATCAGCAAAATCCATGGGTTTTAAATTCTTTGGAAAAGTTTTTCCGTGGAAGTCAAAATTTTATATTTGGTGCAAAAAGTTTTTCCTTGATGAATTGGTGTTGATGTTGTTTGGTGCGGCTACGGATTCCTTACGGAAAACTAGAATTTATTGTTTGGTGCGACAATTTTCTACGGAAAAATAATAAAACTACAATGGTATTATCATTTGTAATTTACTTTCTATTTACTCATTTGTTCACACTTCTATGTATAAAATCGGGGATCCTAAAAAATTTAGGACAAAATAAATGGCCATGTGGGACCATGAAAGTATGTGAAGTAATGGGTATGTACACACAAGAACTTCTGTCTCTTGATCCAAATCAATAATACTTCATCTTAAATCCCAAATATCAGAGGTCTTGGGGAACAGAGGCCAGGGACCCACAAACTAGAAATCAGGTTATGGTGGGAGTCTAATTTGTACCTTTGTTGTTGATGGTGGGAGTCTAAATATCAGAGGTCTTTTTTTTTTATTGTTGATGCATATTTCATTAAAAAAAATTGTCCTTCCAAAAAATTAACCCTTCTGTTTACTGTGTATTATCCTCTAAAAACTTGTGTAAAACCAAGTAAATGCCCTTGCAGCTAGACTAGTTCTAGTTATTGGGGGATTCTGACAAACAAATGATGTGGAACCTAATGCAATTGGTTAATTAATGATCCAATGGCTAAGATGATGTCAACTTAAATTGATTAGGACGATAATCTTGGATTCTTTGAATGCCTGGATTGACATGCAGACACATGATGCAATGTTGCTAACAACTCAAAAACTCAGCATTTAACAGAAATTATGAGATTAATGCCTTGAGACCAGAAGTCTTACTGGAATTTGTACCTAGTTCAGACAGAGACCATGTTTCCTTTTTTTTGTTTTTTTGGGGGGTGGCGGTGGGGCTGTTGAATCCATGTTTCCTTCATTAAGACTCAAGTTCATGCAGAGATTTGGGGTGGGGGGCTGTTGAATCCATGTTTCCTTCATTAAGACTCAAGTTCATACAGGTTAAGGAACAGAGGAACAAGTAACCTTCATTTGTTGCAATCAAGGAGAATTTGATCATGCCCAAATTTCAACTAGTAAATAAGATACAAGCATTCTGGTAGTGTTGTCATGTACTGGCCTCGACCAGTGGACTAATCAAACTGTCAGTTTGCATTAAAATATTCAAGAAACCTATACAATGAGCTTTACTCAAGGCAGAGATTTAGAAATGTACAAGCCAACCACACATAGGATTAGGCTTCAACAATGAAAAACTAGGAAATAAATATGCTTTTCCAATCGGGACACTTGCATCAAACTGGCAAGGTAGTTGTAGAAAGCTTACAAAACCCATAAAATGAACTTTTCTTCAAGGCAGAGATGTAAACCCATCAGGCCAACCAAACACTTTGCACTAAGCTTCAACGATGACTATTAAGAAATAAAGATGCTTTTCTTCATAAATCTCTATTCTGTCATCTCTGATTGAGAGTTATAAAGCATGTTTGGCATTAGAGACGGATACAAGACACAAGGTACTAGCTAACCACAGCTAGGGCCAAATGGTGTGTGATGACTTTGTTGGTTCACAACAAACTCCAACTTCAAAAGTCCTTCTACAATACAAGGCAAGCAGTGGAAGAAAGGGACCTCTCATCAAAATTCAAATCTAGAGAGAGAGAGAGCTAAGCCCATATAACTATTATAAATGCACGGGCTTTGAGAGAAACTACCTGCTTCACTTGGCCATGCCTAGCTATTATTTTCTGAAAATTTTAAGCAGACTGTGGTTTCAGAAACAACACAGATTATCTTAGCAGTACAAATATTTAAATACAATGATGACGCTCCGGAACAAAAGATATCAGCTTCTGGATTGTAAACACATACAGCCATAACAATTCGAGAAGGCTTTACAATGAACTTGTATATGATTGCAGAATGTTGACACACTAATGAATTCTAAAATTCACTTCTATCAAATCTTCAAACATTCATGGCAAATCTTCATCTTCTAGAAACTTTGGACCAGAAATATACTACAAAGAAACAAAGTAGTGCAAAGAGGACAACGTGCATGACATGGTTTGAGCCCTTTTGGATGATGCTCTTGTTCAACCTTCTCATGTTGTTCTGAACCCCTGCTTGAGCTTTGATCAATGTCATTTGCTATTTATATGCCACAATAACAATGATTTAGAGCATGATGATAATAACCTTTGATGTAATTTATAGAAATAAGAAATTAAAACCAAAGAGAAAAATGCAAGACATCAAAGAGACTGAACAAAGGTTGTTATATAAACCATGACATATAGACTAAAAAAAAGGCCTTTTGCCATGATTTTTATGGTGGGAAAAAGAAAGAAAAGCCTTCTCTGCTGTACAAAGAGATAGAAGAAAGGTTGTTATCAGGCTCAGACACTCAATGGACTTTTCTAAAGCCAGTGACTTACCAATTGAGATATGAATAAGCCAGTGACTTACCAATTGAGATATGAAATCATTTTGGAACTTTGCCTCAGATTCAATTTCTTGAGCTACCTGCAATGTCATACTTAAGTAAGAGACCACATAACAAAACAAACAGGAGGACAAAAGAAATGTTCCATATAGGGTTAAGAGAGATAACATCCACAGATGCTCACCAAGTCTACCACTCAATAATACGATCAAGAAAACAATGCACATGAAATGAAGTAAAGTGTGCAAGAGGTTATGACACATTTATCATGTTTTTTGGGATAGTTTGTGTGACCAGAATTTGAAGGGATGTTGCAAGGCTTTCATGGAAAAGAAGTGTACTAGTTCTTGAGCTTTAAGTGTGCTGACTTCTGGGTTGGGCTGATATTCTGGTTCTATCTCATCCTCAACAGTGTTTAGAGAGAATAAAGCCCAGACCGGAGCACTTAGGAGTAGTAAAATCAGCACGAGAGCAAACCCTTGAAGCTTTCTATGAAGTACCAACAACCATACAAGGTCTTAACATTAAAAATAAACGTCAATTAAATTAATACCCATCCCACATTTGTTGAGCAATTGCATCTCGTAGCTCATATGCAAATCAACTGTCCGCATCAATCGAACCCAATCCAACTTCCCCTCCCTCCTCAGCACACATGCCTTCATCAACACCCATCTCTTGTGCATGCTCTTCATCCATTTCATCAATATAGTTCCATTGTTTGATGTAGTTGTGCATAACACAACAAGCAACTACTATTTTCGCTTGTGTCTTGAGAGGATATCGTGGTGTTGTTTGTAGGATAGGAAATCGTTGCTTTAATACCGTAAAAGTACGCTCCACTACATTTCGCAATTTAGAATGTCGTAAATTAAAGAGTTCCTTGGGTGTTTGAGGTGCTTGTGTGGTTGACCACTCTTTGAGATGATAGCGCACTCCTCGATATGGTGCAATAAATCCACGGGTGTTCGCATAACCCCCATCCACCAAATAATACTTTCCTAAGAAATAGATTCAATCTATTAGAACATTCAAGATATAATCACTTATAAAATTTTGCAACAATGAAATAATCCATAGTTCTAGAATGATCATTTGATTAAATCCATTAGATTAAACAACACTACAACAATGATCCTTTGAATGATAATTCATATACTTGATATTGAATGAATAATAAAAGTCATCTAACATTACAATGGGATGGCAGGGCTTCTTAGGAATCCATCATAAAATTAAAATCATCCTTTGATTCAGCATGCATGTGGACTGCTCAAAAGACAGTGACCCAAGTCACTGACATAACCATATAATTTATAACATAACCATATAATTTATACATGAAAAACTAATAAAACTGCCCATTGTTTTAGATCAAATGTAGCTAGCTATACAATACTAGCCAAACATAAGCAAGATATACTAATTTAAAACTATAACAATTATCTATGCATCTGCTATCAAATGTAGTAAGGGAACATGCACAGCATCTGCTATCACATTTTCTCCAGGGGCAGGCTCCTGCTGTCATTTTGTTATTGCTTGCCTATTTGCATATGCAAAATTGGGTGGCTAGGATCTTCCACAAGGATTTTTGGGGGGAACCCGCATTGACTGCGCGGCCCACCAGATCAACTTTTTGGATCAATGGTCCCAATATGGATGCAATTGATGCAACAACATACTGTACATGTGCCTCAGGGTCTTAACTTGCCAAAAAATAGGAGTAGGAAGAATCCACCCACATTGGGTTGAAACTAGCACAGAGACAAAAAACTAGCATAGAGATTTAATACCAAGCAGGCAAGTCGGCCTTGAGTCCTACATTTTAAGGTATAAAATTTTGTTATCTGCATTATAAAAGTAAAGTCAAGGAATAACTAGTCACAATAACTAGTCCTGATATAATTAAAAACTAGAAATCATATTAAAAGAAATTATCAAAAGCAAACCCTATATATCTTGTAAATAACCCACAATCATCATAGAGGGTACAAATCCCTTTAGATTTGAAACAGGCAAAAAATGGAAGGATTATAGCAGATGTAATAATCATCATGATTGAAAGAACAGGACCGTTGAACTGAAGAACATCCAATCAGAGTGAAATCTGTGGTGGGTGGGCCTTCCTAGTTCCTACCCAATTGTCCTGTGTGCAAGTAGGTGAAAGTCTTAGTGGGTATGTATGTATGTATCAATGTGTTTGTGTGGGGGTAAAAGTAGGAGAGAGCAGTTAGTTACAGCAAGGGCAAAAGAGGAGCAATCACTGTTGTTGTTGTTAGAGAGGAGATGGGAGAGAGTAGTGAGAGGGAGTGACTTGGAAGAGGAAGCCACGAACTTGCGGATGAGTAGATCAGTTGTTGATAAATGTCTTCTGTGGAGTTCATTTGAGCTTAGAATATTTCTACTTAATTTAATATAAAAAGAAAGAGGCCCTTAATATGCATACCGATTAGTATTCAGGTCTTGGCTTAAGAAATTACAATTGAGTACAAAAACGCAAGCCCTGACCTCTAATAGATAGAAAATGAAATCATGAATGTCACCTACCTTTTTTGACCCACATGCCCATCTGCACGCAGCCCTAAAAGTAGATGATGACGATGGTCACCGTAGAAAAGTTGGAGAATGAGAGGTAAAATCTTCATGTGGAGTTGCAGAGGATTGTGGTGAATTTGGAGGAGGTTGAGAGGTGAAGGGAAGAAAAGAAATGGGTATCGGAGAAGATGGGATTTGAATGGTGATGGGGTGATTTGATTTGGGTTTTTGACGATATTTATGGAGTTGTTGTTGTTGATGACTGATGTTAACGTGCGCACCCAGTTGGAGAAACAAGTGTTGGGTTAGTTGAGGAAAGAAAAGGAGGCCGGTTTCCTTCGCGTTTCGGTCTCCGCCAACTCCGGCGGCATCCGCTGAGCGGAATACGGAAAAAGTATTAAGGGTCGTTTGGGTCCAAGGATGAGAGCAGGCGATGACCCTGCTTGCTCAGGGCGCAGGGAGCTCTCCAACTCGAACAAACAAGAGGATGATGGGACGATGAACTGCAAGCACAGGGCAGAGAGAACATGGCAGAGAAGAGAGAAGAGAAGAGAGTGGGGATTTACCTGAAGGGGGCGATGGCTGCTGCAGTCCAGAAGAAGCTCGTCGATGAAGGAGATTTTCCAGCAATGCAGAAGTGGGGCTAAGGTTTTGGATGGGAAATGGATAGGAAAAGAGGTTTATAAAGGGGGGGCAAGTTTTATGAGGAAATAGACTTCACATACCCCCCCCCCATAGGAAGTCTATTGCCATAGTGAGGAAGGAAAATGCTGAGGTGGCAATAAAGTGATTCCTAGGAAAAAACCTGCACCAAACACATGAAAAGTTCCTTTTCCAGGGAAAACTGTCTCCATTTCCATGGAAATGGGCTACACAAACATGCCCTAAAGCTCTTTTTCCTCAGAAAGAATAACAAAACTCCTGTGAAACCATACCCTTGAGAAATCAGTTTCCATAAACAAAGAAACTCTACTGTCTAAAGGTTAGGAGACTCAACCTACCAGCATGAGATCAGGCGTAAAGGATCTTCAAATAAAGGGTTAGAGCAGAAACGGCCCAGAAGACACTACCACGTGAACCGGCTTCCTATTCCATCAAGAAAGCAATCAGTATGCCACCCTTTTGTCTTCAGTTCAGAGACAAATGAAGGAAACATAGCTTCCATTTTCTCATAAGTGTCACGCCCCCCAAAATAAGAATTGAGAAAAACGTGAAAAATTAAATCAAATTCAAATTTCCTGTGTTTAATGCAACATAAGCTTCCAAAAGTGGACCCAAAAAATTTCAACCTGTGGTGAGTCAAAATAAATTTCATTAAATGCAGCAGAAGCTTTATTCAATTGGTATCCAATGTTCATAAATGAGAACCAACACAAATTCAGATAAAACAATAATAGTTAAAGTTGCTGAATAAATTAAATAATTTCTAAAAGAGGTCTCAACACTAAAAGGAAAGTTCATTTAAAATAATTGTACGGTGTCGTTCACTCTTGTGTAGGCTCAGACGGCTCCAAAGCCATCTCCGACATCCCACTCGGGTTCATCAGTTGGCTTAAACGTTTGAAACGTTTGACCCTCCTCCGTCTCCTCGGTAAAGTAGGGCTCGATACCTATGCACCAAATATTACAAAGTAAACAGCAAGTACATAATCATAATTCAAGATTTAATACAACAACGAGAAGAATATAGACGAGAGTGATCATATAGAAGTAATTACAGTAATAATGACAAGAAAGAACGTATAGCATAATCCAAATAAAGCAAAAGGAGCAATATGATTCACACGAAGACTAGTGTCCCCGTTTTGGGTGGTCAGCCCTAAATAAATAGGGAGAGCCCGTCCATAACGTCGGTGGTCATAAACTGATCGAATTAAAAACAAATCAGGATAACTTGTTCACATTCAAAGTGGATTATAAGTGATCTGGTCACATCGGTGATCAACCGTCCATATATCGATCTGCAGTCGTCCATAAATGACCCACATAAACATAAACATATAAGCATAATAGACCTGAATAATAAAGCTCCGACACAAAAGTCCTAAGTCAAAGTAAAGTGCTGGTCATTCCACATCCCATATCATAATCAAATCGTCATACAAAATTTGCCGAGCCACTTTATAGTCCATAATACACAATAGGGTATGCATCTAAAGGAGTACATATCATAAATCAACATATATATGCATGCGAAGGTTAAGACATAGATACGAATCGATCATAAGATCAAACATAAGGTCTCATACCCCACAACCATAGAAATCTCTAATAAATATAAGATCAACGCATCCCTTTTCCATCAATTGTGCATAGACTCACTTAAGGGTTTTCCAATAGAGATGGGTTGAACTTGAATCCATTAGGATTTCCCCGAGGTCATACCAAGTACTAAACTCTATGTTAGTAATATACCGTGTGCCCGGACGGTATTTACTTGGTCCAAGTACAAAAATATAATTATAACACATTACAACCCAAAGATATCATTTAATATTAATTTGCAAATAATAATAAATCACAATCTTAATTTATAGTTTTAGAAAGTCCAAGGACTCTATCCAAAATATTTTCCAAATTCAATTCATTATAAAATAAGCCCAAGGGTTTTAATTTAGATTTATTAAAAGCAAAGGATCTTCCCTTTTTTTTATTCAAGAAACTAATGGGCAAGTGGATAATTTAAGTTCTGTTTGCTGCCACATGAAAAGCTCATTTTTCTCCCATTCAACCCCATGTCAAACCACCCCAGGCCATTATCAATTTATCATTCTCTCTCTCCTATCCCCACACACACATGTCACCACCTTTTTAATTCCTCCATTCCCACACACATCACCTCCCATCATCTCTTTTCACTTAACCCTAAACGTCATCACCATCAACATTTTCTTCCCATCACAGAACATGTTCTATAATGGAGTCGAGTCCAGCGTCTCAACTTCTGGGCACTTGGGATAGCGGCCCACTGATTGAAAGGCCCACGATCAAACCCCATCAACAGAGTCGCCCAAAACCCCTCTACAAGATGTAGGGATCTGATATGCAGTCGGTGGTCCACCTAGGCCCCACAATCCCAAAAACAGAATTTCCCTTTTTTTTATGCAGACAACCACCTTTTGGGTCGTTGGATGGTGGACCAAACAAGGCCCACCTCGTACGGGCCCGCCATCTCTATGGTCGCCCGTGGGTCCACTATCAGATCTACGGTCTTGATCAATCATTAGTGGGGTCCACCTGGTCTTACAGCCAATGCACAGAAACATGGCCTCATGGATGTGCATCCTTGAACCTGTGACAAGTCCGGTCCTGTTGGGTTTCAATGGGTAGTCCATCTATCTTGATGAACAAATCTTCACAATCATATGAGTTTAAAAGGGTTTGAAAACCAGTGGGATGAGTAATGGCTGAAAGTAAAACCGATGGAATCACCCTCAAATCTCCAGTCTCATAATATAATAATATAATCAAATGAAAAAGGGCATAAAAAGGATTTCTATATGCATCAAACTGGAATCAACGACAAACATATGTATTAAATTCACAAATTATGTTTAGGTACTTGCCTTTCACCGGGGTTTGAGGAAAATGCAAGAGATCCTAACCAATACCCAAACTGAGATTCCCACAACGCTCAAGAATAACCCTATCACCAATCTGACATAGAAGATGGGATAAGAATGTTTAGATGAACAGATCCATTGTATTCCTACCCAAAACCTCATATTGGAAAGATTAAGAATGTAACATAAAAGTACAAATCTACTCCTAATGGTTTGAGGAGAGGATTACCTGAGATAAGAAAGTTGAGCCAAGAATGATTGTGTCTTCAGATCTTGATTCTGATGGCTGGATCCAAAAGTTGCAGAGGCTTGGGAAGTTGAAAGAGGAAGAAGACGAACGATAGGAGTTGCAGAGATAAGTGGGAAGGGATAAAGACGTGCGTTCGTAATAAAGGGGATTAGGTTAAGAGAGGGAATATTCTCTGGGCTTAAGTCATTGGGTCAACTACGGGTCAAGTCACCTACCCACTAACCCAACTCACCAAACCACGCATCTAATCTAACGTGTACCCCACTTAATCCTAACCACTTAAATATCTAAAATACATTTAATTAAAATAATATTATTATTCTAATTAAAATATAATAAAAATATTAGAAGTGGGGCCAGGATCTTACAATAAGCCTCCTGAAAAACCACATCATGAGGCATATTTACTGATTTCTCCATCTTTGTAGCATATGTAGAAACCAACCACCCCCACAATGCATCTTCACCTGTTGCGCTATGTTCCAACACCAAATATGTCTGCTGATTTCCCCAATTTATTAGAAACTTCTCCTTTGGGAATATTTCTCTCAATTGACATAGTGTTGATGGCTTTTTGACAACCTTGTGCAAAGGTTGGCCGACCTTCACACTCCCAGCATCTTCTATGAGTCGCCCCGGAAAGAGAAGATTTTCTCGGTATCTCAAGTCAGCTGGGCTAGATATTTGACCAGTTTGGCTTTAGAAAAAAAATGAAGAGAAAAGAAAAGAGTCAGATCAAAAGAACAATTTAAGATGAACAATTAATTCTTTCCAAACTATTTCGCATTGACAATTGTGATAGCTCCTTTTGGAAAGAAAAATTCATCTCTGGTCTTCCAACGTTGTTCGCCGAAAAGGTTCGTAATTGCTTACGAGACAAAGGCGATGGAAACCTCAATTACCATTGTTACACTTACGGTGAATTAATCCAAACCATTAACAAAGTTGGTCTCAGTATTTGTATTGACATCGAACTTAAATCCCAAATGAAAAGAGAAAAGTCCAATAACCAAAAAGAATTAGGCGATTTTTGCTACCAATTTGGTTATGACCCAATTATCAGTCCTTCTCGAAGAAAGACTTCTTCCAGGACCAAACACAATTCTAACATACTTCCCTTCCTACCCAAAGAAAGCCTCGCAATTTCAGAAATCATAAATTCAAAAAACAACAATTCAAAACTACTGATCCACCTCCCAAAATTAATGATCCCAATCAACGCTACTACAAGTACAACAAACCTGGCCACTTTGCAAATAAATGCTTTGTCAAAACTACAAAAAGGAAAATTAATAATATTAAAAATAAATCCAACTCCAATAAAACAAGTGACAATTCTGACCAAGAACATATTTGTCATTCTTGTCAAGAATCATTTTCTGAGTATGAATCTTCTTCTACACCATCAATAAATATGCTTTCTGCCAATGAACAATTAATTATATGCCGGATATGCCTGTTACTCGGTCATAGACTTGCTGCATAGTGAAAACAGGTGTAGTATAAGGAATTTGTTTAACCTGTTTACTTTTGATATTTTGAGATATTAATTTATTAAAATTTTCATTTTTTGTAAGGGGGTCTTGAATGGTTTGAATCATTTCAAGAATTAATTGTTCATGCCTGATAGCATATTTATTGATGGTGTAGAAGAAGATTCATACTCAGAAAATGATTCTTGACAAGAATGACAAATATGTTCTTGGTCAGAATTGTCACTTGTTTTTATTGGAGTTGGATTTATTTTTAATATTATTAATTTTCCTTTTAGTAGTTTTGACAAAGCATTTATTTGCAAAGTGGCCAGGTTTGTTGCATTTGTAGCAGCGTTGATTGGGATCATTAATTTTGGGAGGTGGATCAGTAGTTTTGGATTGTTGATTTTTGAATTTATGATTTCTGAAATTGCAAGGCTTTCTTTGGGTAGGAAGGGAAGTATTGTTGTTTGGTCCTGGAAGAAGTCTTTCTTCGAGAAGGACTGATAATTGGGTCATAACCAAATTGGTAGCAAAAATCGCCTAATTCTTTTTGGTTATTGGACCTTTCTCTTTTCATTTGGGATTTAAGTTTGAGGTCAGTACAAATACTGAGACCAACTTTGTTAATGGTTTGGATTAATTCACCGTAAGTGTAACGGTGGTAATTGAGGTTTCCATCGCCTTTGTCTCGTAAGCAATTACAAACCTTTTCGGCGAACAACGTTGGAAGACCAGAGATGAATTTTTCTTTCCAAAAGGAGCTATCGCAATTGTCAATGCGAAATAGTTTGGAAAGATAGATATCTTTGTACCATTGAAAGTCTGTTAAAGTATGGCATTTAAGATTGATTAATTGCTCTTTACTTTTCTTAGAAATATCGCCAAGTTTTCCAAGAAAATGATGGATGATATTGGTTATTAGAGCAAGGACTTGTTCTCCTTGTGTTTCTCCTTTAGAATTAAGGATTGGTTGTCCATGTTCATCGCATTGGATTGATTGTTTTATTTCTTCGCGCTGTATTTCTGTTAAATAATCGTTCCACCATCCATGAAGTTGTCCGGTAAAACCAGAGGTGATAGCGAGAACAATGTTTTCTTGTGCCCATTGAGGAATATAGCAGGCATTGCAATAGACAATCATGTGTTGCATAACATTGAGTATTTGGTATTCGGAAAGTCCGTCGATGTTCCATTCATAGAGGACATTCCCTTCAAAATGGATTTTGGGCATTTCAGAGATTTCTTCAAATTGAAGATCAACTGGAGAGGGACGACGATAGTACTGTTTTGTAGAACTACGTCGGAAAATAGATCGATTTATTTGAGGAAGTGGATCGACATCTGCTTCATCATTAGCAGAGTCGTCGGAGTCTTCCAAAGGGGGATTATTTTCGGTAATCATTGATAGGTTTGGTTTTTTGCCTTTTGGATCTATGTTATTAGATAGTTTGATTGTATTCAGAAGTTCAGTTAGGAACTCAGTTAACATAGAAGAGGAGGGCTTTTGTATTTGAGGGAGATTGGTTTGTATTGTTTGTGCTAGAAGAAAGAACTGTTTGGTAGGGAGAGAAGTTGAGGGATTTATATGGGAAATAGGCTGGGGAGTAGATGTCTAGTTTGTTCCTATAGAAGTTGAGGGATTTATATGGGAAATCAACTTTTTCCTAACTTTCCATTGCACACATATTTTAAAGAAAAGAGACAAGTTTGTTTTGAATGCCGTGAGAGGCGATTTTCTTTGTTTGCCGTGAAAGGCGATTTTGGTGCCGTGAAAGGCGATTTTGCAGTGAAAGGCGGTTTACAAATCTCATCAATAATGAAAAGACAAGAAATGTGAATTTTGTGTCTCTTTAAGAAAAAATACAATACAATAGAAAAGAAAGAAATGGAATCTAACTTTTCATGCGATTGTGGGGGGACCCGTTCAGATCGACGGTCGCGAGTCATGTATGGACTCCGCCATCGTCCTTCATATGAGAACTTTGATGCTTGATTTCTTGGCTTGGCTCCAACCTCAGATTTTTAGAGGATAAGGACCAAGGTAAGGTCCTATATCCGGTAAAAAGCTGAGTAGACGGGCTGAAAAGCCGCATCTAGCCATGTTGGATAGAAGGGGAGGTGGCCTTGGGGGGGGTGGCCCCCCAAGGGGCTTTGATCACCTTGTAGTGCTTGTTGCAGCAGAGTTTTCTTCAATAGAGGAGAGTTTGTTGCAGAGGTTCTGGATTTTTCTTGGATTTTTCGGAGAGTTTTTGGATAATTTTTCCCTTTTTCTCCTTTTCCTTGGAATGGCCTCCTATTTATAGGCATTTGGTAGCCATTTAGGAGAGTTTATGAGCATTTATGGTATTAATGCTCATGATGGGAGGAGTTACAAGTTTTTAATTTCTTGATTTGGTAACTCCTTTTTCCTTGAATTTGATTGGCCGGTGGAGGATAATGGGCATTTAGTTGCCTTTAATCTCCATAATGAGGGGAGTTTCATGGTTTTAAAGCCATGAATACTTGGATTTGTAACTCCCATTTGCTTGCTTTTGATTGAGCCGTCCAAGATAATGAGTTAATGACTGTAATAAGTTGCCATAAACAAGTCAATTAACAACATTAAATGGTCTCCCGGTCGCTTGAAGAGTCACGGGCCGCGCCGCGTCCTTTGGAATTCTTTTGGCGATGATCATCGATGGATCTTCATGTTGATCGACATCGGATGATCATGCAATTTCAGACTTTGATTAATATCAACAAGCCGGGGACATCTGTCCAGTCGATTTCTTGATCGGTCGGGCAGAAAGTGCATTTTCTTGATCAGTCGGTTGACAATTTTGAGGTGTCGGATGATGATTCCATGATTCCGGCGGCGGATCCACGATGTCGACGAAGATCGACGGATTTCATGCTCAAAAAATCAGAATTTGGAAAAATCACAGGGGGCAATCAACTCGGGACGCAAAAGATACCCGAAAAATGGGGTTTTTGGGCGAGGTCCGGCGGCCCGGACCTCCATGGTCGCCGGCGACCATGCACCATGGTCGGCCGCCTTCCGGTCGCCTTTTCTTCTTCGTTTTTCGTCGTTTTTCGCTTCTGTTTTTTCCTGCATTTTTCTTGGAATTTCCTCTCATTTATTGGCTGAATTTCCCTCAAGAAAACCTGACGGGAAGCCATGCAAATCGGATTGCAAAGTTTCCCATTTTCTGAAAAGCCGAAGACTTTGCTGTGGAGAACTCCCGATTTTTTGTCAAGCGTCGAAACTAGGTCAAACGATGTCGGAATGACCTGAAATTCGACGTGTAGCTTCTTGAGCAGTAGACGAGACCAACCATGGGCTTTTGTTCAGGTTTTGAAGCCGCTTGGGGTCCCACAAACGCTTGACTTTGATTTCACCACGAGGGAAATGCCGAGCTTTGACTTCTGGTCAAATGATGTCCGATTGACCTAAAATTCGACGGGGAGCCTATTGGAGTCATTTTGAGATGATCCACAAGCTCCGAATTGGGTGCCATGGTCCCGGGGTGCTCCGCCGCTGGTAGGCTTGATTTTGTTTCCGAGCATCGAAACTGGGTCAAACGTCATCGGAATGTCCTGAAATTTGATGTGCAGCCCTTTGGAGGTATGTAGAAGCCGCCCATGTGCTCTGTTTGATGAGTGACAACCTCGGTAATTCTCGCTACCTAAGGGCTTGATTTTGCTGCTCGAGAGTTGATGGAGGGTCAAACGGTGTCAGTTTGACTTGAAACTTGACATGTAGCCTTTCGGAGGTATTTTGAGACCATCCGTAGGCTCTGATCGAAGATTTGGGGTCTTCGACACTGTCGCCGCCGGGAGCTGCTGCTTAGCTGTTGGAGAAGTGAAGCTAGGCCAAATGATGTCGGAATGGCCCGAAACTTCATGTGTACCTCTCTTTTGGCTTTTTTGAATGACCTTGCAGTTTTTGTTTGATTCTGACAAGATCTGATGCTTGAAGTGGCGCCTGCCTCTTTGGGGTAGGATGCGGCTCCATGTAGCTTTTGGTGTGAAGAGGCAAAGTGACATTTTTTGTGTCAACAGCCGCGGCCCTCTCATACTGAACACAGTTACGGCGGGGAATCTCACCAGTGCTAGGGATAACTAACCCCGCAAATCACTCAACAGTCTCACCACACTCATCACTCGGGGAGACTGGATTCGGTATCACACAGTCCATCTAAAAACATAGCTCATCATGATAGCTTGCTCAACACTCATAAATAGCTCCTACCGGGGATGATCAGTCCACAGGCTGAGCTTAAATCAACCGAGTGAATGTCTATGCCGACTCAAGGAAACTCTAAAGGTCAGTGTCTGTCTAGGCTTTGCCTTGCGTGAATAAGGTCCTAACCAAGTCTCTAAGAGGTTCATATATCAATTAGTCCAAAGATTACAATCCAAGTCCAAGCCCGCTCGTTAGATCCATACCAAGGCCCATCAAATGCATGGCTTGGTCTAAAACAATCCATACGAGACAACATATCCATTTTCAATGATAAACAGCTCCTCCTCACCTATAAGGAGTTATAAGACTAATACAATCCACCTCTCCAATTATAAGGGTATATCACATCCATACTTAGGCCATAAGAGGGCCCGCCTAGCCACAGACACGGGTCGGTGTTCTCCCATTCACACCATCGGGTCACCTCTAAGATATCCTAGGTTCAGGTCATCAATTTCCATTTAATTAACAGTTATCAACTATAGTAAGGATATAAGAGTGACAGAAATAAGGAAAGGTGAAGTATGAACTTCGAATATGAGAATCAATAGGAAAATAACAACAGTCCAACCTAGGTAATGGATCACGTTCAGGTTCAGGCCCATCTCAAGTAATTTGATCTCTAAATGGAGTCTCAGATGCCAAAGGATACTATGTTTGGTGCTCCTGAGGTTACGGGCATCGTTGACAACTTTTACGGATCGAATCATCGTAGAATAAATGACCAAAACCCTACTTGGTGGTCCCCACGAGTCAAGGTTGAGCCACACCATTGACTCGGGCTTGGCACATCAATAGAAGTCCATTTGGATGGTCAATGGGCCCCACAAATGATCACAACTTCAGAAATGTGAAAACTGGAAAATCACTAAACTCAGTGTGCTCGGTCGACCTGGCACAGGGCTCGGTCGACCGAGTACACTAGGGGTTGACCCCCAAGTCGACCCAGGTGCAATGTCCTCGGTCGACCTCCTGGCCTGGTCGGTCGACTGAGTGCACTGGAAAAACTGGGTCAGGCACCTGGCAGGCATGATCCATTCTCAGGGAATTTCCTGTGTGTCCGGTCGACTTCCTGGCCTGAGCGGTCGACCGCATACACAGAAACCTTGGAAAAATAATGTCCCAGCTCTCAGACATTTTCCACTGCAGATCCTGTGTGCTCGGTCGACCTGGAGCAAGGCTCGGTCGACCACGCATACAGGATTGCTGGGTCTGAGGGAAAATCCAACTCCCAGTTGCTTCCTGCAGAAACCAGTGTGCTCGGTCGACCTGAGCAAGGCTCGGTCGACCACGCATACAGGATTGCTGGGTCTGAGGGAAAATCCAACTCCCAGTTGCTTCCTGCAGAAACCAGTGTGCTCGGTCGACCTGAGCAGGGCTCGGTCGACCGCGCACACTGAAATTTCAGTTCTGCAGAAAATATAACTTGGACCTGGTTTTTCCCAATTTCCAGTGCGCTCGGTCGACCGGACTGCAGGTCGGTCGACCGGGCACACGCAAACTTGTAGAAAAACCCAGATTTCAGGGTTTCTTCCTTCCAACCCATTTTTCCATTTAACCACCTCCAATCTCGCCCAATCATTACCAAAACATTAGAAAACACAAAAACACTTCAATGCACCTCCATCTAACACCAAACGGGCCATTGATCTTCCAAATGGGAGAATCCCCTCCATCAATGCCCAAATTCCATCTATACTAAGCTCAAGGGTAGATCTACAAATATACATTAACTGAATGGAAATGACAATCAATGAAATTAGAAACATACATTCTATGTTAAATCAGTATATTGCACTTGCCTTGTTTTAATTGAAAGGTTGTAGGGAGAGGAAGAAGAGAACCAAGCCAATAAGGGAATTCAGCTCCTAAGGTCTTCCCAATCACAGAAACAGCCCAAAACTTAGGTCTAGGGGAGAAATGAGAGAGAGGAAGGAGAGGGGAAATGAAGGAGATGATTAGTTGCTAGGGATGGCTTGGGAAATGTGCTATATTTATAGATTGGGGGTTTAGCTAGGGTCTAAAATACCCCTTTAGTTTGTATGGGATTAGGGTTAGGGTAGAGGGCATTTAGGTCTTTAGGTGGGAATGTTCTAGAAGAGCTCTTTTATGGATACCCCCCTATGGTACATACTAATACCTAGCTAGGTCCCCCACCAACAACTAACCCTAGAAATTGCAAAAGACCCCTATAAATACTAACACAACTAGACTAATCTAACTAAACTTAGGAAGATATATAACTACCCTTACTAACCCACTAATTAGTATAATTAGCTAATAAACTCTATTAATTAGTATAATAAGCTAACAAATATTATTAAATAGAAATAAAAATCAAGACTGAGGGCCCACAAGGGGTGGGGCCTCACAAAAGGTATTGGTATAATTGTTTTGTTCAATGATATGAGAAATATCTTTGGAGGTAGCAGGCTTGTCATCTTTGAAAAGAGAGACTGTTTTAAGCGGAGTTGCTACAATTTCTTTGATTTTAATTGCGCGAAAAGGGGGTAAAGATTGGGCAATTTCTTCACCAGAAGTGGTTTCCCAGTTTGTTTATTTAATTGTTGATGTAACATCATGATATTATTTGAGGCAATTGGTTCTTGGGGTACGTGATAATGGAACCAATCAAAGAAAGGGATATTAGTTTTGACTAATTTTATATAATTAAACCATTGAGCTTTTAATTGAGCTTGTTCTTCTTTATTGAAATTTCTAAAGAAAGAAAAATGAAGGGGATGATTTTTCATATTATCAATTAAGAATTGATTATTGATTTGAAAAGGTGTTTCTTGACTATTTCTGAATCATCATAAATTTCGTCAGATATGGTATTTGAGACTAAGATCATTCCTATATGAGGACTGAAATCAGAGGCAGTTGGGCTGTAGGATTCAGTAGGATCATAATTTTCATTAGGATGAGATCCATTATTATAATTTGTAGTTTGAGGATAACAAATATTTGATGGAGGAGGAGGTATCATGACATCGGGTAGCTTGGAGCGAACAGAGTCATATTGGGACATAGAAGATGGTCTATGTTGTTCAACTTCTGTTGGGTTTATTTGAGAAGGAATTGATGAGGTAGAATGCCTAGTTACTGGCCGAGGAAGAGTTGATTTACCATTATTGAGTCTGATGGCAACTCTACCATTGGGATATTCAGTAATAGTTTCAAAGTCATCATTGATTAGAGGTATTGAGGATTGGGCATCTTGGAGATCCCATTCTCCAGAGAGATTGACTTGTTCCCAAGTAATCATCTTTGGAATTGTGACTTTATTTTTGAAATCAGTAAGGAATAAAGTTGTTATTCCTTTTAATTGATTATTATAGGCTATATCAGGCATGATTGAGTTCATTGCTTTGAAATAAACTCTATAGATGATGGCTATATTTTCAGATTGTGGCTTCATGTTGAAACCTTTGGTATGGATACCAAGTGTGCATGCTTGATGAGCACCTGGATCAAAGAGGCTTATTGAGAAATTGGGGAAGCAGTTGAAGAAGGCAGGGCCATTGTGAAGACTAGCTTCGACAAGACCTATAAGTGAGTCTTTGAACTTCACATGTCCTTGGTCTCGGACATAGGACAAACAAGAAGTATTGAAACCAGTTCGAGTGAGAGGTTTAATAGCAACTTGTACAAGTCCAATATGGAGATATTTATATTGGTGGCTGAATTTTTCGATTGTCTCTTTTGTGATAAGAGAAAGGTATTCCTCTTTATCGACAATTGATTTCGTCTCTTCGACGGTTTTGATTATATAATCAGTGTTCAGTTTGAATAAACCATGATTATAAATTTCTTTTATTGGGACTGTTGGAATAGTTCAATTAAGTAATTAATTGATAACAGGACTGTTTACAAGACAGAGTAACAGGACTGTTTAACAATTTAAGATGGTTTGAAGACCATAGATGAATATTTCCCATATAAATTATTGTTAAATAATTTCTCAATAAGCCTCTCTGATCCAGGTGCTCATCAAGCATGCACACTTGGTATTCATACCAAAGGTTTCCACATGAAGCCACAATCTGAAAATATAGCCATCATATATAGAGTTTATTTCAAAGCAATGAACTCAATCATGCCTGATATAGCCTGATAAGCTGAGATATGGGGCTACTTGATTGTATACAGCTAGAAAAGATAAAAATGAGTTGTAGATCGTTTGATAAAAAAGATGTAAATATCGGTGGTGAGTTCTGGAATAATATCCCATGCAATGGGAGGCTGTTTATTTTGTGCACTTTGGATTTTAAAGAGCTCTGCCCACTAAATAATTTTACTCCTTTTAATGCAGGATTTCTCTTTGACAAAGGCTAAGAGATCTGAACTCTTCTTTCTCTAAAGGAGATGCCAAACATGAAAAGGATGTTGAATGTGAGGCACGTATTATATTCCAATTCCAAAACTGACTCGCCAGACGAAGAGTAAAGTAACCCAATGATTCCCGATAACCTTTAACACCAAAATATTAATCATCTTGAAGACATGGTTATCATGGGCTTTGAATTCGTGACGTTTTAACTCAAATACCATCTTGACACCGTAAGGTTGACAGCACAGTAACAAGAAGCAAACTCATTTCAATGATCTAGAGTTAAGAATAAGGTCTCATGATTGCCACCTTTCATCGTGAAGCATAACTTCTGTAAGTGCCTAAAAATTACGGACTTGATTTGGAGAGGATTAAACTCTTAATTTGATGATTTTGGGAAAGGATCGGTCTCCGGTGACCTTAAAGGAAGAACAAAGGTCAGAGCCCCTGGCTGTGGGCAGCCGAGGGCACTCCGATGGTTAAGTTAGCTTGGTAACTGAGGGAAGATGAGGAAGAAGAAGTCTGGGTCAGGCTTATTTCCTTACCTCTTGTAGTTTTTTCTCATGCATTATATAGACGTGAGAGTCTTATTGGAGTGGACCCTTAGGAAGAGATGAAAGTCCCATCAACATGTACTTTCTCTCCTGAGTGGGGGTAGGTAAAAAGAGAATGTCCCATCGGGCCATCCCCTATATCTGTGGATGTGACTCTGAGATAAGGCGTGCCACTTATCTAGGTCCGGCGCCCACTCTACTTGTCAGTTTGTCGTCCACCGTCATGGTAGTGCATTTATGGTTGCATTTATGGCTGAATGACAGGAGGCTGAGATCAAGTTAAGACCGAGACCGGGGTGGACACCCGCAGGCGTGGCCACCGAGACGGGCTCCGTGCTTCCCCGAACTGGCGCTTCTACGGAGCTGGCCCAACACCGAGATCAGGGATAATCCTGGAATTGGGGAGCGGTCCCACACAAATCTGTAATTACGAAATGACCCCACACAATTGCCCCCTAGCTCTCGACCTCTTAGAGCTCTCTCTGAGGTCGGGGGCTAAGATGGAAAGGACGTGCCGGCCCCATCCTGTCGTGTCTTGCTAACGTGTGATCCTCATCATGATGCCTTTTTGTTTGCCCTAGGCGATAAATACGGTATCATAATTGTTTCGCCAGGGCTGGCACGCGGACGTCGTTTCATATGCCCGAGGCGATAAAGATCGTACCAGAGGTATGGTGGGAGATGGACCGGTGGTGCCACGTGTAACCCTTCGTCTGGTTGTCTACTAAGATCGAAGCGACGCGTGGAGAGTCCGAAGCGTTGCCCCGCACGCGTGACATTCAAGAGGGGTGTTCCTCTATAAAGCGAGGACGCCCTCTTCCCTTTCTCCTCTTATCTTTGCTTTCATCTGGGAGGAGACCCTGCTGAAGAAGACGCCCTGCCAAAAACAGAGCCTCAGCGAACCCAGAATCTTTTCACTCTTCGTTCCTTACTCTTTGCAATCTGTCATATTTTCTCTGTGAGTTCTCTTTTCTGTTTCTTTCTTTCTACTCCCTTTTCTTTTTGTCCAGAGGGCTTCCGCCCCTTAGGCTTCCCTAGGTCTTGCTCTTTCTTCTTTGCTCTCTGCCCCCTTTCCAGTCTTTGGGAGAATGGGGATTTATAGCCATTGGTTAGAGGGCCCCCAAGCCCTGCAGGGACTCAGGATGGCGTTCAAAATACCAACTGACGTTCTGGTGAAGCCCGATGACCTCCAGGACCTCTTTGACGGCCTCACCCGATACAAGGATTGGATGCCCTTCCCTCTGGTGTCGGTAGCCAAGGGTGGGGTTAGGTTCCCTATCCATCCGCTCCTCCGATCCTGCCTCAGCTCGTGGCGGATCTACCCTTTCCAGTTGATGCCGAATGGATTTAAGATATTAATGGGCGTGGCGGAGTTGAACCGAATTCTGGACATCAACCTCAGCGTGCACGACATAGAGGATGTCTATGACATCTACAAGTCTGCGGGGGGCGAAGATTCCTACTATCTTCGGGTGAAGGCTAGGCGTCGGCCCTTGATTAATGCCCTGGAGGACTCAAGCAAGTACGCCAGGGATGATCGTCTGCTGGTCTCGGGGAATTGGGAGTTCGGGGCGTCCGAGACCGAGGAGGAGAGGAGAATCCAGGTTCCGCGGAAATCTGGGACCCCTCTGAGTAAATACCCTTTTCCCCGGGCTATTTATGTTGTTTTACTGCTGATCCGCCGAGCTGATGTCATCTGTTTCCTACGCAGGTGTTCAGCAAAGGAGAAGAGAGGCCGGCCTCGATCGTTGGAAGAGGAACGACACCTGGTTTAAGAAGATTTACCACTACCACGGCCACCACGATCGGGGTGCCTTCTCGCTGCTCGGGTACAAGCCGCAGTATCAGTCTTACACCAGGAAGACTGCCGAGATCCCCCTTGAGCCGATAGGGGAGATCGTGCTCGCGCTTGCAGAGACTAGCGGCCAAACCTCGGACCCCCAAGGTTCGATCCTAGTTGAAGACAGCCCCTCCGACCGAGACCAAACAGAAGAGGAAATGGACGGGCCGCGTCCCCCTCTGAAGAACTTGGGGGCAATGATCCTCGGGGGCCGAGTTCCCCCTACCCCGAAGCGTGTC
Source organism: Cinnamomum chago (assembly GCA_038049695.1). NCBI lineage: Eukaryota > Viridiplantae > Streptophyta > Magnoliopsida > Laurales > Lauraceae > Cinnamomum > Cinnamomum chago. The sequence continues at coordinate 79,277,673 of CP142454.1, forward strand.
CTTAGCGGGCCTGGTGCTGCTCAGGGCTCCTCAGCCAGCGTCCCTTCCGGTCCCTCGGGCTCAGCAGGGACCTCCTCCTCTGCGAAAGACAAGAACACGCGAGGCCCCCCACAAGAGAAGAGGGGGAGGTCGGAAGAGCCTCCCAAGGAAGCCCGGTCACCCAAGGACACTAGGCCGCCACTGGTTGCGGAGGTCGAGAAGGAGGGTGAGGGGCCCCCTCCTGAAAAGAGGCTTCGCGTGGGGGGCGAAACGGAGCGAGCTCCGGGAGCGGATCCGCAGCTCCGGCCTTTCAAGCCAATGCCCTTCAGGCCCAACCTTGACCTCAACCCCGGCGAACCCATGAGCGTGGAGGACCATATGGGGACTTCTACCAGGACGATCTCGGCGGTTGCCCGGGCATGCGCTCTCCCTTTGGACATGGAGAGGCATAATAAATCCGGGACGATGAGCCTGATCTATTCGACGATGAAGGCGTCGCTTGAGGTGATTCTCACGCCTTTCGTCTTTTTTAAGCTTTGTGCCTTAGTCGTTCGTTCTGACTTCCTACCCCTTTTGTCTCCTTGCAGAGTGTACAGAGACTCCAGATAATACTGGAGAGGACGGAGATGACAGCCACGCAAGTTCTCGAAATGGCCGCCGAGAAGAAGAAGATGGGGGATGCCCTGGAGGCCAGTGCGGCGATAATAAAGAGGGCGGAGGAGAAAATTGTCGAGCTTGCAACGGAACGTCAAGCCGCGAAGACCGAGATCATCAAGCTGCAAGGCGAAAATCAGCAACTAAAAGGCACAGCCGAAGATAAGGCGAAGAGGGTGCACCAACTAGAGGCCGAGCTTGCAAAAAGGGAAACCGAACTGGCTGGGAAAGAGGCCGTGTTCGAGTCCTCCAGGAAGGAGCGGGCCGAAGTCGAGTACACTCTGCGGGCCCAGGCCACAAAGGCTTATTAAGAAGGAGTGGACTGGGCATCGGTGGAGTACGTGGCTCAAATCAAGGACCTGAGCCCCGTTTTGTACGAGGTGGGGTGCAGGGAAGCACTTCGTGAGTACAGGGTCTATGAGAATGATCCCATATTCACGAACCTTCCCCAATTCCAGTCTGTCATACCTAGCCCAAAGTTAGAGCCCGACTCCAACCCTCCGGAAGCCCCTCTTGAAACCCCGGTCATCCCTTGTGAGGTCCCACCCTTGGTGGGCCCTCTACGGGCTATTTTATAGACTAATTAATCCTAATTTATGTTAATTATTGGTTAATTACTACTAATCCTTGCTAATTACTACTAATCTTTGCTAAGTAATTGCTAATCTTCGCTAATCTTGGCTAAATATTAATTGATTGGGCTAATTAGGGGTTAATTAGATTGACTAGTTAGATTTTCCTAAGTTAGTTAGATTAGCTTAGTGGGTTAGTGTTTTTAATTAATTGGGTGTTGTGTTAGCCTAGGGTCCAATAGAGCTAGTTTGGTCCTTAGTAGAGTCTAATTAAGTTAATTAGTGTGGGTTAGTGTTAAGAGGGTCCTCCTCTAGAAGCTTCCAACAAATGACCAGCATACCCCTAACCCTAACCCTAATCCTAAGATAAACCCTTAAACCCTAAGGCTAATCTAGTAATTAACCACCCCTCTCCTAATCCTATAAAATGTCTCTTAACTCTTGCAAACCCAAAACCCTAAACCTAAGCTAGCCCCTTTCCCAAGAAAACCTCCAGCCCCCTTCCCAAGGAAACTCCCAACTGCCTTCCTTCATTCCTCTTCTCCACTCCCTCATTCCCTCTCCCACGTTGAGTAGAGACAGCCACTGCTACAGTTGTGCTGGAACCCATCTTGAAGCTATAGAAGACTACTGTTGCCCCATCTCCTTCCTTCCCTCATTTCATTCCCCAGCTGCTGTGCTTCTCCTCCCCATTTCATTTCCTCCAAGACACTGCTGGGCTGGGAGATTCTCTTCTTTCTGTCACTGCTGGACTGGTTCTACTCTGCTGGAATTCCATTGGAGCTGCAGCACTTCTCTCCTATTGCTGATTCTGTGCTGGGATCCCTACTGCTGCTGCTACTTCCCTTCTTCTCCAGTGAGCTGCTGCTATACCACCTTCTTCTTCTCATTCACTGTTGTGCTGGAGAATTTCCGGAATTTTTCCTAACAGCAGCAACCTCTACTCCATCTTCTTTCTCTCCCTTTTCCTTCACCTGGGAGGTCCTAGTGCTGCTGGGACTTATATTAAGGAGCCGTAGCTGCTGATTATTGTGCTGGGAACAAATAATAGGAGCTGCTGCTGTGTTCTTCTTCTTCTTCCCCTGCTCTGTTCAGCTGAGCTCTGGTTCCTTCTTCTCTAATTAATTCTCTCTGCAAACTCTCTCTCTCTCAAGCTAAAAAGGCAAGTGCTCTGAACTAATTTCATAGAACATATGTGGATTGATTTTCTTCTTGATTTGGTATTACAGTCAGTCATTGTGCTAGATGTTACCTTGAGCATTAGTGTCACATATGAGATTTAATGGCCATTGATGGAGGGCATTGTGGTGTTTCTCAATTTCTTATTTGTTAATTTGATTAATGATTTAAAGTAAGAAGTAATCGGATTAGATACGAGTTGAGAAGAGTGACTGTTGCAGTCACGGTTGTGAAACAGAGTGTTTTGTTGGGTTGAGATCAGTGGGGCCCAGGTGGGTCCCCCCCCCCTTGGAAATCCGGGTCGCAGATCTCTCTTATGGGGCTTGTGCGACGCTAGTATCATAGGCTGATCACGTCATGGATCTTAGTGGGCCACAACCGTTGTGTTTGTTGCTACTGTCGTCAAACCCATTTCATATGGGTTCTGTGAGGAGGAAGCCTGACGATTAATGTGGAGAAGGAGAGATGAATGGATTAGGAAGAGTGAAAGAAAAGTAGGGTAGGGAAGGACACGTGGGTGAGTGAAAAAGTGAGGATGGGAGAGGATGATGATGGGGAAATGGGGGTAGGTGAGGGAGTTAAGAGAGTTGACTTGATGAGTGGGTTGGGCTTGGGTAGTTCTGTCGTGGGTTTGGGCTTTGGGCCCAGTGGGAGGGGGTCCACTAACCTTTAAACCACTAGTTTCTTTACTAATTAATTAAGCCTTAGTTTTAATACTTTCTATTAACACCATTAATTTTCATAAATTATAAATTTAGACCCCTTTAAATCTTTTTGGACCAAATCGGAGCTGGGCCCAGCGGGGCCCACTATTTCCATAACTCATTAGTTTTATTAATGAAACAAACCATTTAGTTTCTAATGTATACTATGGGACCATTAGCCTTAGAAAATTTAAAGAGTAGGACCCTTAGCCTCCGTGGAACCCCATTAGAATAAATTAACTTATTAACCTTAAATTAATATTTCCAGACCCTAGTGTAAAAGTTGAGATTTGGCCTGGAGTCTGTTGACTCAGGTACACCTGTGTACCAGATCGACCGGCTGGCCACCTGGTCAATCGGGTACACTGGAAATTCCAGAATCCAAACAAAGTCCCAACTTGATTTCCAGTGGAGCAGATCGACCCGACCCTTGCCAGGTCGACCTGCCACACTGTGAACTCTAGGGTGTGAGTTTAGCATTGTTTTATAATTAATCGATTGTGGGACTCATTAACCATCCAAATGAACTTCCATCAATGTGCCAAGCACGAGTCAATGGTGCGGCTCAACCTTGACTCGTATGGACCACCGATTAGGGTTTTGGTTATTAATCTAAGATGATATGACCTCTAAGAGTTGTCAATGGTGCCCGTACTTTTCCTAAGCACCAAACACATTATTATAGGGCATCAATGACTTCGTTTAGAGATCAAATTACCGGAGATGGACTTGAACCTAACGTGGCCCATTACCTAGGATTGGACCGTTGGATTTCCCGTTGATTCTCTGATTGAAGTTTATACTTCACTGTTATCATTTATTGTCATTCTTAGATCTTTAGAATAGCTGTTTACTATTAATTGAACATAAATGGAAGACCTGAACCTAGGGTATCTAGAGGTGACCCGATGGTGTGGTTTCGGAGATCATTGACTCGTGTCTGTGTCTAGGCGGGCCCTTAATGGGCCTAAGTGTGGAGATGTGAATCCTTTAGCTTGAAGAGGTAGTTTCTATTGGACTGTTAGGTTATATGGATTGGAATGGAACTGTTTATCAGTATAAGTGGATTAGTTGCCTCGTTTGGACGGTTTAGACCAGGCCATGTACTGATGGGCCTTGGTATGGATCCAACGAGTGGGCCTGGACCTTGAATGAGATCCAGAGACTGTATTGGGATGTGTAGACCTCTTAGAGATATTGTTAGGACCTTGTTCACGCAAGGCAAAGCCTAGACAGACACAGACCTTAGAGTTATTCTCGAGTCGGCATGAACATTCACTCGGTTGATTTAAGCTCAGCCTGTGGACTGATCATCCCCGGTAGGAGCTAGATGAGTGTTGTGGAGCTATCATGATGAGCTGTGTGGTTGAGACGAACGGTGTGATACCGTGCCGGTCTGGAGTGTTGAGATGATGAGTTGATGAGTGAGATTCGGGATTAGTTATTCCCTGGTGAGTTTCCCCACCTCGACTGTGTTCAGTATGGGAGGGCCGCGGCATAATATCCCGCGGTATTCCAGCTCGTGTGAATGTGCCACTTAGTTGTAGTAGTTTAGATGATTTCTTTTATACTTGTTCCTTATGATTTAATGCACGACTGCCTAGTTCTCTTTCCTTGATATTCATTTAAGTTATACCTGTCTTTATTTCCTTTGATATATATGTTCTATGTTAGTAGTATGCTGTATCTTGCCAGATCGTTTAGATCTGACCCATTCATTGGTGCTTAGGCCTTGATCCCGAGATCCCAGATGATGCTTTAGCTGTAGTGGAGGCACCCGTTGCTGGAGAGTACGCTTGGGGCCCGGCCGACACGGATGTCGAGCCGGAGGGCGAGGAGTTCATTCCAGGGTTCTGAGGGACTTTGTTTATTTTGGGTTTTGGAGAGATATTCTGTAGTGAGAAGGGTAGAATGAAAATGTATAACTTTGATTAACATTGAATCATTTTAATAGACTATGTTCTGCTCACACTATATCTATATCTCGATACTATTGCTTCCGCTTTATTGAAATCGTTATGCTTCCGCAATTTAAATGTTATTACTACATTGGTCAAAAAGTTTTAAATTGGACCTCACTGCGGCCTACGATCTTGGAAGTTCTCGGATTTTCCGGGAAGTAGCGCGCCAATTTCGGGTAATCGAACGAGTATATCGGTATCCGGAATTGGGGCGTTACATCCCTCCTCCGCCTCCAACTCCTGCCGAGGGGGACCAGGCCCAGGCCTCCTCCGCGGCTCCTCCATCCCAGGCTTCAGGCGCTTCCGACCTTGCTCCACCCATTCCTACAGAGCCAAAGAATAAAGTTGTGGCACCCGAAAAGTAGAGCAATAATGTCTGTATTTTTTCTTTTCTTTGATGTATTTCTTTCTCTTCCCTGAGTGTACAGAGCTTTGTAATCACCTTTTCTTATCAATGAAAAATAATTTTCTTTCAATTTTCCAGCTGTCTTTTCATTTCTTTCTTCTTGCAATGGCGTATGGATGCTCTTCTGATATTGAGGTCCAATGTTCCGACCTGTTCCTCAAACATGCATCCGAGGGATAGATATAGATATTGAGGTCAGTGGACTCGCAGAAATTGGAGTTAACCTTCTAATCTTGAGGTAGATATAGGTCAAAACAGACGCCCTGTCACCGATCGATTCTCCAAACCTCAAGTGATTGAGATCGGAGGATCCATAAAACTGGGGCTTAACAAGGCTCCCATTTTCTGTCTAACTCTTCAGACCTTGAGTGGTTGAGGTCGGTAACGTCTGGCCCCAAGGCTGGGGCTGTAATAACATGCATCCGAGGGGAACGCCTTAAAAGAACTTGTAGTTAGCTTAGACTAACACCCTGGGGTGCGACCTCGTTGCTGGAGAGTTGGGGTCGTGCCATCAACTTTGATAATTAGGTCTGGCCGGACTCAAAGGCAGGCCGAACTCCGCGGCTTCAGAGTGGATTTTAGATAGTTGACTGCGTTCCTGTTCCAAGGGGGTTGGCCCAACATTCGATCTCGAGGAGGCTGGTGCGAGGACCGAAGCCTTTGGCCCAATGACCGGAGGCTAGTGTGAGGACCGGAGCCTTGGGAGTTGGTCCAACGACCGAACTCAGGGAGGCTGGTGCGAGGATTGGGAGTTGGTCCAATGATCGAACTCAGGGAGGCTGGTGCGAGGACCGGAGCCTTGGGAGTTGGTCATGTGACCGAACTCAGGAGAGGCTGGTACAAGGACAGGAGCTTTGGGAGTTGGTCCAGTGACTGAACTCACGGGAGGCTGGTGCGAGGACCGGAGCCTTGGGAGTTGGTCCGATGACCGAACTCAGGGAGGCCGATGCGAGGACCGGAGCCTTGGGAGTTGGTCCAATGACCGAACTCAGGGAGGATGCAAAGGCACATATCTTCCGCAAGATCCCACTTTCATTGATTTATCATTTGAGTACATTTAGAAGTAGTATTTCTTGAGATGAGCGGCATTCCATGGTCGTGGCAATTCTCTGTCATCCATGCTCTCGAGCCTATAAGCCGACCTCCCGGATATCGAGACCACCTTAAAGGGGCCGAGCCAGTTTGGTGCGAGCTTGCCCTCGTTGGGATCTTTGTCTACTGGAAGTGCTTTCTTCAAAACCAGTTCCCCGATTGAGAACTTCCTTTCTTTGACTTTCTGATTGTATCCCCTGGATAGTTGTTGCTGGTAGGAGGCCAGGCGTACGGATGCTGCTTCCCTTCGCTCCTCGGCCAGGTCGAGCTCTTTGGCGAGATTTACTTCATTCTGCCCCCGGTAGAAGAGATCCAACCTCAAGGTCGGAAGGCCGATCTCAAGAGGGATTACAGCTTCCATTCCATAGGCTAAGGGGAAAGGAGTTGCCGAAGTGGACCGTCTCGGGGTGGTCCTGTATGCCTAAAGGACACTTGGTAATTCTTCTACCCATCTACCCTTAGCTCTGTCAAGTCTCTTCTTGAGTCCGTCCAGTACCACTTTGTTTGAGATCTCTGCTTGTCCGTTGCTTTGTGGGTAGGCCGGGGTTGCATAGAGGTTCCTGATGCCGAGCTCCTGGCAGAAGTTCTTAAAGAAGTTTGAGTCAAATTGGGTCCCATTGTCCGAGACCAGAGCTCGGGGAATCCCAAACCTCGTGACAATATTTTTCCATACAAAATTCTTTGTATCCTGCTCGGTGATGGAGGATGAGGCTTCTGCCTCTATCCATTTGGTGAAGTAATCAGTGACTACTATTAGCCACCTCTTAATTCCTAGGGTTCGGTGAAGAGGTCTCACGATATCTAGTCCCCATTGAGCAAAGGGCCACGGGCTGGAGAGAGGACTCAAGTTCTGTGCTGGTTGATGCAGAGAGTGGGAGTACTTCTGACATTTTTCACATTTCTTGGCGTAGAGCTGGGCATCCTTCTGCATGTAGGGCCACTAGTAGCCCTGACTGATGGTTCTGTATGCCAGTGATCTTCCTCCGATGTGGCTTCCACAGATTCCATCGTGAATTTCAAAAAGGAAGTCTTCTACCTTGCCTGGGTGAACACATTGAAGATACGGCCCCGTGAAGGACTTTCTATAGAGCTTCTCGTCTGGGGATAGCAAAAAATGAGCTGCCTTCAGTCTGACTTTGTGGCCTTCATTCCTGTCTTCAGGGAGTTTATCTTTTTTTAGGAATGCTATGATCGGATCCATTCAGCTCGGACCGAGATCAAAACACAAGACCTACCGAGGTGGGATGAGCTCTATGCTTGGCTTTTCCAATGTCTCCACGTCGACCGTCCTCCTTTTTCCTGCTTCCACGGCGGAGGCTAGGTTGGAGAGGGCATCTGCGTGGCAGTTGGACTCTCTACCGATTTGCTTGACCTCTGCTTTCTCAAACTGGGAGAGGAGCTGCTTCATGTGGGCTAAGTAGGCTGCCATCCTTTCATCTCTAGCTTGATAGTCTCCGCTCAACTGGTTCGTCACCAGCTGGGAGTCGCTAAAGACTACTAGCCGACGTGCCCCAGAATTCTTGCGCTACCGAGACCCGCAATCAGCGCTTCGTACTCTGCTTCATTGTTGGAGGCTTTGAAATCATGGGTCAGGGCTTGCTCAATGACGAGGCCCTCTGAAGATTGGAGAACTATGCCAGCGTCAGCCCTTCTGGATGTGGAGGATCCGTCAACGAAGACCCTCCAGGCTTACTTAAGAAATTGCTCCCAGGATCGTTCTTCTTCCGTCTCAGTCTCGGTTCCATCATTGGCCTTGGAGCCCCCCAGTTCGGTATCGAGCGAGGTCGGTGCCGAACTAGGAGAAGTGAACTCGACGATGAAGTCTGCCAGAATTTGCGCCTTGATCGCCGTCCTGGGTCGATATTGGATATCGAACTGTCCCAGTTCGACGGCCCACTTGGAGATTCTTCCAGAGAAGTCGGCTTTTCGAAAAAGAGATTTGAACAGGTACTCTGTGACAACCACCACCATGTATGTTTGGAAGTAGTGGGAAAGCTTGCGAGAGGCACTGATGAGGGCGCTAGTGCCAGTTTCTCGAGTGGAAGGTACCGGGTCTCGGCGTCGAGCAGGATCTTACTAGTGTAGTAAATGGGTTGCTACTGCTTGTCGTTCTCCCGGACTAACACCGAGCTCACTGCGTGGTCCGAGACTGCCAGATAGAGATAGAGGAGATCACCTTGTGTTGCCGTGGACAACAATGGTGGCGAGGAAAGGTACTCTTTGAGCTTCTCCAGCGCTTGATCACACTCAGGAGTCCACTGAAATTTGGAGCTCTTTTTCAGAAGCTGAAAGAAAGGGCGACATTTATCCGAGGCTCGACTGATGAAGCGATTGAGTGCAGCAGCCATCCCTGTGAGTCTTTGGACCTGCTTGGCCGAGGTCGGGCTCTGAATTGCCTGGATAGCCGCAATCTGCTCTAGATTAGCCTCGATTCCATTCCGGGTCACCAGGCTTCGTAAGAATTTGCCAGATCCGACGCCAAACGCACACTTGGAGGCATTTAGCTTGAGCTGGAACTTTTTCAGGATGACGAACGCCTGGCGCAGGTCTGCCAAATGGTCTTGCGACTTCTTGGACTTGACCACCATGCCATCGATGTAGACCTCCACTGTCTTCCCAAGCTGGGCGCAAAACATCTTTGTGACCAGCCTTTGATATGTCGCCCCGGCAGTTTTTGACCCAAAGGGCATCACTCTATAACAGTAGATGCCTCGGAGTGTTATGAATGCGGTTTTCTCCTCATCAGGCCCATGCATGGGGATCTGGTGGTAGCCTCGGTAGGCGTCGAGGAAGCTCATTCTATCGTGTCCCGAGGTGGCGTTGAACAACTGGTCGATCTTTGGGAGGGGGAAGCTGTCCTTTGGGCAAGCTTTATTGAGATCGGTGAAATCCACACAGACCCTCCATTTGTCGTTCTTCTTCTTGACCACCACAGTGTTGGCCAACCATTTTGGATAATGCACCTTGCGGATTGCTCCGGCCTCGAGGAGCTTGTCTACTTCTTCGATGACAACTTCTGTCTGCGGGACTCCTGTTCTGTGGGCCTTTTGCACTACGGGCTTGTGTCTGGGGTCCACGTTTAGCTTGTGGCACATGACTTCGAGGTTGACCCCGGGCATCTCATATGGAGTCCAGGCGAAGACGTCCTTACTCTGCAGCAAGAAGTCGAGCAGTTCGGACCTTTCGTTGTCGGCGAGCTGACTTCCCAGCAGGAAATACCGCTCGGGGTCATCGGAATTGATCCTTACCTCGGTGAGTTCTTCTATGCTCTTCTGTTTTGCTAAGTGACCGACATCTTCAAGTTCGGCCTCGAATTCGGCCATATGTACTTGTTGTGGCTCCGTCTCACCTGGCATTATGGTTGTAAGGCACTGTCTAGCCATCTGCTGATCTCCCCGTACAGTAACTATCTCGACCGCCCCTCCTGCCTTCTCTAGTGGAAACTTGAGCTTCTGGTGAAGGGTGGAGGGTACTGCCTCCACGGCATGCAGCCAACTCCGTCCCATTATTACAATGTAAGGGGATGGAGTGTCCACTACCAAAAAGTCGGCCATCTTCGTGGCGCCTCCTATCCGAACTTCAAGCAAAATCCTCCCCTTGGGGAACACTGGCTTGGCGCTGAAGCCTATTAAGGGGATGCGGGCCTCCTGCAGATCGGACTCGGTCAGATCGAGTTGCCTAAAACAGCTGTAGTAGAAGATCTCGGATGAGCTCCCTAGATCTATGAGGGCGCGCTTCACGGTGTAATTATTTACCCGCAGGGTGAGGGTGAGTGCGTCATTGTGGGGGAGCTGGACCCCCCCTTAGGTCCTCGTCCGAGAACCAGATCTTGGGCTTTTCCTTCCTAGTTTTCTTCGATGCAGGCTCCAGTTCGGCCGACATCACATGTTTGCTAGGGTGGCCTTTCTGGCCTCTGACCGAGCTTGGCTACTTCCGCTACTGGGAGCAAGAGCTAGGTGAATGACGTTGATAATACCCGTCGGCTCGTCGCTGTCCTAATCGTCACTGGGTGGGGCGCGCTGCTGGGCCTGGTTGATCCTCTCCCCCTCCTTGATGTACTCCCGAAGGTGTCCATCCTTGACGAGTTTCTCGAGGTGGGACTTCAGAGCCATGCAGTCCTCAGTCAAGTGCCATGATGCTTATGGTAAGAACAGTTCTTGCTTCGATCTCGGGTAGATGGGTCGCCCCTCATCAGCTGTGGCCACTGAAAGTATGGTTCCGCCTTGATTTTGCCGAGGAGTCTGTAGATGGGCTCCTTGAAAACGACATTGACGGCCCTGTAAGGATCTCCGGTCGGCCTGGTAGGCTTGAACTTCGGTTTCTTGCTGCTACCTGAGACGGAGGTCGAGAAGGTCGCTGAGCTGGCGGCGACCTTCTTCTTCTCTGACTTCTACTTGGGAAACATCCCTTCTCCTTTGGAGGTTTGGCCCTTCTGCGGGAGGCCGAACCACTCGTTGCCGCGAGCTTCGTTTTTTTCCTGCGCAATGTATTGGTTTACCTTGGCCATCAACTCCTTCATCGTGGTCACGGGGGTTCGGACCAGGTCTTTGCGGAGCTCATTGCCTGGGAGCAACGCCTGCCGGAAACACATGTTGGCGATGTCGTCCTTGGCGTCCGTGATCTGGCTATAGATTGTCCATAATCTTCTGGCGAACGCAGTGATGCTCTCACTGTCCTTCATTCGGATTGCCATGAGGTTGCCACCCGTCTTCGGGATGACACGGTGCGCTTGGAGCTTCTCAACGAAGGAGCTTCGGAGCTGCCACCAACTCGAGACCGATCCAGGGGGGAGCGCGCAGAACCATCGGAGTGGGAGGTCGCCTAGACTGGAAGAGAAGACCCTGTAGTTAAGGTGGCCGACATCTCCCCACACCGACATCCGCTGAGTGAAATGTCGTAAGTGCGCCTCTGGATCTGAGGTCCCGTCATAGAGGACGAACCTCGGCACGCTAAATCTCTCGGGGAGAGAAAAGTCTTTTATTTCCTGGGAGAAGGGGGACATGCCCTGGTCTTCTGCATCACACGCCTCTGTTTGGTCTCGGGAGAAACCGATCTCAACCATCCGGGCCTGGACCTCTTGTTTTACATAGTGGTCGAGCAGTTCCCTGAGGCCCGTCATGTTCTCTGGCCTCGGGGATTCTGGCTCGCGACGCGACTCCCCGAGGTTGCTACGGAAATGGCTGCTCAGCCTTCTTCTTCGCAGCGACTTCGTCTTCTGTCGTTGAGGACCTGTCTCAAGTCTCGGCTGTCCAGACGGTGTTGCTGTCGCCTGGGAGGTGGAGCAAGAGTCCTTCTATCATTTACCTCAAACTGCTCTCGGAGATGGGGAATCAACTCCTCTTTCTCCTAGAGGACCCGATTATGGGCATCGAGCTCTTCAAGCAGGGGGTCATCTTCTCCTCCATGGGCTCGATGAAAGGACCGATCGTCATTGTGCATGCGATAATGAGAGTGATGGGATTTTGCCCTGACAGGGGTTTTGCCTCGTCGTTGAGGATCCGACGGGGAGACATTCTGCTGCGAGCCCCTGGGTGGCTAATCATCTAGGGGGTGACGAGCCCCATGGCGGTCGTTACGCCGGGGGAGTGTTATCACAGGTCGAGATGAGGAGTTCGACTGGACAACACCCTCTGTGTACACGGGACCGGATTTTCCTCCAAACTTTCTCTGGCGAGGAATCTCCAGCAACTCCTGTTGGACGGGGGGAACCTCCGCTGGACTCAGAGGGTGAAGAAGAGCAGCATGAGCGCTGGTGGGCGCTGTTGGAGGTAATGACTGGAGCGGATGGGGTTGCGGCTTCGGTCACGAAAGCGATGGCAGTGGTGGTTGTTCCGACGGAGGAAAGGACGACGCTCTTCGGGACTTTGATGATCCCTCGCCGCCGTATCTGGTTTTTGGAGGCATGGCTTTTACAGGTTTGGTTTTGGTAAAGATCTTATTCCCACAGACAGCGCCAACTGTAAGTGCCTAAAAATTACGGACTTGATTTAGAGAGGATTAAACTCTTAATTTGATGATTCTGGGAAAGGATCGGCCTCCGGTGACCTGAAAGGAAGAACAAAGGTCAGAGCCCCTGGCTGTGGGCAGCCGAGGGCACTCCGATGGTTAAGTTAGCTTGGTAACTGAGGGAAGATGAGGAAGAAGAAGTCTGGGTCAGGCTTATTTCCTTACCTTTTGTAGTTTTTTCTCATGCATTATATAGACGTGGGAGTCTTATTGGAGTGGACCCTTAGGGAGAGATGAAAGTCCCATCAGCATGTACTTTCTCTCCTGAGTAGGGGTAGGTAAAAAGGAAATGTCCCATCGGGCCATCCCCTATGTCTGTGGATGTGACCCTGAGATAAGGCGTGCCACTTATCTAGGTCCGGCGCCCACTCTACTTGTCAGTTTGTCGTCCATCGTCATGGCAGTGCATTTATGGTTGCATTTATGGTTGAGTGACAGGAGGCCGAGATCAAGTTAAGACTAAGACCGGGGTGGACACCCACAGGCGTGGCCACCGAGACGGGCTCCGTGCTTCCCTGAACTGGCGCTTCTATCGAGCTGGCCTAACACCGAGATCAGGGAAAATCCTGGAATTGGGGAGCGGTCTCACACAAATCTGTAATTACGAAATGACCCCACACAACTTAAATTCAAGTGAAATATTGAAAAGGCAAATTGGTAGTTGGTGGAGAGAATAGATACACTGCTTCAGTCACAGCCGACTTGATTTTCATGCCCGGATTGGCGTGGCCCACTAGTACAATGGATAATTCTGACCATCTATTTGTGACTTAAACAAATTTTTTTTTTTTCCGATATCGGAAAGGGTTGGACAAATCCCTCCGGACCCAGAATGAATCCCGGTAAACTCCCCTATAATCTCAGTTTGATAATACAGCTTCAAACCTACAACCTTCAGGTGGAAATCGTAATTTCAGATCAACTGAGTTTCCTTGAGGGTTTATTAGTCGGATAAAAATGATTTTCTTTATACAAATCCGTTGCTGGCATGTGTTGGACATGCCTAGTTATATTAAGTGAGATTTCCCTAGGTCCCATGTAAAAGAGGGCCTTTCATCTTTAGTGGAGGTTGACGAGCCTCATGAATATCTCATGAGGCCAAGCCTTAGAGAATCCAAACTCATAATTCTAAATAAACAATAAGTTTTGGGACTACATTTTTCTGCTTCACCAGAATGATAGCCACGTGTTTTATCCAAGGACCGTCGGGTGCCATGAGGATCGAACTGTTGAAAACGCTTCTCAACTAACTCGCGTTGCTTGGTGTTCGGTGAGACCTCTAATTAAAGATCAAAAGGCCGCAGGTAAACCAAACTCAGGAAATTCTCATTCATCACCTGAAATTTCCTTCCTCCCCCCCCAGCTTCCAAAAACCTCTCCATTCTCTCTCTCTCTCTCTCTCTCTCTCTCTCTCTCTCTCTCTCTCTCTGCTTCTCTTTTTTTTTTTAGAAAGAAAAAAATCCAACCTTCAATCTTCATACAAACCAAATCTTTAAGCTTTTTCTCATCTGGGTCATCTTGAATTTCTCCTCTGTTCTTGGACACCCTGCTTAACATCTCAAAACTGCAAGTTACAGGGTACTTAGCTTGAATCTGATTGCTTTCTTCATATAATCATCTGTTTTTCCTCACTGGGTTGTGTTGTTTTTCACATATATATAGTTCCACTTCTTCTCATAATTCAGTTGTTTTGACCATAGACCATGGAAACCACACAAGAGACTGGAAATGTCCTCCAGAGTTTCTGCTTAAAGGATCCTTTGAATTGGGAGATGGCAGCAGAGTCCTTAAAGGGAAGCCATCTCGACGAAGTGAAGCGCATGGTGGACGAGTTCCGGAAACCTCTGATCCAGCTAGAAGGAGCCACCCTGACCATATCTCAGGTGGCTGCCATCGCCCGTGATTCCGATGTGAAGGTCGAGTTGGCTGACTCGGCACGATCCCGAGTCAAGGCCAGCAGTGACTGCGTCATGGACAGCATGAGCAAGGGAACAGACAGCTATGGGGTCACCACAGGATTTGGTGCAACCTCACACAGGAGAACCAAACAAGGAGGAGCTCTTCAGAAGGAACTTATAAGGTAATAAGAGCTTAATCAAACTGATTAGAGACCTTAAATCTTTCTTAATCTTTCTTAGTTCTTACAAGGTTTTTAGATGGTAGTAGAGATGTAGTAGGTATCTATACATTTTTTTTTAAATGATACTTGTGATGGGTGATGAATTGTTTTCATTCTTCTTGTCGTTCCAGTAATTACTCTTTTCAACGTTTGAGATATCGATCCAATCTGCATGTCATGTATTTTAATTCATGATATGATATGGCAGATACTTTTATTGGAGAATTACTTTATTTATATAATGCATGTGGAAAGTTGATAACATGTTTTCTAATTTTTCTAAGCTTACAGTACTGTAAGGATTTGATGTTAAATCTGTTTAAGATTGGTAATTAAGCTAATCAAAAGACTTTTGATACACTTTGCTTTGACCCAGTGGGTCAACTCGTAACCAGCCGAGTCAACTCAACCCGGCCATATACTGAGTAACTGGGTTGGGTTTAACCAGGTTTGGATGAATTGTTGAAATCCAGCTAAACTAGTGCTAAACAGGTAAGAGATCAGTATCATCCTAAGTAACTATAATTATATGAAGAATTTTCAAAACACTCCCTGATATTATATTAAAAGGGTTCAATGAATCGAATATATTAAAAAGGCCCTCCCCCAAGTTTTTGAGGTGGCTAATGATACCTATTTGATAGAGAACGGATGGTTGGGGTTGGGTGCCTTTGGTGTTGACTTTTTGTAAAACAAAAACCCCAATTATGTGGCCATGAATTTAAAAATTCTTCACCTAATACCATTCCTAACAACTTAAGTGCAAGCTAAAGGAAAGGACCTATCTGAAAGATATCTCAAAAACATGGGGACTTTTTATAAATTATCAACTCAGCGAACCCTTTTTTGATATTAGGATAAATCCTAGGGACAATTTGAGATTCTCACTAGTTATATAATAGTGACATGTACCTGGTAACCACCCTCTGAAAGAAAGAATAAGTTTACCTCAGATAGATAATACAAAATATAACCTACTATATACAGTGGGAAGATCCCTGCTCACATTCTAATCATGGTCATGGAAATTCAATCTCTATATCTAGGTTCTAAAACAATGATTAAAGTAATATTCATTTTGCAATAAGGGATCAGACATTACTGCTTTTAATGTGAAAATTAAGCTCTTTGGACCTTTTGGGAGTGATCAGTTTCATTCATATAGAATGAAATTGAGAAAGAAAAAGGTAAGTTTTAAGCTAACACTGGAAGGTGGCAGATTCTACTATAATCAATCTTCAAGCATTCAATGAAGTAGTTTCCAACCAACCAACCCATAGATTTTCTAACTAGATGAGCCCTCCATACCAAAATTAATAGCAATTTCTCTTGGTGCCTGTCTCTTTACTAGATCAGCAGATCTGTCTTATTGATGAAAATGATGGGACCCACCAAAAGCCTTCAGTTGTGAGCACAAGCAATTCACTGGTGGGCCTCATTCTTCTCCAATAAAAACCCTACTTACTGTTTTGTGTGGATCTCAAAATTAATTGTGGTTGCCATCCATGTACCTGAAAATATCATTTGCATATGAGTTACAGGTAACTCAGGTTATCCAAACAGATGAATCCTTGTTTTCGTGAAAATTGAATTATTATAAGAATGAAAGAACTGTGGACTTCTCTGTAAAGGTCATCAAATGCAAGATCTGCATATCCAAATGGGCCCTTAAGACACACATTGGTGGCACAGTGCATTCCATTACTTTCTGCTATATGATATGTGTGACCTTCGTTTGCATTGACAATTATTGCTTAACATGGATTGAGTACTGATTTGTTTGCTTTTGCAATAACATCCTATTCCTGATTACAGATTTCTCAATGCTGGAGTCTTCGGTGGTGCTGGAGAATCTGGCCACACATTGCCACCCTCTGCCACCAGGGCTGCAATGCTGGTGAGAATAAACACTCTCATGCAAGGCTACTCTGGAATTCGATTTGAAATCTTGGAAGCCATTGCAAGTCTGCTCAACCACAGCATCACTCCTTGTTTGCCCCTCAGGGGAACGATCACCGCATCGGGTGATCTAGTCCCCTTATCCTACATTGCAGGCATTTTGACCGGCCGGCCTAATAGCAAGGCGACAGCCCCAGATGGGAGAGTGATCGATGCGGTTGAGGCCTTTCACCTTGCTGGAATCACCGACGGATTCTTCGAATTGCAGCCAAAAGAGGGACTTGCGCTTGTTAATGGCACCGCGGTGGGGTCAGGGCTAGCTTCAATGGTGTTGTTTGAAGCAAATGTTCTTTCAGTCCTGTCTGAAGTCATCTCTGCTATCTTCTGTGAGGTAATGCAAGGGAAGCCAGAGTATACAGACCATCTTACTCACAAATTGAAGCACCATCCAGGCCAAATTGAGGCTGCTGCAATCATGGAACACATCTTAGATGGGAGCTCTTACATGAAAGTAGCAAAGAAGCTTCATGATCTGGACCCCCTCCAGAAGCCCAAGCGGGATCGCTACGCCCTCCGAACTTCCCCTCAATGGCTTGGTCCCCAGATAGAGGTGATAAGGAACTCGACTCACTCAATTGAGCGTGAAATCAACTCTGTCAACGACAACCCATTGATCGACGTCTCGAGGAACAAGGCGCTCCATGGAGGCAACTTCCAGGGGACCCCAATTGGAGTGTCCATGGACAACACCCGCTTGGCAATTGCTGCCATTGGGAAGCTCATGTTCGCACAGTTCTCTGAACTTGTTAATGACTTTTACAACAATGGGCTGCCTTCAAATCTATCCGGGGGACGCAACCCGAGCTTGGATTATGGGTTCAAGGGGGCTGAGATTGCAATGGCAGCCTACTGCTCAGAGCTCCAATTCCTCGCAAATCCAGTGACTAACCATGTACAAAGCGCAGAGCAACACAACCAAGATGTCAACTCATTGGGGCTCATCTCTTCAAGGAAGACAGCTGAAGCTGTTGATATCTTGAAGCTCATGTCAGCTACTTATTTAGTTGGCCTTTGTCAAGCAATTGACTTGAGGCATTTGGAGGAGAACCTCAAGAGCACTGTCAAGAACACTGTGAGTCAAGTGGCCAAGAGGGTCCTAACCATTGGTGTCAATGGAGAGCTCCACCCCTCAAGGTTCTGTGAGAAGGACTTGATCAAGGTTGTCGACCGGGAGTATTTGTTTGCTTACATCGACGACCCCTGCAGTTCTACATACCCCCTGATGCAGAAGCTAAGGCAAGTGCTGGTCGAGCACGCGTTGAACAATGAGGAGAAAGAGAAGGACTTGAACACCTCCATCTTCCAAAAGATTGCTGCATTTGAGGAGGAACTCAAGACCCATCTCCCAAAAGAAGTAGAGAGTGCAAGGGTAGACTGGGAGAGCGGTAATCCGGCAATTGCGAATCGGATCAAGGAATGCAGATCCTATCCTCTGTATAAGTTTGTGAGGGAGGAGCTGAAGACAAGCCTTCTTACTGGAGAGAAAGTCCGGTCGCCCGGTGAGGAATTTGACAAGGTGTTTGCAGCAATCTGTGAAGGGAAGGTGATTGATCCTCTTCTTGAGTGTCTGAGAGAGTGGAATGGTGCTCCTCTGCCCATATGTTAGGGAGACTCAAAAGAGGACTACACCAACAGTTCGTTCTTTCTTTTTTCTTTTTTTTCTATGCTTGTTTCTACAGTTGTTTTGCCTTATTTCCTTCATGTCGATACAAGTGATTAGTTTGTATATAATGTAAATGATTTTGTGTTTTAATCAAGCAGTGTATATATTTGTTATTTCCGTATAATGTATTTTGATATCCCTTGTGAGATTTAATGCGTTGAGATTCACGGGAGTAAGTATGCGACGCGACTAGGGATTATCTTGGATTAGTCTTAATCTCGGGCTCGGGTCGTGTCAGAGACTTAAAAGAGGACTACACCAACAGTTTGTTCTTTCTTTTTTCTTTTTTTTTTCTATGCTTGTTTCTACAGCTGTTTTGCCTCATATCCTTCATGTCTTTGCATCCGGAAGGAGCTCCAGAAATGTAAGTGACTTCTTAATAAATACACGAGCATGTTGCCCCATCCCCTCTCCTCTTAGAATTTTCCATCTTCTTTGCTGCTGCTGTACATTGGAACATGACCAAGCCTTATATGAGGACTTAGCATTGAGCAAAAGATACAGGTGTAAATGTGAAGCTCTTAAAACTCTTGAGTTCCATCCAGATGGTCGGCTAAGACAAAATGAAGTTGTAACGCTCCTATTGGTCTTATAAAATGTGTAGGTTTCTCTGGTCTACTATAAATCAGCCTCATTGAGACAATCATATAGATGCTAAAATTCTTATTTTGTTCAAGTTTGACCATCAATTTTTAGCAGCTTTGGATAGCCAAATAATGTCAAGTGGAGCTGATCATATGTCAATGGACCTCACCAAATACCTTTACCAACTTTTTCCTTTTATAATGCTGATGTATACAAAAGCTATCCTACTTTTCTCCCCTTGAAAGTGTCATTGGCCGCTACCACCCTGTTCTAACCAAGGCTCTTTCTTTGTGTTGATGCCTTAATGGAGGCATAGTCAGAAAGCACTTGGAGGAAATTTGAAAACTCTAAAAACATCCAAATTTCCAAACTATCATTCACTTGGGGCTCAATTAGACTCGAGCTGAAGTGTGGCTCATTGTCTCACATGCCAAGCTTAAGCTATGTTTAGCTTGGCTAGTTAAGAGACTTGATTGAGCTCAATCCAAGCTCAGCCTATTTTCTCACAATCGGCTCGGCGCCTCGGCTGAGGTTGAGTTGTTGATATATATTGTTATGTTGTCCACTATCAGCTCGAGCTGTTGGTGATTCTGATTCTTACCTTGACATCAGAGTTGGAGGTCACGAGGTTGAAACGCCTCGATCTATCTTATTATGTATTTCAAATATATATAGCTCACATAGAATGTAGAATTTTTTTTTTTTTTGGTGAATATAACTTAATAATATTATGGGTAATTTAAAAAAGACCCCCTAAGATTTTGTTCTTTTTTTTTTTTAAGAGAATCCTATGACTCAAGAATGTCAAAATCACCATTAAGTTTCCCATTACAATTTCAGTTAGTTCCTCTTTGAAACTTGACTTAAAAGGCATTAGTTTTCATGATTTCATTTTCATTTGAAGTGACAATACTCTCACCTCCTTAACCTTAACCTACTCCTCACTTCAACCACAACTTCTCTCTCTCCTCATCATTCAACCAATCACGTAATCTCACGTTTTTCATCCTTTCTTCTGTCAAGGGCACGTGTGGAGGTAATTTTCCACATTGTGGAAGATAATTTTCCTATCGGGACGAATATGTCATGTTCGGTGAAAAAGTGGTGTCGTGAAAAATGGCCCAAAATCTTTGACTTCTTCCCCTTGGAGAGGAAATAGGAGTTCAACTTCCGGGCCTTTTCCTTCGTAGATCCATTTCCACGGAAGAAGAAATCCCACTGACCACTTTAGACAAACAAATCACACAATTGACAATTTCGACTTATAGATATAGGACAATTTCCGAGTACGAGAACTCCACTATAGGGCCACCTATTGGTAAATCGGCCAGTTCAGATGGTACAAATGCTCACATTTTACATCAATAATGGTTCATCTCGATCATCATAAGATTCAGTACATGAAAGATACTGTAATTAATGCATATGATTAATAATGCCTAACATTGTGCTAATTAATATGTTATCGGTCGGTTGCTAAATCAAAAGGTGGACCAACTAGGGCTGCACAAAAAATCCGATATCACCGTAAAATCGAACCGAACTGACCAAGCATGGGCGGTTCAGATTGATTTATGGTAGATCGGTTCGGTTAACAGTTTGAAAATCATAAAAACTGCTGACATCAGTTGGTTATCGGTTTGATCCCACGGTTAACCGCTTAAATCGAACCGACCGTAAGTAATAACTTAAGTGTTGCTTTTTTTACTATTTTAGCCTTAGGGTTTCATTTTTTATTACTTTCGAAGTTACATTCCACAACTTCATTCTCACATGAACTCAACCATCAATAATGCTTCGGTGCATCTCCTCTAATCTGTCAAATGCTTTTTAACACTTCATTGCAGATGGATGAATTACTGTATAGGGTGTTTTCCTTCCATCATAATTCCTACCTTATTTCAATAAAATTTTTATCAGAATGCTGCACTCTTGAGAATGTTAGAAAAGCCAGTAGAACCTAACCTTTTGATTGTTGGTTTTGGTCTCACCTAACCAATGTGTTAAGAAACCTTCATTTCTGAAAAATACAGTGGATTCTGACAAATTCCGTTTGTTTGTGACTTTTCTTGACATGAACTATTATTCTATTGTAATTCCAAATGGTATCATGTGGAATGAATGTTTCACTGCAAGCTTAGAATTATTTTTTATATGCATTTAGTCCAGTCTAGAATGTTGGATTTTTATTTTTGTACTAAACATTATAATAAATATAAAGGACGGGGTATCATCATTTTGAAATTTTCAATCTGATTTTTAAAAAAATAAAATAAAAAACAATAGTTTAACCAACCGAACCGAACCGCTTGTTTCAGTTCGGTTCGATTTAAATTCTCCCCATCGGTTTGATACCGATTCGAACCGCCAACGTACAGTCCTAGAACCAACTCTTTTTAAAGTAAAATTTGAATATCTATTCACGGCGATGGAGATTCACACACCGTATCCTATTCAAGGAAGCGTGTGGGAGACTGCTAGACAAATCCCCATATCGGCAGCAGCGTCTGGGAAACAACTTCGAAAAAGTTATATAATACATCTGAATGGAATCCACCACTCATTTTTAATCTCCTCTTTTTGTCCTGGCATAACTGATGACTATCAACCTTGAAGTTAGGAGTTTGGAAATCATGAAATACTGTTATATATAATCTACAACTCTCTGAGAATTAGTTCAATGGGTTATT
Source organism: Cinnamomum chago (assembly GCA_038049695.1). NCBI lineage: Eukaryota > Viridiplantae > Streptophyta > Magnoliopsida > Laurales > Lauraceae > Cinnamomum > Cinnamomum chago. The sequence goes on from CP142454.1 coordinate 79,299,242, forward strand.
ATAACATTACACACACACATACAAAAACAAAAAATAGAGAGAATGTTTGGGAAATTTTCAAATAAGTCCTTAAGTTTTTACCTTATTTCAAAAAAAGACACAAATTTTAAAACTTTTCAAATTACCCCTAAGTTTTCCATAAAGTTTTCAATTAAAGACATTCATCCAATTAAAGCTATTTGGTAAAGCTGCGAGAACTAGGTCAAGGCTTTAAATGAAGGTACTCTAGGTATTTTTAAGAAATTAAGAGAAAATGCCATAAAAAAAACATCTTTAAATGACTTGATGTCCTTAATTGAAGTTTTTTTTTAAGAACTTAGGGACTAATTTGAAAAAATTTGAAACTTGTTTCCTTTTTTTAAATAAGGCAAAAACCTGAGGCCTTATTTGAAAATTTCCCATTATATTTTAAATGAACATATCTTTAACACTATATATACTTTTATCATTGATCTTTAAGGCCTTGAATCCACATCCCTTGATATCCAATTAAGTTGTATTTAGGCTATTTCTCATCCATGCATAGTAATGCTCCAATGGTTAACCCCACTTAGTGGGTGCCCCAATGGTGATAAGATAAATAGTGCCAATGATATTTGATAATGTTTGGGTATCACTTGGATGGAGCATCCAACTTGATAGGCATTGTCAAGCCACACTTAAGCTTTACCTTACTTCAAATGATATCTACTTGGGCCTAAGTTCGAGATAAGCTCAATTTAGTACTATCAGCCTTAGCCTGACACGATTAAGCCAAACTAAAGCTAAGACCCATGTACCAACCACAAAGCCTACAAAACTCAATCCAAATCCAGCCTGCTGCATATCCAGCTCATGACAATATTCAATCTTACACACCCTCGACACTAGTAGCCGTTTGTTACATACAAAGGGTTGGAATGGCCATAATAGATGAGCCTACCAGATAATGAGGCTAGTCTGGTCAGCTGAACACTAGAAACGAACTCATAATGCTGATTACCACATGGGGGTTCTCCATGCCATCAGCTTCTTACGAGATAAGCACATATGTTTGAGCCATTCATATCACATGTCAAATAAAGAAATAAGAAAAAAAAAAAATTTAAAAAAGAACGTCATTTTTAATAGGGGAAATTCGGTGTGCGGACAATTTTTAATAGGGGAAAAGTCCTCTTTATTGATGATGGACACTTTTTAAAATTTAGAACACATTTGTGTACACACCCTTTCCGCAGAAAGAGAAAATTGTCAAATCCGGTAAAGTCCATGGGAATGAATGCCATGAAAAAAGAGTTACGTGGAAACATCGAAGTTCATGTTTAGTGATGAATTGGTGCAACTACGGATTCCTCAATAAAAACTTCTTTTCTTTTTTTATTTGGTGCAACAATTTTCCACGGAGAAAAAATAATTTTTTTACAAAAGTTGATTCTTAAATAATTTGAAGGGCCTTTAGATTACTTGGTGTTGAATTCTAGGCATCCATAGAAAAGTCAGTGAGCCATTCAAATCACATGTCAAATAAATAAATAAAAATAGGAATGAAGTTACACTACTTTGATTACTCAATGCATGCGGCGGCCTCTGGGATGGGTCATGCTGACCTAAGTAATATGCTGCATTGAGATATGTGCAGTGATAGAGTGATAGAGATGGAACACCCAGATTTCCAGGATTTGATTTAGTAGGGTGATAGCTTGCAATCATTTCCCATCATAGCTAGGGAGACCAATTTGATGGCCATTTGTAAAATCTTAATGTACTTAAGTCATTTCCCCCCCTCTTTTCTGAATGACAACTAACATGAACTCACAACCTCTTCAGGTTGCAATAATGCAAACCTACATTATTCTACAGATAACAGGTGATCTAGAAATACACATGAGATTTGAATTGATTGCCATTTGATTCCAATACTGAACATTTGGAGGGATAATCCTTTTTGGACATGCAAAATAAATAATTAGAATATTTTAATTCTAGCATTGCCCTTTTTTTATAACATGTATATCCATGTGTTTCAAAGCATTAAAAAATAATAAGTAAATGGATTTGGTGAGCAATAAAAAAAATTAAAAGAGAAATGCACATCATCATCAACCATTCCACTCAAAATGGCATGATTGACAAATAGATAATTATTTTATAGGATTTTTACCAAGTATAGGTTCACAAATGCATGATTAGACAAATCTTTTCTAGTTTTAATCCAAGACTTTGGGTGACCACCCTGCAATCTTTATGGCCATTTGTAGATGTTTAAATTTACCATTGCTGTCTTAATTAGACAAATTAAGTTGCAAAGACTCCTACATATTTTCCAGAATTCTCTTGTTCACACTATTATCTTACTATTTGTGAGAACATGCTTACAATCACCTATAATGCTTTCTTTTCACTTTTTTTCTGTAGCACGCCTGTAAGTATATGACAAGTTGCATGAATATAGCAATGAATAATAGTTACTAAGCCAATCCTAATCAGTTTTCAACTCAGTCTGCAAGTGTTTGTCAAAGGTAGAAAGAGTACATGCCTGCAAAATCACCTCTCACACTTCCTACCGCAAGCACAATCGTGAATGGTAGACTATTTCCAAATGACATTTGTTGAAGTGCAGTGTGACTCCTGTACTTGTACATTAGGTTAGTTGATGCACGCGCAAGCTGCAACCAACAGAAAATTGAAAACATTAAAGCTCTTTTTCCTCAGAAAGAATAAACAAAACTCCTGTGAAACCATACCCTTGAGAAATCAGTTTCCATAAACAAAGAAGCTCTACAGTCTAAAGGTCAGGAGACTCAACCTACCAGCATGAGATCAGGCGTACAACAAGATCTTCACATAAAGGGTTAGAGCAGAAACGGCCCAGAAGACACTACCACGCGAACCGGCTTCCTATTCCATCAAGAAAGCGATCAGTATGCCACCCTTTTGTCTTCAGTTCAGCGACAAATGAAGGAAACACAGCTTCCATTTTCTCATAAGCCTCCTGTAAAACCACATCATGAGGCATATCTACTGATTTCTCCATCTTTGTAGCATATGCAGAAACCAGCCACCCCCTCAATGCATCTTCACCTGTTGCGCTATGTTCCAACACCATATATGTCTGCTGATTTCCCCTATTTATTATGAACTTCTCCTTTGGGAATATTTCTCTCAATTGACATAGTGTTGATGGCTTTTTGACAACCTTGTGCAAAGGTTGGCCGACCTTCACACTCCCAGCATCTTCTATGAGTCGCCCCGGAAAGAGAAGATTTTCTCCGTATCTCAAGTCAGCTGGGCTAGATATTTGACCAGTCTGGGGTTTAGAAAAAAGAAATAAAGAGAAAAGAAAAGAGTCAGATCAAAAGAACAATTTAAGATTGCTTACGTTCATAATCTCTCACCTTAACAAAGTCTGCCACAATCATCGCTGTCCGCTGCGGATTCAATGTGTTAACAGGAGCAGCTCGCATTTCTTCAACCACACTGTATATGTGTATAATAGAAAGCAGAGGGCTCACTAACAACTACAAGAAAGTAAACCTTGAGTCATGTAGACATGTAGTGTCTGCAGAGAGAACGATTCAATCTAATAAATCTCAAAAGACACAGGCCTCGTAAATTTGACACTTCAAATGAAAGATTCTATTGATAAATTTCTTTTGTCGACAACTCCTGTCTTTTAATCTACAACTGCATTAAACATCAAACTTACAGGAAAAAAAAAATAACGAAGAAGAAACATTCACCGAAATTGGAGAAGACTATTCTGATATATATATATATATATATATACAAACTATAAGAGAAAATTCAATACATCAACACGTGCAAGCAATTATATGAAGGAACATCCACCAAAGCTGGCAAATCTGACATAAATACATACCATAAGAGAAATCCAGCACGTCAACATGCACATGCAATTATATGAAGATAATGAGAATTTTATGATAGCTACTATATACTTATTGTTCTAGTAATGTTATTTCCCTAAGTAGAAAGAATCAATGTACATATCAAAATGAAGAAAGAATGAAAGCAGACAGAAACGGGGCTCGTTAGGCCCCTGTTTGCTAAAATTCAAATTTAGAGAAGCATGAAACACGCTCAAGATTTTGTCCCAGATGCCGGTCAATGTTATCAATTATAGTGACCAATAAGGACAATTTACATTCTCGAGGCAGCCTAAAGAGAGTAGGAGTCTGGGTAAGAGAACATCTACCACCCAAATATCAAGCAGGAAGATTATCAAAGATGCAGTTCTGTTTTAAACCATGGCTAGAACCGAAATTCAATTTACAGTCATACAGACAAATAAAACACTACTGATTCTAAAACAGAAAAAGAAAGCTTCTTTCAATGAGTTTCTCAGAGACAAACATTCAAACTAACAGGATATGGTTAAATACTGTTCCATCTCATCAAAATTGAAAATAATTAAAGAAAAAATACCAGACTTACAGGCTATGGTAAAATAGTAAAAGCATCCAAATGACTAGTTGCAAGATTTCAGAGTATCAATTTGTCTTTTCCCCATCAAATAAATATGTTCCCAACAATTCTTTTCATGAAAAGACTTGGAAAATAAAAATCTATTTCATGACTTGCTTATACAACGCTTATCAGTGAATATCTTGTTCAGAAATTTAATATAGTTATAACCTTTCATATCATAAAAATATTAAAAGGAGTTTGGGACAATATAATAGACATTCAGAACAGATGACAAAAGATAATTGTACCTTTCCTTGCATTGATGAACAAACTGTGGATGCAAGTTGAATGCCTGCTCCCAACCCCACAACATTGAAAAGAGTTGAGATGGCTTCCCCTTTTGCACATAGATCACTGAGATTGCCCTCTTTGGCAAAAGAAGAATATATTGGCAGCCTTGTTGCTCTAGCTGCAACAACCGCCATTCCCTGTCAAATTCAAATCAAACATCAAAACAGTGCACATTGAATATAAAGGTGTACCTCTGCAGTATAAATTATGATATCTACAAAATGACACTGAATAATTTTACTTGAAATAAAACTATAGGAAAGGTATATAACTACTGTTGTTATCATTTGAATTTTTTTTAAAGAAGAAAATGAGAGAGAAGATCTTAATATTTGATTATACTCCATTGATATTACATGAAACTCGACACCTTTACTATAAGGAACACTCATAGCCAGTCACAAGTAACATACCTTTGCAAAATTGCCTAAGCCAGCCATTTCAAGAAACAGATATGGGCATAATGGAGAGACAACTTCCAAGCCGGTACCAATATCATAGAGCACATCCGCTGCAGACCAAGAGAAAAAAGTGTTTTTACATGAATAGAACCATTTCTTAGGAGCAACAAGATGTTGCCAGATCACTACAATATCAATATACAATGAAAGTACACAGCTATAATTCTAGTTTGGCACTTTACTAACATAGTAAAAGTCAAGTAAAGCCTCCATTTTTCAAACAAGATGTCACATCAAAAGCACTTTAATTCAAAACTCCCTCCATCTTTTTCAAAAAAAGTCAAAAAGCAACCACCTTTATCCACTAAAATACAAAAAAAAACTCCACTTTCCTATACAAAATGTCAAAAAGATTCCATAACAAACAACTAAAAACAAAATACCATCATAACCCACTTATATTTTATTCTTTCTTCTAAATCAACTTTACTTCACTTGACTCTATTAGTAGAGTTGCCAAACTGGCCCAATGAAAGCACTGGAGGAGGGAGCTTATGGGAATTGAGAAACATGAAAATAACTAGTTCAACTTTCAACCCAATACAGACCCAGTATCCTCCAACTCTTTGGCTCCGAATCCATTCTTGCACCCATATTACTACATATGAGCTTTCCCACATGCTGCATCCCATCCCTCAAAATCTGCAAGCAATGGAGTGAACCGTGAGAAGTTTCACACAAAATGTCACATCAATGACCCTTTCTGATGAATTATCATTTCTTACCCAGCTCACAACGGTTGCTTGGGCGGGGGTTGGTCGTAAGCCTGCAGCAAATAGTAGCGACTGAATAGGAATAAGAATGTGGGGAAGAAATAGTCATAAGCTAGTTTTTATTTCAAATGAAAGCTAGAAAACAATGGAGATAAAGCAACGTGCCCAGAAAATGACTACTGCAATTTCACAATTGGGCTCTCAGAATCCTAACCTCAACATGGACATATGCAACACATGTTGCTAAAATCTCTTTCTTGAGAGTTTAAATTTTAAAATTGACATGGAATTAACAATAAAAGATAGAAGGTTATGGTCCAACCATAATCTTTAATATTGTTGCAAAGATGCCTTCTAAGAATTGAAGAAGACCTGGGTTGACAACACAGATAGTGCAGCACTGGAGAAATGTTGCAATGCTCGGAACTGACTGTATGTAAGGTAACCCTCATTCACACTGCACAACCAGTAACACACCAATCTAAAAGGCTCAGTTCACACTTCTACCTTCATACATTAGTTATCATGCTTAAGCAGAATATTTTGTGCATATGAAAAAGACTTGAAAATGGATAATTACCTGTAAGGATATCCTGATGGGAAAAACTTACTCAGGAAGGATTCAACCATCCTACGGACAACTGGCCTGGAGTCATTGACAACCTTCACCTACATATAGAAGTCACTGGTCCAGTCAGAGGATCCCAAGAAAGATGGAATAGTTTAAAATTTGTATTTTCCATGAACAAGAAAATCAATATCCCAGATCACCAAGAAGGGACGTATCAACACCCAAAGAGCCGCTTTGTTTGCATAGAATACAAAGGAATTCGTGCCATAAATAGTTAAAAATGAAGACCAAAGGTGAATCTATAAAAATGACCATCAAATAACCTCCCCAAATTAATTAGGCATGTTTGTTTGCAGGAGGGTAGTGGAGTAAAATAAAAGGACAAATCAAAAGAAAATGTAAGAGGAGGGCGTTTGGAGAGACAAAAAAACTACTCTTCAAAGGCACTAAATGACAAAAGGCTACAATTTGTGGAGTAGTAATTTTTTTTCATTTAGTGCCTATTACTTCAACCCCCTCCTCCTCTTTCTTTTATTCTTGATTTGACCTTTTATTTTACCCCACTTCTCCCCTCATGCAAACAAGCATACATGGAAATTGAATCAAGGGAAGATGGAAAATGATTACCCAGTCATCACCCTAGTAATTCAAATCCTAAGAGAGTCAAGGACCCATCTACATCACTACCCCATATCTTTCACCCCTCACTTGATATCATTCACACCTCACATCTTTAATAATTCTTCGGCGGAGGTCATTTGATCATGAATACGCATGTATTCAATTACTCTCACAATTCAGTTACTCTCACAAGAGCATCTCACATATCTATATCTATATCTATATATAGATATATATATATATATGAGGAATGTTCATATGCATCTATTTCTCACCATAGGGTGAGGGATGCTTCCATAAATGGGGGGTTTCAAGTACAAAATGGGGATTTCAAGTACATAGGGTGTACTTGAAAGCCCCCATTTATGGAAGCATCCCTCACCCTGGGATAGATGCATATGAACATTCCCCATATATATATATATATATATATATATATATATATATCAAGAAGAAGGTGTACATTTCTAACTTGCAATGATTACACAAATAAATTTTTATTCAAATCATCATCATCATCAATGCCTTGTCCAAGCCATGCTGTGGTCACCTACATTTATTATGTTTTCCCATTCAGTCTATCCTAGTTCAAATCATCAGATGGATTCCACCCTCTTCAAATTTATCTTTTCTACTTTCATCCATGTCCTCTTTAGCCTACCCCTTTTACTTGAGAAACCATCAACATACATGGAAAAACTTCTCCTCACTAGCATCATTGTTGGCCTGCATTGAACAAGTCCAAACCATCTTAAACGAGTATCTCTTAGATGGCACCCCTAAATGCTCTGGAATGCACACATTTCTAATGCAATCTTACTACATCCATCTCAACATTCTCATCTCTGTTACACTCATTTTTTACGTGTTGTTTCCTTATTGCCCAACATTGCTCTATAGGTCATTATTGGTCTAACCATTATCCTTTAAAAAATTTCCTTCGATCTTGTTTGGCATGTGCCGATCACAAAGCATTCCAAAAGTAAATCTTCACTTCAAACCTACAACTCTTATCCTACGTACATCATCCTCCTCAATCTCTCATTCTTACTAATTACAAAGGCAAAGGACCGGAAGAAATCTCTGTGGTATCACTTGAGCTTCAATTCTCACATGAGTTATATTTCTTTGCACATCCCCACTGAAGTTTCAATTAATATATTCCATCTTTTTAATACTTATTTTAGAGTGTTTTCTAAAATAAATAAATAAAAACTTATTTTAGCCCTTGGATTCTAAAGCCTTCATCATCTCTCAAATTTTACATCAATGCCATTAGTTCATCCACCAATACTATATCATCTACAAACAACACACCAAGATAACTCTTCTTGAATATGACTAATTAATTTGCCCCTAATTAGTGGAAAAAGATAAGGACTTAAAGTTGACCCTTGCTTTCTTTATGGTTACTAAAACTCACCTATCTCTCCAAAGGTAGCTTTCACAATATTTACTGCCCTCATATACGTCTTTAATGATGTCAATATAACCTCTTCGGGCACTCCTTTTATCTAAAGTCCACCTAGTCAAATATCTGAGTAACATGTCATAGTCTAGATTGATGAAGACCATATAAAGATTTTTCCTCCTCTCAATATTTTTTCCATTAATTATCTAAGCGAGAAGACAACTAATAGTTGATCTCCCTAGCATGAAACCAAATTAATTTTCAAATATCTTAGTCTTTTGTCAAAGTCTTAGCTCCATTACTCTCTCCCATAGTTTCTTTTCTTTTTCTTTTTTCTTTTTTTAGCAAGACCCATAGTTTCATAGTTGATTCATAAGTTTAATCTCACGATAACTGGAACAACTTTGAATATCTCCTTTGTTCTTTTATATAGGCATTACAACATTTCTTCTCCATTGATCTTGCATTTTTTTTTTTTTTTTTTTTTTGTCTTTAATGTATTGCCCAAGAACCTAGTCAACCAAACTCATCTAATTTCTTCTTGGTAATTTCAAGTTTCTGTCTTCATTCTTGCCAATGCGTTTTCTACTTCTACTAGCTCAATTCTGCGGTAGTAGGTATGTTTTGTTCAAATATAAAATCATATAAAACCATTTTGTTCTATTATGGTTTTCTGATGCTGTCAAGGGCATGAAGGACTGACTATGCAAATTGACAAACTACGTCCCAAGTAAACTCAAACCTAGCAAAAGATGTAGCCTTATATTGCATAAACTTGAAAACATCCATATGCGTCCCTTTCAAACATTCATTTTTTTTTTATTTTTTTTTTTTGCATGGATTAGGCTTCCATGCACTTTCAACTTTTTGTTGCACTTTCAACCATGGTGACAAGGCATGCCACTTAAAAACTGTGCAAAGCAAACCGAAGCAAATCTGGGTTCAAAAAAAGAAATCACCATAAGCAAATCTGGTTGAGGACAGTGACAACCCCCAGCAGGTTCAAAATGTTAAAGAACAAAATGCTAATGGGGAGACTTGGAATGTAGTCAAAGGGAAAAACATAGCTAGTCATTCTAGCTCTCCTACAGCTGATATGAGAAGGTCAAAACTAACAGGAAGACCTAAGGGCAAATCTGTTACTGAGAAATCCATTCAAAATTGATTTTCAAGTCTTTCAAATTTAGATGGAGATTCGAATGCAACAGTGGAAGAAATTGCAACCACTCCAGATTTGGTTTTGGAGAGTGGGAAGTTAATGCAGGTATGCAAGTCCAACAAAAGAATCTCTCTTCCATTAAGCAATTAGATAAAAAGTATACTGCCTAAATTGGCTGGTAAACAACCAACGAGTAGTAGCTCGGTTGGTTAAGGACTTTGCACCTCAGGAAGCAGAGAGTTCTTGGGTTCGACACCTACTTTCGTTGGCCACCTCCCATAGTTTTACCCAGTGCATGTGGATAGGAGGGTTTGCATGTGCACCTAGGGATTTGTTCTTGGCTGTCCAGAATCGAGTGTCCCTCGGGCTCAGGGCCAAAGGCTCCTGGGCTGGGCAGGGCAGGAGATACCCTGGATTATCAAAAAAAAAAATGGCTGGTAAACAAAAACTAGCTTCAAGTGGTATAGCTATCAAGGAGAAGCCAATCCATTAAAATCGATCTTCAGGACAATATTTATGTGGAATGTTAAGGGGGTCAATCGACCCTCTATGCAAGTAGAAATTCGGAATAAAATTCAGAACTCGAAGCTTTCTCTGGTGGTTCTTTTGGAGACAAAAACTAAACCATCATCTATTTGCTATGTAAAAAATTCAATTTTGCCAAATGGATGGATGGAATGTTCAAATATTAATGCTTTCTCTACAACTAGGATTTGGATCCTATGGAATCCTAAGGTGGTTAATATGCAACTCTCTTATATGAATGCTCAAGTTATTCATTGTGAAGTTAAGTTATTCATTGTCGTGGACTACCTTATGTTGAATTGTAAAATGGCTCAGTCTGTTTGGAGGTCAGTGGTGGGGTGGTTTGATTGGTGTTTGGTCTTTCCCAAGTCCCTTCTAGAACTCTTCCAGGCTTGGAAGGATCCAACCGAGGTATCTAGAGGTAAAGAGTTGTGGAGATTGACATTTCTGGCGGTGCTCTGGATGATATGGAAGGAAAGGAATTCAAGGTGCTTTGAAGGGAAAGTTTCTAGCGATAGCTGTATGGTGGAGAGAACTAAGTTTCTAGTTGCTCTTTGGGTATCCATTAACCTAGCTTTTGGACATTATACCATAGATCAGATACTGTCCCATTGGAAGGAGTTGCTTTTCTCAAGATCGAAGTAGTAGTTGGGTTGTTCTTGGGCTTTCTTCCTTCTTTTGTTTCCCTGTATCCTGCTTTAGATTGTCAGTAATCATCTCTTGTACTGTCTTTATTTTTTATTTTAATGAATGTAACCATTCAAAAAAAAAAAAAAGTCAAGTATAAGAATGTGTTCTTTAATTTCTCCGGGTCCTATGGTTTTAACAATTATATACAGCGTCAGTGACGTAGCCTGGATCTGCTAGCGGTGATTAAACGGGTGTAGACAAACCCTGCGAGAGAGCTTGTTGAATCCTGATGGATTCCAGTGAAGACCAACTCCGCATATGGGAATTAGCCGAAATTCCTCTCCAAACTCAATAACATTCTTCCATTGAAGAGAAAGAACAAACCAAACAAAACCAATCTTTATTATTAAATAATATTGAACTACTCTCCTAATGTAGGGATTACTTATTTATAGGAAGGGTTGGACATCCCCTTTCCTAATAGGACTTTGCTTTCCTAAACAATAAAGGAAATTAAACTTGGTTACAATCCAAATAAAATAAACTCCTATTTTAATGACTTATAAATAAATAACAACTCTCTAAATAAGGCTCTTAACTAATTAAAACTCTTAACTAAATGGATGTCCTATTGGGCTTGTGGACAGGTCACAGGGCCCAATTAGTTGGCAGACTATGGGTCTGGCCTGCATCAGTTTCTCCCCGCCTTGGAGAGAACTCAACCTCAAGTTCTGTAAATATCCACCTGGGTCAAAAATCAAACGTAAAAACTTTCGAAGCTCTTGATCTTCATATTCTTCACATAGCTTGGGAACTCGACTTGATTTCTTCCTCCAGTTAGAAACAGATTGGAGGTGTCGCTTCTTTGGAGGTTTGGAATTTTCTTGGATATGTGATTGGACCATTAGATGCTTCAATTGTTGCATGTGTACCAACATATCATGATCTTTAAATATCCATCGTTGATTCCTGAAGATGAAGTCAATGTGTGGGACTTCAACGATTTGTTCTGCTATTGATAACTCCTGAACAACTGTTAGATCCACCGAATAATTAGGCTTGTTGCTCATTAGATCTATGGCTTCAACATGCGCTTGACCTTCTTCATTAAGATCAGCACTATCCATAGCAATGATTTTAGTCCCTGTGTTTTCTGACTCTTCTAAAATATGCTCCATAGCAAAAAATTTGCATGCTATTTCATCTGACAGTATCGTGACATCATTAGTTTCTTGATCTTGCTGTTCAATGTCATCCTTGATGTCTTTTATCATGGTTTGTAACTCTTGTGCCACAATCACGACTATTGTTTCTTCCTTCTGCTCACTATTTGATTCTTCAATTGGAGGTGAAGATGTAGATGGAGAAGGTGTTTGTGATGGCAATGGAATGAGCTCGATCCGTTGTCCTTTCCAAAGAAAAGAATGTATGTTATTCTCTTCGTCAGTATGCACATTCATATCTAAAAGCCATGGTCTTCCAAGAAGAATATGAGTGACATTCATATTGATAACATCACACCAAATATTATCTTTCATAATTGCCAATCTTGAAAAATACCAAACATCGATGAGGTACTAGAATGATTACATCATTGGCCCATGTGCGGCTTCAGGAGTTTCTCGGTTGGCCAGTGAAGCTTGTCAATCACTTCTTGCGCAATGAAGCTTATCGTGTTGGCACAATCAATAACCAAATTAGCTAACTTGCCTTCACACCTCACTCATGTTTGGAATTTTGTATGTTGTCTCCATTCTTCTTCTTCCTTCTCATTTGTGGAGACTGGTGAGAAGTCGGCGTATGACAAGCTTGGGAGTTTGCTCTGAAAAATGTGTTTCAACAATATGAGCTCTTCTTCTCTGTTGAGACCTTCTTTCTTCAGGTTTACATTGCTAACTATGAGATTGTCGAAGCATGTGCTCGACACTGATAGCCTCTTTGTATGCTTCTTGAACAGTTTGGCAAAATCTCATTTTCTCCTCTATATTTGGGCTTAAACCTCTCATAAAACAAGTGACATCATGTGACTCACTTTCATTCAATGCACATAAATGTTGCAGTTTTAGAAATCGGAGAGTATATTCATCAACTGACAACTCCTTTTGCTTCAAATTGAGGAATTCATGAAAGTAAAACTTATTATGAAAATACCAATTTCCATGTGTACTGATATAAATAACTTTGAACTTCATCCGAGGGACCAATATTTCTCATACTGATTTTGATGCAAGATGAACATAAAATTTTAATGCTTTGAAAGAATAGGCTGACCTTCTGTATAGATTTTATTCTCAGAAGTATACAGGTTGAAATGGATTGTGGATCAGATTCCAAATGGCCCAGATATCGTTGATCATGGATCAATAGCTGAAATTGAGCTCTGCTAATGTCAGGACTTTGGCAGCAATTGGGCTGGGCTTTGGACATTCTGAATGAGTTGGATTGGAAGTGGGCTCACCTGACTCAGGCTACAAATTTCTGCACTTCAGGCTGCAGATTTCTGCACATTTTTTTCTTTCAATCCTGCTGCTAGTGGCCTGGTCTCAGATCAGACCTGAACTCGGGTCAGACCCAATCAGATTGCTGGGCTTGGTCAAGACTGGGGACAGCACGTGTAAGAGGAAGGAGCTCCTGTTTCTGCTTTGGGTTTCATGCCGGAAGAATTAAAAAAAAAAAAAAGGAATTTGGCCTCTTACCTTCTGGACTTGGAAAACAAAAACGAAAAGCAAGGGGGAGTGTTGCTGCTGTCCGTTGCAGTGGAGTTGAAGATCTTCTCAAGAAGACGGCGATGCCAGGTATGGCCTTCTCGATCTCTGTCTTCTCTTCTGCTTCTTTTCTTCTGTCTTTCTTTTTTTTTTTTTTTTGCTGTCTCTCCTCTCTTCTCAGTTTTTTTTTTTTCTTTCTACGCTGTTTTCTGCTCTGTGTGTTGTGTGTGTGTGTGTGTTTGTTTTTTTTTCTTTCTTTTCTCTGCTGACTCTTTCTTCTTCTTTTTCTTCTATTCTTTCTGTCTGCTACTGCCACTTCACCTCTTTTTTTTTCACTCTATTTCTGCTTACTTCTGTTTTCTTTGTTTTCTTTTTTTTTTCTTTTTTTTTTTCTTTCTGTTGAGGGGTTTCAAGGAGCCTGGGGTTTGGATGGAAATAGTTGAAGGGTGGAGATATGGTGTTCGGAATGTGTGAGGAATTGGGTTCGGGTATGGTGGTGGGGTTTTGGGTTTTAGGGTTAGGGACGACTGGAATGGTTTTCAATAGGGGCTGCAAGGAGTCCGGGACAGTATGGAGGATGGTGGGGGAATGTAATTTGGTTGATGAGGTTTGGATTAGGACTTCAGCAGGGAGTCCAGGACAGTGTGGAGGATGTTGGGGGAATGTAATTTGGGTAATGAGGTTTGGATTAGGGCTTCAGGATTTGGGTTTCGTGAGGATTGGGTGTTCAGTTAAGACTAGGAGATGGGTTTGGTTGGTGGTCGGGAATGGCAGGGATGTGAGATGGGTTTAGGGTGTTTGAGGAAGGGTTTCGGTGGACTGATTGAGGCTGGAGAGGGGTCTGGTTTGGGCTGGGATTTCGTTCGTGAGTGGCTGCTGTGGGGATTGGATTCGGGGTATTAGGGATAGAAGGTTGGATGGGCAAGCAGTGGGCATCGACTGGGTGTGGAGGGGTTTAGGGTTCGGCAGTGAGGTTCAGGTTGAGGAAGGGAGGATGAGGATGACAGATGATGAAGGGCGGTGATGATAATAGGTGGACCGAAGGGCATCATCGAGAATTATGGCAACCCATTGTTAAGAAGTCCAATACTATCACTTCTCCATGGATGGTTGAAGGAGATTTTAATACTATTAGAGGGTCCCATGAGAAAACAGATGGATCGACACCAATGGCTATTGGGCTGGTTGAATTTAATGACTGCATGCAAGAGGCAGGGTTGATGGGTTTTAAATTGAATGGCTCTCAATCTACTTGGTCCAATTCTAGTGTTAGAGATTCAAGGATTGAAAGTAAATTGGATAGGGTGTTGGTTAATGCAACTTCTATGCACTCTAATCTATTTACAAGTGATATGCTTCTCCCAAGTATCTCGGATCATTCTCCGATATTACTATCACTTCAGAATAGAGCCCATATTAAAGTACCATTCCGATGCTATAATTATTGGGCCAAGATGCCGGGTTTCTTTCAAGTTGTTAGGGATGCTTGGAAAATTGATGTTCATGGAACTCCTTTATAAAACTAGAAAATGTGAAGAAGAAGCTCATTGATTGGAAAAAAGCTCGACATCCTTTATCTTCTAAATTAGGGGAGACCCGCTTTCAGTTAGAAGAAATCCAAAAGGCTTTGATTGATAATGCAGGAAGTGTGGAGTACTGGAGTTACAAGAAGAAGAGCGACTGGCTACAAGTCAACTTGAACATTTGTCCAAGGCTAATGAAAGCATGTATAAGCAACGATCTCGTGATCTAGCTGTTGATTTGGGGGATGGCAATCATAGTTGTTAACTTCGTCTCGGACCCTATTTCGGTTTGGCTCCAAAATAAAATATTCCAGCCAATTCGTCATTTTGTCTTTTCAATTCGGAATTTTGTTTCAGAAAAGTATATATATAATAAAAAATAAAAACTTATTAAAAATTGAAAATAATATATAAAGTACTTATATTTAATTCATTGTGCTAAATGAGTAATTCAATATTTCATTTTCATGTCAATGTGGCTCACAACAATAATGTCTCAAAAATATTATTTTGAGGACTAGCCTACTTATGAAAAATCAAACCCACTGATAAAAGTGGCCCAGTTCATTGATGAAAAGCCAAACCATTGAAAGATAAAATCCTTTGATAGAAATGGCCCAATTTTGGAACATTCAAAACAATTTGATGATCATGTGTGTGGCCCCTATTTTAATTTTTTTAAAGTGGATCCAAGCAAGAATCTCATGATATTTGGCAAAATTTGTGAAATTTCAAAAGAAATGGGGCACGTGGCTTTCTTTTGTTAGTGGGCCCCATGGAAGAACTTCATGATATTCACATGGGATGAATGTACAGTGAAGACTCTGGAAATAAAAGCTCTAATCGACGAAGGCTCTAGAAAAGGGAGGGGGAAAAAAGATATGGAAAGGAGAGCAAGGACAAG
Source organism: Cinnamomum chago (assembly GCA_038049695.1). Taxonomy (NCBI): domain Eukaryota; kingdom Viridiplantae; phylum Streptophyta; class Magnoliopsida; order Laurales; family Lauraceae; genus Cinnamomum; species Cinnamomum chago. The sequence goes on from CP142454.1 coordinate 79,315,223, forward strand.
GAGTCGGGCAAAGATGTACTGCCCCAGGTTCCCTACTCGGGCAAAGGATATTCAGCGATCGTCTAGGGCATGGACTCCACTCTTCACGATCACGCTATCTCAAGCTTGAGCAAGGGGAACTTCGGCGATAGGGCAAGAATGGATTTCGTGGTATGAAGCAACCATGTCCAGCGATCTCTGCACGAAGAAGGGATGTAAAGGAGTTTCAGCCTCTTTGAGTGAGTCAAGAAGTTCTCTTTTAAAGAAGTTAAAGATGATAATACCCTATCTGATTTTCATATTTTCCCTTTCGCCTTTAGAACTGGGTTCGTCCGATATCGACAGTTCGAACGCCTTTCGTCCAAAATTCATTTATTTGGTACGAAACCAGAGATTTCGCCCAAATTGTGACGAGATTTTAGCCGAAATGTATTGGAAAGGTTGTACGGTTTGGTTTCTTGCCCGAACTGAATAATCTCGATAATTTCGGCCCAACCGAACCGAATTCGGTAACTTTGATGGCAATACCAAGTACTTTTATAATCTCATAAGAAAAAGACAGGCTCACTCCTATATTTCTCAAATTGAAGATAAAGACGGTAACACTTTTCATAAACCTGCTGGAATTGCTGCAGTTTTTGTTTCTCACTTTACAGATATCCTTGCTCCACCCATTGAGATGCAACATCCTGATCTTTCACATGTTATTCCTCATGGGCATGTTACTGAGGATGATGCTAACATTCTCTCTATGCCAGTCACCATAACTGAAATTGAAGATGCTATAAAGGCTGCCAACCCAAATAAGGCCCCTGGGCCTGATGGGTTTAATGCTCATTTCTATAAAATCTATTGGTCAATAATAGGTAATGATGTGTGTGAAGGTATTATGGATTTTTTCAAGCATGGATCTATGTTGAAGCAGCTTAAAGCCACTTTTATAGTGCTGCTTCCCAAAGGCGACAATGCCCCCTCTCCTGATAAGTTTCAGCCTATAACTTTAACTAATTTGTTGTACAAAATCATTACTCGCATTCTAATGCATAGGCTAAAGCCAATTATTGCAAAGATTGTGAGGCCTATGGCAATTAGCATTTATCCTGTGAATAAGTATTGAAGATAACATTCTACTAGCCCAAGATCTAATTCATAACTTTCATCTAAATCGTAGTATTTCTAGAATGCGCTTCGAGATTGATCTTGCAAAGGCGTATGATAGTGTCCGATAGGATTTTTTGGAGGCAGCTCTTCATTGTACGCATTCTCCTCTTCACATCATTAAGTTGATTATGGCCTGTGTAATTGATGCCCGGTTCTCGGTCCTGGACCTCTTGGTGAATGGGAGTTTTGAAGGATACTTCAAAGGCACAAAAGGATTAAGGCAAGGCCGTCCTTTATCTCCCTTTCTCTTTGCCATAGCTATGGAGTTTTTCTCCATCATGATGTCCAAATATGACTTTTCTAATTTGATGATTCCAACCCCCCCAAAAGACGGATATAAGTAAAGTATGGCAAATGCAAATAGTTCATTCCAAAGCCATCTAAAAATAAGACTGATCAGACATGCATAACAATGCAATCATGTGGTACTCAATATCACGACATCTAAACACAACCCTATTCGTGAATGTTCAAAAAATAAAGAGGAGATCCTATTGCAACATTCAGCACACTAATTTCAAAGAACTAAAATATTAAACATTTCAACTCCCAACAAAACATTACATCCTCAACTATAATAGGCTTTCTCCTCGCAATGCTGGTGTAGGGTAGGCCAAGTGCTAATTTCTTACAAAAGTAGACTCGACTGCCTGTTTGACACCAACCCTCCTTGTATTCCAATCTTAAGACTGATATCAGGGCCGGCTTGACCATTAGGCAAGAAAAGCCCTTGCTTTAGGCCACGTAAAAATCATCTTTTCAAATTTTAAAAAAGCATTCAAGCAACTGCCATTGTTTTTCTTCTCCCAAGGCCCCATAATAGTAATTAGTATCACATCTCATTAAAGTCATCTTTTCACATTTAAACAAAGCAAAAAATCAAGTGCCATCCTTCTTTTTCTCTACACATTGTCTTTTTAAATCCAAACAAATCTCGATCCAACCTCTTTGCCACCTCAACAGTGAGGTTTTTCAAATGAACGTTTCTCCACCACCGCTTTTCCATCCCACGTACTCTTTACTCTCACACCCTCTATCTCTCTCATAGATTGCTTTTCTCTATAATTACTTTTTTTATTTCTAAAGCAATCTTCTTTAAAGATTTATTGATCTGGTTTTGTCTTCTTTTTAATAATATATGAGGATATATTCCGATAATATATGTAAGTCTTTTTTATAATATATGTTAATCATAACCCACTAACTCAAATATAATCCATTTTTTTCATAATGAAAAAGCTGGATCAAATTCGAAATTCATCTACATCTACAATCTTTATGGCCAATAATGATAAATCACTAAATCAGGTTCTATTGTTTTATGATTTTAAGATTTTTTTAATTCCATGCTAGTATTGTATGTTTATTACAGTTAGTGTTCGTTTTATTTATAAATATTATTAGTTATAACTTATAAATGATAAATGTATCTATTAGAAAATATGAATCCATTTAGAATGAGAAAAGGGAATAAATAATTTGAGGCCTCATTTAAAATTGTCGCTTTAGGCCTCAAATTGCCTCGAGCCGGCCCTGACTGATATAAGCCAATGTATGCCATATGTCCAATGAATTAACCCTCAAGGAATAACAGAATGGGGCAACAAAAATGAGGCATTCGGCGCGCCCAAAATGTAAAAGCGACGCTAAACAACCACTAGGTAAGGGACCATTGTAGCAGACACTATCCCTCCAAATAAAACAGCAGCATCAAAGGATCAAAAACAGGCATTGCATTATGAACACTTCCTGTTCAGATTTTTTTTTAACACGCCTCCTCTATCATCAAATCCCAGCCTAGCAGATTGATACCCAACGCATAAAAAACAAAAGTCATCGCCGAAAATCTTCATTTTCCTTCACAATTCATAAGGAAATGCTCATGCTCGAATTCAACCCAAGAAAATAAAAAAGCCCTAGCAATTCTCATACACATGAAACAAACATGAACTAGGGTTTTGAGAAAAGAAGCTGTCAATGAGAAACCCTAGAAACAGAAATCGAAGAGACTAAGAGAGAGAGAGATATGAAGTTACAGAGAGACGGCCTTGGGCGTCGAAGCGAAACTCGCGAGAGACGGAATCGGAGGTTTCGATCCAGAAATCAGGAATCTGCCGTTCTCTGTCTGGTTCCTTCTTCTTCTGCAGCAGCTTCATCTTTTCCTGGTAATTGGATTCCACGAAAAAGAGAGTTTACAAGGAAAGAGGAGAAGGAGGAGATTTTCAATTGCACGAGTAGAGAGAGAGAAGGGGCGTGTTTTGTAATTTTATATTTCTTAGAGTCACTTACGAGTAAATCCATGAAGCTGTTGCTTGGCTTTGGAAAACTCGGAACTCGAGACAGCAGAAGAAACGCCCGAAGAGGAGAAAAGGGTTTTGCCTTTTCACAAAAATGGATGACTTGGGAATTTGCAATAGTTTCGGATCCAGGTCTCCGAAAGCCCGGACCTGAGAAAACGAGGGAAATATTTTACAACGGCGCCAGAGCTCCGGTATTATTTGTACGCAGAAATTGAATAAATAGGGTGATTAAAAATAAAGATTAAAGGTGAATTTTTAAAAATTACAGGAAAAATCCTCATAGTGAGTCATGGGTAAGTGGACGACCCAATAGGACAACAAATGCGGTTATACATATCGTGCAGAAACCCCTTCTTCTCTCATTGGGTCTTCCTCCTCTTTCCTTTATCCTCTTCTACAGTCTCTGTCGACACCTCTCCACTTCGTTGGTCTCACGCAGTGGTCTCAAGCATCATTTGGCGCCTTCTTTCAAAGCATTTTCACTGTTGGCAAGCACATGGAGGTATTTTAATCGTTTTTTCTTGTTTGCATTAGGTTTAAACATAGCTTTCATTGTTTTTCATGGAATCGAGACGGCAAGTTGGTTGTTTTTTTATCATTATTCTTTAACGCGAAACCCAATCCCTAGATTAAACGAACTGAGAGTGATTTTGTCTGATTAGGTTAATTTGTTGATTGAGTTTTTTGAAGAAAAACAGGGGTATGTATTTTAATCGTTTTCTCTAGTTTGTTGGGTTTGGGCACGAACAACAGTAGCCCATCTAGTATTGAAAACAGGCATGATTGCCTTAGAATCATTGATGACCCTGTTGAATTTGCAAAGTGGGAAAAAGTCTTCGTATTCATTTTACAAATGGGTTTATATAGAGCATGATTTCCCTATCTCTAGCTGAACTCTACATGTTATTTCCAAATTTGTGTTTGTGATGTATATTATGGGCATATGCCAAACAATCAAACACCTTCAAAAGATCATAATTGGGTTTAACATTAAATAATGCTTCATGTGGTGATATATCATTCAATATTTTTGTTGGCATACGATTAATAATAAATGTAGCAGTCAAAACACAATCGCCCCAAAATTTTAAAGGCAAATTGGCTTGAAAGCGTAGCGCTCAAGTAACCTCAAGCAAATGGCGATGCTTGCGCTCAGCTGCCCCATTTTGTTGTGGGGTGGCTACACAAGAGTGTTGATGAAGAATACCATTTGCACGAAAATAATCTTGTATATCATTTGAAAAAAACTCGGTTCCATTACGAGTCTGAATGCTTTTCACTGAACTATTGAATTGAGTTATTACAAGTGCAAAGAAAGATTTTAAATGTTGGGTGGTTTCTGATTTTTGTTGCATTAGAAATACCCAAGTACAACGGGTAAAATCATACACCAAAGTTAAAAAATAATGAGCACCACCACATAAAGAAGCAATTCGGTAACCACCCCAAATATCACAATGAATGAGTTGAAATGAAGTAACTATAGAAATGGAACTGCTATGAAAAGAAAGGCGAGATTGTTTCGTTCTATGACATGCATCACAATAACAAGAGGTAAAATGAAAAAGGTCTAAACTACTCGGAATTATTGCTTTTTGTCTCACTTTGGACGAGTGTCCAAGACGACAATGCCAAAGATCAATAGTAGAGCTTTCTTGGACCGAGTTTGAAGAAGCCTAAGTATTATTAAGTTGAATGAAGTAGAGTCCACCATGTCGTTTACTCACTCCAATCGTCCTCTGCGTTAGCAGGTCCTGAAAAATACAATGATTAGGAAGGAATGTTACTGAACATTGAAGAGAACGAGTAAGGCTGGGTACAGACAGAAGCTTGTAGCCAAAAGAAGGCACACATAAAGCATTGTGCAATAAAAGTCTTTAGACAGAGATATTGAACCAATGTGAGATACTAGAGCTGTTGTGCCATTTGGTAGTTTGACAGGGTGCAAGGCATGTGATGCATTAGATGTGCTAAACAATGAAATATTATTGGTAATGTGATCTAATGCATTATTAGCACTTGAAAGCTGTCGTGGGCCTTGGTAGTTTCCTGAATTTTGTTGAGACCGAGAGGTACATTTTGGGTACCCAATCAGGCGGTAGCATTGTGAACGAGAGTGACCAAACTTCTTGTAATAGTCACATTGCATATTCTTACTATGGAAACTAAATTGAAAAATTGACTTGAAAAATAAATTTGAATGAATAAAGACAGTCATGTTTACCTGAATAAAATGGTTATCATTATCAGTAGTATCATTTGCATTGTAAGAGAATATCACACTTCTATAATAATTATGATGTTTGTTACTTTGCATATGAATGAAGAACAGCTTGTCGAGGCTCCGAAAGTTCTCCTATATAACCAACAAAACCATATATCGGAAGGAGAGGTATATTGTAACTACATATAGACTTTCATAATTGACTTGATCAATCTTCCTTGTGTTTCCTTTTAGTGTATGATTTCTAACTAGCCTTGTAATACTTGATACTAGCAGGAATTCGGTCTCCTCAGGTGCATCCCAACAAACCCGGACGCAGCAATATGGGGGCTTACAAACACCCAAAAGGAATACGTGAGGCAGACGGGTCTCCATAATTTGGCAGAGATAAGTCATATGATCATAAATCACGTGTTAATCACGGCATTGGTAGAAAGATGGCAACCTGAAACAAATAGGTTCCATTTTCCATCTGGAGAAGCAACTATAACGTTGGAGGACGTTGCTTATATATACGGCCTACCCGTTGATGGGGCCCGAGTAATGGGTCGAACTTTCCCAAGGAGGCCAGTGCAATCAGTATGTCGGGAGTTCCCAGGGAGACTGTGGAATATTTGCAATGGTTTTCGCAGAACACTGTATGCACCACGGTAGTATCAACTTCACTCAAGAAGATATCCCTTACTTTCGCATCAAAATTGTCATAGAGATATTCAAAAGGAGCTGGCAGTTGAATGCCAATAGACTGGGTCTGGCTGACTGGAGTGACTTCCCATGACTGCTTTGATGGTGATTTCCAACAAAGAGCGGGGCGCAGGAAAGAGATTTTGATTGGTTCTCCTTTTTTTTTTTTTTTGTTCGATGGTGCTTATGGGGCTTCTGTTTTGTTGTATTTTTTTGTTGGAAATTTGCAATGTTGGCTTTGATATGGTGTTTCATCAGTCCATCAGGTTGATAGACTTATACTTTGCCTTCTTTTGCCATTGTGCAGAATGAATTATACTTGTATATAGAATCATTTTGTGGGAGAATGTATAATTTGCCCCATTCTGTTTTTTTTTCTTTACTGTTAGCAGATTGTATATAGAATGGTTGAATGCATGTTAGGGTTCCACAGGTATAATGAATGCATCTGTTGGGGTTCCACTTGGTATACTGCTTCATGTTCTCTGAGTTGAGAGCATCCGGTACATTTTCACTGATGACACCTGTATGATTGTTATGCATCTGCAGCTGAGAGTAACTGCTTGAAAAAGAACTTGCAATCTGTATGACGGTAATTGAGATTGAAATGGGGATAGTTGTTTTGGGTTGAGAAACCAATGCTTGGAGGTCTAAAAGACAGCGGGTTGGGATTGATAAAGGAGTGACTAGCAGGTTGTCAGCTACTACCAAAGGAGAAGAAGGGATGGTCGTGGGTTTTTACTATTACTATGTTTGGGGTGGATTGATAAAGGAGTTGTTTACCTTTTGTTGCAAGAAGGTGTTTGATGTTGTTTCTGTCATTTCCACAAGCTTTATTGAAGTAATGTGGGATAAATTAAAAGTTGTAAGTCAGTAGCTACTATAGTAGATAAAAATTGTCGATATCGACAACTTTAATTTGTCGGTATC